>CM028131.1:1255235000-1257635000 GCA_016271365.2 Neoceratodus forsteri
CCTGTCTTTCATCTTACAATATTGATATCTAATTCAATAATTGTAATACATTGTGCTGGGCACTCTCAAGACCATCGAGGAGTGTGATGTTAATCAGAACTCCTGTCTTGTCAGTTCCGTTATTATATTTTTTTCTACCGTATTATGTTCTTTGTGGACAACTTGAAAAGATCTATAAGAACAGTATACTTTCTACACTGTTGTTCTATATCAGTTAGTATTTGCCAGCACTCATTACTTAAATGTTTTGGCATAATGAACAACACAGTGTGATATACAGTGATACTAGCTCTTCAATTGTGTATGAACAAGTAAATTTGAACATCTGCATCTACATTATTTGTTAACACCTGCGTGAGAATAATAACATGACTTGTAGACCAACACTACTATTTCCGTTATCTAATGTTCGTATAGTCATCTGTTTAATAACTGCTACAAAAGAGACACACATGTCATATACTTTTTTATTTTGTGTACATATTTTCATAGAAGCAAATCATCTTTTACTGCTGTTACATTAATTAAGCAGTAAAGCATGACCAAGGGTTATGTTAATGGTCTGTTACTCACCTTCTAGGGGTGTACTGTGGCACAAGGTGTTGCTGAATGCCACATGCCCCTAGAGGGTGATTAACTGACCATTAACATAATCCCTGGGAGTGCCTTATTCCTATTGTAATAAAACATGTTTTTAAACAGTCTTAAACCTTGTTCAGCATATGGTCAAGCTGTACATGTATGTTAATAAAAGATTAACGTAAGTCTGTTACAATGTTTGCAGGCAATCAGAAAGCTCCATTTCTCAGACCCTTTTTATAATACTTGAAATAATGTTAAAGATTTAGAAACCAACAGCTCAGTGACATTGGCAACTGATTAATGACATATTATCTCTACACATCATGTAAAGAAACAGTGGGTGGGATATTCAGAAGGGTTGTGCATCGCGCAACACAGTGTCACCATGCACAACCCACTGATGTGCCCCAGCATGATATTCAAAAGAGGAATGTGCCTGGTACAAATGCCGATGAGTCGAGGCACATCAGTAATGTATGCAGCACAATTAGGGGGGTCATGCCCATTCGTGTTCCACAAATCCCGATATTCTTCCCAGAATGTACTAACCCATGCAGTCACAACCCCTACTTGCACTGCACACAGTTGATTCCCCTAAAAAAGGAGCAACAGCTGGCCACCCACAGGTGAGCTGCCATATTGCAGGGTGCAACATGGCAGCTGCCAGCTGTGAGTGGCCACCCGAGCTCCAGCGGCACCTTCGTGGTGGCATCCCCCCATGCCTGATCGCAGGCATTAGTATAGTAATAATGGTCCTATATTCCTGGTGGTCCAGTGTACTGCTTGCAGCCTGATTGCAGGTGTCAGTGAAATATTACGTCAAACCAATCCATCCCTGGTGGTCCAGCAGTACACCCCTCCTCACCCCACCACTGAGCCACACCGCCCTGCTCCCCCCATCAACACCTGTCGACATCTCCTAACCAGCTTGCCACCCCGCTGGCTGACGACTGACTCCAAATGGTAGGGCTGTACACCCATTGGTCCACAGCATAAGTCAATGGATGTGCAGCCCATACTGTACTACACAAGCCAGATATATGAATGGATCCATTCACATGTCTGTACTGTGTAGTACGGTATGGCCTGCATGCCCATTGCTTATGCTGTGGACCAATGGGTGTACAGTCCTACCTTATGGAGTCAGTCAGCAGACAGTACAGTGGCAAGCAGATGGGGAGCTGCACCTACCACTAACTGAGGGGGTGCGGGGTGGTGGGGCTCAGTGGATGGGTGGGGAGGGGAGTACCGCTGGGCCACCAGTGATGGATTGGTTTCTCATTATATCTTACTGACACCTGCGATCATGCTGCGAGCAGTCCACTGCGCCACCAAGGGTATTGGACTATAATTTCATTACATATGACTGCGATCAGACTGCAAGTGGTCCACTGGACCACCAGGGTTATAGGACATTGTAGTTTATCACATATACCTGCAATCAGGCTGTAGGTGGTCCACTGGACCACCAGGGATATTGGACTATTATTTCATTACATATTCTTGCAATTGGGCTACGTGCGGTCCACTAGATCACCAGGGTTATAGGACATTGTAGTTTATCACATATGCCCACGATCAGGCTGCGAGTGGTCCAGTGGACCAGCAGTGATATGGGTTGTTTATTATTTATACATATGCCCACGATCAGGCATAGCAGCTTGTTGCCAGTAGAGGAAGGGGGTGTCAGTCCCCAACGACTGCAGCCTGGCAGGGTGGCAAGCACAAGTCATCAGGGATTGGCACACCTACATGAAAATGGGGCCATAATGACATGCAAATGACCCATTTGCGGCTTGTGTGCATTATAGCCCTATTTGCATGTGCACTTTTGAATATTACGGTAGTTGTGCCTAGCGCAATGGCACTTCCGCTTGTACATCCCCCTGCTCCACTTCAGCCACTTGTGCTGTCACACTGCCACTGCACCACACACACAGCGGGTGGCCAAGGAGCAATATTCAATGATGCTGTGCCATGGCACAGCTCCGCTGAATATGACACTATCAATGCCCATGCACATCCCAGTTGTGCTGCGCCCAGGCTTGCACCACAGCCTGGCGCAGTCTGAATATCCAACCCAGAATGTACAAATAATAAATAGTTAATATGATATCAGTATCTTCTAAAAGTTTTTTTATCTCAGTGTTGTACACAATACAATTGTTCTCAGAAGTAACACTTTTCAATTGCCACAAACATACTAACTTGCATATGTACAATTGTTTTAACACACATGTAGAGCTTCACCATATGCTGGACAAGGTCTCACACTATTTTCAAATAAAGATTATTATTATTATAATAACAATAAGCTGCAGCCAAGAATCATATAAATAGTGACCTAATCACCCTGTAGTGTCATGTTGCAGTCATGCACACATCGTGACACATTGCACCGCTGCACAAAGATTGATATGCTATAGAATTACACTTGCTCATGCCTTGAAACTTAATACTACTTACACCATGAGAACATTGATGCATAGCCTCAGGATTGTTAAACTGTTAAATCCCACTTAACCATAAGCTATACAGTAGTATTGAAGTTACCTTTGGAACACCTACATTAGACTATGTTGATGAGTTGAACATGTGACAACAGTTTCACATCTTTAAAACCTTTAGTGGTATATCCTTGTGTAAGGATCAAAATGATAACTTGTTCAGCAGTTTGATATAATGAAACAAACTGCAACAGTAATTGATGCAAAAAAATAAGTGGCCCATTAACGTGCATAGCCATCAGTTTTCATTACTCTCTCTGTAATCTGTGTCATATATATAGCTGCACACTAACTTTCCACTGTCTGTGTGCAGGGGTAGGGGTGTGAGCATACACCATAAGCAAGCAACAACAATATGTACTCACTTACAGGTGACTTGACACATTGCAAAGAATTACAGTACACCCATCATCCATAAATTGCAAATACACCATGTGACATATCCATTGTACCCCCCTCTACCATAGATCCCACTCTTACAATATGGTAACTAGCTCTATTACTACACTAGGCCCTCCCCATTGAACTGAAAACTTGTTTTGAATTGGTTGAGTATGCATTGTAGTCCGGTAGGCCTTATCATCTTGATTATCACAAACCTTCTATCTATAAATACACTTCTTATCCCAGTACACTCCCCTCTTCATACAATAACACTTATGATGACATACATGCATGACACACCAGTCCAGTACACTCCATCACCGCTGCACACATATTGCGATAATTATGATAACATACTCAGAATTGGCTTAGTACAGCTGCTCTCATGTGCCATGCTAGTCTTACCACATCATACATTCCTCTTGATGTAATACTACCACCTTGACCACCTACCCACTGAGAACCAGAAATGTAATCATAAGTGTAGCATCATTACAAATAGGGCACACTATACAACAAAATGCCTCCCAACTATGCATGAAGTGACACCATGTAGTACACCTGTATGCATAGTAAAGCAAAAAGTGGGTATCTGAACATAGATAACAGACTGTGTCACAGAATCTCAATATACAAATGATCATTCACATATTGAGACTGTCTACTACAGTACTGTTTGCATTCCCACTTACTCATCCCTTTCACAAATAGCCACACTGCTCCCACAGTACCTAGCAATTAGCAGTTCTATGGCTGCCTTAGGGGTGACAAGGTCCTCCATACTACTGAACAGAGATTGTGGGTGCAGGGGGCTGTGACACTACATCTTGTGTGAATATCTTTTATGATGGTATTTACGCTCAGAGCTGGTGCCAGGCTCCTCCTTCACCTGCACAGTTGTCACCAGAACTGCTTCCCTGGCCACTATAAAACATGTAAGTAAAAAATATTATAACATATACCACAATGTATTAACCTACCACTAAACTTTTATTGTGAAATACATTTTTTATAGTGTCTCGTGTAATTCAACCATGTACCACATTTGTCTTTGCAATGACACTTCTGTGTTTCCATGGATGTTGTGTCATTCACCAGCAGTGACACCCCCCCACCGGCCCTGCTCGTGGGTACATCAGCAAACTCACTCACATGAAGGGTACCGGCACTGCCACAGCCAAGCTTCTGAAGAAGTTTCCACACCTTGCAAGCCACATCAGCACTGCACATCTGTATTGCCAACCCCAAGCAAAGCAGCTTTCGCTCAAACAAGTATCATTCAGACACACACACACACAGGCATCAGACTAGTGGATTTAGCAAGCAATTGGCTTTATTTTAACAAACTATAGTCAACAGAAAAAGAGTAATACATCACCGATTCAGAAAATCAACATCCGAGCCTCTTTTCCAAAGGCTGGGAAGCCCCTCTTTCAGCCTGGCCAGGAGTCTCGAGAACCGGGAGTCAGTCCTGCAGCAATGCGTCCACCCTGCAGGTGAGGCTTCTAACCTGGCTTTGGGGATTTCCCAGTATTTATATTCTTTTAGTACGTGACAGATGTGACCAAAGTATCAGATAGTATTTGGGTGTGCTAAATCACTATGTCCCAAACACTGGCCGGGTGCCCGAGATCATAAGACTCAGCACAAACAACCACCATCTAGACGTTTCTACATCTGCCAGAACGCCACGTCCCAATGCACTGGCCGGGTGCCCAGAACATCACGAGTCCAGCAGAAGTCGAAAACAAATTACATAATACTTCACATCTGTCAAGAAACAAGTTGTAACAGTGACTTGGAACAGTGTGTCTAAAATGGAGTCACATCATACAAAATGGAGTAACAATAATTAACATATATACACACACATATACATATATATATACATACATCATTCAGTCCTTTGATTATTGTGAATACGATTTGTATGATAAGGGCATCATAAATGGTTTATCCACATACAGTCTCCTAATTCTATAGGATAAATAACAATTCCACATAGTTAAAACAAACAATATCACTGCAATTATTAGAATTGGATGGATCAATATGTTCAATACTTTAGTGGCAGAAGGAGACCATCCAGTAAATATGTCCCACCAATGGTGAGTAGTTTCAGTTTGTATTTTTGAGCCTAATTCAATCATTTGGTCTGCCACTATCACGGTTTGCATTTGGGTTTGGATCAATGTCTTATTCCTAATAGCTAAATGGGCTTTCATTAAGTCAGTATCTTGAATAATTTCTTTAATCTTTCCTAAAGATATACTAATATTAGGGTTTTCAATTATTTCAGGATGCCAATTTAGAACAAACTGTTGTTCACTATCAGGGATAAATGTATAGGTGGTACCTTCCCACCATAAATGGGTTATATTTCCTAGGCATCTGGAGAAGGGCCAAGTTAAATTATACATTTGCGTTGTATTTTCTTGTCCAGTTACTATACAAATATGTTGGGGTCCTATCTCTACAAACATAGTAAAGGTTAATGGTAAAATTGTCCATTGACAAAGGTTTACCGAATGTTCCAACAAACAGGGTTCGTACAGTCGGGACTGCTGTCCACAAACCATGCCATCCATGGTTTGTGAGCATAAGCCTAAATCATGGGTTTTATTATTGCTATCTATATAATCTCCGTTAAAATGCGGTAGCCAATATTCAGTTCAAACATTGGCGGTCCAAATATTATAGGTAGAATTATATATTTACACATTAGTTGCGGGTTACTAACATTATAGTGGATAATTTGTCCAGAACAATATGTGTCAGTACACTTGACCTTACTAGAAGACACAGCTATCCAATTAGTAACAGGTATCCATTGTTTAAACACAGTCCTCCATATAAATTCATTGTTACTCATCAAATCGCTTTGTGCTTTGTTTTTCTGTGTTAACACATATAATTTCTGCATAGTGCATTCTGTCCAATTAATAAACTGCGATATATTTTGGAATATATTTAATTCCCAAACTTGTGTCATATTAAACAATTGCAAAAATTCTGCATCGTAATCTAATGTTAACTTTTGCGGATTAAAAACAGTAGGCATCCATTGAGCTTGCAAATTAACTAATTTTGATACATCTGTCCCTGCTACTTTTAATTTATTTGCTAATGATTCTATATCTATGCTATTTAATATTCCCACACCAGCTCCAGTTCCACCTAGTAATGTGTCATACCAGGCTCGTCTATTTTTACACTTGCGACTAGAAGCAAAGGTTATATTAAAATTAATTACATTCTTCTGGTATTGCTGTGCTACCGATACACAAGTGGATGGCACTTTAATTTGGCTGTCATTACTGATTGTAGGATGATTCTTCAACACAGTTAAGTAATCAGCCCAAATAACCCTGTTGGTTATCTCTGTAGCACTCATGCAAAACAAAGTGCTTATTTCTGTCAGTCGAAGAGTCTCATTAAAAATGTTCGTTTGATTTTCACAGCAATGTCGTGCCAGGTTTCACGCTGCCATGCACCTATCGGGTAGGTTGCAGCATTTAATATCAGTCATGTTTTGCAAAGAGACTTCATTAGTATCATGGGTACATTGTACATACAATCGTCCTGGGCCACTAGTCGTCGTCCAGAGATTGACTCCTGGCGAGAAGCTCATGTTCAGTACTATACACTCCTGTCCAGCAGGACAGGTAAAATCACCTTGGGTCCTGCTCTGGGTGTGGTTTCTCCACCCCCATCCCCAATCAGCACGATCAAGTCTTTGAATCTTTCCTCCGGGGGTAACGAGCGCTGCCAAATGGACCATAAGACACACCAGCATTCCTTTCAAAATCCATTGCTGGATCTAGAAAGACACAAATTTCATTATTCTCACAGATAACATTTATGTGCAGGCACGTATTCCCATTTTTCTTTCCCTGATCTGATGACTAGCACAGTGTTGTCCTTCCCCATGGCTATCACTTCAGCTGGCTCCAGCGGGCCATTTGGACTAGTGATCCACACTTTAGCTCCATTGTTAAAATTGTCAGTGGATCCAAACCCCTTGTCTCCTCTTACTGTCAAAAGTGTGGGGGCCTCCCCCTTAGCTGGCATCATTTTGTGATAGGAAAATCAACAGCTGTGCAACCCTGTCATGTGGCTGGATAAGCAAATCTTGATCTCCACTGTTCATCAACATTACTTTTAGTTCTCCTTGGTAATCACTATCAATTATCCCCCCCAAGATTTGTATTCCTTTTAAAGCTAATCCGGATCGAGGCGCTATTAGACCAAAATACCCTGACGGTATTTGGACTCCAATGCCTGTCTCGATCAGTTGTATGTCTCTACTGTTTAACCTACATTCTCGAAGAGAATGTAAATCCAATCCGACCACCTCGGGGGTTGCCCTGTAAGGAGCCAAAGCCCCTTTCGTGACCTCCCAATACAAAATAGTATCTGCAGCTGTGTATGCTTGGATTTGCAAATTTGGGGTTATCATCCTCATTAGAGGTGTCTCAGATTCCCCTATTGGCCTGTTATTTATGACTTGTAATGCTTCATGCAGATTCTCTCTCCATTTCTTTAGATCCTCTCCCCCCATCTTTCTCAACTGTTCCTTCAGTAAACCATTCATTCTCTCAATCAACCCAGCTGCTTGAGGTTAGTATGGGATATGAAATATCCATTGGATATTGTGGGCACGACAATATTCCTGTACCATTTTCCCTTTAAAATGTGAACCATTATCGCTTTGTATTTGCAAAGGTATTCCATGGTACAATATGATCAAATCAATTGTCTTGATAGTATTTTTCTGCGTTGCCCTCTTACAGGGCAATGCCAACAGATAACCCGAATATGTATCAACAGCCGTACAGGTATTTTGGCATCCCCCACTGTGGGGCAGTGGTCCAATATAATCTATCTGCCATATTTGTCCCAGTAGCCTCCCCCTCCCCAGTTGTCCCTTTACCACATGGGGTATAGGTCTATGCTGCTCATGCTGGCAAACAGGGCATTGTACTATGACAGTTTTTATTACGTCCAGAGTCAGGGGTACTCCCCTACTATATGCCCACCTGTAAGTGGCTTTCTCTCCCAGATGTCCGCATTTTTGGTGGGCCCACCTTGCCAACCCCGCCAGTTGTTGGGTCTGACTCTCTTCAATATCCACCGACAAAATTTTGGCTTTTTCATCTGCAACAGAATTGTACCATCGTTCTAGCGTGTCTGAAGCACAGTGCGCATCCACATGAAAAACAGTAACCCGAGTGTTTTGAACTATGGTCCATATCTCCTGCCATAATCCCTTCCCCCATACTTCCTTTGAGTAGATTTTCCAATCATCTTTGGCCCAGGTCGGCAGCCACGTTGCCAATCCGTTGGCCACTGACCAAGAATCTGTGTATATATGGCAAGTTCCTGTGTTTTCCTGCCTTAATGCTTGATATACTGCATAAAGCTCTGCATACTGACTACTCTTCCCTTCTCCTGATGTAGCTAACAGTTTTTCTGTCTGTGGGCAGTAAGCCACTGCCTTCCAATGTCTCTGATTTCCCACATATTTTGCTGATCCGTCCGTGAACCACGCATGCTGTCTATCAGAGGTGGATAATTGATCAAACGGTTTTCCCCATTTTACAGGTGATTCCCGTGTTTCTGGTACCTCAAAGGTATTTTGTTCATCGGTAACAGGGATCTCAGCTATTTTTTCATGAAGGGCAGCTACCCCTCCTATACCAGATTTTGCTCGGTCCTGGATGTACCATTTCCATTTTATGATACTAGCTTCTTGAGCATGTCCTATCCTATGAGTTTTGGGGGAGCTATTTACCCACTGCATTATGGGTATTTCAGGTCTCAATGCTACCTCATGCCCCACCGTCATTTGTTCCGTTTCCAACAGAGCCAAATAACATGCTAACAGCTGTTTTTCAAACGGCGTATACCTTTCGCCCGCCTCTGGTAATTTCCTATTCCAAAATCCCAATGGCACTTTCTTTTTCCCCTGTTTCTGCCACAAACTCCAATTCGCATACTGTCCACTTACAGATATGTTCAGTTCTACTTCCCCCTCCTGGAGGGGCCAAAGATCTAAGGCTTGCTGAATCGCCTCCTTCGCTTTGTCGAACGCCTTCTGTTGTTCGTCCCCCCATTCAAACTCATACCTTTTCCTAGTTACCTTGACTAAAGGGGACAGAATCTGTCCCAAGTGTGGTATATGTTGTCGCCAGAAACCAAATAACCCAATACATTTTTGAGTTTCAACTTTTGTCTCCGGTGTCGGAAATTCCAAAATCTTTTGCTTGACCTTGGGGAGCACTTCCCTATGCCCCCTATTCCATTGTATTCCCAAAAACGTCACTGTTTGGGAGGGTCCTTGTATTTTACTAGGATTTATTTCCCATCCTTTGCCCTTCATATGCTCAATGATTCTTTCTAATTGCTGCTGCACCATTTCCTGACTAGTCCCTTGTATTAAAATGTCATCAATGTAATGTGATATTTGTACATCCTCAGGTAGATCTATTTCATCTAAATGTTCTGCTACAGTACAATGGCAGATCGTTGGACTATGTAAATAGCCCTGAGGCAGTCTAGTAAACGTATACTGCCTCCCCTGCCACGTAAAGGCAAATTGGTCCCACGCCTCCTCAACAATTGGTATCGTAAAGAACGCATTGGCCAGGTCAATAACCACGTACCACATCCCCTTATGCTTCTGTATACGTTCTATCAACATAATTGTATCAGGTACCGCCGCTGTCAATTGGGGAGTATACTTATTCAATTCTCTATAATCTACTGTCATTCGCCAAGATCCGTCACTTTTCTTTACTGGCCATACCGGATTGTTCCACGCAGTTGTGGTAGATTTAAGTACTCCGGCTTCCAGTAATTCTTTAATGGTAATAGTTATTTCATCATGTCCCCCAGGTATCCTGTACTGTTTCATACTTATTACTTTAGTCACGAGCGGGACCGCTACTGGTGACATTTGCACCTTTCCCACGATTACCGGCCTGGCCGAAATATATGATTTCGTTCCAAATTGATACTGCCCATCGGGCAGCTGCAAAGTCATCCCCTTTAAAATGTCGATTCCAATAATATATTCTGGGATAGGCACAATCATTACCTTATACCTTCGTTTTGGTAACTGCCCGATTTTTAATTCTAAGGTTGTTTGTACTGCCTCAATTTGCTTCCCCCCCAGTCCTGTGATTATTACCCTCTCTCCTTTATGTTTTTCGGGGTTTCCATAGATCAGCGAGGCCTCCGCCCCGGTGTCAATCAAAGCCCGTACTACTTGCTGTGACCCGTTTTTCCAATAAATTGTTAACTGTACAAGGGGTCTAAAATCTTTCCTCGCCCATCCCTCCACCAGGGCTTGGCCGCCATCTCAGTCATGTTTCATCATTTTCAATCGTTGTAATTCCCTAACTGGGTACAGGTCACTCGGATACAGATCAGCATATTCCTGATCATTTCTTGCTTTACGTAATTCTGCGGACCCTCGGACAGGGGGCCCTCTGACCGAGCGTTCCCAATCATTGTCATCATTCTGCTCCAATGACGGGGCAGTAGGTACTTTAGTCTCTATCGGAGTGACCCGCTCATTTTCCCCAGACTTCCAATTGGACTGTTTACTAACCAATTTTTTACTGTTTAAGCCCCTCTTTTTATACATGTCCCACATATCAGGGGTGCTTATCCCATCAATCTTTTCTCTCGGTACCCCATCTTTCAAGAGGGCAAGAAACATATCTTTTCTCGATACTCAGTTGTCAGATCGTGATTTTTCCCTCCCAGGGGAACTTTCTGGGTTGGACCCTCGGGGGCCCCAATCGCCCAGCTCTCCCAATTGTCGTATCGCTTCTATCACCTCTCCCACTGTCTTCCCTGTTTGGTTAATCAACAATGTCATGATTACTGCTTTATAGGCTGGTGGAGCGGTCTTAATGATTTTGTTTCGCACCGAAACAGTCAAAACCACACTCAACAAGTCCGATTGATCCCCATTAGTAATGGCGATTTTCATCATTTCTATTTTTATATTTTGTATACAGTCCTTTAGTGTAAACCACAGTTTGCTATCATCCGGCCAGTCACTGGCCGTTGGGTATTTGTATTGGCAAGCCATAGCTGCCACATCCAACATCGTCGTGTAGCCCTGACCCTGCATCTTGAGGGTTCTAAACGCCTCCTTCACTACAGGGTCCGGACTTAGGGACAAAAATCTCGGGGCATCGGTTTCGTCTAGGCTAACCCCGCCCGCCCCAGTGTCATATAATCTCACCATCCATTTGATCAAACTTTCTCCAGGTTTTTGAGAATATTGCTCCAAGAGGTCCGATACCTCCTGCTGCGAGAAATCTTCCACAACATCCCGGTTCCTTAAATTACCTTGGGGCATTGTTTCCGTACGCCTCCTTTGTACGGGGTGTGCCCCTAGCACCGGGACAGGGCCCCTCTTGTTTCGACATATGCATTCCCCTTCGTCAGACGAAGTCCCTTTTTCGTCCGGCGAGTACCATATGTCCCCATCCCAATCATCGGGGTCCCATCGGGCTCCCGCCTCGGCAATAGCTAAGCTAACCTTTTTCTTGCTAATTTTCCCTCTTTTTTTTCCCTATATTTATACTGTGCTACCCGTACTGCCTCCTTTTCCGCTACAGATTTATATACATCGAGCTTATCGGTTAGTAAGCGATTTTGGCATTGCAACATTTCTACCTTACTCTGCAAATCTAATATCTGTTGTTCTAATGAAGCCTTCCCCTGCGCTAAGCTAGTTGCCTTCTCGTGCACTCTTCTGTATGCTGACAAAATAATCCACCCCCTTCGTCCCAGGGCTGCATATTCCTTCCCCTTCCCCACCGGTGCCTTTTGCATGCAATTTATTATGTCGGTAGGCTCGGAGTCCTTCAAACAAGATTCCCAGTTTTCACTCAGTCCCGCACAGCAGGACCATTCGTTGGCTAAAATATCATATGGCGGGTTTTCCCACCCTGGGATATCTACTTGTGTACAGGCAACATTAACATCCTTTTTCTTAAAAATAGACATTTTGTTTTTGTATCCTGCCGACTACACCAAAATAATGTATTGCCAACCCCAAGCAAAGCAGCTTTCGCTCAAACAAGTATCATTCACACACACACACACACACACAGGCATCAGACTAGTGGATTTAGCAAGCAATTGGCTTTATTTTAACAAACTATAGTCAACAGAAAAAGAGTAATACATCACCGATTCAGAAAATCAACATCTGAGCCTCTTTTCCAAAGGCTGGGAAGCCTCTCTTTCAATACTGGCCAGGAGTCTCAAGAACGGTCCAGGTCCTGCAACGTCGTCCACCCTGCAGGTGAGGCTTCCTAACCTGGCGCTGGGATTTCCTAGTATTATATTCTTTAGTACGTGACAGATGTGACCAAAGTATCAGATAGTATTTGGGTGTGCTAAATCACTACGTCCCAAACACTGGCCGGGTGCCCGAGATCATAAGACTCAGCACAAACAACCACCATCTAGATGTTTCTACATCTGCCAGAACGCCACGTCCCAATGCACTGGCCGGATGCCCAGAACATCACGAGTCCAGCAGAAGTCGAAAACAAATTACATAATACTTCACATCTGTCAAGAAACAAGTTGTAATAATGACTTGGTACAGTGTGTCTAAAATGGAGTTACATCATACAAAATGGAGTAACAATAATCAACATATATACACACATATATACATATATATATATATACATACATCAACATCCCACTGTAATTCAGAAACTCTCTGTGTGCAGTACTGTACATGGCCATCCAGCTGCTCAGTGATGCCCACCCCATTTTCATTTTTTCCCCCAACGTTATCATAGACAGACAATACTGTCCACTGAGAAATATACATATTCTGACAATATATTACCAGGACATAACAGGCTCAATATCACAATCTGTTAGGTATGCATGGGTCGGCCCCCCCAACCTGATTAACATATATTACTATTCTTCCCTTCTCACATCATTATGTGAACAAGAGAACATTCTCCTGTGCATATTGTGTCTGGTCACATCACTATGTCTCACCTAAGTGGGTAGTATATAAAAATTCAAAAACACTTTTAATATACCAGCCAAGATCTAGATAACATATATTGGGATGAATACCAGTATTACTCATTTTGAACATGAGATGACACAAAAACACAATTCAGATCTGTACAAATATCTTCTTAGAGTGCAATGAAGGCAACATTCATTTATTAAAAAATAGATAAGAAATTCATAGGACAATACTTCACATACCATTGGTGTCTAGAAATGTAATCATCAGTTGTAGAACATAGTCAGTTAACCCAAACTGAGATGTATACAACTACCGTACATTTGGCTATAAAATCTGTTCCTTTTATTTATTAATTTATTATTTATTTAGTTTTTGTTGACTGGGTAAGTGCACTAGACAAATCCTGCCTATTTTCAGGCATGACCAGGGGAAGGGGGATACAGATGAATGCCAAGTGACCTTGAACCAGATTAAGCTGTTGGTGGTATTTTTAGTGAATGAGGGAAACTTGGCCAGGACACTGGGGAAATTCCCCTACTCTTTTCGGTAAGTGCCATGGAATCTTTAACATCCACCTGAACTACCACCAATCCAGGCAGATGGGACCTCGGTTTAACATCTCATCCGAAAGACAGCACCTCAGAAGTGCAGCACCCCTCTCATGCTGCACTACAGTGTCAGTACTGGGATATTAACCCAAGTGCCAGATGTGGGAACTGAACCCACAGCCCTCTGATCTCCCAGCCTCAGAGGCGAGTGTGTTACCTACTGAGCCACTGACACTATATATTTTGAATCACCAGTTATGTTATGAAGTAGTATACCTTGTTGTTTAGAATTTTTAAGCAATATACCCCAACAGGGTGTTGGTTTACTGGAGGATTTACCATGGCTGGTGTAGTTCAGTCACAAGGTGCAGCCGAGAGACTTAACCACACCAAGAGTGGTAAATCCTCCAGTATACCCACTCCCTGGAGGGGTATATTGTGATTATAAAAAGGGCCTGTTTGTTTTTTTTTACAAAAAAAAATATTTAAAACATCCATTTGATTTCAAACTTGCTGCTCGTTTGTTTGCCATCCATCCATTAGCTTCACAGTGGTGTGTTTGCGATGAACATATGGATTTGCCAGGGAGTTCCTGATTTGGCTGAGTGGTGGTTGGCACCTTTTACAGTGGGTACACTGGAGTATTTACAATGCTGAAAAGGTGCCAGCCAGACAATCAAAATTCAGAATTCTATTCGATTTTTTGTGTACATCGTATTATTACAAATATTACATGGGTGCTAGAACTCATGGTAACTTTCTGAAGAGTATTTCCTAAAAAGAAGTAAGTTAAGTAGTCCAGCTCACACCTTACATGACAGCCTCATACCACCCCAATTATCTAATGCAATAATTTCTATCAGCATCTTACCATCCGACTCGACAAGGATGACACTGTCAGTGTCAGAGTTCTCAGTCTTCACAGCTTCTGACTGTACTAGTACTACCTCAGCTGGGACTGGGGGGGGTGCCTGCGCTGCTCTGTGAAAGAAGATAATAAGTAGATCCACCAAGTATTTCATGTAAATGTCAGCACATTTTAACTACACTTTATTTAAGCATTCAACATGTTTCAGGCATCTAACATTGCCTGTAATCAGGTATTGCAGAGCCATTGTAGACACATATAAAATCTCAATTACTGCAAATAAATATTTCATAAATAAAAGATCAGAAGCTGACTCAGTACACAATACTTAGTACTTATATAGTATGCCACATGAAATACAACTCTGCTTCAATAAAATCGATACTGGATAGTAACTCCATCACTATCATTGGGTTATTTATTCAACAGCATCGTAAAATACATGTTTTTATCTAAGTCAATATCAGGACACATGTATTCATTTGAAAACATCAGGTGCTAGATCGTTTAGTTTTATGGCACTGACCCTGTGGAATTCTCTACCTCGTCAGGTGCGAAATTGCCTGACCGTCCTTAGTTTTAAAGGAGCTTTGAAGACCCACCTTTTTAGCATAGCTTTTAAGGATTTATATTAGTCTTAATTTTATTGTATTTATTGTTTTGTGAATTTGTACAGGCGCTTTGGTTTTAAGAAAAGCGCCTTTTAAAAATAAAGATGAATTGAATTGAATTGAATATGTATCACAAAAAATGCATCATTATTTAATAACAGGTAGAAATACTTTTTCCCTTAAGACAAAAAAACAGAACAAAAGACAAAAAAAATTATGTCTGTCATGACGTAGGAAATATTCAGTTGTTTTATACTGCAGCCACTTGACTTGTAGCATCATATTGTGATAATGACATGGCTACAACAACAAATACTTCAATCAGAAAAAGACTTTCTTTTACCTGATTGTGTACCTGTACTATAATATCATAGAATCTGTGGAATTTTTTTGAATAACTTACGATGAGTGAGGCGTTCCCCCGCACCTGGCTTGCCTGCAGCTTCCCAGAGTTCGTAAGCGAGGTAGTACCAGCACTTGTCATTCTCCGGTATCTCCTCTCTCTGTTTCAAAACATAGAAGCGTTGGTGCAACAGCTTCCACTTCCTCTTCAACTGCACAATGGTCTTATTTTTCACCCTTAAGACCATGTGCAGGAAGCTATTAATGCACCTCCACATTGAGTCCAACTTACGTTTCGTACTCTGCATTAAAATGCGAGCACTACCCCTCTCTTGGACTGCCTTAAGCAGCAAGCACACCTCTCTCATGGACCATTGCCTCATCATTTAATTTAGTATTCTGCAATAAAAACATACACAAACATTCCATTACTCTCATGTCTCAGAGCCTATATATTTCTATGTATTCTATGAAGTATTCTGATTAGAACATGGCAAGAACAGCATTTTAAAACTTAATTTTCATAATCACAAATAATACCATTCAGCCACGTGAATTAGTGTATTTCAACACACTAAAAACATACACAACTCTGTGTCGTGTCATAGTATGTTTGAGTAATAACATATACCGCAGCTTGAATACAACTACATCAAAAGTTCATCTTCCTGTCTATTGAAGATGAAGCATTGTCTGTCTCATGTTGGTCTACTTCACAACCAGCATCTTGTGGCACTACAGAGTTAGAGGAATGGTTACTGTTGGGTCAGATGCACAGCAAATAACAGTGGGTGTGTTCCACATTCCCCAATCACTCAACAGCAGTTGCCACCACCCTGTCTACCTAATTAGGCAATATCAGAGAAAAGTTAAAGAGTAATGAGAGCAAAGGTCTCACACAATATTACCATAACAAGCCTCTCCCTACATGCACCTAACATAGCAGCAGTGAGTGCCGGTGTTGCTTATGAACACACCCATTTATTGTGTGTTTATGAGGGTGCCCAGGGACCATTAGCATAATGTAACCCCCTCACATTTTTTTTTGCTTGCCAAAGGTGTGATAAATCCCTCTCAGTTTGTGTGCTCCCCTTTCCTTGTTTCACAAGGGGGGTACCCATCACCCCATCACCACGTGCATCCCCCTTTCCTGTTTTCTTGATGTGGGTGCCCAATTCTCTGTGGGCTAGACCAACCACCAACACACACAGTCAGTTGGTATGCTCAGCAGCTCACCCTAGCATGACAAAAAAACCTCTATAAATGAAAACAGTGCCCCAATGTCTCTTGCAGCAATTTTCATATCTACAAGTGGACATCACACTAGTCATATGTAGGAGAAGCACTGTCACACTGGTACACACTGGTGCTCCTCTGTGGGCACTTGCCCTGGCACAATGACACCGAACCATATAATATGCAACTGCCACAGTCGCATATTTCAACACACCTGACCCATGCCATGACACCATAAAATATCACTCTGGCAACACCTTTCATGCATCCAAGGTCAACTGTTACCCACCCTGCATTTTACTGTGAATATCTCCAACTATGTGTTACTCCTGTGTGAGTGGTCTATATACCTATTCTATTTTTTGACCAACATGTTTGGTTCTTAAAAGAATGTTTTTTTTTTTACAGCTCAATAGGTATACAAACAGTCTGACATTCTTAGAGTACTTTGAGGATTCCATCTCAAAGCTCTCCCAGGAAACAGCAATTGCCAGCATGTGAGAAGTGCACACCATCAGGTAGGTATAACCAATCATAAGAAAACTTAATTTCAGGATGGCATATGGTGTGCATTACACACATGCGTAGATATGCAGACATTTGTATGTTCACCTTTCTCCATGCTCTGTAAAGCAAGTACACATGGTGTTCTGCTTGTCAGACCCTACACTCTATAATATCTAAAAAAATGATTTTACATGCTGGCAACATACTGATAATAGAAACAAGTTCCAGTTTTGCTTCTGCCACTAAATCTACCCAACGTTTGATGCCTAAATCATCCTGTCCAAGATGTATTACCACTATGTCTGGGTGAGGTTGACTACTCAGAAGTCTGTTCATTGTTGGCATGAGGTGCACCCACCTCATTCCACCCCTGCCATACCACTTCACACAGAAGTTATTTTTCACATGGGTTGTACTGTGGTAAAGTAACACTCCTATGCATGCTTGACACATCTTGGTATTGATCCCGTGATACTGTGAGCATCTGCAACCACAACCCATACTTCTGCTGCACACTGTTGAGGCCCCCCAAACAAAAAAAAATGTAAAAAAATGACAGCCACAGTGTACCTGCAGTACTGCACAGTACAACGTGGCAGCCAACAGCTGTGGGTGGCCACCCAAGCTCCAGGGCTACCGTGTGTTGGCATCAGCCCTCCCTCATCAACTGTGATTTTGCTATGAAAAATATATCCATGGTGGTCCACTGCACCCACCCCCTCACCCAATTGTGGGCTTTCTGTTTAAAAGTAACCATTGTGCTGTAGTGCAGCTGCCACTCCAGCCCAATTGAACGAGGAAGTAGAGTGAACAGGGCCACGAGGGATACATTTTATACAGTTAACCCATGATAAGGTGAAGAGGTAGAGTCCACTGTACTACCAACAGTATTTTTTTATTGAAAAACCAAGATCTAGTTTTGAGATACATTACCACAAAGCAACCGGGGGGGGGCATCAGTAGCCAACAGGTACTGCCTCACACAGTACCAGGGACAAGTTACTGATGATCGGCACACCTGCATACTAATGATGCCATAATGATATCCAAATAGGTGCTTTAACACCTTGCATGCATTTTGGGTCAATTTGCATATACAGTACTAAATACTGTGATGCTTGCACCTACCAAAACTGCACTTCACTGCTGTATCCCCCCTACTCCTCTCTGGCCACTTACACTGGTGCAGTCCCAGTGTAACATATGACATGCAGGTTGCCAAACTGAAATATTTAAACTATTGACCATGCCACAGCACTGTAAAATATCACCCTGACAACACCCTGCTACATTGCACTTGCACTTTGCTCAGGCTTGTTCCCCAGCCTGGCACAATGTAAATATTCCCAACCCATGTCTTGCACCTGTGTGAGTAATATATGCAGCTATTCTACTTTTTGACCATTTTTTGGTTCCAAAAAGAACCTTTGTTTACACTTTGCCATTTGTTCAAACACTTTGACATTCTTAGAGGACTTTGAGGACTGCATCTTGAAGGTTTCCATGAAATGGCAATTGCCAGCATGCGAGAAGTGTACACCATCTGGTAGGTATAGCCAATCATAACAATACTTAGTTTCTGGGTGATGTGTGGTGTACATTCCAGCCATGCATAGAAATGCAGAAATTTATATGTTGACTTTTCTTCAGGCTCTGTCAATCAGGTACATATGATATTCTGCTTGACAGACCCTACGTTCTGTCATATCCAAAAAAATTATTTTACAGGCAGGCAACATACTCATAATGGAAGCGAGGTCCAATTTTGCTTCTGTTACTAAATCTACCCAGTGTTTGGTTCCCAAATCATTGCCTCTAAGATGTATCAGCAATATGTCCGGATGAGCCTGCATACTCAAAAGTCTGTGCATGGTTGGCATGAGGTGCTCCCACCTCATTCCACCACTACCAAACCACTTAACACATCAATTTGGGAGCTGCTGGTTTCTCCCAAAATCACTGTTTTGAGCATACTCAGACACTCACCTCACTATACTGCTTCCAACAATCCACAAAGTCCTTTTGCTGTTTTCTGCCATTCTCAGCTTTTCAACTTAGAAGTGGACAGATAGCTACCAAAAAATTCAGTGTTCACCCTGCAGTACCTAAGCAGTAGTGAAAGTAAAACTGCTATTTTCCTTTTTAACTTCAACTCAGCTTCAGTGGGGTGATCCATGACACACAAATAAAACAAATCATTGGCTACTACTGTGCCTTCATTAACCAATGTAGCCTATGCACTGACTATCACTGCACTTCTGCTTCAGTTGAAATGTGCTAAAATTTAAAGGTGGGAAAAATGCATCCTTTTGATAGGCAGTTTTAAACAATTACAAATGCAGACACATGTCTGATTGGTTCCCTCTTCAGTTGTGGGTACACATGCACCTTGCTATCTCCCTCCATTTGCAGCTGTATCTGAGCAAGTAAGTACCAAATAATTGTCTGACTTTAAACGGTTGAACCTAAATAATGCAGCATCATAGGTTGTTTCTAGCAACATAGTCAAATAGAGCAGTAAAAAACATTGTGATTAATACTATTTACCTGTTACTAACACTTTTTTCATACTAGAAAAATGCTTTATAAAATATGATGTACTTACAGTTATAAATGTGGTGTGTCTCAGTGTAGGCTAAGATGGCTGCTGTGGACTTCTTCTTCAGTGTTTTCCATCTCTGATTGGTTGTCTCACATGGCCTGATAAATCTAGCATAACATTGGCAGAACTAGCTGTCAGTCAAATAGCAATCAGATATGATTCGATAATGAATACAGTTGTCACTCCCAAGCTTAAATTTGCGACACTTTCACATGCATGACACTACTTTTATGACACTTCCACATGCACGACACTACTTTTGCGACACTTTCAAATGCATGACACTATATTTTGTGACACTTTCGTGCACACGACACTGTTTTTTCGAAATTTTGAATGTACGACATAATTTGATGATTTTTCCCAAAAATGATGATTACTGAAGTGAAAAGTTTCCTGCTTCTTACCTAATGTATAAATACATAAGTACACACAATTTCACATACTTATTCTGAAATCGTAACTCTACCTGCACAACTATGTAATTGCTGAAGCTACATTTTCGCATTTCATTGTTTTCTGTCACTCCACAAGTGATCTTGATATTCATTCCTAATCAATAATTGTGATTATTTGTCTTAGCAATAACACATGAACAGAGCTTGGCATAACAATATCTTAAGCACTCCCTAGAGATGTAATGTGGCACAAGGTACAGCCAAGTGTTATATTGCCCCAAAGATGTCATTAAGTAACTGTCAATGTGATTCTTGTCAATGTCTTATGGCTATCATGGCAATTAATATTCAAAAGTTAAGTGTTAGAAGTTGACTTTATTACTCTGTTACTAATTTACAGAAAGATTTTAAATAAAGTAGTTCTTTGACCAGCAATTTAACAATACTAGGTCAAAATCACTAACAGAACTGCAGTGATTCTGCATTGCTGAACAGTGAAATAGTACAAAAAAAATGTATGTGACATGGTGATAACACTATACAGGACAGTGTAACATGAATCAAAATAAGACTGTCAAAATTCGAGCAACCAATCTGATTACAGTATTTTCTGAAACTTTTTTCTGTAATATTTAATACATAAATCATCTGTGTCAATATACAATGTTAGAAGTGATCAACACAAGCATATACTAATATTTTCCTTTTCTGTGTCTTGTATGCAGGTGTCTGATGCTTCTATAACATTGCTGACTGCTACTGTGAACTAACAGAATGAAAGATGCCTAGTAAACACAGACTTGCAGGTAGAGAAAGACGAGACAGGTATCATAGTACTTCGCTGTTGCTTAAGAATGATAAAAAAACAGTGATGTGAGTTCAAGGTGTAAAACAATACAGAGTTCTACTGAAATAGTAAGCTCTACAGTAACTCATTCCACAACAAAACCACATACTTGCTCAACAGCAAGGAAAAAATGTTTACCTGAACAGTTGTGTAGAGCTCTCAGATGAAACACAGCTATTGCTACAGCAACCATAAACAGACCTTCTAAACAGTGCCGTAAACTCACAGCTGGTGATTTTCATCTGAGAAAGCAAAAGTATTTCCGATCGCTATCAAGTACAGCTAAGATCGACAGGCTTATTGCTGCCGTGATGAGACATGATCACAAAAAGACAAAGAGTCATCTAACTTTGATGAAATTGCATCTCAAAGTAGGCACATTTGTTAATAGAGCAGTATTTGTTCTTCAACGTTTATAGCATAAGATGTCTCATGTGCTTGAACTATTCAGAAAAGTTGTGTATGACATCAAAAAAAGGCTACAACGGTATCCTACTTTGTGCACAATTTCTGTGATGTATTCACAGGTCACTGGATGCACACACAGCACTCAGAGGCATATTTCTGGGAAGAATCTTATTAGTCACAGAAACAAGAAAGCAAGTTCACCATTGATGAGTCTGGTAAGCTGGTCAATGTGCTCAGTGTCTGTGATGGCACAACAATGGAGACAAATAATGACTGTGATGCAACCACTGTGTCCATAAATGGCACTGTCTCTCATGGCCATGTGATGAAACCTGCAACCGTAGGCAATCATCATTTGAAAAAGTTGAACAGTTTGTCAACCTATTTGTGATAACAGATCACAAAGAAAGATATAAACTGTTTAACAAGATTGACCTTTGTGAAATCAATCCACATACTGGACTTATGGGTCACTCACTAGCATGCCTCGAGAGTGGTGTTTGTGACAGTGTCTTTCACAACATGCAGATGCTGGGAGTGCATCAAACAGGCATGCAAAACTTTGTATACAGGGTATATGAAGTCTGACAAGTTGTCAATCAGTACACTTGTTTAAATGACTAATTGTAGTCTGGTGACATGCAGGGTGCCATCACATTTCTCAAACAGCTGCAACGTGTGACTTCTGTACCAGACACACCTATTTATCAGTCAGCAAGTTCTGCTGAAACATCTGTTTCTGTGTTAGAAACTGACATACTGAAACAGTACAGCAAAGAAATTGTTAAATTTGAGCTGGCAAAGGCTCAGAAGTTTGACTCTGTATGTGTGTCATGTGACCACCTGTGCTACAGCAAACAGACAGTCATAGTGAACCTTGAAACCTTGTTACCATACAATGATATGTGGTTCCGTCTCACAGCATTTTTGCTGATGAAATCTGATTTTCAGTTACAGACCACCATTGTGCTGTGCAAACACTGTTTCTCCAAACTTGAAGTCCAACATTCTGCCACCATGGTCACTGTTGAATAATATGG
This sequence comes from Neoceratodus forsteri, assembly GCA_016271365.2. Classification (NCBI taxonomy): domain Eukaryota; kingdom Metazoa; phylum Chordata; order Ceratodontiformes; family Ceratodontidae; genus Neoceratodus; species Neoceratodus forsteri. The sequence goes on from CM028131.1 coordinate 1,255,257,914, forward strand.
AGGCATATGTTACACCAAGTGAGACTGCGACATTGAATATGTTTGAACGCATTCTAATTCAGACAATGAAACCATTTCAAACCATTCAACGTCTGAACAAAAAAACACGGAACATTCCACCGAAAGAACTCATTAGATCTCAAAAAGGGTTATGTGATGCATCTCCCACTTCCTCTACAGGAAAATGTGGAGGCAATCTCTATGGAAAATAGTTTGGTGATTCTTGTAAATGGTGTTCCAACTAAGTCCAAGGTCATCTGGCAAGATGTTGTCAATGTACAGAAGGTAAAGCTTGCTCTTAGTTATTTAAAGAGTAACAATCTCTTTTATGCAGACCTTGACATTGATCACATGACTAGTCTCTCTGTTCAACATGATCTCTTAAAAACAGCTAAGCCAATGACTGAGAAGGTCAGTGGACAGACAAGTGACAATGTGTATGAACAGTACACAATTCACCCACTACATGGCAAAGATCCAGTAGGAGACAACATTGATCTCTATCAAATGAAACAGGTGGAAGGTGAGCCTGTCAACATTTGGGAGGCAACACTAGAAGCATGCTGTTTCCCAGACTTATTCCCAAAAGGGTCAGGTAGATGGCTAGATCAAAGGGAAGTGCATGTACAGGGTGCTGAGTACCGCACTAGCCGTGTGCTCAGTAAAGATGGCAAATTCAGATGTAACATACAGTACCTGTTTCATCTCCTCTTGGAGAGTGAACCTAGCATTCTGTCTGCATCTGTTGCACATACTATTCATCTCACAACTCCACTAGATGGAATAACAGCTGCTCAGTTTCTAGAGAAATTAAAGCAGAAAGATGAAAATGTTGCAAGTGAATCTGTCTTCCATACTGTCATGTCTACATGGTACCAAAGAATATTGGTATCGCAGACACTCCGAGGTGATGACAATGCTGCAAGAGTATGGTGAAGCCACATGGTTTGTCATACTTAGTTGTGCTGAATATGCCTGGGATGAGCTCATTGAACTGTTGAAGTGGGCAAATTCTGATGCTAATGGCATTTCATCAATGTCTGTCAGAGAAATGTGTTCACTTGATCCTGTGTCTGTCACAAGACATTTTCACAAGCAGTTCCATGACATTCTGACTTTCATTTTGTCAAAGGACAATCCACTTCTTGGTACTGTGGAGCATTACTTTTGGAGGATGGAATATCAGACACAGGGTGCTCCTCATATTCATATGTTATTGTGGATCAAGGATGCACCACGCATAGGTGAACATGAAGCAGCACAAGTGCTAGCATTCATCAAGCAATGTATTACTTGTCACATTCCAGACAAGTATGACTGTCCTACACTATGGAAGCTGGTACAAAGTTCCAGTGACATATTTGTGCAAAATACTGCCGGCAAGTAGTAAAGAACAAATCTAATTGGTACACACGATGTCACTTCAGTTTCCCTATATGAGTTTGTCAGGATGGTTCCATGAATTAACTTTTTTCAGCAATGTGACACCACTTGAAGGCAAAATCAACCAAGAGGGTATACGAGTTACCCAGAGATGAGAAAGAGGTGTACATCAATGACTACAACCCAACTCTTCTCCTAATGTGGCAAGCAAACATAGATGTTCAGTTCATGGCTGACTACTCATTGGCCCTGGTGTGGTATGTGACTTTGTACATAACCAAGCATAAGCAGACTAGCTTGCAAGATCTTTGGGAAGATATTGCCAGTTCAAGCAAGAGCCTGACATCTCAGCTGTGGTCATTGGGCGAAGACCCTCACACGAGAGAATGTGGAGCTTATGAAACCAGTGACCGTTTAATGGGTACTCATCTGTACAGGAAGTCTGATGCTGTCCGGTTTCTCAGTGTGAACTACAAAGAGAAATGCAAACGTGTACTGATTCCCCATGCTGAGATTGAGGAACTCACTGCCAATAGACCTTCTTCAAAACATATCTTGAAGAATAACCTGATAGACACATACTACCCCCATAGACATGATGACATGGATGATATGTGTCTCTTTCAGGTGGCTAAGTGGTATGACTATAAGGCAGATATATCACCTGACTCAACACGGCACATTCACAAGGTGAACGGAGTAGATGGCTGTCTCATAAAGAGACACAAGCCAAGGCTCATAGACCACTGTAAATTACATCTAGGCACGTTGGAGAGCAAAGAGTCTACTCTTGCTCTCCTATTCCTATTTAGACCCTGGAGGAATGAGCTTGAATTAAAAGGTGACTGTGATACATTCGAGGAAGAATTCAATCTCAGTTACCAGACTTTCAAAACTGAATACTCAGAGACATACATACAGAGACTGGAGGCTGAGAAAGAACAGCTTGAGAAGGCAGAGAAGCAGCTTCAGGAAGACACTCCTGTTAGCTCACAAGACAATCTTGATCTAGAAGGACAAGCTGTTCTAGGTGAATCTCTGCCTTTAAATGCCCCACAAGTGTTAATCTCAGAAATTGAGACTGCCATGGAACATGGAATACACTGTACTATCAACCCAGCTGACTTGAGAGAAAGACTGAATCAGCAGCAGCATGTAGTTCACTCTCAAGTCATTGATGCTGTTCGACATGGCCTACTATATGAAACAAAAAAATGTGACTGTCTTGACTACAAACCACTACTGATCTTTGTTAGTGGTTCAGCTGGCACAGGAAAGAGTTTCCTTATTGAAGCCATAACTGCTGAAATACAGAGCCTGACAGGGTCATCAATGTCTGTTGCTGTTACTGCTCCCACAGGACTAGCTGCATACAACACTGGTGGAGTTACATTACACCGTCTCTTTATGTTGCCAGTAGAACATGGCAAAACAGGAGAGTATCTTAAACTGTCATTTGAGGTTGCATCTGAGCTCCGTTCCATGTTCACAAAGATGAAGTTACTCATCATTGATGAAATCAGCATGGTCTCCAATGTAATGCTTACCTGTATACAGCTACATCTACAGGAGATCTTAGGTACTGACGATGGAGTACCATTTGGTGGCAAAAGTACTGTTGTATTGAGGGACCTTTTACAGCTTGCACCAGTTAATGCAGAGTATGTGTTTGCAACTCTGACTGTCAAGCAAGCTAAGAACATACTCGGCTGCATTGCAGGTTTTAACATTTGGGAGTTATTCACCTATGTTGAGTTGTATGAGAACATGCACTAAAGTGGTGATCTGGCTTACAAATCACTTTTAGATCAAGCTCATACAGGTTCTCTATCACCAGAACATGTTGCTATGTTAAACAATCGGAGAATCAGAGTAGATACTACATCCATAGAAAAAGCATGTAATGTTTTCAGTGATGTGTACTCTACAGGCACAAAAATAGTGTGTCTTATGCCATGACTAAAGAAATGCACTGACTTCAACAATGTTATGCTGCTGAGAGAAAACCAAGAAGTTCTAACTCTGCATGCTGTTGATACAGTTGATGGTGTCATTCTCAGTTGCAACCTAGTTGCAAAGATGACTAAATGACTCACTGAAGTTAGATGTTTCACTCACAGCCTGCCTAGAAGCTGTTCTTACACTTTGTAGGAATGCAAGTATCATGCTACAATGTAATCTCAATGTTGAACGAGGCATGGTAAATGGTGCATTGGGAAACATCACTGACTTTGTCTACAATGTCCAGAGGACATATATTGAGACACTTACAGTTCACTTTGACAACATGGAACAGCCTGTACAGATAGAATGTACCTGTGTGAAATTTCAGGTATTTAAGGATATCTATGTAAACAGGAAACAGTTTCCAGTATGGGTTGCATATGCTGTTTCCATCCACAAATCTCAGGGCTTGAGTTTGAATTCAACAATGGTGGACATAGGTACATACATTTTCAAGGATGGCATTAGCTACGTGGCACTTTCACGTGTCCGTAGTCTTTCTGGGTTGCACATCATAACTCTTGCACCTCAGAAGATATGATCTGGCAAGCAAAGTATTGTTGAGTACAACAGGTTACGTACTCTCCATCAGCCACAAATGTCTTTAATACCACTGCCTACATATCTGGCTGTCTTACATCGTACAGTCATATCTACACGTGTCAGCAAACAGGCACAAGCTTCCAAAAGTGATTCAACTCTAAAGTGTTCAACAAAGGTCACAATATCAACTACACATTCAGAGCAAGCTGTTCATCAGAAATCAGTTGGTGTAGCTGCTGTGCCAGTCTTTCACAACAGCACTAGAGTGTACTGCTGTGCTAACTCAGCTATGCAAGTTTTTCTCCACATGCCATACTTTGGGCAGGCAATATCTGCTTCACAAGACACTCCCCTATCAAAGGCTTTAAAGCAGATTGTCAACATGGCTTCTGACCAGTCTAACAATGTGCAGTAACTAACACCACTACAACAGGTGTTGGGTGCATATGACGGATGCCGTACATTTGCTGCAGACATACAGCAAGACACTAGTGAGTTTATGATGGCAATCATAAACAGCTTGGATGAAGACGGCACTCCAATGAGCCAGTACTTCACTGTGTCATATGTAGCCAACTATGTATGTGTATCATGCGGTATTCACAGCGTGAAACCACAGAAGACATGCTGTGGATTACTCTTTTTGTCCCTCAAGCCAAAACTGTCAAATGTTGACAGCTATTTACCAATGCTCAATGTGGTCACTCCTGTAAAAGGTGTGGAGGCAGATGTACTCAGTTCATATGTCTCAGGAGTTCATCTCAATATCTGTTGCTTATATTGCACAGATCTGACTCCAACGGGCTCAGAGTTGATGCTCCCATCACAGATTACACAGCTGGTAGAATAGTTTTTAACCAATCAGTGTTTGACACTCACAGTGTAGTTTATCACCATGGTCAATCTTTGCATTCTGGCCATTACACCTGTTTGCTAAGGTACAGAAGTGGATGGGTAGAGTGTGATGACTCTACAAACAGTTTTAAACAGAGACTGCCATGACACTTAAAAAATGCATATCTTCTAATATTGAAGAATTATGATGACCTTCATATCTCAGAAGAATAGCAGACAACATGTGGCATATTTTAATGACTACTTTGTGACAGAATCAGTCATAGAGCAGTACAATTGTTCCAATCTATGACTCTCAATAAACCGTAGCATGTCAACAAAATGATATACTGCCAGAGACATTTCATGCACTATGACATATAAGATCTTGTGTGGATCAGTGACAACATGGAAATTATTGTAGTGGCTTAAATCGGCACCAACAGTATTCACAGTCACTAGAGAAACCTTGCTTACATGTCTATCAAAGATTGTACATCTCAAAACAGAGGCCTTTCTGCATCTCCTCTTCTGTACATACCTTTTCTTGTAGGTGTATCATACCTATACATAACAAGAAGTTGTTGCCAGTTGCTAACTTTTTGCCTCTGCAGAGACACAAAAGTTGTCCCTTATTTTAAATAAGTGTATAACATGTCTCATTCACCAAAGAGAACACTCTGTCACAAGTTTTCTATCACCAGTTTTTTTTGTCTATTATCTGTTGACATCTTGACAACAGCATCATTCTTTCACCATGCAACAGTGTTGAACTATGCCTGATGTATTTGTTACACTGGAACTGTACATATGTAAATATAAAACTCTTTAGTCATAATGAAGCAAGTGAAATGAAGCAAGTGTGAATACTGAAATATTGTAGCTTATTATCAAATGACTCTTGCATACCTATGTAATGACATGTAAATAATATTTACATTCTCATTTTGTCTCACCATTGTTGTTAACTAGTTTAATTGTTCTAGTAAAAGTGTTACTATAAGAGTCAAGTAACAATTTCTCCTTAACATATAATAGAATACTGTAGTGATTAAGTTCAGTGACCTATATCTTTCATAAAAACAACATGCTACACACATTTGTTATTTACTAGTTCAGAACTGATATAGTAACTAATGTAACCATTGAAAGAAATGTATATTGTACCTGTAATAATATGAAATATGTTGTACTTGTCATACAAGTACAAGTAATCTATGTTAATAATACTGGAAATTGTAAATCAGACACTTTTAGTGATAACAATGCACTTCATACCTGTTCCTGACAATGTTTATGATCACCTCTATTGAGGGGTTGGGTTGGAATTTTCCATATGCACCTAGTCAGTGATATATTTTAAAATATTTAACTGAACATACCAGTTATCTAATGTCACTGAAATCATAAAATTGTTATATTATATTACTTGAACACTTTGCATCTGGTTTTTCGCCCACCCCAGGAACATACACATTATCAGTCACACAATAACAACAAGTCATCACTGTTTCATGTGTGTAATCACTGCTTAGAAGCTCCTGACATGCCTTCATTAATGTAAGACAGGACAGAGGGACGAGACATGATTGGAACATTCAATGACTTAAAGGTATAAATAATATTGATAACCAAAGTCTCTTCAAGCTGAGTGGCAAACATATCATGAGGGGGCACTGTCTTCAGCTTGATGCTGGAAGGTTTAGGAGGGATGTCAGAAAGCACTTCTTCACACAAAGAGTAGTGAACACTTGCACTGCACTGCTAGAAAAGGTCACCTCGTTAAAGACAGTGACCAGCTATAAAAGAGCCAGGTATATGCATAGGGGGAAGATAAGAATCATGCCTAGGGAGGATGGGAGGACTGTGCAGGGATAGCAGAGACATTAGCTCAAGATGCAGACCCTGCAATACGAGCAGACTTAATAGACCAAATGGCCTTCTTCTGCTGCCTTCTTTCTATGCTAGTATTTCCATATGTACATACGTATTCCAATTCATATCATCTACTTACCATGCATGACACACATTTAGATATATTCCAAGCAATGATCACACACATGCAAGGACTGTATTGTGAGACTGATTTTGTAAAAAAATATAAATCTTAATTAGCCCTTTCTCAGTTTCACTAATTGGCAATAAATCTTTTTTAAACTTAACCACCTGTGTTGAGTCTTTACTGAACCATAACATTATAACATTAGAATGTAACTGTTGTTCCTTTTAAGCATGCAAATCAACTGGAAGAAATAGTACAACACATACATGTCCATGGGCTTATTTTTTGCTATGGCTCTCCACTCAGTATGCACCACGTGGGCTAGGGTGTGGCGCATTGCCTGACACAGGTCCCATAATTCCTAAGTGTGTTAAGTAGTCTGTACCACCCTTAATTTTCCTGTGCCTATCCAGTCAGTGGGCAGTAACTGCTGTAGCGAGGTATGGTACATCGCTATCTAACACTATGCAGCTATGGCTATACAATCAGGATGCAGTAACTGCTATGTGTGCTGCAATTCCCTGGCTGAGCCCATGCAACTCTTAACTGTGCTAACTTCACTGTACCTACAATTACAGAGGTGTGCCGTTGATCTCCAGTGCCTTATTGTTCCTGTGGATCACCACTCATGATGCAGTACAAATGTTTTGGGGGGAGCAGCATTACCTGCCTAAATCCATGCAAATCCTAGCTGAGCTAACTTCAGTATCCCTGCAATCAGTGATGTCTACCATTGAAGTCCATAACCTCACCTGTGTTGTGTATCTCCACTGAGATGTCCATACCCTCATCTGTGTTGTGTATCTACACTGACAATGCAGTACCTGCTGTCATGTTTGAAGACACATTGCCTGCCTGAATCCATTCAAATGATAACTGTGTTAACTGAACTGTACCTGTAATCAGGGAGCTGTACAACTGATGTGCATTGCCTATCTTTTCCTGTGGCGGTTCACTCAGGATGCAGCAAGTGGTCTGCAAGTGCAGTTCCCCCATGACACTGTTCATCTCCCCGGGCTTTTTTTGTTCTGTAGCTCTCCACTCAGTATGCAGTATGTGGGCTAGGGGTTCAGACATTACCTGACACAGGTCCTGTAATTCCTAACTAAATTAACTAGTATGTACCACCCTTACTTTTCCTGTGAGTCTGCAGTCAGAGTGCAGTAGCTGGTGTAGAGAGATATGTAACATTGCTACCTAAGTCCATGCAGCTGTGGCTGTACAGTCACAATCAGTAACTGGTATGTGTGAGAAAATTGCCTGGGTGAGCCCATACAAATCCTAACTGTGCTAACTTGTGTCAACCAACAAATACAGAGGTGTACCATTGATGTCCATTGCCTCAGTCTTGCTGTGCATCAGTACTCATGATGCAGTATGAATTTTTTTGGGGGGGCATTACCTGTCTGACCCTCCCACAAACACTAACTATGCTAACTTGAGTGTCCTTGCAATCACTGACATCTACCATTGATGTCCATACCCTCAGCTGTGCTGTGGGTCTCTACTGAGGATCCAGTACCTGGTGTCACAGTTTGGAAAGGCATTGCCTGGCTGAGGCCATTTAAGTGATAATTGTGCTAACTACATTGTACCTGTAATCAGAGAAGTGTACAAGTGATCTGCATCACCCTTCTTTGCCTGTGGCTCTTCACTTAACATGTAGCAAATGGTCTGGAGGTGTAGTCCCCTACCCCATGAAACTGTGCAACTCCTAAGTGTGCTAACTTCTTTACACCTGCAATGACACTCCTAAGTGTGCTAACTTCTCTACAGCTGCAATGACAGAGCTACACTATTCATGTCGATAGGCATATTTTTGCTATGGCTGTCCACTCATTATGCAGTATGTAGACTAGTTGTATATTATTTCTGACACCTTCTGCTAATTGTCTGTGATTGGTCCTGTTGCCTTGGCCCCTACCCCCTACTTCCATGTGTGTGTTTGTGTGTGTGTGTCTGTGTGTCAGTGGTGCTCAGGGAGGTAGGAGTGAATGCACATTTATGCTTTTGAACCTGAACACAGAATTTCCTCAATTTCCCTTCTTTTTGAGAATTATTCTGACAAATATTGAATGTAATACAGTGGCAGAATCCTGTCTTGTGATGGCTTGTCACATAGTAACACAGTGCCAGCAAACACAAATGGTAATGCGCATGGTAGCACAAAGCAAAACACAAAGATAAACAGTACTAAGAAATAATGAATGTAATACAGCTACGCTCCTGCCATGTGATGTCTTTTCCCATACTAACACAGTGCCCGCAAACGCAATGGTAATGCACATGGTGACACAAACAGAAACACAAAGATAAACAGTACTGTAGACACAAATGGTTAAAATTACAGAAGCACAAACACAAATGAAAATGCAAAGGGTAACGCACAAGGTGGCGTAGACAGGAACAGTAAGTGAAACAGGTACAGAACCACAAGCAGAAGCGTTAAAGGTAACAGTTACGTAAATGCACACAATAGTTTTCCCCAAAAGCTGCATATAGAAAGACAGTGAGTACAAAGAATATATGCATAGTAATGGTTCTCAGAACAGAAAATGAGGACTTTGAATACTAAATTGCTTATATCTCAGGAACTGTACGACATAGAAACATTTTTTTTAAAATCATATGATTTATAACTTTCCTGGATAGTTTCGTACTTAGCCCCCATTAGGGGGTAAGTTCTTTTCTGACAAAAAGTCCGTATCTCGCACCGTTTCCGAAATATGGGCCCTGAAAGGCTCGTCAAACGCCGTAATGTTATCCTATGGGAAAAAAAGGCAAATTTGCAGTGCCATAACTTTCCCTCCCTGTAATATTTTTGCACCAGACCACTAAAAGGCACTTCTGTGGGATGTTGGCTTTCTTCTCTCCACATTTCATCCCAAAAGACCAAACCGTTATTTTGCAGCAGGGCGGCAAAGGATTCCTGTAATGCGATGGATGCCGTAATGTTATCCTATGGGAAAAAGAGTCAACTTGGAGTGCTGTGACTTTGCTGCCATGCAATATTTTTTCACTGAAACACTGTAATGCACATCTGCGAGATGTCGGCTGCATTCCCTCCAAATTTCAGCCCAAGACATCAAACCGTTCTTTTGCAGCAGGGTGGCAAAGAATTACTGTCATTTTCCCACAGCCTGGAAAAGTACTGTCGAACTTTGTGAAAACGTTCACAAATTCATTCAACAGTGTCGCAAGTGCAACACTACTTTGCAAAAGTACTTTTTCCAGAAATTTTAAAAACATATTTCTGGGGTGTTTTTCCCCAAAATAAAGACATGCCTAACATCCTCAGGGTCTGACTAGGTGAATAAAAAAAGAATTAGGTTGCTAGAGGGTCCCAAATTTACATGCCAAGCATTTCTCTGATCATCAACTGAAAACAAAATGGCGTATTTGCGACAGTAAAAGGGCCATTTGCGAAAGTAAAAACTGCATTTGCGACACTTTCGAACTATTTAACTTTTCCCATTGACTTATAATGGGAAATTGTTTTTTGAATAACTTTTAAACCGTTTAACATTTTTACACAAAATCTTCAAAAGGCACATCAGGGACCCTTGGCCGCATGTTTCTGGAAGATTTCAGACTGGTCTTGCAAACCGTGCGACCTGTAGAGATGAACAAAGAATTCCAAAAAAGCATAAACGCACACGCAGATCATGCTTAATAACGCCGCAGTTGCTTATCTGAACAATACAAAAACTGGCAGATCCTAAGATGTATGGTTCTTGATCAAGTATTCAAAATTTCAGGCAAATCTGTTAAACAGTTGTAAAGTTATTAAGGTGCAAAATTTTAGGTTTAACATGTAAATGGCTCCTCAACCCTAACTATGGCAGCGCTACCGTGCTACCATAATACATATTATATATATATAAATATATATAAATATAAATATATATATATATATATATATATATATATATATATATATATAAATATAAAATGGGTAGGAAAATTATCTCTACTGATTTGCTGGATCACGTCACATGACCAAGCGTATATCAGAGTGTGACCACACACCTGCAATTTTACCACCCCCAAAAAACAATTTTGCCATTTTATAAGATAGATAACCCACTTTACGGTGTGCGGTCATGCTCTGATATACGCTCGCTTTGGGTAGTTGACGCACTCAGCCCGTGGCCTCATGTGTACAACGCACACCAAGGCGTGCATATATCAGAGCGTGACCACACACCTAAGAGTGGGTTATCTATTACAAATATATATATATATTTTAATTGTAAAAAACTGCATTAATGCAAGAGTTAGGATTCTTTTGTAGCGAAAAAAGCAAGAAATTTGTCATTAGGATTTTCAACCCTAACTCCAGCTTCCCCCACCACTCCACCCCCAGCCCCCCATCCCCACTGGCACACACACACACAGGCAGAAATACACACACACACACACACACACACACACAACACACACAACTATGGGGGCAGTACAAGGAAATACAACCAATCACACAGACCTGATCTCCGCAAACACATACTCAGAGTGCAACCTGTTCAGAGGAGGGTAAGCAAAATGGTGCAGGGTGTGCAGCAGCTAAGATACAAGGAGAGACTAAATTAGCTTAAGATTCACACTGTAGAGCACAAGCGTAGAGGAGGTACTGTACATGGTGCAAACTTTCAATGATGTAAAGGAAATTAACAGACCACAACATGATTACATCTTCCAGAAAAAGAGATGCAGAATAACAAAGGGAACAATTTGAATATAGAAGGGCAATGCCTCAGAAGTAATGTTAAAGACAATTTTATCACACACAGGCTTCTGGATGCATGTATCAGGCTTCCTGACAACGTTGTGGACTAATGAAGAGTGGCAGAATTGTAGAATTCATAAGACATAAGGGTATTCTAGTCAGGGTCAGGAAGAAGTAACGTGTTGATTAACTAGAATCTGCACCTTGTTGATTACATATGGAAATGGACAGTGTTACTGTGCAGGTATTCCTTATCTGGTGTCAAATGCAATCTCTTAAATGTATGTTTATATCTGCATGTAAATTCTGTAATTATTACAGTATCAGCAACGTGACTGCAATGTAACAAGACACTGTATATTCTTTTCTACACTGTTCATGGCCCTAAACAGTATTCACAACCACTTCAGGCCTGAGCAGAACATTTATTAAATTCTTCTGTCAACAAGCATTATTATAACAGTTAGAGAGCATTCACTAGATTGTGATACATGCCTCTCCATTACAAGGTACCTGCCTCTATATTCTACAGGTTACTGTTGTAAACTCTGAATGACATTTGTACATCCAGTACACAAGACCTGAGCTTGATTTTCAGAAGCTGAATCTGCATACTCTGACTGTGAGTAAGTGACTTAAGAGAGTAGTGCTTGTATCTCATTCCTGAAAACATAGTTGTTCCTAGTTTGTGTCAGCCTGTTACAAAACATCACAATATATATGTACATTAACTCTTCATAGTTTAAGCAATAATGCCCAACAGGGTGTGTGTCATGCTGAGATAATGTCACGCCTCAGGTGGTTGGGCACAAGGCCATAGGCCGAGTGCATCCAATATCTGAGGTGTGACGTTATCCCAAATGACACACACCCTGGAGGGCATTGTTGCTATTATACAATGGCTTGTTGTTATATATAAAATAAAAAAATAGTTTTAAAGAATGTTTTTATTAGAGTGGAAAAATATTTTTGTTTCTTAAGAGGAGATGCAAAAAAAGAGAGCAGCCATAAAGATGAGAGTAGACCCATGATGTTGTGCTATGATAACATCATGGGTCCAGTCCCAGACTGACCAATCAGAGACCAGGATTTTTTTCTTGCCATTGTATAAATATAGGATAAAGTATGGGGAGAAGTGTGTTACAAGAATTTAACACACGCCCGAGTTGTTGGATGGCACATAAACCCCGAGGTTGAAGCCTGAGGGGTTTATGAATGCCATCCAACAATGAGGATGTGTGTTAAATTCAAGTCTGACACACTTCTCCCCATATTTTATTTTATATAATTGAAGGGCTCCATTTTTTGCAAAAAAAGACGTGGAGGCTTACCTTGCAGATGAACTCTTTTATTTCTGTGAGGAAAACAGAACTGTGGTTGAACATTAACTTTAATAATTTAAACTGTTAATAAAATAAAGTGGCTACAACTGTTAGAAGTCCATGAGTATGAAGATTCTTCAGTATCATTTCCTGTTTGAAGGGTGTTTTGCGTTGTTGTATTCATTTGACCTGCAGAGGAAAGGTTAGGGTTGAAAGGGAGAGAGTTAGGGATCATCGTTAAAGTGTTAACTGCATAAGTTAGGCTTGAGAGAACAAAACATTATTTATTTATGTTTTAGGGGACTGAATATGAGGAAATACCTTAATCAGAGGTGTCAGAATCCTCAATGACTCTGGCTCTTTTCCTGTTTTGAAGTTTTTGGTTGGAGTTGTAGATATTTATTGTTACAGGACTGTGGAAAATGCAGCCGGTCACAAACATTGCCTGCATGTTTCCAGACGCCATTTTGTCTTGCTGGGTACTGAGGTGTGGAGATCTCTCTTGCTGTTCGTGTGGAGATTTTGAAGTAGAAGGGAGCTGGTGATCTGAGTAAGTTAACAGCTCGCTGATCTCATGCTGCTTTCGTTCGGAGAGACTGGAGTAATTGTTTATTGACTACATTGCGGTGGCCTGATATCTGCTGCACGTCAGTTGGTGGGAAATTGTGATCTACCAGCTGTTGTATGGTAGTCTTTCTTGTGCTGTGGTTGGTAATTCTTTTACTGTGAGGTATACCAGAGTCCATTTTCATGGTATGCATCATTGTTCTTAGTTTATTAATCCCTATGTTCATGTTACGGAACCAGAGGGATGAATCTTTTTTGTTGCTGTTGGGTACTATGTAAAAGGGAGCATCAGGTTTAAGCATTTCAGGTGGCCTCTGTGATTTATAGATGTGGTATGCTTCAATAGTGTCTCTGTTTGGGTTCTGTGTGTGTTTATAAATTCGGGGATTTATTGGGCGCACATCGTGGGGGTTTTCTCCTGTCCTGGTTTTAGTCTGGTGCTCACAATACTCCAGAAAGGTGTTTCCATTTGTGTCTGTGCTCTCCCTAATGTCTCCCCACTGTAGGTCTTAGTGTTCTTTTGTTCAGAGGGTGAAGTGGATGCCCAGATTAAAGAAGAGGAAATTTAGGAGCCCAGTTGGTGTGGTCATGTTTAGTGTTTTGGATTTGTGCACTAGTTCAACATCTTCCTCAGTTAATGCTTGGGCTTTATTTGGACGGTTTCCTTTACCAGTCTTTTTTAGTTGCTTTTGTTTGGCTGCTAGGGTTTTTTTTGTGTCCACAAATATGTTGTCAGGGCTTTTGAATATGGATTCAGGGTACTTATGTGAGGACAAATGCCTCTCGGTGCTTGCTATTATGCCTCGTATGGTGCCTGGCTCATATTCTGAGCCATCTTGCTTTTTTAAAACATAGAGGAATATTAGCTAGCAGTTTGTCTAATTGTAGCATGTCAAGAGTTTTGAAATTTTGTGGCTGTCCTACCTCAGTCAAGTAGGTTGTGAACAGTCTGAGGTCACTTTTTGTTTTCTGAATTGTGCTGCAGTTTTCCTGCTCTTCAATGAACTTTTATCTTTCGGTTTCGTCCACTGTTTGGCATCTGCTTAACATTATTTTTAACTTCTAGGTAATATGAGGCTGCTGGAGGCTATTTGCGATGGAGGTAACACCCGAGAAGTAAGTGTTTTTTTCAGTCAGTGCTGCTTGAGGTGACAGGGACAGTTAGAAGCTCGCACTATGTTTAGTTAGTTGTCTTGAGTGCTTTGGTGTTGAAAGGGAGCGCGTGAATGCCGTAACACCTACTCAGGTGTTACAGGATTTAACACACAGTTTTGTCAATGGCAAAAAATGGAGACATTAATTATAACTGATTAACACATGTTCTCTGGAAGAAGTTGTACATCATTGTCCTACTTTGTTCTTGTATTTCTATGTTTTCTGAAACATGCTATCCTTTTGTACTTTGTAAAGGTCATAAATGTAAAAGATGTTTTACTCTCTCTCATTGTATCTTTTGTGCTACACACCCTGCGCCATTTTGTTTACCCTCCTCTGAACAGGTTGCACTCTGTGTATGTGTTTGTGGAGATTGGGTCTGTGTGATTGGTTGTATTTCCTTGTACTGCCCCCATAGTTGTGTGTGTGTGTGTGTGTGTGTGTGTGTGCATGTGTATGTTTCTGCCTGTGTATGTGTGTGTGTATGCCAGTGGAGATGGGGGCTGGGAGGGTGGAGTGGTGTTGGGGGGGGAAGCCAGAGTTAGGGATGAAAACCCTATCAACAAATTTCCTCGCTTTTTACGCTACAAAAGAACCCGAACTCTTGCATTATTGCAGCTTTTTGCAATTAATTTCCTTACTTTTTGAGAAAAAATGAATGTTATTTCTTTTACCACAGCTTAAAAAAGAAAATGTAACCTTACCATTATACTTTTTAATAAACAATACCATACCCAGCTTCAGAGATCATCTCTGTATAGCAGCATTCCACCATGTTATTCTAGTGACAGACATTTATACCTATTTCTAAATACCTCACACAATTTCGGCACCATTTCTTTCTGCTGTCTGTACTATTAAAATGCAGAAAGCAGAAGAAATTTCTCAAGAAATCACAGAAATATCAGAAATAGATAGTAGTGTCTGTGGCCCCTAATGTAATTGTGAAATGTAACGCTAAGCAAACCACCACCATTAACAGTTTGTCACTTTCATACCAACTATTACCTTGCTGTGACACTAATGTTCACTAAACTGTCACACTTGTAATTACCTCCAGCCACCCTAGGCAATAACTCAATAATATACATATCTAGAATAATGAGACAAACAATTTTTTGAAAAATTAAAACTCTTTATATATACTGTATAATTAGTAGCAAAAATAGAAAACGTATTTTATAGAAATGTTTAAAAACTCATACATAACTAAATATACAAATAACTTAAACAGAAGGAATAAATGCAGAAAAAATAAATAAAACATTAAATAAAAGTTCTGTGAAAATAAATAAAAGTGTTGCTTCACACTAAATAAATAAGAAAAGGAAGGGGAAAAATAACTGTAAATAAAATATTTTTGTTAAGAAAAACTATTTACAAAAAAGTGGCCGGGAGTGACACAGGGGTGCTGGCCGCTCAGACCATGGGGACTTGGGGAGACGATGGTGTTGAGGAAGTGGAAGGCTGCTCAGGAGTAGGTGCAGCTAGGTGCCCCTCTTGTGAAGAAGCTGTAGATGGTGATGTTGGAGGGGCACCTTTGAGGAGCTCTTGCTGAGGTTCTTGAGAGAGCTGATCATCCTCTAGATGTTGCAGGTCCTGGTGCAGAAGCTGGTGAATTACTTCTGTGGCCTCCAGCTGGTTCTCAGCCAGCAGCACCGTGAGACCATGCATGAACTCAAGCAAATCAACAGAGGCCTCCTCCAAATCCCTCAATGACTTGATCACTTTGGTGAGGCCCCATTGCTCTGCTCAGGCCCACGAGTGGCAACTAAGGCAGCATGCCCTACATGCCCGTGACACTGCAGCAAATCTATTATTTCAGCCCCCTGCTGAATAATCTCTCCCACCTGACCAACTAAATAATTCATCTTTGCTGCAGAGTCACGGGCGTATTCGACAGCAGCCTGGTTGCCATTCTGCACAATGTCGAGCAGCTGGCTGAGAGTGTTGCTGATCTTATTGAGAATGGCAAGCTGCCCTGTGTAGACAAATAAAACAAGACTGATGTTATTAGATGAAACTGTACTGTACTTTTCAAAAATAGACTACACAAACTGTCTCTCAACAATATATTTAATACCTCTGATGTATTCCAATCTATGCCACTTACAGAAAAAAAGTGAGTCAACTTAAGATTACTGTTGTCAATGTTTCTTATACACACATCTAGCCTCACCATCACACATACAATAATAAAACACATATTTTACCTAAATCACATTCTGTCAATCCCACAATAGGTGCTTATTTTCACTATCCCTTAAACCAGTTATTGTATTAGTATATCAAGTATGTATTAAAGTTCTAAGATTAAGAAGCATCATCACCTCTACATTCTTGCACTTCTAACATTGTACTGCACAATGATGTCATGTTGAATCACATGTGCACAGTGGAACTGTTGTCACTATGGAACATAGATTTACACCCAACATTAAACAGCCACTTATACAAATTCATGTTACTCCACTCAAAAACTACTTCAAGCAGATGCAACCTTTGACATTTCACTACTGAAAACACCATCCACCACCCCCACATTACATGTGCAGACATATTGTCTATTTCAAGGACTAAATACTACACTATCACACTCTATAACCATTTGATGTGTCTCAACACCATTCCAGTGTAAGGCTGTGATACTATGCTGCAACTGAAACATTGTCACTCAATATCTCAGCCACTGACACATACCACTTTGGTAAAACACCATCACTACAGTGTTGTGTGATCTGTAAAAAAATCTTAAGATGTATCTACCTAATACGAAATAGTTACATACATCAGTCTCTGACATTGTTTAACAACCTAACTCACATAGAAAAGGTACAATAATTGAACATCTACAGTAAACTTACCACCAATGAAGATGAAAAAAAAAACATTTAATACTGCCTGTCTCTGCATACTTACCCATATACCATTATCTATCTAATCAACTTCTTCAGTAGACAGATATGCAAACAAATATGTGATATATAAAATGTACACAGTTCACCAGCATGCAGTCAAGTAAGATGATGTAAAATTGTGACACATACTGTGCCCCTCATTGAATACTTCATTAGAGGACATTGAGGATGACATGTAGATTCTCCATCTAAGAAAACGTCTCAAAACTATACATACACAACCTAGCTATTACTTATATTCAGCCTTTTTCATATACACAGTAGATAAAAAAAAAATGTTCATGTCCGATACATAATATTAGATATTTGTTTTTTGTTTTAATTGAGTTCACCACAACATAGGCCAGATAGACCATCTTAGAGTAGCTGGTTCATTCCACTGGGGTGTTAAACAGATGAGGCATACTGATGAGTCCTGGTAGGATGAAACTCGTGTCTATGTCATCTGTTGGCACCCTTTGCTGACTGTATGAGAGGCCTTTTGGCACCATGCATTTCTGCTTAAAGTTGAACCAGCATAATATTCTGTGTTGATTTGCATATGCAGCCCATGTTGCTTTGCATTGTGGGGGCATGTGTGATTTTGTATTTCTTTAATATTAGATATGCTGATTTAGCACTACACACTCCTACCACATACCATTGTGTAATGTGATACTGCTCTTTAACTATTTCATAAGTCCCTGCTCTAATGGGCAATTGACCAAACAGACCCAAGATTGTTTGTTACCATAGTATCATAATCCTGCAACTCAAAACGAAGAAGGAATGGAACAAAAGATACACACAGTTGTAGCTACTGCTCTCAGAGTGAAGAGGTCTGTATCAAAACAATAAACTCAGAAATAACAGGCTGAAGCAGAACCAGTCATGAGCAACAACTGTTCTGGGGATATGATGAAAAGGCAACAAGACAATGTACCATGACTAACAATATTGTTATAGATAACCATGCTAACACCCAGTTACTGTGTCAAGGAACAACATTTTGACCTGGGACTGTAAACCAACTACAGTACTACTATATCCAAAAAGATCAATATAGTCAACACCCTATATTAATCTTTAACCATAAAGACTCAAACAATATAACATGTACTCATGTTCCTCAGCTGGAGGCCTACCTGGACCTGCAGGTGTCAAAGGATGACCTGCTACTGGAGATTATGGCATCTCCTCCACAGAGGGTTCAATCTTGATGATCTCTATACCCTCTGTGGAGTCTTCTCCTCAAGCAGCACCCTCTGCAGATGGTTCATCCTCTGAAAAACATAGTGAAACAGAATAAGTCACTCATCTCTCCATATCAATATTTGCATACATAAATATATGTATCACCACAACCAGTTGTGCAAAATCCTTAATCTTCACAAGTATTATACTATGTAGCATTCAACTAATCACAGAACACACATCCAATCTGCTAATTAGTATAGTGAGTAGAATTATTAGCAGCTATATGCAATCATCTCATTTTCAATTAACAAATTGCAATACTCTCTTACTTATAAAACACCTTTACAGGTTAATACTCATCACGACACTAAATACATACATAAATACTTCTTCTTAGAACACTTGCTCATTGAATATATGTTGAATACATAATATAGTCTACAATGTATCCTCACTAGGAATTTCAAATGTAACAACTATATAAGTAATAAGCAATACCTGACAGGGTGTGTGCTATTGGACAATACTGGACCACCCAGGGGTGTAATGAGGCCTGACACCACAGGTAGAGGGCTTTATAGCCCTTGGAAGGTCCAGTATTGCTCATACTACCCACCCAGGAGGGTATTATTGTGCTTAAAAAATATGCGGTTTGAAGATAAATAAGAGTAATACAAAATTGTTAAGTTAAAAAATATTGAAAATATCTTTTGTGATAAAATAGTTTCTCCACCTGTATCAGAATATGGTTTTGAAAATATGAACTTTTTTGTGTTAGTGTACACAGACACAGACACACACACAAACCAACATTTTTGGAAGAGACCAACCAATGTTTTTGGAACAGCATACTTGTTTAAAGATATGGCAGAAAGAACACAATTGAAAATCAGGGGACTTTCTGGATTTCTTTACTGGATGGCAGTAAGAGTGCAATCAAAACTGAGGAGATTTAGTTATGTTTCCCTATACTAGATAGCAGCAGAAGCATGATAGACAGTCAGGGGGCTTTCTTTTTTTTCCCTAAATAGTTGTCAGGGTTTCAGGGCCGTTATGATTCCCAGCAATGACAGACTACAGACCCTCTTCTGTGTAAACCACAGACCATAGATCTCCACCACCCCCCAGTACCTGCGATGATCAGTCACAGCTACATATTGCGAGTGGAATCCTCAATGGGAGGTGATGAGCTGTACATCCAGGGAAGCTGATGTAACACAATTGCAGGTGAAGGGGACAAGCAAGCAATATTCCAGCAAACTTGTTTAGGGTGCATGACATCAGGGCATCATAATAGTAGGTCATGACTGGTGCATGGCACGTTTGATGTCCAGCTAATATAATTTGAAGGCAGTCACCGGGTTCATATTGAGCAGCCAGATAAGTGTGTGGGGGAGGCGGGGGGGCTGTACAACAGCAAGAAAAATATCTGCCAAATTTGCTCAACAAACAATGAGTAGGCCACAGACAGAATGTTAGATTTTTTGGGGAGGTGACACGGTGTGTGTTAAGTCCCCAACATCAGTGATGGGACACTTGTAAGTGGAAGATATGCATGGGACCGGAACTGGGTTTCTTTTTTCACTGTTCTCCTCTCAGGGTGGTGGTGGGGGGCAACAGTAAGTGCAGAAGACTCAATCCATGTCAGAGAAATTTCTGTTAGCCATAGAAATCACTCAGTTTTTTGGAGGTGCAGTTATATTTTGTATAGCGAACATAGCTTTTTCTTTGCACTGTATTTTACTACTTTAAACTCTGTGATGGCTCCACCACTCAGTTTGCTGACTGCTAAGTGACAGAATCAAATGGCAGACATTTAGAATGCAATACAGGGGTTGTAACCAATTGGAGAGCAGCCTCAGCACCAACATCCTGGTGATGGGGCATGCTAGACTGGCCCTTTTAATTGGTGACCATCTATTGTCTGATAGATGCCCAGCTAGAGAAGTGTCTGAGCCAATCAGATGCCTCAAATAGGTTTGCACATTTTCTAACATTATACAAACTAGATACGAGAATAAGTAACAGCAGCAGAGATTTACACAAAGCATTCTCATGTGCTATAACAGTCATACTACCTATGAAATGACAATACATACATCAGTACATTATTGTAACTCACCAGCAGAGTTGAGTACAAGTAGCTGCTTGACTGGAGCCCCTCAAGCTGCACCTTCCGGGAGTTGTTGCAGCTGCACAACACGGGAGGATGCAGGTTCCGTAGTTGTTCTAGCTGATTAAAAAAAAACTAACACCACCATCAGCTTGCAATGTGACAATGAACACTGTTAAAAACAAATACTATGATTCACACAATCTCCCACTGTGCTTTTCTAATAAATATCCTGCACACAAATCACATCTGCCTGTGTTTCAAAATAGTCATTTGTAACATAAAAATATAACAACATGTCATATTTTCAATATTACATACAGTAGAATACTACCACAGAAGTATCATTGTCTGCTTTCAAGGAAGTTAAGTAATGTTTACTCTTCCTTCTTAGAAAAAATAGTATCAGAACAAACACACTTCTCAGTTTATTATTACTAACCTTTTATTGTAAAATATTTTTTCCTTATATATCACTACCTACACAAGTATAATACTACACATTATATACTTACTATTTATTAATAAATGATAATACCTCATTTTAATATAAAAAAAGCAATTTTGTTACTCACAAACTTATAAATCATAGGTAGCACATGACCCTCAATAGTAACATCACAACAGTTTCAAATATATGCTCACAGGTGTGATGACGATCACCAAAGTCTGGTTTTCCTGCATCCTACCCCATAGCATACGCTATGTCATACCACTTCCGGATACTCCTTTGCATATCACCCGCTGCTGACTTGGCTTTAAAAAATGTCTGGCAGGTGATCTTCCACTTCCTTCAACATGCATCAGGAGATTTTTTTATCTCCTGCCTCCCCAAGGTGCGATTAACCTAAGAAAAAATGAAAAACAAAAGTACACTGAGTGTTTTTGTATAACACTAAAATGGATAGCTTAACAAAGATGACAACCTAACCACAAATTCAATAACTGTAACAATATCTACAGAAATGCTCAGAGTTCTACATACAAAAAGAATTACATTACACACTTTCCTGCATTACAATAATGAAGACATGCGACAGAAGCAGTTAACATATTCCACAAGGTCAAACATCAACTATATCAAATTACCCAGTTTAACTGTAGAAAACCAGATCAAGAGACACCCTTTAGTTCATTTCTTCACACAAAATAATAGCATTTAGGTGTATATTAAATGTTAAACATCTGTGTAAAAAATAGTAATACAAAAGTGCGACACTTGGTGATGCATTGCTAGAAGCTGACATGCCATGCGATATTCAACAGTGCAATTCCATGGCTCAGTACTATTCAATATACTATCATGGCTACCCACATTGTTTTTCTTTGACTGGCGCTACACCACCTCAAGTGGCAAGACAGTTGTAGGGTGATGCACCAGCACAACTGCACTTGCAGCAAGTAGAGGAAGTGCAAGATTCAATGATGAAATAGACATGGGCCTATAGTATATGCAAAGCACAAATGAGTATATTTGCTTCTCATTCTAGCCACATTAACATACAGGTAAACGAATAGCTGTAACTGTCCACCTGACATCATGGCAGTCTTCAGTTGTTATGAATAAGTTGACCTGCACTTCACTGGCAAACCAACTTAGTACCCGATAATATGAATTTGTAATATTAAGTGACAATTATATCTATTGAGCTGCTCCAAAATCCTATGCACAGCCCAATCGTAATGATATGTGTTATTTAAATAATATAAATATATACACAGTGATCTATTGGACTGGCTCCACTCTGACCGCACATATTTGGAATACAGTATTCCCAGCAGTCCACATAGCATGCTCACAATCCCAATCACACAGACTCTAAAAGGAAGAATGTGGTACTTTAACAGTATCCCCCTTCCCACCTGACCACTTACACCCACCACCACAGTGTCACCCACTCACCAACATGTGCCACATCCCCACCCACAAGTCATCCACCCATCCACTGACTCACAGAGTACACTAAAGCTGCACAGCAATTGTTAAACAGCATAGATCAATATGGATACACACCATACTTGCGGAACACATTAATAGACATGAGACTAAATCCATTGATATATCAGTAGTATGACATTCACCACTGTACTTAGAACCATTGTCACATGCTTTGCAACAATACACACAGACCTGTAGTATACAGTGTTACTCAGAAGCCTAGGGAACAGTTTTGTGGGTTGTGGTGTCCTGCCCAATACAATTACTTGGGAGCAGACACACAGGTCTCAATGCCTGTCTAGGCCGGAGGGTACTGCTGGGACACCTACATCTCTCCTTCCATAATGTCCACAAGCAGACTTCACACAAACTCCACTCTACCAGCAAGGAAATCTAAATGTAATTTCCAGTATATATAGCACTGTGATTAAGCTGTGAATGGCACACTGTAGCACCAACAGTCAATGGATTTGCAAGATATACTACTGAACCCACCATTGTCATGTATCACATGTATAGCTGTGTAAAAAAATGTGAAGTCTCAATCAAACCAAACACCTACCTTGCCCCATGTATGGGTCAGGCTCAGGTTAGTCGCACACATGACAATTGACACATTCGCATGCTCCTTCACAGCCTGAACTAGGGCTAGTACCTCTGTGTCACTCCTAGACTTTTGTATTTTCTCTATCTGTTATAAAAAAAAGAAAACCCCAAAACAGATAGCAAAAAACATAATTAGATATTGTATTGATACAGTTCTATCTTACTACTGTTTCTGTTGCTTAGCACTCACAATGAAATATGTGTGATAACTTATTAATTCTGAGCTGACAATTAGTCTAGTATAAAAACACATCAATGCACTCCCTCCCTAACATTACCAAAACAGCATAGTCATCAAATATTCACAGCTGCTGCACTATCAGCTTTAAAAATAAAACAAGCTGTATTATCAATATATTAACAGGATAGTGTGATAGGTCACATCAAACAGCTGCACCATTCAGACACACTGAGTTCTTCTGTCTATTCCTCTCACAAGTGATGTACTGGTACGGACAAATATTTATACCCAATAAGATGGACAACATTTGAGAACACCATGACACCTAGTCGTGGAATACCACCCAAGTGATTATCCTGTACAGCATAATAAGGCATACAAAATGATTACTGTGTGGGATGTATTCAAAATACATATGATAGTAACTCTTCATTCTATTTTTATTTGCACTTGTATGTAAAACAAGTAATACCTACCCTTGTTGTTTAGTTGTCTTCTACACATCCTGTTAGCATACAACCCCCCCAATCTCCAGACACATTAACAGACTATTGTTATAACTAAACCCCCCCTGCCTCCTCATTAGCAGGACACACACACACAAGCAGCATCTGAATATAAGTTCTTTATTTCACTACTTTAGAAGTTTATTTCTTTTCAGGTATTGCACAAACCACTACTCCAGAACTAATGAACTGCCAGAAACTTAACAAGATGGTTATACAAAGACATGACACTTTGCAAATAAGAAGTGCCAAAGGTGAAAGTAATAGTTCTTTAAAAAAAAAAAAACTACAAAGAACAAGCAACCTAAGTTAAAGTCATACGTCTATATTCTTTGATTTGCTCAGTGTAATAAGTTGTAGTAATGTGGCACAGAACAAAGTTAATTCATTTGACACATCACTGAGTGATACTAAAAAAATAGCACCACATTACTACACAAATTCAGGATACCCAAAGATTTTGTCACCTAATGTTGCATCTTTAATAAATAGTTATTTAAGAATTGTCATCTACTACACATTTAACCACCCTCCCACCATGGCAATAAGATATACAGACATCTAGTTGTCTTATGTCATTTTGTCATGACTCAATAAGGAAACACTGGTCAAGACAATGAGGTCTCAATAAATATATTCTATTGAACTGTGACATAAAACAAAAAGGACAATACTTACTGGACAGTAAAGTGTTAGTGTTGGAAAAGCTGGTGACAGTTATCAAACTGTTTAAAGAAAAACAGAAAAAAATATTAAAAAACTTTTAAACAACACACACATTTTACACAGCAAAACAGCATCACTGAGTTCCACACTCAATATACCCTGCCAACACACAATACACTACATCAACACCATATGTCTCCTCATGTCACAAAACCATCCCTTCCTTGCCAGTTCATGTTCAGAAACATACATCACATTTTCACCCATACTTGGATAATGCATCCCCCCACCAGCTCAACCATTCTCAACTGTTAATAAAAAAGTTTAAAAATGTAACACTAACACAACACACACACCCTACATATTAGCAAAGAATAGAAAACAAGCAGCCTTTCACACAATGATAGACAACCAATATGCCACGTAACCCACCTAAAAAAACACACCTACAATCTCAACTAACAATGAACATCCTACTCATCTATTGACAACCACTGTTACACTACTCTGCTGTAAAACATCAGAGAATCTGTTTCCCACACACTCACAACCTAACATACAGAGAACAATGTGCAAGATGTGAACAGTTACATTTTGACCATTTCTAGTGAAAACTAAAAAGAGCCATTTTTTAACTGATGTATATGTGATGTACTTAGTAGCACCATCCTACAGGCACACAATCACAGAACTGTAAGGATACCATGTTGAAGGTCCCCAACAAAAATGTTATTACCAGTGTAAGAGAGATGCACACCATCTTTTAGATATAGTCAATATTTGTCATAAGTAATTTGGGGGTGATGAATAGTATGCATTCCCATAACATGAAGGAATCCAGATATTTGTATGTTCACCTTCCTGCATGATCTTTCAAGTGCAGGACAGTAATCCTCACCTTTCCAGACCATCGCTGTGTAATATCTGAATACAGGATTTTACCACGTAGTAACATACTGATAAGATGCTGCAAGTCAGACTGTGCAGCTTCTATTAAATCAATGCCCTTTAGTTACCCAAATCATTGCCTCCAAGATGGATGAGTATGTCTGGTTCAGGGTGTGTCTCCAATAAATGATACATGGTAGGCATGAGCTGGTCCCACCTCCTTTCCACCCTTCTAAACCAAGACACTGAGCATCCAGGTAGGTGCTAAGTCATTCCCAAAATGACTGCCTCTACTGAACACTGCTGCCCTTCTCACCAAACTTGATCCCACTATCCATATAGTCACTGTAGATTTGTCTGCCATGCTGAGTGACAAATCTTAATAACTCAGATGTAGAAATATCACATTTGTGTCTGTCTGACTACCAAGTACTACCAAGTCTAACCAACACAATGACCACTATTCTATTACATCATCCAGATAAATGCAGACAAAACAATTACAAGTAACCACCTGTTCATAAATTGGCTAATTCAGCCTAGAAGATCTAGCTATGTATATAAACTGTCTTTCTATTGGCATAATGTTTATTAAATATTCTTTTTTATTTTGGGGGAGAATACTGTCATCTGATTGGCACACTTCATGACTTGCCAACAACACAAATTTTGACTGGTCTAACTTACCAGCCATAATGCTCTCTCAAACTAAATTCCCATTCTTTCTCATCCAGCTGCTTGAGTGGTGAGTGGAACCATTTCTTAGTACTTGAGAGAGATTATGTACAACAGTAACCAATAGAACTATACTAATTAGACTGCAGGGGTCTCATTACTACAGTTGAATTAAACAGTAAACTATTACCAGTCAGAATTACAGTTATTGTATTTGTAAAGTAAAATATATAAATTTGTGTCTCTGTATCGAAAGTGCAAATGTACTACTGAGTTAACCTAGATAACATACAATATCATTCTAGGTCAGGATTCCACAACAGGGAAAATACAAACATATGTAGCCAAATATTCCCAGTGTTATCAGATCACCAACTAATTGTCACAAACTAAGCTACCACTAAAGAACACTAAATCTGCTTAACACACTAACTGGTTACTTATAAGATGGTGCCAGACTGAAACAGAGAAATGTAATAGCAAATACTAAACATGAACCACAATTTTCAGCCACAAAAAAAGATTCCTATGACAGTAACACATTTAACAAAACAACTAGACAGCAGGTTTATTCACTATATTTAAATATGGATATTACATAATGCAAGCTTCCAATAAATCCCTATACAGTTGTTTCCCTTGGGCAATTGTAACTGTCAACAACCTATTTTCATGTCTTTTCAAAACCAATCTATTAGTAAAAGACATTTCAAAACTTAAATGTATTTGCCAAACAGTGTCACACTTTTCCAGACCATGATGCAATCAGAATCTCACAGTGTCTCTAAACCCCATAAATCACCCAGAAAAAATCAACACTACCTACCAAGATCAGTCAAAGAAAACATGTACAGCCCTTCCTAACTTGCCAATTAACCAGAAAAATCACTTCAAATAACTTTTAAGATAACTTTTGCCAAGTTGTATGAAATTTAGTTCAGACACTCACTTTTATGTTGTTGCCTGCTTGCTGCTCCAATATTTGATCTAAAATGGCCCCCTGAGCTATTGGCTCAAGAAAGTCACATGACAAACTTAGCTGTTTCTTTGATCGTGAGCATGCAATTTCTTTGATCGCAACTTGCATTGTTCGTCAGGATCGATCCCGAGCGTCCAAAATCTTTGATCACGAGAGCAACGCGAGACTTCTTTGTAAACTGTTTCTCACAGTAAAAAAACAATAGTTTTCATAACTTTATAACAAAGTAAACCCTGATAGTATTTTAATAACTCATAAGTAAGGAATATAGGGCTGGATATTCAAACTGCGCCATTCTGAGGCGCAAGCCCTTGCGCTGCGCAAAATAGTTGTGCGAGGTGGGGTTTGTAAGATATTCAAAGGAGCGCGCCATTGAGCAACTCCTTTGAATATCACCCCTCAGCCACAGCCACTGCATGGCACAGTGAACTTGTGCCACTGCAAGTTGTCAGAGTGAGCATTCAACTGGCAGTGGCCGTACCATTACGCCCATGTGCAAAATCACGATATTCAAAAGGTGACATGCAAATGAGGCCATAATTCATACAAGGCGCAGGGGGCCATTGCATCTGATACTCTTCATTTGCATACCATTAGCATGTGATGCGCCAATCCCCGAGGACTTGCCTGGCCACTCTATGAGTAGCAGCATCGAGGACTGATACACCCTGCAGCCCAATCACGGGCAGCAATGTAGGCTCCCCACCTCCTCCCGTACATCTCCCTGGTGGTCCAGTGGACTGAAATGCCGATCGCGGGCAAGAGTAAAATGAACCCCCAAACATGTTCCTAGTGCCCGATCGACGGGCAGTAAAGTAAAGTGCCCCACGAACATCTCCCTGGTGGTCAGTGGACCAGTAATGCCAGACGGGCAGAATGTAAATAGACCCCAACATATTCCTAGTGCCCGATCATGGGCGTAAGTAAAGTGCCCCACCCGAACATCTCCCTGGTGGTCCAGTGGACCGTAATGCCTGATCGCGGGCAGAATGTAAATTGACACCCCCACTGAAACATCTCCTGGTGGCTGGTGTCCCCCCACCACCCACCCACAAAGCCCCACCACCCGCTCCCCGGCGGCTGGCAGGCGGCAGCATCCACCACGCCTGCCGCCCACCCCCATAACTGACTGCCCAGTAGGGCTGCATGCCCATTGGTGTGAAATGCGGTAATGTGCAGCCCATACCGTATGACGGTCAGATTTGTGAATGAACATTCCACCGTCTGGACTATCATATACCGGCTATGAACTACATGCCCCTGGCTTATACTCGCGCAATGAAGCGTGCAACCACTGGGCGATCGCTCGACTGGAGCAGTGGGGCGGCAGGTAGGTAAGGACCTCTACTGCCCACGACTGCAGGCGAGATGGTGATAAGAGCCAAGTGAGTGAAGACACCAGCCACCAGAAGATATTTGAGCAGGGGTGTCAGTTATTCTGCCATGATCGAGCATTCGATCACTGGACCGCCAGGGAGTGTTCAGAAAGACACCACTTACTGCCCGTGTCGGGCACTAAAGCGTGTTCGAAGGGTCGACTACATTCTGCCGCGATCGAGCATACGTACTGTTGCCTGAGATAGGAACGGGAGAGACCACAATGATGCCCGTGATCGGGCTGGTGGGGAGATACACTATGCCGCGATCGGGCTGGGGGCACAGGGGACTGAGTTGGGAGCCAGCCACAGGTGGCAGCTGCTGTGTTGCGCCCTGCAATACAGCAGCTCACCTGTGGGTGGCCCTCTACTTAACCCTTTTTTTTTTGGCTCAAGGTCCTGCAGGCTCAGGTTGGGGGTTGCGCCTGCACAACTCTGCACAGCCCGGCTGAATATCGGGCTGTGCAGTTTATGCATGGTTCCTCCCCCTCCTGTTGAGCATGCATTCATTTGCATTGCGCTGTTGCTCAGCCTGTTTTCAGTGGTGCAACTGCCTCCTGCTGAATATCGCAGAATGGCGCAATGTAGGACTTGAGCATGCGCAACCCTGTTGAGCATGGAGCAACCCTTTTGAATATCTGGCCCATAGTGTTTTTATTTACTTTTAAAACATCTGCAAATAATTACCACATTCTATCTCAATCTTTGACTGTGAGCATGCAAATTCTTGAATTGCGACTTGGTTTGACCACGAGGATTGACCGCAAGCCTACACAATCTTTGATCATGAGACTAACATGAGACTTCATTGTAAATTGTCTCTGACAGTGTAAAACCAATAGTTTTCAAAGCTTTACAACAAAGTAAACCCTCCTAGCATTTTTATAACCCATAAGTAAGAAATATAGTGTTTTTATTTATTTTTAATACATTTGCAAATAATTCCCGTGTTTTATATGATCTTTGACTGTGAGCATGCAAATTCTTGAATCGTGACTTGGTTTCACCGTAAGAATTGACCGCGAGCATACAAAAACTTTGATCACGAGAATAACGCGAGACTTCGTTGTCACAGTATGTCTGATCGATAAAAACAGTAAATTACATAATTTTGAGAAGACATTGAACCACAAGGGCATCTGTAGAATCCATAATTAGCCAAAATAGTAACTAATATCTATGTTTCAAACATTTCTAATAATTCCTACATTTTTACGATCTTTGACCGCGAACATGCAAATTCTTTGATTGTGACTTGCTTTGACCACAAGTTTGCACCATGAGTTGACAATTTCTTAGGTCACAACAAAAACACGGGATTTCACCCAAAAAAACAGTAATACTTCTACAAACTCGATTCTTAAGATCGTTTGTCACCACACTATATTCACATATGTGTATTTAAACATTAGAAGTCGTGTCTGCCATGAAAAGTAAGCTAAGCAAGCTTCTATGGTAATCTCTTATGATTTACACATTCTTTGTTCGCTAGACCGCAACTTCTTTGATCGCGAGTGTCTTTGACCGTGAGGATCGTTCGTGAGGTGACAAATTCTTTGTTCGCAATAAAAATATCAAATTTCTAATTATTAACTCATGCAACTTTCCATTGCTTCACTTTCCCACTCAGTTATCATCAGCCTCATGTTATTATCTCATCACAACAATCAATAAACTAATATTATTTCAACAACACAAGATTATTAACACCATCACCACCTTCAGACAGACCCATTGCAGTATCATTGCCATGACTGAGTAATACAACACTTCCTATCCCATCATCATAATATGTCAGCATAAGTGCATGGAACAATGCCACAACTAATATTTAACAGTTTCACAAATTAAAACTTGTCACTATCCAAAAGCATCAACCAATAAAGTTGCCACACATATTCTCTAACTGTTTGCAATATTCAGACCACACCACAAGGCACAGAATAATTAAAACATTTCTGGCAAACTAATGCAAATCGTAGGAGAATTTTTTTTTTGTCACAATACTATGGCTTGAATTTCTTATGCACTATTTGTCTTCTGCTACCATATGGCAAATGTTTCTTAGTACTGAATATATTCTTTTTCACTTTTCTTAGGAGACTACAACCATGAAGATATTGAAGAAATACTAGACCTATTTCATCATGGCTATTTGCTGTAAAAACCAGAGCACAGCACACAAAGTGCTAGCTGTACTGTTTGTTCATCATCATGCCATGCAAGAACCAAAGGTAAACTCTTGACAGAAGCATAAAAATTGTCTTTGTTCACAGCAGACACAGAATTAATCATACACATTTAAAAACAGAAACCTCCTCAAAGAAAACTACAAGAAGTAGTCTTCCTAGAGAAGGCATAATCATTAATGCTCCAGCACTGTCATCAACAAAGCGTGGACATGTGAGACAGAAAAATGTTGGTATATTACCTCTGCTAGTAACATCAGCAAGGCAATGTTTTTCAAAAAGCTGGTCCATAGAGCTAGGATTGAATGTGTGATCTCCAAAATAGTGAGACGCAAAGGGAACAGACTGTATAAGAAGATCTTATTGATGAAACTCCGCTTAAGAGCAAGACGATTTGTCAATGTGGCTCTAGCAATACGTTCCCAATTATGGGCTGAAATGATGCAGCTATTGATAAATTGACTACAAAGATTGAGGAGATGAGAAACAGTATTTTATGTTTTGAACACTTAAGCAGAGAAAATATCTCTTTTGTATTTCAAAGAGACTGGTTTCATTCAGAGTACTCAGAAGCATTCTTCTGGGAAGAGACATACCATGCACACAATAGAAACATTAGTTTAACAATTGATGAACATGGAAAAGTGCAGAATGTCTTAGCTCTATCCCATGAAACCCTTCACCTGGAGAATGACTATGACATTGAAGAGGCTGAAAATGATCCAAAGTTGTCAGCTAAAAAATGGGCATGTGACAGCACATGCAATGTTAGAGAAGAATCTATCATACCTATTAAAAGTTTTCTCTCAACAATTCTAACCACAAAGAGATCTGAATGACACACTCTACTTCACACCATTGACAAGTGTGAGATTCAGCCCACAAAGGCCTTATGGGTCACTCCCTCGCATGCTTAGAGACCATGAACTGTGACAGCACATTTCATCACTTTCATATGCTAGCAGTGCATAACTCTGGCATCTGCCAATTTGTGCAAAGGTTGTATCGAGTGAGATCTGTCATTCAAGACTACATGCAATTTCAAGCATTGCTCATTGATGAGATATCAAAGGACTTACAGAGTTAATTAAACAGTTGCAAAGAACCCATAGATTGAGGTTTACTGCTACTGAACACGAAGAAACAAGTACTACTCAGACATTACTGGTGAAAGAAGATCACCTTCTACGACATTTTGGTTGTGAGTTTGCTAAGTTTGAAATAAGCAAAACAGAAAAATTTGATACAATCTGTGTATCATGTGAACGATTGTTCTACAAACACTTATGTGTCACAGTGGACCTGCAAAACATTCTACGTTGGAATGAAATGTGGGGATGTCTCCATGCATACCTTCTCTTAAAGTCTGACTTTGAAGAAGTCACAACTGTGTCACTCTGTTCTTACTGTCATAAAAAAATTAAGACTGACAGTTTACCTCCTCATTCTGTACTCAATAAAATGGAAGTAGAACCAACTCCTGATGAGATAACAGTGTTGAACTTGTTTGAAAGGATTCTCATTCAGACCATAAAGCCTTTTCAAATGATCATCAAGGCTGAACACAAAGACACAAGACCTACGTTAAAGAACTTGTATGCTCTCTCAAAGGTTCTGTTGTCTACTTGCCTTTACCTTTACAAGAAAATGTCAATACTGTTTCTCAGGACAATAGTGTAGTCATCTTGGTAAATGGTTTGCCAACAAAGGCCAAAACAATATGGCAGGACATTGTCAATATAGACAACGTAAAGCATGCTTTGCAATACCTAAAAGAGTATAATTCATTTTATACTGACATTGACATCAATGCATTTGGTGGTCTTTCTACAGATATTGCCACAGACAACTCTGACAAAGCAGTACTGGAGGAGGTTAACATTTCAACTGTACAAAATTTGTATGAGCAATTTACCATACACCCATTGCACGGCAAAGACCCAGTAATGGATAACATTGATTTATATCAAATGAAGCAAGTGGAGGGCAAACCTGTAAGTATACGGGAGGCTACTTTAGAAGCTCATTATTTTCCTGATTATTTCCACTTGGTTCAGGTGGTCAATTAGATGAACGAGAACTTTTGAGTACCAGGAGCTGAGTATAGGTCCTCACGAGTACTACATAAGGATGGAAAGTTTCGAAGAAACATTGCATACCTGTTCCACCTTCTTTGGGAAAGTGAACTTAGTGTCCTATCTGCTATTATTGCTCATACATTGAGACATGGAACAGAATTCAACAACATGACAGCTGCACAGTTACTACAGAAGTTGCAGACCAAAGATGAAAACACTGCAAGTCAGACCTTCTTCCATTTTGTCTAGCATGCATGGTACTAAGGAATATTGGTACAGATGACACTCTGAGGTAATGTGCATGCTGAGAGAGTTTGGACCAGCAACATGGTTTGTGATGCTGAGTTGTGCTGAATATTATTGGGATGATCTGCTTGTTCTTCTCAGATGGGCAAACTCTGATGTTGAGAACACTTTCAAACAATGACTCTCAATGAACTTTGTTCACTTGATCCAGTAACTGTTTCACATTACTTCCATCACCAGTTCCACAGTCTTTTGAAATTCATACTGTCTAAGACAAATCCTCCCCTCGGTATTGTTGAGCATTACTTCTGGAGGGTTGAGTGCCAAGCCCATGGAGCCCCACACATACATATGTTGCTGTGGATAAAAGATGCCCCACGAATTGGAGACAATGAAACAGCTGACATTCTAAGCTTCATCTTGAAGTATGTA
The DNA here is from genome assembly GCA_016271365.2 of Neoceratodus forsteri. Classification (NCBI taxonomy): domain Eukaryota; kingdom Metazoa; phylum Chordata; order Ceratodontiformes; family Ceratodontidae; genus Neoceratodus; species Neoceratodus forsteri. Next base: position 1,255,291,418 of record CM028131.1, read on the forward strand.
ACACATCATATACCAGACAGGTATGACAGTGCAACACTTTGGGAACTGGTCCAGAAATTCCAATGACACCTCTGTGGCAAATACTGTCATAGAAAAGTTAAGAACAAAGGTCAGTGGTACACTCACTGCTGTTTTGGCTTCCCAAGGCAAGCTTGACTAGCTGCTTCACTGAATGATGTATTTTCAGCCATGTGACACTATCTGAAAGCAAAGTCAACAAAGTGAGTCTATGAACTACCTCGCACAGAATCAGAAGTCTATATCAATGACTATAGTCCTTCTTTTCTGTTGATGTGACAAGCAAACATTGATGTTCAGTTTGTTGCAGACAACTCAATGGCTCTTGTAAGGTATGTTATATCATACATTACTAAGCATGAGCAAACAAACCTGCAAGAAATGTGGGAAGAGCTATCTAATTGTGAAAGGTCAATGTCATCCAGGCTTTGGTCACTAGGGCTTAAGACTCTGTCACACCATGAGTGTGGAGCCCATGAAGCAAGTGACTGACTCATAGGTGTATGTCTATATGGGAAATCAGACTCCATTAGTTTCTTGAATGTGAATCACAAGCAGAACAGGTGCCATGTTCTTAGGAGCCATGAAGAGATTGAGGACTTGGCTGCTACAAGACCAACATCCACAAATATTCTTAAGAGCAACTTAATTGACAACTACTATCCACAATGCCACAGTGCTATGGACAATCTCTGTCTCTTTGAAGTTGCTCAATGGTATGACTACAAGTGGGGTGTTCCTTCAGACCCAGAAAAAGGCATATATAAAGTCACTGGGCTTGATGGCTCACTTGTTAAAAAGCTAAAACTATGGCTAATTGACCACTGCAAACTGATCTTGAGCACAATAGAAAGCAAAGAACATTATTACTTTCCTCTATTGTTTCTGTTCAAACTTTGGAAATTAGTATCTGAATTAAAAGGATTGTCTGAAACGTATGAACAAGAGTTCATGGAAACATATCATACCTTCCAGAGTCATGTCTCTGAGACATACATTGAGAGACTTGAAATGGAAAACAACAAACTAGAGAACACGAAGAAAGTCCTAGATAATGACACACCTGTAACATCACAGGGAATGGTTGATGTTGAAGGAGAAGGGACTCTTGGTGCTCCTCTTCCTGCTAATGACCCAGCTGTGCTAATGTCAGAGGTTGAGGGCACAATGCAACAAAGCATGTACTTGTCACAGTCAGGTACCGACATTGTCGACAAGTTAAACTCACACCAAAGAGTCGTGTATCACTCTGTGATACGCACTGTGAAACATGCTATTCAGCACAATACCAAGCAGTGTGCTTGCAAGGAAGAGACATCAATCAGGATGTTTGTTAGTGGTGCTGCTGGGACTGGAAAAAGTTTCTTGATTGAAGCTATAAGCAAAGGAGTGTGTGACCTTATGAATATGACAACATCTGTTATTGTTGCTGCTCCTACAGGTTTGGCAGCTTATAACATTGGTGATATCACACTTCATAGGTTATTCATGTTACCAGTTGAGCATGGAAAGAGTGGTGATTACAGAAAATTGTCATATGACATTGCCTCTGAACTGAGGTCAATGTTTGACAAGATGTGTTTGCTGATAATTGATGAGATCATCATGGTCTCGAATGTTCTCCTCACATTTATCCACCTACATCTACAGGAGATACTAGGAACCAATGATGACATGCCAGTTGGTGGTAAGAACATTCTTGTTCTTGGAGATCTCCTTCAACTGACTCCTGTAAATGGCAAATATGTTTTATGTAGTCTATCCATTGAAGAAGCAAAGAAAACAATTGGATGCATTGGTGGAGTCAATCTGTGGGAGTTCTTCTCATATGTTGAACTCTCATAGAACATGAGACAGCAAGGTGACATGTCTTACAAAGCATTACTTGATGAGACGTGTATTGGTGCACTGACACCCACCCATGTTGAGATGCTAAACCAGCACATGATCGCAAGAAATTATGCTCCTATTCAGGATGCATGTAATATCTTTGCACATGTCCAGAAATCTGAGATACATGTTGCATGTCTATTCCCATGGCTTAAGCAGTGTGCAGAGTTAAATGACATCATGATGAAGAGAGAACAGCAACCTATTGTCACACTACCATGCATAGATACCATAGATGGCATCACCCTATCATGAACAATGGTATAAAAAATGGTTGAGCATCTCAAAGACCTCACAAGTAATGTGTCACGCACAGCTGGCTTGGAAGCTGTGCTACCACTGTGTAGAAATGTTCATATCATGCTTCACAGAAACACTGATGTTGACCAAGGTCTTGTGAATGGAGCCATGGGATACATCCAAGAGTTTCTGCACAACATACAGGGTACAGCTGTGGAGTTTGTAGTTGTAAAGTTTGACAACTGTGAAATCCCTCACCCAATAGACAGAGTAACAGTCAAGTTTGAACTTGTGAAAGACATATATGTGACAAGGAAACAATTTCCATTGTGTGCTGCTTATGCAGTCTCCATACACAAGTCACAAGGCCTCAGCCTTGATAGTGCCATTGTAGATATAGGCACTGGTATATTCAAGGATGGCATGTCTTATGTTGCCTTGTCTCACGTAAGACAATTGTCTGGAGTACACATAGTGAATCTGGCAGAAAGCAAAATAAATGCTGACACAAAATGCATAGTTGAGTAAAACAGATTATGTACATTATACTAACCAAATGCTCCTTTACTACCAGTTCCCAGATATGCATCTGTCTCAACGATCACAACTGATGAAGGACACAAACTGAAAAGACAGCGTACTAAAACTCCACAGTCATCATCTGAGTGCTCCATTAAAGAGCACTCTCTTAAGAAACTACTGGCATTTCCACCTGCAAAAAAATGTATTGGAGTCAACACACTGCCAACATTTGACTACAGCACAGGAGTAAACTGCTATGCAAATGAAACTATGCAAGCAGTTCTCCACATCCCTGAGTTTGCTAATGTGTTAAACTCTAGTCAGTCGACACCTCTGTCAGAAGCATTAAAGAGAGTCATAAGAGGTACACAAGATCAGTTTCCCAGTTTACAGAGCTTGACTCCTCTATGACTAACTCTTGGTCAATGTGCAGGACAATCAATGTTTGCTGACAATGCACAACAAGATGTCACAGAGTTCATGATGGAAATGATAAACAGTTTTGCAGATGATGGCATTGATCTGCGTCAACACTTTAAAGTTGACTATGTGTCCAAATACACATGTTTGTCATGTGGCCACAAAGAATCACAAATGACTCAGGATATGCTCTGGCTGTCTGTCTATGTCCCTGAACAGAGAACTGTGAAATTCTGCAAGTTATTTGCTAATGCAGAAACTGGTTGGCTCTGCTGAAGATGTGGTTGTTCTTGTGTATGCTCTCTGAGAGTTATATATTCAAGTTCATACATTATTATTGTACTGCAGTGCTTTAACTCTCAAGGCATGAAAGTCACAATGCCAATTTCACACTTCATTGCTGGGAGAACTATGTTCTCAGGGACTCAATTTGACACCCATGCAATAATCTTCCATCATGGCCTATCCATTCACTCTGGACACTATGTCACTTGGCGAAGGTTCAGAAAGGGATGGGTGGAGTGCAATGATACAGTATGCACCCTGAGGGAAAGACTACCAAGAAATCTGAAGGATGCATATGTCATAATTCTCCGCTGCACCAACGCTGCACAACGTATGGAAGAGTGATGCTATTTAATCACAGCATATCAGTAAACCAGTGTCTCTGCAAAAATAACATTGCAGCTGCATATTCCATCCAAATGTTTTTCTCGACCACCAATGTACATATACATTTCCTTACAGCCTTCATCAAACACTACTGGTGTGTGATGCCACCATAGTGACCAATGTGTTCTACTTGATGCACAAAATCACCACAGCCCATGTTGATTTATCAGATTTTTTTGCCATTGCAGAAAGACACCACAACAGTACAGCAATGCACCTACCTGTGGTACACAATTGCTTGTGTATCACAGTGCTATCCTCATAAATCAGATGCAAAACAAGACTGTTTTCATATTAATCACAATCCAATTTGAAAAACATTCAATTGTGATATTCAGCATTTACAAGGTAGATGTACTAACAACAAAAAAACTGCATTATTACTGTTCAAGTAGACTTGAGGGTATTGAACTGTAATCAATAGCCAGTCAGTCATATCTTTTTGCAGATGCCTTACTTTACTTTGCATATCTCAGCACATATTGCTGTGTACTCACTTGTGTCCCAGTAGAATTGTACATGGCAATGACAAATTCAGTTACCTATTGAAACACTTATCAGAGATGCAACTACTGTTCTCAACATACTGTGTTGAGAATTCTACTTGTTTCAACAACACACATCAGGTAAAGTTCTCGCTCCTTTTCCTGTTGTTATGTACATTGTTGACCTTTATTATGATGCTTACTAAATTGACTTCTGCCAAATCCAAGCAGACTCAAGGGAGCTGGATATTACTCAACATCAGTTAGTAAGTTATGTCTTGGCAAATGTAGCTATCACACCCACATTGAGAGTATGACTACCTACACCATGGTGTCATCTCTACTACTATGCTGAAATTGTTGAAAACAATGTGATAGAATTTTCTATCACTTTCTTGCACTCTGAACACTGAATATGACAAACTGTCACACAAATATTCAACTCAGACTTGTGCATATGTATATAATGCTGATCTTCAAATAACATGTATATAACGTATAGTGACATTCACATGTATATGTTTGTTTTAAGATAACAGTATACATAAATTATATGAAGACATTAATTATCTGTGCTACATTATCTGCCACTGGGCTATGACCTACAACACTGAATATGACAAATTATTGACAATAAATGCAACTCAGACTTGTACACATATATATATATATATATATAATACTGAGCTTCAAAATGAATGTGCATAAGTTTAATAGACTTAGAAATGTGCATCTTTGTTTTAAAAAAACAGTACACAACAATAAATGTCTTTGTTTACTGCTGTTACAAATTAACTATATCCATGCATTTAATGGTATTGCATTGCATTAAGTGCTACTGTTGATATAAGTGATACCTGATAAAAGAGATGTATACATGTGATTATCTGGCCTATTCCCACTGTATAATTCATCTCTATACATCTGTTCAGACCTATACAAATCATACTGTAACTGATCAAAAAAATGTACAATGATTGTATACGTCTGCTGTACAATGCAAATAATTGGTGTGCTCTTGCTGTAACAGGATCGTCCATATTTTTGGAGGTCGGATGAGGAATTTTTTCCCAGTTCCACAAATAACTAATACTTGTAAAACCTCATAAATTATCAGCTTTACCAACAATTTCAACATGAGTTTCCTCACCACACCATAAAATACTAAGATATGTTACACGTCTGTGATACTTTCATCTTTTTTCACTCCTTGACATTGTTAGACCTAACTAACAATAAATAACTACTACTTTAACATGAGTAGCACCAACAAATATGTACATATCACTAATTAGGTACAACAGTACTCAAGAAATGAAAAAATGTCACTCATTTAAGTAAAACAAAATAGAAACATAGCAGTAAATTAATTTTCATAATGCTATTCTTGATTTCGAATTAAAAGTATCTACTCAGATGTAAAATATCCCCACCAACTATAACACCACTAGAATAGTCTACACATGTGGTTATCCTATAGAGAAATGAATTAATGCAGCAATGAGAAACACTTAATGTTTCTTACTGTGTCATGTGAACATGTAGTCAGTAACTAAACACCATTAAACATAAATCAGTTACTAAATAGCAACATTCTAATCAGTTGCACAAAATAACCACTTCAATGTTGAAAACCACATGTTAAATAATATTTTGTTAGTATCTATTCTCTTAACATGTAAGTGGTCACTGAATGTGATAATAAAGTACTGTTAATAGACACATAACTAATACCACTCAGCAATAAATGTAGAAAAAATTAAAGTTTAACTAAATATTCTCGAACATTAACACCCATACAGACCACTTTCCAAATATAAAACAATCTTAGTTGTAAATGCTATTCTTATACAAATAATATGTATTGAAAAGAAACAGTGTAGATAAAGTCTGGGAAATGGCAGCAAACAAAATACATCCTCAAAAATGATAACAGATATATGCAACAAATTGTTTTTTTGCCCATCCCAAGAGCAACTAAACAATTTGGACTATATATATATATATATATATATATATATATATATATATATATATATTAGTTAAAAGATAAACTAATCTTTTAAAATAAACCTTACTCTATGTCTCCTGAGTTTTATTTTAAAGCAGTTACTGTTATAAAGTTGTAATATTGATCTACATGTCTTCTGTTGCACTGTGATGCATAGCCCTGACTATGCAGACTAAGTAGAACACTAGAGAGAGCATCTCTTAGAAGTGGTCAGCAGGGCAGGGTGGTGGTAGAGACAGCTAACTAACTGTTTCATGGAACAGCTCTCACACAGGTGTAGAGTCACAGTGGTATCAATTCTTGTCAAGTTACTTGTTCCATCCCCAATCACCACCTCACAGATAATGAGGAGAAATTTCAAGTATCACAGTGTACTCCCAGCATCAATCTGCAATGTACTATCTCTAGTTATAAGGAAGTGACTACACCTGTTGATCCAGTCATTGCAGACTTCACAGAAAGGACATTAATACACTTTCTGCCTCTATGCCTACATGTGGAGACATGTCTTGCTGTGCCTTGCCATGTGGGCCACATATTGAGCCCAACTCACAATGCCTGTAACTTGCAATCTGCATTTTTCATGTGTGGACATGTGTTCTGTCTATTGACCATGACTTCTCATCCATGTTCTTCCAATCTGTGTTCAAGATTCTAAATATGTACCACATGTACCCACAGTTCACAAGAACTGCTCGCAAGTGATAGCACACATCACTAGTGTACCCCATTACAACATACCCTCAATACCTTATCAACACAGCGCCCAACAACAAATCAAGTGTGTGGTATATGTGTCACACCAGATGGCACATGCCTACTCTGCAAAACCAATATCACATGTTCTCAGGTTATTTGTTCCATCCTCAGTCACCAACTGGGAGGGGGGAGGGGGATGGGATGGGTTTACAGGAGAACTAACGATGCTGAGAGTGCACTCTGACCACCATTTGCCAATCCATCTCCACTACTAACTAAGACTGTCACTACATCTATATCGGGGCAGTACTGACAATGTCTGTGCATACAACTGTGCTTGCCACATGCACCAACAGCTCACCAGACCTGGTTGCATGTCAGAACACACATTGCAAGTCTCCCCATTCCAAGATATCCTCAATACCTGACCCAAATACAATGAACAACAAATCCAGTGTGACCTGTGCTTGGTAGTACAAATGGCACATGATTTCTGTGCCAGAATGGTATCAGGTATTGTCAACTGATTTGTTCCATTCCCAGTAACCAACTCAGTGGGAGGATATAACTCATTCAGGGGACAACTTATGATGATAAGAGTCAACTTGGAGCATCATTTTGTAATCCACCATCTACAGTACAAAGACTGTCAATACATGTATGGAGGCAATCATTGCAAATTCTTAAGCAACTAGGCCATAGCCCTCTGTAGCTCTATCCATGCATATACATTACAGCACCACAGACAAGCAAGAAGAAATTACTGGCAGCCGTGCATCTGTTTAGACACCTGAGGCTGTAAGATACCATCAGAGCAGTGAGTCAGAGGAAGTTTCTTTTGATCTGAATGTCAACATGAATGAGTAGGTGGAAGGTGAGGTTGGCGTCCAACAGTGTAAGGGAACCCACACTATTGTGTGTGCTTTTCTTTCAAAGTTGAAATTGAAGATAAGTGTTGGAGGCACATATCTCTCCCAAACCAAGAACAAAAATGGCAGTTGTTTCAAACCAAGTACCCAGTGCTTCAGCCAATTGTGAAGCATGCTGGCAACAATGATTTCTGACTGGGCATCACTGAGATTCAGGCTGGCACTATTTATTTACTGGATAGCTACTAAAAGTTATTGTACACCCCTGCCAGGGGTACCAGCCAATCAGATCCCAGGAAATAAATAGCCCATTTTCTAAGAAACAATACATTATCTCAGCAGTTTTCATCCACAAGACATGATGTAAGCACCCTCCAAATTCCAAGTTAAAAGACCAAACCATTTCCAAAGTATTCAATCATAAACATTAGTGAAATTCCCCTATTTCATAATGGAAATCTGGCCATCTTCTCCCTCCCTCGTGATCAAAGATGACGATCAAAGAATCTCACGATTAAAGAATTTGCAGGCTCATGATCAAAAAATTTGCAGGCTCACGAACAAAAATGTAAAAACCTTGGCCCGGATATTCAAACTGCGCCATTCTGAGGTGCAAGCCCTTGCGCTGCTCAAAATAGTTGCGCAGGGGTGTGGCCGGGGCGATATTCAAAGGAGTTGTGCTATTGAGCAACTCCTTTGAATATCACCCCCCAACCACAGCCACTGTGCATGGTGCAGTGGAACTTGTGCCACCGCAAGTTGTCAGAGTTGAGCATTAAACTTGCGGTGGCGCAAGTACCATTGCGCCATGCGCAAATTTCCCATATTCAAAAGGTGACATGCAAGGCACAGGGGGGGCCATTTGCATCTGATTATGGCCCCATTTGCATGCCATTAGCATGTAGGTGTGCCGATCCCCGAGGACTTGCACATGGCCGCCCTGCCAGGCAGCAGCCATCGGGGACCGACGCACCCTGCAGCCCGATCGCGGGAAGTATGTATGAGTACACTCCTTTCCCACAATCTCCCGATGCCTGATCACGGGCAGTATGTATGAATACACTCCCCCCCAACAATCTCCCAATGCCCGATCGTGGGCAGTATGTATGAATACACTCCCCCCCACAATCTCACCATGCCCGATCGCGGGCAGTATGTATGAATACACTCCTCCCACAATCTCCCGATGCCTGATCGTGGGCAGAATGTGAAACAACCCCCAGTGCCCGATCGCGGGCAGAATGTAAAATCCCCAACCCGAATATCTCCCTGGTGGTCCAGTGGACGTAATGCCCGATCAGCGGGCAGAATGTCAAGTTACAACCCTCAAACATCTCCCTGGTGTCTAGTGTCCTCCCACCCACCCACCCATGAAGCCCTCCACCCGCTCCCCAGGCAGCCGGCGGGCAGCATCCACCGCCTGCCGCCTCGCCACACTATCACTGACTGTCCGGTAGGGCTGCATGCCCATTGGTGCAGAGCTAGAGCCAATGGGTGTGTAGCCCATACCAGACATGACAGTCCAGATTTGTGAATGAACATCATTCACAAATCGGACTGTCATGACGGTATGGGCTGCACGCCCATTGGCTCTAGCTCTGCACCAATGGGCGGCAGCCCTACCAGAGATAGTCAGTCGGCAGGCGGCGGGCGGCAGGTGGGTGGATGCTCTGCCGCCGCCGCCGGGGGAGCGGGTGAGGGTCTTCTGGGTGGGTGGGTGGGGGAAACTAGACACCAGGGAGATGTTTGGGGGTTGTAATTGACATTCTGCCCATGATCGGGCATTACGGTCCACTGGACCACCAGGGAGATATTCGCGTGGGGGTTTTTACATTCTGCCCGTGATCGGGCACTGGGGGTTGTTTCACATTCTGCCCGCGATCGGGCATCGGAGCTGTTTGTGGGGAAGTGTATTGATACATACTGCCTGCGATCGGGCATCAGGAGATTGTGGGGGAAGTGTATCCATACATACCGCCCGCAATCGGGCTGGTGGGGGGCACAGGGACTGAGTTGGGGGCCAGCCACGGGTGGCAGCTGCTGTGTTGCACCCTGCAATACAGCAGCTCACCTGTGGGTGGCCCTCAACTTGATCCTTTTTTTTTTGGCTCAAAGTTGTGCAGGCGCAGGTTGGGGGTTGCGCATGTACAACTCTGCACAACCCGACTGAATATCGGGTTGCTCAGTTTATGCATGGTTCCTCCCCCTCCTGTTGAGCATGCATTCATTTGCATTGCGCTGTTGCTCAACCTGTTTTCAGTGGCACAACTGCCTCCTGCTGAATATCGCAGAATGGCGCAAGCTCAGGACTTGCCTTCGCGCCTTCATTGCATGGCTCAACCCTTTTGAATATCTGGGTCCTTATATATAAAAAAATTGAAGGAATTGCAGTAAACCACCACCATGGTTCCACAAAATGAAGCTCCCTGAGTACCCACCCTCATTTCACTTCCTACAACACCCCTGGGCTGAGAAATTGTTTCTTTAATTGGGCCATCTTGTCCTTTGCTCATGATGCATGCTCGCTATCAAAGAATCTCGCAATCAAAGAATTTGCAGGCTCACGATCAAAGAACTTACAGGGTCATGATCAAAGAAGTCAACTCTTCAAATTAAAAAAAATACAGAATCGCAGTAAATCTCTACCATGGTTCATCAGAACGAAGCCCCCTGAGTAAAAACCCACCCTCGTTTGACTTCCTACGACACCCCTGGGCTGAGAAAATTGATTTTTTCATCTGGCCATCTTGTCCTTCGCTCGCAATGCACAATTGTGATCAAAGATTCTTGTGATCAAAGAATTTGTCGGTTCACAATCAAAAATCATTAGCGAGCCGTGAACAAAGAATTTAAAAGCTAAAAACTCTATTTTTGGACCGATTTGGATGGAACCAAAGCCATAGCTCGATATATTGTGATCCCCTGAGTAAAACTCATCAAAGTTTTACTTCAGAAGTGACTCCTGAGCCAAGATATTTGTGTTTGTGCAATCGGTAAACTGAAAACAAAATGGCAGACCTCACGGTCAAAGAATTTTTGAAATTCCTCTGGATCAAATATTCTTGAACCACGAGGTTGCAAATTCTTTGACCGCCAGGCGGGACGAGATGGCCAGAACCCCCATTCTTTGATCGCAAGATATACATATAAATTTTCCCATTGACTTATAATGGGAACTTAAAAGTGCCATAACTTTTGAATGCCTTAATATGCTTTCACCAAACAAAAAGCGGCATGTTCGGCCACTAAGGCTCTTTCAAACAAGCCATCTCAGAGAGTGGCATGCCACACAACGGCCATGCAGGACCACATTAAGAATGCCAAAAGGTGCCTCCAAAAAAAGGATAATTTTGCATTTTTCAGTGCTTTCGTACATGAAGACTGGCCCCCTGACAGAAATGCAATTTGGCAAATCAAGAGATCTAGTGTGCCCCAACACATGTACCAAATTTCAGGGAAGTCCATTGTACGGGTCCAAAGTTATTAACATCCAAATTTTTGACTTTAGTATGTAACTGGTCACCAACCCTTAACTATAGTGGCGCAACTGCACCACTATAATACATATATATATCTATATATATATCTAGATGGAGATATATATATATATATATTTATATATATATATATATATATATGCAATCATTGCTTATTTTTGTATCACAAGTCATATAGTTAAACTTGGGGTGTACATTTTGGCTTGCTGAGGAGTTTTGGCATGGGAATACTGTCAAACCAGTCAAGGTAAGTATTTTTTTGGGGGGTGGGGTGGTGGGGGTTATCATTTGGAAGCAAGTTTTATTAATAGATTCCTTTTTGTGAATTCTTCACAGGTTTTCTGTGCATTCTTCAGTCCAGTCCTGATGGTCGGGATTCATACCAGTTGTTGCGGCCCAGGTGTGATGTTGAACTTCTTATTTGGAGAAAGTACTGATGGCAGCACACAGCCTAGAAATGTTTACTGCAAAAACAGATGAACAAGAAATTATTAGTACTTGATTGCAGTAACACATTCTGTTCAAAGTGTGGCTATCACTGTCTGTTATATATATATTTTTATTTATTTATTTCTAGGAAGTACCTTTGAGCCAAAGGCTCTTTTACAGAGGTTCCACGTCATAGTAATACATGGGCACTACATAATGTACAATGGTTACAAGTACATAAGCAGATACAAGGTGGTTCCATGCCTAGAAAGACATGAGTACATCAGGTTACAGAGGTTACATAATTACAATAACAGGGAGTACATAAGTAAGAATATACAGACACATAATTTAAAGCAGGTTGGCTGACAGGTTGTTAAGTGAACAACTTGAGATTCTACAGGACATAGAGTGAATCAGGTAGGGAGCCGAGGATGATATAGTCTGTAAAATAATTAACTAATACTATATGCAAGGAGGCGAGAACTTGATGGGCGGCAGTTCTTTTGTCATAAGTGCTAAAGAGTGTAGTCATAAAGGAGGGCTAGACTCACTGGGGGGGAGTGCTGAGGTGGGGACCTGGAGCCTACTAGGGGAGTGTTAGTTAGCAAGAAGAGAGGAGAGGCAAGGGTGCATGTTTTTCTTTTTCTTTGATTCCCAACAGGGGTTACTGACATCATCATATTCATCATTCACATCCACAATTTCAGCTTGGATGCTGTCCTGTGGAGAACATGTTCTAACCATAGCATCATTATCATCACACAATATTTTTGCGCCACACTTTGAATCATTGGATGGCAAAGGCATGACCTCAACAGCACTGGAAATGTGACATTGTGAGTTACTGTCATCAGGATCAGAATCATGTTCAACTACCATGTGGATGTTGGGGAATATGACATCATCTACACTGTCAGTCATAGCTTTAGACTCAACTATATGTTCTAAAATGGTTAACTGGTCAGAAGTGGAACTTGGGGCAGCAATGCTCATGCCAGCAGCAAATGCACTAACACCACTAGTGGGGACAATATCATCTCCTCCAGCTATCTGTGAAGCAACAGATTGCACCGTAAAAAACATAAACAGAGAAATCCCTTTACTGACATCAGCTATGCATGTCTGTGTACTACCATGCCCATGGCCAATCTTGCCAATGACAGCAGTGCCATGGCCAGAAACAGCTTTGCTCACACATCTCTTTGCAGACATTTTTGGGGATCACCAAGAAAATTCTAAACAAATTTAGATTTATGAACTTTCAGTTTGGGGTGTATGGGAAGCCAAAAAACAACAACTGTGGCTTGCAGATGGATATTGGGCACTAAACAGATGCAAACGCACAGACAGATTAAGATTGCACTGCACACTCAAAAGATGCAGATGCAAAGGTGCAACACCTTAACCAGTGCTCATAAATCCAAAAGTGAAAAGAATACCTTTTGCTGATGGGGGGGGGGCAGTGCACTGCACTGCAGTAACAGTCCACTACCAAGACATAGTACAAGTCACATTAAACTGTCTCTCCAATGAGTTGGTTTAGCATTGTTTTTTACAGTTGGCAATGCACGGGCAACTCACATTGCATTGTTTTTCAACCTTTAACCAGCTCAACAGCAATATCAATAAAATGTTTTTGCAACTCAGTTGGAATGCACCTTAAGCCTAGTCACAACGCAATGCAAAACTGAGTTGTAAGTCTTAGGAAACAGGTTTTGCAAGGCTTTGTACTGAATCCAGCAACACTTATGCAACTCAGTCAGTAATGTTAATCCAAGTCATTAGTGAAACTGTTTAATGTGACTTGTACTGTATCACAAAGCAGTACAAAATAACACAGATGGATAACAGATTCACAGTGCTGCAATTACTGTGTGGCACAATAAAATGTGCCTGACTTGGTATGCCCCCAAACAGCAAAACTTCTACTGTGACTTGCGTCAATATTGACAATGGTGCCATGTCACAGTAGAAGCCCACCTTGGTCACAGCAACACTTTCCCCCAACCTGCACCCCCACCCTAAACCAACTCCAACTTAGAGTTGGTATCTATTAGTATGGGAGGTGTGGGGGCAGAGTCCCCCACATGGGGGGATAAGGGGGCAAAGCCCCCCAAAGAAAAAACACACACTGATGTGTGTGGCTCCATGCTGACTGAAAATCATGGTTAATATGGAGCCTGGTGCTGTGATGCTGGTCGACGTGTTTCTTGTTGAACTGGCATCGTAGAGCCATCTGACATGATGGCACGCATCACACACACACTCACACACATACTACAAGTAATGCGCAGCAAATTGAAAACTTCAGTAATATAATCAAATCTTTTAAACAAACTGAATTTATGCACTGCACCACAACAATCAGCAAAAGAATGTAAAAAATTACTGAAAATATTACTCTGTGTACATGAACACAGTTATGCAACAAAAATATAACCAAAACAGAAAGACTGCCTTTCTCCCAGTTAATCTACCTCCACCACAGATACACCTCTCCCCCAAACACACTTCAACAGTGTCTGTCAGTACACAGACTGAATGTTCTAAATTAACATTAAAAATCCACACAAAAACAATAAACACTTGATGATATGAGAACAGGAGGGTTTCCTACAGTCGATGTACTAAATTTTGAGCAAAACAAAATGGCCCAAAAAGGTTTTTTGAATGTTTTTTAGAGGGTTTGAATCTCAGAGCTCTGAGAACAAACTGTCTCCAGCTACCACTACACACACACTACACAGAACTGAGGCTGTGCAGAACAATCTAGAGCCCATGTGACCTGCAATTCCATGAATCACTGCAAAATGTGCCTTATAGCTCACCAACAAGGCAAAGTAATGTGCAAAGTACATTGAAATCGATGTATTTTGCATTAAAATTGGTGTGGACGTGATTGGGGAAAGGCAGAGTAATGTGGAGTCAGTTATTTTAATGGACTTTGCATTCATGATTAGAAGGCGAAGTACTTCACTTCACATTGTGGACTACTCCACAGATTCTGCCTTAATACGTGAATTGCTCCATGTAGCGGATTTTGGCCACTTCACCTGCCTCTACTCAAGGGCAGGACACAGCAAGTCAAAATTAATGACACCCTTTCCAGCTGCTGCCCAGTAAGCTCCGGAGTCCCCCAATGCTCCATCCTTGGGCCCCTACTGTTCAGCCTTTTCTCAATAAACTCCCAAAAACCTGACCCAATAACATTGTACTTTACGCAGATGATGCTGTCCTTTTCTCCTTCCAGACAGACCCCATCCTACTCACCAGCGATCTTCAGTCTGGTTTTGAGGTGGTAGAGCACTGGTTCAGACATCATAAATTACTTATGAACTATAAAACAACAATGGTTATGCTTTTCTCCCATCTGCATAACAAAAACTAAACATCCTGCCTAACTATTCTGAACAACCAAAACCTACTCCTCAAACTAGTCCAGGATTTCAAGTATCTAGGTATAACTCTTGATAGTACTCTGTCCTACTCCATGCACATTAACCAAGTATCTAGGGCTATAAACTCAAGAACTGGCATTATATACCAGCACTGGCAATGCCTTACCCCTTGAGGCACTCAGACTAGCTGTTACCAGCTCAGTTGTTTCCATCATTGACTATGGATTGATTGTGGAGCAACCACTGATACTGCACTGAAAAGAATCACAGTGGCTCTGAACAAGGAATGTGAACTTGTATCTTGGGCCAATAGGCAGACCCATACCTGTGACCTTTATGCACATACTAACTGGTTGAACCTCATTTACAGGATCACCTACCAGACATGTCTTTTCATGAACAAAATGAGCCTTGGTCATATCCCCCCAGCCACCTTGCCTGTTCTTTGGGCATCCCTAAACACTGCAACACTCATAGTGCATCTTCGACAAAATACCTTTTTCCTTTCTGCTGAACTGCTCAGGGGCAGTGATCTTTTCCTTTCTGAGCCCTTCTTAGCTCAACTGCCTCATCTTTGAGATTACTGCAGCCTCCACCCTTGGTTCCTTTAAATTTAAATATGACAGCACCTCACTGCACTCAGCAGTTGTGATTGCCTTCCCTAAGTCCTGTTCCCTGTTCCATGGCTTATTTTTACCTATAAATGAAAGCCTAACTTATCGTGTCTGCTGCCAGACCTTTGTCCCTCCCACTCTTCCCCATCTCCCTGTCTATCTCTCTTTCCCTTTCCCCTTTGGACACCTCCTCTCCCTTCAATTATACCCTTCCTGAGCACTTAGCTGACAAAGTTACCTTATTGACTGCCTTGCCTCTCCCTTTTTCCACTCTGATTCCCCAACTCAGGGTCTCATCAGCTTCACTACTTCTAATATTTTTTATTTACTGTATTCTTTTCTTTTTTATTTTCTGTTTCACTAGATTCCATGTTATTGTATTATGGAGTATGCGGCATATATGTCTCACTACTTGTAATGATGTCTTCATGATATTGGTCTGCATTATTCTTATCTCAGACTTTGTTATGTACCTCTTTTATGTTGATGCAGAACCTTTGTAAAAGAACCTCTAGTTCAAAAGTGTATTAATCCTAGTAACGAATAAATAAATAAAATAAACTACTTCGCAGAACAAGTGGTCAATACTTGGAAAAGACTGCCAGAGACTGTGGTAGCAGTTGTTTCTGTAATAACCTTTAAGCTCAGATTAGACAAGTACATAGAAGAAAATGTGGTGAGAGGGTATTCTCTCTGAGCTGGTGGAAGGATGGAACTCAGTGGACCACTGGTCTTATTTCCTAAATGTGTATGTATGGATGTATGTATGTATCACTACAGGCCACTGGCATAAATTATTGCATAAATTATTAATATAAGCAGCTACTGAAAATATTAAAGGCCATGGAAAAGTCATGTTGCTGGTTGTAATACTTGCTTCATAAGAGCTGGAGGGGCAGAGAGACATGAAGGGGGTTGGAAGAGGGTAGGAGGACCACTGGTTGCCAGAGAAACTCTGAATGGTTGGAAAGAGAGTAGAAAAATGCATTAGGATGATGGGAAAGGAGAGATTACATTGGAGGTTGAGGTATCACTACATTATAAGGACAGTAACTTATGCAGTTGGGACGGGAAATGTTAAGGTCACGGGTTGGATAATTACACACAGATTCAACTTACAGCTAGGCATCAGAGTAGGATAATCAGAGATACTGAAGGGGTGGATAGATGGAGATAATCTGATGGTTAAGGAGACTACTGGGTGCCAGCATCTAGTAGAATAGACTGTGGAGATGGAAGAGGTATGTAAACAGTTTGTTCTTGGTGTGGAGGGTACCACTAGTTACCAGGAAAAGCATATAACAATGATGAGATCAGGGGCCAGGGGCCATAGACACAGTGCTGCAGAATGTGGCATTGCAACAGGTGCCAGGCTGGTATTGCAGGGATACATACCGCTGTGCCTAAAGATCATTTACCATGATGATAGTAGGTGCTATCCACAATAACATTGGCTAACATCTGGACAAGTGACTATGAATCTCCTGCCTTCACCTTTTCCTTTTTAAATAAAAATCATGGATTTTAAGAAGTCATTTAATGTTTCTTTACTTTATTTTTTTTATTTAGTGTGCTTTTTACTCCCCCTTCCAGCTGGCCCCCATCAGTCCTAACTGCCACTGCTCAGCCCCATCATCTACCCTGGGATTTACCTCAAATCCCAAGAACCATGGCTTTCCCTACAGGGTGGGGCCATTGGGTCTCTTCTTTCCCCAGTGGAGACTACACAGTACAGCAGGACCGAGAGCCCAGTCGGCAATGCAGGCTCTGCAATGTGGGGGTGGACAGCACCATGTAGTGACTGGATTACCATTTTCTTGTTTTCTCCCCAGGAATATCTAACACCTCCCAACTGTAGGCAGCCCCAGCTGTCAGACACCCAGTTTCTGAAAGGGGTCAGTCAAATGCCGGTGCTGTCCCCTCCTCCCCCCAGAGGATGAGAGTGGTCTTGGGACACTAAGTCCTCCTCCCCATGGCTGGCCCTCTGACTCCTGAGCTCACTTCTGAGCCTGGGTTATTGGCATCACATGTGGTAGCGCTACCGCTGTGCCAGCGAGCTGGTGCTTAACGTTCCTTTGTATGTAAGGTATAAACTTTAACCATGTGGTCTGCAATTGCAATGTGTATATTACTAACTTGAAATTTAAATCAATGATTTCCAGTGCACTGAACTTGCAGGAGAGTCTTCTCCCCCAACCCACCTCATGCAGTGTGAGAGCACTTCTGAGAATGTTGATTTTGTGCAGCAGTGCAAAGGAGTCATGCAGAGTGACAATTTACAACTGCCTTCAACAATAACTTGGAATTTGGCCAACAATGTTTACAAACTGATTTATCAACAGTGACACACATATTTAATTTTGAGGTTACACTTTATTATATGTGTCGGTTTCAATGTAACTAATTATAAATTACAAGCAACAGGGTAATTACTCTGTAGTTACATGTTTGTTGCATGTCAGTGTCAGGTCAGTGTCAGTGGCTCAACAGGTAGCACACTCACCTCTGAGGCCGGGAGATCAGAAGGCTGTGGGTTCTGTCCCCACCCCAGGCACTTGGTTTAATATCCCAATACTGACACTGTAGTGCAGCATGAGGGGGGTGCTGCACTCCTGAGGTGCCGTCTTTTGGATGAGATGTTAAACCAAGGTCCCTTCTGCCTGTTCTGGTGGTAGTTCTGGTAGATGTTAAAGATCCCATGGCACTTCTTGAAAAGAGAAGGGGAATTTTCCCCAGTGCCCTGGCCAAATTTCCCCCCTTTCACTAAAAATACCACCAATAGCTTAATCTGATTCAAAGTTAGTTGGCATTCATCTGTATCCCCCTCCCCTAGGTCGTGCCTGAAAATAGGTAGAATTTGTCTAGTGCACTTACCCGATCAACAAAAACTAAATAAAAATAAATAAACTATAATGATGTTACAATGCAGTTACAGTATAGTTACACTGTAACTACAGTACACTGTAGTTAACTGATACTTAAACTGTAACCAATTTCAATTTATTTTACTAAAATAGCATCAATTCTATATAAATAATAATAAGAGTAGAAGGAGAGAAAAACTAACAATACATAATTTCAACAAACTTAGAACAATCTGAAATACAATGCCTATACAAAAAATCACTTAGTTTCACATAATAAATAGTGCATAATACAAACTATAAAGTTAATTAAAAAATACAATATTACATTTTACATCTGACAACTATATTAGTTGATCCAGTACCATTGGATACTGTGTGAAAATAATCAAACAGGGAAAAAATTAAAAGTAAAAATAATACTAAATCCAGAGCTTCAGATAACTCCATTATATAAGTATCAGACAAAAAAAGGCAACAACTTCCAGTATAAAGGGTAAGGAATTACTTGGCTCACAATTTTGATAGTATGGAAGACAGTCAAATATTGTTGATTTTTGTAAAAGAAAAGGGACAGGATTTTCAAAAGCATAGACACAGACACAAATACAAGTTGTGCCTGCATCTGCTTCTGCCCAAATGCATCCAAGTAGCACTCAAGACAAGGTTTCTTCACCATTCCCCCCATCAAGAATATCCAGCCTTCACTTAATACCAAGTCTAACATTCTTAGGCTTAAGAAACTAATTATAATCTTGTTATTTTGTTCTGGTAATGTGGAATTAAACCCTGGACCCCTTTCACTCCTAGTCTTCCCCCTATAATTTTTGCCCAATCAAAAGGCCTAGAATGTATATCAATTAACATCTGCAGTTTGGTCAATAAATTAGATTTATTGCAATCCTGGGTATCCCATACCTCATCCAATGTACTGGTCCTAACTGAAACATGGCTGAAAGGAACTATCACAAATAATGAAATTGAGCTTCCATCATATAACATCTTCAGGGCAGATAGGCTATCTGGGGGCAGGGATAACAATATATATCCTGGAAATATTTGCCACCACTGAACTATTATCATTATCAAAAGTCAAACAATTTGAATGCCCAATATTAAAACTAGCATTATTTTCATCCGAAAGTATTAGTATTATAGGCTGTTATAGACCCCCCTCTGGCAGTTTGGAAATTCTAGCCCAATTAAATACTTTTCTAGAATTTACCAATACTGAATCAATCATACTTAAGGACCCTGGTTTTCCATTTTTACAGGTAACACCAGTAAAAATCTCCAGAATCCTGCTAGGTTTGTGGATTTTGGATTCTTGTACCAGTGCAACACGGAAATTACATGTCACTGCACAGAATCCCGAAGACTTCAGCATCTTTTTTAATTCTTTTATTTTCTCTTTCTGTACCCCCTTCTCACAGCATCAGTCTCCACTTTTCAGAGATCCCTAAGCTGGGTATCCCCTAGCTTTACCCCAGGTAATGCTCAGGAGCTCCTGTTGGCCTGCCCCCATCCTGCCTGGATTGTACCCCCAAGGTGGGAAGGGAGGACCCCAGGTCACCCATCCACAGTCCCTTACAGTGTGTCAGGCAGCCCAGTGGGTCCCTCATGGAGCCTGGTTATAAAGTCTGGATTAACTGGGTCCCTTCTACCAGTGGCTGATGTGGGGGTGAGTGTTCCTATTTTTCTGGTCTCTGTCCCTGAGGACACCAGCGTTTGAGGGGATCCAAGGAGGTAGGGCACATAGAGACATGCCACTGCTCCAGATCCTGGCTAGTGTCTTCCCCTCCTGATCACTCTGCAGCCCCACTGCACCACCTCCTGTGGTCACCCAGGTGGTGGTAAAGTAGCAGGACCTGCAGCCCACCCCCCCAGAGGAGGAGAGCAGCCCCCCAGGTGCTCGATCTTATTCCTCTGGCCAGACCTCCAGCACCCAAAGTCTGCTTCTGACCCTGGGTCGCTGGCATTGCAAGCAGTAGTGCTACCACAGCACTGGCAGTCCGGCCCAGATTTCAGCATCTTAAAATGAATGCTGCTGTGCCTTGCATTCTTTCTGCTTTGCTGCATATAGAGTCAGTAAGAAAACCATCCACACTGCTTTATTGTAACCAGCCATTCAGTTTACCCACCCATGCTTCCCACTAACCTCCCCATCAGCTGAGGACTGCTTTCCTTCCTGAAACCACCGTTTTCATTTAGTATGTGCCTAAACATCTTTTACTATTTATATTACAATGGATGATACAAAAAAAAGACAAGTATCATCACACATGGACAGGGCCACTGGAACATTGTGGGAAAAGTACCTGAAAATGCAGAGATTTTTTTGCAAAACTTGCTGGGAAATTGCAGGACTTCCACTATAGACCCTGAATGCTTCACAATAAATCCTTTACTGTGTTCTGCAGCATATATTAGTCAGTATAAATTGCTAAATGAATACACAGACATCTGAATGTTTTAAATATGAAGAAAAACTTACGTTCCTAACATGAATCCTAAACAGATGTGTTGCCTCTCTTCTAAAATGTAAAAACATCTGCCTCATATAGTGCTAAATAGATTCTATTTAGTGAGCCACAGAAAATTAGTATTAAATAAATACAGAATAAATAAATTTTAACTCAAACTAACCCTTCATCTGGTGGGCCCCTACCCCTGTGGGAGGCTACTTGGAGATTTTAACCTCGACTGGCTCAGCAGAAAATCAGACCCCCTTCAAAGAATTATGTGACTCCACTGGGTCATCACAACTTATCGATGAGCCCACATGCTTAAACACCAAACATCCTGAAAGGAGCTCATCATTAGATCTTATCCTTACAAACTTGCCCCACAAATTCTCTACCACTGGGGTTTTCCACAATGATATCAGTGATCACAATGTGGCAGTGTGCATCAGGAACTCTAATAAACCAACCATGGCACAAAAGAAGGTTTGACCCAGCTAAGTTTCTGTCCGACTTAAACAACATCAACTGGCAGGATTTCTGACTGGCATCTACAGTCTCTGAAGCCTACAATTACTTCCAAAACATTATATTCAATCAAATTAATAGACATGCCCCTATTATCAAGTTTAGAGTAAAAAAAATACATGTCCCTGGTTCACCCACAAATTAAAAAAATGCCCTCCTAGAAAGAGACAAGTTCTGGAGCTAAGTAAGACTCACAAAGAAAAATTCTGACTGGACTGCTTTCAGGAGGGCAAGGAACTTCTGCACCAGTCTAGTTAGAACCATTAAAACCCACTATTATTAAATGCCCTGGAATACACCAATAACAACAGTGCAAAAATCTGGCTCATCCTAAGGCAACTAGAAGGGAAAAAAACTCCATCCTCCATTCCAGCTAAAATCATCAACCAAGACAAAACGCATACTGATAGACTTGCCATCTTAGAAGAATTAAATAAACATTTTGCCACCATGGAATTGGCATTTGACAAGCATCCAGCCGCAAACTTTCAACCCCACCCACTCACAGCCCAGAAGCAGGCAATCCCCTAGTCCTGGATCATGTCAAGTTTACTTTCAACCCAATAACTTTTAAACAAGTAGAAGACCTCCTGCTCCCTTTAGACACTAAGAAAAGTGCTGGAGCAGACAAAATAGACCCCTTTTTTCTGAAACTAGGGCACCACTACCTTACAGCTGCAATAATGCATCTCTTTAATATGTCTCTTAAACAGGGAGATTTTCCTGCTGCATGAAAAACTGCTCATGTCAGTCCATTATATAAGTTGGGTGATCCCTGCAATCTAAACAATTACAGGCCCATTTTTATACTGCCCTGCCTAAGCAAGCTCCTCAAGAAAGTAGTAAACTTCCAGTTAAGAACTTATCTGGAATCCTCAAACTTTGTTCTCCCATCCCAATCAGGGTTTAGAACTAAGCATAGCACAGTCTCTGCACTAGCAAAAGTTACCAATGATTGGCTTACTGCTCTCAATAACAAATACCAAGGCCTCAAAGGCCTTTGATACTGTCGATCACAACACTCTTATTAATCAGCTAAATGTTACTGGTCTGGACACTCAAACCGTATCCTGGTTCAAAAGCTACCTGACAAATAGACACCAACAAATAAAAGTGGACAGTAAGTGCTCCTCCCTTTCCCCATGCACCAGAGGAGTCCCACAGGGCTCAATATTAGACCCTTAACTCTTCATGGGCTATATCAATGATATAAATTCCATCATCACAAACTCAAAACTCCACTTCTTCGCTGACAACATTGTGCTATACAGCTCAAAACCCTCCATATCCAGTGTCTGCATGGAGCTTCAATGTGAATTTGGCCAGCTACAATCCAACCTATTCAAGACCAAGCTCCTACTTAACACAAACAAACAAAGGTCATGTTCTTCACTCCTCCTTACCACAGAAGAAACTGCAGCCCTTCCTTTGTATTGCCCTCAATCACAACCTTGTTAAGAGAATTATTAGAGATCACTGATAAATTCAAATACCTAGGTTTCTGGCTTGATCACAATCTTACTTTCTCTGATCATATAGAGGCCCTCTGCAAAAAACTAGAAACAAGACTGGGATTCTTTTTTAGGGACAAAAACTTCTTCTCACTTGATGTCAGGAAAAGACTTGTCCAAGCAATGCTTCTTCCCCTCATAAACTACGCTGACCTTATCTATACTCCTTTCCACTCCTTTCCTCCCTCCATAAATTAGCTGTACTACACCATCAAGCTATCCATTTCTTGCTAATGCCCCTCTGAAAACTTATCATTGCCTACTATATTCCCAAGTCAGATGGACCTCCCTGGCAATCAGAAGACAAAAGAATATGCTACTTTGGATTTGCAGGGCCCTATTAGATAACCTACCATCTTATATCTCAGAATTCTTCCCTCGTTCCACCAATACTTATGCCCTCAGAAAAAATTCTTACATCTTGTTTAATATTCCTAAAATTCACTCTAGCTACTGGAAGGCTGCCATAAGCTATGCCATCCCAACCTTTTGGGATAACTTCCAAGAGGCATTCAAACTTGCTAGCCTTGTTACTTAACCTGCAATTAAATCCCTTATCAGTCCTCTCTGCCTCAAAAAGTGTACCTGTTTCTAAACAGCAGCAACATTTTCTTATTTAGCAAGTCCAATTCTGCTTGTAATTACTCCTGAGAGGACATAATTGTCTCATTACCCCTTTTGTCTAAGGTATATTTTTCTCTTTTTCTCCTCTTTGCATTGCATATTGTTATCCCTCACTTAATTTAATTGCTGTGTATTTATTTTCATGTATTATCTATCAATGTCCTCTTGTATTGCATAGTCCTTTCAGGACCTCCTTGTAAATGAGCTTGCTCAATGGAATTTTTTCTGGTCCCAAATAAACTGAACTGAACTGATGTGTCCATTTGTGACAAAAAGTCATAATTTTCAGTAAACAAAGTGATACAGGTACAGTACGGTTTGAATAATTTTTTACCACAATTTCATCTTTGTTCTTTTTCCTTGCAAGATTTGGATGCTGTTAGCCTGTTAAATGATCTAATAGATGGCCTAACATTTTAAATGCATTTACGCTTTAAAAACAGAGAAAGATGCACCATGGACAGATCCTTTTAAAAATCCAGTCCAAGATCTAATAACTAGAATATAGTACATTGTTTAAAACATTGATCTTGATTAGAATATTTAACTTTGCAACTTCTTTTACCCCCCTTGAAGCGGTGCTGCTGTACCATGGACTTCCAGACTAACTCCAGCATTGAATGTGGTTGCTGCAGCACTGACCTCTAGTTGACACTGCACTGCATACATACAGCTCACCACTTGCAGTAGGATACTCCAGTGACCAGCTTCATGGGTCCAGTAAATTGGTAGGTATGGGCAATGCAGGCAGTGGGCCATTGGCAAGTGGGTGATCAAATGCTACCATAATGCTACAGCTCTCATCAGCTTTTTTTCCTCATGTAAGGTCTACCCTTCTCCCCATGTATGCTCCAACCATTGCAGCAATGGGCCTATTGGGGGGATTAGGATATGTGGTCATCCAGGTCATCTAATCCACATTCAGCCATAGGAAGCACTCAAACAGTGGAATGGTTGCAAATTTTGTACCACAGTCAAAACACATTAACATCAAAGTACTTCCCAGCTGCTTCCAGGCTAAGGATGGGGGTTGCACTTGTGGCACAACCCTGGGTATCCCATGTGCAAGTCCATCATTGTACTGCCAATATCACTGAACTGGGTCTCTCCCTTAATATTGACATCAAAAATTTAGGACATTTAAAGAATAGTGGCTTTTCAAAAACTGGAATGAATTCCAAAGTTAGATCCCTGAAAGGTTTTGACTACCACCAAAAAAGTTACCTGAACTCCATGATAATTTTAAGTGGTATGTTAGTGTATTAGTCACTGTGTAATACTTGCACCTTAAAAAAGTCTTTCACATTTACAATGTGTTCATTTGGACCATACAAAGGAAAACTGAACAATGGTATTTGAGTAACAGTTGCCCACAGTGCAAAAGGAATCAAGGGTTTACATATAGTCTCTACCAATGTATACTAACGCACCTGCAGTAGAAGTGGAGCTATAAGCTTAGAATGTGAACGCATGCTCAAAAGGTCATTTTATATAACCTTTTATGTTTACCTCTTAATATATTTTCCATGGTATCATTTATAACATTTATCAGGACTTGCAATATGCCCCCATCTTATATATTTCAAAATACTATTAACAATTAGAAAATTAAGGACATAGCAATCTCAACCCTGGCTTTGGGTTTTAATCACATTTCTTATACACTTTTTTTGTTAATATCATAAGGGTGCTACTAGTATTTGACCAGTATCAAAGACAAACAATATCCAGTGCACCCCTTCAAATGCAGCTCAATGGGGCCCACAAATTATTTAAAATTTTGGCCATTTTTGTGCCCATTCTTTTTATCATATCATGATTTTAAAAAGGGGTTTTCATTTTATGGATCAGCTGAGTTGTGATTAAGCCTGACCACCACCAACAAAGTGGTCCCCTCTTAGTTCTTCTAATTTTAGCATGCTAATATGAGTTGTGATCTCATTGGTTTCTCTGTCTGTCTGTGTGCAGATCATTTTCTGGCTTCATTTTTCAAACAGAGTGCTGCCCTTTACTGAAAGGGGTTCACACAGGTGGGCAGTGGAAAACATGCTAAATAAGACAGTGCCAAATCTTACTTAAATATTTGATAATTAAGGACACAGCAAGCTCAAACCTGACTCATTTGATGAGTTTCATTCACTTTTCCAATACTTTTTTTTTATTTTAAGGGATGCTACTAGTGTGTGGCCAAAATAAGAAACGAACAGTATTACGTGCATCCCCCAAATGCTGCTTAAAGGAGCATGCAAATAATTTTAATGTTAACAGGTCAGGTACCTACACTTTTAATTTTGACATTTCGATAACAATCAAATGATCACTAGACAGAAAATGCATTGAAACTGCGACTCATATTGTCATGTTAAAATTAAAAGAGTAGGTACCTGACCTATAATAGGTCACCTTGTTGTTGATGTGCAGGCTTAATCACAATTCAGTGATTTATGAAAAGAAGAACCCATTTTAAGATCATGGAATGAAGGAAGAAGGAAAGTGAGTAAGAAAAAAAATTGTAAATTGTTTTGCAAGCTCTTTTAATCAGCATTTCTATGTATATATGTGTGTGGGGGGGGAGTACTGGATACTATACTGTTTGTTTCTAAAAGTG
This sequence comes from Neoceratodus forsteri, assembly GCA_016271365.2. Lineage (NCBI taxonomy): Eukaryota > Metazoa > Chordata > Ceratodontiformes > Ceratodontidae > Neoceratodus > Neoceratodus forsteri. The sequence continues at coordinate 1,255,317,782 of CM028131.1, forward strand.
CTACTGACAAAAAAAAATCCCAGAAGGATCTCTTAGACTTTTCTCTGTTCAACAATAAAATCTCTAGGCTGGGTTACCTAACTCACATTTCTCACAGTATGTGTTTATCTTCCCCTTATCTCTAAGTAGAACGGATGTCTGGTCATGTCACAAGTAGACTCTCTGACACTGTCATTGCATTATTTGTCAAGGCATGTGATTTCTAGAACATGAGCTATTTTTTAAAGATTTAACTGCTTTGGGAAATGTATTTGCTATCTCTGTAACTTGAAAATTGTGGTGAAATATTTACGTCCAGTCAGATAGCTGCAATAAATGCAAAGTACAAACTGGTTTTGTATTTATTTTATAAGCTTATTCTCAACAATGTGAATTACATATTTCCATGGGTTACACCAATCTTTTCAGACATGAATTCCCCTTTGTCCAGATGCCAGGCTTGACAAGCTTATTCTGTTTTGGATGATGTCAGCAGCAGTATTTGTTAGTCAGCATATTTTTTAGCAATAATGTATTTCTGTCAAAAACATAAATATGCCCCTTTTTGTTTTCATTTTTTTGCATTCCTGGACTAAGATACAGGATGTTTACAATTTCAGACAGTTCCACTCCTGTGCCATGCCCACCATAAAACAATCGAATGTCTTGGTGTGGTGCTATGATGTTTACCAGCAGAAACTTGTGGTAGCACCACCCTAATAAATACGAAGTATGAATTTAATATGTAGAGTTAAAAGGTAACCTTAATGGAAGAGATTCTTTGAAAATATCTGGTGGTGACCATCTTTTTTTAAAACTTATTTTTATTGTGGAAATAGAAAAAAAACAAGAGCATGCCTTATATAACAGACCATTACATATATATATATATATATATATATATATATATATATATATATATTATGGTAGCACGGTAGTGCTACCATAGTTAGGGTTGGGGAGCCATTTACATGTTAAACCTAAACATTTGCACCTTAATAACTTTGCAACCATTCAACGAATTTGCTTGAAATTTAGAATATTCGATCAAGAATCATAGATCTTGGGATCTGCTAACTTTCATGCTGTTCAGATGTATGGCTGCAGAGTTATTAAGCATGATCTGAGCATGCATTTACACTTTTTTGGAATTCTTTTAGTCATCTCTACAGGTCGTATGGTTTGTTCGACTGGTCTGAAATCTTCAGGGAACGTGTGGCCGGGGTCCCCGATGTGCTTTTTGAAGATTTCGTGAAAAAATATTAAATGGTTCAAAAGTTATTCAAAAAACAAGTTCCCATTATAAGTCAATGGGAAAAGTTAACAAAAAGTTTGACAGTGTCGCAAATGCAGTTTTTACTTTTGCAAATGGCTCTTTTACTGTCGCAAATCTGCCATTTTGTTTTCAGTTAGCGATCAGAAAAATGCTTGGCATTTAAATTTGGGACCCTCTAGCAACCTAATTCTTTTTGTATTCATCTAGTCGGACCCTGAGGGTGCTAGGCATGTCTTTATTTTGGGGCAAAACACCCCAGAAATATGTTTTTCACTTTACTGGAAAAAGTACTTTCACAAAGTAGTGTCGAACGTGCAACACTGTCGAATGAATTTGTGAAAGCTTTAGCAAAGTTCGACAGTACTTTTCCAGGATGTGTGAAAATAACAGCAATTCTTTGTCACTCTGCTGTAAAAGAACAGTGTAGTTTTTTGGGCTGAAATTTGGAAGGAATGCAGCCAACATCTCATAGATATGCCTTTCAGTGTTTTGATGAAAAAATTTTTACATGGCAGCAATGTGATGGCACTCAAAATGTGACGCTTTTTCCCATAGGATAACATTATGGCATCTGCTTCGTTAGAGGAATCCTTTGACGCCCTGTTGCAAAATAATGGTTTGGTCTTTTGGGATGAAATTTGCAGGGAAGAAAGGCAACATACCACAGATGTGTCTTTCAGTGGTTTGGTGAAAAAAATATTACAGTGAGGGAAAGTTATGGGACTGCGAATTTGTCATTTTTCCCCATAGGATAACATTACGGCATGCGTTGCACCTTTCGGGGCCTGTATCTCGGAAACGGTGCGAGATACGGACTTTTCATCATAAAAATGCTTAGCCAAAGTGCAAAACTAGTCAAGAAAGTGATAATTAATATGACTTTAAAAAATGTTTTCTATGCCGTACGGTTCCTGAAATATAAGCAATTTAGTATTCCAAGTCCTCATTTTCTGTTCAGAGAGCCATTATTATGCATACATTCTTTGTACTCACTGTTTTGCTATATGCAGATTTTGGGGAATACTATTGTGTGTGTTTCTATAACTGTTACCCTTAGCGCTTCTGGTTGTGGTTCTGTACCTGTTTCAGTTACTTTTCATGTCTATGCCACCTTGTGTGTTACTGTGTGCATTTTTATTTGTGCGTGTGTTTTTGTAATTTTAACCTTTTGTGGCGCTGTATTACATCGAGTATTTTTCAGTATTGTTTATCTTTGTGTTTCGCTTTGTGCTACCATATGCATTAACATTTGCGTTTGTTGGCACTGTGTTAGTATGTCTGAAGACATCTCGTGGTGGGAGCGTGGGGCCCGAAGGTCCCCATGCTCCTGGCGCTGTATTACATTCAGTATTTCTCAGTACTGTTTATCTTTGTGTTTCACTTTGTGCTACCATGTGCATTAACATTTGTGTTTGCAGTCACTGTATAAAGACATCACATGGCGTGGACGTGTTTATGGGCACTGTGTTAGTGTGTGAAAACACATCACATGGCAGGAGCTTGGGGGGCCCGTGTTACTGTTGCTGTATTACATTAAATATTTGTCAGAGTAATTTTTAAAAGAAGGGAAATTAGAGAGAAACACTTTGTTTACTGTTTCAGTTAGTGTTGTTTGTCAGTGACAGAAGTGAAGAAATTTTGTGTTAGGGCTCAAACACATAAATGTGCATTCACCCCTCACCCATCTGAGCACCAGTGGCACACAGAGAGGCACACAGACATGGAAGTAGGGGGGAGAAGCAAGGCAACAGGCCCAATCACAGACAATCAGCAGGAGGAGAGTGAGGAATAATATAAAACTAGTGTACATATTGCATACTGAGTGGAGAGACACAGTAAGAATACACCTATGTAAATGAATAGTGTGGCTTTTTCATTGCAGCTGTAGAGAACTTAACACACTTAGAAGTATTATTGCTGCTGTACAGAACTTAGTACGCTTAGGAGTTGCATGGTGTAATGGGGTAGGTGACTACACCTACATACCTGTTGCTGCATGTTAAGTGAAGAGGCACAGGCAAAGAAGGGTGATGTAGATCACTTGTAGGCTTCCATGATTACAGATACAGTGTAGTTAGCACAATTATCACTTACATTGCCTTGGCTAGGTAATGGTTTCCAAACTGTGACAGCAAGTACTGGATCCTTAGTAAATACCCAGAACATACCTGAGGGTATGGACATCTATGGTAGTTGTCAGTGATTGCAGGGACACTCAGGTAAGCATAGTTAGTGTTTGTGGAGGTGGATCAGAGAGGTAATGCTTCACCTAAAGAATTTGTACTTCATCATGAGTACTGATGTAGAGAAAGAGTGAGGAAATGGATATCAATGTTATGCCTCTGTATTTGTTGGTTGACGCAAGTTTACACAGTTAGGATTCATATGGCCTCACCCAAGGAATATTTTATGCATATTAGTTACTGATTGTGGCTGTACAACCACAGCTTCATAGATATAGTTAGCAATGTTGCATATTTCTCAACAACAGCTACTGCAGTCTGATTATAGACTCAGATGAAAAGTAAGGGTGGCTCATGCTAGTTGATTTAGTTTGGAATTACAGGAACTCTGTCAGGCAATGTCTGAACTCCTAGCACAGGTACTGCATACTGAGTGAAGAGTACAGAACAAAATAGCCTATGGAGATGAACAGTGTCATGGGGTTACTGTACTTGCAGACCACTTGCTATATGCTGAGTGAACCGTCAGAGGAAAAGATAGGCAATGTGCATCAGTTGTACATCTCCTTGATTACAAGAGCAGTCCAGTTAGTACAGTTATCACTTGAATGGATTCAGGCAGGTGATGTGTCCTCAAACGTGACAGCAGGTACCTCATTGTTAGTGTAGATACACAATACAGGTGAGGGTATGGACATCTCAGTGAAGATATGCAACACCTGTGAGGGTATGGATATCAATGGTAGATATCAGTGTTTGCAGGGATGGTGAAGTTAGCTGGGTTAGGATTTACATGCATTTTGGCAGCTAATGCTGCTCCTCCCCAAAAAAGTTTTACTGCATCATGAATGGTGATCCACAGGAACAACAAGGCATTGGAGATCAACGGCACAGCTCTGTAATTGTAGGTACAGTGAAGTTAGCACAGTTAGGAGTTACATGGGCTCAGCCAGGGAATTGCAGCACACATAGCAGTTACTGCATTCTGAGTGTATAGCCACAGCTGGATAGTGTTACATTGTGATGCACCACACCTTGCTACAGCAGGTACTGCCTGCTAACTGGAGAGGCACAGAAAAAGTAAGGGCAGTACAGACTTCTTAACACAGTTAGGAATTATGTGAACTGTGTTAGGTAATGTGCCACATGGTAGCCCATGTGTGGTGGATATTGAGTGGAGAGCCATGCCAAAAAATCAGCCCATGGACACATAGTTGTGGTAGTATTTCTTACAGTTGATTTGCATGCTTAATAGAAACAATAGTTACATTCTAATGTTATTATGTTATGGTTCAGTAAAGACTCAACACAGGTGGTTACATATAAGAAAGATTTATTGCCATTTGGTAAAACTGAAAAAGGGCCAATTAAGATTAAATTTGTTTTAACAAAATCAGTCTCACAATACAATCCTTGCATGTGTGTAATCATAGCTTGGGAATATACCTATATGTGTGTCATTTATAGTAAGTAGATGATATGAATTGGAATAAGTATGTATATGGTAATACACCACAGAAAGAAGGCAGCAGAAGAAAGCAATTTGGTATTATGTCTGCTCGTGCTGCAGGGTTCACATCTTGAGCTAATGTCTCTCCTATCCCTGCACTGTTCTCCCATCTTTTCTAGGCATGCTTCTTATCTTCCAGCTATGCATATACCTGGATCTTTTATAGCTGGTCACTGTCTTTAGAAAAGTGACATCTTTTAGCAGTGCAGTGTAAGTGTTCACTACTCTTTGTGGGAAGATGTGCTTTCTGACATTCCTCCTGAATGTCCCATCCTCAAGTCGAAGCCTGTGCTCCTTCATGATATGTTTGCTACTCAGCTTGAAGAGACTTTGGTTAACAATATTATTTCTACCTTTTAAGTAATTGAACATTCCAATCATGTGTCATCCCTTAGTTCTGTCCTATATTAATGAAGGTACGTCAGGAGCTTCTAAGCAGTGATTACACACATGAAAAAGTGATTTTTTTTGTTATTGTGTAACTGATAATGTGTATGTTCCTGGGGTGGGCAAAAAAACATATGCTAAGTGTTCAAGTAATATAATATTAAAAAGTTATGATTTCAGTGACATTTGATAACTGGTATGTTCAGTTAAATATTTTAAGATATATCACTGGCTAGGTGCATATGGAAAATTCCCACCTGACCCCTCAATAGAGGAGATCATAAACATTGTCAGGAACAGGTATTAAGTGCGTTGTGATCAGTAACAGTGTCTGATTTACAATTTTCAGTATTATTAACATAGGTTACAATTACTTGTATGTCAAGTACAAAAAAAATGCATATTATTACAGGTACAGAATAAATTTCTTTCAATTGTTACATTAGTTACTATGCTGGCTCTGAACTAGTAAAGAAATAATGTGTGTAGTACGTTGCTTTTATGAAAGATATGGGTCACTGAACTTAACCACTATAGTATTGTATTACATGTTAAGTATTAATTGTTACTTGACTCTTATAGTAATAATTTTACTAGAACAATTAAACTAGTTAACAATGGTGGGACAGAATGAGAATGTAAATATTATTTACATGTCATTAGAAAGGTATGCAAAAGTCATTTGATAATAAGCTGCAATAGTTCAGTATTTACACTTGCTTCATTTCACTTGCTGCATTATGACTAGGGTTGGCAGTTTTTGATTTTAATTTTTTTATAATTTCGATGGAAAATATTGATTTTTATTTTTAAACCTTGTTCCCAAGTTTTATCGATTTAAACTTTACCAGTTGCACGAAATTATGTGTTTTTAAGCATTTATTTTGATTTGTAGCGATTTAATTTTCACTGTTGCAGTTAATGACAGCAAATACTGAGGATTTACAAACTAATAAAAGCACAAATTGTTATCTTCACATGTCAAAATAGCAACAGAACTTCCTTTTTCTATCTGTAAATTTAGATTATTATCGATGGAAATATTTTTTCATCTATTTGTGTGTGTGCAGTGAAATCAACATTTATCTACATTTACCGATTTAAATCTAATACTGCCAAGCCTAATTATGACTAAAGAGTTTTATTTTTGCATATATACATTTTCAGTGTAACAAATGCATCAGGCATAGTTCAACACTGCTGCATGGTGACAGAATGATGCTGTTGTCTAGATGTCAACAGCTAATAGACAAAAAAAACTGGTGACAGAAAAGTTGTGACACCGTGTTCTCTTTGGTGAATGAAACATGTTACACAGTTATTTAAAATGATAAGGGACAACTTTTGTGTCTCTGCAGAGGCTAAAAGTTATTAACTGGCAACAACTTCTTGTTATGTATGGGTATGATACAGCTACAAGAAAAGATATGTACAGAACAGGAGAGCCAGAAAGGCTTCATTTTTGACATGTGCAATCTTTGATAGACATGTAAGCATGGTTTCTCTAGTGACTGTGAATACTGTTGGCACCGATTTAAGCCACTACAACAATTTCCATGTTGTCACTGATCCACAAAAGATCTTAGATGTCATAGTGCATGAAATGTCTCTGCCAGTATATCATTTTGTTGATATGCTATGTTTTATTGAGAGTCGTAGATTGGAAACATTTGTACTGACCTACGACTGATTCTGTCACAAAGCAGTCATTTAAAAAATGCTAGATGTTGTCTGCTATTCTTCTGAAATATGAAGGTCATCATAATTCTTCAATATTAGAAGATGTGCATTTTTTAAGTGTCATGGCAGTCTCTGTTTAAAACTGCTTGTAGAGTCATCACACTCTACTCATCCACTTCTGTACCTTAGTAAACAGGCGTAATGGCCAGAATGCATGGCTTGACCATGGTGATAGTCTACACTGTGAGTGTCAAGCACTGATTGGTTAAAAACTATTCTGCCAGCTGTGTAATCTGTGATAGGAGTGTCAACTCTGAGCCCGTTGGAGTCAAATCTGTGCAATACAAGCAACAGATATTGAGATGAACTCCTTAGGTATATGGACTGAGTGCATCTACCTCCACACCTTTTACAGGAGTGACTACATTGAGCATTGGTGAATAGCTGTCAAAATTTAACAGTTTTGGCTTGAGGGACAAAAAGAGTAATCCACAGCATGTCTTCTGTGGTTTCACACTGTGAATGACCACATGATACACATACATATTTGGTTACATAAGACACTGTGAAGTAGTGGCACATTAGAGTGCCGTCTTCATCCAAGTTGTTTATGATAGCCATCATAAACTCAGTATTGTCTGGCTGTATGTCAGCAGCAAATGTACTATACCCGTCATATGTACCTAACATCTGACATAGTGGTGTTAGTGACTGCACATTGTTAGACTGGTCAGAAGTCATGTTGACAATCTGCTTCAATGCGTTAGATAGGGGAGTGTCTTATGAAGCAGATATTGCCTGCATAAAGTGTGGCATGTGTAGAAAAACTTGCATAGCTGAGTTAGCATAGCAGTTCACTCTAGTGCTGTTGTCAAAGACTGGTACAGCAGCTACACCAACTGATTTCTGATGAATTGCTGGCTGTGAATGTTTAGTTGATATTGTGACATTTGTTCAACTCTTTAGAGTTGAATCACTTGTGGAAGCTCGTGCCTGTTTGCTGACACCTGTAGATATGACTGTATGATGTGAGACAGCCAAATATGTAGGCAGTGGTATTAAAGACATTTGTGGCTGATGGAGAGTACGTAACCTGTTGTACTCAACAATACATTGTTTGTCAGCTCGTATCTTCTGGGGTGCAAGAGTTATAATGTGCAACCCAGAAAGACTACGGGCACGTGACTTTGCCGTGTAGCTCATGCCATCCTTGAAAATGTCTGTACCTATGTCCACCATTGCTGAATCCAAACTCAAGCCCTGAGATATGTGAATAGAGACAGCATATGCAACACATAGTGGAAACTGTTTTCTTTTTACATAGATATCCTTAAATACCTGAAATTTCACACAGGTATGTTCTATGTGTACAGGCTGTTCCATGTTGTCAAAGTGAACTACAAGTGTCTCGATATATGTCTTCTGGACATTGTAGACAAAGTCAGTGATGTTTCCTATGGCACCATTTACCATGCCTCGTTCAACATCGAGATTACGTCGTAGCATGATATGTGCATTCCTACAAAGTGTAAGAACAGCTTCTAGGCCAGTTGTTCGTGAAACATCTGACTTCAGTTCACTGAGTAGTTCAGTCATCTTTGCTACTAGGTTATGACTAAGAATGACACTATCAACTGTATCAACAGCATGGAGGGATAGAATTTCTTGGTTTTCTCTCTGCAGCAAAATATTGTTGAACTCAGTGTATTTCTTTAGCCATGGCATAAGACACACTATGTGTGTCTCTGTAGATACATGCTGTTTCTATGAATGCAGTATCTACTCTGATTCTCCAATCGTTTAACATAGCAACGTGTTCTGGTGATAGAGAACCTGTACGAGCTTCATCTAAAAGTGATTTGTAAGCCAGATCACCAATTTAGCACATGTTCTCATACAACTCAACATAGGTAAATTACTCCCAAATGTTATAACCTGCAATACAGGCAAGAATGTTCTTAGCTTGCTTGGCAGTCAGAGTTTCAAACACATGCTCTGCATTAATTGGTGCAAGCTGTAAAAGCTCACCAAATACAGCAATACTTTTGCCACCAGATGGTACTCCATCATCAGTACCTAAGATATCCTGTAGACATAGATGTATACAGGCAAGCATTACATTGGAGACCATGCTGATTTCATCAATGATGAGTAACTTAATCTTTGTGAACATGGAACGGAGCCGAGATGCAACCTCAAATGACAGTTTACGATACTCTCCTGTTTTGCCATGTTCTACTGGCAACATAAAGAGACAGTGTAATGTAACTCCACCAATGTTGTATGCAGCTAGTCCTGTGGGAGCAGTAACAGCAACAGACATTGATGACCCTGTCAGGCTCCATATTTCAGCAGTTATGACTTCAATAAGGAAACTCTTTCCTGTGTCAGCTGAACCACTAACAAAGATCAGTAGTGGTTTGTAGTCAAGACAGTCAAATGTTTTTGTTTCATGTAGTAGGCCATGTTGAACAGCGTCCATGACTTGAGAGTGAACTACATGCTGCTGCTGATTAAGTCTTTCTCTCAAGTCATCTGGGTTGACAGTGGAGTATGTTCCATGTTCCATGGCTGTCTCAATTTCTGATATTAACACTTGTGGGGCATTTAAAGGCAGAGGTTCACCTAGAACAGCTTGTCATTCTGGATCAAAATTGTCTTGAAAGCTAACAGGAGTGTCTTCCTGAAGCTGCTTCTTTCCTTCTCAAGCTGTTCTTTCTCAGGCTTTAATCTCTGTATGTATGTCTCTGAATATTCAGTTTTGAAAGTCTCATAACTGAGATTGAATTCTTCCTCAAATGTATCACATCACCTTTTAGTTCAGACTCATTCCTCCAGGGTCTAAATAGGAATAGAAGAGCAAAGTAGTAATGCTCTTTGCTCCCCAATGTGCCCAGATGTAATTTACAGTGGTCTATGAGCCAAGGCTTGTGTCTCTTTATGAGACAGCCATCCACTCTGTTTACCTTGTAAATGTGGCGTGTTGAGTCAGGTGATATATCTGCCTTGTAGTCATACCACTTAGCCACCTGAAAGAGACACATATCATCCATGTCGTCATGTCTACGGAGGTAGTATGTGTCTATCAGGCTATTCTTCAAGATATGTTTTGAAGAAGGTCTATTGGCAGTGGGTTCTTCAATTTCGGCATGGGGAGTCAGTACACATTTGCATTTCTCTTTGTAGTTCACACTGAGAAACTGTACAGCATCAGACTTCCCGTAGAGATGTGTACCCATTAAATGGTCACTGGCTTCATAAGCTCCACATTTTCTGTGTGAAAGGGTCTTCAAGCCCAATGAAAACAGCTGAGATGTCAGGCTTCTGCTTGAACTGGCAATATTTTCCCAAAGATCTTGCAAACTAGTCTGCTCCTGTTTGGTTATGTACGAAGTCACGTACTGCACCAGGGCCAATGAGTTATCAGCCACAAACTGAACATCTATGTTAGCTTGCCACATTAGGAGAAGAGTTGGGTTGTAGTCATTGATGTACACCTCTTTCTCATCTCTGGGCAACTCGTATACCCTCTTGGTTGATTTTGCCTTCAAGTGGTGTTGCATTGCTGAAAAAAGTTCATTCATGGTACCTTCTTGACAAACTCATCTTGGAAATCCGAAGCAACATCATGTGTACCAATTAGATTTGTTCTTTACTACTCACTGGCAGTATTTTGCACAAATATGTCGCTGGAACTTTTGTACCAACTTCCATAGTGTAGGACTGTCATACTTGTCTGGAATGTGACAAGTGATATATTTCTTGATGAATGCTAGCACTTATGCTGCTTCATTTTCACCTATGCGTGGTGCATCCTTGATCCACAATAACATATAAATATGAGGGACACTCCGTGCTTGATATTCCGTCCTCCAAAAGTAATGCTCCACAATACCAAGAGGTGGATTGTTCTTTGACAATATGAAAGTCAGAATGTCATGGAACCGCTTATGAAAATGTCTTGTGACAGAGACAGGATCAAGTGAAGACATTTCTCTGACAGTCATTGATGAAATGCCATCAGCATCAGAATTTGCCCACTTTAACAGTTCAATGAGCTCGTCCCAGGCATATTCAGCACAACTAAGTGTGACAAACCATGTGGCTGCACCATACTCTTGCAGCATTGTCATCACTTTGGAGTGTCTGCGATATCAATATTCTTTGGTGCCATGAAGACTTGAAAGTATGAAAGATAGATTTACTTGCACATTTTCATCCTTCTGCTTTAATTTCTCTAGAAATTGAGAAGCTGTTATTCCATCTAGTGGAGTTGTGAGATGAATAGTATGTGCAATAGATGCAGACAGAATGCTAAGTTCACCCTCCCAGAGGAGATGAAACAGGTACTGTATGTTACATCTGAATTTGCCATCTTTACTGAGCACACGGCTAGTGTAGTACTCAGCACCCTGTACACACACTTCCCTTTCATCTAGCCATCCACCTGACCCTTTTGGGAATAAGTCTGGGAAACAGAGTGCTTCTAGTGTTGCCTCCCAAATGCTGACAGGCTCATCTTCCATCTGTTTCATTTAATAGAGATCAATGTTGTCTCCTATTGGAGTTCTGCCATGTAGTGGGTGAATTGTGTACTGTTCATACACATTGTCACTTGTCTGTCCACTGACCTTCTCAATCATTGGCTTAGTTGTTTCTAAGAGATCATGTTGAACAGAGAGACTAGTCATGTGATCTATGTCAAGGTCTGCATAGAAGGGATTGTTACTCTTTAAATAAGTAAGAGGAAGCTTTACCTTCTGTACATTGACAACATCTTGCCAGATGACCTTGGACTTAGTTGGAACACCATTTACAAGAATCACCAAATTATTTTCCATAGAGATTGCCTCCACATGTTCCTGTAGAGGAAGTTGGAGATACATCATGGAACCCTTTAGAGATCTAATGAGTTCTTTCTGTGGAATATTCCATGTCTTTGTGTTCAGACATAGAATGGTTTGAAATGGCTTCAGAAATGGCTTCATTGTCTGAATTAGAATGCGTTCAAACATATTCAATATCACAATCTCACTTGGTGTAACATGCGCCTCCATATTATTCAACAGTGACCTTGGTGGCCGAATGTTAGACTTCAGTTTGGAGAAACAGTGTTTGCACAGTAGAATGGTGTTCTGTAACTGAAAGTCAGATTTCATCAGCAAAAATGCTGAGAGACTGAACCACATGTCATTGTATGGTGACAAGGTTCCTAGGTTCACTGTGACTGTTTGTTTACTGTATCACAGATGGTCACATGACACACATACAGAATCAAACTTCTGAGCCTTTGCCAGCTCAAATTTAGCAATTTCTTTGCCGTACTGTTTCAGTATGTCAGTTTCTAACACAGAAACAGATGTTTCAGCAGAACTTACTGACTGATAAATAGTTGTGTCTGGTACAGAAGTAACATGTTGCTGCTGCTTGAGAAATGTGATGGCACACTGCTTGTCACCAGACTGCAATAAGTCATTTAAACAAGTGTACTGATTGACAACTCATCTGACTTCATATACTCTGTATACAAAGTTTCGCATGCCTGTTTGATGCACTCCCAGCATCTGCATGTTGTGAAATACACAGTCACAAACACCACTATCGAGGCATGCTAGTGAGTGACCCATAAGTCCAATATGTGGATAGATTTCACAAAGGTCAATCTTGTTAAACAGTTTATATCTTTATTTGCGATCTGTTATCAAAAATAGGTTGACAAACTGTTCAACTTTTTCAAATGATGATTGCCTACGGTTGCAGGTTTCATCACATGGCCATGAGAGACAGTGCCATTTATGGGACACAGTGGTTGCATCACAGTCATCATTTGTGTCCATTGCTGTGTCATCACAGACACTGAGCACATTGACCAGCTTACCAGACTCATCAATGGTGAACTTTCTCTCTTTTTTCTGTGAATAATAAGATTCTTCCCAGAAATATACCTCTGAGTGCTGTGTGTGCATCCAGTGACCTGTGAATACATCGCAGAAATTGTAAACAGTCAAAGTAGGATACCATTGTAGCCTTTTTTTGATGTCATACACAACTTTTCTGAATAGTTCTAGCACATGAGATATCTTACGCCATAACCATTGAAGAACAAATACTGCTCTGTTAACAAATGTATGTACTTTGAGATGCAATTTCATCAAAGTCAGATGACTCTGTCTTTTTGCACTCATGTCTCATCATAACAGCAATAAGCCTGTCGATCTTAGCTTTACTTGCTAGCGATCGGAAATACTTTTGCTTTCTCAGATGAAAATCACCAGCTGTGAGTTTACGATGCTGTTTAGAAGGTCTGTTGATGGTTGCTGTAGCAATAGTTGTGTTTCATCTGAGAGATCCACACAACTGTTGCTCAGGTAAGCATTTTTTACTTGCTGTTGAGCAAGTATGTGGTTTTGTTGTGGAGTGAGATACTGTAGAGCTCACTATTTCAGTAGAACTCTGTTTTGATTTACTTCTTGAACTCACATCACCTTTTTTATCTTTCTTAAGCAACAGTGAAGTACTATGATACCTGTTCCATTTTTCCACACATGCACGTCTGTATTTACTAGGCATCTTTCAATCTGTTAGTTCACAGTGGCAGTCACCAATGTTACAGAAGTATCAGACACCTGTATAAAAGACAGAGAAAAAGACAATATTAGTATATGCTTGTGTTGCTCACATCTAACACTGTATATTGAGACAGAAGATTTATGTATTAAATATGAAAATAAAAGAATCATAACATTTTTAATCAGATTGGTTGTTCAAATTTTGACAGGCTTATTTTCTTTCATGTCACAGTGTCCTGTATAACGTTATCACCATGCCTCATTGATTTTTTCTGTACTATTTCACTGTTCAGCAATGCAGATTCAGTGTAATTCTGTATAGAGATTTTGACCTAGTGTTGTTAAATTGCTCGTCAAACTACTTTATTTAAAATATTTCTGTAAATGAGTAACAGATTAATAAGTCAACTTCAAATACTTTACTTAAGTTAGTGCATTTGCAATATTTGCACGTCACATTCTCAACATTAGCATTTTAGCACACCTTCTTGTGAACCGTACAGCTGCCATTTTTCACATCCTTGCTGAAATGTGTTTTTGCACTTATGGCACAGAGTAGCATGGCTGGTGTACAAAATCAGTGTTCAGAACACATTATGAAAATGACAGTGATACTGTTCATGAGCAGACATCCTACAATGTCTGTGTTGAAAATTTGGTGTCAAAACTCCATTAAATGACTGTTTTACAAGCGTGCATAGGAATTACACAATGCACACTTGTTAGCGCATTTTCAGTATTTTACATCGCATTATCAACATTGGCATTTTAGCACAGCCTCTTGTGAATAGTACAGCTGTCATGTTTCACATCCTACCCGAAATGTGTTTCCACAGTTCTGGCACAGAGTTACATGGCCACTGTGTGAAATTAGTGTTTGGAGCACATTATGAAAATGACAGTGAAACTGTTCATGAGCAGAGGTCCTAAAATGCCTGTGTTGAAAGTTTGGTGACAATAGTACGTAAAATGACTGTTTTACTAGTGTGTGTAGCAACTGTGCAACACACACTCATAACTTAGTGAATTAGCTGTATTTTCATGTCAGATTCTCCATATTGGCATTTTACCACAACTTCTTGTGAACCGTACAGCTGTCATTTTTCATATTCTGCCCAAAATGTGTTTTCGCACTTCCAGGGCAGAATAGCACGGTTGCTGTGTGAAATCAGTGTTTGGAGGCCATTACAAAAATGACAGTGATACTGTTTATAAGCAGAACTCCTAAAATGCCTGTGTTGAAAATTTGGTGACAATAGTCCATAAAATGACTGTTTTACGAGTGTGCGTACCAACTACGCAATGCACACTCATACATTAGCGCATTCAAACTATTTTCATGCCAGATTCTCAACATTTCCATTTTTCCACACCTTATTGTGAAGTGTCCTGCTGTCATTTTTCATATCCTGCCCAAAATGTGTTTTTGCACTTCGGATGCAGAATAGTGCAGTCACTGTGCGAAATCATTGTTCATAGCACATTACGAAAATGACAGTGGCAGTGTTCATGAGCAGACATGCTAAAGTGACTGTTAAAAATTTAGTGACAATACTCTGTAAAATGACTGTTTTACGAGTGTGCATAGCAACTGCGCAACGCACAAGTGTAAGTTAGCACATTTGCACTATTTTCATGCCAGATACTCAACATTGGCATTCTACCACACCTTCATGTGAACTGTACAGCTGTCATTTTTCACAAGCTGTCCAAAATGTGTTTTCGCAATTCCGGTGCAGAACAGCACGGTTGCTGTGCGAAATCAGTGTTTGGAGCATATTACAAAAATGACAGTGACACTGTTCATGAACAGAGGTCCTAAAATGTCTGTGCTGAAAATTTGGTGACAATACTCCATAAAGTGACTGTTTTACGAGTGTGCTTAGCAAGTGTGCAATGTACACTCTTAAGTTAGTGTATTTGCATTATTTTAATGCTAGATTCTCAACATTACCATTTCACCACACCTTATTGTAAACCATACAACTGTTATTTTTTACATCTTGCCTGAAATGTGTTTTCTCACTTCCGGTGCAGAATAGCATGGTCGCTGTGCAAAATCAGTATTTGGAACACATTATGAAAATGACAGTGACACTGTTTATGAGCAGAGCTCCTAAAATGCCTATGTTGAAAATTTGGTGACAATATACATTAAATAACTGTTGTATGAGCGTCGCGTAGGAACTTCTGCGCCAATGTGCACAGTTAATGAGTTATAGCGGTTGCACTATTTACATGCCAGATTCTCAACATTGACATTTTACCACACCTTCTTGTGACTATACAACTGTCATTTTCACATCTTGCCTGAAATGTGTTTTCTCACTTCCAGCGCAGAATAGTGCGGTAGCTGTGCGAAATCAGTGTTCGGAGCCCATTCCGAAAAAGACAGTGACACTGTTCATGAACAGAGGTCCTAAAACATCTGTTTTGAAAATCTGGTGACAGTAGTCCATAATATGACTGTTTTACAAGTGTGCTTAGTAACTCCCAAAAATACATTACCACAAGTCTGCCGTACAGTGGTGTACTCACTGTGCAAAATCACATTTTGGGGCACATTAACAAACTCACAGCACTATGCCTCTCCACCTTTGTCACTGCCAATGCCAGCGTGACAATGGTCGGCATGGAAAAATTGCTTGCTTTTGTAATAAAAAATCAAATTCTGTTGTAAATTGAAAGTTTTGGTAAAAATAGTGTTGTGTGCATGAAAGTGTCACAAAAAGTAATGTCGTGCATTTGACAGTGTCACAAAAAGTAGTGTCATGCATTCGATAGTGTCGCAAAAGTAGTGTCATGCATGCGAAAGGGTCGCAAATTTAAACTTGGGAGTGACAACTGTATTCATTATCAAATCATATCTGATTGCTATTTGAGTGACAGCTCGTTCTGTCAGTGTTATGCTAGATTTGTCAGGCCATGTGAGACAACCAATCAGAGATGGAAAACACCGAAGAAGAAGTCAACAGCAGCCATCTTAGTTAACACTGAGAGACAGCAGATTTAGAACTGTAAGGACATCATATTTTATAAACCATTTTTCTAGTATGATAAAAAGTGTTACTAACAGGTAAATAGTATTAATTAAAATGTTTTTTACTCCTCTATTTGACTGTGTTGCTTGAAGTAACCTAGGATGCTATGTTATTTAGGTAAAAGTGTTTAAAGTCAGACAGTACTTTAGTACTTACTTGCACAGATACAGCTGCAAATGGAGGGAGATAGGAAGGTACATGTGGACCCACAAGAGAAGAGGGAACCAATCAGACATGTTTCTGCAGTTGTAATTGTTTAAAACTGCCTATGAAAAGGATGCATTTTTCCCACCTCTCAATTTTTGCACATTTTAGCTGTAGCAGAAGTGCAGTGATAGTCAGTGCATAGACTACATTAATTAACGAAGGCACAGTAGTAGCCAATGATTTGTTTTATTTGTGTGTTATGGATCAGCTCAGTGAAGCTGGCTTGAAGTTAGGAGGGAAAATAGCAGTTTTACTTTCACTACTGTTTAATGCACTGCAGGGTAAACACTGACTTTTTTGGTAGCTCTCTGTCCACTTCTCAGTTTAAAAGCTGAGAATGACAGAAAACAGCAAAAGGACTTTGTGGATAGTTGGAAGCAGTATCGTGAGATGAGCATCTGAGTATGCTCAAAATAGTGATTTTGGGAGAAACCTGCAGCTCCCAAATAGCTGTGTTAAGTGGTTTGGTAGGGGTGGAATGAGGTGGGAGCACTTCATGCCAACCATGCGCAGACTGTTGAGTACTCAGCCTCATCTAGACATATTGCTGATACATCTTAGAGGCAATGATTTGGGAACCAAATGCTGGGTGGATTTAGTAACAGAAGCAAAATTGGACCTTGTTTCTATTATGACTATGTTGCCTACCTGTAAAATCATTTTTTCGGATATTACAGAGTGTAGGGTCTGGCAAGCAGAACACCATATGTATCTGATTGACAGAGCCCAAAGAAAAGTCAACATACAGATATCTGAATTTCTATGCACGTCTGGAATGTACACCATATGTCACCCAGAAATTAAGTGTTGTTGTGATTGGTTACACCTAACAGACAGTGTACACTTCTCGCATGCTGGCAATTGCCATTTCCTGAGAGACCTTTGAGATGCAATCCTCAAAGTCCTCTAAGAATGTTAGCCTGTTTGTAACAAATAACAAAGTGCAAACAAAGGTTCTTTTCAGAACCAAAAAATGTTGGTCAAAAAATAGAACAGCTACATACATCACTCACACAGATGTAACACATGGTTTGGGAATATTCACACTGTGCCAGGCTGTGGAACATGCCTGGGCAAAGTGCAAGTGCAATGCAGCAGGTTGTCAGGGCAATATTTTAGAGTGCATGGCATGGTTAGCATTGTTAAATATTTCAATATGGCCACCTGCATTGTGCATGTTAGTCTGGCACTGCGTGAGTGTAAGTAGGCAGAGAGGAGTAGGGGGGATACAACACTGAAGTGGTGTGGTGGTAGGTTCAAGTATTACAGTATTTTGTACTGTACATGCGAATGAAGCCATAATGCATGCAAAGTGTTAATACACCTATTTGCATATAATAATGGTGTCATTAGCGTGCAGGTGTGCTGTTCATCAGTAACTTGTTGCTCATATTGTGTGAGTCAGTACCTGTTGGCTAGTGATGCATCCCTCCCCGGTTGCTTTGTGGTAAGATATTTCAAAAGTAGGACTTCCGGTTGCGATGGCTGCCGATTAAGATGTGAGTCTTTCAGCTCCACGAACCCCCCCTCCCGCTCGATATTAGTAATTGAAGTTTAAAACTCACGTATTAATACCGGGGAAAGGTAGCT
Source organism: Neoceratodus forsteri (assembly GCA_016271365.2). Classification (NCBI taxonomy): domain Eukaryota; kingdom Metazoa; phylum Chordata; order Ceratodontiformes; family Ceratodontidae; genus Neoceratodus; species Neoceratodus forsteri. The sequence continues at coordinate 1,255,336,204 of CM028131.1, forward strand.
GAATAAGGGGAGAGCTGCAATAGCTGATTCGATCATAATTCACCGGTATATGGAAGCCGACATGAAGCCCCAGTGGCCCAAGCACACGCCGCCCATGTCTCCAGACAAATTAAAGCCGGCCAAGAGAAACAAAATGGGGGAAGAGCCTGAAATGGACCTGCCAGCTTCTTGGGCCTTGTTAATGGAGGCAACATTTTTCGAGGGTCTGGCTCCACTAAAGGAAGTGTTGCAGGCAGTTGTAGGAGACCTACAGGAGGTAAAAAATTCCCTGAGCCAACTAAACATCAGGACAGGGGATAACAAAATAAGGATTTCATCCTTAGATGACTGGAGGGCATGAACAGAACCTGAGATGGCTACCTTAAGACAGAGGTTGAAGAAGGCTGAGGAGAAGCTGGAAGACTTGGAAGGCCACTCACGTAGGAATAACCTAGTGATACTAGGGCTACCGGAGGGAGAAGAAGAGGTGAACCCTGTGGTATTCATGCAGAAGCTGTGCAGTAAAATAGCTGGCCCATCACCAAATGGCCCTGTCTATATAATACAGCGTGCCCACCGGTCTATTCAACCCATACCACCACAGGGGTCTCCTCCACATCCTCTAATTTTTTGTCTCCTGAATTATGTCGATAAACAGTATATATTGGATAAAGTCAGAGAGATGAAGGACATACAGTGGGAAAATAAAAGGATTTGAATAATACAAGATTTACCCAGATCGATGAGGCTGAGGCACACGGAGCTACACCCGGGGGTCATGAAGCTAATCGCGGTGGATATAAGATTCCTCATGCGGTATCCTGCAATACTCCAAGTACAGCATGAAGGCAAATGGATAGCATGCAAATCTCTGTCAGAAGCTATGGCAGACCTAAAGAAGAGGTTTTCAGACCTGTTTAAATGATGAGGTCCCCAGGAGTGTGCTGTCTCTACTAGATATTGCGAGTTTCACCGAATTTAAATTGGGACTATAACATTACATGTGTGGATACTTTTCTACTGATAGTAGATGGCATTCTAATCGTAGAAGAGAGTGTTTTCTTCTACTTATGACATAATTTAAGTTTGATCCGTTAATCTGGTTCTTTAGAGTTGAATGTTGCTGAATAGCTAAGGGGATTTCCAAAGGTTTGTTAAGTAATATAGTTAAAGGAGTGACTGGTCAGGCTGATAGGAAGCTGAACTCTGTTTTTAGGATATTACAGTATCACTTTGCAGGGGTGGAAAGATGTAGTATACTTTTCTTAATCAATGCTGCAGCGGGGGGAGGAGGAGTGAGAGAAGACTGCGGGATATTTGGTAGCGAGGTTGTATCGTAGCCGATACTTGGGGAGGAGGACAGTCTACAGGACTGGGGATTGGTGGCTTATTATTTTTGGGATATAGGGAAGGGGGGGATAAGTATTGTTAGATTTCTGGGCTTTAGTATAGAGGGTGGGGATGGGGCGGGTTATCCACCATTCTTGGAGATGCAAGGAAAAAAAAAAGACTATACGCTTAGGGGAAGCACTGTGCTACAACGAAGCTCCATTTAAAATATATAGCAGTGAGATGGGACTCAATCTGCTTGACTTGAGTGGTATTCCAATTGATTTCCTTTTTATTATAGCTATGGTAGAATGATGAGGTTTGTATCCTGGAGTGTAAGGGGACCCAGGAATAGGGTTAAATGCTATCAAATCCTGAGGCACCTTGAGTAACTAAGTAGTAAGGTAGTCTTTCTCCAAGAAACACATTTACTGGAGAAAGAAAAGATTCTGTTTAGAAGGCATCAGATCAGACAAATCCATGCAGCAGGTAATGCCATGGCTCAGAGAGGGGTAACCATAGCTTTCACTCAGGATACAGCTTTCCAACTGCAGAGAGCACACATAGATCCACAAGGCAGGGTTATACTTCTACTGGGAATACTAAATCATGTTGAAGTGTTACTGGGTTCAATTTACAGGCCTAATAATGATTCCCCCAAATTTTTCACTGCCGTTTCACAAACCTTAGGATCCTTCCCAAAAGTGCCAATAGTACTGGCAGGGGACTGGAACATGGTGCAATTCCCAGAGATAGACGGGTCAAGTGCTTGGGGTAAAAAATTGCTAACTCCTGCACAGCTAGCACTTAAAGAATTTATGGCAGATCATGAACTCACTGACCCGTGGCACCTATTAAATCCCAGTCTCAAGCAGTTTACATGCTACTCTGCTGTACATAGATCCCTGTTGCGCATAGATTTTTTTCTAGTTAACAATCTAATGTTGACTGGGCTTGTTGGCAGTGGGATTATCCCTAGACCTATCTTGGACCATGCACCTATCTGGTTGGAGGGAACCTTGTTCAATTCTACCGGGAAAGATAGTATTTGGAGGTTGAATGCACAAATGCTTCAAGAGCCAAAAATAGTGGATATCCTCAAAAGCTCTATAGAGCAGTACATAGCCTAGAATTCTGACTCCATACAACATATAGATAAGATATGGAGTGCATTTAAATGTGTTATTAGGAGAGAGTGCTTACGTTTGTCCACAATTTGAAAAAAGAAAAGAGAGGCCCTTTCCTTTTCCTTGTTAGTTCAAATTCAAAATCTGGAAAATAAGGCAAATCAAACTCCAAATGAAGAGACCCTAACCCAATTAACTTTGCTAAGAAATCAATATTCAGAAATTTTAAAGGAGAAGGCACAATTTGCACTGTTCAGGTCTCATACAAAATATGTGGAGCAAGGTGATACAGTGAGCCATTTACTGGCACTGCGACTTAAAAAACAGGAGGAATCTAGAATGGTGGTGACGGTGAGCTCCTGTAATGATGGTACATTGTTTACTAAACCCAGGGAGATTGTTCAAGAGTTTGAGAGATACTATAAAGACTTATACTCCCCCTTAACCCATCCTCCATCACTGTTGGAAATTAAGAATTACCTACAGCATGCTCATCTTCCCTTGCTGTCAGCAACAGAAAAAGAGTTCCTAGTTAGTAAGATAGGAAGGCAAGAATTGTCAGAGGCTATACATGCCCTTCCTGATGATAAAGCTCCCGGACCTGATGGGTTCCCACCACGGTTTTACAAAACATTTGAAGAGCATCTTTCTCCTTTGCTTTTGCAGGTGTTTAATGTTTTTTGTGAGTCAGGGATAACTGACTCAACCCTGCTGGAAGCGCTCATTATGGTGATACCAAAACTGGGCAGGCACAAAACCAAGGTAGGCAATTACCGGCCTATATCCCTAATGAACTGTGATAATAAGTTGTTTTCTAAAATCCTGGCAACAAGGTTAGCCAAGGTTTGGCAACCTCTGCTTAGTTCGGAAGAGGTGGGATTTGTGGCAGGGAAGTCCTCCGTAGACCACTTAAGAAAGCTCTTCCATATCCTCTCTGCATCCAGGCTAGGCCCGCTTCCAATGGTTCTGGTATCCCTGGATGCAGAGAAGGCTTTTGACTGAATCAGTTGGCCTTTCTTGTTTTTGTTCTTGATAAATTTGGTATCCCAGATAAATTTATCCAGTGGATTAAAATCCTGTACACAAATCCTATGGCAAAAATTTTTTGTAATGGGGTATGTTCCAACTCATTTACACTGCACACAGGCACCCGTCAGGGATGCCCGCTGTTGCCAATGCTATTCAATTTATATATTGAGCCCTTATTGTACTTCCTGCAGCATTTCCCCCTGGTGTAGGGTATTCAGATAGGCTATCTTAATCTCTGTTTGTCTGCTTATGCAGATGACATTCTGTTACATCTAACAAACCCAGAGACTTCGATCCCAGCAGCCCTGAGCATTATAGATACCTTTGGGAAGTTAGCAAACTATAAACTAAATATTGACAAATCCACGGTGATGCCATTGAATTGTTACACACATCGTATCCAGATAGATAATGCAAATCTGAGTTGGGTCCACCAAATTAAATGTCTAGGACTTATTTTCTTCAAGGACATAAGGCAGATTAAGAAGCTTAAACTGGACTCTTTGTTAGGAACTATCAAGTTAGATCTGGACAGATGGGCCCCCTTACATCTCTCGATACAGGGAAGAGTTAGTGTGATAAAGATGAATGTCCCTCCAAGGATATTTTACCCTCTAAACATGCTTAATTTCCACCTTCCATATTCTTGGTTCCAGAAACTTCATAGTGTTATTTCCCAGTTTTTGTGAAAAGGAAAACCGCCGAGAAGGTCGTATATGAGGCTAGGAGCAATGAAGCTATGTGAAGGCCTTAAACTTCCCAACTTTTACCATTATTATTTAGCAAGCCACATGGCCAAGTACTTACATTGGATTTATCCCACCTCCCAGACCCAGGAAAATACTCATGAGCCAGTGTGGTTACAACTAGAGCGTCAGTGGATTAGGCAGAGTGATATAGACCCTTCTGCCCTACTATATACTACAGTTAAAGCGTGTTACCCATTTCTTAGAGACGAGTTAATATTAATGTCTATTAAGGTCCACAAGCAGCTATGTAAGGCTATTAAATATGATAACCTTAAGGATGTCTCCCAACCTCTATACTCAAACCCTAATTTTAAAATAAGGTGCAGTGTATAAAGCCTTATGTAGCATCTCAAAATCCCAATTTAATGGTCTTGACCCTTTTGGAGGAAGATAAACTCAAATCTACTAAAGATCTTATGCCTATGTTAAATATTCCTGAGAGGCAGATTTTTTATGGATACCAGGTTAGGCACTTACTAGTCACCAAAATGGGGAATGATAAATGGGATGAGGATCAATCCAGACTCATGGATGCACTATGAACCCTGGCCTGACTTTCTCATGTGGTCTCTCAAATTACTGCAACTTTATATCCCCTTATTTGTCCTGAGGTATCTGGTAGGTCAGCATACTGGGCAGAACAATTTCCCACTAAGGATTTTAATTGGAAAAGATATGGCAGGCAGCCTTTTCTTATACTTCCAATGATAATCTTCAGATAATGCAATTTTACATATTGCACAATATGTATCTAACTCCCTCCAAGTTAGCAGCCATGGATAAACTTAGAGATAACACATGTACTAGATGTGGTAAGGCAGAGGGTACTCTGCTTCACATATTATGGGACTGCCTGAGGGTGAAGACGTTATGGAAGGAGATACAGGGTAAAATAGACCCCCTTACTAGGTCTGGAAGAGTGTTTTATACCTGAGATTTGTATAGTGGGGGACTATGCCACTGTGCTTGTTAAAGAGAGAAGGTTCAATTTGGCCCTTATCTCCCACATGGCTAAAAAACTGGTGCTTAAGCACTGGAAGGATTCTACAGAAATCACCTATAATGAATGGCTGAACGAGCTACTTTTTAACCTTAGGGTAGAAAGAACAATTGCATCTTTAGGGCATAACCTTAAAAGCTTTGATAAAAATTGGGGGAAGCTTTATGCACTGTACTTACCTAAAAAGGAAATAGTTAGGTACACAGGTAATTTTAAGGAAGCTAGTATAACAACAGTTCAACTCCTGGCCCTGAGCTGATCTTTAACAGGATACCGAAGTCTATCTCCCTGTAGAGCACTCCTTCCCTTTTTTGTTTTGCTGCATTATGTATGTTAAGCTAGCCTTGAATGGTGGTATGAGCTATTTCTTTATTTCGTCATATGAGGGGTGGGGGAGGGAGGGGAGGCCTGGGTCCTAGTTGAACTGAGGTAACCTACAAGTGGTTGAATTCATTGCCTATTGTATAGGGTTATGGAAAATCTGTATTGTCTTAAGTGCTCAACTGTTTATTCCTTTTGTTTTTTCAAAATGCCTAATAAAGTATATTGAATGGGGAAAAAAGATATTTCAAAAGTAGATCTTGTTTTTTCAATAAAAAAATACTGTTGGAGGTACAGTGGACTGTACCCTTTTAACTTATAATGGGTTAATTGTATTAAATTTATTCCTTGTGGCCCTGTTAAGTCTACTTCCTCGTTAAATTGAGCTGGAGTGGTAGCTGCAGTACAACACAATGGTTAATTTTAAACAGAAAGCCCACAATTGGATGAGAGAGTGGGGTGCAGTGGACCACCATGGATATATTTTCCATAGCAAAATCATAGTTGGTGAGGGATGGCTGATGCCAACACATGGCAGCCCCAGACCTTGGGTGGCCATGCACAGCTGTTGGCTGCATATTGTAATGTGTAATGCGGTAGGAACACTGTGGTTGTCATTGTTTGCAACTTTTTTTGTTTGGTGGGCTTCAACAGTGTGCAGCAGAACTATGGGTTGTGGTTGCAGATGCTCATGTTATTACAGGATCACTACCAGGATGTGTTAAGCATGCATGGGAGCATTACTGTACCACAATACAACCCATGTAAAAAAATCATTTCTATGTGAAGTGGTATGGTAGGGTTGTGAAATGCTATTCTTGCCATGTTCTAATCAGAATACTTCGTAGAATACATAGAAATGTATAGACTCTGAGATGTGAAAGTAATGAAATGTTTGTGTATGTTTTATTGCAGAATCAATAAATCAACATGAGGCAGTGGACCTTAAGAGAGGTGTACTTGCTACTTGAGGCAGTCCAAGCCAGGGGAAGCACCCATGTTTTAATGTGGAGCACTAACTGGAAGTTGGACTCAGTGTGGAGGTGCATTAATAGTTTCCTTTACATGGTGTTGAAGGTGAAAAACAAAACTATACTCCAGCTGAAGAGAAAGTGGAAGCTGTTGCACCAGCACTTCTATGTGTAGAAGCAGAGGGAGGAGATACTGGAGAATGATAAGTGCTGGTACTACCTCGCATATGAATTATGGGAGGCTGCAGGGAAGGCAGCTGCGGGGGAGCACCTCACTCATCGTAAGTTATTGAATAGAATTCCTCAGATTCTATCATATTAAAGTAGGTACACAATTGGGTATAAAAAAGCATTTTTCTTATTGAAGTCTCAGTTGTTGTAGCCATGTTAGTATCACAATAACATGTTATGAGTCAAGTTGCTGTAGTGTCAAAGATTAATATTTTTTGTCCGTCAGAAGCGACATCATTTTTTTAGTCTTTTGTTGTTTTTTTTGTGTTAAGGGAAAAAGTATTTATAACTGTTACTAAAAATTATGCATTTTTTATATATCTATAAATGTATATATATATATATATATATATATGTTCATACAATACATGTGTCTTGATATTGACTTAGATAAAAGTTAAGAAATATGCCATCACAGGGAGTGGGTATATTGATGGATTTGCCATGCCTAGTGTGGTTCGGTCACGAGGCGCTGCTGAGTGACTTAACCACACCAGGAGTGGTAAAGCCACCCACATACTCACTGTCTGCCATGGTATATTGCTATCTTACAATGTTCAACTTGTTTTGTTGTCTTTATAGTGATATAAAACTTTTACAGTGCGTATACTGGAGGATTTATCACTGTTATGTGCTGTGTTTTGACCAATGAGGTTACTGAATTTTCATAACCCATTGTATAACATGTATTTTACGATGCGTTTTAATGAATCACCCAATGATAGTGTTGGAGTTACTATCCAGTATCCATTTAATTTAAGCAGAATTGTATTTCATGTGGCATACTATAGAAGTATTAAGTATTGTATACTGAGTCAGCTTATGATCTTATATTTATGAAATATTTATGATGTATGTTAAGTATCTATTAACCACGATAATCCGCAGTCACACAGCTTTGTTATGCACTGTTTAGAATTTTAAAAGCTGCTAACCACACTTTGGAACTTCCAAACAATGGCATAACAAAACAGAATACACCAGAGTTCCATAATTCTCACACATAGAATGCAAACAGTGTTTTTTTTTAAACATGGACTATTAAAAGATGATGACTGGGGATCTGGTGAGAACCACATTTAAATAACCTTTCATGGCTGCTAGGGCTACAGTAAACCTCTCGAGCCATGCTCTCAAGGTTTACCATGTTGCCCAAGCAACTATTTGAGGTGATTACAATGTTGTTATCACCTGCTACCCAGCCATTATCCTCTATATTTTCAGTAATAGTGATTTTCCATGTGTCTGCAATGGCTCTGTGATACCTGATTACAAACAATGTCAGGTGTCTGAAACATGTTTAATGCTTAAAGAAAGTGTTGTTAAAATGTGATGACATTTACATGCGAAACTTAGTGTCTCTACTTTTTATCTTCTTTCACAGACCAGCGCAGGCCCCCCCCCCAGTTGCAGCTGAGGTAGTACCAGCACAGTCTGAAGCTGTGGAGGCTGATCACTCTGACATCGACAGTGTCATTCTTGTTGAGTCAGATGGTAAGATGCTGAGAGAAAAAATTGTATTACGTAATTGGGGTGGTATGAGGCTATCTTGTAAGGTGTGAGCTACACTACTTAACTCACTTCTTTTTAGGAAATACTCTTTAGAAAGTTAATATGACTTCCAGCACCCATGTAATATTTGTAATAATACAACGTACACTAAAAAATTTAATAGAATTCTGGATTTTGATTATCTAGCTGGCACCTTTTCAGCGCTGTAAATACTACAGTGTACTCACTGTAAAAGGCACCAGCCACCACTCAGCCACATCAGAAATTCTGCAGCAAATGCATATGTTTATTGCAAAAACAGTACTGCAAAGCTAATAGATGGATGGCAAACAAACAAGCAGCAAGTTTGAAATTTCATGGATTTTCACATATTTTTTTTTGTAAAACAACAAATAAGCCCTTTGTATAATTTAAATATACCACTCCAGGGAGTGGGTATACTGGAGGATCTACCAGTCTTGGCATAGGCAAGTCTCTTGGCTGCATCTTGTGACTGAACTACAGCAGCCATGGTAGATCCTCCAGTACTCACACCTGTTGGGGTATATTAGCAAAATTTTAAAAACAAGGTGTAGTACTTCATAATTTAAATGGTGCTTCAAAAGGAACAGATTTTATACCCAGATGTATGGTATTTGTAAACATCTCAGTTTAGTTTAACTGACTATGATCCAGAACTGGTCATGACATTTCTAGACAGCAATGAATGGTATGTGAAATATTGTAGTTCCATTAATTTCTTATCTATTATTTTATAAGTGAATGTTGTCCTCTTTGCACTCGAAGAAGATATTTGTATGGATTTAAATTTATTTTTGTGTCATCTCATGTTCAAAATGAGTAATACAGGTACTCAGCCCAATATATGTTATCTAGATCTTGGCTGGTACATTTAAAGTGTTTCAGCATATTGATATACTACCCACTTAGGTGAGACGTAGTGATGTGCCCAGACACAAAATATGCAAGAGAATGTTCTGTTGTACACATAATGATGTGAGAAGGAAAGACTAGTAATGTATGTGAATGAAGTTGGGGGGGCTTCCCCATGCATATGTAACAGACTGTGATATTGAGCCTATTATGTCCTGGTTATGTATTGCCAGAATCTGTATATTTCTGAGTCAACAGTATTGTATGTCTATGGTAACAGTGGGGTAGTAAATAAAAATGGGGTGGGTGTCACTGAACAGCTGCATGGGGACATGCAGTACTGCACAGAGAGAGTTTCTGAATTACAGTGGGGTGTGCTGTGCTATTGTGGCTGACAAGGTATGGGAACTTCTCTGTAAGATTGGTTGCAGCACTGCAGTTGCTGTTCATGTAAGTGAGTTTGTTGCTGTACCCACAAGCAGTCCCAGTGCGTGGATGTCACTGCTGCTGAATGATACAACATCCATGGAAACACAGAAGTGTCATAGCAAAGAGAAATGTGATATATGGTTGAATTACACAATGAAACAGTATAAAAAATCTATTTCATAATAAAAGTTTAGTGGCAGATTAATATATTGTGGCATATGTTATAATATTGTTTACTAATATGTTTTATAGTGGCCAGGAAAGCTGTGGCAGTAAGACCTGTGGAGGTGAAGGAGAAGCCGGGCACCAACTCTCAGCGTAAGTACCATCATAAAAGATATTCACAGAAGAAATAGTGTCACAGTCCCTTGCACCCACAATGTCTGTTCAGTAGTATAGAGTACCTTTCACCCCTAAGGCAGCCATAGAGCTACTAATTGCTAGGTACTGTGAGAGCAGTGTAGCTATTTCAGAAAAGCGATGAGCAAGTGGTAATGCAAACATTGCTGTAGTAGACAGTCTCAACATGTGAATGGATCATTTGTATATTGACATTCATTGACACAGTCTGTTATCTATGTTCATATATCTACTTTTTCCTTTAGTATGCATACAGGTGTACTATATGGTGTCACTACATGCATAGCTGGGAGGTATTTTGTTGAATAGTGTACCCTATTTATTATGATGGTACACTTATGATGGCATTTGTGTTTCTGAGTGGGTACATGGTGAGGTGGTAGTACTATATTAAGGGGAAATCTATGATGTGGTAAGACAAGTGTGGCACATGACAGCAGCTGTACTAACCAATTCTGAGTACATTATCATAATTATTGCAATGTGTGTGGAGGGTGATGGAGTGTACTGGACTGGTGTGTCACGCATGTATGTCATACAGTAATAAGTTAACTGTATGAAGGGGGAGTGTACTGGGATAAGAAGTGTATTTATATATAGAAAGTTCCTGATAATCCAGATGATAAGGCCTAGTGTACTACAATGCATACTCAACAAACTCAAGCAGTTTCGACTTCAATGGGGAGTGCCTAGTGTAGTAATAGAGCTAGTCACCATATTCTAATACTGTGATAAATGTTAGGGAGTACAGTGGATATGTCACATGGTGTACTTGCCATTCACAGATGATGGATGTACTGTAATGTTTTGCAATGTGTCAAGTCATCTGTAAGTAGGTACATATTGTTGTTGTTTGCTTATGGTGTATGCTCACACCCGTACTCCTGTACAGAGACAGTGGACCGTTAGTATGCTGGGATATATATATATGACACAGATTACAGAGTGAGTAATGAAGACTGATGATCATGCATGCTAACGGGACACTTATTTTTCACACCAATTACTGTTGCAGTTTGTTTTATCATAGCAAACTGCTGTAATATACAAAAGTGTAGATGCAAATAGGGCTATCATGAATGGAAACTGGAAATGTGCCATTTATATGTCATGATGGCCCCATTTGCATGCAGGTGTGCCAATCACTGATGACTTGTGCCTGCCACCCTGCCAGGCTGCAGTTGTTGGGGAATGACACCCCTTTCTACTACTGACAACATGCTCTGATGACCATTTGTGTGCATATGTATAAATAATAAACAACCATGTCACTGCTGGTCCACTGCAATGCTCACAGAGTGATCATGGGTATATGTGATAAACTACAATATCGCATAACACTGGTAGTCCAGTGGAGTGCTTGTAGCACAATTGTGGGAATATTTAATGAAAGAATAGTCCAATAACACTGGTGATCTAGTGGAACACTTACAGCCTGATTGTGGGTATATGTGATAAACTACTATTTTCTATAACCATGGTGGTCCAGTAGCCCACTTTCAGTCTGATCACAGTCATATGTAATGAGATTATGGCTCAATGCCCTTCGTGGTATACTGGGCTGCTCACAGCATCATTGTGGTTGTCAGTGAGATATAATGAGAAACCAATGCATCACTGGTGGCTCAGCATCACTCCCTTGCACGCCCATGTACTGAGCCCCACTGCCCCATGCCCCCCACCCCTGGTTAGTGGTAGGTGGTAGTACACCATCTGCTTGCCACTGTGCTGTCTGCCAACTGATTCCATATAGTAGGACTGTACAGCCATTGTTCCACAGTGTAAGCAATGGTTGTGCAGGTCGTATCATACTACAGTACAGAAGTGTGAAAGAATCCATTCATATAGCTGGGTTGTGGTACGCGGTATGAACTGCATGCTCATTGGCTTATGTTGTGGCTAATGGCTGTACAGCCCTACTGTACAAGTCTGTCATTGGGCATCAGGGTGGGAAGCTGGGGAACTGCTGACTGCTGCTGATGGGGGGGTTGTGTAAAGTGGCCAGTGGATGGCGTGCTGTGTACCGCTGGACCACCAGGGATGGATTGTTTTGCATAATATAGCACTGATGCCTTCAATCAGCCTGCGAGTGATATACTAGACCACCAGGGATATAGCACCATTATTACTATAGTAATGACCACAATCAGCATGGGGGGGCCAGCAGGAAGGTGTCACTGTAACTTGGGTTGTCACTAATAGCTGTCAGCTGCCATGTTGCAACATGTAATATGACAGCTGAGCTGTGGGTTGGCAGGTGTTGCTAATTTTTTTTAGGGGATCAACTGTGTGCAGTGCAAGTAGAGGTTGTAACTGCATGGGTTAGTACATCCTGGGCTGAATATCAGGATATGTGTTACATGGATGGGAATAACCCTCCTAATTGTACTGTGTGCATTTCTATTGTGCTTCGACTCTTTGGCATTTGTACCAGGCACATTCCCCTTTTGAACATCACACTGGTACACATCAGTAGGTTGTGTATGGCGACACTGTTGTGCGCCTTGACAACCCTCTGAATATCCTACCCACTGTTTCTTAACATGATGTGTAAAGAACGTATTTCATTTAATTAGGTGCAAAAGTAAGTGAGTTGTTGGTTTGTAAATGTCTAACATTATTTTAAGTATTATAAAAAGAGTATGACAAATAGAGCTTTCTGATTATCTGCAAACATTCTAACAACCTTATGTAAATCTTTAATTAACATACATCTACAAATTGGTCATATGGTCAACAAGGTTTAAGAGTCTTAAAGAACATGTTTCATTATAATACGAATAAGGCACTCCCAGAGATTATGTCAGTGGTCAGTTAATCACGGTCTAGGCGCATGTGGTATTCGGTTAAACTTTTTGCCACACTGCAACCGTACAGGTGATCAACAGAAAATTAACATAACTCTTGGTCATGTCTTACTGTTTAATTAATGTAACAGCAGTAAAACATGATTTGTTTCAATGAAAATATGTACACAGAATAAATAACTATATGACATGCGTGTCTCTTTTGTTGTAGTTATTAAACAGATGATTATATGAACATTAGATAATGGAGATGGTACTGTTGGTGTACAGGTCATGCTATTATTCTCATGCAGGTGTGAAGAAATAACATAAGTTCAGACAATCAAGTTTACTTGTTCATACACAATTGAAGAGCTAGTATCACTGTATATCAGATTGTGTTGTTTATTATGCCAAAACATTTAGGTACTGAGTGTTACCAAATACTAAGTGATATAGAACAACAGTGTAGATAGTATGCTGTTCTTATAGATCTTTTCAAGTTGTCCACAAAGAGCATAATATGGTACAAAGAAATATTATAACATAACTAAGAAGACAGGAGTTCTGATTAACATTACACTCGTAAATAGTCTTGAGAGTGCTCAGCAAAATGTATTACAATTATTGAATTAGATATCAATATTGTAAGTGCAAGAGAGGTAGGTAATCACCATTTTGAGGTTCATATATTGATTCATGTTTTTTGTCACTTTGCAGGACGCCCTCGCTTAAAGCGGTGTGCTGGCCACTGTCACTGTTACCGCAGACTCGAGCGCAAGGTTGACAGTCTCATAAGAGACAATGTTGCGCTCCGTGAAGGACGGGAGAAATTACTGTCCTTCATGGAAGTGCAACAGAAGACTGTCAACCTTGTGCTTGAGCCTGTGGTGACAGCAGCTAGTGACACCGTGGCCAGCTCCAGCTCTTCACCTCCACTAGTAGCATCCAGCTTCCCTGGGACACAGTGACCAGCCTCCACAGCTGCTCTGGTATCTCCTCTGGAGGGTGCAACAGCTTCCACTTCCATCGCGCCTCCACACTGAGTCCAACTTATGGGTTGGGCTGCCTCAAGCAGCAGCACACCTCTCCATAAGAGTTGCTGTAAATGTTGTAAATAGCTGTTTATATATTTTCTATATATTTCTTTACAAAATTGTTTTTATAAGTTTAAAAAATGAATTTATATATATTTTTTATGTAGCATTTATTTTTGTAGATAAAAAATCAATATATTTTGGTTTTTTTATTTTGCATTCAGTGTGATTAAATTTATTGCGACATTTTTCTATGATGAATAACTGTTTTGATTTGAACATTAAAAAATAATATGTTTTTACTTTTATATATATATATATACACAATAAATATTTTTTGAATATAACATTTTTTCTTGTGATATTATTAAGTTGTGGGGATCTTTGTCATCAATATTTATAAAAAAGGGTCTGAAAATGCAGCTTTCTGATTGGCTGCAAGCATTCTGCCAGCCTTGGCCTAGATATTCAAAATGTGCCCAAAAAGTGCACAATAGCAGGAGCAAGCACAAGTCTATTGCACCCATGTGCAAGAGACGCAATATACAAAAATGGAGCAGGCCAAATTGCACCTACAGCCGACGAGTGAATATCACACCACCTCTGCCATAGCGCAACTAGGGAGGGGAAGCTGAGCAGATCTGATGCGCCATAGTGCAACAAGGGATGTTCAGCTGAGCAGTCCAGAGGCACCATAGTGCAACCAGGGAGCCCCCCAGCTGCAGAGCAATGTAACTGCACAATCAGGGAGGTAGGAGCCCACCACCCATGCCAGAGATAGGCACCGTAACACACAGCAGAACAGACATCGTCCCCCCACACCCCAAGCACAGCACAACTGGGGAAGGGCTGGAATAACCACCGGCCCATGGAGACAAGCAACCAACCCACAGCTTGGCCATGGTGCCCCATCACACCTACTGGCAAGCTGTGACTGGCACACAAGGAGGGTAGACCACCCGTGCCACCCCCAGTGCAGCACACACCCTGCACTGTGACCCCAGATCCCCCCCATAAACAGTGACCACCACTGCAGGAAACCCCATGCATGCCACCACCCCCCACTGTATCAATGCAGCCCTGTGAACCACAGAACCCTGCAAACCAGCCCCACCATGAGCACCCATCAGTGGGTTGCAGCTGCAGCAATGCAACAAAGGCAGACACAGTGCCACCATGCACGGTCCCCCAAGGTGCTGAGAGACCAACCATGCATTGGCACAGAGATTTACCCCATGGAATGGGGTGCCCTTGACACCACCACCAGTGGTACAGCACCTGCACAGTATTCCAGTGACACCCCGACCCACCACTGCCACAACAGCCAGCACAGACACCACAGTGGTGCATGGGCATGCACCACGCGATGCCACAGGGGTATGGACAGACACCTACCCATACCAAAGGCACAACAGCACAGGGACGCAGTGGTGGGGCAACTAAGCCCCCATTGTGGGCCCATGTAAGCTGTGTACACACAATCCACAGTCCACCATGGCACTGGAGTGCTAGCCACCCTGCGCAGGCACTGTGGACCTGTACACCACCAGTAGTCACCCGGAGCACAAGCCACAGACAGTGGGACACATCCCCTGCAACACAAACAAGCCACAGCATGGAGGTGGGACAATGACTGTGTTGCCCACAGTGCCACCCGAGCCAGGTATGCACCACACCAGTGACAGGGGCAACCCAGAAAAGTGATGGGTACAGTGTCTGCCCTGCAGGGAATGCCACCACTGACATGCCAGGGGACCGTGCAGGTCACAGACAGGCATGTGTGTTGGCTGCACAGGCCATGGATGGGCTGATGGGTGCACCATGGACACAGAGCATGCGCCATGGACCACTGCACACAGTCATCCAGTACACAGGGAACAACACACACAACACAGACACTAACTGATATCTATCCCCACACCATAGTCACCTTCACAGAGACACACAACACATACCCATACTGCACCACCCTGTGCCATGCATCACTGCAGCTGAGCACCTATAGCCACTGCAAATCCAGAGACCACCACAGTATTCATCTCAATTTCAAATGTATTGTAAATATAAAAGTGAACTATGTACAACAACAAAACTATATACAAGCTTGGGGGACACAAACAAGGTAGGGTGGGTAGGGGGAAGGGTGGACAAATGGGATGGTATAGAAAGGGTGTGAGGGTGGGTCCAGGGTGGTAGGGGAAGTAATGGACCAAAGGACTTTCATCTGGACTGCTGTTCCTGGCTCTGGGACCTCCGGCCCTGTGCCTCTGCAGCACCCCCATTGTGTCAAGCCTCCTCAAGATGTTGAGGGACTCGAAGGCCAGCTGAAGGAGCTCCCGTAAGGTGTCCCGAATGTCCCTGAGATGGTGTGTACCTAGGACAAGGGAGCACAGTCAATAGGTGTGAATGCACAACCCCATACAGCCCGCCCACTGTGCATGGCATACGGCCATGGGACATACCACTGTGATGGTGTGTGACCACCCGCAGTGATCACATCCACAGGACCTGCCCACCCAGGCGCATACAGCCATGTGGAATGCTGCACACACCCACCGGCTAAGTCACGCACAGCACCACCGTGGCCATTTAGTGCCATGGCTATGTGGTGCAAAGGCAGTGGCACAGCCATGCACCTGGTGCACGCATGGACCACCAGTGATGCACACCCAGACATGCATTGCCACTGGACAGTGTTGACTGTAACAAGTTGCGTGCATGGCAGTGATGTCGATGAATGGTGGCCATGCCCTGCTGCCCACCCTGTCACACAGCATGCAATACTAATCATGGATGTATGGCACTTACCCTCATCGGGCCAGTCAGGTGGGCGTTGATGGCCCTCGTCCCGCCTGGCTGCATTGTCCTCCTCCTCCACCGCTCTGCCCGCAATCTGTGGAGTTCGTCCGGGCCTGTGGGGAAAAATAGGAGAGAAGAACATCAGTACATTCCCGAAGCAAAGTCCCCCTGCCCCAAGGTGTGTGCCTTCCCACCCAGGCACCTACCCACCCCACACGATGTGAACACCGCCACGGCCAACCCCATATGGTCCCTCCCCTATGCGCTGGACATATACAACACTGTGACTCATATGGATGATAAAAGTGTGTTGACGGAACCCCTACCTGGATGTGGCACCATGCCCCTCCTGGCACATGCCTGCAGTCGGGCCAGTAGCTCCGGCTCCCTCCTGTGCAGGTCACCATAGTGGTGCCTTCACTGCTCAACACTACACCCCCATCCTGTGGCCTCTTCCAGGGCAGTGGCCAACTCCTGCCACACCTGGGTCCTGGCCCTGTCCAGGGGGGCCTCCCCAAAGAGAGGCCCATGGTGTGGCTCAACAATGGCCACCAGATTGGCCAGCTCAATTGCTGTCCACTGTGCTGCCCATCTGTGCACCTTTCTAGCAGCTATAGTAGGCAATATGGCACTCTGAAGAGTGGCTCCCCATGTGCAGATGCTGAGCAGCACAGTGCTGCCATTCCCTATCGCGCTGTTACCGAACTGCGCGATAGAGGTGCACCTATGCCTGACGCATGGCACCAAGGGGGCAAAGGTCGGGCACAAGGTCAAAGGTCTCTGGCGCAAGGCCACATACAGAACCATCGGATGACAATGCATGTAGTGCGATTGGCTGCCTGTGTGCCAGCACCATAGCGGACTACCAGGCAGTTGGGCCATTAAGCCTATGATGTCCCAGTGCCACAGCGCCATGTAGTGACCATCACTATAGCACCACTGGCACAATGGTGGCTGTGCCCTGCATTGCCTACCGTGCACAGCACGTCATCAGTGCAGCAGACACCTGCGTCAGCAACCCGGGCATGCACAGTGAGGTGTACTACGCATGTCACAGAACTGTGCCATTGGCTCAGCACGTTTAACACAACTGTGCAAAGTGTAACAGCACGATATTCAGCCATCATATGCAAATCATTTAATCAGCCATTCAATGGTGCAGCACTGCAATTTGCATCTACTTAAAGTTGCTCCTCGACTCATTTGCATGGATTGCGCTCTAAAGGTGCGACAATGTGCTGCAGTGGCCATAGTCGGTTACTGCAGTTTATTGGTGAGTTGCATGCTGTTTGGGAGTGTGGTCTGTGGATTCAGGGACATGCATGGGACTGCACAGTCACAGGTAACAACTGCCATTCTTACAGGCTACATAATGACTGAGCAGGTTGTTGGAGAGGAGGAAAACAGTGGTGGGAGGAGGAGGAGGAGGCTGAATTTTACAAAGGCTGAAACCGAGGCCCTGTTCGAGGCCTACTTGGATCAGGAGCCACTGCTCAGTGGACGGTGGGGAACCCCCAGGCCCGTGCTGCTGCATGGAAGGAGGTGGCATGCGCCGTGAACCTGCACGGCAGCCACCAGTGCTTCATGCAGGTGTGTAAGAAGAAGATGAGCATGGACAGGAGGAGGGTAAAGGAGAAGGTGGCTGCCATCAGGGCAGCACATGCTGCAACAAGTGGGGGACAGCCGGAGGTGGTACAGCTGACCCCAGTGGAGGACAGGCTTGCTGGAAGCATGCAGCACAGTTCCATTGAGGGTGTTCTGGGTGGTGGCTTCCAGACGGGTGGTGGCCCATCACTGTATGGTAAGTCATGGTCTGTCTATGGGGGCAGGGTAGGTCACATGCAGTAACGCAACTTTGCTTTCCCTTACAGATCCTGAGCATCTGCATGGGTCAGTGGTGGTGAGCCTGTCCACTGTGGACAGTCGGATGGAGTCAGAGGTGGGACCATCCACCTCCACAGGTATATGTGGATCATTGCGACAGTGGGGCCACCTGGCTGTCCACACTGATGTTGTTGTGACAGGTGTGGAGGAAGCCCTGCCTGTGTCCCAGCGTACTGGCATCCATGGATGTCAGCACGCTGTGGTTGGGGCACAGTCCGGCACCAGTGATGATGACACGACCGTCATGGGCAGTGACACATGTGTGCCATAGGATGGCCACACAGCAGGGCAATTCGCGCCCATGGCTGTGGGTGGTGCCGCCATGGAGACCTGCGTGTCAGCACAGTCCCAGGCCGTGCCTGTCAGCACCAGTGGGGCAGCACTGGTGTCTGTTCAGGACAGTGGGACTGTTGCGGCCACTGCAGTGGCACCACTGAGCCCTGGGGTGTGGCAGGCGGAGGGGCAGCATCAGCAGTTGCCCACTGTGCTTGGGAGTACAGGGTTCAGCGGCGGTGTCTGTGCACCACCTGTGGACATGCCCAGTCCTGGTTCTGGTGCACAGCACCCACCCTCAAGGGGTGCTGAACATCAGGGCCTTGCACACCCTGAGGGACAGGATGCTGAGGAGGCTGATGACCTCTTGGATGAGCACACCCACCTACTGCGAGCATCGGTCCAGCAGCAGATGTGGCTTGCGACGTCCATGGATGCACTGCATGTGGCTCTGGAGTGGGCAGAGGAGCATCGCAGCAGGGACACCACACTGATTCTGGCAGGGATGGACTGTTTGTGGGAGGATGTGACCGCTGCCACTGATAGGCAATCACAGGCATTCATTGCTGTCATGGCCACACAATGGGCACACAGTCAGGTGCCCCTGCATCGCGGACACCACGCAGTGCACTATCCACCCCCCATTCCCGGCGTCATGCGACTCCCACCCTGTCAACGCTGGGTTCAGCTGTGGGCATCCTGAGCAATCCTGATGCAGGCATGTTCGGTGTGCTGCAGACCCCTGCACGAGCACGGTCATGTTCATGCAGTGGAACCCCTAGGGGACCATCGGTACCACCCCCATGAGGCCAGAGGTCAGCCTGCCAGTGCTGGTGGGTCTCAGCGGGGCCGCCCATGCATCCGTGGTGGCCGTGGCACTGTGTCACTTGACTGACCTGTCTCCCAGCATGGCTACTGTCTGGTGCTGCCCTGTGTGCATTGTGTGTGTCAGTGGGCAGTGCACGGGAGGGTACCCGGCCCGGCACACAGACACACAGTCCACCTGCACACCCTCCCAGCTGCTGTCCACAGTTGCATGTGCATGATGATGCCAGCATTGCACTGTACACCAAAGTGCTATGGTGCTCAGCATCTGACACATGCACATGGACAGGCAATGGGCATAGTGGCCTGTGGACGTGTGTGTTGCTAGGGTGTGCATTCTGGGTTGGTGTGCTTCTGCCCTCTGTGCACATTTGTTGCATTGTATGTGTGCATGTGTGTGTGTCCTTCAGTGTGGTATGTTAATCCTCTCCCATCCCTGGCTGTGTGTGTGCCTCTGAGCCCTGCCACTTTCCTTGATGGCATGCACCCCTGGTGTGTGTCTATGCATGTTTGTGGGTTGTGCCTTGGCCACTGGTGGTTGCACATGGCCCCATGACTTACCTGGGTTGGCTGAAGTGCTCCTCCATGATGGTGTCCCGGTGCAGCTGTGCCAGCCGGAGCAGTCTGGGGTCCCGTCGGCAGGGGAGGCTGCCCATCACCATCGTCACTGGCGTCCCCATCGCTGTCCCCCTCCTTGACCTGTATGGCTATCCCACATTCATTGGCCATGTTGTGCAGGATGCAACAGGCCAGGAATATCCCACAGGCCTTTGAGGGGTTGTACTGTAGGGCACCGCCGGAGGTGTCCAGGCAACGGAAACATGCCTTCAGCATCCTGAACACCCACTTGATGACATTACGTGTGGTGGTGTGTGCCTTATTGTAGCGTTGCTGCGATCAGGTCGTGGGCCGCCAGTAGTGTGTGAGCAGCCAGGGATGGAGTGGGTATCCACTGTCACCTGTGTGTAGAAGGCAGAGGTTAATTTTGTGATCAGCATCGCCCTGCCCCAGGCCATGTAGGCCACTACCAATGCCACCTTTGGCCATGCCCCCCAGGCCCTATGATTGTCCATGTAGTTTGTATACTCACCCACTAGGTGTCCAGTGGGGATGTCCCCATTCTTGAATCTGTGGCACAGTGCCAACTGGTGGCAGATGAAAGAATCGTGTGCTCCCCAGGGTGCGTGGCACAGACATTGATGATGCACCCCCTGGCATCACACACCACCTGGCAGTTGATGCTGGCATAGCCCTTGTGATTCATGTATGTGGCCCCCTTGGGGCCAGGTGGTGTGCATATGGCCACATGGGTGCAGTCTATTGCCCCTAGCATGCCAGGCATACGTGCTACCCTGTGTAACTCCTGTATGTTTGCTGTGTGCTCCGCTGCTGGGCTGGGGAAATGGATGTACTCCTCAGCATGTGGCAGCAGTGCGCTGAGGAATTGGGTGAGGTGGCATGATGTGGCCAACTGGGTTATGCCTGTGGTGTCCCCAGTTGGTCTCTGGAAGGTACCCGTGGTGAGCAAGCACATGCAGGCTGTTACCTTGGTCTCTACTGACAGGGCATGGCTCCGTCGTGTGGGTGCCATCATCACATCACTGCACAGCTCACATAGCCACCTCAGAATTGCCCTGTTCGGGCAGTAGTGGCCCACAATCTCAGTATCAGTGTACAGCTCAAAGCTGGTGCGGGCTTGGTACTGCCTGTTGGGGGCATATCGCTGACGGGCCCTTCCACGGCCATGCCCTCCTGCCACCCGCCTTCTCACCCCCCTCATTATGGCCTCCATGTGGAAGGTGGCACTGGCCATGTCCCTGGCTTGTGTTCACCCCCCCTGGCAGCTGTTGCTGTATTCCCCCCGCTGTCCTGGCTGCTACCTCCCCTGCACTGGGTACACCTGCCTGTGCTGGCCTCTGTGCTGTGTGGCTCCCCACACCTTCCCTGTGCCTGGCTGTTCAGAGTGACCTTTCCCTGGCCTGCCCTGTTTGTGCCTCCTGCCCTGTCTGTCTGCCTCTGCCTCTGACACATGTGGCTTCCCTGTAGCGTTCTTGCTCGTCTTCCTTGTTCCTTTTTATTTTGGCTCATTTCTGCTATGGCGCAACTTCCGCTTGCTCCACTATTGTGCATGGCACAAGTCTTTGAATATCACACTGCGCCATTTATGCATGGTTCCTCCCCCTTCAGTTGCGCATGCCTTCATTATCATTGCGCTGTTGCTCAGCATGGTTTTGGGGGCGCAACTGCCTCCTGCTGAACATCCCAGAATGGCACAATTTCAGACTTGTGCAGGTGCAACCCTATTGCACATAGCTCAACTCTTTTGAATATCTGGGCCCTTATGTTAATGTTTTATTAACATACATGTACAGCTTAACCATATACTGAACAAGGTTTAACGCTGTTTAAGACCATATTTCATTATTATAGCAATAAGGCACTCCCAGGGATTATGTTAATGGCCAGTTAATCACCCTCTAAGTGCATGTGGCAGTCGGCCACACCTTGTGCCACATTACACCCCTAGCAGGTGTAATGTAATCAAGGTGATTAACAGACTATTAACAGAACTGTTGGTCATGCCTTATTGGTTAAATATTCTGTAAGAAAGCATTTGGTTTCCTTAGTTTGGTAAAGAAGGGTATTATACACAAAGTTTGAGGTTTAAACAGATAACACATTTAAATTCTTGTTGTGTTACATATCTTACAGTGTTATGACAACATTTTTGTAGGTACATTAATAAGTATGAGTTATGTTCAGAATTTGTGTTTGGTAAAGGTTCAAAAGAGGACCATGTAAGATATCTAAATATTCAACAGTGGTGCTGAGAAATAGAGTGCCACATTGCTCATGTCCCAAAAGAATAGTGTCATTGGCTGCAAAAAGATAGTGAGTGAAACAGTGCAACACCATAAATTAGTATTGACATAACAGTGGTAAGCAAAAGGAAATAGATAAATATTGAGAGGCATATGCTTGAGATAGATGTTGTCTTACTCTTCATAACAGAAAATTATACTAGATGACTTCTTGTGTTCTTCATTTGTGTCCATTTGTCTATGTATGTGTGGTGCTGCCATGACAACATTTTCAGGTAGTATTGGTACTTATCATTCTCAAAAAGACAGGATATTCATGGCAAAAAACTATGTTTAATGCATCAGTTAGGGTTGTTCCACAGTGACAAAAGCAAGGCAATTCGGTGTTAGGGTTGAAAATCCTAACTCCAAATTCACCCCCCCAGCACCACACACACACACAGACACACACACACATGCAAGTAGGGGGAAGGACCAAGGCAACACGACCAATGACAGACAACCAGCAGTAGGTGACAGATATAAAAAACAAGTGTCTCAATGTACTACAAGACATCCCCACCCACCTGACCAGGTACTGCATGCTCAGTGGAGATCAACAGCAAAACTGAGGCCATGTACACAAAATGTACACATCCCTGATTGCAGGTGCACGCAACATACCACACTTAGTAGTTGCATGGTCTTACCTAGCGATGCCCCACACCCCACCACACCTGGTACTGCACCTCAGCTATACAGCACAGCAAAACTAAGTAGTTATACAGGTATAACATGTGAAGTTGATTTCATGTATACACAACCTCCAACTGTTAGACACTGGAGGACCTTCACAAGGCAGTGCCCCACCCACTCAGACCAGGTACTGTGTAGTTACTGGAGAACCCCAGTTAAAATGAGCCCATGAAGATCAACACTGTTACTCCATGATTGCAGCCTTGCAAAGGTTAGTACAATTATGACTCACAGAGTCTGTGGTAGAGAATGCCCCCTCCCATCATACAACACATGGCCCATTGTCACTAAAAGCTATAGTAAAAGCAATTCTGTTTATATCTTCAGTACACCTACTTGATTGTTGGTAACATAGTTATCACTTGCATGACGTTAGCCACAGAATGGTCTGCCAAACCTAAACTCTAGGTACTACAGTCTGAGTGTAGACCAAGTGAAAAAAAGTGAGGCTGTGGGCATAAATGATACAGCTCACTCATTGCAAGAAAACTCAACTTACCACAATTTCAATAACCAGGTAGTACATCCTCAGTAGAGAGCCACAACAAAATTGAGCCTATAGACATCCGTGACACACCTCCGTCATTGTAGGTACAGTAATGTTAGCACATGTAGAACTTGCTTGGCCTCACCCAGCTAATTCCACTCTGTGTTAGATATAGCAGTTACTGGATTCTTAGTATACAAACACACTGAAGGTAACTATATGGACATCAACAGTACACCGACATCACTGAAACTGTATAATTGATAGTGACATTAGTAGTTGCACAGCCTTGTACAGGCAATAGTTTTCCCGTACCCTTGAGATCAACCTGTGTATCTTGAGTGGACAGATGCAGTAAATTTACTACTATGTAAATTACATACTTAAATGCAACAGTTGTTGCATCTTGATGATGGATGTGTCTTTTAGTACATTTCTGTTGCTGTCTTTATTTCTGTTTACTCATAAGTGTAAAAATCTTTGTACAGCTGCAATCAGAGAGTTGCATCATTGATATCCAGTCAGGGTGCAGTACCAGGTGTGGTGGGGTGTGGGGGGCATCGCTAGGTAAGGCCATGCAACTACTAAGTGTGGTACGTTGTGTGCACCTGCAATCAGGGATATGTACATTTGGTGTACATGGCCTCAGTTTTACTGTTGATCTCTACTGAGTATCTGGTCAGGTGGGTGGGGATATCTTGTAGTACATTTAGACAGTTGTTTTTTATTTCTGTCACCTACTGC
This sequence comes from Neoceratodus forsteri, assembly GCA_016271365.2. Lineage (NCBI taxonomy): Eukaryota > Metazoa > Chordata > Ceratodontiformes > Ceratodontidae > Neoceratodus > Neoceratodus forsteri. The sequence goes on from CM028131.1 coordinate 1,255,360,506, forward strand.
TGGTTGTCTGTCATTGGTCGTGTTGCCTTGGTCCTCCCCCCTACTTGCATGTGTGTGTGTGTCTGTGTGTGTGCGGTGCTGAGGAGGTGAATTCGGAGTTAGGGTTTTCAACTCTAACACCGTATTTCCTTGCTTTTGTTGCTGTGGAACAACCTTAACTGATGCATTAAACATAGTTTTTGCCATGAATATATATATATATATATATATATATATATATATGTTATATATATATATATATATATATATATATATATACACATATACATACACACACACATATAGTAAACAATTTTAAATTCCTGCTGTCATTAAACTAGCCTGTCTCTTGCAATACACTTCATGTATTATACCTTACATTTATAATCATATGAGACCATGCAGTTTAGGTACATCTTGCTTAGTGTCTTTGAGTCACATTACATCTTTGACTCACTGATGCCCCAAGACGCCTGTAGGTGGCAGCAGAAAAGATATTCCTAAATCTTTAACACCTCCAGGCTTCCTACACTTTGTGCCATGGAGGACGTAGGATGTCTGAGGACATCACTGCTTAAAACTTAATATTTCACAAAGTGAAGTGTGAGTAGAATTGACTGCATAGCACTGAAAGAAAGTTAATTTAGTGCTGAACAATTATGCCACTGATACTTTGTGTCTGTCACATATACTTTAGAAGATATTCACATTTTTGTATGGTATGGTGTGTATGGCTGACATTTGTCTCTCAAGCTTCACCTAGCCACCTTGAATAAAACAGAAAAAAAATACATGCATCATGTTAGAAAAATTGCTTTTTAGTACAAAATTAGTTTTGCACCTCTATCTAATGTATGGACGCTGAATTTGGGGTCAATATGTTAAATATTTTCCCACAAAAAATATTTTATGTTGCCATTTTTATTGAAATTTTTTTTTTGCTATTTCAACCAACATAGAAAAAAACAGTAACTACTTATAATTAATTGCATAGCACTATTAGAAAGGTAATTTTGTACTGAACAACTTTGCTGCTCGTACTTTGTGTGTAGCACTTACATTCACGAGGTATTTACATTTGTTTGTGGCAAGCTGATTATGGCTTGATTTTGCTAAGAAAGCTCCAGGTTACACTGTTACATGTATATAGGTCACAAGTGGTGAAACTCTCAAAGAGCTCCTGAGGCCTCAATGAGTTAATGTAGATAAGACAAAAACAAAACTGGGATGCCACAAAACCTGGCACCCCTTTGATAACTGTTCACACAACTTTTGTTCTGCATTACATGCTCTACCCTCTTTCCCGCTTTCGTGGAACTATCCTTTGCTTCTCAGGCTTTTGTTTCATTGACTCTATTTTAACCTCAGCATCTGATTGCTGAGACAATTTTTATTTTTTTTATTTATTGAAATCTTGGATGACACCCATGAGTGGATGCTTGTTAATTGGTTCCACATCAGTTAACAAGTACAGAGTGATACATAAACATTCAGATACAGAGTGGTTCGGTGGCAAATATACAAATACATGTTATGGTACAACAATACAGATAAAGTACATGATTACAGTATCCTGAGGTATTGTACCATATATGTCCACATCAAGGAGAGACAAAAATCAGTACAGTAGACAGAGGGAGGAGAAGAGGGGAGAAGATGGAGAGGTAATGGTAAGAGAAAGGGGTGGGTGGGAGTAGGAGGTGAAGGGGGTAGGGAAGAGAGGTGGGGTTGGGTATGACAGTGCCATGGGAGAGGACAGGGAGTCAATGAAGTGCAATGGCAGGGCTACCCAGTGGAACAGTGAGAGGGTTAAGAAGTGCTAGAGGGTAAGTACAGACTACAGCAATGGGATTATTGACTTAAGGTGGGATTTTAGTTGGGGCAGGCACAGGTACCTGCAGTGAGAAGGTGTTGGTGCAGTTTGCATTTAAAAGAGTCTATTGTTGCTGCATCACACATGTCCTGAGGTAGCACATTTGTCCAGAGGGGGGGCTCAGTATGAGAAACCCCACTGAGCCAAGGTAGTGCGGCACCTTGGCACATGGAATATCTGAGAGGTGACACTTCTAGTTTGCTTTGTGCTCTGGGGAGGGGTCAGTAGGTTCCATAGTCCTGGTGGTAGAAGGTTTGAGGAGACTTTTTGGGTGAGGAGGCAGGTTTGGTATCTGATTCTTCCACTGAGCTGTAGCCAGCCAGCTGTGGTATAGAGATCACGTGTGTGTGAGTCTAGCAGCACCTGTGAGGAGAGGGCAGGCTTTATTCAGAGCAGTTGAAATGCGGTGGAGGGCTGTGTCTGTTGCAGATCTGTAGATCATCAGCCCATAATTGATGAGTGAGACGATTGAGCTATTGATGGCAGTGCTCAGGACTTCATGTGTAAGACAGTGCCTGTGCTGATAAAGGATTCTGATTCTGGTATTGATGGCCCTTGTAGTAATGTCGATGTGCTCAGCATATGATAGGGTGGAATTGATAGTGATGCCTAGGTATTTGAAATGCCAAATAAGTTCAAGAGTGGTACTCCCAACATTCATTATTGCAAGGGGGGGAGGCTCTGTGTTTGCTTTATGGGATGGAGAACATCATGGTCTTGGTCTTTTTATAATTCAAGACCAGCCTATGGTCCTTAAACCACTGTTCCACAGATGCAAAGCCACTTTGTAGATCTGTCTCCAGATGTTCAATGTGTTGGCTTCTGGTAAATAAGACCGCATCATCTGTGTAAAGGAGCATTTGACATGAGCTAGAGGATGGGAGGCTGTTTAAGAATAAGCTGAACAGCAGCAGTCCTAATATGGTCCCTACTGTACACCAGTAGAAGAAGAAAGTATTTATTGTTTGGCCATACAAGGCCTACACAAAACTAGAAATAAAAACATACATTATAAATACAATCACATATCTCACATACAGATTAAATTTCTCATAAGCAGGAGCCCATATAACATCATATAATGATATATCAACACACACACAATTCATATATTTCCCCAAATAGGGAGAATAGTACAGTTAATATAAAAATTCACCAAATAAGTCAATATCATGAGAGACAGATTAGAGAATATTGCACTAGTGATGTTCTAAAATTTCCCTCTTAATTGCCAGTCCCAATCAATACAGTACATATAAAGAAGTTCAATACATAGAGCAAAATCAGAGGAGGGAAACAATGAGGTAATATAAAAATGTGTATATTACATACAGCATATACATGCACTATTCCATATATACCTCAAACCAGTTATAGTCTATAGATCATATCAATTCATATTCAGTAATGCATCATTATACAATACTGTCTATCTGATGTTTCTTTCTAATTCTTGCAGCATACTGTATATAAAATTGTTTGCTAATCTCTTAATGGTATTTTCATCATTTGTATTCATGAGAATAACTGTGGTTTCACTTTTTGATATATTTGGCTAATTTATAAATGGTCTCAGCCAATATTGCCTTATTCTATAATACCAGGAGCATTGCCATAAGACATGAAGAAGATCTTCACTAATCCCAGTTTCACAATCACATATTTCAGATACCTTGGGAAGATTTTTATATCTAGTCTTTAGAATGTTATTTTCTAACAACTCCAGTTTTACTTTTAAAAAGATATTTCTACTTGTCCTTATCTCCAGAATATCCCAGTACTCCCTAAACTTAATTATATCATTGCTTTCTGCATACCATGTAGAGAATCTCGATAATTGGATCTTCTTTAGATCTTAATTGATCCAATATTTATCATTTTTTTAATATAAAACTTATATTTAAGGCTTATCTCAACATTCTTATTATAGTACAATTTTAATACTGAGAGACCGTATTGATCCAGTTGACTATAGATATCTTGCAAACAACATTTTTTACCACAATCATTTTTAATCCAGCAAAGCTGTTCCAGAAAGTATTTCTTTAACAGCTTATCATCATCTACTCTAGTTAGATATAGCCAATATTTAAGCTTTCTCCCTTCACTAAATGCATTAACATTTATTAATCCAAGTTTTGCCCTTAGATAGAGTGATGGGTAAGAGGGAGTAACTTGTAATTCAGCCCGTAATATTTTATATATCGTGGTCATATATACTTCAGCATCACCTGGATTCCATGCTTCATTTGCATACATCACCTGTGTCCAACATTTGGCTTTAATGGCTTTAAGCAAAGGCTTTAAAGAACCCCCCCCCATAAGAATAATTAAATGTTTTCAGACTATTCATAATTTTCTTACATTTTCCAGATATTATTTCTTGATGTTGTTTCTACTTACGATTAGTTGAAAAAGTTAATCACAAATATGTATACTGTTTAACAGCTCTTATTCTATGATTATCTAATCTAAAATAGGATTCAATAGAAGCAGAAATGGAGAAACATAAAATTTAACAGCAGATAAGGACCGCTTGGCCCACCTAGTCTGCCCATTTCCCTACCTAACAGATAAGCTGCAGATACTAGTTAACCAATAGCCTCCTTCCTCCTACCCCCCCACTAGAATTGCCTTGTGTCTGTCCCATGCATTCTTGAATTCCCCCACTGTTTTTGACTCTACAACCTCCTCAGCAAGGCTGTTTCATGCATCTACAACCCTCTCTGTGAAGAAATACTTCCTCTCATTACCTCTGAGCTGTCCCCCCTCTTTCTTCAAATTGTGTCCCCTTGTTCTTGCATATCTATTTTTATGAAAGATGCTACCCTCTTGGAATTTGTTGATTCCCTCGAGGTATTTGACAGTTTCTATCATGTCCCCCTTCCCCCTACTTTCCTTGAGGCTATACATCAAACATTCCTTTAGTTTTCTTCATATGTCTTCTTGTGTAGACCCTGCACCATTTTGGTTGCCCTCCTCTGGACAGCCTCCACCCTGTCTATGTCTTTGTAGAGAAGGGGTCTCCAGAACTGCACACAGTACTCCAGATGTGGTCTTACCAACTGTCTGTACAGAGGGCCAACAACTTCCTGTTTTCTACTGGTGATGCCTCTCCCTATGCATCCCAGTATCCACCTAGCCCTCCTTACTGCCTTCTCACATTGCTGGCCCACCTTTAGGTCATCTGATATGACTGCCCCCTGATCCTTTTTCATTGTTGTTGTTGTCAGTATCTCATCCCCCATTGTGTACTCTTCCTCTGGGTTTTTGTTTCCCAGGTGCATTACTTTGCACTTCTTTGCATTAAATCTAAGCTGCCATACATTTGACCATTCCTGCAACCTTGCCACGTCCCTTTTCATCCTTTCCACCCCACCTTGCATATAAACCCTGTTGCAGATCTTTGTGTCATCTGCAAAGGGACATACTTTCCCTTCCAGTCCCTCTGCAATGTCACTTATAAAGACATTGATAGGACCGGCCCCAGTACTGAACCCTGTGGTACCCCACTAGTAACCCTCCTTTCTTCACTGTGGACTTCATTTACTATTACCCACTGTGTCCTGTTGTCCAGCTGGTGTTTTACCCAGGCTACCACCATGGGACCCACTCCCAGGCTGACTAATTTGTTTATTAATCTTTTGTGTGTGACTGTGTCAAATGCCTTGCTAATGTCTAGGTAGGCCAAGTCCACAGCCCCTCCCTGGTCTACTACGTTGGTCACCCAGTCAAAGAAATCAATTAGATTTGTCTGACATGACCTTCCTGCTGTGAATCCATGCTGCCTTGGGTCCTGTGCCCCATTGGCCTCTAGGTACTCAACAATTCTTTCCTTCAGAAGTGATTCCATCATTTTCCCTACCACTGAGGTTAAACTGACAGGTCTGTTGTTTCCTGCCTCTGTCTTGCTCCCACTTTTGTGAAGGGGAATCACATCTGCACTCCTCCAGTCCTCAGGTACCACACCATCCTCCCATGATTTTTTAAAAAGGGTAGTCAGTGGTGTTACTAGTTCTTCCCTTAGTTCTTTTAAAATTCTGTGGTGAATCCCATCAGGCCCCATTGCTTTATCCACCTTCAATTTTAAGAGTTCTTTCAGAACCTTTTCATCTGTGAAAGGACTAATATCAACCCCCCTATCCAGAGTGTTTCTATTGACTGGATTAGGTATCTCCCCCTGCTTTTCCATTGTGAATACTGAGCAGAAGTATTCATTCAATATCCCTGCTTTTTCACTGTCACTCTCTGCCCAACCACCTTCCTCTTTATTCAGCCTCAGTATCCCTGCCTTAGTCTTTCTTTGCTCCCTATTGTACCAATAAAAGGTTTTATCACCCTTCTTAACCGAGTTGGCTATCTTTTCCTTGGTTTGGGCCTTTGCTATTCTGACTGCCTTCCCACTTCCTTCTGCTTTAACTGGTACAGTTCCCTGTCCTGCTCCTTCTGTGTTTCCTTAAACTTCCTGAATGCTATCTTTTTCTCCTTACCTTTCCCAGCACTTCTTTTGAGAACCATAGTGTTTTTTTTTCTTTCATTTTGATTTGTTTATTTGCTTCACACAAATGCTTGTTGCCTCTGTGATGGCAGTTTTGATGTTTCCCCATTGTTGCTCCACCCCAACTTCATGCCTGTTTGCTAGTGCTTTTCTGAGGCACTCTCCCATTTTGACAAAATCAGCCATCCTGAATCCAGTACCTTCACTTTCATGTGGGTTGACTCTACAGCTAAGTTTATCATAAGCCACACTGTTTGGTGGTCACTTGTTCCCAGATGGCTACCCACTTCAAGATCAGAGATCCTCTGTCCATCCTCATTTGAGAGTACCAGGTCTAAGATTGCATCCTCCTGAGTGGGTTCCAAAACTAGCTGCCTGAGGCATGCCCCCTGTAGGGCATCTAGAATGGCCCTGATCTTGGATGTGGCTGCAGCAAAGGTGCTCCAGTTAACATCTGGCATATTCAGGTCCCCCATCAGCAATATCTCCCTTTTCTCTGCCATCCCAAGGATGTCTTCTATCAGTTCCTTATCTATTTCCTCCCCCTGAGATGGGGGTCTGTATACAACTCCTGTGCAGATAGTGGAGCCATTTCATGTCTCCAGGGTGACCCACAGTGCCTCCTCCCTTCCTTTACATAGACAGCTACTCCTCCTCCTCCTCTTCTTCCCTCCCTATCCTTCCTGTAGATTGTGTACCCTGGTATGTTGACATCCCAGTCATGGTCATCTGTGTACCATGTTTCTGTGACTGCCACGATATCCAGGCATCCCTCTTCCATCAAGGCCACCATTTCTGGGAGCTTTTTACCTAGACTATGGGCATTGGTACTCATTACCCTCAATTTTTTTATGGCTTTATTTCTTTTTGCCCCATTCCTGCCCTTAGTGCCTTTGTGTTTTTCTCCATTTACCCCTGCCCTTCTCCCTATCAACTGCTTTATCTTGGTGTTTACCTCACTAACTACCCTGATTTTGGGGGGCTAGGATTTCCCTTCTCCATTTCAGTGCCTCCCCCCTAGGCTAGTTTAAATGCTTGCCAATGAACCATTTAAACGTATCACCTAGTATCCTGGTTTCCTTCCTGGATAGATGCAGACCATCACACCTGTATAGGCCTTCCTCCCTCCAGGTAGAGCCCCAGTCCCCAATGAAGCCAAATCCCAGAGCTCTGCACCAGTTCTTCAATCAGTCATTGAATCCCATGGTGCAGAGTACCCTAACCTCATCCATGCCATAGACAGGTAACATGTCTGAGAAAGTTACCGTGTGTGCTACTTGTCTAAGGCCCCTCCCCAACTCCACAAACTCTTTTTGCATTGCTCTGATCCCATTTTCAGCCAAGTCATTTGTCCCTAGGTGGATAATGACATCCATCTCCCTTCCCCTTGCAGCTGCTCCCTTGATCCTGAGGATTCATTTCTTGTCCCTCCAAGGCTTGGCACTGGGCAGGCACCTTACCTCCCTTTCCCTTCCCTCCCCCAGTTCTACCCCCTAACAATTGAGTCCCCCAACAGGAGTTGTTTCCTTCCCCTGTGGGGTCCTGTGCCTCCCTTCTGTGGGTCTCCATTGTGGAGGTTCCCAGCATCCTCCTTGGTCTCCACAGCAGGTGCCTCCATAGAGGAACCATGCTCCGCTAGAGTGGCGAATGAATTGCAGTGAGGCACAACTGGAGGGATGCACCTCTGTTTTACCACCCTCACCCTTCCTGAGCCCACCATGGTCCAACCACTCCTTTTTCATGGCAACCTCTGAGGTAGTGGCAGTGGCCTGGGTGGTCCCTGAGTGGGGGAGCAGGTTTCTCATATCCATGCCAGGTCAACATGGAGACGAAAAACCTCATCCCTCAGACCAGAGAAGTGCCTGCAAATAGGGCAGCAATGCGATCTCCAGAATGTCTCCCGGAAGACTGCTGTTCCACAGCCAATGCATAGCACCACTACCCACATGTCTGTGTCCCTTCCTGTTAAAGATGCTTTTCTTTTGTTTTTTTTTGTTCTTGTTTTAGAGTGTGCAAGCTTGTGAGTGTCTCTAGCCCCTATTCAGTGTGCTGTGCCTTTAAGAATATGAACAGGTGTATGTTGTTAGCAGTTTTGGGGAAGTGATGTCAGAACCCCTGCTATAAAGGAAGCTATGCACTTGGGGTGGGTGGAGTGAGGGGAAGGGTGGGAGGGAGTAAACCTATGCCATCCAGAAACAATCAACTACAGCTCTGACTCTCCACCCCAGGGAGTGCCTTCCTTCCTTTCAGGCATCTATTTCACAGAAGTTAAGTAACAGGTCTAGTCACAAATGACTGCAAATATCTCCCAGCTACAGTTCCTCCCTAGCAAATTAAAGTTAAATCTAAGAAAAGTCAACCCCCAAAACAGAATCAATACTAGTTACTTACACAGGTCCAACAAGTAATAATTCAGTTCAGTGTGGTCTAGAAAATAACCTCCTTTATTAAAGGATATCAGTGTCAGTGGCTCAGTAGGTAGCACACTCGCCTCCGGGGCCGGGAGATCAGAGGGCTGTGGGTTCAGTTCTCACATCTGGCACTTGGGTTAATATCCCAGTACTGACACTGTAGTGCAGCATGAGAGGGGTGTTGCACTTCTGAGGTGCCGTCTTTCAGATGAGATGTTAAACCAAGGTCCCATCTGCCTGGATTGGTGGTAGTTCAGGTAGATGTTAAAGATCCCATGGCACTTATCGAAAAGAGTAGAGGAATTTCCCCGGTGTCCTGGCCTAATTTCCCTCATTCACTAAAAATACTACCAACAGCTTAATCTTTTTCAAGGTCAGTTGGCATTCATCTGTATCCCCCTTCCCCAGATCATGCCTGAAAATAGGCAGGATATGTCTAGTGCACTTACCCGCTTACCCGGTCAACAAAAAAAAAAAAAAAGCTGTGGCTGCTTTCTCACTCTCTTTGTCTCAGCCCAAAAGACCTAAAAGTTAAAGTTTTAGTTTTAGATATATTTATTTTTTAATTGTAGGGAATCTGTACCTATTTTCAGAACAATCAGTTGTATTTGCAGGTCACTTTGGTTTCAGAAATCAAAACTAGATCATCAGCATAGGCTAAAATAGATGTCAGCCTAGTGCCAATCTTTGGTGCATCATTATCACTTTGTTCAAGTTCCCTAATAAGGGGATCCATATACAAATTAAAAAGTGTTGGAGCTAATATACAACCTTGCCTTACACCCCGATTAATTCTAAATGGTTTAGTTGTTTCCACAGCTACACCAAACCTGACCTTAGCCCAGCTTTTACTATACAAGGCAAAAATTATTGAAACTAGAGCCTGATCTACTTCCTCTTTTGCACATTATTTCCCATAATTGTGCCCTATGAACCATATCAAAGGTGGCAGACAAATCAATAAATGCCGTATAATGTTTTTGCCTCCTTTTTTTAACATACTTATGAATTAAGTGATTCAGGATAGAACAATTATCTATTGTTGATGTTCCACAATGAAAACCTGTTTGGGCGTCACTTACCCTTCCCATTAGTTGAATTTGAGTTTTAAGATGCCCCAAGATAATGTCAGAAAATATTTTAGGACTTACATCCATTAAACTAATAGGACGGTACATGGCTGGATCCCCAATATCTCCCTTTTTGTGTATTGGAATAATTTCTGCACCTTTCCAATGGGGGGAAGATAGTGTGTTTTAATACATTTATTGAAAAAGATGCACAACATTTGGCTCCAGAATAGGGTGTTACATTTATAAACTTCCACTGGGATTTTATCTGGCCCAGGGGACTTGTTGGATTTCATAGTTTTTATTGAAAAATAAACATCTTTAACTGAGAACTGATATAAGTTATGACTATCAGCTACTTCCAGATTCCTCAGTAGATGGATCATAAAATATCTTCTCAAAGTACTCCAACCATTGGGGTTCTGTTATATAACAGTAAGCATTAGTTTTACTATTTAGGGAGCCTTTGGCCACAAGTTGGCAGACATCTTTATTATTCTTTTCTTCAATTGTATCCAGCATTTGAGCCCACTTCATAGTCTGAAAATCCTTTTTTTCAGAAGCATTTTTTTATAATCCTTTTTCTTCACCATAAGCTGCTGTGATAACTGTTCATTTTTACATGCTCTTACCTGCCTTATCAATTTCCTTACATCATTTTTAAAGGTAACACATTCCTGGCCAAACCATGTTTGTTTCTCATTACATTTACTAATCAGCACACCTTTATACATGCTCTTCCTTATTTATTTAAACAGATTTTCTACCTTTGCCCATATAATCTTAACATCTTGGGTCAGCCATATATCTTTACCCACTGACTCATCAAAGGACAAAATCTGCTCCAATTCTCTACATTCTAGTCTACCATCCCATATAATATGCTTATTAACTCTGCACTCAAAAGGGACCATGAATTTTGTACTTATGGTATCCCTACCCCATTATTCAGTACTCAATAATAATGGAAAATGGTCACTTTCTGCCCTAGTTGGAATATGTAGGGAGGACCAGAATTTTATATCTCCTGACCACAGAGCCAGATTCAGTAATGATTTTTGATGAGCCTTAACATATGTATAATTCCCATGCTCATCACCCAAAATCCAACCATTAGGTGGGTATAGATCCAACTCAGACATTAATTCAATCAGGATCTTACCAGATTTATTAACACCCAAATCTTGTGAGGTTCGTACTGGAGGGGAATGGTTAGAATTATATACCAATAGGGAATTATCTAGGAAACCATCATAGATACTAATCCTAGCATTGTCTGCGGTGCACCAGATCTGACAGGTCTGCTTTCAGAGATCACATCCCCAGTTCTAACCTGCTGATAGTAGTTGCTCAGGTAGCTAGTGAACCAGCCCAAAGTTTCTGAGGAGAGCCCACTGTCAGCCAGTTGTTTGAGGAGGAGTCCATAATGCACTGTATTAAATGCCTTTGATAGGTCAATGAATGCGGTTCCTACCAGGAAGCCTTGGTCTAATGTGTGGGGGATGTATCCCATAAATTCTAGGAAGGCTGTGATGGTGCTGTGGCCACCCCTGAACCCATGCTGTTCAAGACACAGTGGTTGATAGTGGTTGAGGTACTCCACAAGTTGTTCAGCCATGATCTGCTCCAGGGCCTTGGACAGTGGGGGGGGGTATCGAAATTGGTTAGTTATTGTGCAGAGTCCAGTTGCCACTTTCATGCACCAGGGTAACTGTCACAGATTTCCAACACTGAGGGAATTGTGAGTGACAGAGAGAGAGGTTTATAATTTGTGTCAGCAGGCTAAGAACTTCCTTAAGTGCCAGGCTATCAAATTTTAAGTCTAGGAAGTCCCCACTGTGTCTTGACTTCCTTAGTACCTTTTCCAGATATTTTCTGGCATAGGCTTCAGAGACTACTTTGAAGTGATATAGTGGTTGGTCACAGGGATGGCCACAGGACCTCCACTAGTTTTCCCCAGGCCCCTGGTGGACTCCAGTATCATCTTCCTTGGCATGGCCTTGGGCCAAACAGCAACTACTGTACATATCTCACCCATGTCCCTCCAACCTCTATTGCCTACCCACTTCTTGCATAGAATCCCAAACCGCCCTCATCTCCTTAAGCTTTGGGCCTGTGAGTCTCAGAGAAGTAGTGAGTTACTTCATTCTTCTAATGTTGCCTACCCTAGTAATCCAGGAGTGCATGGAGGGGGAAGTCTGCTGTACTCAGTTTGCCGTAATTTCCTTCATTGCTGTCAGGCACAGGATCCTTAATAGTGCCATCTGTTTTTTGTCTCTTAGTGTGTGGGACCTTAGACCTAGGACAATTATTTTAAAGTCAAACTGTATTTAGGTACCCCAGAGAGTCTCTGGGTAATCGTGTGTGGAAGACCAGAATTCTACTATCCTTGGGCACTTCCAAAACACATGAAAGTGGGTACCTTCTAGTCCACAGCATTTCCAGCACCTGTCTGAGTTTTCTGACTGGAAGTATTTTGTATGGAGGAGGTGTGGAATAATCTAGATAGGCACTTCCACCTAAACTCTTTCCACCCTGGGGATGCTATGGTTCTCCAGCCCTGTTTCCGAGTCATCTCCCAACTCTCCTCTGGGATAGGGGTACCAGATTCTTCTTTCCATTTTAATCTTAGCTTATTTAGTATCTGGTCTAGGTCTCCCCTCAGTACTTTGTACCCCACACCCTGTACCAGTTTACCCTCTCCTGCCAGTCTAGCGGCCCAATAGAGGAAGTTCTCTAATGGTGTAAGATCTCTGTCAATTTTTGCTACTAGTTGATTCGTGGTGAGGAAGTGCATTATCTGTAAGTATCTGTGGAAATTGGATCTTGGTAGGGCAAATGTTTCTTGAGTTCCATGAAGGGTAAGATATTGTGGTTGGCAATCAAGGATCTAAGCAAAGCCAGAGAATGGTGATTTAATCTAGTATACACTGGGCTGGTTCTTGCCAGGCTGAAGTTAGGATCCCAAATTATGGCTGTTAAGGGGCCAATTCCCTCTGGTGTCTGTGTTAGCTTTCTAGCCTTGGACCAGACTCTCAGTGTGTGTCTGGTCCATGTGTTGTCTAAGTCTTTCCATATTGTGGGGGTTAGTGTCACGTAGGGAGCAGTGTGGAGTGGAAGGATGGTTGACTGGCTTGCTTCTCTCTCTTGCCAGCCTGTGTCACCCCACTGTTTGGTCCAGGCAATTATTGGAGCTATCTGTGTAGCCACATAGTAATTTCAGTGGTCCGAGAGGGCCAAGCCTCCCCTCTCCCTGGGCTGTGAGAGTGTTGCCTGGCAAGCTTATCTACTACCTTTGCCCCACACAGACCCCATTATGGTTTTATTTGTCATTTTCCAAAAGAATTCTGGGATGTTGACTAGGAGGGCCTGGAATAGAAAAAGGAACCAGGGCAGAACTTTCATTTTGATTATGACAGTTCTTCCCCCCAGTGATAGAGGGAGTAGCTCCCATCTCAACAGATCCTCTTTAATTTCCACCAATAGTTTTTCACAATTTAATTTAAAATGATTTGCATTAATAGGGGAGATTTTAACCCCTAAGTAATGGATTGTGTTTTTGTTGACCCATTTGAAGAGAAAGTCATCCAGGGCTCCTGTCCCAAAATGGGCTCCAAACCGTATGGCTTCTGACTTGTCATGACTGACTTTATAGCTTGACACCTGCCCATATCTCTCTAGTTCCCATAAAAGCTCCAGGACAGAGGTCCGTGACGATGTCAGGAAACACAGGGTGTCATCTGCATAGAGTGAAATTTTGTGGGGGTGGTGCCCCACCTCAATGCTCTGTATCTTTTCATTATCTTGGCCCACCACATCATGAGGCTCAATACATAGGGCGAACAACAGAGGTGACAGGGGGCACTCCTGTCTGGTTCCTCTGCTGAAGTAGAATCTATTGGATGTAACACCATTTACCCTCACTGTGGCCTGTTGAGATGTGTATAGGGACCACCAAACCCTGCAGCCTCCTTGCCAAAATTGAGGTGTAAAACTTCTGAGCTACATTGAGTAGAGAGATGGGTCTATATGACCCACAGTGCAGTGGGTCCTTTACAGGTTTGTGTATTACCATGACCTGGGCATATTGCCAGGAGGGCGGCACCACCACCCCCTCAAGGATCTCCTCAAAAACCCTTCCCAGATGGGTGAAGTCCTTAAAACTCTCTGGGTAGCCCATTGGAGCCTGGGACCTTTCCTGATTTTAGTCCTGCTATTGTAGTGGTTATCTCCTCCAGGGAGGGGGGCATCTAGCACCTCTACATTCTCCTGGGATAGTTTGTTTATTTTAACCCTCTTAACTCATTGTCTCCACAGGAGCTCTCTGAAGTTGCACCACTTGTCTCCGGTATACTGTTAACAGTGAATCCTGGTCCTTTCTAAGCAAACTCAAGCTATAGTTAGCATGCCACAAACAAATCCTAATAGCTCAAGAACTGTAAGTGCTAGGCACAAAGTATTTATTTATTTATTAGTTTTTTTCCAATTGTTTAACCAGGAGTAGCACACTAAGCTGAAAGCTTGTCTACAGGTGCAATCTGGGAGCACAGGGAAGTTAAGTGACTTACTCAGGGTCACACAGTATACAAGTGGCATGAGTGGCAAAGTTATTCAGCACAAAATTACCTTTCCAATGGTGCTATGCAGTCAAATATATATTATATTTAGTTATGTCATATATTAAAATATATAAGTGACTTCTCCTGATGTTGCACGGGCACACAGGAAGTCAGTAGCTGACTTCTGTAGGTGTCCTCAGGACACGCCGGTGTATTTTACTAATGACTACAGGTGTCTGCTAGGAGACAATGAGTGAAAGAATTCCATAATTCTCTCCCTGAGTGCCTCCTGTGTCTCTTATCTGTATAACCTCTGCTGGAGTTTTCCAAATTCCTTGGTAATCTTTTGGGGATCTGTGAGTACACATTGTCTGTCCCCCTGAGCTTTTAGTCCCAGTACCATTCTTCCCACCGTTTTTCTGTAGAGCTGCCATGCCAACAACCTACCTGACAATTTTCTGCCTCATAAAATCTCTGGTGTGAGTATCACAGCTGCCCTCTATCCATTCATCTAGGAGTTTGTTCAACCTAGTTCTGCATTCCTCTAATCTTGCTCTTACCTCTTCTGTCTGAACAACTTTATGTTCCACTCTAGGTTGAATAGTGTTCTTTCTAGCTCATCTTGTGTCTTGAGTCTGGCTTTCTTGATGCAAGCTGTGTAACTAATTGTTTTCCCTGTAAGGACTGCTTTAAAGCCATCCCACCAAATAGTCCCACTTGTAACCTGCAAGGGGTTGAGTGTCTCATTATCTCTCAGGGTATCTCTAACCAGTTCTTTATACTCTTCTCTATTCAGGAGGGAGACATTCAGTCTCCACTGGGAGTTTTGACCTCTCAGGGTGGCCTGCACCTGCATTATTACCATGCTGTGACCTGACACTGTCCTGGGCCTGATTGTCACTGTCTCTATTTTATGTAGCCACTTTGTAGTGATAAACATCAGGTCTGTCCTACAGTAGGCATTGTGGGGGACTCTTGCATCAAAAAGAACCTCACAACCCTCCCCATGATTTAGCAAATAAGGAGCAATAAATAAATAGTACTTTACAATTTTTTCTTTTGCCATTCTATTCAGCACACTTTATAGCAATGGATCTAAACAGTTATACAGCCACTCCCCAAAAAATAGCCTAACAGTGTTTCACCCCTTTCATGGGGGCTTTATTAAGAGCTCTTGATAAAGACCCTGTGAAAGGGGTGAAATGCCGTCAACCTATTTTTTGGGGGGTAGCTCTATAACTGTTTAGATCCATTGTTTTAAAGTGTACTGATTAGAATGGCAAAAGAAAAAACTTGCAAAGTATACTTTATTTTTTGAACCTTATTTGTTAAATCTGGGGGAGGGTTGCAAGGTTCTTTTTGATACAACAGCAAGTACTTTTTTTTTTCTAACTTCATTTATTATTTTTTGGTTTTCTTCCACCCCCCCAAGACCATGGAGTGCACCGCCTGGAGGAGCACATACACACCAGGATCTGGAGGCCCCTTCCACCCCACCCCTCACTTTCATTGCCACATGGTGCCACCTATGCACCCACTGGACCTCCACCCAGTGGGAGCAGGACTATGGATGGGTGGGCATCCACCCCTTGGAGGGGAGAGCCACAGCTCAATCCTGCTCCAATCTACCCTCCTGAGCCGGCACTCTGGTGACCCAAGGTCATTCCCAAATCTGGGTCACTGATGTAGCATGAGGTAATTACCAGCCCCTCAGCCCTCTGCACTACTGGGCTGGCTAGTAAATACTTTTTAACCTTATGCAACCGCAGCCAGTGGGTCACCACTTTCTGTCTCTACATTGTGGGGGCTGACCAGTAATTATAGTCCTGGACCCTAGGGTTACAGTGTGTCCAGGCCTCAGTCAATCCTAATTCTCAGGATATTCTGTTCAGTCCTCTAGCTGTTCTTGAAGGCTGGCTCCCCTCTATCCCTGACCTATCTAGTGTGGGTCCAATGTAGTATTGAAATCTCCTACACTAAACAGCTCTCCAGTGGGGAAGGGGGCACCTTGAGCATAACTCCACTAAGGAACTTTGTGTTCTCCTTTTCTTGATTCGGGGTGTAAATGTTCAGGAGAGTGCATGGCATGGATCTATACTTGCCCCTGGACAGTATATGTCTTTACTTCCTGCCTTGATCCAGTGTAGTGAGCTCCCACAGACAAACTTTGTGGACTAGATGGCCACCCCCTGCCTCTGTGGCTGTGCCAAGTATGAGGAGTGGTGCACCTGGATCACCCATGCTCTCTTTAATTTGTCACTTTCTGTTAGGGTGAGATGAGTTTTCTGCAGGAAAACTATTTCCCCCAGTTGGTCCTTGAGTTCCTGGAGGATCCTCTTTCTCTTGATAGGGCTGTTGAGGCCTCTCACATTGTATGTTATAAACGTACCTGTGGCCATTGTCCTATATGTACCCTCTTTTTCATAAAGTTGTCCTGAGGCAGAACCTGGCACTCGAACAACACTGAAACTACTGAATAACAATAACAAATAACTATATACATTTCTACTTTGCTTCCATGATTCAGTATTGTACCCCCTGTCATTTTTACTGGTGGCCCTACTCTAACAGGGGTTGGACACTTTAAAAAAGTGTCTTGCACAGAAAATTCACTTCCAAACTGCCCCCTCCTACTCAGTTCACTTGGCAGTTCACATTTATTCTGAGTCTCCAAATTATGCAGTAAAACACATTAACATCTTCCCCTGCTCCAGAGATGGTTTGCTGCAAGGGGTTGGAAGATGGCCCTTTCCTGCCCCTGACCCTTGTTTCCCTCACCTCACTGCTCTAATTATCCTCACCCAGTATCCTTTCCACCTCCTGGTTCCCTCTGAGCCAGAGTGTACCAGATTCTCAACCCCTCCACTGCCTGAGGTCAACCAGAGGCAGCCCCAGTGTCCAAAGCCAAATCTCATGCATACTCAGTGGAGGGTCCACACCCTCTCTCCACAATGTGGCTATACTTCTCCTCACAGGGCACCTCAGGACTTCATACAGGCTCCTTTTCTCAGGTAGATCTCATCCCAGCTCGCTCCTTTTTGGCATAGTGGGAGCATAGCTGGTGGTCCCTGTGCCCATGATCTTCTGTAGATGTGGCCCTTTGATCTGAACCAGTTCTTTCCCACCCTAGGCTCCTGAATGTAACACTCCAGAGTGCCAGGCAGGTTCAAAGATCAATCCTTCCCTCCTCTCTCCTTCCTCCAGGTCAGCGCAGAGGTGATTCTCACAGTGGGCAGATGCTCTCAGCACCTCCCCCATGTGAGCAACTCTAGACTTCCATTGTTTGCAACCCCCTGTCTTGTCTTCTTAGGCCTCCCATATGGGAGGCCATTTTAACTAAATTGTGGAGGTGGGGGTAGCCAACGGAGGCTCCGATGCTGCCAAGCAACTGTTCCCAGGCCCCATCTCACCCACCCAGTGCTCCAGTCTCCAGGCCCCAGCCATTGACCTGACTGTGCTCCCTGGAGGGAGGAAAGGTCCCATTCATGCTGCTGTGGATGTGCTATCACCTATCACCCCCAGATTCCATGGCAAAAGCTAGGCCCCAACTGGAGCCCAAGGCAATCAACACATTCTCATCACCATGGAGTGACTTCCCAGAGGTCCCTTCCTACCCAACTGCAGTCAGCCACTTTCTCCATTGCAGTAAGACCAGTCCTCAACATGCTGCTACCAATTGGCCAGTGCCCTCGGGATCCACAGGAAGCAAGCCCCCAATGGTGATGAGTTGGATGAGCCACACAGGTCACAGCTTCCCATCCATGTGACAAGGGCTTCAACAAGTGACCATCTAAGATGTTCATTTATATTATGGGTCCCTGTCAGCTTAGAGAAGAAAGCTTTCCTGGCACCTTTCTAGCCCAGCCAGGCCCATTCCTCCCCTTCCCATCCCTGACCAGGCCGCCATTCACCACAGGCCCAACCGACTCATCCCCCAGAGGCATCTGGATCTCTGTGCTCCACATTGCCGTACCATCATCCCCTATGTTTTTTTTTAAGGGATCACATAGTCCTCCACTTTTTCTAGCTTAAAGCCCCCTGAGGCTTACCTTTTGAACATCCCCACTGGGGAGAGCTGCAGTGACTGCCTAGGAGCGTCAATGGGTGTTCTCTGCCATCACTTCCACTTCTAGGGAGAAGAGGAATGCTGATGCCAGTCTGATGTCCTGCCTTAGGCTCTTTGGGTTCAGCTGGGATCCATGCTGTACTTTCCTTGGCCTTGCTGCTTCTCTGGGTCACCCTCTTATCTCTCTTTCCTCTGGAGGTGGGTTGGTATACCAAGTACAAGCTAAAGAGGGGAGAAGACCACAAAAAGAAAGAAAGTGAGGGTAGTGAGTACTTAGACATTGCAGCAAGTAAATTTCTCTACATGAGTCGGCCATCCCCCCACACTGTATAAAAATCCCCAATCCAGTTCTGCCAACCCCACCTCCCCCTGAAGATCAGCCAATGTCAAGCAAACTTATTGATCTAGACATAACCACAAAGAAAAAAGGATATGGATTATTGGATATTGTCCCTGGGAACATCATGGGGAATCCCATCATCTCTAGCTCAGTCAGTGTGTCATCATTTACAGTACTTAATGGCTGTTCTCTCAACCAAAACTTATGGTTGGGCTAAGATCAAAGATATTGTGATCTCTCAAAGTTCTTCATCATCCTAAGGGTCAAGTCGCTGCTTGACTTGAAAAGGTTCCATTTCAGAATTCTGCTGTCTGCCATCCTGTCTCCTTGAAGAAGAGACCACTACTCTGCCCTGTTTCCTCAATGATGATGATGGCTGGGTCCATGACTCTTCTAAGGTACTGTACTCTAGGGCAGCAGGATTTGAGCATGAAAGCAAGTCCACAGGAACCATCAACTTTATCAGTGTCTCCCATGCCTGTGCCAGTATACGAAAGAAGGAAGGGCTCTCTTTTAGAAATATTTTAATTTGTGCTGGAGTGATGACATGTATTTAAATGCTCTTAGCTGCTAAATTCTTCTTTATCTCTAGGATCATCCATCTTTTTTGCTGTGTAGCTGGGGTATCATTGTGGTCAAAGTGAAGTCATTGGTCACCAAAGATGACTTATTTTTTTGACCATGCAGCTTGTAGAAGGGCCGTTTTCTTTACAAAGTCCAGGAGCTTGAAGACTATCGCTCTGGGGAGAGCTTTTGAGTCATTAGGCTTCTTAGCCAGACAGTGGTGTGCCCGAACTATGTTCTTCAGTTCGTCTGCTGGGAGTCCGAGAGTCTCTTTCAAAAAGGATTCCAAAAATACAGCCATGTTTCCTTTCTCTGTGTCTTCAGGTACTGTAGACCATAAAACCTTAAGTTGTCTCTCCGCGACCTAAGCTCTAGGTCTCAAGTTTGTCAGTTAGTTCTTTCTGTCTTCTCAGGAGGAACCTGATAGCTGAGTCTTGTTTATTCACTGATGCAGCCTTATCTGTGAGGCCCTCCTTGAGATCGGAGGTACAGTACATTGTGAGACCTCGGCTAGGCCTTTGCTTGTCTCAGCCACTTTTTTGTTGAGCCTGTCCATTGTTTTATTAATGTTGCCTAGTTCATGAAACAACCTTCTAGATATTATTGTGAAGTTTTGCTCTGATTCATCGTCGCTATCATCGCTGACTGAACTGGGACCCACGGTCAATCTGCCCTAACTGTTGGCTCTGGTGTCTTATGATTCCATTGCAGTTTGATGTTTTAGGTATTCAAGGAAAGTTTCTTTTGGCTGGATCTTCAGCAGCATTGCTCCTTAGTCTTGTAATAAGTGCCCAGTGTGGTTTGAGAGGCAGTGTGTCCCCAGATCATTACTGATTATTCTGGATTTAAAGCGTCCCGGGGACAGAGCTCTCTAAACTAGGTCTGCATTCCATGAAGCCAGAACCAGAAGTCCGAGCAGTGACCATCTTTAATAACTTGAGTCATTAATTACAAAATTAGCTATAATAGCTGTTTTAAAATATCTGAGGGCATTTAAAATACACTGATGATGAATCTATGGAACACTGTAATGCATGTTTGCTAAAACAAACTAGATGATGAAATGTTTTGCCAACTAACAAATACTGCTGCTTTAATAATTAATTCATTTTAGTCTTTTTAAACAATTTTATCAGGATAGTCCAACTGAAATGTTACATCTCATTTTGGGGGGGGTCATGCTTCTGCTCAAGTCTAGAGCTTCTGGGCTTGAAGCACAGAGAGGTCAAATAACTTGCTCAAGGTGTCATACAATGAGCTAGTGACTTGCCATTCTCTGGCACACAGTTTCAGTGCTCTTCCCACTGATCCCCATTTCATATCCCAGATGTCCTTACTCAGAATGCCCTTCTGTTGTCTGCACAAGTTCTCCTTCATGGGCAATAGCATGACACATGGGCATGGAGAGTTTCTGCCACATCGTGATTTCTGTCACTTAACTGGAAATTATAGCACTTTTTCATTTTAGTCCTCAGGCTTCAATTCTTTCTGGGCATTGGATCCTACATGGATCACACAGATTTCATATGCCAGAAGCATGACACTTCAGTCTCCCCATGTGAGTCATTTTCCAAACAAAAGACAAGCTCCTTGAAGATAAAGAGCCATTCATTTATGTGAATACTGCATGATTACATCAAACCAGAATAAAGGAAGGATTCTCATTTCTTAGAGCTCACACAGACTAATGCAAAAGCTCTTTGGGGGATATCAAAGACCTTTCCAAAACCTTATTGTTGCATAACGTGTAAGTCTAATGTCTCCTAACAGATGAAATAATTTGGTGATAAACACATTTTTCTTTACTGAAACTAATCCTATATTCTGTTCACTGTGCATTTGTTATATTTGTTAAGTATTACCAATAATGATTCTGTTATTTCTGTTGGTTATTTGTCTAAAACTAAGCAGCTTTGTTTGTTTTGTTGGTTTTTTATAACCTTTCAGTCCATTCCTGATAACAGGACCTCCTTGTAAACTAGTTTCTGCATGCTAAATTGAGCCGATATGTGTTAGAATTATGGGTGACTAAATTTCCTCCCCAAATTCTGACCCTACTGAAAATGAAGAGATTTGTGTTAAATGAAAACCTTTTTTTGTAGAATCCTGCAGTGCATGCCAAAACACAGAGCAATAAACAACATATGAGACACAGGGTGCACTGTGAATCAAAGTTTATAAAAATTTAGAGGTGAGCAGTTTGGATTTGTAAAAGTCTGAGCCCACTGGAACATGAGGAGGGGGACAGGAAATACCAAGTCCAGACCAAGTCTGACCAGCAGTGACTCCATTCAGCTTGGAGTTATCTTTTAGAAACATTTTTTTTATTTGTATTTTTTTATTTTATTTTAGTCTTTGGTAACAAGGTAAGGCCCAGTAGGCACAGGTGTCTGTTTTCAGGGGTGATCTGGGAGCACTGGGGAGGTTAAGTGACTTGCTCAGAGTCACACAGTATGCAAGTGGAGGCTGTGGGAATCAAACCCAGGTCTGCTGGATGTAGCAAGCTCATTCACAGCTTGTTACTCTAATCTGTAGGTTATACTGCCAGCCCAAGGTTACAAAAAGCAGATCCCCTATACAAAAAAACACCCACTCAGACATCCAGATACTTCATTCATTAGCATGTTGTAAACTTTTTTAGCTACATCCTTCCCTCAACCAAAACATCTCAAAATACAGTGAAATTGCAAGGTTCTTGTGCTTCCTTACTTGTCAGAAGGGGCAGAAAGTGATGGAAGACTCAAAACAATAAAAATAACTTGAAAGTTTAGCAGAAATCATTGGGAGAATGGCAAGAGACCAACTCCAACTTTCCATGCCACCAAGCAGCATGGTCTCTTCTCCAGCAGCTGTAGGCTGCTCGACTTCTTTTTATCACCAATGTAGACTTATTAGCTAAATTGAAACCCTTCAGGAGCAATATTTTCAGCTCACTCCAAATGCTGTGGACCAAAGTAGACACCCTTTATAGTGATGTTGAGGACATTCAAGGTGGTCTTAAAAAAATGACTGAAAGAACTGATGTAATCAGTGACCTAATACTGTACCTCCACCACTAACTGATCCAAGTAGAACAGCAATTCAGTGATCTTGCAGGTAAATCCAGTGAAAGAATTTAAGACTGTGTATGACTTTCCTGAGGGGTAGGAGGAGTCTCATATTTCTGATTTCATGGAGAAGCTCATACATGAGTCACTGAGCTTTCCCAAAGCTGAACATCTAAATATTAACCACATACATGAGAAACTGGGCCTAAACCAGTATCCACAGACCTTCCAAGAGCCATTATAATGCATTTTCTCAGTCACCAGAAGAAGTGGCGCATGATCACAGTAGCCTGGAAGAAGAAAGAAATATAGTTGGGGGACCACTGAATATTCTATGAGCAGGATTATGTGCCTGCTGTCCAGGCACAACATATGATGTACAGCTCCTGCCATAAGGCTCTTCATCAGCTGGGGCCGCCCTTCCGGACACCATTCCTGGTCAAGCTGTGGGTACATTACCCTGAGGGCAAGATTGTATAACAAATGGCAATTGAGGCCTTGAAGGACTTCAAGAGGTGTGGTCTAGATGTAGATTCTGTCTTAGTCCTTGCTGTTTCTTTTGTATGTGGCATGATGTCTCTGTGGGTCCCCTCACCAGTACCTCACATCTTAGACACATTTTGTTTATGGGTGCTGGAGAGTGGGTTCCTGACTCAGGGCATCACAGAACCAACAAGAGTAGAGGCAGTTCTTGATCTGGTGCTCATGAATGGGGAGCATGTACAGGAAATAATGGTCAGGGAGTGCCTGGGTGGGAGTGACCATTGCTCAGTATGGTTCTAGTTGGATATGGGCAGGGAAAGCATCCTAAGAACTAAATCTTGTATTTTAGGAGGGCGGACTTCAGGAAGATGAGTGAAGTGCTAAGAAGCCACCTGGCAGGCATCAGAGCAGATGTGGGGGGGCAAAGGTGGTTTATAATTAAGGAAGGAATACTGGCTGTCACAGAGAAGTGCATTAGGCTCAGGGGGAAGAACACAAGGGCCAAAGTACTCAGCTGGTTCAGTTCTGGGGTTAAGCAAGCAGTAAGAGAAAAGAGGTTAGCCTGTAGAAAATTCAGGAAGATCAAGACAGAGGTGGATAGGGAAATTTCCTAAGGTTGGCTAGTGAGGTAAATAAAGATGTCCGGTGAGCTAAGGCACAGAAGGAGCTGCAGATAGCTGAAGAAATTAAGAAGGGGAGAAGGCCTTCTTTCACTATATAAGCGAGAAAAGGGACAAGAAGGATGGGATTGCTAGGCTGAAGAAAGGGGAGGAGTGGGTGGGGGATAATGAAGGAAAATCAGAGATACTAAATGAATACTTCTGTTCTGTCTTTACCAGGGAGAAAGATGGACCAGTGCCTTCAGGAGAGAGAAGGGGGAGGGGAACACAGATGTAGTTATAGAGGAGGATAGAGTAAGGGAGGGGCTGCTAGCATTGAAGGTAGACAAATCACTAGGCCCAGACAGAGTACATCCAAGGGTACTAAGGAAACTAGATGAGGAGCTGGCAGGGCTATTTAATCATTCACTGGAGTCAGGCATGGTTCCACAGGACTTGAGTACAGCACATGTGGTGTCCCTCCACAAAAGCAGTCCCAAGGATGTCCCGGGGAATTACAGACCACTCAGTATGACATTAAGCATGGGCAAGCTCATGGAGACCATACTTAAGAAAAGGTTGGTAGAGTATCTAAAGGAGCATGGTCTCCAGGATGTGAGGCAGCATGGGTTCATTTGGGGGTGGTGAGATTGTGTCAAACAAATCTGATTGACTTCTTTGACTGGATCACTAAGACGGTAGACAGTAGACAGATGCCAAGCAGTAGACATCCTCTATCTGGATTTCAGCAAGGCCTTTGACTCTGTTCCCCAAAAAAGGTTGATCAGGAAGTTGGCATATCTCAAGGTTAGGGAGAAGATGACCAGATGGGTGGAAAACTGGTTGGGGGCAGAACCCAGAGGGTGGTTGTGGGGGAGAGTTACTGGGCATCAGAGAGATCACAAGAGGGGCCCTGCAGGGGTCAGTAATGCGGCCAGTGTTGTTCAATGTCTTCATAAATGACATTGGGGATGACATTAAGGGCAAAATGTGCCTATTCATGGATGACACCAAGCTCTGCGGGAGAGTGGACACAGCTGAAGGGATACATGACCTACAGGACAATCTGGAAACGTTGGGGAAGTAGTCCAGGATCTGGTAGCTTGGCTTCGATGCCTAGAAATGCAAAATTATGCACATGGAGCCAAGAATCCCAGGATGGAGTACTAACTGGGTGGGGTCCAGATATTTGCATCAGAGAAGAAAAAGCCTGGCAGTGATAATCATTAGTGACCTGAAGCACTCCACACAGTGAAGAAAAGCAGCTGAGAGGGCAAACAATATGCTGAGATGCATAGCTGGGGGATCAGAATTAGGAGAGAGGATGTTATATTACCCTTGTACAGGTCACTGGTGAGGCCACATCTAGAGTATGGAATACAATACTGGTGCCCACACCTCAAAAAGAACATTAACCTGCTTGTGGGGGCCCAGAAAAGGGCTACAAATATTACAGGGGGTCAGCAGGGTAAGGCATGCAAGGAGAGGTTGAGAGCACTGACCATGTACTCCCTTGAGGACAGGAGAGAGAGAGGGGAGATATGATTGAGACCTTTAAGTACTTGAAAGGGATAAATAAGGTAAATAAGGAGGGTTTCTTTAAGCTGAGTGGCAGCCATAACATGAGTGGGCACAGTCTTAAGCTGCAGGGTATGAGGTTTAGGAAGGAGATCAGGAATCACTTCTTCACAAAAAGGGTGGTGGACACTTGAAATGCCAGCTGAAAGAGGTGGTCTTGTTGAAGACAGTGGGCAGCTTCAAGAGAGGATGGGATAGGCATGGGGGAAGGTAAGAATCATGGGTAGGGAGGATGGAATGGTCCGGAGGAGTGGGGAGTGGGGCAGGCTCAGTAGCACAAGCTGTGGACCCTGCACTATGAGCAGATGAGGTAGACCAAATGGACTTTTTCTGCTGGCTTCTTAGTATATTCTTATGTTCATATTGGAGCTCCTCTCCCCTCTGTTGCTTCACTTGTCCCAGACCAGCCCATGGCAAAGTGAACTTAACTGTGTTATTTTACACCCACTTTTCTTTTAGTTGGGAGATGGATGAATGCTCCCATGAACTGCTTCTGCTCCAAAGCAGAAATGCTACATTGACATATTATTCTGGACTGTTTTTTTCTGCTTTGCTTTAGGTCTGCCGCATTTTTAGGAGACCAACTGACTCACTGTTGATAAAGGTTCAGCTTCTGTTTTTCAGCTAATGAATTGTTAAGCCAGGTCTCTTTATATTTCTCTGTTTAACCCCCCCCCATATATAGTCATTATCTACAACTAAGAGACACCTAGGAGCCAGGCTTAGATCTGTAACTCTGTCTCTTGGCAAGCAAGTAGACATCTTAGCTTATGATGATTTGGCAGGCTGCTTGTGTTTCATGAGCACCCTCCCCTAGTCACCATGTCTAATCCAAATCTAGATCCTAATCCAAATCAAAATCACAAACTAGGTGGAATGGCAAATCCAAAACCAAATCCAAATCCACCCCTGGATTTGCTTACTTTAAATTAAAATGCATGAAATAATGAGTTTTGGGACTTGATTTTAAGAAGCCTAGAACCAGTCCAGGGAATGTATCCCATGCACAGTCTGCTAATGTGGGAATTAAATCCCTGCACCAGTGACCTACAGAAAACCTGCTCCTGTATTTTCAGCAGTTTGTACACAGAAGTCTCACTTTCACTTCCTGTTCACATACTATGTCCAGGTGTATTGTAGCACATGCTCATAAAAATGTCTACAAGCCACCATAATTCTGGAAGAGGGTCAGGAAAATGCACCCTAAGGAAAAATTGCAGACATGTGGCAAGACTTGTGGTACACAACTTTTCCTGTTGCATGTGTGTGATCTTCAGACTTTTAAAAATTAGGTCCCAGATATACAAACTGGAAGGACAAATAGCAGGGATAGTAAGCACTGTTTTTCAAAAAAGAAGACTCTTTCTCCTTCCCCCAGAACCTGTTAGGTTGTATCATTTAGAACAAAAAAAAATCAACATAAGAAAAACATTCATGCAGTGTGCCATGTACATTAGCCATTATGCCCATCAGCAAGTAATTAACATATGATGGATATGCAAATATGTGCAAATTGCTAGATTCAAACAATAAGTTTTAAAAAAGTAATTATCTTTCAAGAACATTTTGTGATTTGAAGTAGCACTAGAAAGATTTTGCCCATCCCCAGTTAAAAAAAAGCTGCAGAAAGAAGGAGTAGGGAAGATATCTTAAAACACTTGCATATGTTGGAATCTGCTAGAGATAGGGAAATAAAAGATATCACTCTGCCAAACCAGTCTGAGTTTATTATACCATTTTCATACAGTTGATTTTCTGCAGCTTAAAGTTCATCAGTTGGACTTTAAAGTCATACTAGTACCCTATAGGTTTCACATGGGAGGCCAATCAGGTAGCAAGAGTGAATCTAAAATGCATTAGCAATCCCACCTCATAAGGTGATTTCTGTTACAAAGTACAGCAGTATTTAAAGAGGCTCAGATTTAGCTAATGGATAGACTTGTCCTATTTGAAAATGTTGTTGTACTCTACCAAATATTAGAGAGAGCAATGTTATCTTGCCACACCAGCCAAGAGTTATTGAAGGCTGTGTCTTATCTTCTCTATAAACACATCTTTGACTCCTTTACTGATTGCAGTAAATGTATCCCCAGCCCCCCTTTTGTCACCAGTAAGCAAAAATCCCACTCCCCTCTCCCATATACTGGGGCTGGGAGAACTCAGTGAAGTTCTGACCCTTATTAAATAAGAACCAGAACACAGTGAAGTTCTGATTTGCTTTGATTAGTTCTGATCTATTGACAAATATTTGAAAAAAATGCATAAAAGTGGCCAAAGTCGGTCGCATTTGACACAGATAACCAAAGGAAATAATTGAATGGATTATTTTTATAAAAATTAATGTAAAACTGCTAAATAAAAAAGTAATCACTCACTACTAGCCCTTTCATGGCTGGCCTATAATGGAGACATATCCTGCTCGGGTCTGTGACATGAGTGTGCTGGAAAGAGACAGAGAGAGATGGAGAGACAGACTGATGCAAATACCTATATCACAGCACCACCAAGCATTGATGGCACTGCCAGGCAGCTAAGTTTTTTTTTTACTAATGGTGCTGTGTGGGTATTATTTTGATGGATGTTCCAGTCAGAGCTAAACTGGTCAAAGAAATGTATGTGAATGATCAAATGAGAAGCACTAAAAAAGCCCACACACCCTAGCCATATGAATGATGCAACTGCTTTGCATGTCCCAGTGTACTGTAGTATATGGTACACTACCTGGTCCAAGAAGTGGTAATGTTTTCTAGTACTATGACTACTTCTACTGAATCTGATCAACATGCTGAATCCTTAAAAAGAAAAATGAAAGACATAGTGATCATCACCACCCAGGCAGACAGCCAGTCACACATCACATCAATCAAGTGCAGTGCAGTCATAAAAAAGTTTGCTACTGCCACCTGAAGACCTGATGACAGAGACACAACACAATTACATCCTTCTTAGTTCCACAATGGCTGCCAGCCACTGCCAAGTAATTTAAGTATCAAAAATAAAATATATTAATATAATAATCTCAGACCAGTTACTGTAAGTGAGACGCAACCAGGCTAGCATACCATGCACGCACAAACAATAAAGAAATTATATGAATTTTCAATTCAGCAGCATTTCTTTCTGTGAAGTAATCACAGCCAAATATGGGGGATGTGAGAAATATACAAAAAGTATTCAGTTTCTGGGTTTCAGGCATCTGCTAAGCCATGCACTGTACGAAAATTAAAACAGTACAGTCAGGATCAGTTGCTGAGGGCAAAAAAAAAAGTGACAGGTAGTAGTAAGGACTGGAGTAAGGACAAAAAGTGATAAGTAGTAGTCGTGACTTGTGAGGACAAAAAGTGATAGTAGTAGTAGTAGACAGCAGTACCCTACCTTCCAGATCGGATAGCGGTACCAGGTACCACCAAGTAAGTTTGTAACATGAAATGCAGTTGCTTGCTATATTTGGACACTGAACCCACTGATATTATTTTTTTTTCTATTCTGTGCTGCTCATGTGATCATTCAAGTAATAGTGGCCTGGCCTAGTCTGTCCTGACCTGACTTGTTGCAATTAATTGCTACCTCATATAGTAAACCCTATTCACAAAAGACTTTCACCACAGGCACAAATTCTAGAAAATGTTTTGTAGATAGGGCCTGCTTAGAGCAGTCAGTGTATGTTTTATTCAGGTATCATATTTGAAATTAAAGTGAGGAATGTTGACTTTGAGAAATGTGAGGCACTCAGCATTTTCTGGTGTCAAACAGGATCATGTGTCAGTAATGACGTTACCAGCTGAACTAAACAATTGTTCTGAACAGACGCTAGCTGGAGGGCAATTCATTTACTTCATTGCAATGTTTACTAAAGCAGGCCACATATTTTGTTTGAATTTCCATTATTGCAAAGGATCAGCATTCCAGATGATATTGAGCTATCCCAGGTACATTTCAACAATGGTCTGTGCTGATGCTGTGTTACATGAGGCAGATGAAGAAGTTGTTAAAATGATATCTTCTAAGCAATTGATTTCAGAGACATGAAGCTGAACCAAGTGACTAGGGAACAGTGCTATGCTTGGCTGGTGTTGAAGAAAAAGATTTGGCTGCAATGACTGAGGAGGAAGAGGGAGAAAATGCTGCAACAGTAGAGGATGAGCCACCTGATGCTGTGCTGTGTTGTGAAGAAGATTCTGAATGTGGTGCTGCTGTTGTACTCTGTTCCATGACAGCATGCACCTTATCAATTATTTCTTGTTTATTTATCTCAAAACAAATGTCATCATCGCTCAATAGTTGCTTCGATTTGTATCTTGGGTCCATGATTGTAGCTTTAATGTAGTACTCAGAATGAAACATTTTACATAGTTCATCATCTTCTTCAACTTTTTTGATCATACGTTTCATTAGATCTTATTGTATCCTGGGGGGGGCAACCTGCATGTGTCAGCAACACCACTGGCAACCTGTGTGATCATGGAATGGGCTTGCTTCTCTAACTTTTCCATAATCAGATTCAATCTGGAATTTTAAATTTTTTTTTAGGAGTATCACCTGGTTGAGGGTTACTGTGTTTGCACTAACTTCCCTGGTGATTTCCTAAAATGGCTGTAGCAGGAACATTAGAAACTCCAGCACAGCCCACTGTGGTAGAGTTATATAGATGTCTGCATCACCAGTTGTATTTTCCAAGGTGTATTGCCTGACAGCTTTCTTTTGTTCCAGCAGCCTTTGGGACATATAAAAGGTTGAATTCCATTGAGTAGAAATGTCTTGGATTAGTCTGTACAAAGGTAAACTGCGCTCCTGCTGTATTTTTTCAGACAAGTGATGGGCTTTCCTTAAGTGACTGAAATGAGTGCATATTCTTTAGCAGTGCTAATGAGATCCTTAAGCTCCCTGTCATCATCGAGAAATCCATGAACTATTAAATTTAAGCAATGTGTAAAGTAGCGGATGTGAACAAAGCCCCCCACCTCCAAGGCCTTCCTTATGTTGGATCCATTATCTGCAACTATAAAGCCAACTGACAGTCTCTGTGAAGTGAGCCATTGCTGTATTGGTTTTTGGAGCTCTTCATTGATGTTGTATGAGGTATGTTCAGATGGAAAATGAAGCATTCTTAGAACTGTAAACAGCGATGCTTCACTATCCCCAGTCCCACATGAATTACTGAAACATGCCCAATGTGCCATGACAGACATGAAGGGTTCAGGCTGACAGCTTGTCCAGATATCTGTTGTGAGATGCACCATCCTCTCAACAGCTATTACACAAGACGCATCCTAATTTTTTACATATGACATTGTAAAGATCTGGAATCCCTGTTGTTAAGAAGTATTTCACCAATGGTATACTATATCAAGGTTTGAGGTACTCAAGCAGCCACCTGAATCCTTTATGTTCAACCACTTTACAGAAAAACAAATCAACAACTATCATTTCTGAAATTTTTTTGGTTATTGTAACAAGCAACAGGGCGAGTCGAGGCATATTTGGCTTTACTCTCATATGTTTCTGAGATGGTAAGCTGTCTCCTTGAAGGAGGAGGGCTCTTGAACACATGATCACTTTCAGTAACAGTAAGAGGAGTCCTTTGAATGGGAGGAAGTGGTGGTCAAGGTATTTCAGTAGTGCTGTGGAGTTTGCCACTGCTTTCATCTATGGGAATTACACCTAAGTGTAGTGAGCTATCACTGTCACTTTCACTTCGAGACTCACAACTGGAGTTCTCAGTAATGTTATGACATCTGTCTAGGTGCCTTTTCAGTGCTGAAGTTCCTAATGCTCCTTTCTTTTTACTCCTGCTGATTGGCTGTTTACAAATAGCACATGTTGCTACCTATTCATTGGAAGCACTAATGGAGAAGTATGACCCAACAAAAGATGATACTGTTTTAGTTTTTTTCCCATGAAGACACGGCACCTCAGTTACCTTTTCAGGGTCTTCCCCCCAGATTTTTCTTGGACCTTTTCCTCTTGTGGTTTATTCCCACTGCCCCCCTCCACAACCAAAACATTTCTGCCTATCTCTTTCTCAATCTGCAATTTCAGTCCCCTCCAGTAAACCTTGTGCTGCATGATCATTCTCTTCATCTTTATTTTTATTTCCCTCATTGGGTTCAAGCTCAGAAGGATTGGATGAGGGTCAGGGACTGGCAGTAGCATAGTATACAATTGTTCCATACTATTGGGTGCCTCTGTAGGTGGTACCCACCAAGCCTTTAGTGTTTTTTAACTACATAACTTTTTTTTACTTGTGAATGATGATGATCCGAGCCATTCTCCTTTTTTGGATTCAAGCATTCACTTGGAAGATGAAACCTTAGACAGGAAAAAATCACTTTTTATGGTTTGATTTTGTTTTCCCATTTCAGTCTGATTACTGTCTTTTGCAGTGCCACTGCCTACCTGAGAAATATAATGCGCCTCACCGACACTTTGATCCATTTTTTCTTAGTATTCTAACCGGTAAAAAAAGATCCCTGTAACTAACGTGATGTCCTTCTGATGACTCCCATCCACAGGTCAGGGACAATTTTACTGTCATGACTTGTGACTGTTCACAGCACGCCAACAGCACAGCAATCTACCACCACTTCCTTTGAAGATTAGCTGACTGACTCCTACAGTACGGTTAGTTACTGTTAAGTGACCAAATTCAGCAACTGTTAAGTGTGCCTCAGAATTAGAATTGGAGATGCAGACACATCTGGTGCATTGCCGCACACAGCATCGTCCCACACTGAGGGTTGGTTAATGCTTATACGTAATGTAATGCAATATACTATAAAACTAATGATAATAAAGAGGAATAATGAGGAATGAGTGATGATGATGACACTTGTGGGTACAGTAGTTGTACTTTACTTGTGTAGTAATGTAAACAGCCTGCTATGAGTAATAAAGTCATAGTATCCCCTGGGCCACTCACAGCCAGCAGCACAGGTTCATCAGCTTGTATGTTGTTTGTCTGAACAGTATTTTTTTAACACAGAAAATCATGACTGAACATTTACAAGTGATCTTGATTCATGATTGGATGGCACAAGTCAAAGATTTATTTTGCTAGCCTGTTGCCCTTGCCCTGTACACACAGCCACACTGAAGCCAGAAAACAAATGTATTTGGGATTTCTGGGACTGTTCAATTTCTTGTGGGCCCCTCTGCAGTCTCTATATCTCCCCTCTGGATGGCACAATTCAAAAAATGATTTTGCCAGCCTGCTGCCCTTGCACTGTATGTACAGCCACACTGAAGCCAGGAAAAAAAATTATTTAGGATTTCTGGTACTGTTAAATTTCTTGTGTACCCCCTGTAGTCTCTCTCTCTCTCTCTCTCTTTCTCCTCTGGATGGCACATGACAAAGATTTATTTTGCCAGCCTGCTGCCCTTGCCTGTTCACACTGCCACACTGAAGCCAAGAAAAAAACTTTCATTTGGGATTTTCTGTAACTGTAAAATTTCTCTTGGGCCCCCTTGTAGTCTCTCCCTCTCTCCTCTGGATCTGGATTTGGAATGGCACAAGTCAAAGATTTTGCCAGCCTGCTCTCCATTGCTCATGTACACAGCTACACTGTCTGAGACCAAGAAAAGAAAAAAAACTTTCCTTTGGTATTTTCTGTAACTGTAAAATTTCTCTTGGGCTCCCAGTAGTCTCTTCTTCTCTCCTCCAGATCTGGATTTGGAATGGCACAAGTCAATGATTTTTACAGCCTGCCCTCCATTGCTCATGTACACACAGCTACACTGTCTGAGGCCAAGAAAATAAAAAACTTTCATTTGGGATTTTCTGTAATTGTAAAATGTCTCTTACGCCTTCAGTAGTCTCTCCCTCTCTCTCCTGGATCTTTATGCCACAAGTCAAAGATTTTGCCAGCTTGCCCTTGCTCATGTATACAGTCACACTGCCACACTGCCTGCCTTTTGTCTCCCCCCAGCAGCTCCCAGACCACCACTATCTCCCCAGTCCCTCTGGATTCCTCCTTTCTCAAGTCCTGACACATCACCCTCTCCCGATGATCAGTTTCTTTTCCTCCCTCGCACCAGTAAATTGTATCCTTTCTCTCTCCTTTTCTCTTCCTCTCCTTTTCTCTTCTCTCTCCTCATATATATATATATATATATATATATATATATATATTATGGTAGCATGGTAGTGTACCATAGTTAGGGATTGAGTAGCACTTTTAAGGTTAAAGGGTGAAACTTTGCACCTTAATAACTTTGCCACCATGCATCAGGTATGCCTGAAATTTGGCATGCATGATTGGGCATAGTAGGTCTTGGGATCTGTCAACATTGATACCAGTTGAATATACGGCTGCAGACTTATTAAGCGACAACCGAATGTACAATTACATTTTTTTGTGAATTCTTTGCTCTCGCCTACAGGTCGCATGGTTTACATGACCGGTCTGAAAACTTCAGAGATCGTGCGGCCAGGGTCCCCAATGTGTCTTTTGAAGATTTCATGAAAAAATATGAAATAGTTCAAAAGTTATTCAAAAAACAATTTCCCATTATAAGTCAATGGGAAAAGTTAACAAAAAGTTTGAAAGTGTCGCAAATGCACTTTTTAGTGTTGCAAATGGCCCTAGTAGTGTCACAAATCCACCATTTTGTTTTCAGTTACTGATCAGAAAAATGCTTGGCATTTAAAATTGTGGCCCTCTAGGGACACAATTCTTTCTGAGTTCACCTAGTCGGACCATGAGGATGCTAGCCATGTCTTTATTTTGGGGTTAAATGCCCCAGAAATATGTTTTTCAAATTTCTGGAAACAGCAGTGTTGCAAAGTAGTGTTGCACCTGTGACACTTTCACAAAATTTTGCAAAAAGTGTCTCAAATTACAACACTACTTTTCCAGGCTATGGCAAAATGACAGGAATTCTTTGCCACCCTGCTGCAAAAGAACAGTTTGGTCTTTTGGACTCAAATTTGGAGGAATGGCAGCCAACATCTCACAGATGTGCCTTTTTCATGGTTTGGTGAAAAAATATTGAATGGATGCCAAGTTACGGTACTCCGAAGTTGATGTTTTTCTCCATAGACTAACATGGTGGCATCCACCATGCCTTTCAGGGCTCATATCTCAAAAACAATGTGAGATATGTAACTTTCATCATGACAATGCATAGCCCTATGGGCTACACATTCTGTGAAAACATAGCCAGGAAAATCATGAATCATGTGAATTTTTTTTTTTCTATGTTATGCAGTTACTTAGATATAAGCAATTTAGTATTCCAACACTTCATTTTTGGCTCCGAGGCTCATTATTATGCATACGTTCTTTGTACACACTGTGATTCTCTATGCAGCTGTTGGGGGAAAACTGGGTATGCACTTCTGTTAATGTTACAGTTACTGTTTCCACTTGCATTTACGTACCCATTTGTGTTACCTTTCCCATGTACGCCACCAGATATGTTACCCTTTGCATTCTCGTTTGTGCTTGCATTTGCGTTACTGTACCATTTGCGTTTCCACTACTGTTTGTGTTTGTGTTTCGGTTTGCGTCACCAAGCATTCAACATCATGCCTCATCAATCACTAATAACCAAACTTCCTACTACAGGTATAAACAAATGTATTGTCAATTGAATGGCGACTTGCCTTAGCAGTGGAACCCAAAGAGTACTCATCAATGACCTCAGTTAGGCATGGTTACTAGTGAAGTCCAACAGGATTTGGTACTCGGCCCATGCCTGTTCCAGCTATTTATTGCAGACCTAACAAAAAAAATGTCTATCCTTATCTACAGAATATGCTAATGACATTAAAATTGGGGGACCTTGCAATAATAGTGATAATATATTAACTATACAAAGGGATCTGGATAAAATTACTCTTTGGGTACATGCATGGGGTATGAGATTAAATACTTCCAAGTGCAAGGTTATGTACTTGGGGATTAAAAATCCATGAGCTGATTATTATTTGGATGATTCCCTTTTAAAGATTACTGATAATGAAAGGGATCTTGGCGTACAAATATCTGATGATTTTTCTAACAATGTACAGATAAATAATGCCATCAACAAAACTAACTGATTAATCTGGTCCATAAAAAGAAATTTTATCCAGAGACCCAAAAGTTATGATGCCATTGTATAGGACATATGCAAGACTGCATCTTGAATACACTTCTGATTTATGGTGCTCATGCAGGAACTCTGATATATCTCAAATGGAATGAGTCCAGAGAAAATTTACCAAACGTTTATTGGGTCTTGATAACATTCCATATGAAACCAGAATTGAACAACTCAATCTCATGCCCCTGGCAACTTGATGTCTTAGAGGTGACCTTATATTTATGTTCAATATAATACATGATCCATATTTGCTAACTGAATTGGATCTTGAATTTAAAAAAAATCATTATTTCACTAGGAGGCACCCTCTCCAACTAATGAGAAAAAGGTTTCATCATACCCATTGTAAATATTTTTTTACTCAAAGAATTATTAATCCTTGGAATAGATTTCCCCTAGACATGGTCATTAGTAAAACTAAATCTGAATTAAAAAATTGACTTGACAAACATATTTTAGCAGGCTTTGATACTGAATATTGCAATTAAATAATGGGTGCAGCTAAAGGCGCACAGCCTCCTAGAACCTTACAGACCTTAGGGGAGCTTAGTTTTGCCTGGATTGGTTTGTTTTGTATTCTGCAGCATGGGTTACCAAACACACTGGTTGATCCTGGATTAGATGGGGTTTTGATTTTAGGAGTCTGTGTAGTTGTTTGGAAATTAATTGGGAAGTGCCTAAAGGAGCTTGACTCAAGGTGTGAGGGAGTTTGGCATGATGCATGTATATTATTGCTCCGATGTTGATCTGTGCCCAATGGCATAGGTCAATTTCTATTTGGTACCACTGTGGTTCATAGAGTGGCGTCAAGATGGATGGGTCACTGATCTTCCACCTAAGGAATTTCCCTGCATGCAGTGCTAAATAGTACAGGTAGACATCTGGGAGCTGAAGATCAACTTGTGTTTTGTGAGAAGTTAATTTGTTAAAGGCCCTATGTAGTTTCTTATTGTTCCAGAGGAAGGCTGTAATCATAGTTCCAAGTTTAGTGAGCCACTGCATTGGGATGCAGAGGTCCAGCATTTCAATCAGGTATAATAATCTAGGCAGTATGTTCATTTTTATGATATTAATTCTTGCCCAGAGTGTTAATGGAAGGGCCACCCATCCGTTCAGGTCATGTCTGATTTGGGTGAGGAGGGTGTCTACATTTTGTGAGAAAAGTTGCCTTTTGCTATTCGTTAGTGAGATCTCTAGGTATTTAAGGGCATTGGGGGACCATGTTCCACCCTGTTGTGTAGCCTCTTGCTTGTTAATTCTGTTGTTGAGTGGCATGAAATTAGTCTTGTTTAGGTTAAGCGTGTATCCTGGTAGGCTACCAAAAACACGTAGTATATTTAACACTTCTGAGATAGAGTGGGTTGGGTTTCCTAAGTGTAGTAGAATGTTGTCCACATATGTTGATATTTTACGTCTTTCATGGCCTATTAGTATGCCTTTTATTTTATCCTCTTTCGAAATGCTTCTTGTTAGGGTTTCCATGTATTGGTTGAACAGGTACAGAGATAGGGGGCAACCTTGACGTGTCCCCCAGAATAGGCAGAAGGGCTGTGAGTTAACTCCATTGCATCTAATGGATGCTGTAGATTGGGAATATAGTAGTTTAGTCCAATCCACGAATGCGGCAGGGAATCCAAATTGAGTCATGGTGTTGAACAGAAATTGCCATGAAACTCTGTTGAAAGATTTTTCAGCATTGAGCAACATTAGAACAGCTGGGTAAGTGGCATCTCTAGAAGTCACCATCAGGTGTGCAATTTTGCGGGCATGATCTGATAGAAGGCGACCCTGCATAAAGGCCACCTGCTCTGCTCCAATTATGTTATGCCATACCTTGCTCACTCTGGTGGCCAGTATTTTTGCTAGTATTTTTATATCTATTTTGAGGAGGGATATTGGACAGTAGCTTGACATGTTTTCCTGGTTCTTCCCTGGTTTTGGGAGTAACGTTATGGTAGCTACCTGTAAGATGGAGTCTAATAGGCAGTTCTTGTATGCCTCGTTGAAAAGTTAAAGAAGGGTCTCTGTTATGAGAAGTGTTAATGCCTTATAGAAATTTGTTGAAAGATCATCTGATCCTGGGGATTTATCTAATGTTAACTCTGATATGTCTTGGCTTACTTCCTGTGCTGATATGTGGATTTCCAGACTAACTGCTTGTTCGAGTGTGAACTTGGGGAGATTTGCTGCTCCTAAAAAATCTTGGATGTGCTTTTATGATGCTGGTGGTTCTTCCTCATAGAGGTGTTGATAATATTTAGCAAATTCCTTAGCTATTTCTCTGGAGTTATTAATCAAGTCTGCTGTGGGTGATTGTCATATTCCCTTAATGTTCTTAAATGATTCTTGTTGTTTTAACCAAAGCACTAGTAGTTTCCTAGCTTTTTACCCATGATCAGTGTAACATGTTCTGGCCTGTAGAATGGAGAACTATGTGTGTTCCTTTAGGTTTTCATTGTATTTGGCTCAGCGCATCTGTATCTGGAATCAATCCTGTTCCTGTGAGGATTGAGACAGTGTTCTTTCTAGTGCTCTAATCTCCTGAAGTAGTTTAGTATTTTCCTGTTCCCTTTTCCTTTTTTTGGTCAAGCCTAGCCTGATCAATTCCCCCCTGATCATGCATTTGTAGGCTCCTGAAATGTGGGCATAGTTCGTTACTGAAGCAGTATTCTTGTTAAAGAAATTTTCTGTGCATACTGTAATTTTCTTCAGGGTGAGGGGGTCTTTCATTAGGGTGTTATTTATTCACCAGATTCTATTCCTGTCAGAGGTTGTTGATAATTTAAAAGTGAGAAGGACTGGTGCATGATCCAAAACTACCTTGGCAAGAATATCACAATGTTTTGTGCCTGTGAGGATCTCCGATGTTAAAAAGTAGTCTAATCTGGACCATGAGTTATGAACTAGAGCATGGAATGTGTAGTCTTTAACCCCTGGATGCAGGATCCTCTAGGGTTCTAAGAACCCAATGGAATCCTGCAATTCACCCAAGGTCCACCCATTCTGTGAGAGACCACACTTATGAGGATGAGATCTGTCCAGGTCGGGGTCCTGGACTGAGTTCCAGTCCCCTGCCAAAATCAGGGGCAGGGATTTAAAGTTAACTTATTCTGCTAGGAGAGTTGAGAACATTTATGGGTCTTCTTTATTGGGGCCATAAACCGATGCCATAACCACTTCCATCCTATCTAGGGTACCTATCAAGATTATGTATCGCCGGTTTGGATCCGTGATTTGTTTC
The DNA here is from genome assembly GCA_016271365.2 of Neoceratodus forsteri. Taxonomy (NCBI): domain Eukaryota; kingdom Metazoa; phylum Chordata; order Ceratodontiformes; family Ceratodontidae; genus Neoceratodus; species Neoceratodus forsteri. Next base: position 1,255,398,900 of record CM028131.1, read on the forward strand.
CTCAAAGTGAACAGTATTTTGTGGTTGATTAGGATGGCCATCCCCCCTTTCTTATTATCTTCCCCTGCTGCATTTGCCTGCCCCACCAATTCCCTTTGTCAAATGTGTACATTAGATGCAATGATGTGTGTCTCCTGTAGGAACACAGTACTGGGGTTGGTTTGCTTGAGGTGATGTAGGCTCTGGTGATGCTTTTCTTTCACAAATGCCCCTTTTATATTAAATGCAGTAAAGCTGAATTCTTGGCCTGTCATTGGAGAGGTTTGTTGTTCCATGTGTCACCTGGTGTATGCCTTTCTTTGTGTATGACAAATTGTTGGGCTATGGTCTGCTTGCATGCAGGTAGACCTGATACATAGGCAGATTTATTGGGGGAAGTTTTGTATGACTCTCCATACTTGTCATCAGGGACTTGCTCTGGCTGGTTTATGCTATCAGGATGCATCATTATTCTTGGTAACCTCTTGCTATCAGTGGCTAGAGTAAAAAGACATTCTAAACTACAGACTATTCTACAATACCATGCAATTAAGTACAATATCATAGGCATGTTATGCACAGCAATGTACACTGGTGTAAAAGTAAACATAAATGGAGGTCAGTGGGGCCCACCTCCCAGTGCTTAGCTTGCTGGGGTAATGGCAGACGTACCTGACCCCCTAATTCTTTTAGTCCATACATGTCTCCTGTGAGGGATCTCTTCAGACCATGAGTCAATTTTTTTGCTGTGTGATTCCAGTAACCCTTTAACCTATTAAGCTGTCAGGTTTGGTAATTAGCCCTGTTGTGTGGCTGACTGCCACTGTCTCTCAAAATTCTGCCCCCCCCATATATGCTATTCCAGTTAGATGTTCAGTTCAGGAGGCCAAAGTAGTTTCAGGGTATTTACTCCCTCGATGTGTGTGTGGTTGCTTGGGGAACCTGTCAGTTTAGTTTGGGCAGACCCGGATTCTGTTTCTCTGTGGGTGCTGTGAGTTGGAACATGATCAGACATTTAAAACCTTTTTGTGGAGAGGTTAGGGCCTAGGGATGTGTGGTTCCATTCAGGATGATGTCTCTGCTGTGGAATAGACCAACAAAAAGTATCCCAAGCTCCCTACTATTCTTACCCCCTCCCTGGTTCTGTGGGATAGCCATGTGCTGATGGAGGTGTGTCCCCTCAGGCTAATCTATTTATGTAATGTGTGTTTTCCCCTAGGGGATCTGGCTGTTCTCTGCCTGGTGACCCCCATTTCACTCTCAGATGAGTGCTTAGGGAGTAAGAGTGTGAGTTCTGTGTTATGTGGTCTTGTTTGTAAAACATGGTGCTAGTATAACTTGCCCAGTTGGAGTTTTACCCTCATCTACCCCAATCCTGTGTTTTGGAGTGGCTCCCCCCCTCCCGTTAGGTCTGTCCTATAAGTTACCACCTCTTGTATTCCAAATAACTCTATCCTATGATCTTTCAAGACCCTTGCTACCTCTGCCCTGACTCTCTTGTCTGGGACCTAATGTGAAGTGGACCTATGGCCTGTCTCAGACTTTGTGTGACATTATTCAGGATGTTAGGAATGGTTGCAACCTCAGAGCTAATGGGCACACACTGTATGAGTGTCTCTGCTGGTTACCTCATCCACCCCCTTCCCCCATGTGCATGCCTGAAATAGGTGTTTCTAGTGTGCTTCATCTAATGTGCTCAAGCTCACAACACAACTATAAGACCATTCACTCCCAACGTTCTAGGTTCCTTCCCCCTCCCCCTGATCTTCCCTGCAAGGCCAGCTCTTTTAGTCATTGAGTACTGGTATGATGCACCTGCATGAACCCTATGGGCCAGGCAGATCCCCCAGCTTTGACCTCTTACCCCTCCATGAATGAGTTCAGAGACATAGCCAGATATTTCTGTGTTGTACACCCTTTCTCAAACTGTTGCCCCTATTACATCCTTTCAAACTGCTACCCCCATGTCAAAGCAGATCAGCTTAATAGATAACTCATCTAATCTCTAAATAGGTTATACACATATGTATGTCCTAATCAACAGATGCCTAATCAAATGCAGACACTAAGTGGCATATGGCAACACACGTATGCCAGATTATAATGATAATGGCAACACATGAACCAATGGTTTGGGACAGGAACATAAGGTAACTGTACAGCGATGTGTATTGTGAGTATGCCTGCTTACACCCTTGAATAGGATGAGTGGCAGTAGCAGAGGGAGCATCAGGAAGTACTGCTCCACTGTATACAGGGCTCCCAGGTTTACAGACACATCTTTATTTTACAGGAATTTGGAACCATATACAAGGAGGTTATTCCCCTAAATTTGCCTTGGTTATATAATAGAACATAGCAAGTAAGCTTCCATAGGAGAACAATGCGATCAAGGGAGATTGCCCAAGAGTTGTATGAAGAATGCCAAAACCACCTGGGAGCCCTGTGAGTATGAGTGTGGTAGATACACAGAGGTGATTAGCAGGGTGCACAGTGATCTATTGGCTATGGTGTGTAGGGAATAAGTCTCTGTGTGATCACTATGCCCCATCCACAGAACCCCCGCGCCATCAGTACTCTGGTGTACTACCCCTCTTCCCCTCACCCCCCTGGGTTCCTTTCCTATGCCCCTAGCCCTGTTTGTATTTTTCTTTAGAAGACCAAGTAAACTGGGTGATGGAGCAGTACATCCATCTTTAAATTTAACCCAAATCAATTTGCTAAAGTCAAACTTGAGTAAAGTATCTAATTTCAGCTCCTGACAAGGTGAGGTCATACATCACTGTTTTATTTTTGTTTGTCAAGCTCTTCCTGAGAAAAGTACCATTCTCCCCTTTTGGAATTATTCCTATAAGTCTCAGCACAATTTGTGACCTGATCAGAGATGCGTAATAATCAGTGCCCCTGTCTCCTCAATACTGAGTTGGCTTACCTTATGTAGCACAGAGAGGGTGGGTGTGCTCCAAGGAGAGAGATTTCTGCACCTCATATCTCGCAATTACCTTGCCCTTAGCCTTACTAGATAGTGCATCTCCTCTCTCCCTCCCCCCAAAGCTAAACACAGAAATCAAAAGGAGACAGGGACTCTATAGATTGCTGAGTTGGTGTCCACAATGTCTTTTTGTCCATTTGAGTGAAGAAAAAAGCTGCCCTGTTCATTTCTTCAAGCATTGGGGTGGTTCCTTTCTGATTGAATTGTTATTAATCAGAATATTGCTGCCAGACCATCTCCAAGTTTGTGAATTGTGGACTGGAGATGGGGCGATGTGGAGCTGCGAGTTGTGGTGGTGCTTCTTGCAGATTTGTGCTGTCTGAGATTCATAATTGTTGTGTATCAGCCTGTGGTGAATGTACTCAATGTCAATCACAGCTTGAGAATTTTATCCTTCTGCGGTAATGGGACAGGCATGCTGCTACTCTGTGGTATGTGGGCTTTCATGCTGACCCGTGATTTGTAGCTGAACATCCAAGGTGAAAGTAATGGCCCCACCTTATACTCTGTGTGACAAGTAGGCTACACTGATGGGTATTTGAGTCGACTCAGAGATAACAGGGTATCACAGCTAGGTACTTTTTAAGATTTGCATCCACTGAGCTAAGCACTGGTCAATTGTTGACCACAATCAGATCCCTTGTGAAGATGCGCTGTCTTCTATTAGAGTCTTTTGGTGTGGGGGTTTATTCAGGGAGTGCATCACATCAGAGCAGTATGGAATTTTTATTTTATTAGTGGGTCTGAAGTGGTGGGCTTGTTATGGTATCTTACAGTTTTGTAGCACGGTGGTCAAACTCCATGGTATTCTGGGCCACTTCCTTAATTTGGGCATTAGATGTCTGAGAGGAGTGGTCATCTATCAGGTCTCTAATGATTGATTAGTAGGGTGCTGACCCAAAAGGAACAAAGGATGGGTTGGTGGGATATCTGTAGAGTTCGGACAAGAAAGGCAATAAACTTGTGGAATCACCATGTTAGTAGGTCTATTTCATTGTTGATAGTCCACAAAAGCATTCAGGCATCCCTTGTGCAAGTCCATTGTGCATTATATAAGCCCATTAATGTCTGCCTCTCTGGGACTGAAACTCTTGGTAAGAACTTGGTATATTGGTTTATGTGCAAGTAGATTTTGTTCTAGGGGGACTGAACCGGACCTACAGCATTATTGGGTATAAGTGGCTATTGCCTCTATATAGATTAGAGTTGTGCAAAATTCGAATATTTTGCCTAGCGAAATATTTTGCATAATAACACAATTCGTGAAATAGTTCACTGGGTGAAAGGTGAAATTTCACCAAAGGTTGTGAGTGAAATTTCACCCACCCACCCCGAGCCAGCAAAAGTTCACTCGTGGGTGAAATTTCACCACCCGCAAATGAAATTTCATTTTATGGACATGGTGGGCTGGCTACCCCTGATGGTGACTGTCGTTCTCCACCCCTCAGCCACTCACTGGGCCAAAAATGAAATCTTCCCTGATGTCCAGTGGTTCCCCTCCCAGCCAATCACTGGCCCTAATAAGTATTAACCCCCCAAGTACACATTTCTCCCACCCCTATTCTCCCAGATCCCCCAATCTTTACTTAAAAAAAACACTCCCTAGTGTTTAGTGGACCCCCACCCTGTTATCAGCACCCACTCCACTCCCCCATACCCTAATCAGGCCACCAGCACAGCCCTACACTCACCTCCATGGCTGGCAGCCCAACTTAGCTTCAATGAATGAGCACATGCTTGTACAAGCACGCGCTCATTCATTTTGGTGCTCAGTAAATCCACCAGCCATACAGGTGAGTGGTGGGCTATGCAGGTGGCCTGATTGGGGTATGGGGAGAGTGGGGTGGGTGCTGATAACAGGGTGGGGTACACTAGGCACCAGGAAGTGTTTTTTTAAGTGAGGATTGGGGATCTGGGAGATGGGGCAGGAGAGAAATGTGTTGGAACTTGGGGGTGTTACTTGTAACTATACAAATTTGGGCCAGTGATTGGCAGGAGGGGGCACTAGACACACCAGGGAGAATATTTTTATTTCAGCGTGTGGCCTGGTGAATGGATGGGTGGGTGAGGAAAGTGCACTAGACACCAGGGGAGCTTGGCAGGATTCGCGGAGGTGAAATTGCGGGTGAACTTGTGAAATTGCACTGCAATTGCACAAAACATTTCGACTGACAAAATTGTGATTTCACTGCAATTTCTCCAGCGAAATTTTATTTTGCTGCATCCCTAATATAGATATATAGATGAAACTGGGGTAATCAAAAGATTGCATTCATCAACTTTGTTGACCCTTCTTAATTTCTATTCTCCTGGCTGTTAGTCAGCAGATTGGACTTTGTGAATATCTGTGGGAGTGGTTTATGTAGCTTTCTGCAGGCTGATCTTCATTTGAGAACTCATGGGTGCCAGAGCTGATTGTGATAACAAGTCTTGCTAGGTTTAACATGTTGTATGGGATATGGGCTTGGTAAAGCACTTTTTTGATTTCCTGATAAGCCCTTTGCCTGTCCCTTACTGCGGGTGTCACATCAAAGAAAATGTGGAAGTGTTTCCTCTCCATTCCAGGTGACCATTTTTCTGTGCTTGTGTCATGATGTGAGTTTTATCATGAAAATAATGGCATCTTACAATAATGACTCTGGGTCTGTCATCCTGGGATGATTTCTGGTGAAATGATTGATTAACTGACTCAATTGCATAGGCAGATCCCTGTGGGGGTTGACCCAACTTTTCTATTAGTAATTGTTGTTTTTTTTTACTTTTCTTTAGTTTGAAACATTTTAAATACAAAACAGAACAAAACAGAAGAATAAATCATTCTATAAACAAATAAAAATGTATCCCCAGAATGATTTACATTGTTTTGGGTCCTGAACAGTTTGCTTCAAATTCCCACGCACCCCATCCCTCCCCAAAAGTAACCTCTTAAAAAGTAAAGATATGAACTACCAAAGCCCCTGGTCTAAAAGGAAGTCTATTAACAAGCCAGTCATATTTGCCACATGATCTGGTTGTTGTATTTCAAAGCTTGTGAAAAGAATTAACAGGTAGTGCTAAGTACTAGATGCTAAATCTTTCTCCATTTGTTATAAAATTGGGTAATATTGTTGTGAAATAAGTAAATTAGTTTGGTGACCTGTAGGTTAAGTAGAATGTTGGATGTCCATTCTCTTAAACTTAATACATCTTTATCTAACCAGTGTCTAACAATCAATTGCTTTTTGAAATAGCTATCATAGAAATAAAGGTTTTGTTACTTAAACCCTTGACCAAATCCTAAAACACAGGTCTCAGAACTGAATGTGCAATGTAAATAAAGTCTTCTACCAAACTCCAATTTAACTATATTCCAAGTATGCTGGGATTTTGGACAATCCCATAACATATGGTGAATAGTTCATTCTCCTAGATTACACTTGATACACCTATCAGACTCCAAAGATCCAAATTTGAACAGTTTTTGGGGAGAAATATAAGCATTGTGGAGGAGTTTATATTGAATTAACCTTAAAATTATCCAGAGGTATATATTAGTGTATATATATATATATAGATATATATATATATATAGATATCTATATATATATATATATCTATATATATATATCTCCATTAAATGGACCAATTTTTAGAACTAGTTCTATTCTCTCTACTTCAATAAGAAGGAATAATGGGGTCGAGTTAAACTTGGAAGATAAAAAAACTGGCATATATTGGAGATAGGATGGGGTGTTAAGCTCCTATGTGCCATGTCTTTCACTGGATCAAGAGAGGTAGAAGACATTGGGATAGGCCCAAAGTGAGCCTTTAAAGCCATTTTAATTAATAGTAGCTTGGGTAGAAATTTCTTATGAATATTCTCATTATGCAAAACTGTCTGAAGTGAAATATACGAGTTATTTCTAATGAAAGAACTTACTGTGAGATTAGAATTTTTAGGGAACCGTTCGACTGGGATGGATTTCCCATTATTTCTAAAATTTGGATTGCCAAAAATCAGTTGATATATACTACTGTGTTCTGAAAAGTCTAAAAAAGACATGATTTGGTGATGGATTTTTAAAGAGATTCCAATTACTGCAGATTTCAATTTAGCAGGAAGCAAGTTATGTTTGATGTACAATATGTCTTCAGGACAAACTTTGTATTTTTTCATTATATTTAGGTCAAGGTCAAGTCATATTGGAAACTAATTTCCAAAATGGTTCCGTGGGTGTAGCCATCTTATATATTTATTGATGAGTGAAGCCATATAATATAGAAGGCAGTTTGGTAACTTGATTCCACCTTGTTCCCTAGGCATGATACGTTTCCTCCCTGTTATCCTTGGAGTTTTATCACACCAAATAAATTTAATAATTTCAGAATTTAAATTATTAAACCATTCAATGGGTATAAAGATGTTTAATATGCTGAGGGGATGAAATAGTCAGGGAAAAATATTCATTTTAATAACATTAACTCTGCCCCAAAATGAGGGTGTAAGGTTACGCCATTTTTATAAATCCTGTTTAATTATAGAAATCACATCTTCTAAGTTTAGTTTTATAAGCTGAGATTGATCAGATGTTAGGGATATGCCTAAATATTTTAGTTTGTGTGGACCAGGTTAAACCCAAATTTATAATATCATTTTTAAAAGAATGAGAATTGAGAGTCACGACCTCCGCCTTTTTGATATTTAACTTATAAATGGAAAGGGCACTAAATTCTTGTATAGTAACTAAGGCTACTTGTATTGAGGTCAGCAGATTAGATTTGTGCAGTAGAATTACATCTGTGAATGCAGATATCTTGCACTGCATATTTCCACACACAATACCAGTAATTTGGGAGTTAATATTTAGGAAAAACAAAAGTGGTTCTAAATATAAATTAAGTAAAAGGGGAGACAGAGGACTGCCTTGTCTGCTTCCACATTGTAATTTAATTATGTCTGATATCAGACTGTTGCAACTTAATCTAGCTAATGGAGAAGAATAAAGAGTCTTTAGCCAATTTATGCATTTTTAAGGGAATCCAAATTTAAGAAAAGTAATAATAGAAATTTGTGGTGAACTCTGTCAAAAGCTGTCTCTGTGTCTAACAACACCAAAGCCACAGGAGAATTGAAATCACCAGATACAGAGAAAATATGGGAACTCTTCCTAATGTGGTCAGGAGCATGCCTCTAAGAGCTAAACCCTACTTGCTCCCTGGAGATTAGGGGATGCCAGATTTTTTTTAATTCTCTATGCCAAAATGGGGGTTCAGATTTTAATGTCATAATTGATCAAATATATGGGTCTATAACTCCTTATTTTGTTTTCAGGTTTGTTGGGCTTAGGTATTAAAATAACTAAAACTTCAAGAAGTGAATTGTCTTTAAAGCCATTTTTTAGTGTAAAGTTGTATAAATTTTGAAGAAACAGAATAAGAGACTTTTTGAAAGTTTTATTAAAGTTTGTTGTGAACATGTCCAGGCCCGGTGATTTATTTATTGCTAACCTGTTGACAACTTCTTCTATTTCCATTTGTTCAATATGACTAGTTAAATCCTTAGCTTGGCTTTGAGTAATTTTGGGGCAATTGAATTTACTTAAATAAATTTCTATATCCTCAGTTGTGGGAGGGTTGTTCTTCTGGCCATATATTAATGAGAAATGATTATAGAATTCCTCTAAAATGTCTTTGGGATCTGTTTTAACTTCTCCCAAATCAGTGGCAATTATTGACTCAATAAATTTTGATTGGTCTTGGTGTTTAAGCCTATTACCTAACAGCTTGCTAGGTTTATTTCCCAAATTAATGTATCTAGCTTTTGTTTTCAAAATAGTGAACTCCGCCTTCTCTTTTGTAAGCAAAAAAAACTAATTTTTGTGTTGTTGTAATTCCTTGATTTCCAAATCAGTTAGTAAATCTTGTTACCTGTTTTCTAGTGATTCTATTCTCTTAGAGAGAAAATCAGTTCTCTCAGAGTGTTGTTTCTTCTGTTTTGAGGTGAACCTAATTAAGTTTTCCTGAATACAGCTTTTAAAACCTGCCCAAATAATATCAAACTTGTCAATAGTATTAAAAAGTTATTTCCAGAAATTACTGATTGAAACATTGACATAGTTAATAATATACTCTTGTCTAAGCAAGGTGTTGTTTAATCTCTAAACAGAATTTCTGGGATATGGTATTGAATAAGGAAATGTATAAATCTGTCAAAGAATGGTCAGATATAGATTTTCCCAGTATCTGTGCACTTCTAACTTCACTAATCCAAGATTTAGACAGTAAGAAAAAATCTATACACAAATAAGACTTGTGTACTGCGGAATAAAAAAAACTATTTAGTATTCGGGTACAGGGTTCTCCATGGATCCGCGAAGTTGCAAATATTTAAGAACTCATTTAATGCTTGCATATCAGATTGTAGTGCAGAGTTGGATGGGTTAGATCTATCTAACAAAGGATTCAAGGGAATATTCCAGTCCCCACCAATCAGCACTTTATGTGATAAAAAGGGAGACAACAGTGCTAAGAGTTTGATTAAAAATAAAGATGTATTGGTATTAGTGCTGTGTACAGTACCAATAACAATATCTGTATGGTTACATTTCCCTAAGATAATGGTATATCTTCCTTCTGAATCAGTAAGAGTTTGAATAGGGATACATTTTAATGATTTATTAACCAAAATAGCTATCCCTCCTTTTGATGAATATTATCTCGCACCAAACACCTGGGTATATCCACATTTTTTCAGAAGGTCTTATTCAGTAGTTAATAAGTGGGTCTCTTGTGAAAATACTAGCTGGTATCCTAGTGAATTTACATAGCTGAGAACCTGTATTCTTTTAACCCTGAGGCGTAAACCTTTAACACTTCAGGAGGCCACCTTAAATGACACTAAAATGATATATGACTACAGGTAAGTAAATAATGCTAGTAGAATTATTGTTAAAGGTAGTTTTATACAGTTCATAGCTGTTCCAGATTATGTATAAGAACCCCCCAAACAACAACTCCCCAATAACAAGAAAACAACCTTAGGAAGAATATTAACTAATAAATCTTAACTAAATCCTCAGTCCCATAGACCGAACTCCTGCTAACATTTCAACCAATCTGAACCCCACAGTGCTGCCCCCACCCCTACCCTTCATAAAGATAGTAAAGATAGAGAATTATGCAACAACTTTATGTATCTAAATAGCTGACATTAAATAAATTCCTGCTTATAGGTTAGCATACTATTAACAATAAACAATTGATTTATAATATCGTTCCTAAATGGCAGCTGCCAGGCCCAAAATCAAAAATGTTTAACAACTTTTAAAGCCCATGGAGGGGGAAAAAGCAGTGTGAATAAAAGTTAAAAACTGAAAAGAAAATGAAGAGTGGGATCAGGAAGGCCAGTCTGATTTTCTGCCTAATTAACTTGACCAGAATCTAAATATTTGAATCCTCTTCCTAGTATCAATAGATAAATGTAATCTTATTGATTGTCCCTGTCCAAAAATAAAATAGCTAAATCATTGTTATAAGATTAAAAATATATAAAATTGAGTTTTTTAAGTAATTAGCCTTCTTCATTTTAATAAAAAAATTCCTTTCAGGAGGAAAAATAGCATGTTTCTTTCTCCAGATTAGTAAAGTTCCCTTAGAGAGGATTAAAGGTTATAGGGTGTAAATAAGGAGATATATCAACCAAACAGGAGGAGGAGGAGGGGAGGAAGAATCAGAAACCACTATTTTTATCTATATCTAGCATTTTACATTAAAACAGGTAATAATCATGTGTTTTGGTCTGAGTTATCTGACTCCAGATAAATTATAGAAAGGTATCAAGATCCATCCAGCTAGTCACACTGTTTTTAGAGATACAATAATGAGGGACTAAATCTGTTCCCTATTTAATAGGAAATTATAGTGATCTCTAGTCTTCTCACCAATAAATTCAGAGTTTCTCCACTTAGAAGGCATCATTTAAATTAGAAAACGAGTTAAGTTATAAGTAGTGTCCTGCTTTAGAACAGCTACCCCCTTAGAGGAATGTTTGTTGGTAAATTTATATCACTCCTTAAAACTCATAAAAGAAAGTAAGAAATAAAAGAAAAGAAAATGAAAAATAACAAAGGAAGGAAGATCTGGAAGTGAGATAAGCTCCCTATTTAATGGGAAATATATAGTTGGAGACATTTCACATCACCAAGTTTGAGATATGTTGTTTGGAGTATCAAAGCCTTATAGCTTTCTCCATTCTTAGCTTTTAATATCTTGTCTGCAATCTCCTATCAACCTCCCAGGTTCTAAAGGTAGCACATGAAAGGAATAAGAGGCTTATGTTCCCTATTTAATTGGAAGTTATGAGTATGGAGACTCACAGTATCAAACCCAGGATCCAGGTTTAGCACTACCTCTGCTCCTAGAAATCATTAAAGGGTTCCAACCTGTAATAAAGCAAAAGCCCAATCAAAATAAATAAATAAAATGCCTTAATTGAGAGAAGCTATGAGTATTCAATAAACAGTGTGACAATGAATGAAAAGTGTTCCTATTTGTTAATATTAAAGCCTGTAGTTAACCCCAATTTAATGGGGATTTTAGTTTCAATAATTGAAGTAAGTCAGACCAAGACATAAGGGCCAAGATATTCAAACTGCACCAGGCTGTGATGAAAGCTTGGCTGCGCAGGGGTGTGGACTGGGTGATATTCAACGGAGCTGCGCCATAGCTCAGCAGCATTGAATATTGCACCCTGGCAACCCGCAGTGTGCATGGCACAGTTGCACTGCGCCATCGCAAGTGGCCAGAGTGGAGCATGGGGATGTGCTAGCTCAAGTTCCATTGTGCCATGCACAGCAACCATGATATTCAAAAGTTAACATGCAAATGGGACCATAATGTATGCAAGGCACACATAGGGCCATTTGCAGTCATTATCTCTTGTTGCATGCAGGTGCGCCGATCTCTAACGACTTGCACCTGGCGCCCTGCCAGGCAGCAGCCATCGGGGACCGATGCCCTCTGCAGCCGGCAAAGTGCTCCACAGCCCGATCGCAGGCATTTGTATAAATAAAAGAATATGTCCAACATTCCTGGTGGTGGTCCAGTGGACCGCTGTCTGCCCAATCGCGGGCATTTGTATAAAGAAAAGCAAATCAGTCCAATATCCCTGATGGTCCAGTGGACCGCTATCTGCCCTATCGCAGGCATTTGTAAATAAAATAACATGTCCTATATCCTTGGTGGTCCAGTGGACCACTATCTACCTGATCATGGGCATTTGTACATAAAAAAACATGTCCAATATCCCTGATGGTCCAGTGGACCGCTATCTACCCAATCACGGGCATTTGTACATAAAAAACATGTCCAATATCCCTTGTAGTCCAGTGGATACTGATCTGCTTCCGGATTGTGCATCTCGTATAAAGAAAGTAAATAAGTTCAATATCACTGGTGGTCCAGTGGACCGCTATCTGCTTCGATAGCGGGCATTTGTACATAAAAAAAATGTCCAGTATCTCTGGTGGTCAGTGGACCACTATCTGCCTGATTGTGGGCATTTGAACATAAAAAACATGTCCAATATCCCTGGTGGTCTAGTGGTACCCCCTCCTCCTTAGGCCACTTCCCGCTCCCTCGGTTAGCCAGTGCGCAGCAGCACCCCATCCGTCTGCCCTGCCCGCCGCCCACCAGCTGACACTGTCGGGGCTGTCGCCCATTGGTCCCAGGCGTGAGCCAATGAGTGTGCAGTCCATGCCATACTACACACATTCCAGATATGTGAATGGGATCATTCACATATCTGAAATGTAGTAATGATATGGGCTGCATGCCCATTGGCTCAAACTGTAGACCAATGGTCGTACAGCCCTACTGACTGTGTCAGCTGGCAGCAGCAGGGCGGCAGGCAGGTGGGGTGCTGCTCCCGCAGACCGGGGAGAGTGGGGCGATGGGGCTCAGTGGGTGGGTGGGTGGGGAGGAGTACCACTAGACCACCAGGGATATTGGACATGTTTTTTTATGTATAAATGCCCGTGATCTGGCAGATAGTGGTCCACTGGACCACCAGGGATATTGAACATGTATTTTATGTACAAATGCCTGCGATCAGGCAGATAGCAGTCCACTGGACCACCAGAAATATAGGACATTTATGTCTTTGTATTACAAATGCCCACAATCAGGCAGGCAGCAGTCCACTGGACCACCAGGGATATTGGAGAATTAATTTTTTTGTTACAAATGCCCACGATCAGGTATGGGGGGCCTCCAGGTGCAGCCAGAACTCGGGTGGCCACACATAGGTGGCAGCTGCCGTGTTTCACCCTGCAATGCGGCAGCTCACCTGTGGGTGGCCATCAGTTGTTCCTTTTTTTTTTGGATCAACTTTGTGCTGGCACAGGTAGGGGTTGTGCATGCATGGCTCTGCACATCCCGGCTGAATATTGGGCTGTGCAGGGAATGCAGGGCATGCCCTCACTGCACTCAGACATTACCGATGCACTTCGCGCATCGATTTGTGCCGCGCACTTTTCCCTTTTGAATATCATGCTAGGGTGCATCAATGGGTTGTGCATGGTGTAACACTGTTGTGCCATGCACAACCCTTTTGAATATCTGGGCCAAGGTGTATAGGATCAACCCTATTTAATGGGATATGATTCCTTCACAACAAGACCCTGTGTAGGAAAGGTTTCCAACCCCCCTACCCATTCCAACTAAGACAGCCAATATTAAACTCCACCTCTTTTATTAAGTAAAGTCTGATGGTTTTCCCTGAGAGACTAATCAGAAGTTGAAATGAATAGATATAGAGAGAACTATACCTCCCATGGTTAGTCAATTCAATCTCTTACCTCTTATAATGAAGATACATGAGACTTCCCTCTAGGTGTCCTAAATCACTGCGTCTTAATCCGAATGAGTGAGGGACATCAACTGCACTTCATCTACTCCCTGGGTTATGTCTCAACCCAGCTTATCTCAGAGTTACATCGAGGAGTGTGTAACCCACTTCAAGAGAATCCTTAGAAAGATTATTGACACAAATCGCCAGGGTGAGACTATTTAACCCAGGGAGAGAGCGAAATAGAACAGTAACTATTGTGACCTTATCCTGATATGACTTTAAAATTGAACAGAAATAAATTAATATTTGAAAGGGTGTCATCTTTCAAAAATAAAATGATCTAACGGCTTATTTAACTGAGTTGTTCAAAAATAAACCATTGTATGAAAATGCATTAAATTGTTGAAAGACAACTACCTTTTGATAGAACTTTACAATAAAGCTATAAAACAAAGGAACCTGGAACATTCTCCTGTTAATTCCTGGACCCTCGCTCTGGGGTTCAAAAACCCCTCAATGCTAAAAAACAGAGCAACTTTCGAAAATCTACTATGTTAACAACTTATTCCCTTGAGCAATTTTCGAACATGAAACATTATTATTAAACTGAGTAGACTTACAAAACCTAACTCCCACAGGTGAGCGCTCCCATCAGAAAACTATAAAGCCTAGCATAATCAATTGCAGCTTCCCGGACCTTTACTCCTTCTACATCCAGACTGATACCAAATATTAATGCTTGGAATTGGAAGGGGAAAAGAAAAGGCCTATTATAGTAGCTATTGGTAAACAGACATTGAAAAAGAAGCCTGGGTGGCATAACCATATGATTCACCCCAGTTCGAAGAAAGTTACTGTAAACAAATAGTAACCTAAACCATGACACATCCGTGTGATACCATAACCTCTAGTGCCACCTGTGGTAAAAGAAAAGAAGGAAAGTATATAAGGCCATCATCATACATCGAACATAAGAACCATCTCTATTCAGTCAGTCTCATTCTTTGCTATGCATAGATTCAAACAGCAAGCAAATCAAACCTTTAAAACCTTTAAAAATAATGAGGATTATAAAAACAGAATAGGCTCTTCAAAGTCATAGGAAAGAACTGAATAAGGAAAATGCACTTAAACATATCTAAAACAACAGAACTCTTTGTTCTTTCAGTTGATGCAGAAACAAATTATAACATTGCCCTGAAAGTCCTTAAATATAGTCACCCAGACTTGAAGAGATTGGGAAATAGCTTCGCAGGTTGTGGAGCAGCTTGTTCAGGAGATTCAAAAGAATGCACTTTGCTGTCCTTGGAACTGTTGAGTTTGTCTGGGTATTGCATTCTAAATCTAACCCCAGCAATAATTAATTTATTCACAATCAGGGAAACGTTTCTATGCCACTACCTTTCCTCTTGCAGGAGAGTTTGATGAATTCTTCTCCCATCCCAAAGAAGTTATTTTAATTCTCTGGTTTTGTTCAGGACATGGGATCTATCTAAGTAGTTTAAGAAATGAATAATAAAGGGACAGGGTAGGAGCTCCACTGGGAGGCATGGGTCTGAGTGCCCTGTGGACCCTTTCAACTACATAGGATATTCCATCTGGGAATGTGCCAGCCAGGTTCTCACAGAGGACATGTGCAAAATGAATAGGGTCTGAGCTCTTGGAATTTTCTAGACATTTGTACACTACAATGTTGTTTCTATGGGACCTACCCTCTAGGTCCTTGAGTGTTGTTTCAAATTGTGCCATTTTGTGGTGGATGGAAGGGAATTTGGGGTCCATTCTATTTCTCCATTCCTTGACTGAAGATATTCTGCCTTCCGAATTGGTTAGTCGTATGTTGATTTTCTCAATAGTGCTCTTAACTGATTTATATTCATCAACCAGCATTTTAATTGCCTTTTTTAAATCAGAAATCTCTTCCAAGAATTTTTCTTCGGTTAATAAATTGGGGTTCTAGGTGAATGATGAGGTCTTACCCAAAGGTTGTTTAAGGCATTTTGAGCTTGTGGCCCTGTCTGGAGATGGTGGCAGCATATGCCACACCAGAGTTTCATCTCCACAGCTATTGTTTTGGAGGTTAAAGCAGCAGAACTTTTCTGTAACAGACTTATAACCTCAGATAAGATCCTCAAGGGTTACAAAAGTTGATTTTAAAGTCAATTTTATTAATAGGGTTTGCTATTTGAAGAGTTGGGGAATGGAGCTCCAGAGACACCCTTCTCAATGCTGCAGGCTCATCACCAGAAGTCTATTAGTAATTGTTGAATGAACCCATCAGGTTGGACCCCTCTGCTTTTTCAGGTATCCCCACTGCAACCAAGGTCTTGCTGTGGGCTCTCCCTTTTTGGTCCTCGAGTATGTCCTCAAGTTTTGCTATTTTTTCCTGATTTCCAATACATCTGCACTCTCTCAGTTTTGGTGATCCTCCACAGAACAAATTCTGCTTTCCACATCAGAGACTCTGGTAGAGAGAGCCTCCAGTGTTGGTTTCACCATTTTAAAATATGAGACTAATTCTCCCAGCGATAATTTCACTGTGGTGATTTCTGAGAGAAATCGATCAAGTTTTTCAGATAGGTCACCTGTAGCAGTGAGTTCTGTGGGTGATTTCTACTTTTGTCTTTTGGATGGCTGTCCCTGAAGCGAGTCTGTGGTCAGATTGGATTCCATTTGTGGCTGTTCCAGCTCATTCATTTCATTTTATATTTCATTTGGGTACTCTTACTTCTAATGAAGGTATAAAAAAAAACATATATTTTTAGAGTTTCAGTTACAAAAAGTCACAGATTTTGATTGTAGCTCATAGAGCACTGAAGAACACAACCACTCAGCTAGAGCACATCACATGACTCCACCGTATGATTTCACAGTTAACAGAGTTAAGACCTTTTAAAAGGCATGGTGTGTACAGGGCCCTAGATAACTGTTGTAGATCTTCCAGACATTCTCCTTTTGTACCATTGTTGTTGCTATCAGTCCCACTGCTTGCTCCTGCTCTCCATGTCAGCCCTCATGTGAGTTAGTGTGTGCATGTAAGGCATTCAGAAGTAGAAGTAGGCAGCAGTGGCAGAAGCATCAGCAATAATGCTAAGTCTGTGAAATAGGCTTTCAGAGGAAGCTGTAGAAAGGAGTGCAGATCATTTAAAAACTAGACAATACGAGTGTTCTGGCACACAATATCAGTGGATCAAAGATTTTACAATCAAAGGAAATGGTGCATTATTCTCAGTAGAAATTTGAAACAGCATGTTTACAACTGCTATGAGAGCAGGTGAGGAACTGGATGTTTAACATTCCAATGGCACTCACACTCCAGAACCAGTAGCAGAAAGCTCCAGTGAAGTTCACACAAGTTGAATTTTAAATGCAAATACATTTATTGCTCAAATTGCAGTAGCAGTGTTGCAAGAGTTTATAGACACTGGAGTTCGGCAAAGGAGTGACCTCCGTCAGTCCAACAGCCCTGGCACTTCACCACGTAAGGCTTCATAAGAGGAACTGGATGTTTGCCTTTTATTTATTTATTTAAGTTTAAGATTAGTAACTTTGAGCCGTGGGCTCATGTACAAAGGATCCAAGTTGGCAAAAAATACATGACATAACAGCGCATAAATGGGTACATACAAGTGAAGTCACAAATTAACATCAAGGTTACAAGTGCAATTACAGCATATACAGGAGTACAAGGTCAGCACGTAATAGTACATGTCTACGTTTGTGGAATTACCATTGATAACAACACTACAAGAATCTGGTCCAAAACTTTGTACAGAACAAAGAGCATCCAGAGAAAAGAGTGCCCCAGGCTGCTGGTGGAGAAAGGCAATTAGGTGCAGCCAGCCATGACTTTGTCTGCTAAGAGGTGGGAGGGGGGTGAGGTAGGGGAGGTGGTGAGAGGTGAAGGGGAAGGAAGGGAGGGGCAGGAAGAAGGAGAGAGGAGGTCTTAGTGCATGGGTGAGAGGAGGAGGGGAAGGAAAGAGACAGGGAGAAGGGGGAGTTGGGGAAGAGGGGAGAAGGGGAGTAGGTGGGTGGGGCAGAATATAGGGAAGGTGGAGTGAGATGATGGAAGGGGTAGGATGGGGCAGGACTGTAGGCTGGAAGGTGTCTGTTAGATATGGCAATGGCAGGCATTTTTGTTAGCTAGGTGTGAACATAGCCCTGCTTTGAATTGGCTGAGCCTGGTACATTCAACTAGGGCAGCAGACAGATCATTGAACCACTTGGGTCCACTGTAGGAAAGGGGTCTCTGAGCCAGTATGGTTCACTTAAAGGGTACTAGCAGCCCTCCCTTGGTTGCACTTCTAGTATGCTGATGGTGGGTTGTGCAGTTTCAAAGAGGGTGGAGGTAGACTCAGGTGTGAGCCCCAACATAGCTTTTTTTGCTAGCAGGCAGACCTTGTATTATATCCTGAGATGGAGGGGGAGCCAACCAGTTTCATTGTATAGAGCACATGTATGTGTCAGATGGTGACCTCCCAGTGCCAGTCGGTAAGCCTTGTTAAGAAGGGTTTTGACCTTCTTTAGCACTATGTCAGAGCCAGCCCCATAGATAACAAGTCCATAGTCCACTGCGTACAGGACTGAGCTACATGTGACATGTTTCAGGGCATTTGGTG
The DNA here is from genome assembly GCA_016271365.2 of Neoceratodus forsteri. Taxonomy (NCBI): domain Eukaryota; kingdom Metazoa; phylum Chordata; order Ceratodontiformes; family Ceratodontidae; genus Neoceratodus; species Neoceratodus forsteri. The sequence goes on from CM028131.1 coordinate 1,255,417,318, forward strand.
TAATGGATGATCAGTGTCAGTAGAGAATATCAAGTTTTATATTAGTGGATTTTATTAGTTGCTCAATGAGAGCAGAGAAGGTGAGGGTGTCATCCAGGTGAACTCCTAAATATTTAAATTTGTAGAATTGATCAAGTGTATCACCTTTGTGACTGAGTATACTCAGGGGGAAGCCTCTCATCTTGCTCTGTGGTGTACTGAACAGCATGCACTTGGTCTTTTTATAGTTGAGCAGTAGTTTGTTATGAGAGAACCACAATTTCAGTATTTGAAAGTTGTCTTGTAATTCAGAAGTGATTGATGTCAACTCTTTGCCTGAGACATAAATAATGGCATCATCCTCATATAGCACAATATGTGCTGGGCATGTGGTAGGCAGGGTGCTAATGAAGAGGCTGAAGAGGAGTGGGCCTAGGAGATGCCCTTGGGGGACTCCTAGGCTCACCTTCCAAGGCTCAGAGATAGTACCACTGATTCTAACACATTGTGTCCTATGAGACAGGTAACTGTTAAACCAGGCAGCAGTGTCAGTGGACAATCCTGTGGAGAGGAGGCTTTGTTGGAGAAGTTGGTTGACAGTGTCAAATACCTTAGTGAGGTCTATAAAGATAGACTCCACTGCCATTCCTTTGTCCAGGGCACCTTAGAGCTGAGTGGTGTATTCGACCAAGGCGGTGAGAGTGGAGTGGTTTTGTTAGAAACCATGTTGTTGCTTGCAGCGTAGATTGTATTTTTCAAGGTACTAGGTTTGTTGGTCAGAGACCACCCTTTCAAGGGCTTTGGAAAGGAGGTTAGTATTAAGGTGGGCAAAAAGTTGGCTGAGTTGGTTCTGCCCCCAGATTTGAATGCAGTGGTAATGAATGCTGCCTTCCACCTGTCAGGGAAGACACCTGATCTAAGTGAGGCATTGAAGACCTTAGTGAGCAGAGCCGGAAGTTCATTTTTGGATGAGACGTTAAACCAAGGTCCCATCTGTCTGGATTGGTGGTAGTTCAGGTGGATGTTAATGATCCCATGGCACTTATCGAAAAGAGTAGCAGAATTTCCCCAGTGTCCTGGCCAAATTTCCCTCATTCACTAAAAATACCACCAACAGCTTAATCTGGTTCAAGGTCAGTTTGAATTCATCTGTATCCCCCTCCCCCGGGTTGTGCCTGAAAATAGGCAGGATTTGTCTAGTGCACTTACCCGGTCAACAAAAACTAAATAAATAAATTTACTATAAGGGTGACCATCTTCATGTCTATTTAGTCACTTCCCATCCTGGTCTTACTAAGGACATGCTTGATATATTTTATAGTCTCTGTCATAGATATCAGCCTGAAATAGAATGGAGGTGGGTCATTGGTGGGTGAGGAGGTAGAGTTCCGGTTGGGGTGCTGGTCAAGTGGTGTATGATTGAGATAGTCATTAGGCAGCACATTACTTAGATCTGTGAAGGCTATATTAAATGCATTTGCAATATCCCCAGGATCTTGCAGTGTACCAGAGGTGGTTATGATGAGGTCTGGAGGTGCCCTAGAGGCTCTTCCCATGAGGGCTTTCACTGAGTCCCAAAACTCCCTACCTCAGCCCCAGCTCCTACCTAGCAGATCATTGTGGTAAGAGGTTTTGGCAAGTCAGATGAGCTTCAAGCAAGTATTCCTGGCTGTCTTGTTGGCTATGATGTCAGCCTGTTTCCTGGATGTTTTTGCCCTGGGCCACAAGTGGTCTCTAAGATGCATACGGTCAATTAGAGAGCCTGATAGCCAAGGATTAGCAGCTCCTTTTACTACATAGGGCTGTACACACTTCTAAAAGTTCTATTTCGTGAACATTATGGGTCAGACTTGCAAAAGTTCTACAAAGTTCTACCTGGCTCAGACCACACAGTACAAAACAATAAAGTTCCATCAAGTTCTACCCAGTTCTATCAGGCAGAACCAGATTCTACCTGATTCAAGCCACACAGTACAACATAAATAACCCTCTTGCCTCCCCATTTAGTAAAACACAACCACTACACCCCCTTCCATGCCCTGGCCCATACCAGAAAATGTGAAGTTTTCAGGGACACAGTAGCATAGTTTGACATAATCATCTGTCTCTCCCTTTCTCTGTCCCTACAGTATTGGTGGTGCACCTCCCTAAACAGGTATGAGAATGAACAGAGAAAAAAATGAGATGACCAAAACACTCGAGGAGATCCTATTACTACCACCATGGCAGACTTATATTTCACACCAAACTCAGAGCTCTGACTAAGTGCTTTGAGATTATGGTGCAGAATATTAGTCTGGCATTGCAGTAGTAACAGGACTCTCCCATTTTCAGCCAGTTTGTTTTAACTTTTATTTGGTAAAGTAGTCACTGAGCATTTTAGCCTGTGTCATACTGGCATTTTCTTTATAGTATCCACCGTGGATATGATGAGATCTGGAAGTGCCTAAGAGGCTCTTCCCATGAGGGCTTTCACTGAGTCCCAAAACTCCCTACCTCAGCCCCAGCTCCTACCTAGCAGATCATTGTAGTATGAGGTTTTGGCAAGTTAGATGAGGTTCATGCAGGTATTCCTGGCTGTGTTGTAGGCTATGATGTCAGCCTGTTTCCTGGATGTTTTTGCCCTGTACCATAAGTGGTCTCTAAGATGCATGCACTCAACTAGAGAGCTTAATTGCCAAGAATTCGTGGCTCCTCTTACTTTCTTAGTTTTGTACGGGGCAAAGATATCGTAGGCTTTTGTGAAGACCTTAATGAAGCAGTCAAGGGCTTGGTTCCCACCCTTGGCATTGTCCAGTGGGGACCAGTCTACCTCCTTTATGTTCTGTCTGAAGGTTTCCAGTTGTCCAGTTCTCAGGGATTGGTTTCAGGAGGCCTTAGGCTTGCACTTGGTGAACTTGTTTGTCCGGGTACATAGTACCAGAGAATGATCACTGAGGGAGTCATGTAAGACTGTGACCTCAGAGATGTGTTCCAGGCAAGAGGAAAGTAGCCAGTCAATGAGGGAGCAGGTGCCTGTATGATAATTTTGCCTAGTAGCTTGTATAACCAATTGGGTTAGGTAGAGGCCTGCTATTTGGTCTCTAGCTGCGGCTGCATCCTAGGACTGCCAGTTAATGTTGAAATCCCCAACAATGACTTGCTTCCAATCTTGTTTGTGTTGCTCAAGGTAATTGCCAAACTGCTGAAAGCCAGTGGAGAGCATACCGGGGGGTAGGTACACTGTGGAGAGCAGTAGTACTTTGTTCTGTTGACCTATGGTGAGTTTTAAGGTTAGAATTTGTGCCTCCTTGGTTCGAAGGCTACTGGGCAGTATTTGTCCTTTAATATCACACATGAGGTAAACTAAGCAGCCACCCCCTTTTTTGATGTTTGGTCCTGCCAGAACATGTTATAGCTGTCCAGGACAACAGTCTCATCCTGTGTTTCAATCCTGTGTTTCTGTGTCCCTACATTAATTGGTTAGAAAAGGAAAATGGCCTGAAACTCAATGTATCTGTAGAAATACATAAACATAAAAAATGTCAACAAGTAGGCTTGTACGAACTTCTAAAAGTTCTATTTTGTGAACTTTATGGGTCAGATGCTCAAAAGCTCTACAAAGTTCTACCTGGCTCAGACCACACAGTACAAAACAATAAAGTTCCACCTAGTTCCACCCAGTTCTATCAGGTAGAACCAGATTCTACCTGATTCAAGCCACACAGTACAACATCAATAACCCTCTTGTCTCCCCATTTAGAAAAACCCAACCACTACACCCCCTTCCATGCCCTGGCCCATACCAGAAAATGTGAAGTTTTCAGGGGCACAGCAGCATAGTTTGCCATAATCATCTGTCTCTCCCTTTCTGTATCCCTACAGTATTGGTGGTGCACCTCCCTAAACAGGTATGAGAATGAACAGAGAAAAAAATGAAATGACCAAAACACTCTAGGAGATTCTATTACTACCACCATGGCAGACTTATATTTCACACCAATCTCAGAGCTCTGACTAAGTGCTTTGAGATTATGGTGCAGAATATTAGTCTGGTGTTGCAGTAGTAGCAGGACTCCCTCATTTTCAGTCAGTTTGTTTTAACTTTTATTTGGTAAAGTAGCCACTGAGCATTTTAGCTTGCGTCATACTGGCATTTTCTTTATAGTATCCACAGTGGATCCAAAGGATTTTTCACAAAATACAAGGGAGGTCCTTCATGATTTTTCCCCTCAGAACTGCTCTCACTTGCAGACCCATTTCATGTCCCACAAGAAAAAGTTTTTGCCTACATGATGCTATGATGTGTGAGTAAAAGGATAAATTCATAACACTCAAATGACTCAATGATGCTAAAGCTGATGCTGCTTAAACCAAAGTTCCCACAGTGTTTCAATCTTTAGATTTTAAATGTTTTTTTAGTGACCTGCCCTAAAGTAAGGGCCTTAACTTATCTTTACCCACACCATCAGGCTACAACAGTAGTGGTGGGCACACCAACACAGGAAAGGACGACACATAACAGAGGCTGCAGTGTGGTTTACTCAGTGACTGTGTTGGGAGATCCAGCAGAAAGCAAGTGAGCCAACATAGCATAGTCAGACCGATAAGGGTGCAGACTGGAGCAGAGATGTAGAGACTGTGGTGGAGCCACTAAGAGGCATTTTACTTGATCGCATAGTTTGCCTGCATTGTCCCCTTTCTGTAAGGCTGCAAACAACTGAAAATGTTGTCAAGCACATCATGTGACATCACAACCTCAAGTGTGGACCTCTCATAGCCTCTTCCTCTGTCCTGTCATGCTTCATAGGCTGGTTACACTATAAGATCCCCTTTGTACAACAAAGTGAAGCTTTGTGGCTAGCAGCACATAAAGTGAGTGAACCCAAACAAGTGTACATTCATGGATATTCTCACCCATGTGAACAGCTGGGGTACAACCTTTTTACAGCTGTAGTAGGTGGAGTCCTGCAGACATCTTGCTATCACTTGGGCAAAAAGGACACTTCAGACTCCCACTGAAGCACATTTTGGAGTTGAACCACAATCTTTTGAAATCACTACACTAAGTGGGGGGAATTCCTTTCCTACATATAGCATTTTCATTCCAGCTCAAATTACAATCAGTGAATACATTCAGTCTAAACAGCAAAGGCAGCTTGTTATATTCTTAAAGAACACCTAAACCCTCTTTTTGCACATTTTTATCTAAACAATGCCCTACTGTCAGGGGTGTAATGCATCCATACTTCTTAAAGTCTACAATGATGTTTTATTTTTATGTAGTTCTCCAGTCAGCAGTCTTAAATCAGAAACTGAAAAGTATTTGAAGCACAGCTGTAAAGGAACTTTGTTTTATAGCTTCTCTGCTGAATTGCTTCACAGACTTTATTGGAGCACAAGGTGATTTCAGATCAGGTTTCAGCTTGTGGCAATGGGGTCACTGGGCTGGGACTGGCAGAGAGACATTGTGGTGATCCTGTGGCAGAACTGCATTCTGCCAGTCTAATAACCCTGGTGGAGGGATGCCTTTCCTGTCTTCTTTTTTTTCCTACTGTAATCTGTTGCACAACAGTGCCTCCCTATGCTATACTTTACCTTTTCCCACCCTGGTGTAGGATGGCCACCTACATCAGTCTTTTCTATTTCTTACTAAATCTTTTTCCTACTGCCTTTATTTCTAATTTTCATATTTCCACCCCTCACCAAGAACTCCACAAAACCATGCACCAAAGCTAAGGTCAGCTGGCAAGAATGAAATAAGGTGCATTTATGGCATTAAATGCAAAAGATATAAAGTGCCTTTAAGTATATAAGGTGCTGGCTGAATAAAGTGCTTAATTCAGTTTATATGCTAAGGTGCCTATGCCATTCTATGTATATGGTGCAGGAATGTTTAGAAATGTTTAAAATGGCAGTTAAATACAAAATAACATCCACTCTGATAGGTGGAATGTGAGTATAATGGAGCGGCATTATGTCTCCCTTCTTTAAATTATTTTGCTGCCACTCCGTTGTTATGTAGAATGTTATACCAAATAAATCCTGCATCAAAGCAGGAACTGTTTGAATCAAGTGACAGACTTTAACTTTAACTTTTGCTGCCGCTAGGTATCTGTGTAAATAAATACTGATGCCCCTGTATTATTAGGACTCCTGTCTGCTGACTTTGTATAAAATATGCTGTAGAATAGTGCCAGCTAGCCATGGAGGAGTCCATGACATGTGTGCAGCCAGTCTAGGCTGCTAGAGAGGTAGGCTTCCCCAAGTAATCTGTGAGCTCTGAAAAGCGAGTGCTTAAAAATAAAAAGGGACTATGCTGTCCCTGGACATAAAAGCTATACAGAGCCCCAAAGCAGAGTGGCTAGATAATGATTGTCTAGCAATCTGCAACTCTGCTGCAACATAGAAATCAAATAATTTAAAGGGACAGGAATGCCCCTATGTTCAGTATGTGGAAATGCTAAACAATTGAAGTAGCCCTCAGAATAAGGAGAGGGCTGCAATACAAACTAAACAGAATAAAAAAATTAAATAAATGAAAGAATAAAGAGACACTGCAGGTCTCTAAAGGAGCCCCATTATGTATAGAGCCCTGAGATATAAATTAAAGGGCTAGTGTCCATATACTATAACAGTACAGCACATGTATAAATACAATAAATGTTTGCACTGTTTGCATATATAGAAAATAGGTGTTGACTTGTTAGCAAAACCTCAGGAAGGGGATTTCCTATAGAGGAACGTCCCATAAGTAAAGCCTCATTATGTAATAGAGGAGGAGTTTCCCTATTTATGGACCATTCTAGAACTTATTGGATGTTATGGGAGGGACTTTCCCATATGTGAGAGGGCTATATAAGCCCTCCTCACCAAGAGTCAGATCAGCTGCATAGTCAGACTCACTTACCTGGAGTAAGGTAAGCAGAAGGACCTGTGCATGAACAGGAATTTATCTCTAACAACAGGAAAGCTGATGAATTGTTTTGAGATACCTGATGTAAGATGAAATAGCCTTGAGTTATTGTTTATTTTCTTGTTCTGTTTGAACTGTTTTATTTCTATTTATTTATTTTTTCCTACTTTTGTATAAAATAAAACACACTGTGGGTGTGTTGTACTCTATTACTGTGTTCAGTGTTATCTTTATACCCATGCACCTGTGACACTTGGTGTCAGAGTGGGATACTGGAAGTCCTAGCTACAGGGTGGATTCCAGTAGGTGTCAGACCTGATACCAAGGTAACCCATGGCACGATGGTATGTTTTTGTCATCATGATGACCCCTGTATGACCCACTCTGACCAGAGCACAGGCCGAGCTGACAGGTGAGCAGTTGCTCCCAGGCCTTGAGTTTGAGAGGAAACCAAGGGCCAAGCCAGATCATCAATTGACAGACTCCTTTGGAGGAGGAGAAGATGGCAAAGAGGAAGAAGAAGAAGGACTGGAGGATGTGAGAGTCGAGGAACTACCAGAAAAAATGAGCAAGCTATTGAAGTGGCTTGCAAAAGGTTCTATGTGATAGTAATGACTGCACAAAGGCGATCACGATTATTGCGACCTGCATTATCGCCAAAAACATTTTTGGTGATATGCAGAAAAAGGCTACCGAAAATTGTGAATAAGCCCCCCCACGCATGGGGCTTCACCCCCCCACACACACCCCTAAATAAAGATTCTCAACTCTAGTGGGGTGCATGTTGGGAAGGGGGGGCACAACCCAGTTCAAAAACAAAATCTAAGTTCCGGAGCTGTAGGAAGTGCAAAAGGAACACCTGCCCCAGTCCTGAACCCAGGACCTCCTCCCTCGGAGCCAACCACCCTACCCACCACACCATACAGTTAGCTCAGTGGAAGCAGACTCACCACAGGGTCACATCCCTGTTCCCCATCCCTCCATGTCCTGTCACCCACCCTCCCTGTTGCACACCCTAACCTCATGGTTGTAATGTTCACCGTCTCCTTACAGTCACCCACGATGATAGCGCCGTCATATGGGTTGCCATTATGACAGTAGTCCATATGCAGTTGCTATCATCTCGGTATACTCTTGTGAGGAAACAAATAGAGATGGAGCAGCTTTGGGAGAAGGACAGTCAGGAGCGAGAAAGGGAAAGAAGATGGCAAGATGAGCACTGGGCAGACACACTGAGGGCCTTACAGATCATTGGGACCAGTAAGTCCAGTGAAGGTACTCATGTCCTCCCTAAAGACATCAAATTGACCAAGATGTCAGCTATAGATGACATCAAGGCATACCTAACCACCTTTGAAAGAGTATCAAAGGTGTGTGAGTGGCCTCCAGAGCAGTGGGTGGTCAGGTTTGCTCCCTATTTAATTTGTCAAGCACAAATGGCCTATAGCTATATGCACCATCGAAGTGCTGAGAAGTATGACCTTGTCAAAAAGGAGATTTTGAAGTGCTTCGATATTAATACTGAGACTTATCAGCAGCATTTTCACTCCCTGAAACACCAAGGGAACGATACTCCCCAAGAGACATATACATGTCTGAATGAACTTTGCAACAAATGGCTGCAACCAGAGGGGAAGACACTGTTGGATATAACTGAGGCTGTAGTCATGGAACAGTTTCTTCAGATTCTGCCTGCAGAGGTCCAGATTTGAGTGAGAGAACACCATCTGGAAATTGTGTAAGTTGCAATCACCCTGGTGGAGGATTTTCTGGCAGCCTGACAACCAATGAGGAAGGGATACTGGACAATGGACTCGACCACCACCCCCAGCCAGCAACTGGTAAGACCAATGTCATTTACACCATCTCATCCCCCTGGGAGAAATGCAGGCAGACAAGAAAGCAGAGGGGGTAGGACATATAATCCAGACATTGTCTGTAGATACTGTAATGGTAAAGGTCATATTGAATGGTTCTGTTACAAGAAAAAGAGTGAAACTACCTGTCTGGCCCTTCTTATTAGGGGTACTTTTTCATCAACAGTCACCATCAGACAGAGAAGAAAATGATGGGTTTAATTGACACTGGCAGTCTACAGACATTAGTACACTCAAATGTACTAGAAAAGGCCCCAATTTCTGATGTGTATACTGGTGTCATCTGTGTGCTTGGGGACACTCATTGGTATTCCACCACCAAGGTGACTTTAAACATTGATGGACAGGAAGCAGAAATGGTGGTTGGAATTGTACCAAAGCTGCTAGTACATTTGGTTGTTGGGCAAGACTTTTCCCATTTTTCAGGGTTGCTGACCCCTAAAACTGTGACAGTCATTACCACCAGGTCACAGACCAAAGTGAAAACCCTTGAAGATACATTTCCTTTTGGTGGGGATGTATTTGATACACCAAGTTCCCACAGGAGATTGAAGGGGGAAAAGAAGAAAGTGCAGAAGATATGGAGAGCTCAAACTGGACTGCCTAATGACACTGTAGATAAATTGTTTGCTAAATGTGATATTGCTCAGGAACAATGTAAGGATGACACATTAGCTGTTTTTTTTTTCAACAGGTGGACCAGAAGAAACCACTAGAGGTCCCTGTGTTTAAATGTAACAACCAAATACTGTACCAGATATATAATAACCCCCATACAGATGAAACTGTTGAATAGCTAGTAGTTCCTAAACAATTTAGGAACCAAATCTTGTGTTTAGGATACTACTTACCATGGGCAGGTCATGCAGGTAGGGGTAAATTCCTGGCCAGGCTATTACAATGTTTTTTCAGGTCCAGTATCCATTAGCAAGTGCCAGAATACTGTAGAGCCTGTTCAGCATGTCAGAAGGTGGCCCAGATAACACAAAAGGAGATAGTGACCCTGGTACCCTTGCCAATAGTTAGCATGCCCTTTAAAAGGATGGCAATGGACATTTTTGGCCCCTTACAGGAAAGTGACCTAGGATACAGACACATATTAGTCATCTGTGACTATGCAACAAAATACCCCAAGGCCATACCATTGTGTACAGACACTACTCCCCGAATAGCAGAGGAGCTACAGTAGTTAAGGTTTTCAGCCATCTTGGGATACCTAAGGAGGTATTGACCAACCAAGGCAGTAACATTCCAGCTACATTACTTAAAGAACTGTACCATTTGTTGGGGATAGTGGCAATAAGAACAATGCCCTACCACTCACAAATATATGGATTGGTTGAGCGTTTTAACCAAACACTGAAACGTATGTTAAATAAATTTGTACACGATGAGGAAAAGGATTGGATAGGTACCTACCCCTCTTATTTTCTTACAGAGAGGTCCCACAAGCAGTTACAGGGTACTCCCCTTTTTCTTTGCTATATGGAAGGAATCCCTGAGGGCCACTGGATGTGGTAAAAGAGTTTTGGGAAGAGGGAACCAATGTGGGACAAGCCAAAATCACTGATTATATGGTTCAGCTTCACAAAAGCTTGACAGATTGTGAGGCAGTATAGCGCAGTGGTCTAAGGCTCTGAGCTGCAAATCTGGTGACATCCAGCAGACCAGACCTGGGTTTGAATCCCACAGCTTCCACTTGCATACTGTGTGACCCTGAGCAAGTCACTTAACCTCCTTGTGCTCCCAGGTCACTCCTGTAAAAAAGCTTCCAGCTTAGTGTGCTATACCTGGTTAAACAACTAAATAAAAATTAAAAAAAAAATATTACACAAAAAGGGCACACCAAAATAGTATTGTGTATCAGGAGAAGCAGAAGACCTACTATGATCAGAATTGTATGCCCAAAGAGTTGCAGGCAGGAGAGAAAGTGCTGTTGTTACTCCCCACCACCCAGAACAAATGATTAATGAAGTGGCAAGGGCCATACACAATCATCAGACAAACAGGACCAGTAACATTTGAAGTAGAGACACTAGACAAATACCCAGGAAGAAAGATTTACCATGCCAATCTTTTAAAGAAATGGGTAGAGAAAAAGGAAGCTGTGGAGACTGTGTACATACTCCCAGAGAGGGACATGTCTGAGTTAGAGATGGACTATCAAAGATTAGAGGAAAGGGACAACCTCTGTAACATAAAAATCAACCCAGAACTAGAAACACAGAATAAAGAGGGCACACACCAGCTGTTAAAATCTTTTGCACCCATGTTTACAGGTGTTCAGGGAAAGGCAGTTGGGGTACAGCATTATATTGGAACTGATAAGCTCCATCAGGCAGAAACACTATAAGCTTCCGAAAAATATCAGAGAAGAGGTGAAGCAGGAGGCAGAGAAGTTGAAGAAACTTAGCATAATTGAACCATCCACTAGTGCCTGGTCATCTCCCATAGTGTGGTCTCTAAAATGAAGGGTGGCATCAGACTGTGCAGGGACTTCAGGAAGGTCAATAATGTATCACGAACATATGAAATTTGCCAGCAGATAAAGGCCTAGAGGTCTATCAAGTCTGCTTGAATGTGCAGCTAGCACCCCTTATTCTGCAGCCGGACGGCTGTTTCTAGCAGAAGAGAACTGGTTGCAGAGCAAGAAACAGAATTCCAGAACTACAGATTTTTTACTAATTAATCACTTCTGTCTCAGCAGGAGTAGTACCTGTTTGGATTAAGCAAACAGATCCTTTATTAGAAGAAGGGGGTTTCATTTAAGTAAAAAAAAAGTGCTTTTTCCGGGTAAGGGGCCAATATCACCTTAATTTACTGAAAGCAGAGAGTGAGTCTAATTGGGGGTGTAGCTTAGCAGCTTAAGTGTACAAAAGCAGCTGTCTCCAATTACAGCTTCCAGCTGTTTCTGGCAGAAAAGAACTGGTTGCAGAGCAAGAAACAGATGTCCAGAACTACAGATTTTTTACTAGTTTCCCTCCTTCCCACCCAAAGCCAGTTCTAGTTTTATAGCCACTGAATTTGACTAACAACAGGAACTTCCTGTTTTGCAGTAGGAAGGGAAGGATCACTGAGACACATTAGTTTCAGCAACCTTGAAGGAACCTAAAAAAAAACTCTTCATCCCCCCCGGCTGCTGGAGGTCTGAATCCAAGCACAGAGGAAGAAGACTACAGGAAGTTCCTGTCCCAGAACAGGAAGGGTGAGTTGTAAGGGAACATAGTCAGTAGGAAAGTAAGTGTAAAAATACATAGAGGGAGGAGACAATAAGCATACAAAGCAACAGGATAGGGGACACAAAATGTCAAGATGGGAGTGGTGCAGTGCAATGGCTGTGGAGCAGCAGTGTTCCAGGAGACATTCTGGAGGCTGTGATGCTGCCTTGTTTGCAGGCACCTCTCTGGTCTGAGGGAGGAGGTTGCCCGTCTCCAGACTGACCTGGCTAGGATTCGTGAAACCTCTTCCCCCACCCAGAGACCACCAGGGCCACCACCGTTACCTCAGAGGTTGCCAAGAAAGAGGATCAGTTGGACCAAGGTGGGCTCAGGGAGGGAGAGGGTGGTGGAACAGAGGTGCATCCCTGCAGTTGTAGCTCTCCACAATTCATATGCTGTTCTGGCAAAGAGTGGTTCCTCTATGGAGGCACCTGCAGTGGAGACCAAGGAGGATGCTGGGAACCTCCACAAAGAAGACCCACAGGAGGGTGGCATGAGACCCCACAGGGGAAGAAAACAACTCCGGGTGGGTAACTCAATCATTAGGGGGTAGACGTGGGGGAGGAAGGGGATAGGGAGGTAAGGTGCCTACCTGGAGCCATGGCTTGGTGGAGCAGGAAGTGAATCCTCAAGATCAAGGGAGCACCTGCATGAGGGAGGGAGCTGGATGTCATTGTCCACCTAGGGACAAATTACCTGGCTGTAAATGGGATCAGAGCAGTGCAAGAGGAGTTTGTGGAGTTGGGAAGGGGCCTTAGACAAGTAGCATGTACGGTAACCTTCTCAGAGGTGCTGCCTGCCTATGGCAAGGATGATGCTAGGGTATTCCACACCATGGGATTCAATGAATGGTTGAAAAACTGGTGTGGAGCTCAGGGTTTTAGCTTCATTGGGGACTGGGGAGCCACCTGGAGGGATGCAGGCTTATACTGGTTCGATGGTCTGCATCTGTCCGGGGGATCCAGCATCCTAGGTAACAGGTTTAAATGCTTCATTGGCAAGCATTTAAACTAACCAAGGGGGGAGGCACTGAAAAGGAGCAGGGAAATCCCAGCCTCTCCCCACAAAGCTCAGTAGTTAGAGAGGTAAACACCAAGGCAAAGAAGTCAGTAGGGAGCAGGACAGGGATAAATGCAGAAAAATGTGTTAAGGACAGGGATGGGGCTAAAAGGGGTAAGGCCATAAAAAATAAATGGAAGGTGATGAGTACCAATGCCCATAGTCTGTGCAACAAGCTCCCTGAACTAGTGGTCTTGATGGAAGAGGGATGCCTGGATATTGTGGCAGTCACTGAAACATGGTACACAGAGAACCATGAGTGGGAAGTCAACATACCAGGATACACAGTCTATAGGAGGGACAGGGTGGGTAAAAGAGGAGGAGGAGTAGCTCTCTATATAAGGGAAGGGATTAAAGCAACAGAACTAAAGAGTAAACAGGAAGTTGATGAGTAACTATGGGTCACCCTGGAGACAGGAAATGGCACCACAAGACGCATGGTGGTTGTGTACAGACCCCATCTCAGGGGGAGGAAATGGACAAGGAAATGATAGAAGACATCCTTAAAATGTCAGAAAAAGGGGAGATATTGTTGATGGGGACCTGCATATGCCAGATGTTAACTGGAGTACCTTTGCTGCAGGCACATCCAAGAGCAGGGCCATTCTTGATGCCCTTCAGGGGGCATGCCTCAGACAGCTAGTGTTGGAACCCATTCGGAAGGGAGCAATCTTAGAGCTGGTACTCTCAAATGGGGAAGGATAAAGGATCTCAGATTTAGAAGTGGGTAGCCAGAGACCACATGATGTGGGATAGCTAGAAGCAACGCTCAAGTGAAGCTCCCATTGACAAACCCTCAAATAACGTCTTTTTCTACTCCTAACTGATTAAAAATGTGGAGAGATAAAACCGAGGTCTCAACTATACCTGCTGGTTGCAAGGTGTGGCTACTAGAAGTTGTTTAATTACCTTTACTGGTGTGAATTAAAGATGGAAGCAGAAATGAAGCCTACCAGTATGAAGCACACACTTCCATCAACCCCGGAAAAATCCACAAAAAAATCCAAGAACCAAAGATCGGGGATTACTGTTAAAGGAACCTCATCCAATGATTCCTCTTACAGAAGATCGATTTCTCCAGGAGCTACTACCATTTAAAGAGGCTCTGGAAGACATCTCGACCAAGCTCAAGTCACTACACGGGGATCTTAGTGCACTTATGACCCGAATGGGTGACTCGGAGGCAAGAATCTCATCGTTAGAAAGATGGAGAGAGAAAGCGGACCCAGAGTTTATCCAGATGAGGCAGCAAATTGTAAAGCTGCAGTTAAAAATGGAAGATTTAGAGGAGAGAAGCCGGAGGAATAACCTCCTGATACTAGGCCTTCCCGAGGCTGAGGAAGGCACCAATATGATTAATTTCCTACAAAAGTTCCTGGTTAAAGTGGTGGGCCCTTCTCCCCTAAACCCTCACTACCACATAGAGTGAGCTCATCACTCCCTCCATCCAAGACCTCCATCTGGCATGCCTCCCAGGCCCATCATAATCAAATTCCTGAGCTTTCTGGAAAAAACAGCATGTCCTGACTAAGGCTAGGGACCTGCAAGCAATCCTGTGGAATGGCACCAAAATCTGCATTACCCAAGACCTCCATTATGAAACAAGGCAAAAACGAGCAGCATTCCATCCGTTGGTCAGCAAGTTAATGGCCATGGACATCCGATTCAAGATGAACTACCCAGCCAGACTACAAGTATCCATCGATGGCTGCTGGTACACTTATGACACACCAGACCAAGCTTTGAAAGACCTTAAGCTTAAACTTCCCAACCTGTTCAAAACTGGCTGAATAAGCACCGAACTGTTAGCCTGGCGAATGTCTAAACGGGGGTTGAACTTTTCATTTTTACCTGTCTGAGGGTGGGTTATTCTTTCTCAATCTTCTGAGGTATCCTGATGGTGAGGTACTAGGAGGGAAGGCCTGGGGAGGGCCTAGTAGGCCTCGAATTGACTAATGAAGTGCTCACGCTTCCTCTGAGGGGGGGAGGAACTTTTAGTCTGGGTGAGGTTTCCAGGGACAGCTAAACTTAGTGGTACATTTAGGTCCGCCCTTTGACTCCCTCCCTAGCTGCACTTCCCATTTCAAAAACATGTGGAGAAAATCCCGGGACAAATGGGAGGAAATTATATTGGAAAACACCCCTTGGAGATTCCCTCCTTACTTCAATTTCGACCAGTTAAGGTAATTCAATGGGGAAGCCTCAATAAATGGTCCTCCACTCCTGGGGAGGTTAACTATTTATCCCATCAATGTTTCATATACGGTTTCAATCACGTTTAGAAGGCCACTTTAACTATTAAGATTGGTATTGTTTCGTTCCGGTCCCTGAGCCACCTGGTTGAATAATCGGGAGGGTAAGGCCACGCTAGTATTTTTGGAGGGTTTGGGGAATGGGAGCTCCAAGATGGGACTTGCACTAGTGGGACTACATTATGCTTTAGAGTGTAGGGGGGAGGTCATCCTCTGGGAGGAACTCGCTTATGGCACTGCTCTGTTGTTATCGCTAGGCCAGTTGGCATTTTTGGGCTACAGCGGATGGAATTTAGACTTGTGAGGCTCTTCCCAGGGGATATATGAGTATCACTTACCCGATTTCAAAACCGAGGTGATTTTTGCGCTTCAGAACCCTTTTGAGTCTGTGTTTGTACATAGTTGGGTGGGACTGGGGAAAGGGTCTGAGACAGGGAAGCCTCCCCTTTATTTAACTAAGAAGAAAGTAATCATGGCCAATCCAGAGCTATTAGCTTACAGGCCAAGGGGCACAAATATGGATGGAAAGAGGAAGGGGGAGAAGGAGTCAGACATATTTTATTTAAGGATTTGAAAAGGGGTGGGAGGATGTGCCTTCTGAAAGGGTTTTTTTCTTTACTATGGTTTACTAGTTTCCTGTCCACAGTGAAATTATATGTCAACAATTTTGTTTAAAATTGCCACGTGGAACATCAGAGGTGTCAGAGAACTGTCCAAGAGATGCCAGGTTCTCAAGCATTCTGCCCTTTCGAACATTGTCATTTTGCTGGTGCAGGAAACTCACTTAATGACCTCCAAAATCAGTGGGTTATGACAACAGTGATATTTCCAGTCTTTTGCAGCAGAAGGCTCCTCGGGGAGCAGAGGGGTGGCCATACTGATTAAAAGACAAGTACCGTTCCTGGCAGAGGAATGCCCAATGGACCAAGAGGGCAGATTTGTCATAGTCACGGGTACTCTTAATAATGCTAAAGTAATACTGGGCTCCATTTATGGTCCCGTGGGAGGGGACCCGGACTTTCTTATGCAGTTAGCTGGTAAGTTAAGTAGATTCCTGCCCTCCCCTATAATAATTGGTGGGGATTGGAATACGGCCCCATCTCAAGATCTGGATAGGTCATACAGACCTTTAAAACCACTTTCACCTCCGCAGCTTGCTCTGAGGGACTTCATAGACTTGTTGGGGTTATGTGACCCTTGGCGTCTGTTAAACCCTTCCAATCATATGTACACTTTTTATTCCTCAGTTCACCGGACGTGGTCCAGAATTGACTTCATTTTGGTTAGTAATATTCTTATGTCGGATATCATACAGACAGGGATTGAACCAATTGTTATATCCAACCACTCGGTGGCATGGATCTCAATCACCCCGGATGTACCGGTTCAGAGAGATTCCTCCTGGAGGCTAAACACACAACTCTTGAAGGAAGAGTGCACAGTCTCTCATATTAAGTCGTTGATCTCATCTTTTATGGTGACTAATGCTGGGTCAATTGACAGAGAAGACTTGATCTGGTCCTCCTTCAAATGTTTTATTAGGGGAGAATTTATCAAGCTAGCCTCCAGGAGGAAAAAACAGAGAGAGGCCAGAGCTTTAGAACTTTTGAGTCAGATCAGACTTGCAGAAAATATCCTTTCTTGAACATCCACCCAAACAGACTTGAAGACCCTAATGAAACTTAGGAACGAATACTCGGACCTGGTGAGGGAAAAGGTGGAGTAAGCTATTTTTAGGACTAAGGCCTGTTACATTGAACAAGGGGACAAACCAGGGATGATGTTGGCCCTCCATTTGCATCAAATAAAGGGCTCGAGATGGATCCCAGCATTGTCCTATCCAGATGGATCACTTAAGACTTCTCCCCAAGACATTTCTCAAATCTTCAAATCTTACTATAGGAACCTATATAATATGGGATCCAACCGGCCTTCCCTTGCCCAAATAGAACAATTTTTAAATGGTCTTCAACTTCCATCCCTGCAGGTCTACCAGCAAGAGTTCCTGATCTCTTCCATTACCCAAGAGGAAGTGGAGAATGCGATTTGGGATTTAGCCCCTGATAAATCCCCAGGCCTGGATGGTTTCCCCTCTAATTTTTATAAGGTTTTTTGTAAGGAGATCACCCCTTTTCTTAGGAAGTTGTTCAAATATATGTTTACTAATGATCTTCTGGACCATACTCTGCTGGAAGCCATGATTGTTCTGATCCCAAAACCGGACAAACCCCAAAATGAACCAGCCAGCTATCGCCCAATCTCATTACTAAATTACGACATGAAAATTTTAACCAAAATCTTGTCCCATAGAGTTAAGCAGATTTGGGTTAATTTACTGAGCCCTGAACAAGTAAGGTTCATACAAGGCAGATCTCCGGCTGACCACTTACGTACCCCGTCACACATTTTTGATTCCACCCAAGATTCCCCAACACCCATGGCCCTCATCTTGTTAGATGCAGAAAAAGCCTTTGACAGGGTTCACTGGGATTTCCTTTGGGCCACCCTTAAGAAAATGGATTTCCCGGACATGTTCATCCAGTGGATCAAGACGGTCTATAAGTCTCCCACAGCCAGAATTTTCTGTAACGGTGTTTTCTCCTCTCGCTTCCCATTGTTTATGGGCACCAGACAGGGATGCCCCCTCTCTCCTTTCCTGTTTAACCTATATCTAGAACCCATTCTGCTATCTATTAAAAACTCCGCTCAGGTAATAGGCTGTTTAATACATCAACAAACTCTGACCCTATCGGCTTATGCGGATGATATACTGTTACATTTAGCAAACCCGGTGTGTTGCCTGAGTTCCATTTTACAAATTATTGCAAGATTCAGAAAGGTGGCCAAAGTTAAGCTTAATTTATCTAAATCAACCATTTTCCCACTAAATGATAACACATTTCGCACTAATTTTACCCATTTTGACATGCAATGGTCTTTTTTGTCATTGAAATATTTAGGTATTTATCTAACTAGAGACCCTGAAACCTTCAAGAAACTCAATTTAGATGATTTTGTCTCAAAAATACAGCAGGATTTCTTGAGATGGTCTGCTCTTCCTTTATCATTATGGGGTCGTATAAATATCATTAAAATGAATGTCTTGCCCCTAGTTTTTTATCCGTTAAATCTAGCGAATGTTTTCCTCCCTATGTCTTACTTTCAGAAGCTTCACTCAGTCATCACTAAATTTATTTGGTGAGATAAACATCCCAGGCGAGCCTTCTCCAAACTCAATTTACCTAAAGAAAAGGGGGGTCTCCGTCTTCCCAACTTTATGGTATACTATTGGGCTAGTCATCTATCCAAGTTGGGGAGGTTGTATGATGTAAAACCTGATGGCTATGTCTCTGCATGGTTGCATTTGGAAAGGAAACTGATAGACAAGTATAAACTCCACTAATACAGAGCCTTGTATTATTCTCCCTCTGCTCTACCCCCTCAATTACAAAGTAGTCCGATAGGGGATTCTATCAGGGTGCTCTCTCAGTATTGGAAATTCCCTAATATCTCAGTTAGGAGGGATATAGCTCAGCCTCTTACCCTAAACCCCAACATTAAGATTGCTGGTTCCTCAATCCCCTCAGACTGGCTCCCTCAGTTGCAAGATTGCGGGGTGGAAAGTCTCTTTTCCCAAGAGGCCCTCCTCTCCTTGACAGAGATCATGAAGAGGTTTAACATACCCCAGAAACATATATTTAGGGCCTTTCAATTACGACACCTTATGGTCTCTTCTTTTGGCACATCATTCATTCCAACCCAAACCAAGCCCATTTTGGAACAGATCCGGGAGTATGCAAATAAACCCCACAGTGTGTCCAAGATATATTCTTACTTATTGGATATTAAATATCTGACTCCTTTAAAAGGTTCCAAAATTTGGGACACTTTCTTGCCAGATTCTCCTGGGACTTGGGGTCAGACCTGGGGAGATGTCCACAAATACCTTATTGAGGATAGACATAGGTTAACTCAATACCACATTCTAAACAATCTATACTATACACCGGTCAAATTGGCCAGATTAGGTAAACTGACCTCGAGTATTTGTACTAGGTGTGGTATTGCTGAAGGTAATCTGATACATGTTCTCTGGCACTGTGGCAAAGTGGCTCCATTATGGTCTTTAATTCAAACCAAGCTGGACCCTCTTCAGGGGCTTAAAGACTTTTTCGCTATTGAAATTTGCATCTTAGGGTTGTTTAGTAATATTCAGGTCTTGGAACGTAGGTTCCATATGGCTTTAATTTCGATAACAGTGAAAAGACTGGTTCTTAGGCACAGGATGGATCAATTAACTATATCATATGAGGAATGGATCAAAGAGATGTGTCTGTACTTTCAGACTGAGAAAACTATAGCAAGTACCTGGAACTGTAAGAAATCTTTTAACAAAAGATGGGGCAAACTGTATGCCCTTTATTTGCATTAATGTTGTAATGAATCGCCTCTGAGTGCTTGATTTATGTTAGATGTCAAGAGTCGTGGGCATGGTATATTGAAACCCTTTTTAGTTTACCTGTGTACTGTTTTTTCTTTAAGGCACATCCTGGGGAAGGGAGGTGAGGGGGGGTTGGGGGGTATTAAAGAAGAGGGGTATAGGTTTACTCTAATTTAGCTCATAACTGAAAATCATTCCTTGCTTGAAATTGGATCTTGACTTTGATCTGGTAAACGTTCACGTTCAATACTTATGATGTATGTAATCTTTATGTTATGTTAAAATGCAATAAAATTTCGAATTTCAAAAAAAAAAAAAGAAGTGGGTAGCCATTTGGGAACAAGTGACCACCAAACAGTGTGGTTCACAATAAACACAGCCATAGAGTCAAGCCATACAAAAGCAAGAGTATTGGACTTTAGGAAGGCTGACTTTGGGAAAATGAGAGAGTGCCTAAGAAAAACACTAGCAAATGGGAAAGAAGGAGGGGTGGAGGAACAATGGGGAATAATCAAAACAGCCATCACAGAGGCAACAAGCCTTTGTGTGAAGCAAATCAATAAAACAAATCAAAGGAAAAAAACACTGTGGTTCTCAAAAGAGGTGGCAGGGACGATTAAGGAGAAAAGGAAATATAAGGAAACACAGAAGGAGCAGGACAGAGAACTGTATCAGTTAAAGCAGAAGGAGGCAGGGAAGGCACTCAGAATAGCAAAGGAACAAACTGAGGAAAAGATAGCCAACTCTGTTAAGAAGGGGGATAAGACTTTATAGGTACATTAGGGAGCAAAGAAAGACCAAGGGAGGGATACAGAGACTTAATAAAGGGGAGCGAATGTGGGCAGAGGGTGACAGTGAAAAAGCAGGGATACTGAGCGAATATTTCTGCTCAGTATTCACAGCAGATGAGGAGGGAGAGGTGCCTAAACCAAACAAGGGAGAAACTCTGAATCGGGGGGTTGATACCAGTTCATTCACAGAAGAAAGGGTTTTGAAAGAACTCTTGAAACTGAGGGTGGACAAAGCAATGGGGCCTGATGGGATTCACCCAAGAATACTAAAAGAACTAAGGGTAGAACTAGTAACACCACTGACTACTCTCTTTAACAAATCATGAGAGGATGGAGTGGTACCTAAGGACTGGAGGAGGGTAAATGTGATTCCACTTCACAAAAGTGGGAGCAGGGCAGAGGCAGGAAACTACATACCAGTTAGTTTGACTTCAGTGGTAGGGAAAATGATGGAATCACTTCTGAAGGAAAGAATTGTTGAGTACCTAGAGGCCAGTGGGGCACAGGACCCAAGGCATCATGGTTTTACAGCAGGAAGGTCATTTCAGATGAACCTAATAGATTTATTTGACTTGGTGACCAAAGTAGTAGACCAGGGAGGGGCTGTGGATATGGCCTACCTAGAGTTTAGCAAGGCATTCAACACAGTCTCACACAAAAAATTAATATACAAGTTAGCCAGCCTTGGAGTGGGTCCCAAGGAGGTAGCCTGGAAAAAAACTGGCTGGACAACAGGACGCAAAAGGTAATAGTAAATGGAATCCACAGTGAAGAAAGGAGGGTAACTAGCGAGGTGCCACAGGGTTCGGTGGTGGGACCGGTCCTCTTTAATATCTTTATAAGTGACATTGGAGAGCACCTGGAAGGAAAGGTATGCCTCTCTGAGGATGACACAAACATCTGCAACAGGGTTGATACACAAGGTGGGGTGGAAAGAATGAAAAGGGACTTGGTAAGGTTGGAGGAATGGTCAAATACGCGGCAGCTCAGATTCAATGCAAAGAAGTGCAAGGTAATGCATCTGGGAAACAAAAACCCAGAGGAAGAGTACACAATGGGGGGTGAGTTAATAACAACAACAAAAATCGAAAGAGACCTAGGAGTAATTATAGCAGATGACCTAAAGGTGGGCAAGCAATGTGAGAAGGCAGTAAGGAGGGCTGTAGGGATATTGGGATGCATAGGGAGAGGCATCAACAGTAGAAAACAGGAAGTTGTTATCCCTTTCTACAGACAGTTAGTGAGACCCCATCTGGAGTACTGCGTGCAATTCTGGAGACCCCATCTCCGCAAAGACATAGACAGAGTGGAGGCTGTTCAGAGGAGGGCAACCAAAATGGTGCAAGGTCTGCACCAGAAGACATATGAGGAGAGACTAAAGCAGCTTAATATGTACACCCTTGAGGAAAGGAAGGAGAGGGGGGACATGATAGAAACTTTCAAGTATCTCAAGGGAATTAACAAGGTACAAGAGGATAGTATCTTTCAGAAGAAGAGATGTGCAAGAACAAGGGGGCACAATTTGAAGATGGGGCAGCTCAGAGGTAATGTTAGGAAGTATTTTTCACAGAGAGAGTTGTGGATGCATGGAACAGTCTTCCTGAGGAGGTCATGGAGTCAGAAACAGTGGGAGAATTCAAGAATGCATGGGACAGGCATAAGGCAGTTCTAGTGGGGGGCAGGGGGAAGTAAGCTGTTGATTAACTAGAATCTGCAGCTTATCCATCAGGTAGGGAAATGGGCAGACTGGGTGGGCCAAGCGGTCCTTATCTGTCATCAAATTCTATGTTTCTATGTTTCTAAGCTGCCCCTGCCTTCCACCCTTTCCCTTCATTAACCCTCCCCCTTGTCCTGTCCCATTCCCTTTTGAAGCAGTCCACTGTTCTACTGGGTAACACTTCTGCAGGTAATGCATTCCACCTAGCCACCACCCTCTCTGTAAAAAAGTGTCTCCTCATCTCCCTCCAGAACCTTCCTCCCTCCACTCTCATATCATGGCCCCTCATGTCCCTCCGCTCCCTTACTTTGAACAGTCCCTCTGTACCTGTCTTGTTTATTCCTTTCATGTACTTAAAGGTTTCAATTATGACCCCCTGTCCCTCCTCTCCTCCAGTGAGTGCATGTTCAACTCCCTCAACCTCCTCTCATATGATAAGTCCCCGGCCCCTTGATCATCTTTGTTGCCCTACGCTGCACCCCCTCCAGTAACCTAATGTCCCTCTTCAGATACAGGCACCAGTACTGCACGCAGTACTCCAGGTGCGGTCTAACTAATGACCTATACAGTGGCAGAATCACCTCCTCCCTCCTTGAGGATATACCCCTTGCAAGACAACCCAACATTTTGTTGACCTTTGCAGCTGCCTTCCTACATTGTGGTGAGTTGCTCATTGACCCTGTAAGGAGCACCCCCAGATCCTTCTCCTCCTCTGTCTGGGCTAGCTGCACTCCCCCCAGCTAGTAACTCCTCCTTGGGTTCTTCATCCCAAAATTCAGCACCTTGCACTTTTTGGCATTAAATCCCAGTTGCCAGGTGTCTGACCAGGTTTCAAGCTTTGCCAGATCATCCTGCAACCCCTGCATCCCCCTAGGTCATCCACCACCACTCCTACCTTGTATCATTAATAAACAGACTGACCTTGCTCTTGATGTCCCATGATATGTCTGCAATGAATATCCCAAACAACACTGGTCCCAACACTGAGCCCTGTGGAACACCGCTCATCACTACCCTTGGGTGTGAGAGCTCCCCACCCACCACCACCCTCTGTTACCTTCCCTGAAGCCAGTTTCCTACCCATGTCACCAGCTTTGCACCTGCCCCTGTGCCTACTAACTTACTTTCCAGCCTTCCATGCGGCACCAAGTCGAAAGCCTTGCTGAAGTCCAGATACAGGACATCCACTGCATGGCCCCAGTCCAGTTGCCTAGTTACCCAGTCACACTTTGATGAATACCAGATGCGTAGGGTAGATGATATTATAGGCAACATTGGCAATGCTAGCTACATTAGCACACTGGATCTAATGAAGGAATACTGGCAAATTCCCATATCCCCTGAGTCTAGGGAGAAAACAGCATTCAGCACGTCACTTGTATTATACCAGTTCACTACCATGCCCTTTGGCCTACACAGAGCCCCTGCAACATTCCAAAGACCTATGGATCAGATCCTGACCCCACACACTGCCTACTGTGCCACCTATCTGGACAAAATTGTCATCTATAGTCTAGATTAGTCAATGCATGTCACACAGTTGACTGCTGTGTTGCATTCCAAACAGAAAGATGGACTCACTATAAACCCAGCAAAATGTGCACAAGCTATGCCAGAAACCGGATACCTTGGATTTCTTCTGGGTAATGGGTGTGTGTGCCCAGAAATAGAGAAAGTAGAGGCTGTTGCTAACAGTCCTGTGCCAAAGACTACAAAAAACACATGTCAGGTCATTCCTAGGCCTAGTTGGATATTATCTCCGGTTTATAGCTAACTTTGCTTCTATAGCCACACCATTAACAGATCTGACAAAAAAAAGGTGTAGTAACCTAGCAAAATGGAGTCCTGAGTGTGATGAGGCCTCTGGAGCTATAAAGGCATCCTAGTGTGTCTCACCTGTATTGAAGTACCCTGATTTTAGTCTCTCTTTCGAAGTGCACATGGACGCTTCTGAGACAGGGATAGGAGCAGTTCTGAGTCAGACCATTCAAGGAGAGGAGCATCCTATCATTTATATCAGCAGTAAAGTGCATGATAGGGAGCAAAAGTATGCCACAATCGTAAAAGAATGCCTAGCCATCAAGTGGGCAATTGAAGCTTTCTGCTTTTATTTCTGGGGTGCAGAGTTTACTCCTTATAGATCACAATCCACTTGTGTGGATAAATCAAGTGAAAAATCAAAATGCCCACATCATGAGGTGGTACCTGACATTGCAACCTTATCGTTTTGTGGTAAAACATAGGTTAGGAAGTCAATACAAAAAAAAATATTTTTGTCACGACATGGGGGCAGATATAGTGCAGGAAAATTAAACATGAGTATGCTTTTATATATTGAATTGTTATAATGATGTACTATGATGGTTAATAGTGCAATGTGTTTTAAACCCCAGGGTAATGAAGAAATTACAGTGTGTACAGTAAAGACTGTGCTGTAATTTGTTTATTGTTTAAAGGGACCCTGGGGTGGAGCTTCTAAAGGGTTGGTGAGTGGAAGCTCCAACCCAAACCAGTGCACCCCTTCAGCTCGACACCTCGATGGCAAAACACACAAAAAAGACCATTGTGGTGACAATCGCTGTGATGGTCCTTTTCCATGTTTTGCTTTCCCCCAGTGTTCTGCCCCCTCCCCAGACCAACTCCAACCTGGAGTTGATAATCCTAAAGTTTGGGTGATGTGGGGGACAGAGCCCCTCACATGGGGGGTGTGGGGGTGCAGCCCCCTACAGAAAATACTCATAGCTCGGGCAGCACAATACTTGCATTGGTATTGTGCATCGCTGTGCAGGAGGCTGGCATTTTCACTGTCGACCTCCCTTGGTGATTCCAACCCAAACTCCCATCAGTACAGAATGTACATACATTCTGTGGGTTTTTTGCAAAAAACAGTGTCATAAGAGTTACTGTTTTTTTCTTAAAGAGGGAGGAGTGTGTCAGAAATGCATTCTGCCTGTCTGATAACCCTGGTGGAGGGATACCTTTCCTACCGTCTTCTTTTTCCTATTGTAATCTGTTGTGCAACAGTACCTCCCTATGCTATACTTTACCCCTTTCTGCCCCTGGCTTAGGTTGGCCACTTACATCAGGATTTTCTATTTCTTACTAAATCTTTGACTACTGTCTTTATTTCTATTCTCCATATTTCCATCCTTCATCAAGAACTTCCTCAAAAAATACACCAGGCTAAAATCAGCTGGCAAGAATGAAATAGGTACATTTATGGCATTAAATGCAAAAGATATAAAGTGCCTTCAAGTATATAAGATGCTGGCTGAATAAAGTGCTTAATTCAGTTTATAAGCTAAGATGCCTTTGCTATTCTATGTATATGATGCAGGAATGTTTAGAAACACTTAAAATGGCAGCTAAATTCAAAATAACGTCCACTCTGATAGGCAGACTATGAGTATAATGGAGCGGCATTATGTCTCCCTTGTTTAAATTATTTTGTTGCCGCTCCATTGTTATGTAGAATGTTATGCCAAAGAAATCCTGCATCGATTCAGGAACTGTTTGAATGAAGCAGCAAACTTTAACTTTTGCTGCCGCTCGGTATTTGAGTAAATAAATACTGATGCCCCTGTATTATTAGGACTCCTGGCTGCTGGCTTTGAATAAAATATGCTGTAGAATTGTGCCAGCTAGCCATGGAGGAGTCCATGGCATGTGTGCAGCCAGTCCAGGCTGCTAGAGAGGCAGGCTTTCCCGAGTAATCTGTGCGCTCTGAAAAGCGAGTGCTTAAAAATAAAAAGGGACTATGCTGTCCCTGAACATACAAGCTATACAGAGCCCCAAAGTAGAGCAGATAGATAATGATTGTCTAGAAATCTGCTGCTCTGCTGCAACATAGAAATCAAATGATTTAAAGGGACAGGAACATTTGTATGTATGTGGAAATGCTATACAGTTGAAGTAGCCCTCAGAATAAGGAGAGGGCTGCAGGATGAACTAAACACCTGCCCCTGACCCACCCCCTACTCCCTCTCTTTCTCTCTCTTTACACCAGCCTCTGGCCTTGCCTCCCTCTGTTGGATGGCTACCTATATGAATCAATATTGTTTAAATTGTTATAAAAGTGATTTGCACAGTTGTGATGTTTTGGTAATTGACAAAGCCCTCTGGCTGCTATGTTTATTTCTCTTTTGCACAATACCACTGCCTGTCCTAATGTTTCAAGTAACCTGATGTGGAACCTTTGTAAAAGAGCCCCTGGCTCAAAGGTGTATCTGATTCCCTTAAATAAGTAAATAAAGAAAGAAAGAAATTAAACAAATTAAAGAATAAAGAGACACTGCAGATCTCTAAAGGAGCTTCATTATGTATAGAGCCCTGAGATATAAATTAAAGTACTAGTGTCCATATACTATAACAATACAGCACATGTATAAATACAATAAATGTTTGCACTGTTTGCATATACAGAAAATAGGTGCTGACCTGTTAGCAATACCTCAGGAAGCGGATTTCCTATAGGGGAACTTCCCATAAGTAAAACCTCATTATGTAACAGAGGAGGAATTTCCCTATTTAGGGACCACTCTAGAACTAATTGAATGTTATGGGAGGGGCTTTCCCATAAGTGGGACAGCAATATAAGCCCTCCTCAAACACCAAGAGTCAGATTAGCTGCATAGCCAGTCTCACTTACCTGGAGTAAGTTAAGCAGAAGGACATGTGCCTGAACAGGAATTTCTCTCTAACAGCAGGAAAGCGGATGATTTTTTTTTGAGATACCTAATGTAAGGTGAAATAGCCATGAGCTATTGTTTATTTTCTTATTCTGTTTGAACTGTTTTATTTCTATTGCAGTATTTTTTTCTACTTTTGTATAAAATAAAACACACTGTGGGTGGGTTGTACTCTATTATTGTGTCCAGAATTTTCTTTATACCCACATACCTGCAACAGATCCTCCAACAGAATAAATTTTTTTTAATAAATCTGTTTGGTAAGTTAAAATTACTTTTCCTACTAAGGTTAGTAAAGATCTTGTAACCCTCTGTCCAGTTTTTATATTGACAATCCTGTGGAAAAATTGGGATGGTTACACTTTATTTGCATGTGTAAGGAGTTTATTTGATGGATAAGTGACAGTTTTATTGGTGCCCGTGTCAAATGGTTATCTTCACTCTGGGACTTGCAAGATACTGTAAGCTCCAAAGGTGATGGTGGGTGAGGGGTTGAGAAGAGGAGGATGAGGCTTCAGTTTGGTGTTCTTCTTTTAGCCAGAGTCTCCTCTATTTAGTACTATAATCAAACATGTAAACAATACTGTAAGATAGAGTAACTATAACATTAAACTGGGATTACACTTAACTGATACCTGCTCTATGGTGGTGCCTAATTATGCACTTGTGATAGCACGGGCCCTGGAGTTGAATGCACTGATCTACTTTGACTTGGCATATTGTCTCCTACATATGTACTTGTGTGATATTTTTCTGTTTGTATTAAATGAAACATTTGACTGACATGGCAATCCTACATATGTTTTGCTGCCCAGACAAACAAGCATAGGTCAGTTCCAAATATGTTTGGTTCCATGCTGTTGCAAGATAGAACAACAGTATCTTGAGGCTATAGAAAGTCCTTTCTTACCCCCATGAGCCATTGTTTCATGGACTTTGGGTTCCACTGGGCTAAGGAGTATAAGCCCCCATATTCAAAGCTGGCCATGTGTGGTCTATGACACTTTGGGGAGCAATATTCAGACAATTTGCTCATTGTAACTGCAGCATGCTAACTGTCTAAATATGGGGCCATGTTGGTACAGTGCATAGTGACTATGCACTATGCTGATACAGGTCAAGACTGAATATGGCTGACAGGAGTGCCATAGAGGTAGCATGGTTCAAATGGAATAGTGTCAGGGCTTCTGTGGACCATATTTAGCCCTAACATGCTAAGGACCCCTTTGGGCATGGAACGGCACTATGGTCCATTTGCATGCCCATTATGGGTCCATAAACATGTGTGCATGGCCCCCCATTCTGTAGCTGTATTACATATTCCTTGTGGTCTACTGGTCCCCCCACACCCCCATTTGCCTGTTGTGCAGCTGTCTCAAATATTCCTGGTGGTGTAGTGGTTCCTGTACCTCTGATTGTCTGTTCTGTAGCTGTCTTGAATATTCCCGAAAGTCTAGTGATTCCCCCACCCACAATCACCTGTCTTGTAGCTGTCTTAAATATTCTTGGTAGTCTCGTGGTGTCCTCTCAACCTGCCTGCTCAGGACCCTCCTCCTCACAACCCTCCCCCCCCCCACTCAGGTCACCTAAGCCGAAGTACAACAATAGTCAGTCAATCAATCAATATTTTATTTATCTAGCATCTTTCAAAATCAAGGCACTGCACAATCATGTAAAAACATCAACAATATAAATATATAAAATCAGTCTGGATAAGCCTTAGAACACGGATAGGTTTTTAGCATGGTTTTAAAACTGACAGCAACCTGCACAGCCCTCTGCTCACCACCTTCACCAGTCAACATCTGATGTCAGGGAGCGATCATGAGCACAATGGAAACGGGTGTTTGTGCAATACTTGTGATTGTTCAGAGACCTTCAGATGGAAACCAGTTGAGGTGGTGAGTAGAGGGATGTGCCAGTCATTATTATTGCTGTAGCTTGCATTATGTGACCAGGGCTGGATAGGGGTTGTCTGAGAGGATGAGTTGGAAGGAGGTCAGATGCCCTTTTGGAGGGACCACTAAACCACCAGGAATATACCAGACAGCTCAAGATGGGTGATCTGGATGCTTGTACAGTGTATTTTTCCAGGAAAGATCTGCTTACCTGCAACATCTGCTTTTCAGTGGGATTCTGCTGTAGGGTCCTGCTTTTACAGTTTTACAATATATTTACACAATATATTTACACAGGATAGCCCAGATCAGTTGTGATATACTGTTTCCAGTGGGGTTCTGTTTGACCCAGTTTTTACACTGTATTTACCCAGGATAGTACAGCGGGGATGCAAGATCTTTTTTTTCAGTGGGGCCCTCCTTTTACCCAGGATAGTCCAAGAGAGGCAATTTCTCATTTTCAGTGAGGTCTAGCTTTTTCTATGTATTTTTCCAGGATAGAGCAGTATAGTGGACTTATTTATTTACTTAACTTATTTAATGTGGCAAAGCAGCAGTGGATGTTTAAATGTCTTCTACATGAAGGATTAGTAATTTAATAACCTGGCTGTGATAACTTTGTTCTTGTCTTGAAGCTGATACTTTCTGTTCATGTGAAGGCTAGATCTGCTATCTGGGGAATGTCCTGCAGAACTCCTCTAACCCAGCAAGTGGCTAGCTGTACCTGTATGACTGGAGGTACCTCTGGAGTGCGAGTGGGGAGGAGCTAACAAATTGCGTCATGTGGGGAGTCACGTGATGCGCTCGAAGGTCTAGCAGCTAGCACAAGGGGCTCTCCTCTCTCCGTTTAAAAACGCAGATTTTTCCCCACATTTTTTGCAGTTTATTTTTGCGATAACTTTACCCTAAAGTAGTGAACTGATAGAAGGCTTACTTTATTTGGTTAAACGGGCAAAGATGGAAGAACCGATGCAGGAACTGGAAGCGAAATGTCCTCAGTGCAGCTCTTCCCCAACGGCTCAGCAAGATGAACTTATACCATCTCGGGTGTATACGGAATTGTCAACAATTAAAGATGCCTTGTTTAAACTTATTGAGGAGGTTGCTGACTTCAAGCCCGCCTTAACGCAATTGGCCCGTCGGGTCACAGACGCAGAAGCCCGAATTTCTTCTATTACAGCGGAGTTCAGAGAAGCAGGGCCCAGCTATGGTCGAGTATAAGAGGTCATTATTAAATTAGAAGATCGCTCTAGACGACCTTGAAGGAAGGAACGGCAAAATAATCTTGTATTGCTGGGGCTCCCGGAGGGTGAAGAAGGCCCCAACACAATTTCCTTTTTGCAAAAGTTTCTCAGGAAGACGGTAGGGCCTTCGCCTAATGGGCCCGAATATATTATTGAAAGGGGCCATTGGTCCTTAAGGACAAAGCCTTCTCCCTCAGATCCTCCAAGGCCAATAATTTTCAAGCTCTTAAACTATCTTGATCGAGAGCATATATTGAAGGAGGCGAGAAAGCTCTCAGCCATTCTCTGGGAGGGCAAGAAATTACTTGTGGTGCCAGACTTAACTTTGAAAAATCGGATGGCCCGAGCTACTTTTCGTCCCATCACTTCAAAACTCTGGGTTGCTGGTGTGAAACATTGTATGTTGTACCCAGCCAGGTTGGAAGTCACCTCAAGGATGGAAAAACTCTTTGAGTCAGCAGACGAGGCTCTAAAGACATTAAAAGAGTCATTGCGGACTTATTTCTCAAAGGCTGAGAAGGGTTGATCTCATGAAGCTCTCTGGAATGCAGAAGACATCCTGGACTGATTTATTTAATTTTAAACTGCAAAGTCTTTCACTGAATTTGTAGAGTGTTGAGGGTCTCCTATAGCCCCTGTTTATTTGTTTTTTATGCAAATTTTTTTCTCACAGGTCTATTACTGGGGCATTAGACTTGCTGCTACCTGGAGCTTTATTTTATGTACTTGCTTACTTGTGGGGAGGGGGATCTCTCGACCTTTGTTTTGGTAGCCGACAGAGGCTCCTATAAGGGGTATCAGGTGTACGGTTGTTGTAGAGATGCTCCAGTAAGCTTCCGTCTCGTCATACGGGGGATATCCTTTCCATATGATGTCGCCACTTTGGGCGGAGTATGTTTAGAGCTCCCCAAGAGCTATGGCGGGTGCCTGGCCCTGCCAAAGTTTCGTTATTTACCTACCTAATTAGTTACAACTGCAGTCTGGCTCTTTGCTTGGCTTCCCCCCTCTTATCCTTGTTTTGGGTTTGGTCCTGTTATTCAAACTACCTATTAACTAATAAGCTGGATGTTATCAGTGGGGTTCTAGGATAATGTTTTAGCCCATTTGCTCTAGGGTTTTTGTACTTTCTGGGCTGAGTTACTGGGGAAGTGTGAGCGTTGACATATGGCTATATGGGACTTTTTCTTTCTCTCCCTTTGGCTTCCACGGGGACCACCTTTTGCTCACCCACTGTTAGGTTTCCTCTATCGTT
Organism: Neoceratodus forsteri; assembly: GCA_016271365.2. NCBI lineage: Eukaryota > Metazoa > Chordata > Ceratodontiformes > Ceratodontidae > Neoceratodus > Neoceratodus forsteri. Next base: position 1,255,448,629 of record CM028131.1, read on the forward strand.
CAAGTTATGTAGGGAATGTAGTTGTTGGTTATCCTTTAGCATTCAATAATGTTACATTTTTGGACTTTATACAGGGGATGGGGTAGGGTTAATCTAATTGAAACTGCTAATAGGGTAGAATAGGAACGGCTGTTTATAGCCTTACAAGGCTTGTTAAGTTTGTGGGGATATGGTAAACAGACTCTTCTTTCTAAGAGGAAGGGGCCCCACCTTCAGAGCGTGCCATGGGCCAACAGATTTGAGTCGGCCTGGGGCCGGGAGGCATGGTTTCAGTAGGGTCTGGGGAAAGGGTGGGGCTCTTTTGAGGAGGGACTTTTCCTTTCTTAAGTTTTAGGTATTTGAGGGATTTTGGGGAGGAGATGGCAGCTTACCAGTTGGGGTGTATCCTGTATAGAGCTATTTTATGGCTTCCAATCTAAATATTGTCTCATGGAACATTAAGGGATAGAGATAATAAGAAGAAATACATTATCTTAAATCATTTGGCGCACTTCGATCCATCGATAGTATTTCTCCAAGAAACTCACATGCTCCCTGACCAGCTCCACTTTCTGAAAAAAAGATGGGTGGGACAGGTTTTTGGGGCGGGTTTCTCTACAAGTAAAAGAGGGGTAGCCGTTCTAGTGGCTAAAAAGGTTCCCTTTTTCCTTCGGAAGTTGTTTCCGATCCTAATGGCAGATTTGTTATTGTGGTAGGGAAGCTGGGGGGTGCAAGTTTAGTGTTGGGATCTATTTATGGGCCTAACCAGGAGTCGCCGTCCTTTTTCACGCAGCTGGCGGTACTTATAGCACCCTTTGCTGATAAGCCCATAATCTTAGGAGGGGATTGGAATTTGGTACAGTCCAACCGCTTGGATCGTTCATGGTCCAAAGGTCTCCACCCATCCCCGGCCCAGAGAGCAATGGCAGAATTTGTCTCCTCGTTAGGCCTAATCGATCCATGGAGACTAACCAACCCAACTGCCAGAGAGTTTACCTTTTACTCCCCTGTTCATAGAAGTTACTCCCGTATTGATTTTTTTTTAGTTAGCCACCAGGTTCTTACTCTGGTCCAAGAGGTTACTATTTCCAGTCGGGTAATCTCTGATCACTCCCCCATTAGTTTTCGGTGTCAGCCTCTATTTGTTCCACCAAGATCTTACTCGTGGTCTCTAAACAATAGTTTACTTAAGGATCCCCCTTTATTAGATCGTTTTCGGTCATTCATATCTCATTCCATCAATTCCAATTGGGGATCAATACAGGCGGTCGATCGGGTGTGGGCGGCCTTAAAGGCCACATGGAGGGGTGAGTTGATTAGGTTGGCATCAACTCGTAAAAGAAAACTGCACGCTCAATATCTAATTGTTTAGAGAAAATTAAGGCCCTGGACGCTATAGGTGAGGGCCTCGAGGTCCTCACGACCAAGAGCATGAGTTAGCTACTCTTAGAGCTTGGATGAAAGGACCATGAAAGAGAGGTTGAGAGCTCAGACTCTAGATTGAGGGCTTCCTACATAGGGCAAGGCAGTAAAACGGGGAAAATTTTAGCATGGCAGTTGAAACAACGGGCCTCGGCTAAGTGGGTGGCAGCACTGAGGCACCCGCAGACGAGTGACCTGATTTCAGATCCAGAGGGCATACTGAATATTTTTTTTGATTTTTATAAAAATCTATATTCTAGTGTGCCACTGTCGCCAGAGGCGGCTACTAGAATGAAAGAATTTCTGGCGAATATTCCCCTTCCTAAACTTTCCCAGGATTTCAGTCAAATGCTAGAAGCTCCTCTTTCATATGAAGAGATTTCCCAAACTATCGATGCTTTAAAGCTGGACAAGGCACCAGGGCCAGATGGGTTTACAGCTCTATTTTACAAGACTTTAAAAGAACACCTGGTACCGCTGTTGCAGCAACTATATACCTTTTGGTATGAGCAGGGGATAGAAGACCAATCCCTCTTTGAGTCGAGAATAATTCTCCTGCCCAAACCCGACAAATCCTTAGACTTAGTAAGTAACTATAGACCAATATCTTTACTAAATATCGATATTAAGATCAATTTGCTAAGATTCTGGCCACTAGAATGAAGGCAGCATAGCTGGAGCTGTTGAGCCCTGAGTAGGTGGCGGGTTTGTAGGTCGCTCGGCTGCGGACCACTTTAGAAAGTTGTTTTATTTAATTTCTGGGTCTGTGAGCCCAGAAATTGAAGCATCTCTGGTCTCACTAGATGCAGAAAAGGCATTCAATAGGGTGGAATGGGAGTTTATGTTTGAGGTACTGTCCAAATTTGGCATCCCGGATAAGTTTTTGGACTATACTCGAATACTTTACACATGTCCCACAGCGAGAATTCTCTGCAATAATTTGATTTCTGCCCCTTTTTCGTTGTTGCGGGGCACCCGTCAAGGATGCCCTCTTTCCCCGTTTCTATTTATCTTATATTTAGAACCCCTTATTAGGGCCATTAAGATGGACAATAAAGTTCATGGGGTTTGTATAGGGGAGTCCGAGTTTAAATTGTCTGCCTTTGCAGATGACCTGTTAATCCATATCTGGCATAGCCAAGATTCGCTTCTGCACCTGTTCTCAATTATTTCATGTTTCAGTGAATTCTCGGGATATAAGTTGAACAAGAGTAAAACTATGGTTTACCCACTATCCCCTCAGTTGCAACGGAGTTGGTGTTCATCTTTAGGCCTCGTTGGCAATCAAATCTTTACCCTATTTGGGCATCCAGATTTCTAAAGACTTGGCTGAGTTGCGGATCTAAATTTTAAGCCCTTGCTCAAATCCATCAAAGAGGATTTGGAAAGATGGGCCAAGCTTCCTCTATCCTTTTGGGGAGATCTAATACGATTAAAATGATGATTTTACCGAGAATCTTTTACCTTCTCTTCAATCTCAACGTGTATCTTCCCAAATCCTTTTTTAACCTTTGTCATAAATACTGTACGGACTTTTTATGGAATGGCAAACCCCCTCGTAGAGCTTATGGGAAACTTACCCGACTGAGGAAGGAAGGGGGCTTGCAGTTACCAGATTTTTATATCTACTACTTGGCCAGCCATGTGGCAAGATCGGCCCTGTGGGTGTCAGAGACGGCAACGACCTCTGTAGCTGGTATGTTAGACCGCTCAATGGCCCAGTGTGTTAACTTAGACGTGGAGTCCTTTCTATTTACCCCTTGGTCCAAAGTTCCCCCCAAGGTCAAAAATACCCCGCTGGGTTGGGACGTCAGGGCCCTGCACCAGCTCTATTCATTTTTGAATATCCCCTATACAAGAGACCTGATGCAACCCCTTATTAGGAACCCTAACCTTCTGATTGGTAACCAGCCGATAAAAAGGTGTAGGCAACCTCTCCCACAAACCTAGGGTAGCGGATTTTGTCTTAGATGGTTCTGCTACCTCACCCTCCGTTTTGATGGAGAAATTCATGATTGATCCGAAGGAACGGTTGCAGCTATATCAAATTCAAAGGTGTATTCGCTCCCTCCTGGTGGATGGATCGGGGTGCGAGGAGGCTGGAAGGTTTATAAGAAAGATAAAAGACTTGGCACTATCTAATAATGCAATCTCGAAAATTTATAAGTTTATTTTAGCAAAGAGAGACTCTGATGCCTCCCCTGTTCCTCATTATTGGGAGGTGAATTTATCCCTGAATTGGTCAGAAGAGATTTGGACAAAGGTTTGGTTGGACTTATATGCTTGTGTCAAACAAGATAGATTGAGGGGTCTTCAATTTAACATCTTGCACAATCTGTATCTCTCTCCGGCTAAACTTTCTCACATATATAGACTTAGTTCCCCAGAGTGTAAGGATTGTGGCGGCCCTATGGCCACTATTTTGCACAAACTTTGGGAGTGTCCCAAAGTGGTTAAGCTTTGGGATTCGGTCAGGTTATGGATAGGCCCCTTTTGTGATATTTCACCTTATTTTAATGTTGACGCCTGCATTCTTGGTAGGTTCACCCATATTCCTTCAGCAGTTCAAAAGTGCCAAGTAGCCTTGGTTACTTTTAGTGACAAAGCTGTTGCTCCTCCGCTATTGACGGAGCGATGGGACTCCCTCCTGCAAGGAATGGTGGGATACATTTCTGGAAGCCTTGAATGCAGAGAGGACCGTAGCTAAGGTCTTTAAATCTAGTGAGAAATTTGGTAGATGTTGGGGTAATTTTTATCAGTGCTTGAAGGACAAATTTGGCTACTAGCACAGTTGAGACTAGCCAATGTTTCTGTTACTTTCCTAGAGGCTAGCGTACCAACCCTCTCTCCTATGCCATCCCCTGCAGAATAGATCGGGTTGCTTCTATACACTCTCTATCCCCCCCCCTTGATTTCTTATTTCCTTTTTTTTCTTAACCACGCTCTAAACGGGTTTAACAGGACACTCATGAATAGGATACAGTTTATCAGTATAGTATTTTGATACTCAGTCACCTGTTTTTTTTTGCCTTTCTTCTTATTTTGAATAGCTGCCGGGGTTAGGAGGGGTGGTTGGAATTGGGGTAGGGTGGGTTGTGGGTTTGTTTTGTTTTTTGTGTTTTATCATATCTTACTGTACCAACGTTGCATTGGGGTTTATGGGTATGGGGGGTTGTTTTGTTCATGTTTTGGTGTTTGATATAAAATAAAGTTATTTGCCAAAAAAAAAAATTGCGACATGTGAGCCTGTGAGGGATTCATTCTCATAAGTCAGGAGTTGGGACTTGGCCAGGACCAATTGAGTTAGACAGTTGGTGCCAACAAAACAATATGAATTAATAACCAGCCTGGCTTTATCATAAAAGGGGCAGTGAGGTAAGTGTGCTGTTTTGTGTTAATAATTGTGTTTGCATTGAATCATCTTATCTGATGGTGAGGGGCTAGGATGGGCTGCGTCCAGTGACCCAAGTGATATCTCTTCCCCCCAGCTTGCCCCTTGCTGCCAGCCTCCCATCCCCTTGCTGTGAGCAAGCATGGAACTCATGAAGTGAAGTCCACAGGCATCTGATGGTGGATGGCAATTCTTCAGCATTAAAGCCTGTAATGCAGTCAGATAAGGCATTAGGTCGTTGTTTTTTGATTTTGGTGTCTGGGATGACTTGTGAGTGGGTGTATAAGGTGGGATGAGCCTACTACTGGCATTGCCCCTGCCCTTGCCATGTGACTGGGCTGTATAAATTCCATTGGACATGCTTGGCATTTGGTCATCATTTCTTACAGTTAATTGTGCACCCCTGCAGGTTAGAAAATGGTTTTTTTATTTGCTGGGTTCTGATTGGCTAGTACTCCTGCCAATGGGGTACATTAACTTTTAATAGATGCCTAGCAAATAAAAACTGCCACCCAAACCTGCCTCATGCCCAGACAAGTATCCTTGTTCCCAGCCTGCTTCCTCATTGGTTGAAGCACTGGGCACACAATTTGAAACTGCTGCCATTTTTTTCCCCTTGGTAAGTGAGCGAGAAGCCCCACACCCCTTCACTCCTCCAAGCAGTGTACACAAATAAATAAAAACAGTGCCCATCTTCAAAAAAAACTCTAATTTTTTCCCCCATTGAAAACTACACTTGACTCAGTCAAACAACTCCCAGCCTCCAATTCCACCTCCCCCCACCTGCCGGCTCACTCTCATAACCGCCGCGACCTGGCAGTATGACTCTTATTTGTCGGAGTCACTTCAAACAACTGCTCCTATGGTTCCTGGCCACACTTCTCACTCAGTGTACCTGCAATTCTGTCTGCAATATTGTACCTTGGTTTTTATTCCATCTCAAATTCCATGGAACACAATAGTAGCAGACACCTTCTAGTGTTGGCTCCTAATCTGCTGTCTGGGGCAGACCAGTAGGGGGGATAAAAACCTTTTTTGAGTGCTTACAATTGTGTTTTCTTTTTCCGTTGCTAAATTGATCAGCTTCCCTAGATGTGCAGCTCCTCATCTCCCATTGTGGGTCCTGCTCACAAAATGCCAAAATGTAGCTGTTACTGACCATCGCAGGCACTGGGGGTGGGGATCTACTGTCTATGGTTGCCACAGAATAGGGTCCGTAGTCTGTCATTGCTGGAAATCACATCCACCCTGAAACCCTGACAGCTATTTGGGAAAAAAATAAAGCCTCCTGACTGCCTATTATGTTCCTGCTGCCATCTAGTATAGAAAAAAATAAATAAATCCTCTCACTTGCCATTGCACTCTTACTGCCATCCAGTAAAGGGGAAAGAAAGAAAAACAGAAAGTCCCCTGATTTGCAATTGTGTTCTTTCTGCCATATCTTGAAATAAGTATGCTGTTCCAAAAATGTTGGTGTGTGTGTATATGTGTGTGTGTGTGTGTGTGTGTGTGTGTGTATGTGTGTCCACTAATGCAAAAGTCCATCATTTAAGAAAAATATTCTGATGCAGGCGGTCGAACTATTTTATCACAAAACATATTTTAAATGTTTTTTTAATTAACAATTTTGTATTAAACTTATTTATATTAAAAGTGCATATTTTCTAAGTGCAATAATACCCTCCAGGGTGGGTGGCATGGGCAATACCAGACCTTCCAGGGGCTATAAGGTCCTCTGCCTGTGGCGTTGGGCCTTACTACACCCTTGGGAGGTCCGGTATTGCCTAATACTGCCCACCCTGTCAGGTATTATTGCTTGCTTGGCTGTCATGAGTGGGTTCTGCTGGAGTGCTTGATGATGTTGTGGTTCTGATGTATGACATGTGGGGATTTGGAGGTTGGCTGTCATGTACTGTATATGAATGGGAAACATCATCCTGCTGTAGAGTAGTGACACTTATAGTCATGCCATTGTCCAAGGTTTCACACAGGTTGTGGAACCCTTTCTGCATGTCAAGACTGTGGTCTATGATGTCACTGTATATGCCCTACATTTCATGCAGCTATCCCTGCTAAGCCTAACCCTTCCTGCTCCAACTGTCTCATTTCAGGGTACATGCAGATACAGAATTCATGACCTGGTATACAGTGTCAATGTTGGACCTTGAGGGACCCTCCAATGGGTCCTGTGTATCAGTTCCATTCTCTGGCATGGATGATCTGTGTAAGTGTCTGCAGTGTGACAGGCTGGTGTTTTGTGTGCCCTTCTCGCTGCCTTGTATGTCTGACTGTGGTGACACTGATGGGGAGAGGCCAGAGTTTTCTGTTCAGAATGCAGGGTAACAAGTGTAATGCCTGCTGCAGTGATAGCTGACTGTACTCAAGAGAAGTGGTATATAGTCAGGTGCTTGAAGGGTGACTGTAGTGGGATTTTATGCTTTAGTTTTGACAATTTTATTTTAAAGAAAATAAAAAAAGTAGTTATTTTGATAGTGATATTGGTTGCTTGTAGCAAGTTAAAGGCTTTAAAAGCGGCCAAATAGTGTCAAAATGACCCTCAAAATGCACCAGAATGCATCTAAAACCTGATAGCTTCTGAGGGCCTAGGAGGCCCCTAGAGTCCCAGCCTATGGAGGGTTAGTGGCATTGTAGTTCACAGAGACCTCATACTTCTAAATTTAGCACTACACCACTGCCTGTTGGTCAAAACTGAGTTTAAAATGAGTTCCATAATGTGTGCACTCCAATGGAGCAAACAGAGGTCAAACTGATTTGCAGAAAAAAAATACATTTATTTTGAAACTCACAAATAAGGCCTCTGTCAGTCACAAACAAACACTTTACCTCATCACCTATAAAACAAGGCTTCATCAGGTGGTGAGTTAATGGTGACAGTTCCACCAATTTTATAGTCCTCAGTGATTACATCATTTATTACATCACAATTATGTCAACAATTTACAAAAAATCAAAACAAGAGATACAGTGAAGTTTAATACATTTTGATAAACCCTACTATATCTAAGAGCTGTCGGGCACTTCATAATCAAATATACTAATATATAGTTAATGAAGCAACAAATTGAATTTATTTTTATTTATTTATTTAATTCTGATAACTAGGTAGGACCACTGGGCCCTGAAGGTCCCTTTCTCAGGGGTGACCCGGAATTAGATACATACAGTAAAAACATTTTGCAAGGTACTAGAAGAAAGTGTCCCCTTCAGTATCAATAATAACAAGTTCAGGGATAGGAACTGGAGTAATCACTTAATGACCAATAACAGTAGTTTGATGAGGTATAAAACAGAAATTAGGGTAGTGTATGTCAGAGGACTTGGAGCCATAAGAAAAGGATTTGTGGTTAGTGACTACACAGTACTACCCATCAGAATTGTATGACACTCTCATTGTAGGAATCCTCCATTTCTGCAGGTGAATTGGGCAGGTGAAAGACTGATTCATCAGTCTTGTAGTGAAGCAATGTACCTCTTCTGCATAGTTCTGGTAGAGACATCCAGTGTTGCTCACTGGTGATGACATAGTAGATGATGATGATGCTGTTGCCCAGAGGGTACCAGTTTCATTTGATGCAATATTAGAGTCCAAAGTAAAAGACCAGTCAATGCTGTCCGGTGGGTAGCCACAAACTGGTTTGATGATGTCAAACACATCACAGTGACATAAGTAGTGGTATCCTTTTTTGGCACAACAGTCTGAATGAGGTGCCACCCAAGCATCCAGGGTGGGGTGGAAGACTAGAAGAGGTGGAAGGTCGATCATCTCTCAGTGTATGTCCTCATCAAGATGCCCAATGGACTAAATGGAGGCCAGTCTGTCAAAAATTGCAGTCTCTGGATCAAAGCATGGCAAGGAAGCAATGAAGGTCACAAACATGGTGTCATGGATGGAGCAGTGATTGGTTTTGTAGCATGGACCCCTGTTGGGATGGTGTATGACATAACCTAGATTTCTAGCAGTGGACATTGGAATGTTAACAGACCTAGGCATACACCTTGTGATACAAACAATAGACCTATAATGTGGACAATACCATTTATCAAGGCATCTATCATGAATAATATCAGGAATACATCCTGATTTCAGATCCTGAAAGAGATTATTGATAGTGGTTATGACATAAGAGCCATAAGCAGAATATAAGAGTTCCCTGACAATATATTGCTTGTCTGCCTCCTTGTTATTTTGGAAAACAAGTTCATTGATTTTATTCTTAGTGTCATTAAAACTCTTCGCAATATCATGCATGTTGTATATCGTGTACCTCTCTTCCTAACTAAGCCCATGTACAACATGCAATAGGGGAGGTAAAACATAATTTTTCATGCCAGTCTGGAATTTGACTGTTTGGTTTTTGATGGCAGCAATGGCTGTCTTGTTCCAGATGGACATGCCGGATCCAAAGAGCCTGGATATGGTGCCAGCTGCACCAGTGACATCAGCAGTAGCATGCCGCCTGCATGATGTGTAAGTTCTCTTGCTTTTGGGGTCAGGTCTGGCCTGAATAAACCTAAATGTTCAATGGTATGTATACGAGCCACAGGATCCTGTGTGTGTGTCTGGTATGCTGCAAGACTATCTAGTAACATAGTGCTAAAGAACTTAGAAGTATTAGTTTTAGAACAAATACCAAATTCAGCCATATTCCAATGGGTGAGATTAAAAATAACGGATGTGCATAAACTGCACATAGTTTACATGGGTACCTGGGAGTGAGGTGATGGTTAAACCACTAGGCGGGCCATTTTCCTGTGGGAGGCATTTAGTGAGTTTTGCTTCAGTAGGGGTACTACAGACAAGAACATAACTTCTATAAACATGTAATTGTGAACACAAAAGTCTCTTGCAGAGTCTTCTGTATATTTATCACAGAAGGTGGGATCAATCAAAACAGTGAGGTTGTATAAACCAGAATGTCTGTAATTAGCTTGGTGGATGGACAGGTCCCATTTGAGGTGAGATGGGTATTGGGCCAGCCCTGGAAAGTGCCTTTGTAGAAGCGGGCAACAGGAAGAGTCTGTCCATGACTGTCAGTTTGCCATTCAATTTGGAGGGATGATTTATCAGGTGCCACAAACATAGCTGTCAGGTAGGTGTCCTTGCCTTCATGAACACTGATCAATTTCAAATCAAATCAAACTTTATTTTTATAGCATCTTTCAAAACCAAGGCGCTGCACATAAAAATTAAATATAAATATAACTTTAAAACAAGAGAATGAAAACAGATTAACCATAAGAACTGGAAGGGGACAGGATCAGTTGTGTTCCAGGACAGTAGCTGCTGCTGTTGTTTTCACAGGGTTCTTGTGGATTTTACTTGGTAGGTTAGTTCTTTTCTTTCTTACTTCTAAGGGGCTAGCAGGGTATTGTTTTGGGTGCTGCTGGATGTTTGTAAACTGATTTGCTGGCTGTAAGTGGGGCTCATTTTGTGGATGTTTCACTGTGTAACAGGCTGCACTGGTAGAGGCCTATTTCTTCTGATTTAAAACCTATTTGGTGGGATTTGCTTGGAGATGGTTATTTGAATTGGAGACCTATATCTGTTAATTTCAAGCCTATTTTGATGTGTTGTTAGTGAAGCTGATTAAATTGGAGTCCTGTTTCCTTTGGCGGCAAACATATTTTGGGGGTTTGACTTGAATTTTGATTCCTTGTGCTGACTCCATTAGCTGTAAAGGTTACTGCATAGTGGGGGAGGGGTGTTAATGGTCTGGCCAGGTCTCACTCAGCCAATTGACTGGAGGCAGAGCTGAATCAGATTGAGGTGTTAGCTGCTTTGTCTTCTCAGAAAGAACTGGAAGGGACAGGATCCGTTGTGTTCCAGGACAGTAGCTGCTGCTGTTGTTTTCAGGGTTCTTGTGGATTTTACTTGGTAGGTTAGTTCTTTCTTTCTTACTTCTAAGGGCTAGCAGGGTTATTGTTTGGGTGCTGCTGGATGTTTGTAAACTGATTTGGTGGCTGTAAGTGGGGCTCATTTTGTGGATGTTTCACTGTGATGCGCTGGTAGAGGCCTGTTTCTTCTGATTTAAAACCTATTGGTGGGATTTGCTTGGGCCTGGTTCTCTGGCTGCTGGGCTTGGAGGGAGACACAGGGCTGATACACTCTCTCGAGTCAGGTGTCTGCCCAAGACCCCACCCTCCCCCCCCTCCCTCCCCAGAAGTCTGCAATTTATGAGAACACCTGCCCTGCAATTGGGGAAAAGCTGCAGGTGCAGCTCATGTAGTTCTAGCCACTGGGGTAGGATTAAAGGCTGGAGAGGATCTTTGGGAGTTGTTCATTTCTTATAAGTTTAATGTGTTGTACTGCACCTAGTAACAGGGTTACTGTGTACAGTGGGACTGTCTGTAAGATTAGTGGGTGACCTGATTAGGCAGTAGGGGTATCTTGGACTAGGGGAACCTGGTGGCTCACCAAGGAAACCTATTTGGAAGGGATGGAACCACACATCATTAGGGCGGCATCTTTGGGAGGGTGGTGGGGTGCACAGGGTGTGGAGCAGCCATGATACTGGACTGGGCTTGAAGTTCAGTGGTTTCCCAGTGCTACCAGCTAGCACAGCTTAGGAGGAGGTTGTAGGGATTAGGAGAAAGCTGGGGGAAGGGGGTGGTATGGTTGGGAAGGGGGCTGGGAATCTCCCCACAGGGTTGCACCAAGCACTGGGGTGGGGCATAGGAAAGGAGTGCAGGAGAATACCAGGGGTCACATAGGAACCTGGCAGAGGGTCCAAAAGGACACTACCTGAGGAAGCAGGCAGGTAACTGGGGCCCTCACAAAGGGACGGAGGGACAACATTCTCAGGAAGTAGGCAGATGGCCAGGGCTGGACAGAAGAAGCAAGGTGGGGAGGTGGACTGTGACCTCACACTCAGTAACCGCTCAATTCTCTTCTTCTGCTCAAGGATGAGGGGGGTGATGTAGCCATGACAGGGGTAGTTAGAGATGGAAAGGGAGTGGGAGGCAGGAGGCAGGGGCCAGATAGCAGGAAGAATGGGGGGACCTGGAATGCAGGAGAATGGGGGGAGCAGTGAATCAGAGCAGGAGGGGCAGGGGAAAGAGGGAGGAAAGTGCAAGGAGAAGGACCAGTTGGGAGGAAAGGTAAAGGAGAAGGACCAGAAGTACAAGAAGGATTCAGTAAAGGGAGCTGAGGGTTTAGGCAGGGAGCATGACTAGCAAGGAGGAATTAAATGGAGACAGGAAGGAAGGAGGATGAGCCAGGCTAGCTTAGCAGATGGGAGAAAGGACCAGTTGCAAGCAGTGAGGGGTGTGCAAGGAACAGAAGGATACTCAGGAGGAGGAGAGCATAGGATTGGAGGAGGGGGTGGCCATGGTAAATAGGAGGGTGGCATGTGGCACCCAGAAGGGGGAGGAACACGGAGCCAGCTGGGTGGAGGGGCTCGGAGAAAGGATGAGGGACATGGAAGGGGGAATGGATGAAAAGGGTGGTCTAGAGTGCTCCTGCTGGGGATTCTATGATCAGGGTATCAAATGGATGAGGAGGGAGAAGCCTGTCCAGTTAGAACAAGATGCTTCCCTGGACTAACGGTGCACAGGGCTAAGCACGAGGTATATCAGCTTGCAAAGGATTGGGGGTTCCCAGACATACTGGTCCACCTGGGTACAAATGACATTGAGGGAAATAGCGAGCTAGAGATACAGACAAGATTCAGGAGCTCTCGCCAGGGTCTGTCATGACATAGGATGCACAGTTTCCTTCTCAGAAATCCTGCCAGTGCCAAGGGCTAGTGGGGAACACAAAAGGAAAATTAGGGAGATAAACCAGTGGCTCAGGGGGTGTGAGGCCAGAGGTATGGGTTGATGGGGATTGGGGAGACTTGGAGGATAAGGCTGTATGCTAGAGATAGACTACATCTCAATTTGAGGAGGGGATCCTTAAGTTGAAATACAGGGGTTCATTGGTGAAAAGTGGGGTTTAAACTTGTGAAGGGGTGGGATGGGAGAAAAGGCTGTCAAGGGGTGCTGATAAGGAGGACTTGTCTCCACCCCTGTTGACCAGGAGGATTGCAGGAAAAGGCCAACTGGCAAAGTGCAGACCAGGGAAAACAGAATCCTCATGGGAACATGAGCAGGGGAAATGGAACTATAGGAAAGGTGGAAGGTAGTCCTGCTAAATGCCAGGAGCTGGGCAATAAAATTCCTGAGCTCCAGGCGATGCTAACTGAGGGAGCAGTGGATGTGGCAGCGGTCACTGAGACTTGGGCCACTGCAAGACATGACTGGGACCTGAACCTGGAGGGATACACTATGTTCAGGAAGGACAGGGGTGAGGGAAGGGGAGGAGGGGTAGCAATGATAGTCAAAAACTGCATTGGCATAGGGGGAGTAGAGAAGGCAGAGGGAACCGTGGAGGTGATTTGGGTCACCTTGATAACAAGGGGGGGCAAGAGAGTAAAAATAGGAGTGGTGTATAGACCCCCTGCCCAGGCGGAGGAGCTGGAGGACAGTCTGGTGGCAGATGTTAGGAGACACTGCAGACTGGGCAGAGGAACGGTGGTGGTGTTGGGGACTTAAACATGCAGGAACATACTGAGACTATGACATCCTCTGTGACCAGAGAATAGAGGTTGTTGGATGTCTTTCAAGGCAGCTGCTAACCAATCAGGTGAGGAACCGACCAGGGAGGCACGGGTACTGGATGTGGTCCTGGCAGACAGTGACCAGATTGGGGGCCTGGAGGCAAGGGACCCATTGGCGGGAGTGACCATGCCACAGTCTGGTTCTGCCTGGACCTAGGAGGTGAAGGCTGCACAAAGACAGAGTAACCGACTTCAGGGGTGGATTTTGAGGAAATGGGAAGGATCCTTAGGAGCATTTGGATGGGATTAGGTCAGACATGGACGCTGATAGTAGGTGGGAAATCATCAGGAGAGGGGTGCAGGATGCTACCAGCACCTGTGCAAGAATAAGACGAAATGCGGCAGGGCCCCAAAAACCCTGTTGGTGGACCAGGGAGGTCCAGGAGGTGCAGGAAAGAAAGCAGCCTATAAGCAATTCAAGTGCTTAAGGTGAAAGGGATCGAAGGGAGTACATGAGCTGATGGCTAGAAGGGCCACTAGAGTGGTGAGGGCAGCTAAGACAAGGAAGGAGCAGAACTGGCCAGGGAAATTAGGAGAGGGAACAAGGGGTTCTTTAGATACATTGGGGAAAACGAAGGGTGAAGGGCAGATTAGCAGGATTAAATCAGGGGAGAGATGGGCACAAGACCGGGGGAGCAGGCTGAGGTACTAAATGTGTACTCACCCTCAGCTCTTCACCAGGAAATGGGGATGCTGCATCACACATGGGAGGAGACAGAGATACTGAGGAGGGGGGACCCTCACAACTGATAGGTCTGGGGAGAGGGAGGCATCACTGGCAGGTGGGGGAGGCTAAGCAGGAGAAAGGGCACCGGAAGTGGAAATCACAGCAGAGAGACGAGCCCTCAGCTCCCTTAAGATGGAGAAAGCACCGGGGCGGATGAAATTACATCCCAGAGTGCTGAAGGAACTTGCAGATGTCCTGGCAAAACCCTGACAGAGCTTTTCACCATCTCTCTGAGGACAGGGTGGGTGCCCCAAGACTGGAAGGTGGTGCATATAGTGCCTATCCACAGGGGGATCAAAGGAGGTGGCAGGGAACTACAGGCCTGTCAGTCTGACATCGGTGGTGGGCAAGGTGATGGAGGGCATTGTCAAGGAGAAGCTAGGGGGGGACCTGGATAAGTCAGGGTACCTGGACGATAGACAGCATGGATTCATCCCAGGGAAATCATGTCAGACAAACCTGGTGGAGTTCTATGACTGGGTGACAAGTGCCTTGGACCTGGGTAGACCAGTGGATGTCCTCTTTCTAGACTTCAGCAAGGCATTTGACTCTGTTCCTCACGTGGGCCTGTTGGATAAGCTGGGAGAAATGGGGGTGGGGAACCAGATGATCAGATGGATAGGCAATTGGCTCCAGAACCGGACCCAGAGGGTCGTAGTTGGTGGGATAGTCTCATCCCCAAGGAGGGTCATTAGTGGGGTCCCACAGGATCAGTCCTTGGGCCCCTTCTGTTCAACGCCTATGTATCTGACATATGGACAGGAATCAGGAGTGAGATGAGTCTCTTTGCAGATGACTCGAAACTGGGGCAGTGATGGATGGGAGGAGGGAGGTGGCCCTCAGGGGACCTGGAGGCTCTGGAAAGATGGTCTAGAAAGTGGAAGCTGAGGTTCAATGCGAGGAAATGCAAGGTACTCCACCTGAGGCCCAGAAACCCAGGTCAAGTTGAACACCCTGGGGAGGAAATGCTACAAGTCTCAATGGCTGAGAGGGACCTGGGGGTGGTGGTGGATGTCAAGATGAACAACTCTGAGACTTGTAGGAGGGCAGCAGCCAAGGCCAACAGGATGCTGGGATGCATCAGCTGGGGATCACCTCAGAAGGAGGGAAGTGATACTCCCTCTGTATAACTGCTTGGTGAGGCCGCACCTTGAGTACTGTGCAGTTTGGAGGCCACACTTAAAGTGGGACATTAACCTCCTGGAGAGGGTCAGAGGAGGGCAGACAAAATGATTTGGGGCTTGGGGACAGGACCTATGAGGAGGCTCAAGAGCTAAATATGTACACATTGGAGAGAGAAGGGACCGGGGACATGATAGAGGTCTTCAGTACATGAAGAGGGTAAATAGGGGAGGAACAGTTGGGGTGCTTGGAAGGAAGGAGGAAGGGGCCACTAGAGGGCATGGCTGGAAGCTGGAGGGGAAGATTCAGGGAAAGGAGGAGGTGCTACTTCACTGAGAGGTGGTGGAGCCATGGAATGCACTGCCTAGGGGCTGGTGGAGGCAGAGACAGTGGAGGGGTTCAAGAGGGTAGGACAGGGTACAGGGAAGGGTTCTGGAAGCAAAATCCAATGCAGCAAGAATATCCAGAACTGGGAAGGGAGAAGCCAGAGAAGACGAGGGGGACAGCAAGGTCAGCACCCAGGTTGGGGACTGACCAAACGAGCAGACACGAAAGACCGTTAGGCCTATTCTGCTGGCATTTTAGTATGTTAGTATGTTAGTATAATTAGGGAATGCCAAGTTAAATAAGTATGTTTTTAACTCAATTTTAAACCTATTGATGGTCTGGCATTCTCTTAACCAATGAGGTAGAGAGTTCCACAGAGCTGGAGTTGAAAAAGAAAAAGCACAGGCACCAGATGTTTTTAGTTGCACCCTGGGAATCTCTAGCAATCCCTCATTGGTGGATCGAAGGGGACGGAGGGGGCGGTAGGGTACCAAGAGGTCTTTCAGGTAACTGGGTCTCTGATCATGTAGGGCTTTGAAGGTTAGCAAGCCAACCTTAAAGGTGATCTGCCACTGAATAGTCAGCCAGTGCAGTTTGCAGAGCACAGGTGTAATATGACTGGACTCAAAAATCCCAGTCAAAAGCCTGGCTGCCACGTTCTGCACTAGCTGCAAGCAGTGGATATCAACCCCTGGAAGCCCTAGATAGAGGGAATTGCAGTAATCAAGGTGGGTAGTGATGAAGGCATGAACCAATATTGGAAGATTATCCGGAGGAACCAAATGTTTCGCCTGGATGATATTCCTCAGATGGTAAAAATAGGATTTGATGACAGCCAACACCTGAGATTTTAGTGTCAGACCATTATCAAAAATAACACCAAGGTTATGCACTCAGTCTGAGGTAGTGAGCTGTATACCACTGATCAAAATACCTGATGCCTGTCCAGTCCCCAAACCCACCCCCGGATGACCAGGGTCCACTACCAACACTTCAGTCTTGTCTGGATTCAGTCTCAACCAGCTAGTACTCATCCAGGTTTTTGATCTCGGTAAGGCAGTTATTTAGGACAGAGAGTGCATCATTCTGTCTGGGCAGAAAGGACATATACAGTTGAGTATCATCTGCATAGCAGTGAAAACTTAAACTGTATCACCTGATGATATCGCCCAATGGCAGCATATACACTGAAAACAACATGGGGACCAAAATGGAGCCCCATGGCACCCCGCAGGGCAGGGAGTTAGTGACAGAGGACAGAGGAATAAATTCCGGTGGCAACTCTTTGAAATCTGTCTGTGAAGAATGAGTGAAACCATCTGAGGACTGTACCAGACAGTCCACAAAGAAGCTGCAGGCACTCCAGCAGCACACCATGGTCTACAGTGTCAAATGTAACAGAGAGATCAAGAAGGACCAGAATGGTACATGCTTTTCAATCTGTAGCCATTAGGAGGTTGTTCAATACTCGGATGACTGCAGTCTCTGTGCTATGCTTCTTCCTAAATCTGGACCGGAGAGTGTTATAGACCTTGTGAATTGAAAGGCAATCATCCAATTGCAGCGCACCACCTTTTCAATAACCTTACCAACAAATGGCAGGTTAGAGATAGGCTGGTAGTTAGCTAGACAGTCTGGGTTTCTTAAGGAGTGGTCGAACGACCACCTCCTTTAGGGGATCTGGAAAGAACCCCATCTCCAAGGACTGCCAGACAATTTCAGCAAGGATTGGGCAGATAACATCGACACATCCCACTAAAAGGGGTGCAGGGCCCAGATTCAAACTACAACTGGTTGGGTGCAGTGTCTGGATGATCTTCACAATGTCTATGAGTTCTGGCTGGTGGAAATCTGACCAGACAGACTGAGTGCACACCGCTTCCTGCCGATCACCACAATCTGTCATGGGAGAGGCCAGGCCAATGCCAGACCTGATGCTGGTAACATTATCTGCCAAACACTGAGCAAACTCCTCGCATTTTAGCTGAGAAAAAACTTCTCTGGGATGGAGACAGATTGGATTGCACAATCTGTCAACAGTCCGGAAAAGCTGAGCGGGTCAATTCTGTGCAGCAGACATCTCCCTGGACAGGAATTCTGCCTTCTTATGGGTAATTTCTGACTGATAGCCATCGTAATTTGCCATCAGTCTAAGCCTGTCAGCATTAAGGCCAGACTTTCATAAGGCTCTCTTCATCCTTCGACCAACACTCCTCAACTCCTTCAAGGAACCATCAAACCAAGGGTTCCTTGGGTGAAGGGTGAGGGGCCAAACATGAACAGGAGCAATCTTGTCCAGGGCATCTCCCACAGCCTTATTATAGGCCAATATGAGATGACCTGGAATCATGCATTCACCCGACAAACCCGATAGGTCCAGTACCACTGATAGGTCACAAGGGGTAACTCCCCTTAAAGGGCAGTACTGAACCATCTCTGTAGGGGCAGACCTATTGAGGGGACCCTGAAACTGAACCTTATGGTGTGATGGTCAGACCAACTGACTGGTTCCACCCCCAAGTCCGTTATCTCCATACCCATAAGAAAGATCAGATCCAATGAGTGACCCCCTACATGGGTTGAGGAGGTAACTACCTGTGCAAGACCCAGCATTTATTGGGAAAATCTATGCTGACTCCTTCAGGGGTGGTGGTGGTTTTATATTGTGGGGTCAAGTGTCTTCCCTCAGGGTGGTTGAGAAATAGAAGGAGTTGCCTTAGATGTTTGTAGTAGTTGGATATAGTGCCCATATCCTTGCCATGGACAGAAGGGAGCACTCCTATTAGGATGATCAAGTGTAAGATAGCCATCGTGCATGGGTTCCTGTAAGGAAGAAAGAAAAAGGTCAGTAGGTACTATTCCACCTAATGGGGTTAGGAAAAGTAATTATTCTCCTTATACAACTGCACCTGGTTAGCATACAACCACTTGTCCATAGGCTTCTTCTGTTGGATGTCTTGGTAGACTTGGTAGACTGCTGGATCGAGTTTGTTGATGATGGGGTAGAGTCCTTCCCACTTATTGGAGAAGGGATGAACAGAGTGTACAAATCTGAGTACCATTACGTGATCTCTGACTTGCCAATCCACCTCTTGCACGTGCTTGTCAAAGTGAACCTTGGATTGCTGCTGGCCTTGCCCATGTGATGTTCAGCATACAAATGGGTCTTGATGACATTATCTCAGAGTTTTGTGACATATGTGTCCACAGACACTCTGTCTGCAGTGGGTGTGTTCAGATCAATCAACAGGTTCTCAGGTAATCTCATAGTTCTACCAGTCATCATCTCGAAGGGTGTCAACTGGGTGGTGGCTGAAGGAATCCCCCTAATTGCCATAAGGAGTAAAGGCAAAAGGGAATCCCAATCCTTGGGATTGTCCTCGATGAATCTGGATAGCATTAGCTTTATCTGTCTGTTGGCTCTTTCTACCTGACCTGAGGATTGAGGGTGGTAAGGAATGTGGAACTTCTGGTGTACACCAAGAAGCTTGAGTGTTTCTTCATCAACTCACCTGTAAAGCTGGTTCCTTGCTCAGAGTCTACCTTAAGAGGTAGGCCCCACTTGGAGAACAATTATTCCACCAGGACTTTTGCAGTTGCCTTTGCTGTGTAATTTCAAGTAGAAAAAGCCTCGACCCATTTGCAGAATAGGTCAGTGACCACAAAAGCATGCATGTTCTTCCTGCTAGTTTGGTCAGATGGACAATAAAATCAATCTGAATGGCATGCCAAGGTCCTGATTGTCTCTGAGGAAGTAATTTTGCATTTCTTTCAGCTGGGGCCAGATTGTTCAGCACACAGATCAAACAATTGTTGATGTAATGTTTTACATCTCTGGTAATGCCGGGCCACCAGCCCATAGACTTCAGTCTCTGGACTGTATTTTTCACCCCCAGGTGTCCACCAGTTGGGGTGTCATGCACTTTATGGATGAACTCTGATCAACATGGTTTGGGAACTATCCACAATTTGTAGTTCAGGTCATCAGGTTGGTACCATTATCAACTTGTTGCAGCTGGATAGGTACAATTTGTTAGCATGTTTCTTGTAGGGGCTATTGGTCGGCAGTTCTTCTTCTGTTCCTTTCTCTAGGAATATGAAAACTTCTTTCCGCTGAGGATCATATATCTATGCTGTGGACAAGTCCAATGGCACAAAGGAGTCAGATTTCTTATCCTTCACAACAGCCATTTGCATGGCTGCTAGAACTACAGGGTGAGCCATATCCCACATGTGCCCCCTTCAAGCACCTTCTTTGGCAAGAGTGTCTGCTCAATCATTAAAACAGTGGTATGGATAAGACTTGGAGTGGGCCTTCACTTTGAGTATGAACAGCTTATGCTTAAACTGTTGAGTCAGAGTATGGATGTACACAAAGAATGATCTGTATTATATAGGTGTACCATCAGAAGATGTGCATGAGTTCTTCTCCCAGAATGGTATTAATTCTGTTAATGAACAACAGACCCAATTAGAGTCTATAAAAATGATGATATCTGTAGTACCATGGTGCATTATTTCAATGGCACAGGCCACAGCTGCCAGTTCTGCATACTAAGAAGACGTAACACTGCAGCGTTTAGAGGCGTGAACAGTGTTACCATTAGGGTAGATGATGAGCACTCCAAATCCAGCTACCTGTTCTCCTTGAGGAAACGAGGCAGAGCCGTCAGTAAAGACATGACATAAGGAAGTGTCAGCAAGGAGCTTCTGGGTAGCAGAAAGGAATAGTCCTGGATCAGGCAACTCAGGAGGTTGGAGTGAACAGTCATGGGGCTTTCCTTGGTACAGGAGACCATAAGCCAGAATTGAGGGCATTTTGGCAGTGTGGACCTATGTGTCACGGTCCTGGAGAAGAAGAGACCAGTGAGTTAGTCTGGTGTTAGACACTGAGCCATCTTTCACTCTGTCTGACAACAGAAAATGTGTAGGGGTGTGATTAGTGTGCAGAATAATGGGTGAACACCCAATGATGTACTGAAAATGCTTCATAGCCTGGTACATAGCCAGAAGGTATCTTTCACAAATACTGTACTTCTGTTCCACTGGGGACAGCATCTGGGAAGCATAGGCAATAGGCCTCTGGATGACATTGACCTTCTGAGCAAGCACTGCAGATATGGCTATGTCTAAAGTGGCTGTTTCCAGAAGGATGGGTAAGGCTGGATTAGGGTTAACCAGTGCTAGAGTAGAGGCCAAGGCCTGTTTCAGCAGGGTCACAGCATTAGTGTGGATGGGACCCCGAGTCCAGGAAATTTTCTTTTTCAGGAGCTCATACAATCAATGTCACAAATAAAGTCCCTGGAGTAGTTGAACATCCCTAGGAAATGTCTGAGTGTTGCCACACTGGTAGAACATGGTGAATATTGTAGGCCCTGGATATTCTTCCAGGCTGGGCACCCACCTTTCTCTGTGATTCACAGACCAATGAAGATAACATCTTTCTGGCACAATTGTGCTTTTGTGGTGTTACACTTGAGGCCTGCCCTCTGCAAGGGAGTCAGTAGTTCATCAAGGAGGTCAAAATGTTGCTCCTTGGTAGTGGTTATCAGGAGTAGGTCATCCACATACTGCAGAAGGGATTGTGGAGCAGAGAAACCCTGTAAGTCTTCCATCATGTGTAGATGGAAAAGAGACCCTCAAAGGTGAAAGCAAACTTATACTGGTTTCCTGGGCCAATGGCAGAGACCAAAATCCATTGGAGGTGTCAAGGGTGCTAAACCACTCATGGTCTGGTGTTAGCAATTTGAGTACATCTGGTGCTGAGGCTACTATAGGAGAGCAACTAGGAGTGACTTGATTAAGTCTCCTGTAATCAATAGTGAGTCTCCAAGAATTATTGGTCTTCTTGATGGGCCAAATGGGGAAGTTGGTGGTTGAGACATAAGGCCTGATTACACCTTGTTGAATGAGTGACTGGATGGTTTCTCTGAGTGACAGCAAGGCCTCTGCAGGAAAAAGGGTATTGCCTTTGCCTGTCATGATCAGGGCCAGGGATCTCAATGATAGTGTGCATTCTTCCACAATCATGTTTGTGTGTTGCAAAGACATCAAGATGCTTCTGAAGGATGGGCAACAGTTCTTTGAAAAATGTGTGTGCCTGGAATAGAGCTATGATGTCATATTCCTTGTCATTGACAGCAATGGCAGCAACCACATGAGAATCAGGAATCATGACCATATGGTATTGCCCTCTGATTTGGATCAGAAGTTGATTAGCTAAGTCTTCTACACAGCCATGTAGTGCTAGGAAGTCAGTTCCCAGGATACCAGAGTGATGACGCAAAACCATGAGGTCAAAAGTATGATTCATGTTGAGGGTGCCCAACAACATGGAAAGTACAATAGAGTGGTAAGTAGGCAGTCTAGTGCCATCCACACCTTTTGCATTGGTCTGCCAGCTGGTAGACCAAGAGGAATTTGCTGGATCCTCATCATGTAATACATACACAGTTGCACCTGTATCAAGCAATAGAACAATTTGATGGACCCAAGCATGGCCTTAGTACAAGGCCTTCCATTTGTGTCAATAAAAATACTGTTCGCAATATGGACTGGGTCCTGTAATTGTCAATCTGAACTGCAACTGTCTTCTCCAGGGGGCTCCTGAAGAAATAGGCCTCTTCCAGGTCCTGCATAGGATACAAGGAGGTCTGGGTAGTGGTAGTCACTGCAATGGACAAGGCCTTATGGTGTGGGTAGTCTGGTCCAAGGAGGTTCCAGTATCTCCTTTGCCTAACAGGGATTGGAGCTAACACTGCAATGGTCTGCTTCAGGATGACCTTGGCCATGATTGGACATTGCTAAGAAGTGTACGGAGGTTATTGTTCTCCACCATTATATCTCGGTAGGAGGGGACCTTGCCGATAATTTCAATTGTCCTGATTGTCATTTTCATGGGAATTAGGGTTATTCCAATTTCTCTGTCTATTCCTATTTCTATTGCCACTCCCCCGTGTTATAGTTCTGCTTCTCATTGGAGGGCACAGCCTTAGTGTTCTTGGCCTTGCACTTCACTGTACAGTGGGTTGTGGGCTCGCTGGTAGATTGTACCATGGCCACCTTGGCTTTTGACCCAGAATTCAGATCTAGGAGGTAGAGCTGGTAGATGCGCACTGTCTTCCTGAGAATATCTGAAAGTTTGTCCCTTCTGGGCAAAACCGTGGTCTTGACCTTGTCACGGATGGCTGGAATCATGTTCTGAATAAATAAGGTCTTGTATTCAATTTGGTCGGTGTCCACTTTCTCCTGTGAAAGTGCTTTGCCAATACAGTAGACCAGCCATAACCTTTGGTAATATGATGCTGGACACTCCTTGGCAGCCTGTTTAACAGGGTAGGCCAACATAACATCAGCCATGCCTGGGAAGTGTGCATAATAAGGTCTGCTGTGATATCATCAAAGGTCACATCCGTGGCTTGGTGGACTTCCTCTGAGAGTTTTGCCCAGAGGCTGGGGTCGACAATCTACTGAAGGATCTGTACCTGGCAGCCTGTCGGCAGACTGAGCATCTCACATTTGGCATGAACCTTTTACAAATTGCAGCTGAGGTTGTCATTGGGGTTCATGCAGCCTATGCTGTCAATGATCTGCTGCACAGAGTGGGCCAGCTGAAGGGGATTATTCTGAAACATGGTATATGCATCAGGGAAGGGGTGTTGGTTGTGTGCACCATGAAGGATGGCCTCCGCTGTAGCATCAGCCACAGAGTGAAAGAGTGATGTCTGAGTAGCAGCTTCTTTCAACATGGCATCCAAGTGCTCCCTGAAGACCTGCCTTTGTTCCTCAGTCATTTCTGTCTTAGAGAGGGTGGCCTCAATCATCTGATTAATCTCCTGCTTGTCCCCCTTATTCAGGGTGGCAATTAGAGGGGCTTGGCCTTGACCTCCCCCCCCATCATGGGGGTCACCATCTTGGCATCGCACATGATAGTTGTCATTGCGCTGATGACATAGGGTCATGCTGGAACAGCATAGGGTATTATCATCTTGGGAATGGTGGGGTTGGGAAATGCCACACTGAGGTCATGGCTGGGCACCATTTTGGCTGCTGTCATCACCAGAATCATCATCACTGGATGAAGCAAGATCAATGGGTGTGTAATGGAAACCACTCATCACGTTGACATGATCAGCCAGCACATCTTGCTGATGACATAGCTTCACCATCTTAACTCTACACTGAGTGTGACTAACTTTTGCATTGTTTGGACCCACACCTTTTGCAACCTCTTTCTGTAACAGTCTATATGTGGCACTCAATTTGCAGTTGTCCCTAAGCTTCATATCTAACTAAAGATTTACCCATTTCCTATCCTCCTGCAACTCCTCATTCTCCTGATGCAGGGACTCATTCATATCGCTCAACAAATCATTCATCTGCAACACCTGCTTCTTATCCTGCTTCAACCTGTCACATTCCTCTCTCAACATACATAACTCTCGATCATTATTCTGTACAGAACAGTGCAAAAAATTCTCATTCTTACTACGCAGTGACTGAAGTTTCTCTTCCAGCCTCTGCTCTTTCATAAGACATTCAGATGCCTGCAAGCCCATCCATTTCTTAAGAGCTGAAACTTGCAGTTCCTGTGAATGAAACCTCACCTTGGAGGCTTCCAAAGCAGCATAAAGAGTGGTGACCAACATCCCTTTGCTATCATGCTTTTTGGCTGTTTGTCTCACCTCAGAGTATTGGGTTGAGATCTTCAGCACAGGGTTATCAAAGTGTCTCATGTTCAGTGCAAAGTCATTCCAGCCTTTATGGGAAGTAAGAAAATTAGAGATTCTGAGTTTCAGAACTGTGAAGAATTTGGACATGGTAGAAAAGGGCCAGGAAACCCAAATAGACCTGTCAGCGGTTACTGTGCTGTGTATCGATCCACAGTGGTTTAACCAAACAGAAGGTCAGGCATCTGCACTCTCGCAATCCTGCATGTCTAAACTGCTGTTGAACAGGGTGAGATGTTATCAACCCTGCCCAGTAAGCAGGCCAGACCATGCACAATGCTGCCCAGTGAAAAATACGGGTGAGGTGGTATGGGTGTGTTCATTTACTTGCTCCTCACAAGGGAAAGTGCCAGACAATCATAAATGTCCACTAGTTTAGATCACCTGTGCATGGTCAACAAAATGTAAGGTGTGGGCAAAAATACATACACACTTCTCAGGTCCTTGGTGGTAGTAAGCTAGCAGAAGAAACACAAACAAGTGGCAAGTGCAGTAATAAACTTGTTTATTACATAAAATAAGCATTTGCCCTAAATCAGAGTCTTACTAATATAGACACTGGGAGCTGAGAGTTTCCCTATATACCCCAAGGTATGCAGTGGTTTCAAAGGGGATACATAATGTAATAACTTATATACCATGATCATAACCATGGTAACTATTACCTTTGCAAGCTACTAGATACATAAAACAAGACCTATTGGCTAAAGATTAGGTGGCTCCACAATGTTATCTAAAGATATATAAACTGTAAAATCAGCTATAAATAAGAACAAAAAGGTATACAAAATACAGGAGGAGGAGCCTGTCATGCTTTGGAGAAGTTAACGTCTCACTATACGTACTGGTGGTTGAGGAGGAGCCGCAGCTAGCTGGGCTGCACTGCAAATTTTAATTTTACAACAGGTATGCCACCTATTGGCTAAGCATGCAGCCTTTCCAGAACAACTTATTGTGTGCACTCTCCTTTGTGGTCTGTCTTCCTACATATATAAATAGTGTCAGCAGATAAGGGCCTACGGCCCACCCAGTCTGCCCATTTGAGCTTGTAAGTTCACTTTATGTTTTCCTAGAAGTCTGTTGCCCCTTACCCCTGACCTCCAGAATTCCTTTATGTCTATCCCATGCATTCTTAAATCCCATGATTGTTTCAGCCCCACCACTTCCTCTGGCAGGGTGTTCCACTTGTCCACCACCCATTTTGTGAAGAAATTCTTCCTCATGTTTCCTCTGACTCGTCCTCCTTCCAACTTCATCCCATGCCCTCTAGTCCTGGAACATCTTTTTTGCTTACAAATAGTGTATTCCTGCACTCTATTCCTCCCCTAAAATACTTGCATGTCTCTATCATATCCCCTCTCTCCCTCCTCTCCTCCACAGAGTACATATTCAAGTCCTTCAACTTGTCCTCATAGGACTTGTGATGCAATCCATATACCATCTTTGTTACCCTCCTCTGAACCTTCTCTACCCTGTCTATGTCCTTATGTAGGTATGGTCTCCATAACTATATACTGTACTCCAGGTGGGGCTTCACTAGTGTCTTGTATAGTGGAATTATGACCTCCCTTTTCCTGCTGATGATGCCCCTGCCTATGCATCCCAGAATCCTATTTGCTTTACCTGCTGCCTTGTCAAGCTGTTTCCCTACCTTGAGGTCATCAGAGATAATAACCCCAAGATCTCTTTCTTGGTTGGTGCATGCCATATCCTCACCACCCAACTGATATATTGTGCCAGGGTTTTTGTGCCCCATATGCATTATCTTGCATTTCTTTGCATTGAATTTCAACTTTCAAACTCCTGACCATTCTTCAAGTTTCTGCAGGTCCCTTCTCATTCTGTCTACACCCCCTGGCATGTCCACTCTGTTACAGAGCTTTGTGTCATCAGTGAACAGGGAAATTCTGCCTTCTAGATCCTGCACAATGTCACTGATGAAAATGTTGAATAGGACCTGTCCCAGCACTGATCCCTGTGGTACCCCACTTGTCACTCTTCCCTCTGTGGAGTGACAGCCATTTGCCACTGCCCTCTGTGTCCTGCCATCCAGCCAGTTACCTACCTACCCCACTACTGTCTTGCCCACACCCGTATTCCCTAGTTTGTCTAATAGCCTTCTATGTGGCATAGTGTCAAAGACCTTGCTGAAGTCCAGATAGGCCATGTTCACTGCCCTCCCCTGATCCATCTCCCTTGTCACCCAGTTAAAAAATTCAATGAGGTTGGTCTGACATGAACTCTCCCTGGTGAAACCATGCTGCCTTGGGTCCAGTAGTCCATTGACAACCAGATGTTTCACCAATCTCTCCTTCAGTAGTGCTTCCATGATCTTCCCCACTATCGAGGTAAGGCTGACTGGTCTGTAGTTCCCTGCTTCCTCTTTGTTCCCAATTTTGTATAAGGGGACTACATCTACTGTCCTCCAGTCTTTGGGTACCTCCCCTGTTTCCAGTGATTGACTAACCAGGATTGCCAGAGGTTCAGCCACTACCTGTCTTAGTTCTTTAAGGACCTCTCACTCTTTATTTTGTTTCCCCAGGTGGGTAGCATGTTGTGGCAAAACTGTTGAAGTTCCTAAAAACCCTGGGGAACAAGAGGCCATTCAGAAGGCTTTTGAGTGAGTGGTGAATGTGGGGCTTTTCACCCTCACTCCATACATCAGACCATTCCCCTTACATAGAAGATTTTTCACCTCAGACTCCCTGGACTAGTAATCGGACAGAAATATATAAGGGGTGTATTTTAAACATTTACTATTGAATTATATACTCTTTTTTTCTTTCCCTTTCTCATATATTTATCATTAAAAAGCAATTTTCATGATTTGATAGTTAGAGGGCTCCTGTTGAAGTTCCATTGATCCCACTGAGGTTTTAACCAAATTATTTTATTACTTAAGGATTGCCTCAAGTGTCTCAGATATTTCTATAAGTGGTTTAACGTTTTTGAAGTTATTCTGTTAGTTCCAACACTCTTTCCCCCTTTAAAAACTCCTGACCATTTAAAGTTAACTATCTAACTAGTAAATGCAGCCCAAACTTAAGCCATTCAGCCTAATAATATAATTGTCTAATCCTCTAATTGCTCAATTGTCTAATAGTCTAATGAGGGGTAGTCTCCCTGGATGAGGTAGTTCCCACATGGGTGATAAACTCAAAAGCAGGTGTTTGTTGGTGTTCTAGTAGGGTGCTGCCTGCTTGCTTATTACTAGGGAGTGTAAGCTCTTGGAGGGTTTCAGACTCACTGCAAACAGACAGGAATCATTGTCTATAGCTACACAGTGGTTTCTTTATTTGTGCTGGATACCTTGTTTTGGCTGGAAGTATGCAAAGCCACAGTTGCTGATTCTCTGAGTCTTACCCAACATATTTTGAAGCTGCAGCTGATTTTCTAGCTTAGTAAACTTACAAGCAGCCAAAGTTATTCCTTTGGTCACCATTTTGGAGCCAGTGAGTTTTATTCTCTTTCCTTCTGCTTTTAATGAAGAAGAGAAGTGTAATTTAGTACTATTGACACTATTTGGTACTATTTTTAGGGTTGAGTCCACTTAAAGATCCCAATTTTGGTGTTATACCTTGGGGTGCGAGTAGAGTACATGTTATTTTTTCTATTTCCTCCCAGGGATACTGTTTTGGTACTGGTATCTGTATGCAAATATATTGATACAAGCTAAAAGATCTGGTTTGCCTTAGGTAGCATTAGGGTTTGACTGAATTCTTAGGACTTCTGGGGCATCACTTCTCAGAATTCTTTTTTTCTGTTTTTTATTTGTAGTGTACTGCTGGGAGAAAGAGATTCATTGCTACCCAGGATTACTCCCACTTGTTGTTAGGCACATCTGCTGGAGAGCTGGCTGAACATTGACCAGACGAGGTCTGGAAGTGGGACTCCATGTGTATACCTGCTCAGCGATATTTGCTCAGCAACACTTAGAGGCAGACATTTTTACTTGTTGGGACTCCGTTATTATTAATCGAGAACAGAACCTTTGACTTCAAGTTTTTCCCTTACAACTAACTGATTGAGGGCACCTGCTGTTTGTTCAGAATGTTTTGAGCTAGCTTTTAGCATTGTGTGCAACTATTGTAAATTTTGGGAAAACGCATCCCATACCTGGAACCTGAAGAGATATTGGGATGAACAGTGACTGCTATTTTCCTCCTCTTTTGTCTAAACAGATACCGTAGCCGCAAAAGTGCTAATATATTTTTTTAAGATAACTTCTTAATAACTTTTTATTTCGGAGTGTTAATTTAGACAGTGTCATTATTTGAACTGTTTTAGAAACAAGATATTTGTGCTTAAGTAGTGGCTATTGCAACCAGATGTGATCTACTTCATTAATGGACTTAAACTAATACCAATCTTATTTTCACCAGCTTCACTTAGTGAATTTAATAACAGTGCTGGATTCACTAAGGTTCAAGTAATTGAAGTAATTAAGTACAGCAGTTAATTACTTGGTACATTAAGACAGAAAATTATTAATTGCACGGTATGTACAATCAATGATGGTTCCTTATTTTTTAGACTAATGTATTAGATTGAGGTTAACCAATTGATGTAAATCTGCAAGGAAACTGACCCTTTAGTATTTGGTTAACCTGCATTTAGTATTTAGTATTTATTGGTACTATTGATATTATTGACCAGATATTACTATTGGTATTATTGACCAGACGCCTCTAAAAAGTATAATCTAAGTTAATTAAATCTCCCGCTCTTAATAATGTATACTAGAAGCAGTAGAGAGCTTAGTAAGGAGAGAAGTATAAATGTTCAGGCCAATATTAGAACTGATAATATGCTAAAACCCACTAGGAAAGTTAAAAGGCATAAGAATGGAGGTGTGTTTTCTCAAGAATGTCCTATTATTTCTTCTACACTGAATATCTTAGACAAATCAATCAAATTAGTACAGTATATCCAAGAGGAAGTCTCTATGGATAAAAGAGAGGGAGTTCAGATGATAACCAATCAGCAGATTGATCTAAAGCCATCCCAGAGCCTAGGAGACCCCCCCACACACACACACATAGTTAGAGGGAGATATCTTGAATTTAAATAGACAGAATGGTGCTCTGAACCTGGAGAAATTACCCAAAGATTTGGCTTCTCAGGGAAAATTAAAAATAACAGATGTTAACAGACTCCTCACAATCAAATAAAATAAAATTAAAGAACACGGAGAGGGTTGAGAAGCCTGACGTTGCTAATCAAGCAACAATTACTGATTACTTTCTATATTTAAATAAAAAAATTGGAAAATAGTATATTAGATCCTATATCTCTCTGTACAGGTGAAGAAAGGAAATCTGATGTCTCCCATTCTTCAAGTTTCAACAGTAGGAATGATAGGATAAATTCTTCTAATGAGGCTGACATTTCATTCTATCCATCAAGAATAAATTTGTTCAGCCCCAAACAGGTATATCTTACTAAAGATATGAATACCATGGCATCTTTAACTGAGGAAGAAGACATTCTGACAGGGTCCCCTAAAGCTGTATTTGAAAAACTGGAATGAGAAGTTGAAAAATTCAACTTGATCAGGAATTTTGGGCACAGTGTCCAGATACTATATCGAAGTACACCATCAAAGCTTTAGCCCACCCTGTAATGTAAAATATAGTGCTTCTGGAGGCTTATAATGGAATTAAACATTGCCTGGAAAACCTATCCCTATTGTGTATGGAGAAATTCACAGCATTAGAACAAGGGCTAGATGACCTGGAAAAATACACCTATGAAAAGAAAAAAAAAACAGAACCACTCCTTTTCCACTATTATAATCCCTGACTCTCCAACCCCAAAGAAAATCAAACAAAAAAAGAATAAATCAGACCCACAAATATTCAAGAATAAAGTTAAGACAAGGGCAAAGAGGAAAAGAAATAAGAAATGTAAAGACTTAGATAAAGGTCCCTCTCTTCTACAAAATGAAAAACCAAATGTAGCTCCAAAGGTTTTATCCCATTTGAATACTAATATCAAGGTAGAAACATAGAAACATAGACTTTGATGGCAGATAAGGACCACTTGGCCCACCCAGTCTGTCCATTTCTCTACCTACTGGATAAGCTGCAGATTCTAGTTAACCAACAGCCTATTTCCTGCAACCCCCCACTATAATTGTCTTATGTCTGTCCCATGCATGTTTGAATTCCTCCACTGTTTTAGACCCCACAACCTCTCCAGGAAGATGGTTCCATGCGTCCACCACTCTCTCCGTGAAAAATAATTTCCTCACATTACCCCTGAGCCGTCCCCTCTAACTTTAAATTGTGCCCCCTTGTTCTTACACATCTCTTGTTCTGAAAGATGCTACCCTCCTGGACTTTGTTGATTCCCTTGAGGTACTTTAAAGTTTCTATCATGTCCCCCCATCCCTCCTTTCATCAAGGGTATACATATTAAGCTCTCTCAGTCTCTTTTCATATGGTTTCCAATGTAGACCCTGCACCATTTTAGTTGCCCTCCTGTGGACTGCGTCCATCCTGTCTATGTCCTTGCGTAGATGAGGTCTCCAAAACTGACCGCAGTACTCCAGATGGGGTCTCACCAACTGTCTGTATAGAGGATAACCACTTCCTTTTTCTACTTGTGATGCCCTCCTATGCATCCCAGTATCCCCTGGCTTTCCTACTGACTTCTCACATTGCATACCCACCTTTAGGTCATCTGATATGACTACACCCAGATCCTTTCCATTATTGTTATTGTTAGTACCTCCCCTGCTATTGTGTACTCTTCTCCTGGAATTTTATTTCCCAGGTGCATTACTTTGCACTTGTTTGCATTGAATCTAAGTTGCCATATGTCTGACCATTCCTCCAACCTTGCCAAGTCCCTTCTCATCCTTTCTACCCCCCTTGTGTATCAACTCTGTTACAGATCTTTGTGTCATCCACAAAGAGGCATACCTTTCCTTCCAGACCCTCTGCAATGTCACCTATAAAGACGTTAAAGAGGACTGGATCCAGTACTGAGCCCTGAGGTACTCCACTAGTAACCCCCCTTTCTTCAGAATGTGTTCTATTCACTATTAACTTCTGTGTCCTGTTGTGCAGCCAGTTTTCTACCCAGGCTACCACCCTGGGACCCACTCCCAGGTTGGCTAACTTGATTATTAATCTTTTGTGCGAGACTGTGTCAAATGCCTTGCTAAAGTCTAGGTAGACCATATCCACAGCCCCTCCCTGGTCTATTACTTTGGTCACCCAGTCAAAGAAATTGATTAGATTTGTCTGACATGACCTTCCTGCTGTGAATCCATGCTGCTTTGGGTCCAGTGCCCCTCTGGCCTCTAGGTACTCAACAATTCTTTCTTTCAGAAATGATTCCATCATTTTCCCCACCACTGAGGTCAAACTAACAGGTCTGTAGTTTCCTGCTTCTGCCTTGCTCCCATTTTTGTGAAGGGGAATCACATCTGCCCTCCTCCAGTCCTCAGGTACCACCCCATCTTCCCATGATTTGTTAAAAGTGTGGTTAGTGGTCACTAGGTCCTCCCTTAGCTCTTTTAGGATCTAGGGGTGAATCCGTCTGGCCCCATTGGTTTGTCCACCTTGAGTTTTGAAGTTCTTTCAGTACTCTTTCTTCTTTAAATGGACTGGTATCAACCCCACTATCCAGAGTGCTTCTACTGTTTGTTTTAGGTAACCCTCCTCTTCTTCTTTGTGAATACTGAGCAAAAGTATTCATTCATTATCTTTGCCTTTCACTGTCTCCCTCTGCCCACCCTCTCTCCTTTATTAATCTTCCCTATCCCTCCCTTAACCTTTCTATGTTCCCTAATGTACCTATAAAAGGTTTTATCCCCCTTCTTAACTGAGTTGGCTATCCTTTTCTCAGTTTGGGCCTTTGCTTTTCTGACTGCCTTCCCCACTTCTTTCTGCTTTAATTGATACAGTTCTCTGTCATACTCTGTCTGTGATTCCTTATACTTTTTGAATGCATCATTTTTCTCCTTAACCTTCCCTGACACTTCTTTTGAGAGCCATAGTGGTTTTTTATTCTGCTTTGTTTTCTTTATTTGTTTCACACAAAGGCTTGTTGCCTCCATGATGGCAGTTTTGATTTTTCTCCATTGTTCTTCCACCTCTCCTTTCTGACCATTTGCTAATGCATTCCTCAGGTATTCACCCATTTTGCCAAAGTCAGCCCTTCTAAAGTCCAGTATCCTTGTAATTGTATGGCTTGTCTCCATGGTTATGTTTATTGTGAAGCACACTGTGCAGTGGTTGCTTGTTCCCAGGTGTCTACTGACTTCTAAGTTTGTGATCCTCTCTCCATTTGAGAGTACCAGGTCTAATATTGCCCCTCCCGAGTGGGTTCCACCACTAGCTGTCTAAGGCATACTCCCTGTAGGGCATCGAGAATGACCCTGCTCTTGGATGTGGCTGCAGTCCATGTTGCCCAGTTAACATCTGGCATATTCAGGTCCCCCATCAACAGTATATCCCCTTTTTCAGCCATTCTGAGAATGCCCTCTATCATTTTCTTGTCCATTTCCTCCCCTTGAGACGGGGGTCTGTATACAACCCCTGTGCGGATTGTGATGTCATTCCATCTCCAATGTGACCCAGAGTTCCTCTTGTCCTCCACCTTTACCTTTTAGTTCTGTTACTTTGATCCCTTCCCTTATGTAGAGAGCTAGAGGTAATCTCAAAGGAAACGCAGGCACCTAGTGATGATGTAAAAACTCAAGATACTACTGAGATGGTGACCCAGGATTAGCCAGTACCCTCAGTAGAATCAGGATCTGGTCATAATAGCATGGATGAAATAGCACAAGAAATAACCGTACATACATAATAGCACTATTATATTACAGCACACACTCAATATAGTGCATGTAATAGCACACAGTCATGATAAACAAATTATTGAGTGAATGCTTATCCTCTAAAAAAATTGTAATCCTGTAATTTTCATTATTCAAATTAATTAATTACGAATGCCATATAATGAGTGACAAGTGATGCCATACTCAGATCTGTCTATCTTGAGTAGCATCATGCCTCAGCAAGTGTGATTCATCCACAGCCAAAAAGGTAGTGAGCTTGCAGTCCTATTTTGCAGAGAGCGTGTTACTGATGATAAAGCTTACTATAAATGCTTGCAATATGATAAAGGGCACTGCTGCAGTCATTTGCATTTGAAAGGAGATACAGTGTTGAAACAGCTGGGACAGCATAACCATGTACCTGACCCAGCTGAGGTTGCTATAAAGGAAGCAGTGGCCAACATGAAACATAGAAACATGGACTTTGATGGCAGATGAGGACTGCTTGGCCCACCTAGTCTGCCCATTTCCCTACCTAGAGGATACGCTGCAGATCCTATTTAACCAACGGCCTAGTTCTTCCTACCCCCCACAACAATTGCCTTATGTCTGTCCCATGCATTCTTGAATTCTCCCAGTTTTAGACCCCACAACCTCCTCAGGAAGGCTGTTCCATTCATCGACCACCCTCTCTGTGAAAAAAAACTTCCTCACATTGCCCCTGAGCCGTCCCCCTTCTATCTTCAAATTGTGTCCCCTTGTTCTTGCACATCTCTTTTTCTGAAAGATGTTACTCTCTTGGACTTTGTTGATGCCACTGAGGTTCTTAAAAGTTTCTATCATGTCCCCCCTCTCCCTCCTTTCCTCAAGGGTATACATGTTATGCTCCTTAAGTCTCTCCTGGTATGGCTTCTCTTGCAGACCCTGCACCATTTTAGTTGCCCTTCTATTAACTGCCTCCATCCTATCTATATCCTTGCAGAGATGGGATCTCCAGAACCGGGTGCAGTACTCCAGATGGGGTCTCACCAACTGTCTGTACAGGGGGGTAACAACTTCCTGTTTTCTGCTGGTGATGCCTCTCCCTATACATCACAGTATCCCCCAGCCCTCCATACCACCTTCTCACATTGTTTGCCAACCTTAAGGTCATCTGATATGATTACCCCCAGGTCCCTTTCCATTTTTGTTGTTGTTACTACCTCCCCCCATTGTGTAATCTTCCCCGGGTTTTTATTTCCCAGGTGCAATATTTTGTACTTCTTTGCACTGAATCCACGCTGCAAAAAACAATGAAGCAAAACAACCTGTGAGTCCACCCATCAAATTGTGGCATCTGGTGTGTCTGAATCATCTTCTTCTATCTGATTTCAGCTTCTCTCAATGTCACTGTTAAAGCGTACAGTTTGCAGAAACCGAATGGCCACTACCCACCCACCTCCAAAACCAGAGAACACTGCAGCACTCATTATACTTGAAAAGTCCACTATTACAGTTAAGAATGAAAACTTTTTACTGTTTGACTCTGGTCCCAGCAGTGATCAAATTCTTATAGTCACAACTTACCAGGACCTAGAATTATTGAAGGCAAGTACCCATTGATTCGCAGACGGAACTTTTAAATGTTGCCCAACCATTTTTCACCAACTGTACACTATGCATGTTGTTAAACAAAACATTCAAACTTGGCTTGCAACTAAGTAACTATGTAAAGAAAGCAGCAATCAAAGTAGAAAATGTGACAGCTGTCCAGTTTTAAATCATTGTTCCTTTACTTTTGTTTTTTGTGTGTCAATAAAGATTAATGCTATGACTGTACCTTGAAATCCATTTAAAAATTTGATGCTTTCAGACTCGCAATGTTACCACAGTTGGGGCTGATTGAGATAGGAATAGGAATAGGAAATTCAGGAGTGGAAAGGGAGTGACACATTATGGTACAATGCTAATCCGAGTCCCAGTAAACATTACAGAGGCTAACAGGAACAACTAACAGGAACAAAGTGAATGTGCAGCAACATAGATTGGTAAGCTGACAGAGTGCTATGGCATACTAGCTGTTTCATTGTTGCACTATAAAATACAAGCTGTTTTGTCATTGTGCTAATATGAAGGAGTGCTGATAAGTGCGTGCTGCAATAACATGCACGATATTGCATGTGCTATTTTGACAGTAATCCAGTAGAATCAACCCAAAATAAAGGAAATATAAATTAAA
Source organism: Neoceratodus forsteri (assembly GCA_016271365.2). Classification (NCBI taxonomy): domain Eukaryota; kingdom Metazoa; phylum Chordata; order Ceratodontiformes; family Ceratodontidae; genus Neoceratodus; species Neoceratodus forsteri. Next base: position 1,255,483,953 of record CM028131.1, read on the forward strand.
ATATTTCTGCTACTAAATAGTCTGCTTTGCCTACTGTACCTGATTGCCCAAACATATTGATGGGAGATGAGGCACAGAATAATGTTGACACTCTACTTTTCTCTCAATCAGTTACTCAGGGCAAAGAGGAAGTTTTTAAAATTGATAACTTGTATACTAAATCCTATGAGACGAAAGACTCTTTAACAGGCTTAATAACTCATCTGTTTAAAGCTGAACTGGAACTGCCCAGGGTGGCAAACTTGATTATTTTTGTCTACAGAGATAGGTCTAACTTGCACCACACTGTGTATGTGCTACTTTCTAGCATGGAAATTGCCAAATTAATACAGACAAAACAACAAACTTTAAATTCCCTGGGTTTTAATATATCTTCCTCAGTGACTTGGCCCACAGTTTGAAAACACACATTTGGTGATGTCAGATACAACAAAATACTCTCTTATGAGACTTTCTCTTCTAAATTAACATTATTAAATTGGAATTTTGATGGGCCAGGTCAAACAAACACACTGTCCATCTTTGGGATTGATCCCTATGAGAGAGAAACATCGGAAAATTTAGTTTCACATCTAAGGGTGATTTTATCCTCTTTTATTAAAACAAATATTTCCTCATCTAGCTTGGACATAGCAGAGAGGCTGTACTCAGAGACTGAGAGATCACAAATAGTTTGTTATATTTGGTCAGCAGATTTGTACTCTCTTTTGTTAACTAACAGTGATACTCTTGATTCAGTTAATATATATCTGGTTTCATTTACAGAGTGGGAATGTCCAAGTAATTCTCCCAGAGAAGCTGGGAATTCCCAGTGACTAACAATTGTACCAAAACAAGCAGATAATACAGCCTCAGATGCTAGTCTGCTAGCTAACCAGATTGAAGATTTCAATGTTTTAATTTGGAATGTTGCAGGGTTGGGGAATAAACTAGTAGACCCTCAATAGTTGAGTTTTGCTTCTGGTTTTGAGATTTTGGCCATCCAGGAGACTTGGACTCCAGCACAGCCATATACTGTATTAATGGATTTTAATCTTATTATATACCTGCCATTAAAACAAATTCCCATGGTAGGTGTATGGGAGGTCTTGCCACATTAGTAAAAATGAGGGATGGTAGACATGTTCTTATGAACTTGCCACCTGCCCAGAAATTCCTTCTAGCACTCATAGATTGGAATTCCAATATAGTACTGATTGTAAATGTTTATATCCTACCCCATGTTCACTCTAATCCAACATATGACATCTACTCAAGACTAACTAGGGAAATTTAGGCAGTATCTCTGCTAGTTCAAGTAGATACTACCATCCTAGCAGGAGATTGTAAGCTAGAATGCTCAGTATGATAATCTAGCTAATTTACAGGAGCAATTTTATTTAGGGGACTTACACCTCAGACACTAGTTGGATAAGGTTCAGAATGAAGCAGGAAAGTGTTTTCAGAACTTCATCAGAAATAATAATTTCTTGATATTGAATGGTATGATAGATGGAGACCAACTGGGAGCATGTACTCTTTTTCTTCACAAGGGCAAAATATCATTGATTTCATCCTTTGCTCACCACATAGTTATGATCACTTTAAAAAATTGAAGATTTATATGAGACCAGAAAGTGATCATGCTGCAATATTATTGTCATTTTACCCCTTTCGATACTTTAAAGAATGAGGACAATACTCCTAAAACCATAGCCTTACTTGCCCTAGGTGGAAAAACAAAATAGTTTTCCAACTCTAAACAATGGGTATGGTCACGCTTCTAATGCATTCCCCTTCTTTCTTAACTCTTTTCGTTAACTAAGGGAAATTATAATGCAGAATCTATAAGCAAGCAATTGGACATGTGTTACAAACAGATAAGTCAAAAAATATATTGTTCAATGGGTAACAAGGTAAAGATTAATGGGTGGTTTGATGTTCAATGTAGAAAAGAAAAACAGAAATTAGGGAAATTGATCAGAAATGTTAAGAAAAAATCCATCCAAAGTTGGCTTTGCTCATTTTAATAAAACAAGAAAATCATTTAAACATTTTTTGGCAGAGAAGTAATTAGATTTTACCTTTAAACAGTGAGACACTATGTTTCAGGTTATAAACTCCAGGGACACTAATTTTTTTTGGACCCTAGTGGCTAAGGGGACAAAGGTTTATTCTCCATCTCTTCCAACATATATCCCCAAAGAAAACTGGATTTCACATTACAAAACTCTCTTCAATAGAGAGCTACCAGATTTTCAAAATCATGCTGCTCCTTCTTGGTTATTAACAGAAGAACTCTGCCCTTTGGAAATGACATTATTTGATGTTAAGCAAGCCATTAGTCAGCTTGTAAATAATAAGGCTCCTGGACCAGATGCCATGCCAGGTGAAATCTACAAGGCTTATTTAAACTACTGGGTCATCTTTTCACAATATTTTTTAACATCTGTTTAAAAGAAAGATGTATACCCCCCCAGACCAAAAACATAATAATACTAATCCATAAAAAGGGCCCATGTCAACTCCCCATGAATTACATACCCATTAGTCTGGTTGATATTAGTGGTAAAATATTCTCAAAGATTTTACTGAATAAATTATAGAATTGGATATAATCAGAATCTCCCTTATCAAATTTTCAGGCAGATTTTCATCATGGTTATTCAACGATTGCTAATATTTTTATATTGGCGCATTTGTTAGAAAAATATAGATTGTATAGAAAAAAGAAAATATATGCCTTGATTGTTAATTTTGCTGCAGTGTTTGATTCCATGGTCAGAGGAAAGTTATGGTCTATTCTAATTAGCAGAGGAATTCCTTTAAACTTACGTATCCCAATGTATCTTCTATATTCAAACACAATAACAGCTGTAAGAAATGATAATATGAGCAATATTTCAGAGTACTTTAAAACATCCATGGGAGTAAAACAGGGATGTTTATTAGTTACTTTGCTGTTTAGCATCTACATAGATTCAATTCTATATTTTGATACCACTATAAATATGGATTCTACAAAGATTAGATCTCATGATATACACATACTGGCATATGCCAATGAATGATTTGATTATTCTTTCACTTTCTGTCATGGGTTTACAAACTAAGATAAACCAACTAAAAACTAAACATGACCATCTATAGTTGAAAATGAATTAAAAAAATAAAGATTATGTTCTTTGGGTCAAATAATTGCAATACTGTACTACCTAAACTCTATCTAGATAGAGATTTAATTGAGGTTGTTTCTTCTTACATTTATTTAGGTGTAAAATTCACTTCAAATGGTCAATGGATGGCTCATTGGAAAGATCAGGTCTCAAAGGTCAAATTAGCAGCTAAAATATTATTGTGTTTCAATTATAAATATGGTGGGCATACAATTGCTTCTGCTTTAATAGCTGCAGAAATTAAGATTAACCCCATCTTATTGTATGGTGCAGAAGTCTGGGGATTCTCAAATGCTTTTTCTTTAGAATCTCCTTTATCTTTTTCATATAAAGCTCTGTTACAAGTGCTTCTCTCTACTTCTAACTTAGTTGTCGGAGCTGAACTGGGCAGGTTACCTCTATCTATGATACTTGAATTATTCCTAGCATGTTATTGTCTTAAAATTCTAAATAATCAGGATGATTCACTCCCTATGGCTTGTTTACAGGAGAAAACTGTCTGGATGACTTCAGACTTTTCATCTCCCTGGTTAAAGGTTCTCAGATCTATGATGTCTAATGTTTCCTTAAATCATTTATGGTCAGATTCTCAGATGGGGATCTTGATCTCACCAGCCTTCAAAGATACTATAAAGAAGAAACTTTTTGCAGCTGCTCAGTTAACCCAAATGGATCAGGTTAAGGCCCAGAAGCAGGCCATTGACTTAGCACTAATAAGATTGATTCTGTTCTTGAGGATTACTTAACTTTCCCGCTAACCTCCAATGTTAGAAAAAATAACACGTGGGCTAGATTTGGGATTATATCTTCAAAATATATTTATTTTAACAAGTCAGATTCTCAAACTGTGAAACAAGACTACTGTCAATGTAATAGGGGTTTTTACAAAACCTTATATAATTTTACTATTCAATGTCCTTTATTCAAGACCTTATGTGATCAAATCTTAAAAGATTTTCTGGTGAGGTTTACAGATTTGGATTATGATCCTCTATTCAGTCTTCTTCACCCCATGACAAAAGGTGATGCAGAAACAGCTGCAAAATTTTGCAAATGTGGTGAAGCTCTGAAGACAGCACTTTCTTGCTTCTTAAAATTAAATTGATGGACCTGCTGGTTTTGTACACATTAAACTGATAAATCTGATAAATGTTTAGCTATTGGTAAACTGAACCATCATTGTATGTTAATTTATTGTATATGTATTTAAACTGTGATGTTGTCTACAAGATCATCTGGTAATTTACTTTTATTTTAAAATGTGTAATGTTCACTAGTAATCTATTGGAAGAACAATAAATTGCTACTACTACTACAAAATACAAGGATAAGTGCAGTGTTACATAACTCCGCATGGTGGCAGTGCAGGCTATACAATAACTTCTCAGAAGAATATACAAAGAATACAACATGTACTTTTGGCTTGCTACTTGCATTACAAGCAATAATTATTATAACAGTAATATTCCTGGTTACTTACACTTGTACGGTAAGTACCATCACCCTAGGCATTGGTGCTGATTATCGTTATCACATATGCATATATATAGATTGCCCATGGTGCACAGTGGGTAGCCAATATGGGTGAGGGGACCAAGTCTAACACTATATTCTTATAATCCCTTGGCAGTAAATGACACTCAAGTTCAGATGCCTGCAATTCAAAATCTTTCACATCAGAGCAGTTTCTGCATATATGCAGCATTTGGCTGAATGGAATTGAGTCTTTAAGAATCTTTGGATTTGCATTTTCATATCTTAGGACAGCATTCATAGCTGTTCTTTTTCTAAACCTTTTGGTGGCCATCACTGCCCCCATTGCAGTGATGGCCCCATCTCATGCCATCCTGCTTTGGGGCTATTGGGAGCTTAGAATTGTACAGAATCCCACAGTCAGTCCATTCTACAAGCACATTATAAGATGGCTCAGGTACATTGATGATTGTTTGTGTATCTTGGAGTGTAGAGAATAATCCATAAAGCAATTCATAGAGTGGCTCAACAATAATGATCTGAATTTAAGCTTTACAAACTCTATAGGCAAAGAAAGTGTGATCTTTCTGGATATCACACTACTGGGGGATGTCACACAAAATGAGATCACCACCAAAGTGTTTAGAAAAAGGACAGCTGGTGATTTCCCTTGGGGACCCCCCCCAAAAAAAAGCTTTAATACAGCAGGAAGATTGGTGTCCTGTTTTTTCTCCTAAGGACGTTCATCTTTAACAAAGACCCGATAAGTGCCTTATGGCAGTTCTTTCAACAAAGACATAAGTTACATTCACTGGTATCAATTTTCTTCATACTTTTTGGCACTTGATATTTAAAGTTTACAGAAATCAATTACTGTTTGTTTGAATTCACTCTAATTAAGAATTGCTATGTTACTGTGTGTGATCACTGCTCTAAATAGAGGCATTTAAAGATGTGGTTGGGAGTGCAGAAAGTGGTTACACTTTCTGCAGTTTTACAGAAGTAGAAAAGGAAGTACTATTCAGTACTATGACGGGAGATAGGGACCTCACACAGATGGATATGGATAGCTCTAAAATCATAAAATATGAGGTTGAAAACCTGAAATCAAAAGATGTAAGGCTGCACTGGCATAGTCTGACACTAGCCAAATATCTAGAGTTCTAAAGAGGTTTAAAAGTTGCTATAGAACCTAACTTGGGAATATATGATGAGGTACTTACAAAAACATGGGATGGCAACAGGATGAGCTGCAGCAAAGATTTCATGTATGCCATTACAAAGGCCATAATTAAAGAGAATGGCAAGTTAGTGGAGGAGATACAACAGTGAGAACAACCATTAAAGACACAGGTGAGACTAGAGGAATTCAATGAATGGATAGTGAACATTAAGATAAAACTGACAGAATACAAAAAATCTATAAAAGAGACAAAAATGAAAATGTTTCAAAGAGAAACAATGGATTATCGAAACAATGGAATTAACACATACATAAAGTACAATTAAAAAAACTACGCAGGCCAGAGACACAGGATCTGATAGTCCATACAATTACACCACCAGTTCACATAAACCAGCACAGCCAAGGCAACTTTTTTTAGAGCAACAAACAACACAAACCAGGACAGGGATCATGATGGTGGGGACAGGACCAGTACAGGACCCAGAGCAGGGACCATTGAACAGGTATGACCTGTGCAACAAGGATATACAAGGATGAGAAACAGGAGAGCTAGGTGGAGGCATAAGTGGCAGAGGGTGAAAGAGGACCAAAGAGAACAAAAGAGATATGGTAAAGGAGGGAGGAGCAGACCATGATATTCAACCTAAGCCAAAAAGCTTGACAAATGAAGAGTGCAAGGTACTAACTTTAGGTCTCTCATTTGCAATTTCAAAAGTTGTTGATTGTTTTCAGGTAGAGGTAGATCTACAGTGTGTGTTTTTTTTTTTAGAAGTCTGAGATTACAAGCTCAATTTGCACCAGGCAACCAAGAAAAAAGAGAATTAAAATTTGCATTAGAAATCAGATCAACCAACATGCCAGTCATAGGCAATAACAATGCATTAGAAACATACATCCAAACAGTAGAAAAACAAATAAGGGACATTTTACAAACAAAAAATAAAAGAAACAGATCCAGCTTAACCAAGGCTGAAAGTGAAGTGCTCCTAAATCTAGAAAATGACAAATCATTAATAATAAAGCTGGCTGATATAGGAGGAGCAATAGTCATTCAAAACATTGAGCAATATTGAGAAATGTTTCAGACACTGCTGCAGGTTGAAGAGAACTATATGAAACTCAACTCGGATCCATTGCCATGTATAAGATCAGAAATTAAAGAATTCATAGAGGAAATGTCCCTGAATTGACTAAAAGAATGGGAAGGAGACATACTAACAGTAGAGCATCCCAGAACTCCACTGTTTTACGCTCTACCAAAAATTCATAAAAATGAAAAATAACCTCCCGGTAGATCTATAGTATCAGGTATAGGATCAATACTTGAATCACTATCCAAATACATTGATTACTATCTGCAACCACTCATAGAAAAGATACTGACATACATAAAAGACATCACACACATGCTGCATTTAATAAAAAATCTCAATACAATAATAACTGATGACTGTATACTGGCCATAATAGATGTGAAGGAACTATATACTTCAATTCCACATATGGAAGGGGTAGAAGCTATAGAATAAATTCTAGATACAAGGCCACCAGGTTCAAAACCCAATTGTTACAGAGCATGGCAAAGATAGTTTTATACAAAAACTATTTTAAATTTGAAGAACAGTATTTTGGATAGATCTGAGGCACAGCCATGGGGAGCACCATGGTCCTCAGTTACACCAATGCATACATGTATGCATTTGAAAAACAGTACGTTCTATACAAAGCAGAAGGTAACATATGCCAGAAACATACTGTTTCATACTTTATTTACAACATACTTTATTTACAACATTTTTCTTTCATGGAAAGGTAGTGAAGAAGAATTAAAGGGCTTCAGGGAGTTCCTGAACACTAGGAACTGGAACTTGTATTTTACCTTTAACAGCAACAATCTAAAGGTAGCATTTTTTAGGCATTACTAACTTTAAAAGGGAAACAGTACTGAAAACTAAACTGTACAGAAAATCAACAGATAGAAACACAACTTTACATGCCTCTAGTTTTTATCCCGAAAAACTAATAGACATCATCCAATATTCACAACTACTAAGGACAAACAGGAAGTGCAGTCAGTAAAGAGATTACAAGAAAGAACAAGGGGTCATAATAGACAGGTTTAGAGAAAGAAACTGTAAGAAGAAAACACTAATAACAGCACAGAAGAAAGTATCCAGCATCACCAGAGAACAAGCACTTGTGCTCAAAGTAACAAGTGAGGTGACATCTAAGAGAGTGACATTTAGTACACAGCACTAGTTTACATGCTACAAATAAGAGCAGCCATCTTAAGAAAACTGGAAGATTCTAGAAAATAACCCAATGACATCAGAAATATGTTCATCAAAACCTTTTGTTACCTCAAAAAAAATATCAACAATAAAAAATAAGTTAGTTCATACCCAGCACTATCACAAACCCCCACAAGGGACTCAGCTTGTACTGGGACCATTCAAAAATTGAATGTTTCCATGAGGTAGATGTGTGGCATGTGGCCACACATCAAAAAGAACAGTATTTAAACACCCACACACAGGACAAGAATACAAAATATGATCACACATTAGCTGTAACACAGAAGGAGTAGTTTATGTACTTCAATATCCCTGTGACTGTCTGTATGTCAGTAAGACCTTAAGATAATTAAAGATAAGGTTTTTGGTGCATAAAACAGCATTTGGACCAATTACACAAAATCCCCAATAGCCAGGCACTATAGAGAAAGGGACATTCAGCAATTCAAATAAGATTTGGGAGGCTAGAACATGTTCCAGAGTTAACAAGAGGTGGTGATTATAACAACACCATAGAAAATAGAGAAATGTGGTGGATTTAGGAATTGGGAACCCTGAATAGAGTATGGGACTTAAATGAGGAAGCCAATTGGCAGGCCTGCTGGTAAGTCCCCCACCCATTGTTTCCAACTGACACACCTGCTTGGACTACTGCAACGCCCTGTACCTAGGGCTACCAGGAATTGATATCTGCTGTTTGCAGCTAGTGCAGAATGCGGTGGCCAGGCTTTTGACTGGTATGTCAAGGACCAGTCATATAACGTGTGTCCTCCATGGACTGCACTGGCTGCCAATTCAATGGCGAATTACCCTCAAGGTCGGTCTTCTGACCTATAGGGCCCTACATGATCAGGGACCTAGTTACCTGCAAGATCTTCCTCGTCCCTACTGTCCTTCCCGTTGGCTCCGATCCACTGATGAGGGATTGCTAGAGATTCCCATGGTTCGTTTAAAGACATCAGGGGCAAGATCATTTATTTTAATGGCCCCAACCCTGTGGAATTCTCTACCTCATCGGGTGAGAGAATGCCTGACTGTCCAAAGTTTTAAGTCAGCCCTAAAGACTTATCTGTTTAATCTGGCATATCCAGACTTTTAAAATATATTTATGGATTGATTTTAGGAATTTGTTTTAATTTTATGTATTGATCTATTGTAAAAGCGCCTTGGTTTTGGAAAGGCGCTTCTTAAAAATAAAGTATTCATTCATTCATCTGCATCAGAGAGTGTTAGAGATACCTTACAGATACTAAGCAGGTAACAACAATATTTATATGGAATGGGTACAACAACATTTAAGCCAGGAAGCTATTAAGACATCACAGCAAATAAGATGCAACACCTAAAAAGACCATCCAGTTCACTTAAATGGCAGTCTCAGAGAGTGGCAAGAGAAGTTTTATAACAGTACAGGTAATCTCATGAACATTATTTAGATATGCACAAGAAATAACAGAGAACTCTTGTAAAATAGACTATTGAAATAAGCCATGGGATATATAAGAAGATCTCCAACAAATACTGAGACAGATAATAACAACAGGCAGCTATACAACTTTGTAATAAACTACACAAAAATGCATACAGCCAGAGAGTCATTAGAACACCACAGCAAATAAAATGCAACCACTGCAAATGCTGCTCAAGCTATACAACACGGTCATTTGTAAAAATTGCTGAAAGAGAAGAAAAGACTTTATGGTACTATGGACAAACTCAGATAAAGAGCCCTAGTTCTCAAAATGAAAATCTAATAAAAAAACAAACCTTAGAATCTCTCATAAATGGAACAGATAGCACATAAACCAGCCTAAAGTGCCCATGGAACAGCAGTGGTTGCTAAGGCAATGGCATTGCCACAGTGATGCATGATGACACACTCCAAGTCATTACATGACCCTCCTATGGGTGCAAGAGGGCTTTGGCTGTGACTTCCTGATAGCTGCCAGAAATCAATCACCCCATCAAGCTGAAACAGCACTGAAAAGAACATTGAAAGTAAGTGAACTTTTCATAAGAACAGATAAAATACTAAAAGGATTAGAATAAACCTAACATGAATTTACAATTTTGCAACAACAGCTAAGGTGTAGAGAGCAATGTTTATAACTATCAGACAGAGTGAAACAAGATGGTACTCAAACAAATGAATTGTCTTACAGAGATGGCAAAAACTACAGAGAGCGCTAGGAAACCTGATATCTGAAGCAGGGTTTGAACTGTACACTTTACAGAAAGCACAAAAGGTAGACTGCAGCTGCTTCTATAAGAATTGACTATTGGCACAATAATGATTATATATAGGTATTAAAATGCTAACTAATATTTCTCTCCAACTGATAGATACTGAATAACAAATAAAAGCAATGAGCCTAAAAACAGAGCAAATTTCTCATTAACAATAAGATAAATAATGTTGCAAAGGGAAATGTTTACCAGAATCGAACTAAGAGAAACTGAATGTTTTTATTTAAGAAGGTAAAATGTTTTTTACAGAAATAGTGGAAACCACTGCAAGTGCAAGAAAACTTAAAGTTGCCTTTTCTCATCACTTCCCCAAAATGTGGAACTCTCTCGCTCCACAAATGCATCACTCCTCCTCCTCCCCCTCCCCCTCCTCTATTTCCTCTGCTTTGTGGAACTTCCTCTCTGTAAACTGCAACTCTGACTGATCTCTTCTTGCCAAACATCAAACTACTGCTAATACTATACTCAATCACAATTGTGGCCCTGACCACCCCCCCCCATTCCTCACCACAAAATTAATAATGAAAATGCAGTCCATTTTCTTATAAAATTGGTCTTGCCCTGTTGTTGGTTTTCAATCACTATGTGATTAATTCTATGTTAGTTCTCTCTCATGTGTAATACTTTGTATATTGTAATGAAATCTTTCACTGCTGTATGAAGTTTTGTGTATCTCCTCCAACTCCCATTTCCCCCAGGACACACCATGAGATGAGTAACTTGTTGTTCGGTATGCCTTTCCTGGTGAAACTCTTAAACTAAATAAATAAAGTAAGATTTGAACAGCATACATAATAAATAGCATTGAAGGTCTGTCATAGATATTTCCCTAACAGAATAGATGCAGTAGTAAACATAGCGAAACAGAAATAACATGTTGAATAAAATGTTAAACAAGGTTTCTCTCTGAACAATAGACATGGAGAAACAACAAAAGAAACAGCTTTAAAAACAAATTGAATCTTACATTAACTAGAAGGTTACTGAATGTTTAAGAACTTCATAATAATTGACAATGAAAGCATTTGTGACGTTGTTCTCAATGCATTTTCAAAAGATCGTCTTGCACTGATAAGCATTTTACTTTAATATTTGTTAAAGCAATTAAGAAAATAGTGGATGATGATCGGTGGCAGGCACAGGAGCCAATGAGCCAAGTTATGAGAATGGTAGTGTTCATAAAACACTAAGTGTTAAAAGGTGGCAGGGATATATCAATTAAATGAGAAAATGGAATATAAAAATGACAGTTCAGTTTAAAATGAATAATGCATGTGAATTATCATAAAGATATTTTAGATAAAGTATGATGAGAGGTGACCAATGCAATTATAGTATATGTATAAAAGTGTATAGAAAGAGGAATAGTAAAAAGAATTTATTTCTCAACACTCCCCCAGATTAATTCTAATTACAGGCAAAACATTGGGGCCTAAGATAAAAGTGAAAGAAAATAAAGTATTACACAAAAGAACATTTTTTTGGAGTCAGAGAACCTTTTTCTCTTAAAAGTGACCACCTCCCCCCCCAAAAAAAAAAGTATGTGAATGTAGGCAAGGACCTAGAAACCTTTAAAGGGACACTATCAATCCCCTTAGGTTTCAAAGTGTCCCTAGTTTAACAAAACACATTTTATGATTGCCAACATTCTGAAAAGATTGTTGATGTAGCTGATAGTTTGATTCTGACCCTTATTTTCTTTAAAAAAGTAAAAAACAGACTGCCCAACATACTGGTTTTATCACACCAAAACAGGTTTGTTTATATTCCTTGATCAACTCCAAATGCATCTTTCCTGGACTTGGGAACACCCACAAAACAGTCTAGCCCCTCATGATGCAGTGGGACTTTAGGAGTCTACTTTCTTATGAGTGACTGCACTGTTTGGGTGTGTTTCTAATGCTCAGGAAATATGCAGCAAGAACAGAACCAGGATTGTAACAAAAACAAGGTTTTTTTATAAATATATGTTGCCATGCATTTCAGTTCTACTAAGCAAGAAGACAGACAAAACAAACAGCAACATCAGTGAATTTTAGAGAGGGTAAGCAATAATAAAATGAGGGGTTTCAAATAGAAATAATATGATGAAAAACAGGTTGACATTGTCCCTTTAAGGATAACACATGCATAAAAATTAGAAACCTGACTTCCGGTTGTGTCACACTAGTAGATGGCGGTCTAAAGAATGGCTCTTAACCCCGGTGAAAGTTATATTGCTGAATCAATCATCATCACACCTGATATTGGTCCAAAACTACAAATTAAAGTGTCTCAGTATAGTGCAGTGCAGAGATGGGACGTACAAAGAAACATCCCCCTTATGGTGCGATGGACAAACAAATGGGTTTGGAGGATTGTCAGCCTGAAAGTCCTGCACCATCCTGCTCCTCCATTAACACAGGTTCGGGGGAAGATTCTGATGGATCGGGCTCAGACACAGCATCCAATTTTACAAAAGCGGACAGGCAAAGGATGATTAAAATCTTGCACCACATAGATGCGAAGATCTCTGGAATCCAGAAGGATTTTAAAAAACTAGAGAGCAGAACTGCAGTGCTGGAAGCCCACATGGAGGGCTTGCAGTCCGAACATATGGTCTTTGGTAGATACCTTGCATACCTGCAGCAAGAGAGAAAGGGAGCTAATGCTGCGACCAGAGGATACAGAGGTCAGAGCCCACCATAACAATATTAGAATTCTCAGGTGCCAGAGGGAGTTGAACCCCCAAGCATGGAAGACTACGCTGATTCCTGGCTCCATAATGAGTTAAACCTAGAGGAGGAATGGGGCCTAGACCTTGAGAGGGCCCATCATGCCATAACCCCCAAGCCCAAACAGGGGGCTCCACCCAGATCAATAATTGTAAATTTTCTAAAGTATATAACAAAAGACAAAATTTTAAAGCTTGCATGGGCTAAAAAGGATCTCAGCCTGGATGGCCAGAAAATATATGTCGATCAGGACTCCCCCCCAAATGTTAACAGAAAGAAAGAAGGTGCTTCAAATTGTGAAATATCTTAAAGAGAAGGGGTTTAAAGCCTATCTGAGATACTCCACTAGATTATGGGTACAGGGGAAGGATGGCATTAAAATATATGAGTAATTGTTGGATGCCTCAACCTTTTTGTCTGAATTGGAAATCCCCCTGCCTGACCTTAAAGAGGAGTTAACAGAGAAAGAGATTGAGGAGCTCCTTCGGTCCCTCACACTAGGTCAGAGGAAGAGATCGGGGAGAAGGGGCGATGCCCTACTACCACTTCATGCTGATTACTCACAATGGTTAGCAAAGGAATAGGACACTTGAGGAATTGTAAAAAAGGAATTTGGGTTGAGCTTTGAATGCCTTTCTCCAGTTTTGTCATGTTTTGAAGATCAGCACTTTTCACACGAGGATGTTTCTGAGAAAAAGAACCTTGGTTAATTTTTAATACATTATTTCACCCTACCTGGGGAAAACCAACCTGTCTGAGATTTCGGGAGGTTCCAGTCGATAATTACCTGAAGGAGAGAAAATCGGGTGGGCCACGTGTTTACCAGCAGGCAGTGTTAAAAAATTATTTTTTTCCTTTATGGAACTAATTCAGTGGAAGGCTGGATGCTGCAGGAGTGTATTTTCCTGAACACTGGACTCATGGTCCACTCTTTGTGACTTCCCGCTAAGGCTGCCATTTCCTTTGAAATGAGTGAGGTTTCTTCTAGAGTTTTCGAAAGAGACCTATTGAACAGACCTATAAGGCTGATGCGGTTGATAGCCATAAGAAGGAACTGTAATGTACTGTTTTATTTGCTACTTCTTAGTTTTATTTCAAGGTTGGGCTGCTGTGCGATATTTCATCAAGAAGACAGTTACTTTTGCAACTCCCCAGGAAATGGGACACTGTGTGTCTCAACGCTGATTGCAGGGAAGGACAATAGATAAGGAGGCTCTGATTTCAGGAGCTTTTACTACAACAAGTGGTTTGGAGCTTTTCAGCCACCCAACCGCAACAAGTGGCTCAGAGCTTTCAGCCACATTTAACTATCAGTTGTTCAGACAGCGGAGCTGCGAGACGCTTCAGTGGCAGAAGGTCTTAAGTTTGTAATTAGTTGTAGCTACCACAACCTTCTCGATCAAGTCAGATCTAATACTTTGTACTTTAGGTTATTTATAAGTATATTCCCCTTATGGTAAGATAACAGGTCTTTATCTTAAACTATTCAGGAGGATATTTAATATTCATTACTCCTGATAGAGTACTGTATTAATTGGTGATAATTATAGACCTAGGGTTTTATTTGACTTTTCTGGGGGGTTTAAAAACACAATTCTTTGGTAATTGATAATATTGTGCAATAATATTTTTATTTATATTGCGTTTGATTAAGTATGGTCCTAACAAGAAGTGGCAAAATTAGTATCATAATGGACAAAGTAATTAAAGTTAAATGAGGGAAACAATGTGGTGCAAAGAGGAATAAACAAATTGGTTCAATAATGGTAAAGCCAAGGGAAGAGAAGGCAATCAATGGATACAGGGAAGCTCCTAGTGAAGATCCCCTGCAAACTAAATTAACAGAAATGTGGCCTACCATTAAGGGTAATAAAGAGGGAGACCCTAATAACAGCAGATTAAAACAGACTGAGAATATTCTTAAAAGGAATGTGAAAACAGGCTGCCAGGGAAAGAGCTAACATGGGGAATTTTAGCTCCTTATTAGGGGTAAATACTTCAACTCCCTTAGGACCAACTGAGGGTATCACAATAGATACATATGAATGGAATACCTTTGCACCTCTTGCTTCTTCCTCATCAGTTACAAGTTTAGATCAAATGACCCCACATGTTTATAGTGGAAAGTCCTATGATTCTTATGAATCTTATAACAGTGATAGTAGAGATGACTATGAAGGAGCAAGTTTTTCTCCTGTAAGTATCCATAGAAGAAGAAATGGTCAAACCTCAGAAAGATTCTCAAAGAATATGTTA
The DNA here is from genome assembly GCA_016271365.2 of Neoceratodus forsteri. NCBI lineage: Eukaryota > Metazoa > Chordata > Ceratodontiformes > Ceratodontidae > Neoceratodus > Neoceratodus forsteri. The sequence goes on from CM028131.1 coordinate 1,255,499,278, forward strand.
GAAAACGAGGTTACTTTAAACAAAGGGGGATCCCATAGTATGGGGAATAATGACAGAAATGAAACTGAAATTCAAAGTATAAAAGAGAGTCTTAGTGTCATAATTGCTGGTTTAAAACATTTAGATAAAACTAAAAGCAAATCACCGAATTTTGAAAACTTACAGTCTCCCCGAGAATATTTTAAGAGTAAAGGGCCATTAGATAAAGACACAAAGCAGCTGAGCACTAGGAGGGACTCCCTGGCTACTAGCAGCAAACCAACACAGGTGCAATTACATTACTCATTACTATTAGCTATAACTAAGCAGCTAACTGCAATTCAGAATGATATTATAAAACTTAAGTTAGAGCTTCAAAGCAATAGGACACCCAAGTATGGTGACCGTTTTAAAGAAAGGTTGAGACCAGGGAATCCTGGGCAAAGGCAAAACAAAGCTGTGCAGGTACATTTGCCGTCACCTTTTCATAAGAATCAGCCTTGCGCCTGTCATTTTGAATCAATTATTCAAGAAGTATTAAAGGAAAGTAAGGATAAAAAAGAACTATCCAGTTAAAATCTAAAGGAGGAAAAAGTAACTCCAAACAAAGGAATAAGGTGATCTTGGAAGAATTTATGGAAGGCTTACTAAATAAAGATCTAAAGGGGAAAAGTAAATTATCTCCAAATAAAGATATAGATGAGAAAATACAGGACTTGCCCAGTGAAATCTCTGGGGGGAAAAGGATAGGCCTGATTGGACTATAATTCAGAAAGAGAGGAAAGCTAATGTATATAAAAAGGGGAAATCACTTACAACTAAAGATACAATTGGAACAACACAGGATTTGATCTCTGAGATTAATAAAGGAAAAACATATATGAATGATAGGTGTAAAGAACAGATTGAGGGGAAAGTGACGAATAATGAGGGGGAGGTCGAGATAGCCATGATGTCACCTAAGAAAGGGATTTTAGCAACGAAGAACAAATTCATTGATTTAGATGGAACAAATATGGAATATTTACTTGAGCTCCATGGAGTATCTAGATTAGTATTGGAAAATGGGGGAAATTGAAGGATTGGATTGTTGAGACTCTCCACCTTGATCCCATTATTAAAGATGAAATCTATATGATGAGACCTCCTAACAAGTCCTCTCAAGATTGTGTATTGATTTATACTAAAAAAGGATATATATTGGAGGACATTTGGAATCAAGTGAAAAAATCCATAACAGAGGGTCTCCAGATTATGTCAATACAAATTGCCCCATTTATGGAGCCCCAAAATACTCCAGAAACTAAGAAAGGGCTAGAAGTAATTAAGGTAGTTACAGTAGAAAGAACTGAGGAGACCAGGGAAATGAGAGAGGAAAATCTTGCTAGAATACTAGATATTATCAAAAAATTTGAATGAAAACAGGAAGAGAAATGGGAAAATAAGACTCTGACTGTTTTTGGATGGGGAATATTGGAAAAAGACACTATAGAACAAATGAAACAGGAAATGGCAATACTTTTTTCAAGAGTTGATAGGGAGAATATAACCAAAAATTCAATAGACTATATTACATTACATAAAAATAAGGAACTAACATCACAAATTGATGTTACATTTAAAAAAGCAGAGGCAGCTCAACAGTTACTAAGAACATTTGTTTAGGAAAATGGGACTCTATCTGATTTCAGGAGAAGAGTGGCCAAAGGCAGTTAGAACTAAAATGATAGGAGACCCTAAGACAGAAATAAAGGATCAAAAGAAAAGAATCATAGTTGGAACCAACATAGGAGTTCCAATAGATATTGGGTCTTAGGTAACATGAAAGAAAAAGAAGACTGACAAAAAATTCAAAGGAATCATCAGGAAAGAAAGCAAGATACTGACAAAGTTAAAATCAAAATTTTATCTTGGAATATCAAAGGTACTTACTTAAAAATTGCAGACCCAGAAATTGATCAGTTCCTTGCAAACTTTGATCTTATTTGTTTCCAGAAAACTTGGTGTAGTTCTGAGAATGCCCCCAAAATTTCAGGACATGTTAATATATCTAAATCTGCAACCAAAAGTAGTAAATATGAGAGGCATAAAGGAGGAGTAGCTATATATCTGACAACTAAAAATAACTATAAGATCACCAGACAATATCCCACTTTGGAAGATATGTTAATGGTGAGAGTTGAAGAAGGAAATGATAAAGGAGAAGGGAAAATTAAAATCATAGTTGTAAATATATGTCTCCTATGATTAAAGATAAAGTTGAAATAATGAATAGAATTAAAACAACGTTTGATCAATTAACGGAAGAAGAGCTGAATATTCCTGTTTATATAATTGGAGACTTTAATGCTAGGATTGGGAAAAATTTAGAGGGGCCAGGATATCTGGAAATTATAACAGAACTAAACCCCAAAATAACTTGGACAAGAGCGTCAAAAGATAAAAGGGATAACATGAGACGGAGAATCATTTATCCCTGTCTTACTGAGAAAAACATGCTCCTAATTAATGGAAGAACAAAGGGAGACAGGGATGGAGAGCTAACTTATAACAGTCCCAAAGGTTCCTCTATTATTGATCTTGTCTGGAGCAACTTAGAGGGAATAAAAATTATTAAGGATATGTTTGTTGTTGATAGATCGGAGTCATCACATAACCCAACTGAAGTTATAATTGAAACCAATCAATTTATAAGAGGAAATAATTGCAAGAACAATTTAAGTATTACTAAAGACGTGGAAATAGTTAATTTAAAAAGGATAAGATGGGATTCTAAGGCAATCAAACAATTTTATACTCTATTTAAAGGACCAATAAATGATACAAGAATGTTGACAGTAGAAAATATAAACTATTACACGGTATTACAGCACTGGGATGACTTAATGAGTCTGGTACGCCCTTATTGCACTTTTAGCAGGAAAGGGCTTCAAAAAGAGACCAGACATGGTAAGGCCTGGTTTAATAAAAATTGTAAAGAAGCAAAAAAAGAATTGAGTAAAATTATTAGGAATTACAGGAAAATTAAGAAAACTAAAATAAATAAGAGTAAAAAAGTCAATATACATATTAATAAAGAGAACAAGAAGTATAAACAAATTTTAGAAGTAGAGAAATATCAATATTCCAGAATATTATGGGAAAAACTGAGGAAAACGGTGAAAGACAAAGACAGTAAAAAGTTTTGGACATTGGCTAGCCAAGGATTTGATAACTATGCAAGGAACAGTACATGCATATATTCATCCAGAAACTTGGGTCCTTTGCTTTACTGAACTTTATTACTCTCAACAAGATGAAGTTCTATTAATAGAACTAGGAAGGACAGAAAATTTAAAATACTTACAAGCAATTTATCCAATTCCAATTTCAATAAACTTAGAAGAAATATAAATTACAATTAACCAATTAAAATTTAATAATGCACCTGGTCCGGATAACATAATAGGAGATGTGTATAGATCTTATGCTGATGGGTGGGCTCCAATTTTGGAAAAATTATTCAATATTATTTTTCAAGGGCATGATTACCCCATGAACTGGAAAGGGAGCATAATATTTCCAATTTTTAAAAAAGGTGATCCAGGTGATCCTAAAATGTATCGTCCAATAATTCTAATAGACATTTCACAAAAAATGTTCACCAAAATCATTTTAAAAAGATTAGCGGTATGGGCAGAAGGTAATAATATTTTACACAAAACTCAAAATGGATTCCGGAGAAACAGATCTACAATACAACACTGTTATACACTCAGACATTTAATTTGGAAATATATAAAAATTAGAAATGCTCCACTATATTGCTGCTTTGTGGATTTTACGTCCGCATTTGACAATATAAGCAGAGTTATTTTATGGAATAAGCTTAAAAAATTGGAGTTAGACCCAGACCTCCTTAACATCCTTATAAGATTGCACTTAGATACTTGGGGTGCAATAAGATATGATCACCACGGGAATATTTCCAGGCCTTTCAAGATTACATGAGGAGTTAGGCAAGGATGCCTACTGGCACCTTTCTTATTTAATATATATATATAAATGACATCTTGAAGGAACGGGAAAATCCACAATTTCACACCCCCAAAATAGGAAATATTCGGGTCGAATGTTTGGCATATGCCGATGATGTGGTCTTAATAGCAACCTAAATTTTGGGACTACAAAGGAAACTTAATTATTTTCTGATCTATGTGATAATCATAAATTAAAAATAAATATGTCTAAAACAAAAATCTTGACATTTGGAAATAATAAAAAATATATTAAACTGTTGTGGTTATAATGAGAAAAAATTGAGAGAGTTAGTTATTACAACTACTTACGAGTTAGATTCAGTCAATCACTAAGATGGAGAGATCATATAGCACAGATTTTAGTGAAAACAAAGAGAACATTCAACGCCTTTAGGAAATTTAATTCAAAGATGGGACAAACATCAGTTAAGGGTGTTCTAGGGGTATTTGAAGCTAAAATAAACTCTAGTATTCTTTATGCGGCTGAAATATGGGGAACAGATGATCTGAAAACTTTGGAAATATTGTGTAACAAAATAAAATGGTATATCTTAAAAGTACCTCAATCAGTACCTGCTGAGTTATTGAACCTGGAATTGGGTCAATTCTCCATTGCTACTTTAGTAATTGAAAGATTGATTCATTCCTCCCTAAAGTTATTTTTATTAAATGAAACTAGACTACCAAGGATATGTCTAGAGGAAGAAATCAAATACACTGGGATGGGAAACATTTTCCCAATTTTGGATGTTTTAAAACATTTCATCTTTCCAAATGGACTTGGAGAGATTCTGTGGAGAATGTTCATATACACTTGGCAGATGATTGTTGAAGAAGTGAAGAATAGGTTAAGAGACAAGGAAATAATTAAAGAATTGACAAAAATGAAGCAATTAAAGTTATATAGGTGGTTTAAACAGATTAAGTTAACACATGGCTTCTAACCCTATTTAGAGAAACTGACTAATCCAAATGAGAGAAGAATTATGGTTAAATTTAGGTTTGAAATATACAATGCCAACATTGTATTTTATAGACAATAAAGGGGAAATACAACTAGCCCTTATTGTAAATGTGACAAGTCTTCTGAGGACGATTTAAAACATACTGTTGTTATGCCCTTTATATAAGGGAATATGTATGAAATGGCTAGGTGATGTCATGGCGAATCTCGACCTCCCCCCCAATAACATAGTGAAATATTAATGAATAATGAAAATTTATGTATACTGGAGAAAGTGGTTGGCTTTCTTCAGGCCACCCATCTATGAAAATATTCATAAATTTCAGATAAATGCACTCAAATTTATTTAGTGATATAATATAATCGTATCACTTATTGATTATTGAATGAATGTTATATCCATATGCTGACTATAAATGTTTCTGAATGGAGAGATTTAGAACGGATCTATTAGCGAACTGTAAATAATATCTTAAAATTTATATGAAAGTATTTTATTCAAAGAAATCTTGGAATTTGATGTTAACCTGCTTTGTATACTATTGTAATTTTTAGAAATGTTATGTTGTAATGGTTTTTAACTGATCAACAATAAACAAACTTGAACTATTTCAAGGTTGTGTGCAGCTCCTCTAATTTCAGGGAGTCATAAAAAGTAACTTTGGCAGGATGGGGGGGTAGGAGGTACATTGGATCGGGGGCCTTGGGCATGGGGGGTTTACATAAGATGTTTGGATCGACTGGTTTTGAATAAGGGATTCGAGATGGGGGAATGACCAGGGGTTTTTCTAAAAGGTATATAATTAGCTACTAAACTGTACTAAATATACAACGTGATCAATTAACTTTGAGAAGGGCATGCTGGAGAGCTGATGAAGCTGGCAGTAGGGTTAATTGCCCTGAAATGGGACCACTTCAGCAATGTAGAATGTTTCCACGGCTCTCCAGAGATCGGATTTCACCAGGGCAGGCTGTTTGGACTGTCAGCGCTTCTGGAACTCTTCTAGAGGAAAGGGTCTGAATTCCTGGAGGATCCAGGAGTACAACCCTCAGCCTTTTTGAGCTGTGCAGCTCTTCTAAGGGAATTTATCAATCCTTTTTAGAGGCCCACCATCTAGCCTCTTCTTACTCTTCCAACTAGGGTAGAGCCATCAGTTAGTTGAGTTATTAAGTTTCCTGTTTACTCTCCTTCCAGGGGCTCTCAGTTGAGTCATTGGAGGATTGGGTTGGATCTGATATGTGGTCCTACTAGTTTTAATTATTTTTTGTTATGGGCACCACGTTTGGTACCTGTTTAAATGTTGCTTTCTCAACTCTGAAGATGGAAGTTGGGTTTAGATATGTGTGTTGTTTTTTAAATTTTTATTCCCCTCCTACACATTTTTTATTTTGTTTGGGGACCTTGAGGCATATTATTACCTATTTGGGGAGTACACTATTCTCAGATAGAAGGGCAGACTATGTCCCATTCAACGCTAAAAGGGATGGATGGAGTGATTTGAATATTTAATATGGTTAAATAACTACTCTTAAAATCTGTTCTGTGAATGTTAAAGGCCTCAATAGTCCTATCAAGAGTGTAAGAATTCTAACTGAATTACAGAGGGTGAATTGTGAGATTGCCTGCCTTCAGGAGACCAGACTTTCTACCATGGAGCATTTGAAGTTGCAGAGATCATGGGTGAGGGCGGTATTTGCCGACTCCCATCCGGGGGAGGAAAAAAGTGGGTACAGCCATTTTGGTTAAGAGAGGGATCCCATTCCAAGTGCAGAATGTCTTGAAGGCTGGTTCAGGGAGAATAATTGCCTTATCTGGACTGTTTGGTGGATGTCCAGTTCACATAGTGTCCATTTATGCCCCTATACCCCCTACGGGGGAATTTTTCAGATCCATCTTTAACTTAATTGCAGGCCTCTCAGTGGGCCAAGTAATCTGTGCAGGAGACTGGAACTGTGTTGAAGATAAGAGGTTGGATAGGAGCCCTCCAGCTCCCAAGGGCTCCAGGGCCTTTTCCAGATTGTTAAGAAATCTATGGAGTGAGGGAGGTATATCGGATCCATGGTGGATACAAAACCCCAATAAGCTTGATTACACTTTTTATTCGGCCTCCACAAGATTATAATCGAGGTTGGATCGATTTTATACACAATGAGCATTAGTTCATACTTTTACCGATTTATTGATACATCCAGTCACTTTCTCTGATCATGCCATGATCTCTGCAACTTTAAAATGGGGAGGGATGGTGTTTTTTATTCAGGACTGGTTAATGACAAAACCTATGTTGAGTCGACCAAAACTCTCATAAAGACCTATATACAGGATCATTTGGGACCAGGCACTGCTCTAAAATATGTCTGGGATGGGATGAAGGAGGTGGTCAGGGGGCACACAGTCTCACATGCTGCCTACAAGAATAAGATGCATCAAGCTGCACTTAAAAATGCAGACGTAAAGGTTTTGGAACTTGAAACTGAACATAAGAAATCCAAGAATCCAGACCTGTTAAAACAACTTATTAAGGCCAGAGCTAAATACAACGATCTAATGTTAAGAAAGATGGAAAATGTAAGGAGGTATTCAGCTCAGAAGTATGAATGGGAGGAGAGAGCGATTAAACTTTTGGCCCTCCACCTTAGAAAGCAACAGGCCAACCGATATGTCCCAATCTTAAACTCACCTGACCCAATGAGGCCTAAGATTTCTCACCCAGAGGAAACAGCAGAGGAATTTGGTAATTTCTATAAGCAGCTATACAGGGAAGATAGGGATCCAAATCATTGACATAATATCTCAAAATTGTTAGACTCAGTAGATCTACCAAAATTATCAAACATCCAAAAAGAAGGTTAAGAAAAAGTGTTTACAGAGGCAGAAATAATTTATACGATTAAAAGCTTGAAGGTGGGTAAAGCTCTGGGCCCAGATGGATTTACAGCAAAATGTTATAAATGTTTAGTAAGGGAACTGGCACCCCTTGTGGTTAAAGTTTTTAATGAGGCCCATATGATGTGGTTATCCCCTGACTCTTGGGGAGCACTGGTCTCTGTCATTCCCAAGCCCGGTAAAGATTCCTCTTTCTGTGCTAATTATAGGCCTACTTCCCTATTAAATCAGGATGCTAAAATTTTCTCAAAAACAATTGAAACTCGTTTACAAAATATTATCTGTGTATTGGTGCACCCAGACCAAACTGGGTTTATGCTGGGAAGGCATATCCAGGACAATATTCAGTCACTTTTAAATGCCCTTTTTATCTCCCAATCCCTGTTAGTTAATTCCCTACATGCTGTAGTTTCCTTAGATGCCAAAAAGGCATTTGACCGGTTAGATTGGCAGCATCTTCATAATACTTTGGTCAAATTTGGTATAGGGGAAAAATTTTGGGGGTGGGTTAAGAACTTATATAGAGAGAGACTCCAAGGCCCAGGTGAGGGTAATGGAGTGCTTTCCTTGACCTTTACATTGGGTAGAGGGACCAGGCAGGGCTGCCTGCTCTCTCCCCTTTTATTTGCTCTCAGTATGGAGCCACTGGCAACAGCCTTACATCTGTTTCACTGCATCAAGGAATAAGTATGGGGGAAACAGAATTAAAAGTATCACTGTATGTGGATGATACCCTTTTATATGTCACTGACCCTGACAAGTCACTGTCTAGAATTTTTGATTTTCTTGAAAAGCTTGGAGTGTTCTCTGGCTTTAAAGAAAATGTAGCTAAAACTGAGATAATACTGGTGGGAGCTCCACCCGGTGCTGCCTTACCAGATTTGGGGAGTGTAAAATGGGCTAAGGCAGGGTTCCAATACCTGGGAGGTTGGGTGCCCAGGGAGCTGGGTAAACTATTTACAGTGAACCACCTCAGACTACTACAAGAGATTCAGACAGATTGTAATCATTGGACAGAACTCCTGTTATCCCCATCTGGTAGAACTGAATCAGTGCAGATGAATATCCTCCCAAGTTGCTTATTTCTGTTTACTACTTTGCCAGTTAAACCACCACAAAAGTTCTGGGTGGAATTAAAAAATACTATTTACAGATTTGTGTGGAATCGGAAGAAACCTAGAATTAGGTGGAGAGCGCTAATTGCCCTAAATATAAGGAAAGACTGGGCCTTCCAAACATCCATAGTTATTATTGGGCTGCTCAACTGCAGGCTTTGATTCCACTGTTAAAAGAAAGTGAGGCCCCCAATTGGGTAGAAATAGAATCCTTTAACCAGGAAATAGGAAGGGTAGAGGATCTCCTTCTCCTAGATGAAAAGAGATTATCCAGGGTAGTTTTTAACAACCCCTGGACTTCCATGCTGAAACAAACCTGGCTAGAAGTAATTTGTGTAAATAAATACACAATAGCCTTACATAGCAAGACACCTCTTCGGAGTTGCCTACATTTTACACCCTATAAATGGAATGGAGCATTCAAACAATGTGCCAGGTTTGGCCTCTCCTCTCTGGGACAATTTTTTGGGGAGGGCATTTTGAAGTCTTTCCACCTACTGCAGTCGGATTTTGGAATACCCCCAAAAGATTTTTTTAGATTTTTACAAATTAAAAACTATCTAACCCAAGAAAAGGTGTTAAATCAGATAGATAGCCCTCTGAATCCTCTACAAGCCTGTTTACTAGAACTGGCTAAGCTGAAAAAAACATCAAAAATAATTAGATAGTACAGGTATTGCTCTTCTCAGAGGTGGATGATATTAGTCATATTAAGGAGAAGTGGGAAGAAGAAATGGCAGTTTCTCTTATGGAAACACAATGGAACCAAGTTTGGGGGGGAATGAAAAGCACCTCGGCCTCCTCTTTTTGGAGACAGTTTAGATGGAGCGTAGTTATTCAATACTTTAGGCCTCCAGTAATCTCCCAGCATCTGGGTGGCTACACCACAGACAGATGTTGGAGGTGTCACGCAGACAAGGTAACTCTTGCTCATGTTATTTGGCAGTGCTCACTTTTGGCTCTGTATTGGAGGGAATTGGGTATTGAGATGGATAAGATTTTTGAGGTCACCACTTTGCTCTCTCCCTTACAATGGATTTTTAGGGTGCCCCCTGTCTCAGTTGACCTCCCAGACCTAGAAATACATGTTTTACATTTTAGTGGTGGCAGCCATGAAGGCAATTACTTGCAGATGGCTGACCACTGTAGTACCTGGGGTGGGAGATTGGTATGCTGTGTCAGTGGCTCAGTAGGTAGCACACTCACCTCTGAGGCTGGGAGATCAGAGGGCTGTGGGTTCAGTTCCCACATCTGGCACTTGGGTTAATATCCCAATACTGACACTGTAGTGCAGCATGAGAGAGGTGCTGCACTTCAGAGGTGCTGTCTTTCAGATGAGATGTTAAACCGAGGTCCCATCTGCCTGGATTGGTGGTAGTTCAGGTGGATGTTAAAGATCCCATGGCACTTCTCAAAAAGAGTAGGGGAAGTTTTATTGAAAAGAAACACAACATCACAAAAAGAAAACAACGATATCACAGTATTATACAAAATTCATAAATAAGAAAACAAGCATTGTAACAGAGATCATAAAGAAAAAAAATGTTGCCAAAAAGAATCCACTTTAGCTGTAGAAAACTTAGCAATATCCCTAGTTTTGACAGATAATAAACCATTCTCAATCTGTAAAAATATGGTACTGTATAACACTGTCTGTTGTTGTAATACAAATTGGCACCGAGCCTGCCATAAAAAATATTCAATAAAGGAAAAAAAACATTCAAAGTGCTTTTGTGATATAACCTCCAGATCCCTGTATAATCCCCTAAAACTATGGTTTGGTAGGAAATATGATTTAAAAAGGGCAAATTCCAATGTGTGGCAGCGTCCTGCCAAAAAAGTTTACTATAGGGACAAGTGACAAAAAAATGTACCATAGTTTCTTCACAGTTTATACAGGTAGATCTTAAACAAAACCTTTCCGTCATGGGCTTATATTTTAAATTTCCTCTAACTCCCAATCTCCCTTGCATAGAAAGCCAAATAATATCCCAAATATGTGGAGGAATCCTAAAATCCGTTAGCTTCCTTAAGGAAAATAACATTTTAGTGGGCACACATTCTGGAAATAATAGAACACTTTTTTGAACATCAAATACAATAAAATTATAAAATGATTTCCTAGTGAAAGTAAGGTAGGAAAAGAGACTTTACCCTGTTGCATCTTTTTCAAGGTAGATATACCATAAGATGGTAAAAGGTCAGTTAACAGAATCTTAGGTGGCATTAATGACCATTTATCAAAATATCGTGACCTAATAAATTGTGCCCACAACTGCCAGAACAGGGTAGCAGGGGTCCATAAATAAGTAAAGGAGCCAAAAAAAAAAACAGGGAGTGATAGAAAACAATAGGATTAACCATAGCCAGGCCTCCCTTATTAATAGGTAAATAAGTGAAGTCTTGATGCACAGGATTCAATCTATTACCCCAAAGCATCTGAAAAAAGAGACTAAAAAGTCTAGTTTACAGTTGCAATGGGGAAGGAAAAACATAACATAAAAATAAAAAGACAGGGAGCAAGAATTGTTTAATAATCATAATTCTTTTCTTCTTCCCGAATGTCCATCCCTTCCAGCGATGGATCTTAAATTCCCCTACATGTAACTGTTTCTCCCAATTATAAGTTTCCAGATCCCCTGGACTGAGCCAAATACCCAAAATTTTATGGGGAGAAGAAACAACCGGGATACGAGAAATATCTGAAGAAACTGGGAGAGTAGAATTTAGGAAAAAAATAAAACTTTTCTCCATATTAAGCCGAGCTCCAGATAAAGTTCCAAAATGGGAGACAATCTGTAAAGCATCAGTTAAAGAGGGAATATCCTGAACTAACAATGTAACATCATCTGCATAAGCAGTAACTTTCTCATGAGGTAACACAGGCGAAGGAGCCAAACCCAAAATGTTACTATCCCAAAGAATTTGTCTTATTACTGGGTCTAAAACAAAAGAATATAGAAGGGGACTTAAGGGACAGCCTTGTCGTACCCAGATTGTAAGGGGAATATCAGTACCAAAAAGGCCATTAACCATTGGTACAATAGTAGCTCCAGCATACAGGGAAGAAATCCAAAACACATAAGGTTTTGGAAGACCATATTGAAGAAGTAGGGGAAAGAGATATTCATGCCGAACTTTATCAAAGGCTTTGGCCTGATCCAAGGCCACTACATATCCAGAGATTTTGGTTGTATGGCTGACTTCAAATAATTCCCATAAGAGATACAAATTATGTTGTATATGCCTGTTAGGAATGGCACAAGTCTGAGCAAGATGTATGAGAAGATCAGCCACCAGTAACAATCTATTATTAAGAATTTTGGCCAAAATTTTATAGTCACTATTTAATAAACTTAATGGTCTCCAATTAGCCAACAGGGCTTTATCTCCTGATTTAAATAAAAAATATAGCTATGAGGTATTAAACCCAAAATATGAAGAAGAGGAAGTCAACATAAAGTTGAAAACCTTAGGTAAAAAATAAAGCATATGAAGCAAAAAGGTTTTGTAAAAGTCATTGGGAATACCGTCCAACCCAGGCGAAGTACCTGCACTTAATTGAGATATGGCAACCTCAACTTCCTCGGGGGATATAGGTTGCACTAATGGAGTTACCATGGATATGGGAACCTGGGGTAATGGTGCAGTAAACCCGGAAAAAACAGGAGAGGGCTGATCTAACTTAGAGTGAAATGTATTGCTAACAAAGTGCTGCACTACTGCTAACATTTCCAAATCCGTTTTTACTACAATGCCCGTAGGAGAGGAAAGATGAGTCATAAGGGTATTATCTAACCTCTGTTTACATGCGGCAAATGGGTCTGAAGCAGGTGTCTTCCTGGTACTGAATTTAAATTCCATTTCCAAGGATTTAGCTCTATCATATTGATAGGTTTTCATTTGTTTTTTTAATTCCAAAACTTGAGAAGTAAATCTATGCTTATCACGAGGAGGAAAAGACATTAATTTATATAACTGATTCCATAAAAGAAGATATTTTAAATAGTTAGAGTTAGCCTGATTTTTACCAAAAGAAAGCGTAAGGTTCTTAAGCTCCATTTTAGTATCCAGCCACCAGTTCAATAAGGAGTCATAAGAACATATAACTGAATCCCTACTGGCAAAAAAAACTTCAATCTGAGAAAAAAGGTGAGGGGTATCAAAAAGAGACATATTAAGCCTCCAACAGTTATGAGGAGAGAAAACTTTAGGAGGGAGAGTATGTAAACTTAAAGTACAAAAAAGAATATTATGGTCTGAAAACTCAGAAGACTGAGATTTACAAAAAATAGAAATCAAATGTTTGGAGATAAAAAACATGTCAATGCGGGTAGCATATATATATCTATGATAGGTAGCTCCAGTACCTGTGGGGTGTAGATTACGAAAAGCATCTATCATACTAGCCCCAGAGAGAATTTGTACCAAAGCACTGGAGTCACAGTATATTTTTTTCTGGGTGACCCCTGTCAGTGTACCATCCAAAGTACAGTTAAAATCGCCTCCCCAGATAATATGTTTTTTTGAAAACAAAAAAGGTTTAATCTCTTCAAACAGCTCAATTCTAGCTGATTTGATTTGAGGGGCATAAATATTAATAAAACAAAAACAAAAATCCCTAAGGGAGCTATCAAGTACTAAGGCCCTTCCAGGCTTAATATCAATAAGACGAGAAATGCGAAAGTGAGTGGATTTAAAGAGAATGCCTATTCCGTCTGCAGCTTCTAAACCAAAAGTCCAAAAAGAAGGACCCCAATGCCAACGTTTTTTAAGCAGCTCTACCTCAGTAAGTAAGGAGAGACATGTTTCTTGAACGAAAATAACATTGACTTGAAGAGACTCAAAAAAGGAAAATAAAGATATCTTTTTTTATAGGTTTTTAAACTGCAGACATTGAAAGACATAAGTTTTAAAGTTAGCCATCTAAAAGGTTCGTCAAGGCCCACCTTTTAAACTGCTACTGGCTTTTCTCTTTTTTCCCCTTTTTTGTTTTTAGAAAGCTCAGTAGATCTACTCTCTTCATCTTCAGTAACAAAGTCCGATCTATGTGAAGTGTCTGACTCTAAGTCAGAGTCCCCAAGATCTTCCTGAAGGGGAGAGAAAATGTTTGTGGTAGGAATAGGACAGGGTGTGGAAATCTTCAGAGAGGACCTAGTAAATCTACGCCCTTTAACAGTTTCAAATAAGGGGGGGCATGGCAGGCCCTTTAGAGATAGTGTGGTCATCAATATCAGGGTTAGAGCACAAATCAGGAGCAGGAGCAGGGCCCTGGTCAGGGGCTATTGAAGGCCAAACCTCAGCAAAAGAAGAAACAGATTTGAAAATAACAGAAGGTGATTCAGAAGAGAAAGGCATGGGATCTGTGGATGAAAGACCTTGATGTTTTTCTTGGGCCTGTACCACTAAATTATCATGATCCCAACCTTCAGTCCTATTTCGTTTAGCCCAAGAGCACTGATGAAAGGCATGCCCTTTTTCATCACACAAATTACACTGAAAGATATTTTCACACAAGTCCATAGAATGTCCATATCCCCCACATAATGAACATTTTAACATGTCACAAGAGCTGCTGATATGAGTTTGTGAACCACATTTGTAGCATGCTCTGGGTTGTCCGCTATAGAAGCAAACACCTCTATCCTTACCCAGGAAAAAACTGTTAGGTAAGTGAATAATGTCTGAATTAACCCAAAATAACTTTACTTTAAATTTCCAACCCCCTGTCCAGATACCTTCTAAATCCAACAGGGCTTCAGGAGGGCCAAGTATGTCACAGCAATTCTGTTACCAGTGATAAATATCACTAACATTCACCCCTTCATTCCGGAACATGATAGTAACATACCAAATTTGAGGTCTAGTAAGGGGAATGGCAAAAAAGGGGGCCCATAAAGGTGTATTTTTCAGAGTTGAATATCTGTCCCAGAATTTTTCGAAGCTATGATTGAGCCTAAAACTTACATCAAATGAGTCTTCCCCAGAAACATGAATTAAAGCATACAAGTCAGAAGGAAGAAAGTTCATAGAACCCCTAAGCATGATATTAGCCACATAGTATCTGTCAGGGTGAGAGGCAAGACCACCTTTATACTGCAATCTTACTGCATTCCTCCTGGGGGCTTGCTCTAGTTTATTTTTGAATAAATCAGCCATAGGAATATGTCTAGATTGATCTGTACCCCCTGTTTTTGCAGAACCCTGTCCAGACTAAAAAGTACAACCTGATCCCCCCCCCGAGGAAGTGCTTGGGCCTAAAATGGCCTCAGACTCCTCTGAAAGAAGGTGCGCACCATTAATAAGTTTTTTAGATGAAGAAAGACCAGTCTCTGTACCTGAGCTCAGTAAGTTGGCATGCTTAGAAGAAAGTGATCTATTGTCCACCCAGTCAGGATCAGGAATCCAAGTTCCAGAAGGTGTCTGAAGCCAGCCTGCCCGGGAAAGAGAGCTCTCAGCTGACCAGTCCTCAAGCACATCAGAAGCATTATCCCGAAGACCAAACTGCCGTCGAGCAGCCTGGAATGTGGAAGAGTTTTGCTTGTTTGCTGAAAGCAGCTCCGATCCTGCGGCATGATCAACCGCCATATCCAGAAGTGTTGGCATGTGAAACAGGTCTGTAGGAGCAACTGAACCCATCGCAGAGGAAGTTCCTAGGTCACAGGGTAGGAGGGAATAGTCAGTAGTACAGCCCGGAACAGCAGAAGAAAGACCAGTCTCCCGAACTGGGGTCTCGCCAGCTTCCTCCTTTGAAAAATCAAACAATCCATTCACTGGCATCCCATTCCCCGGGACAACAACTGCTTCACTTTGTACGAACTGCATAGCTCCAGTAATGGGAGCCTCCACGTGAATGTCCTTCTCCATAAGGATCTGCGTTGCATCTGCCATCCTGCAGAACTAACACAGTCCTCTACTGGCCACAGAGCGTCAGCAGAGTAGGGGAATTTCCCCGGTGTCCTGGACAAATTTCTCTCATTCACTAAAAAAAATACCACCAACAGCTTAATCTGGTTCAAGGTCAGTTGGCATTCATCTGTATCCCCTTCCCCCGGGTTGTGCCTGAAAATAGGCAGGATTTGTCTAGTCTAGTGCACTTACCCGGTCAACAAAAACTAAATAAATAAAAAAATAAATAAATGCTATTTGCCAGAAAATAATGGTGATGGAGCACCTTACTGCTAAATTGAGATTAAGTCAGGAAAATTTAAGTGCAGATGGCTACCGTTTTTTCACTATATGACAGGGAAAGAAGGAAAGGATATTCTGGAAATTTTGGCAATATATGGGTAATTTTCCCTGTCTTGTACCACTGTTCTATAGCACTTCCCTTCTGTTCAGCAGGGTATAATGGTAGCTGGTAAGAGTAAAGAATCTTACATGTCCTACATCAGGTTAAAAAACAATTTCAGTGGAGGAGGGTCACAGAGGTTATTTCTGATACCAGATAGCTCTTAAAATGGGTAAAGATATATGGTAAACATATAAAGGTCCTACAGTATATCTTCCCCTTTCCCCTCTTTACCTTTTTCTCCAGTTTCCCTCTCATTCCTACTTCCATAACCTACATCACACTCTTATACCCTCCCCTCCCCTACTTTTTCCTTTTTTTTCCTCTCTCTTTCTCTTTTTTGTAAACTGGTGTTATTTTTATGATTTTGTGTCTAGTCTTTATTCTAATTTGACTTCTTATAAGTTTTTAAGATATGAAATATACATAAATGGACTTTACTTTCGGATTAATTGGATATTACATGGAGTGAGCGTATAGATGGTAATACTAAGAATTTTTGTTTTGTCTTGTGTAAAACTGTGTGTGAAAATCACAATAAAGATTGATTTAAAAAAAAAATAGAAACCTGATTACCTGCAACACTACCTATGTAGTGTACCTATTATGGTGCACTTGTGGGTTAGGCTATGTGGGGAAAACAGTACGGTCCCTAAAATAACAAGTTCAGGGGCATATTGGATCAATTATTAATGAAAGATTAGATAAAGCTGTGGGGAGACACTATGTGGAAAAGCACAATGGTAATCCTAATGATGTTAATTGCATAGGAATTGAGACAGTGAAATGTGGGGACAGAGGTGGTGATCGACAGAATTTACTGTTGACATGAGAAGGTTACTGGATTTACAGACTGAATACTGTAAATCCAAATGGAATGTTGGACTTAAAACCTTATCTAAAATAGAGGTCTCCATTTTCATTTTATGCTCACTCAGCAGGAACCCTCAAGTTTTTATAATTCCTCTCCCCTCCCTCCTAAAAGCAGTGTTGTCACATAAATCAGTTCTTTTCCTTAGGTACTATGTATGTTGTAATTTATCATTTTAAACCTTTAACCCTTTTATATACAGCCCCACTTCCAAAACTGCCCCCATCCACACCTCATTTTACTTTTGGTGCAATTGACATAGACATAGGGGAATTTACCCATAGAAGACTGCTTCAGTAAAACGCCTATCTTAGAATGGTTAAGATGTTTCTGTGAATATTTAGAATGTCTTTTGTCATTTTTGCAATGTTATTTTTAAACTGTATACTGTTGTTATAATATGAGACATATATGAATTGATATACTCTAGTAACACAATTTTTTTTTCTTTTTGATCTCTTTCCAGGACCAAGTGATATCTCAAGGTTTACTAAGTGATAAAAAAACATGAATTCCTGTGCCGGCATGATATATTTGTGGATCCCCAGGAGATGTCCCAGAAAGTAATGGGTGATCACAAGATATGGGCAAATTTGGAATTATGGCATCTGCTAAAAAATGTTTAATTTGATGTGTACACTTAAATTCAATTTGTTGTTTCATTAACTATATATTAATATATTTGATTACGAAGTGCCTGGCAGCTTTTAGATATTGCAGGTTTAATCAAGATGTATTAAACTTCACTGTATCACTTGTTTTGATTTTTTTGTAAACTGTTGACACAGTTGTGATGTAATAAATGATAAAAAAAAAAAAGATTCAGCCAGTACAGCCCCAGGTCTTCAAATAATTTAAAGGGGTGAGCTAGAATCCAGTAAATAGCTGACGCTATAGAAACAAAGAAAACAATACTGGATATAGAAAAGCCCACTCTCCCTTATAGTCCAAGGCCCAGATATTCAAACTGCACCATTCTGAGGCGCAAGCCCCTGCGCTGCTCAAAATAGTTACGCAAGGGTGTGGTCGGGGTGATATTCAAAGGAGTTGCGCTATTGAGCAACTCCTTGAATATCACCCCAACGCCACAGCACTTGTGTATGGCGAGTGGAACTTGTGCCACCGAAGTTGCCAGAGTTGAGCATTAAACTTGCTGGCGCAAGTACCATTCGCCATGCTCAAATTTCTGATATTCAAAGGTGACATGCAAATGGGCCATAATTTATGCAAGGCGCAGGGGGCCATTTGCATCTATTTATGGCCCCATTTGCATGCCATTCACATGTGGTCTGTGTGATTTCGAGGACTTGCTCCTGGCCACCCTGCCAGGCAGCAGCCGTCGGGGACCGACGCTAATGCAGCCAGTGCGGGCATCACAGTTACATGAACCCCCACATCTCCCACAGCCCGATCGCGGGAATCACAGTTACATGAAACCCCCACACATCTCCGCAGCCCGATCCTGGGCATCACAGTTACAGAAACCCCACACATCTCCCACAGCCCGATCACGGGCAGAGCGATATGAACCCCCAGTGCCCGATCGTGGGCAGAATGTAACCCTCCCCCACCTGAATATCTCCCTGGTGGTCCAGTGGACCATAAAGCCCGATCGCGGGCAGAATGTCACATCACAACCCCCAAACATCTCCCTGGTGTCTAGTGTCCCCCACCCACCCATGAAGCCCCTCCACCCGCTCCCCTCCGCGGCCGGCGGGCAACAGCATCCACCCACCTGCTGCCCTGCCACCCGCCGACTGACTGTCGGTAGGGCTGCAGCCCATTGGTGCAGAGCTACAGCCAATGGGCGTGCAGCCCATACCGTACATGACAGTCAGATTTGCGCGGGACATCATTCACAAATGGATTTGTGAATGACATCATTCACAAATCTGACTGTCATAGACGGTATGGCTGCACCCATTGGCTGTAGCCTGCACCACTGGTGTGCAGCCCTACCGGACAGTCAGTCGGGCGGCGGGCGGGAAGCAGGCGGTGGATGCTGCCGCCCGCCGCCGCGGGGAGCGGGGTGGAGGCTTCGGGTGGGTGGGGGACACTAGACACCAGGGAGATGTTTAGGGGTTGTGATAACATTCTGCCCGTGATCGGGCTTTACGTCCACTGGACCACCAGGGAGATATTCGTTGGTGGAGGGTTACATTCTGCCCGCGATCGGGCACTGGGGGTTCATAAACGCCTGCCCGTGATAGGGCTGTGAGATGTGGGGCGGGGTTCATGTAACTGTACTGCCCGTGATCAGGCTTCGGGAATGTGGGGGCTCTATATACCTGTAATGCCCACGATCGGGCAGTGGGATATGTGGGGTTTCTGTAACTGTGATGCCCGCGATCGGGCTGGTGGGGGCACAGGGACTGGAGTTGAGGGCCAGCCAGGGTGGCAGCTGCTGTTGCGCCCTGCAATACAGCAGCTCACCTATGGGTGGCCCTCAACTTGATCCTTTTTGGCTCAAGGTTGTGCAGGCGAGGTTGGGGCTTAATTGCCTCATGGCCAAACCCGACTGAATATCGGGTTGTGCAGGTTATATGGTTCCTCCCCCTCCTGTTGAGCATGCATTCATTTGCATTGCTCTTTTGCGCAACCTGTTGCCAGTGGAGCAACTGCCTCCTGCTGAATATCGCAGAATGGCACAATGTAGGACTTGTGCATGCGCAACCCTGTTGCGCATGGAGCAACCCTTTTGAATATCTGGGCCCAAATAAACAAAACAGATGTGAATAGTGTCCAAATTATTTTATTCATTTATCTTCCAGACTTAAAATCGATGTTTCAGGAATAAACCCTTCATCAGGACACTGGTCATATGTCTAAAAAATATAAATAATAAACATACTTAATATTTAATTTTTCATAACTTCATATAACTGGATAATTTCAATATAAACAACAACAAAAGAAGGTCCTTACATTGTTCACAATCAAAAAACTTTCATTTCTTCTTGTTCATAAACATAAAGTTCAATGTTTGATTCCCCCTTACAGCCACTGTTAAACATCAACCAAACAAACAGAAAAAATTATCCAAGTACAAAGATTCTTATTCATTTTTAATTCTTTTGTAGTTTAACTAATATTCTCTATTCTCCAAATATAACTTCTGATTTATTCAAATACTTTAATAACATATTTGTTTGTGCTCTGCCTATTAATCATAATCGTCTAAAAAACAGTTCATACATAACACAATTTAAACGTAATGTATCTCCTAGCTGCTCTTATTTACTCAATGAAAATAAAATAAACTAAATAACATAAGCTGCACATGCTTTACAATCTGATCTGTAACACTTTGAATTTCTTCTTAGTAACCCTTAACACGGTAACGAACTTTTATCATTAATTTCAGTAAATGTAAAGATAACTTTAAAAAGCGCTAACCTGCATTCAAAAAACATTTTGTTGTATCCTCTAGGTTCTATTAATCATCATCGCCCTCCAATAGTATTGCTTTTTAGTGATAAAATAAAGAAAGAAATAGAACAGAGTACCATCAAAACTGTGAATTCAGCAAATCTTCCCAAATCCCAAAACTTCTACAGTTCCAAAAAATGGTTAAACTTACTCATTAGACGAGTATGGCGAACTGCCTGGTGTCAGTTCTGCGGGAGTAAGAACGTGGGGAAACTAATAATGCACTTTTAAAGGAAAGACAAGCACCGCCTCTGAATCCAGCAAGCAATGAAACCCGTTGATGTAAGCACATACGTGCTTACCTGTGTGCTGGACCCACCTCTATGTGGCACCGAATACCTTATTCCTTGGTGTCAGAGGCTACAAAGAAAATCCAAATTACCTTAATACCCCATACACTATTATGAACTTTATAATAACTTATAAGCTAACAATTAAAAACAATGGATTCTAATTCAAAATGACCTAGCTTATGAAATGACATTACCAATATATCTAAATGCCCTTTTTAATGTAAAAAGAAACTATTTAAGACTTTTAAGTTCCCTATCTAAGGACAGGGACTGCATCCACCCTTATCCAAAGTCTATATGTTCCTTTATTATATTGATCTAAATATAAACTAAAACTTAATAAGAGCCCTACTACAGTCTATTAACACTTCTATCCCATCAAATGTTTGTACAATCAAAATACTAACAAAACGTGCTACAAAGGTACAACCAAATAATTGTGGGTTCAAATCCCTCTAATGGCCACTTACGTCAGACTATTAAATCATTTAACTTCCCAATTTCTTTCTACTAGATTATTACTTTAACCTCTAATATCAAAGAATTCATGGACGGAAGTTAAATATTTTACTTAAGTAATTAATTAACCTTGCTTCTCGCAGTAATAGTTTGGTATTGTATTCTCTATGACAATTCCTCCTCCTTTATCTGCCTTTTTTATCACTATATTGTAATCATTTTCAAGATTTCGTAATGCTGCAAATTCTTTAGATGTTAAGTTAAAACGGGTTCTTCTATCATTATTTTTTCCTTTTTTATTAAACTATTAGAAATAGCAGTAGGGGGGAAGACTTCAAAATTCAGGATTTTATTAACTGTCAGACAGAAGGAGTTATATATGGTATAAAGTGCCCGTGTGATTGTTTTGCCAACTCAAACCAAGCAGCTATTTGCCATTTACACTAATATACACACAATAACAGTACAATAAGTATAGCAAGCCAAAGCTTTATTATAGCAAAATATAATATAAAAGGTTACAATAAGTACAGCAAGCCAAAGCTTTATTATAGCAAAATATAATATAAAAGGTTACAATAAGTACAGCAAGCCAAAGCTTTATTATAGCAAAATATAATACAAAAGGTTATACATTACCGATTTTAAAAGCTACATCCAAGCCTGTTTTAATGGCTGGGAAGCCCCCTTGTCAGCCTGGCTAGGAGTCTCACGAACCGGGAATTGGCCCCACAGCGATGCGTCCACCCTGCAGGTGAGGCTTCTAACCAGGCGTTGAGAAAGCTACATTTATATTTTATTTTATGCTAAAAATAACCGTGCAGCCTTTATAGTGTTGTCTTGCCACATTTTAGAAGCTGGCCGGGCTCCCAGGATGCTGCAAATTTACACCATAAGGACTGCTCAGAATTCCCTACACCTGCTAGGTCACTGTGCTCCAAACACTGGCTGGGTGCCTAGAACACTATGAGCTAAGCAGAAGTTTAAACAAAACTACAAAAACAGGTTGCCTGATAATATGCGACCTTTAAGTCAGCAAAATACACTGTCTGAAGCAAAACATAATAATGAGGCTATTTAAAGAGCAAAACACTAATTAAATGAAGCAGCATGTAAAATGGAGTCACACAATACAAAATGGAGTATAAAATGACATACATTACATGAAATAGCATACAAAATGGAATGACAATAATTAACATATTATATTATTACTACATTTGGTCCTTTGATTATTGTGAATACGATTTGTATGATATTGGTACCATAGCAAAATTACTACGAATATAACATGATAAGTAACAAGTCCAAATAAGCAAGATAATTGTCACTACAGCAATGATTATGATAGGATGTATTAGAATATTTAACACTTTTGTAGCTGATGGAGACCATTTTGTAAAAATATCCCACCAATAATGAGTAGTCTCTTGTTGAATTTTGGAACTTAAATTAATTATTTTATTTTTAACTATTGTAGTTTGCACCTGACTTTGCACTAATGATTTATTTTTTATTGCCAAATGAGCCTGCATTACATTTGTTTTTTGAATTATTTGTTTAATTTTATTTAATGAGATATTTAATTTTGATTGATTTAAAATATTGGGCTGCCAATACAAAATAAGCTTCTGCTCATTATCAGGGACAAAGGTGTAAGTAGTATTTTTTTACCACAAATGAGTCACATTTTTTAAACAACCTGAAAAGGGATGAGTTAAGTTATACATTTTAACAGTATTTTTTTGATTAGTTACTATACAAACATACTGGGGTCCTATTTTTGTAAACATGGTAAAGGTTATGGGTAAAATTGTCCATTGACACAAATTTATTGAATGCTCCAGTAAACAAGGTTTATAAAGTCTGGAA
The DNA here is from genome assembly GCA_016271365.2 of Neoceratodus forsteri. Lineage (NCBI taxonomy): Eukaryota > Metazoa > Chordata > Ceratodontiformes > Ceratodontidae > Neoceratodus > Neoceratodus forsteri. Next base: position 1,255,522,457 of record CM028131.1, read on the forward strand.
TGCTGTCCACATAGTATTTTATTAGTTGTTTTTGAACACAGACTTAAGTTATGGGTGGTGTTTTGACTATTTATATAATTTTTGTTAAAATGTGGTAACTAAAACTCAGGATTAAATAATGGGGGACCAAAAATTACAGGTAATATTATATATTTATTTGTGCATTTTACTGTGGTGGATGACATTACAATTTAATGATTACTAGGAATTCATGATTTGAACACGGTTCTCCACACATATTTATTATTATTTATTAAATTACTCTGGGCCTTATTTTTTTGCATTATAGAATACATATGTCGCATTGTGCATTTTGTCCAATTAATAAATTGTGAAATATTTTTTGCTACTCCCATTCCCCATACCTGTGAAGCATTAAATAACTGCAAGAACTCAAAATTATAATTTAAAGTTAATTTTTGGGGTAAGAAAACAGTTGGCATTTATTGAGCTTGTAAGTTAATTAAGCTAAATACATTAATTTTTACTGCCTGAAGCCTGTTAGTCAGTGTTTTTATATTAACACTATTTAAAATTTCCATGCCTGCCCCTGCTCCACCTAATAGCGTATTATACCAAGCTCTTTTATATTTGCATTTTTTACTAAACATAAACGTTATGTTAAAATGGATTACATTTTTTTGATACCGCTACGCTACTGATGTACATGTGGATGGAATTTTAACTATACTATTATTGCTAATTACAGGATGATTTTTTAACACTGTAATGTGATTTGCTCAAGTAGTTTTATTAGTTATTGCAGTAGCGTTTATGCAGAATAACGTGTCTATGTCAATTAAAGTAATACTTGCATTGAAAATGTCTGTTTGATTTATGCAGCAATTAAGTCTATGTTGTACAGTCACCATGCAACTATTTGGTAAGTTGCAGCATTTAATAGCAGTCTGGTTTTGTAATTTAATTTAATTTGTGTCCTGCATAGGTTGGACATATAATTGTCCTGCCATTGTCTCAACTGGTTTCCAAATGTTTACATTTGGTGAAAAAGTAATGTTTACTATAGGACATTTTTGGTTTTTAGGGCAAGTAAAGTTGTCTTGCACCCGTAAGCTGGTGGAAGATTTTTAACCCCATTGTACAAGTGGGTCATCAAGCTTTAATATTTTTTTACCTGGGGTAATAGGCTTTACCTAATGGACCGTGAGAGAGAGTGTTATTCCTTTTAGAATTTATTGAAGAACCTAGAAAATACACAGACTAATTATTTTTGAAGATAACATGTGTTTGCTGGTACATATTTCCATCTCTCTTTCACTGACCTGATAATTAACACTGTGTTGTTTTGTCCGGTGGCTATCACCTCAGCTGGTTTAGGAGGGCCATTTGGGTTTGTAACTCATATTTTGGCACCATTGTTAAAACCTTTTGTAGATTTAAAACCTTTATCCTCCCTTGCTGTTAAGAGTGTGGGGGCTTGTCCCTTTATAGGGGTCACTTTGTTAACTGGAATAATTAACAATTGAGCCACTCTGTCATACTGTTGAATTAACAGATTTTGTTTTTTACTATTTAACAAAATTACTTTTACTTTTTTTTGGTAATTACAATTAATTACCCCTCCCAAAATTTGTATTTCCTTGAGGGCTAGTTTTGATTTAGGTGCTATTTAACCAAAATGTCTCGGTGGAATTTGTATTTCAATACCAGTTTTTATTACTTGAATGTTTTTGCTATTTATTTTGTATTTTTGAAGGGCATGTAAATCAAGTCCAGCAGCTTCTGGGGTTGCCCTGAAAGGAGACAGAGCTCCTGGTGTAATTTCCCAATATAACACTGCTTTTGTAGTTGAGTAAGCCTGCACTTGCAAATTAGGAGTTATTATTTGCATTAAGGGATTCTCAGATTCTCCAATTGGTTTATTATTTAAAATTTGTAATGCTTTATGCAAATTTTTTTTAATTTTTGTAGGCTCCCCCCCTCCAATTTCCTAAACTGTTTTTTTAGCAATCCATTCATTCTCTCAATTAACCCTGCTGCCTGCGGGTAATAAGGGATGTGAAATACCCACTGTACGTTATGGGCTTGAGCATAAGCTTGTACCATTTTCCCCCTAAAATGGGAACCATTGTCACTTTGTATTTGCAAGGGTATTTTATAGTACAATATAATTAAGTTAATTGCCTTAATGGTGTTTTTTTGTGTAGCTTGTTTACAAGGGTATGCCAATAAATACCCTGAATATGTATTTACAACTGTGCAAGCATATTGACATCCTCCACTAAGGGGTAGAGGTCCAATGTAATTAATTTGCCAAATTTGTCCCGGTAATTTTACCCTCCCCAATTGTCCTTTCACAATATGAGGGATTGGTCTTTGTTGCTCATGTTGGCATATAGGACACTGAGCAATAACAGTTTTAACCAAATTTAATGTTAGGGGTACACCCCTACTATATGCCCACCTGTAAGTGGCTTTTTCTTCCAAATGTCCACATTTTTGATGTGCCCATTTTGCCAGCCCTGATAACTGCTGACTTTGAGTTTTTTTAATATTCACTGGAAGAATTTTAGCTTTTTTATTTGAAATAGAATTATACCATTGTTTTAGTGTATTTGAAGCACAATGAGCATCAACATGAAATACAGTGGTCTGAGTATTTTGCACCATAGTCCATATTTTTTGCCACAGTTTTTTTCCCCATATTTTTTTTGAATAAATTTTCCACTCATCCTTAGCCCAAGTGGGCAGCCAGGTTGTTAAACCATTGGCTACAGACCATGAATCAGTATAAATATGACATGTACCTTGCAACCTTTGTGGGTATTACACTGGAAGGGAGGAAGGGTAGCTTACCCCCTCCCTCCAAGCTCCTACTGGTGGAAGACACAGCTTGAGGTGCAAGAGACAGCTTGAATACTGTAGCAATAAAAAGGTTAGCTGTGAAACACAGACAAACAACAAAAACAAACACACATCAGTTTAAAAATAAAACAAGATTATTTTTATAGGATAAAAGAAGCCAAGCGTCCCTGGGTTCCCTTATCCTAAGCATGACAAAATGTCCAGATTGATGGTAATACCGTACGTACGTATCTCTGTAGATGGTAAACTCTCAAAAAAAGCTGTAATAGTCCTTTTTTTTTAAATTGTAAAAGTTTGTTCCTCTTTACTTAGAATACTAGTTTTGCAATAAAAAGTCAAATTACATGGTTCACTCTTGGTGTGCTTTCATGAAAACATACATTTTGTGTGAAAAGTTGTGCTTTAGGCATGGAATACACATCAAGTTTGAACTGGTAGTAACATAAAATGTTGAAACACAAGAAGGTCAAATAACGTGCAAAAGGTCACAGTGTGCATGCAAGGGTCATTTAAACCCAGCCATTCCTGTAGTGTCCTTGAACACCACCAATATTAAAATATTTTTAAATAACAATAGAGCACACAATGAAACTGCTGGCCAAGACAGTACACACACATACACATACACAAAAAGAAATACTTAACACAAAATAAGACTGACATTGTTTTACACCAATTTGCTGAGGTAATGCCATAGTTCCATTAGAAAACTGTACTTGGTTTAGATATATGTGCTGCCTCCTGCCTGTCTTGTAACACTGACAATTTTTAAACCAACACATTTATACATATTGCCATGCCAAATCTTTTTAGAACAAAACACTGTTTAAACACATTATTTGTAAGTGAACACATCTCATATAACATGATTACACCTTTTGGCACATAACTAAAATATGGCACTCTGCCATTTTGCAAAAAGTTTCTGGTTTTAACTAGAAGTATGATAAAGCCATTTATAGCTGTTAACACATTACATTTTCACCTAGCAGTGGCTTGGCACGTTGTTTGCAACCACAACTCTTTTGCACATTGCAATCTATATGACGCTATAATTTTTTACCATCAACACTACCTGCTCCAAGCAACAACAACAAACAAAAGTTTTTCACTGACCCTATCTAGGCAGCACAAATGTTCCATTACAAATAAAGCCAATTAAAACAGTCAGCTATGAGGCAAAGAAGCTTCTTCTTTCTTTTTTTTTTTTGTAACATGTTGTGCACCGAAGGCAGTCAATCCTATCTCGCAACCTTGACAATAGAACATAATTACAGAACACAGATATAAGCTAGAAAATATGCATGAGAAAGACGGAGCATTACCTTGTTTAGCATACGAATTACAGAAATAAAATAGACAGACATAAAACAACTCTGAATAAAAAAAATTCAGACTTACCCGGTGCCAAGGTATTTTTCTTCTTCTTTTCCGATATACTAGTCTAAGTAAGAAAACTGACTGCAGGACCTTCATGATAATTTCCAAACACTGCAGCTATTAACCCTTTCAAAGGTTTTAACCCTTTTAAAGGTTTTCTTTTAGCCATTTTAGTAACCTGCCAAACCAAGTCTTTTTCCAGAGCTCTGGTTTGCAGTTTAAAACAAAACAAACAAAAATCTCTAACAGTACTAGGTTGAGATCCATCTGGTAGAGGTCCCAGTACTTGGGTTTAGGATCAAATGTTTCAGCCTCTATAGGAGGCAAGGGAACTTGAAATTAATACAGAAAACTTGAACTATACAGATAGGCAACATGGGGGAGGATTTTCAAATCATCCCGTTTGTAGTCACCTACTGTGCGTACATCCACAGTAGTTTATTTTTTTTAGATGTTGCTTATCTAACTTTACTTAACCAGCTGCTGCTTTTCTCCTAAAGCAGCCTGAACTGTAAAGCCATCATTGGCTCTAACAGTATATACTTGCAGCAAGCACAAATTAAAGTACAAAGGGAGTTGCCCTTGCTTGTTTGAGCCTTAATACACCTTTAAAAAAAAGAACTCATCCTTTTTCCTAAAAATAGACATTTTATTTTTGAATCCTGCCGACTACGCCAAAAATGTTCTGCCAACTCAAACCAAGCAGCTATTTGCCATTTACACTCACATACACACAATAACAGTACAATAAGTATAGCAAGCCAAAGCTTTATTATGGCAAAATATAATATAAAAGGTTACAATAAGTACAGCAAGCCAAAGCTTTATTATAGCAAAATATAATATAAAAGGTTACAATAAGTACAGCAAGCCAAAGCTTTATTATAGCAAAATATAATACAAAAGGTTATACATCACCGATTTTAAAAGCTACATCCAAGCCTGTTCCAGTGGCTGGGAAGCCCCCTTGTCAGCCTGGCTAGGAGTCTCACGAACTGGGAATTGGCCCCACAGTGATGCGTCCACCCTGCAGGTGAGGCTTCTAACCAGGCGTTGAGAAAGCTACATTTATATTTTATTTTATGCTAAAAATAACCGTGCAGCCTTCATAGTGTTGTCTTGCCACATTCTAGAAGCTGGCCAGGCTCCCAGGATGCTGCAAATTTACACCATAAGGACTGCTCAGAATTCCCTACACCTGCTAGGTCACTGTGCTCCAAACACTGGCCGGGTGCCTAGAACACTATGAGCTAAGCAGAAGTTTAAACAAAACTACAAAAACAGGTTGCCTGATAATATGCGACCTTCAAGTCAGCAAAATACACTGTCTGAAGCAAAACATAATAATGAGGCTATTTAAAGAGCAACACACCAATTAAATGAAGCAGCATGTAAAATGGAGTCACACAATACAAAATGGAGTATAAAATGACATACATTACATGAAATAGCATACAAAATGGAGTGACAAAAATCAACATATTATACTATCACTACAGTGATCTCATGTACATAGGTAAAACGAAAAGAGCCTTAAAACAAAGAGTGGGGGAACACAAAGGGTATATACGTAATAAAGATCTTACTTCCCCAATAGCCAGGCACTTTATAGAAAGGGGACACCCCATAGCGACTTTAAGATTTTTTGGAATTGAAAAAGTACATAAAAACAATAGAGGAGGAAATTACAATACCAAATTATTACTGTGAGAAGCAAGGTTAATTAATTACTTTCAAACTACTAACCTGAAATTTGGATTAAATGAACAGCTAGATTGGCAACCAATTTTGTAAATTGAAATTTAAGATTTTCATATTCATTTGCTCATGGTATAAGTTTAGAAATAAGTTATTTTTGGTATAAGTGGCTGTAAGGGGGAGTTGAACCCATTATACATAAAAAATGTTCTTTTTATTCGTACTTATAATTTAGTACATGATTTTCTCGTGGTGCTTAGATAATGTGTTGAATATATATTTTTTGTACCTGAAAGAAGTGTTTAGAGATCGCTGCGGAAAGGAAGTTATATATAATCATATTTCAGACAAAATCCCTAGTAAAACATTTAACTTTCGTTTATGAATTTTGTGATATCAGAGGTTAAAGTAATAATCTAGCAGAAAGAAATTTGGAAGCTAAATGAATTAACAGTCTGATATAAGTGGCTGTTAGAGGGATTTGAACCCTCAATCATTTGGTCATACTTTAAGTAAAATATTTAACTTCCGTCCATGAATTCTTTGATATTAGAGGTTAAAGTAATAATCTAGTAGAAAGAAATTTGGAAGTTAAATGAATTAATAGTCTGATGTAAGTGGCCATTAGAGGGATTTGAACCCGCAATTATTTGGTTGTACCTTTGTAGCACATTTTGTTAGTATTTTGATTGTACAAACATTTGATGGGATAGAAGAGTTAATAGACTGTAGTAGGGCTCTTGCTAAGTTTTAGTTTATATTTAGATCAATATAATAAAGGAACATATAGACTTTGGATAAGGGTGGATGCAGTTCCTGTCCTTAGATAGGGAACTTAAAAGTCTTAAATAGTTTCTTTTTACATTAAAAAGGGCATTTAGATATATTGGTAATGTCATTTCATAAGCTAGGTAGTTTTGAAATAGAATCCATTGTTTTTAATTGTTAGCTTATAAGTTATAAAGTTCATAATAGTGTATGGGGTATTAAGGTAATTTGGATTTTCTTTGTAGCCTCTGACACCGAGGAATAAGGTATTCGGTGCCACATAGAGGTGGGTCCAGCACACAGGTAAGCACGTTTGTGCTTACGTCAATGGGTTTCGTTGGTTGCTGGATTCAGAGTCGGTGCTTGTCTTTCCTTTAAAAGTGCATTATTAGTTTCCCCACGTTCTTACTCCCGCAGAACTGACACCAGGCCGTTCGCCATACTCGTCTAATGAGTAAGTTTAACCGTTTTTTGGAACTGTAGAAGTTTTGGGATTTGAAAAGATTTGCTGAATTCACAGTTTTGATGGTACTCTGTTCTCTTTCTTTCTTTATTTTATAACTAAAAAGCGATACTATTGGAGGGCGATGATGATTAATGGAACCTAGAGGATACAACAAAAGGTTTTTTGAATGCAGGTTAGCGCTTTTTAAAGTTATCTTTACATTTACTGAAATTAATGATAAAAGTTTGTTACCGTGTTAAGGGATACTAGGAAGAAATTCAAAGTGTTACAGATCAGATTGTAAAGCATGTTCAGCTTATGTTAGTTAGTTTATTTTATTTTCATTGAGTAAATAAGAACAGCTAGGAGATATAGTATGTTTAAATTGTGTTATGTATGAACTGTTTTTTAGACGATTATGATTATAGGCAGAGCACAAACAAATATGTTATTAAAGTATTTGAATAAATCAGAAGTTATATTTGGAGAATAGAGAATATTAGTTAAACTACAAAAGAATTAATAATGAATAAGAATCTTTGTACTTGGATCATTTTTTCTGTTTGGTTGATGTTTAATAGTGGCTGTAAGGGGGAGTCAAACATTGAACTTTATGTTTATGAACAAGAAGAAATGAAAGTTTTTTGATTGTGAACAATGTAAGGACCTTCTTTTGTTGTTGTTTATATTGAAATTATCCAGTTATATGAAGTTATGAAAAATTGAATATTAAGTATGTTTATTATTTATATTTTTTAGACATATGACCAGTGTCCTGATGAAAGGTTTATTCCCGAAATGTCGATTTTAAGTCTGGAAGATAAATGAATAAAATAATTTGGACACTATTCACATCTGTTTTGTTTACTTTGACTATAAGGGAGAGTGGGCTTTTCTATATCCAGTTTTGTTTTCTATGTAATAAATGATGTTGTCAGTGGAGACTCTAAAAATAGTGGAACTGTCTCCATTAACCCGCCCCTGATGAAACCTTATTTTATAGGTGAAGCGCTGGTGTAAGGTGATCATTTGTGACTGACAGTGGCCCTATTTGTAAATTTCAAAATAAATTTATTTTCTTCTGCAATCAGTTTGGCCTCCATTCTTTCTGTTGGAGTGCACATGATGTGGAACTGTTTGTATTGTTGGGGTTAGCTGCCCTTTATCTTCACCTCACTTTTTTCACTTGAGTGCAGTGACTGCCTGGATCAGTTTGAGTTTGCAATGAGACTGCATTGGTCCAGCAGATATCCAAATTACACTTCTCTCTCTCTCTCTCGCTTTGTCTCCCAAGTGTGTGTGTGTGGGGGGGGGCAGTGTACAATGATTTACTGCTGTCTGTAGGAGTTAACACTTTCATGATCAAGCTAAGACTGAATGATAAACACAGCTCCACCATTCCCTCCGCTCTCTCTCTCTCTTAGGACACTTAAACCCCCTTTTTACACATTTATATCTAAACAATGCCCTGTTGGTCAAAACTGAGTTTGTAATGAGATTGAATTGCTCCAGCAGAGATTCAAATGACACCTTTCTCCTTCTTTCTCTGTCCCAGTTCTGTGTGTGTGTGTGTGTGTGTGTGTGTACAATGATTTACCTCTGTCTGTAGGGTTTCTTAACCCTTGCAGGACTGATCTAAGACTGAATGATAAACAGAGCTCCATCATTCCTCCTCCCATTCTGTCTCTCTAGGAACCAGACTTATACAGGGAAATGCTGAAAAGTGAAGCTGACCACACCTGATAACTTACTTGACTTTTTTGTCAACATAAACTTTTTAATTATTTCCCAGCCTTTTACAAATAATGCATACTATGTGCACTGAATGAAAGCTGATGATTTGGCTAAAAAAAGTATGCATTTCTGAAATCACTGACTGTAACCTACAGAATATAAATGCAACATTCATCACTGCTGGACTTGATGGACTGCATAGCACTATATGGCATTGGTATTTAATTAGCTTTTTTTTTTAGTTTCATTTGATTCTCAAGCTCACATCTCCTTGCCCTCCACCCAACAACCACCACACACATTTATATCTAAACTGTCTCTCTCTTTCAGGACACTTGCTTTTATTTGAGCTCATTTACTTTGTTTTCTGTTGCTTGCTATTAATGTATTTGTCTTCCTGATGAGGTGCCTTTGTAAATGAGTCCCTGGCTCAAAGGGTTGTAATTCTGATTACTTCTTAAAATAAAAAATAAAAAACTTGCCTGTAAACCAACAGCATGAATGCAAAACTATAACAGCTGTGTGCCTTATCCATTTGAATCACATAACCTGTCTTACACAGAAATGCAGCCCTCCCTCCCAGTGTCTAGGGGTATGGATGGAATATGTCCATGAGGAGGGGATGCCCACAGCAGCAGAAACCCTTCCAGTGGCTATGTTACCCAGGTCCAGATGTCACACACAGCATCTCTTTTTCTCACTGGTGCTGAATGAAAGCAACAGGTTAATGCATATTAAACAGTTCCTTTCAATAATGGAATGTCCAAATGGAACTTGAAGAAACAACAGAGATCCCAAATTCATTAAACATATTCACACATAGCTCCAGGGAGCATCAGTTAATTAGTGGGGAACACAATCTGCTTTCAACTAGCTGATATGGTCATAAAAACAGCTTTTACCTGGACAACGGAAGTTGCATTATCTTTAGGGCATCATTAACTCGGGACCGCTATGGTCACAAAAGTCTGAAGGCAGCACAAGTCCCAAAACTGTTCACAGTGCCTAACAGCCCATTATTCTTCACAGGCACCCACATTCTCAATGATCCCAATCTCTCTCTCTCTCTCTCTCTCCCCCCACACTGGCTCAGCAGGTCCCCCTTTAAACATGTAATCCTTGTGGCTTGGGGATTTGTGGGTTACCTCATGATCCCTGCATCCTTTCCCAGAACTGAGGGGATTTGAGGGGAAGTCCTATGAGGAGAGATTAGCAGAGCTGAACATGTATTCCCTGGAGGAGAGAAGGGATGGGGGGATATGAGTGAGACATTTAAATACCTCAAGGGGATAAATGAGGTTAATACAGAAGGGATTCTCCAGATTAGAAGAGGGAGGGATACAAGAGGGCATCAGTTGAGGTTGGGGGGAGATTCAGGAGGGAAATCAGGAGGCATTTTTCACGGAAAGGGCGGTGGACAGATGGAATGCACTGCCTGAGGGGGTGGTGTCCTGTGGAATGGTGGGTGGCTTTAAGAGGGGTTGGGATAGGGTGAGGGGGGTTTATGATGAAGAGCAGTGGGGAGGGTGAGGCAGCTGCAAGTTGGGGGCTAGCTGCACAATCGAGCAGGCTCGATAGACTGTAAGGCCTGCTTCTGCTGGCATTTTCATATGTTTGTATGTATGATCATAACTGGCAGCAACTGTCCCCAAATTGAGAAGAGGGATACATCCAGTAGAGCTCCAAGACAACTCTCTCTCTTGACACTATATTCCCTGCCACATTCTTGCCCACTGGATCCCTACATGAATCGGTGCAGGCTGCCTAGGCACTCTGAGACTTGTGGCTGCTGGCTCCCTTTTTGACTTTAGCTGCCCTCCAAGATACTGTGCAGTTTGTGGCTACTGGCTCCCTCTTCTTCCTCTGTGTCCCCCCAAGTGCTACCTGCCAGGGGCCAGTGCAGTAATCAGCCACACCCAGCCCCAACTCACTCTCATTTCCTTGCCGCTCACTCCCCTGACTGGAGCTTCCCCTCACACCTGAATTGCTTGGCTTTATCCCCCTCCATGCATTCATGGTGAGCTCCTGACTGGCAGGAGGCTCCACCTGAGTGCTGAGAAGAATTAACCCTTTTCCCCACTGGACTGAATTAGGCCACAAAACCCCAGGGGGGGTGAATAGACTGGTAATCTTCCAAAGGGGTGGTTACATAAACATAGAAACTGACAGCACATAATGACTGCTGGGCCCATCTAGTCTGCCCATTTTTAATTATGATCACTTTTGCTACAGATCCAACTTGCCCTACAGCACTGTCTCTTCCACCCTCTTCCTTCCTCATATGATTCCTTTGTGCCTGACCCTGGCATTTTTTAAATCCACCACTGGTTTCACCCACAATGCCTCCCATGGATGGCTGTTCCAGGAATCCACCACCCTTTCTGTGAAGAAGTGCTTCCTCACATCTCTCCTGAATCTACCTTCTTCCAGCTTCATATCATGACCCCTTGTTCTACAGCACCCTTTTCCCTGAAACATATCTCCCTCCTGTACCTTTTAACCCCAAGAGGTGTTTAAAGGTCTCCATAATATCCCTCCTCTCCCTCCTCTCCTACAAGGTGTTCATATTGAACTCTTTCAGTCTCTCCTCATACAGCATCTGATGTAGACCATGCACCATTTTGACAGCCCTTACCTCTCTTCTTGCCACTTTCTTTTTTCCAATTGTTCCCCCTTCCATACCTTTCTCTTTTGACCACTCCTTGTCCCCCATTCTTACTTTGCTAATCTCCTGGTTCCTTTAATAACTGCAACCTGGTGGGACTCTCTCCCCTTGGGATATCCCTACTCACTATCTGAGCTTGTGGTGGCCCACTTTATGCCTCCCCTATTTATTCCATCATCCCCCCCACCATTGGCTACTTTAAATGTCCATAAAGTAACATTCGAATCATCCACTGAGGACTGTGATTGCCTCCTGGATGAAAGCAGACCATCACCTTGGTATAGGGTCTTATCCTTCCTGGTTGGTACACAGTCCTGAATGTAGACATATCTCTCCTCCCTGTACCAGTCCTTTTACCATTACTTGAAGGCCTTGGTGTGGAGCTTCCTCTCCTTCCACATATAGTAAAAAATGAACTCTCCACTCTCATTTTAAACACATGGAAAACACAGGATCGGCCAGATAAATGATCTACTTTTACAAAAAATGAAATTTAAACACGGAGCTGACAACAGCAATTTATCTTTATGTTTCAGGCAATGAAACACCCTTATCAAGTTAATGCATTAGCAGCCATAATGGCTTTGACCAGATTTTGTTTGGTTAAGGCTGAACCAAACTTGCAGCCCTAGATAATGAACAACATCTGGGAACTCTGCTTGCACTCTTGGTTCAGGGACTGTGTTGTACTCCAGGAAGCAAACCAGTTTAACAAAGCAACAAAAGAGCACACTTGTACCTGTAGGAGAGATTCAGCACAAAAGGCACATGCTTTAAAAACTTAGTGATTTGTCAGATTTATTATCTAGTCATCCATTTAACATTGCATAACTGTGATTTCCTAAAGTGCAGATGCTTTACAGGAAGAAATTTCTTAGAGCCTCTTCTGCTCCATTTTACCACAGTGATTCACTCAGCAGACTTTCCTCTAGGGATGTGAACAGCTGGGATTCAACCATTTTTGGCTAAGGTAAAACCAAATGCACAGCCCTAGATAAAAGCCTATCATTTCATTGAATTTTCCAAAGCCTGACTAGTTATGGGACTGTGCACTTGTCAGTCCTCATTTCTTTATCTCACTCCCCCAACAGCTCCTCCATATGCATTTTTCCTATGGGAAATAAATATGCATGATAATTTGCAAATCAGACAATGATCACTCCCTGGCTTCCCAAATGGTAGTCTACTTCCACAGTTAGTGTCAAGTGCTGTGCTCTACCCCATGAAAATAAACTGAAATGTAAGGAAAGCATGTTGCATGCACATGTACACCTCAAATATTGCCTTTTAGCAGCACAGACTGAGAATCATATGCTAAAGATTACAGAACGCTGTCAAACTGAAATAGTGGGATAGTGAGGAACTGCTCTGTACAGAGATTCTAAATGCCCTGATACCATTTTAGGACAACATGCTTTGTTTACTACTCCTCAGATAGCACAATGGGTGTTTTACTGAGAGACATGAACTTTCATAATAGAGTCACAATTAAGCTAATCGTAAACAACATGCTGAGCATTCTATTTTTGTCAAGTTGTCCAAAATAAAGTGAATTTCTAGTTTACAATACAAACCTAATCAGCTTATCTGCAGAGCACAGTGTGTCAAAAGCACAGGACTGTAGAAAGACTATGGACCCAGTTTATGATGGCCAGTACTTTGTGACCCAACTGGCACATGTTCAATGAGATCTCAAACCCTTCCAAAGTGAGAGGAAGAGGACTTCAGCGGAAGAGGAAGCAACTTCTGGTGGGGGACTCAATAATCAGGGGGATAGTTTGGGGAACAAGAAAAAAAAGCTGGCACAACTCACCCACGATGAGTAATGATAAACACAGACAGTAAGTTCTATCTTTCTTGTTAATTATGTGGCAGATTAAGATAATATGGCTAGCTCCTCAAAATGGAAGTAAATCATTAACTTTTGCCTACTAGCCACATTTCTATTTCACTAGGATTGCTAGGGCGATGAGCAAGAAGTGGAGCTGGATGTCATCGTCCATCTGGGGATAAGTGACCTGGCAGAAGATCCAGCAGGGGTGGTGCAGGATAGGTTTGAGGAGCTGGGGAGGGGCCTCAACCAGGTAGCATGTGTGGTGGACTTCAGTGAGGTGCTACCTGTGCATGGCCAGCTGGAGGAGAGAGAACAGTGCACTACCATCTTCAATGATTGCTTGAAGGCATGGTGAAGGGAAGAGGGGTTTGGCTACATCGAGGACTGGGGTCTTACCTGGAGGGATAAAGGCCTGTACAGATTAGACAGTCTCCATTCAAGAGGGAATGGCAGTCCTGGGTGGAAAGTTTAAATGCTAGTTCAATGGGTATTTAAACTAGCGAAGAGGGGAGGCAGAATAAACAAAGGAGGCAGTGAATCCTCCCCCAGAAAATGGAGCAGTGGTGAAGGAAGGCCTAGGGAAAATAAATTCCCCAGGGTTAGTGGGCAGCATGGAGCAAGGGGGGAATGGATGGGAGGGTTAAGAGGTGGATCTAAGGCTGAGAAAAATACTAAGGATGGTTGACAGATGGAGAATAAAAAGGAGAAGGACAGTATCTGGGAAAAGAGAGGTGAAAGATAGACTTGGGAAGGGAGGGCAAAGTAGAGGCAGGGAGGGACAAAAGGAAGGAGTGAAGAGCCATATTCGTCAATGCAAGGAGCCTAGGAAACAAAATTCCTGACCTTGAGGTTACCATTGTGGAGGTGGATCTCAATCTGGAGACCATAACAAAATCATGATGCACTGACAACCACATCTGAGAGGTGCCATACTGGGTTACAACATGTTTCAAAAGGATAGGGCAGGGAAGAAGGGAAGTTGTTTTATATGTAATGGAGGGTATGGGCCATGGAAATACAAGGAAACAATGTAGAAAAGGAGGGGTTGAAGGTTCTTTGGGTTGTCTTAGAGATAGGGTCCAGAGCCTTTATTCTCATGGGGGTGGTGTACAGGCCACCAACACAGGGGGAGAATTGGACAGGGTTTGGGAGGAGGCCATAGGCAAAATGGCAAACAAAGGGGAAGTAGTAACAATGGGGGAACTTTAATCTTCCAGGTGTACACTGGAATATCCTGGCTATAGCTACAACTAGGAGCAGAGCCATCCTAGACTCCCAGCAAGGAGAATTTTTCAGGCAGCTGATTACAGATCCCACTAGAGATGGGGCTATGCTGGATCTGGTATTTATGAAGCGGGATAGCATTACAGATGTCACAGTGGGTAGCCCCCTGGGTACAAACGTTCATCGTACAGAGCGGTTTAGCTTATGGATTGAACAGGAGAAAAAACACACTGGGATGAGACTCCTGAACATCAGGAGAGCAGATTTTAAAGAAATGAGAGACAGCCTTAAGAAATACTTTGAAGGGGCAGATAGCTGGGAGGGAGTAGAGGCACAGTGGAAAAGAATAAATGAGGGAATAATTAAGGTAACGGCAGTTCAAATGTAGTAAGCAAGATAAGAGGAGAAAGCAGGCACAGTGGTCCTGAATGGAAGTGGCTAAGGTAGTAAGGGAGGAAAAAACAGCTTTCAGAAAGTACAAGGAGGAGGTCACGTGATGACAGCCTAGGAAGAGTAGCTCATTTAGTCAGCTCCATTCTCAGCCTGGATTAACAACCCTCAGCTTGAACAAAATTGAGCTTTCTTGAATTGTAGCTATCAGTAAAGTGCTGGAGTCGCAGTCTATGTCAGTTACATTATTGAAATGGAAGCCTTTATTAAGAAACAACCGGCAAAACATACGCCGCCTCCTTCCCCTGAGAAATAACAGGCCACTAAGAGTCCTCGCCAGGTATCCAGCAAATCAACCTCGGGGCCTTCAGCATTAATGGAAGAAAGATTCTTAGAGATTTTTGCTACGCTGCAATCATCGATAGAGGAGATTTCATCTGAGATCCAGTGTTTTAAATCGGCGCTGGAAACCCTGAACACAAGAGTAGGAGACAATGAGATTAAAATAAAATCCGTGTAAGTAAGAGTCAACAAACATGACCTGGAACGGGCCTCCCTTACTAAATGAATTAAGAAAATAGAGGACAAGCTTGAAGACTTGGAGGGGCGGAGCAGAAGAAATAATTTAGTTATAATCGGAATCCCTGAGAAAGAGGAAAGTACAGCGGCTATACAATTTGTGCAGAAACTTTTTGAAAAGATCGCGAGTCCACCCCCAAATGGTAGTTACATGGTGGAAAGGGCACATAGGTCGCTTCGCCCCCTCCCCTCCCGGGTGCTCCGCCGAGACTGATTATTTGCAAGCTTTTAAATTATCTGGATAAACAGCATATAATGAGTAAAGTCAAAGCATTGCAAGAAATCACTTGGGAAGGCAAAAAGATTAGAATTACGCATGATCTGCCTCACTCAGTGTGGCTCAAATGGCAAGACCTGCATCCCGTTGTCTCCAAACTAATAGCCTTGGGCTTGCAATTCAGAGTTCGGAACCCTGCCTCACTCCAAGTAAAAATAAAAGAGCAATGGCACGCGTATGAATCAGCAGAGATTGCACGAGCTGAACTTAAAAGATCATTGCCAGAGTTGTTCAAGTAAAGTTATGAGAGTACAATCAAGTTATTTAGGGTATCTGACAGTTGAGCCAGTGAGCTTTTACAATGACCGGTACGCTTAAAGGAGTCTTTGGTTTCCCAATACTAAATAGAGCTTTATTTAGAACCCTGTAATACGTTCACTAAGGTGCCCTGCATTTTACAAAACTAGATTGAGCCATAAATCCGAAGTATTAAAGATAACTGAAACTTTAAGATACAGTGATCTCTCCTCTCGAATACTCATGTTACATCTGGTTGTTGACTACGCTAGGGAATGAGAGGGCATTCCAGAGCCAGTGCAGTGATCTTTTAATGTGACTTTTGTTATGGGAGAGTGCATAGAACTTAAGTTAGAAGAGCTTGCCAAAACTGGTTGAGAGAGTGGGTGGCCTGTACAGCCAAGCTTTGTTAAGTTGCAGTCTGGTGGGAAAGTATGATACCATGGACAGTATAGGCAAGTGCGACGTTGATCTTCTTGTCTGGGAAGATTCCCAAATTGGTTTCAGCTCTTTGCAAAGTGATCTCTGGGCATTCCTGATTCTCGTGGAGACGGGGTGTGTTACATGACTGCAGTCTCAGAGATATAGAGGTCCGACCCCCCAGAGTTCCTGATGGAAGTGTATTGCCTGAAACTGTCAGCCACTACGTCGGAAAGTAGAGAAAG
This sequence comes from Neoceratodus forsteri, assembly GCA_016271365.2. NCBI lineage: Eukaryota > Metazoa > Chordata > Ceratodontiformes > Ceratodontidae > Neoceratodus > Neoceratodus forsteri. The sequence goes on from CM028131.1 coordinate 1,255,539,179, forward strand.
TAGAGAGTGTGGTTAAGGACCAGCGCAACGGTCCTGATTTGGTCATCACTTTTAGGTACCCGAGCTTCTATGCCCCTGTCCTGGTACAAGTTTGATCACCAGCACACTGGAGGTTGAGCAGTAGCGGCGCTTACATTTAATTTGGGTACCCTGAGAAGACAGTGGAAAACTTAGTCATTTGGGAAGACTGCATTAACTCTCCCAGGACCTGTTGTTATGGAGATCGCTGTGACTGGCCGTTCTCAGACAGATGCTGGTACCTTGGGGTGCTCAGATGAGTCTCTTTGCTGGGAGGAGTGGGAAAGTTGAGACGGGGTGGAACTACTCCGTGCAAATCTTTTATTCTTTAAGTCTTAATGACTGGAAAAAATTTGTGTCGTAGTGTCTCTGTTGATACATGGGTTGACCGCAATGTATGAAACATGATTATCACTTGTTGTTTAGTTTAATCATTGATGTCAAAGATTCTCTCTCCTGTGAAATTTTGTTATATGTATTTTGCCCATTTCTCCACTGGAGGGAGATATTGACTTGGGAATAGGTTTGTTTTTCACTTAATAGAATGTTATTAGTATGCTTTAGATGATATTGCTATAGTAATGAGAGGCAACTGTTTCTATGTACTTAGGGGCGACTCTTATGCACCTCGTTTAATGTTTTTCACTTAACAAAACTAGTGAGGGTTTAGATTAATAAGTCTAACATTGTTTAATAAGATCGGCAATTGGGCTAGGGGATGGGCTGTAAGGCACCTGGGCTGATAGTTTCATCACACGGCGTTGTGAGGTGATAATGCAGTTGTTAGAACTGGGGGTGTTAGAGGAAATCGGGGGGTTGGGTTCATATGGGGATAAAGGGATTTGGGGGGCATGGCATCCACACGCTATATGATGGGAGGACATGGATAGTGATCCTAACTGGAAGGTACACATTAGGGGAGAAAACATAAAGGGATGTTACCATCAATATGTGGAGGTTGATGAAAGGGGGAATCAATCTTGTGAGTTGGAATATCAAGGGAGCTCGGGACAGATGCAAAAGGCAAGTTGTTTTGAAACATTTAGCAACCCTCAACTGTGACATAGTATGTCTACAAGAAACACATCTACATAAAGAAGATGTCGAGTTATTCGTTAGACACTGGGTGGGTCAAGCATTTGGGGCAGGCATTTCTTCGAATAAAGGTGGAGTAGCCATTCTACTTCATAAAAAGATCCCCTTCTTGGTTGAAAAAGAAATATGGGACATACAAGGACGGTATATCTTCCTAGTTGGCACTTTAGCTTCTGAACAAGTGGTTATTGGGTCAGTTTATGGCCCTAACATAGACTCCCCACAGTTTTTTATACAATTACTAGATACCTTAAATAATTATGTATCCCTGAAATTGTTAGTAGGAGGGGACTGGAATATAACGCCACATCTGTACCTCGATAGAACTGACAATAGGCATGTAGGACTCTCCCCCGCTCAAAGGGCCCTGAGGGAGATGATGGAGTGTTTGGGGCTCATAGATGTTTGGAGACTGACCAATGGGAAAGCAAGACAGTATACCTTCTTTTCTATCCCACACAAATCTTACTCTAGAATTGACTATTTCCTAGTTAGCATTAGTGCGCTTCCCTCAGTTTTAGATGCCAGTATTAACCATAGGGTCATATCTGACCACTCCCCAGTCTCCGCCCTGTTTGTACCTAGTTACAGTATAAAAAGTGATTATATGTGTCAGTTTAATAACCAGCTGCTTCAAGAGCCCTTCACTCAAGGACACTTGAGGCACTTCATATCTAATTTTCTCAATACTAATCTTAATTCAGTCCCTAAGATAGACATTATTTGGGCAGCTTTAAAATGTGCGCTAAGGGGTGAGTGCCTTAGAATATCTTCCATTAGGGCCAAGAAAGCCAGGATGCAGTTAAACGAAATTATGAATGCTATCATGGTCCTTGAAAATAATATTACACGGCACTCAAATGAGACAGATTGGATCAAACTGCAACAGCTTCAAGCTCAATATTCGGCAATTATGATGCAGAAGGCAGAATTAGCCCTTCGTAGAACCAAAATAAAATATTTGGAGTCTGGAGAAAGGGCAGGTAAATTACTCGCTCTTAGATTAAAGCAGTTAGATTCTAATCGATATATAGCTTCTATACAAAGGGGTAGTGGAGATGCTGTAGTAAGGGACCCAAAGGAAGTTGCTGATACATTCAGAGAGTACTTCCAGCGGGTTTATTCTACTGGGTCAATAGAAAGAGTAACCATGGTGGAAATTCAGGAATTCTTAGGCCCGGTATCCCCAAGTAGTAGTGTGTCCCCTGAAACAGAGAAGATAGGATCCCCAATACAAGAGACTGAGGTGAAATTAGCGATCTCCCAACTTGCTGGAGACAAATCCCCTGGGCCTGATGGTTTAACTACTAATTTTTACAAGGCATACATGGATATAGTCAGCCCAATTATAACTAAGGTATATAATTTTTGGTTTCAAGAGGGGCTCTAGGAACCTTCTTTTTTAGAGGCTCTCATTACTTTTATTCCTAAGCCAGGGAGTGATCCTGTTTTACCTAGTAATTATTGTCCTATATCACTTTTGAATGTTGATATCAAAGTACTGGCTAAAATTCTAGCTAACCGTCTTGGCCCGCTAATGAATAGCTTAGTTAGTGATGTGCAAGTGGGATTCATGAGTGGTAGAATGTCAAGTGACCACTTGCGCAAACTCCACCATATAATTGCACATGCTCAAGGCTCGCACCTTCCCGCGGCATTGCTCACACTGGATGCCGAGAAGGGATTCGATCGAGGATCATGGGAATTCTTATTCACAGTACTTGCCAATTTTGGTTTACCTAAAGAATTCCTGAATTGGGTCCGGATCCTATATAGTGCACCATCAGCGCGGATATGGTGTAATGGTACACTGTCAGCCCCCTTTTCATTGGCATGTGGCACAAGACAGGGATGCCCACTATCCCCACTCTTGTTCAATTTATACCTTGAACCCCTGATTTGTAGGTTAATAGCATCACATGAGCTCAAGGGAATCAAACTGGGTAATAAACGATATCTAATTTCAGCCTATGTGGACGATTTGCTAATACACTTGGAAGACCCGGAAAATGGCATACTGGTAATATTAAAGGAAATTACAAAATTTTCTAGAATTTCCAATTATAAAATTAATGTTTCCAAGACAAAGCTTTTCCCGCTAAATGTTAGATGTTACCCTAGCATAGCAAGGGAACATTGTTTGTCTTGGGAACCAAAAATGCTGACATATCTTGGTGTCGAGATCACTAGAGGAATAGGCTCAATGATTAGGGAGAATCTCCATAATCTGGTTAAAGTCATTAAACAGGACTTAGGTAGATGGAACCTAATGCCATTGTCATTATGGGCCAGAATAGAAATGGTCAAAATGAATATATTACCTAGAATTTTCTACCCCTTGAACATGCTGGGATGTTACCTACCTAAGACCTGGTTTGAGAGCTTACAAAAAGCACTTAATGTATTTTTATGGAAGGTGAAAGCGGTCAGGCAATCATACTTGAAACTCACAGGCCTAAAGAGGTTGGGAGGACTTGCGCTCCCCTCTTTTTTTAAATACTATATTGCCTCGCATATCAGTAAAGTAGTACAATGGCACAAGTTGAGTACACCGCCAACCTCAAACTCCTATGTGCCTTCTTGGCTCTACATTGAGAAAGACTTAGCTCTTAAATACTCGATCTCTTTAAGCTCGATTGCCTACAGTACTATTAAGCTCCTTCCTAAACCGCTGAAGGACACTCCTATCGGGTGGTCGCTCAAAGCTTTACAGCAGACTCAGAAGCTCCTTAAAGTTGATTGGCGGAACTCGCCAGAACAAATGGTGATGCAGAATATGCATTTTCTAGTACAACAGACTCCGATCCCACCTAGATTCTGGGGTCCATTAGAGGGGTTAAAATTAGGAGACTTGGCTCCCCAGGGGAAGCTAATGTCATATGTGCATGCCTGTACCAAATTCCCAGATTTAAAAGGACATAACTTTAAGTTTCGACAAGTTTACGATGCTATACAGACCCATTTTAATAAAAGGGAAACATGGGTACAAAATAGGGTCGAGTTGTCATTATTACTCAAAGCAGCTGACCAATCCCATTCCATTTCTAGAGTTTATAATTTATTACAAAGTATAGATGGGAATCTCCCTTCTGGTGTCTGTCACTATTGGACGCAAAGATTAGGGATGGTGGAAGACCGGGGAATATGGGAACTGATATGGGCTAATAACTACAAAAACATTAGACAAGATAGATATAAATTGCAGCAATTCAATATCATGCATAATGTGTACTACACTCCTGCTAAACTTTACAGAATGGGCAAACTGTTGTCACCCTCATGCACTAGATGTGGAACCAGGGAAGGAGACCTATACCATGTATTATGGGAGTGTGCTCAGATTCAATCTTTCTGGAAAGCAATTAGTGCCTCATTATCACAAATTAAAGGTATAGCGAACCTTTTTACACCAGAAATTTGCTTGCTGAATAGTTTTCGTAATGGCACGACTAAGCGAGATAAATTATACATGGGCATTATATCAGCCACAGCAAAATCTGTCCTTCTGAGACACTGGAAAGATCTGACTTCCTCATCAATTATAGAATGGTACAGAGAGGTGATGCTTGCCTTACAATTGGAGTTACATATTGCCAGGATGTATAACAGAGCTCAACTATATGACTCCATATGGGGACCATTGGGAGCCGTCTTGTCAACTTGGCAAGATAAGATTACCTAATCGCAGACACTGACCCCTCACTAGATGTACTGTTGTCCTATGACTCCCCTATTATAGAGAATCCTAGGGTTACCTCAATTAAGGTGTGGATGCCATGGAAGGTATGGGTGGTGGGTGGGCCAGGGGGGAAAATATTAGGCTGGCTAACTTGTTATACTTTTAGTTAGTTTTGTAGACATTGTTAACACGTGACCAGCAAGTAATCTAACATGTTAGTGGCACATCTAACTTGTAAATGTATATCTGTGTAACACTGTACAATCTGTGCCCTGTCAAGAGTGTCAATAAAATTAATTGAATTAAAAAAAAAAAAGAAAAAAGAAAGTACAAGGAGACTCAACCAGAGGCAGACAGGGTAGTATAGCTGAGAAACAAAAGAAGGCAGGAAGGAGGATAAGGATAGCAAAGCCTCAAACTGAGGAAAGAATTGCCTAGGTGATCAAGAATGGTGATAAGCCTTTCTTCAGGTACATGGACACAGGCCCCTTGAGAGGAATTCTGTGCCCCTGGAAAAGTTCAGACTCTGGGGCCCCTATGCAGCTGCATATAGTAGCATGCTGGGTGGCCTGGGCCCCTCTTTAGTGCTGGGCATTATCCTTGGCTCCCCTTCCCTCTCAAGGGCCCTGCAAGAACAAAAAGAGGAAGGTGTGGGAGGGGTATAGTGAGAATCAGGAGACTGGGGGACTGTGTAGAGGAAGACCAAGAAAAAAGCTAAAATTTTAAATGAATACTTCTGCTCGCTCTTCATGGTGGAAGAACGGAGGACGAGCTAACATGCATTAACAGGCATGGGGGCAGAGTGGAAACAAGTTCATCTAGGGAAGAGAGAGTCTGCAGTGGGCTGGAAGCCCTAATGGGAAACAAGATGATGGGGCCAGATGGGATCCACCCATGGATACTAAAGGAACTGAGCATAGTACTAGCCTCCCATCTGACAACACTACTGTACTTAGCACCTCATTGAACAGAGGTTGTTCTAGAGGAATGGAGGAGGGCAGATGTGGTACCTCTGTACAAGAGCACAGCAGGGAGGAGGCTAGCAATTATACACCAGTCAGTCTTACATCAGTGGTGGGGAAATTAATGGAGTTCCTGTTGAAGGAAAGACTGATGGAGTGCCTAGAGACATATGGACTGCAGGACAGACAGCAGCATGGCTTCGTAGGGGGAGGTCATGTCAAACAAATCTCGTAGGTACCTTGGACTGGGTAACTAAGGAGATGGATCAGTGGAGGGTACTGGATGTGGCCAATCAGGACTTCAGTAAGGCCTTTGACACTATACCACACACCAGGTTGAAAAAGAAAACTAGCAGTCTGGGCATGGGGAGAAGGTGGTGAGCTCAGTGCCTAAATGTTTGAAAGACAGGATGCAGAGCATGATGGTAAGTGGTAGGCAATCAGATGATGAAAGCGTGACCCATGGAGTACCACAGGGATTGGTACTTGGTCCTGCTTTCTTCAATGTCATCATAAGTGACAATGCTCAGAAATTAGAGTGGAAGGTGTGTCTCTTTGCAGATGTCACAAAAATCTGCAACAGGGTGGACACAGAGGAGGGGGGTGAGAATGCAAAGGGATCTGGGGAAACTTGAGGAGTGCTCTAGGAAGTGGCAGCTGGGTTTCGATCCAAAAAAATTCAAAGTGATGCACCTACAGTTAGGAAACCTGAGGACTGTGTATAAGATGGGGAGATGTACTTACAGTTATTAAACAAGAGAGGGACCTTGGGGTGATCAGATCTGATGATCTCAAGGTAGCAGGGCAGTGTGACAAGGCAGTTAGCAAGGCGAGCCAGATGCTTGTACAGGAAGGGGAATTTCTAACAGGAGAAAGGAGGTGGTGCTGCTTCTGTATCACTCACTTTTGAGGCCCCAACTGGAGTACTGTGTCCAGTTCCGTAGGCTGCACTTCCACAAGGACATTGACAGGGTGGAAACAGTCTAGAGGAGGGCTACTAAAATGGTGCAAGGGGTGCACAAGAAGCCATATAAGGAGAGGCTGCAGGAGCTCAACATGTACTCCTTGGAGGAGAAGTGAGAAAGAGAGGAAACATAGAATTTGACGGCAGATAAGGACCGCCTGGCCCACCCAGTCTGGCTGTTTCCCTACCTAATGGATAAGCTGCAGATCCTAGTTAACCAGCAGCCTACTTCTTCCTAGCCCACCCCCTTCTAGAATTGCCTTATGACTGTCCCATGCATGCTTGAATTCTACCACTGTTTTTGACTCCACAACCTCCTCCGGAAGGCCATTCCATGCATCCACAACCCTCTCTGTGAAAAAATACATCCTTACATTACCTCTGAGCTGCCCCCCCATCTTCAAATTGTGCCCCCTTGTTCTTGCACACCTCTTTTTCTGAAAGATGCTACCCTCTTGGACTTTGTTGATTCCCTTGAGGTACTTGAAAGTTTCTATCATGTCCCCCTCCCTCCTTTCCTCGAGGCTATACATATTAAGCTCCTTAAGTCTCTCTTCATATGTCTTCCAGTAGCACCCTGCACCATTATAGTTGCCCTCCTCTGGACAGCTTCCATTCTGTCTATGTCTTTGTGGAGATTGGGTCTCCAGAACTACATAGTACTCCAGATGGGATCTCACCAGCTGTCTGTACAGAGGATAACAACTTCCTGTTTTCTACTGGTGATGCCTCTCCTATGCATCCCAGTATCCCCCAACCCTCTTACTGCCCTCTCACATTGCTTGCCCACCTTTAGGTCATCTGATATGACTACCCCCAGGTCCCTTTCCATTTTTGTTGTTGTTAGTATCTCACCCCCCATTGTGTACTCTTCCCCTGGGTTTTTGTTTCCCAGGTGCATTACCTTGCACTTCTTAGCATTGAATCTAAGCTGCCATACATCTGACCATTCCTCTAACCTTGCCAAGTCCCTTCTCATCCTTTCCACCCCACCTTGTGCATCAACTCTGTTGCAGATCTTTGTGTCATCTACAAAGAGACATATTTATCCTTCCAGTCCCTCTACAATGTCGCTTATAAAGACATTGAAGAGGACCGGTCCTAATGCTGAACCCTGCGTTACCCCACTAGTAACCCCCCTTTCTTCAGAGTGGACTACATTTACTATTACCCTCTGTGTCCTATTGTCCAGCCAATTCTTTACCCAGGCTATCATCTTGGGACCCACTCCCAGGCTGTCTAACTTGTATATTAATCTTTTGTGTGGGACTGTGTCAAATGCCTTGCTAAAGTCTAGGTAGACCATGTCCACAGCCCCTCTCTGATCTATTACTTTGGTCACCCAGTCAAAGAAATCTATTAGATTCGTCTCATGGGGATGAACAAGGTGCAGGAGGAGAAACTGTTTCACAGGAGGAGGAGCACCATAATATGGGAGTATGCTAAGAAGCTTGGGGGGAGTTTAAGAGGGATGTGAGGAAATACTTCTTCACAGAGAGGGTGATGGATGCCTGGAACAGCCTCAGAAGAGGTGGTAGGGGTGAAAACAGTGGGGCGCTTCAAGCACTCGTGGGATAGGCACATGGGTATAATAAACAGAGGTAAGGGAGAAGGGAGAAGGGAGGGACTCGTGTGATCAAATAAAGTCCAGGGTGTAGGGATAAGCAAGAGAAATAGGGCAGGAGGGAAGTGATGGGGACCAGATCAAGATGGAGGGGGGGTCCTACATCACGGTGGAGGGTGGTGTTTCTGAATGTCAGAGCTAGATGGGTCTATCAGTCCTTTTCTGCTGACATATTCTGTTTCTAGGTACCTGGTGATGCCACCATGGTGCAACTGTGGTCATATAAACATGCCATGCTGTGCTGCAGTTGCACATTAGTTCACTGCATGGTCTGGTAACTGGTTAGAATAGTGCTACAAATATAGCGCATGTAAGAAGCGTGCTGTCTTAAAAGCATATCACGGACAGCGACAGGAGTAGAACAGCATAGTGTAGTAAGCACTACCCATGTTGCTGCCCATGGTACTAGACTACTAGAGAAGGGCTGGGAAATCTGGAAGGCTAGCCAAGCTGCTCCCATTGCGGAGAGGGCTGAGGCATGGAGCAGCTCGTCCAGAATGGTGGTGGAGACTAGGGTTCTAATCCTGGTCTCTGTTATTTTTTTTCCCCATAATCCAACTCCAACTTGGTGTTGATTATTTTAGTTATGGGAGTGCAAGGGACATAGCCCCATGCTAAAATATGTTTTTGAACTGGTAGCGTTCATCAGTGTATTTTGAGACCACTACCAGTGGTGCTGCTTTTATTCATGGCATTTGTTCCTGCCACTGTTATTGACAGCACTGCTCATGCAGGCGCTGTTCAGACCTAGTGCCCATGGTGCAAAAGGGTACATCCATTTTTATTGCACTACTGTTACATAAAGGACTCCTACCCCTTTGACCTCCATCCACATTTGCTATAACAGTTTTGGGTGGAAATGCAAGTTTGCAGGTGTAAACCACCCATATTACACTACTCCAAACTGCATCTATGAATTGGGCTGTATTCATTTAATTTGCATTTAATTCATATCCATCTATAACATCGCTTTACAGATTCATTTCCAAATATAAGTGTACCCCCCATATGGTGACTCACCTTATGGGCTCTTCAAGGTCTCAGAACTGATTACAACAGCTGCTGTCACCACAACCTAGCTTTACCTAGTCCCCAACTGGATTGCTGCAAAGGGGAACATGGCAGAAGGAGGAGAAGGGACACCTTTGTTTTTTCATACCCCCCAGTAGACAGCTATTGGCCATATAGTCATTTATGTGGGACTGAGACATGTGCTGTGCTCAGAGGTTGAGGGACCAGGAACTAGAACTGCTGCCACCGGGTGCATTCTGGCAAGTGTCCAGAGTTGCCAACTTGTGAGTGGGGTGTATGTAAAAAAACATGGCTGCGACTATGTTTCAATGTTTTCTGACCCCCAGGACTACTGGGAAAAGGGATCAGGGGTCACTGGATAGTGTGTTCAGGAGTGTGACAACCATATGGGCCAGAAGAGGCATTCTGGCTATAAGAACAAGATGATTTTCCAATTAAACATTTGGCCGGTCAGAATGATCGCATTGTAGAGCCAACTGCCCCCAGAAGATTTGAGCCAAATGGGGCTGGAGCTGCCTGCTTCAGTTTACAGCTGAAGCAGGGTGGAGATTCAGATTTGTCTTGGAGGTGAGACCACCCTGTTCATGTTTGTAACTGCCTGTTCTGATCTCTCTCCTCCCCTTTCCTATATGGTCTCCTGTCCTAAACCCCATATACTCTTCAACACTTGTATGCAAACTCCTCTATCAGCTTGTTTAATATTTGAAGCTCCAGTTGTATTATATTTGCATTCTAGCATGTAGAATATCTAAAGTCTTCTGCATGTTTAAGCCTTGTGCTAATTGTTAAAACAAATCTAGCACCACAATGGAGGAGAGGGGAAGGGGACACCTTGGGTAGTAAATGATGGGAAAATACAATGGAGAAAAAAGGGGAAGTGGAGATTTATTTATTTATTTAAAAGTTGATAATGAGGAAAGGCACCAATGAGCCAAGACTTGTTTCCAGCTGCAACCCGGAGAAAGGCAGCATGGGAAATAAAATAACTTTACAAGTGACAAGAACAAATTTGATAGATGGGAGTGGACAGCAGGTGGACAGAGACGAGGGACAGCACAAGATAGAATTGGGTGGGTGGTAATCTTGGGGCATTCAATAGTAAAGAGGATGAGGTAGGATGGAACAGAGTCAAGTGAAAGCCATAAGATGGTAGAATGTATGCCAGGGATGATGGCAGAAAGGGTGGGACCACTGATAGTGCCGTCCATGGGTCAGGGGAAGGAAAACCCTACATTATAGTGCACCTGGGGATGAATTACCTTGCAGGATGTGAGGTGAAGTCAGTGCAAGAGAGTTTCAGGGAAGTGGGCAGAATTTGTAGCGAGGCAGGGAGAACAGTAGCATTCTCACAGCAACTTCCAGTCCTGAGGGATAGTACACCAAGGAAGGCAAGGATAGAGGAATTTAATGGATTGCTTAGGGGGTGGTGTGAAAAGGAAGGGCATGGGTTCATTGGAAACTGGGGAGGAACCTGGGATAACAAAGACCTCTAGGCACTGGACAGATTACATCTGAGTAGTCAGAGTATGAGGATCCTGAAGGGCAAGATGGAGGATTACATAGTGAACAACCTCAATTTAAACTGATGGGAGGGAGGCAGAAACCCCTACTCACCAGAGAGAGGGAGCCGACAGGCCTCCCTGCCAATCAGGACACCATGAGGAGGAGGATGGGAAGTGTGGGAGTAGGGGGGTGAGTGAAGGAGGAGGAGGGGAGTGAAGGGGGCCAGATCAAGATGAAGGGGGGTCCTGAATTGCAGTGGAGGGTGGTATCTCTAAATGCCAGAAGCCTGGGAAACAAGATAGCAGACTTGCAGTCTCTGATGGTGGAGGGAGAGGTGGACATAGAGGCTATCACAGAGATATGGACCATACTAAACCACTGTTGGGACCTCGTAGTTCCAGGGTATAAACTATACAGCATGAATAGGGTGATGGGAAGGGGTGGATTGACTCTGTACATGAAGGAAGGGATAACTTGTACTAGAGTGGAAGTGGCAGAGGGTGTGAATGTGTGGGATAATAACTGACACAACAAAGCAGGGATCAAGTGCATAAAAATACATAAATGCGTTCATCAATTTATTTTCAGAAAAATACAAATATTTACAGAAATAAAAAAAAGTCAATTAATTAGTCCTGCACAAAGAAATTCAGAACTCTGCTTCCTTCAGCAGAGTCTACAGCTTTGCTTCAGCCCAGATAGCCCAATGAATACTTTTCTGAAGTAACCTGTGTGAAACACACACACACAGACACACACACACACCAACTGTAGGTCTTACCCTACTCACTGTCAGCACTAGAGTGACTAGACTATCTAACATTCCCCTAGTGGTGAGCCTTTTTATAGCTACATGTTATTACATTACATAATTGAGGAGTTTCCAGAGGCTGTAACATCACATAATTGGGGAGTTTCCATAGTCTGTGACATTACATAATTGGGGAGTGTCCATAGGCTGTGACATTACATAATTGGGGAGTTTCCATAGGCTGTGACACTACATAATTGGGAAGTTTCCATAGGCTGTGACATTACATAATTGGGGAGTTTCCCTAGGCTGTGACATCACAGACTTCATTATTCTATTTCATATGCAGCCCTCAATCCTAACATCTCTGGGGCTGCTTCTATACAGGGTACACTTTATTCTAGATACTATGGGGTGTACAGTTACCCTTGCTTGTAGTCTCACTAGCCGGCAGTCAAGTATTCAAGCGACTTTGATCTTGCCACTAGCGCTGCAGTCAGCTTTCTCTTCGGAGCATGCCTTTGCTCTGAAGCAATCATTCTTTTATTTACTCTGAACAAGGAGCATACATTCAGCTGCTATATGTGGCTACACCAACACGGAGCAACCCACTCCAAAAAAAGAATTGCTCGGTCGCACTCGGCAACCAGCGCTGTCCATTGCACCGTAGCCACATAAGTCAGACAAGCTGCACTCAGCAGCAGTCACGGGGTACATTTTGGTCAGGTTGCCCAGGGGACAGGGCATGGATGGCTTGTAAGGCATCCCACCATCTTTCATCCTGTCTGTCCCTTTCCTCTTCTTGTAGTCTCCTGTCCTCGTCTCACTGTCATCAGTCATCTGCTCACTCATGCTCTATCTCCAACTGTTTTAGACAGAGCCAGCACAGCAAGTCACTGGGGTCTTTCAGTGCAGTCTCCTCCATCTGCTTCCTGTCCTCTTCTTCCAAGAGTTCCCCATCTGTGACATCCTCATGATCTTTCTTCACAATCTTCAGCCAGGCACCAGGATCCAACCCGGGCACTGTCTTCAACCCAAGCTTTTCAGCCATTGCTCAAGTCCACCGGACGTTCATCGGCTTTGCACTTTTTACCCTGCGCATGTGTCAGGGTACTGGACTATACCCTCCTGGCAGCCTCTCCCAGGCAGCCTAGATGAGCCAGGTATCCCACTTAAAATACCAATGTGAACGTGTGCGATAATAACTGATGCAACAAAGCAGGGATCAAGTGTGTAAAAAATGCACAAATGCGTTCATCAATTTATTTTCAGAAAAATAGAAATATTTACAGAAATAAAAAAAGTAAATTAATTAGTCCTGCACAAAGAAATTTGGGCCTCTGCTTCCTTCAGCATAGTCTGTGGCTTTGTTTCAGCCTAGATAGCCCAATGAATCATACCACTCAACTGTCCCTGATTTTCAGGGATGTCCCTGATTTTGACTCAAAAATGTCTTCTGTCCCTCCTAAATTTGGCATGTCTGTCACTGAAGAGTAGGGATTTGAATCACAAAATAATATCATCAATTGGTGTTACAGTCTAGTTCTCATTAAGAAAATGCTATTCATACTAAGAAGCATGTTGTACACAACTTCTGGAACTAATATTTCTATTTTTTCAGATGTGTCCCTGATTTTGGTCATTTGTCCCTGATCATTTTAAGACTTGTCCCTGATTTGTGATGAGGGAGGTTGAGAGGTATGCAATGAATACTTTTCTGAAGTAACCTGTGTGAAACACACACACACACAGACACACACACACACACCCCAACTGTAGGTCTTACCCTACTCACTGTCAGCACTAGACTATCTAATATTCCCCTAGTGGTGAGTCCTTTTCATAGCTCTTTGTGATTACATTGTGTAATTGAAGAGTTTCCATAGGCTGTGACATCACATAATTGGAGAGTTTTCATAGGCCGCAACATTACATAATTGGGGAGTTTCCATAGGCCATGACATTACATAATTGGGAGTTTTCCTAGGCTGTGACATCACAGGCTTCAATATTCTATTTCATATGCAGCCCTCAATCACAACATCTCTGGGGCTGCTTCTGTACAGGGTATACTTTATTCTAGACACTACAGGGTGTACCGTTACCCTTGCTCGTAGTGTCTCACTATCCGGCAGTCAAGTATACAAGCGACTTTGATCTTGCTGCTAGCGTGGCAGTCGGCTTTTTCTTCAAAGCATGCCTTTGCTCTGAAGCAATCATTCTTTTACTTGCTCTGAACAAGGAGCGTACATTCAGCCGCTATATGCGGCTACACCAACACTGAGAAACTCGCTCCAAAAAAAGAATTGCTCGGTGGCATTTGTCAACCATTGCTGTCCCTTGCACCACAGCCTCATAAGTCAGAGAAGTTGTACTCAGCAGCAGTGGTTCCAGAGCTCGGCACCCCAGAAATGGATGCTACACTTCTTCTTGATCTAAGGGGCACCAGAAATTAACAATAAAGCTCGACTTGTGCTATTTTCTATCTTTGCAATCAGGAGCATAATGCTGTGTGCATAAAGAAGGGGGAAGAGAATAAGGGACAGCAAAGAGGTTTTGGAGATTGCCAGGTCTGCCACCCTGACAAGAATTTAAAGAAAAGGCAGAAAAAATAAGAGGAAAGGAAAGGAAAGAGTAAAAGGAAAAGGGGGGGGTTGCACATATTTATATTTATGACAGTGTTTAAACACATAACAGGGGCTCCCTGTTACAGAGGGTAAGACTGAAGCACTGTGGGTAGAGGTAGAATCCACTACAGAGAAGAAACTAATGATGGGTGTAGTCTACAGACTGCCTTCCCAGGAATAGGATTTAGACAGGGTACTAGGGTCTCAAATCACTGAAATGGCCAGTAAGGGGGAGATTGTAATAATGGGATATTTCAATCTATCTGGGGTGAATTGGAATATTCTGGGTACCTCATGCAGTAGGGAGCAAGTACTACTGGATGCATATCAGAGTGGCTTCCTGGCCCAAGGTGTCTTGGAGCCCACCAGGGAGAGAACTAAACTGGACATGGTCTGGTATAACTATGAGCATGTTCATGATGTGACAGTGGAAGAGCCACTTGCAGATAGTGACCACCACACTGTGTGGTTCCACCTGGACATGGGCAGGAGGATGGTCAGAACCAGGAAAAGAGTGCTGGACTTTAACAGGGCTGACTTTGATAGGATGGGAGAAATTCTGGTAGGCTGCTTTGCTATGCTCAGAAAGGAAATGGATGTAGAACAGAATTGGGCAATAATAAAGGAGGTATTGATGGAGGCCACTAATACTGTAAGTGTGCCAAAATCAAAAGTAAGAGAGCTAAAGCCAAAAAGCTGAGCTGGTTCAGAAAGGAGGTGGCAAAAGCTGTAGGAGACACGAGGGCAGCCTTCTGAAAGTACAAAGTACTCAGAAGGAAGAAGGTAGCATGGAATACTCTGCTAAGTCAAGACAGGCGAGCAGAGCTGTCATGGTGGCAGAGGCCGAAAAGAAAGTGCAGCTAGCACAGGAGGTAAAAATGGGGAGAAGGCCTTTTTCCAATATATAAGAGAGAAAAGGAATATAAATGATGAGATAGTGAGACTAAACAAATTCTGGTCAGAACTGATAGGGCTGCAGCTAAGGAATTTGGGGTAAAAATATTGAAAGTTTGTTTTGTAATATTTTTACACCAAATTTTCAACATAGTCTTGTTATGATGCTGCTTCATGAAGAAGGGCAGAGATAATGTTGATTTATAATATTTTTACACCAAATTTTCAACATTGCCTTCTTACAACCCCACCTCATGAACAAGGGCAGAAAACATTTTCAACTCCTGCCCAAAAGGTGATTTTGCACAGGGACCACAAAATCACCTTTTGGGATGTAAAAAAAAACATTTTGGCCAGGACTTGAAAAATGACAGCTGTCACATTCATGAGGCACTGTAAAGATAAGGCTGTTTTGTGAATTTGGGGGAAAAATATTGACAGTTACCAAAGTTCTGAGCCTGCGTTTGCCAAATTCAATGTAGGCTCATAACTGTTGTTTTTTTAATATTTTTACACCAAATTTTCAACATAGCCTTCTTACAATCCCACCTCATGAACAAAGGCAGAGAAAATTTTTAACTCTTGCCCAAAAGGTGATTTCGCATAAGGACCACAAAAATCACCTTTCAAGACAGATTTGGCTAATGTCAGTTCAGAGGTTCTCAAGGCGGGGGCCCAAAAAAGGCATGTTGAACATCTGGGCCAAAAATATGGAAAAATGCCCAAGTTATGCCATTAAGTTCAAACTCCATTGAAAAACATTAAATCGCATACTTGTTTCTTTAGTTCGTTGTCCAGCTTTGAAGAGTGAAGACGTGTCTGCAGTCCAGACAGGATTATGGCATTGGACTCCTGATCAGTAAGTAAGGGCTTGGGGGTGGGTGCTGAGTGGGAGGGTCAGGTGGGGGACTCTACCAGCCACAAAAGACATTGGTGGACAGTTTTCTGTTTACAGATTTAAAAAAAAAGAGAGCAGATTTCTGCACTGGGGGATTGGGCACTCCCAGTGCAAGTATTTTGTTTCTTGAGGGGGCAGAGTAGGGTGGTGGGTACTGAGAGACAGGGGAGGTTGGGGGGATCTCTTTAATAAAGAAAAAAAATGATCCTGACACTGAGGGATGGGGCACCCCAGTGTCAATGAGTGGATTCCTGCACTAGGGGATTGGGCACCCCCCAGTGCAACTATTTCATTTCTTGAGGGGGGAGTGGGGTGCTGCATGCTGAGAGGGAGGGTCATGTGGGGGGATATCTTTAATAAATATAAAGAAAAGAAAAATTATCCTGAAACTGGGGTATTGGGCACCCCAAGTGTCACTGGTATGTTTCTCGACACTGGGGGATTAGGCACCCCCAGTGTCACTTGTATGTTTTTGGAGGGGGTGCTGAGAGGGCAGGTCAGGTGGGGGGATAGCAATAATTTATAAATTATTTTTTCAGTGGTCATGGAGGAATACGACGCAGTCCATGGTGACCAAGATGGCTGCTGAGCGCTATTGCGCATGTACTAGTTGTAGCACATGCGCAATGCGGTTTGGCAGTCATGGACTGGCATTTATTTTTATTGAATATTACAGATATCCCCCATAAACTTTCTCCTTGTCAGCACCCCCCAAGAAGCATAAGAGTGAAACTTGCAGTGCCAAGTCCCCCAGTGTCATGATCGGGGCTGTCATATTTTTGTCAAGAAAAAAATAGTGCTTTGTGAGTGAACTGCTTTGCAAACATGGAGGCAACTGTGATGCATATCCAACAGGTTGTTCAGTCAGAAAGAATGCAAAGAATGCAGAGTCCTTTTTCTGAAAGCAAATGGGCTGCAGGGCTCTGACCACTGCAGCCATAAAAAGGATGGTAGTTTGGCAGAGAACAGTGAGGGAAAAGTAGAAGTACTTAACAAGTACTTCTATTCAGTCTTCTCTAGAAAGAAGGACATGCCAGTACCATAGGGGAATGGGGGTAGGGACAGGAAGGGGGGGCATGTATGGCATCATCCATGCTGACAGGGTACTAAAGGGCTTAAGGGCCCTAAAGGTAGATTGCTCCCTAGGCCCAGATGGCATACACCCAAGGGTCCTAAGGGAACTGGTGGATGCCCTGGTGAGTCTCCTGGCAGATCTGTTTAACACCTTTCTAGAGCCAGAGATCATGCCCTGGGATTGGAGAACTGCACATGTGGTGCCTCTCCATAAAAAGAAGGCAGAAGGATGAACCAGGGAACTATAGGCTAGTCAAGCTTGATCTCAGTAGATGGCAAAATGATGGAGTCCATCTGGAAAGAGAGGTTGGTAAGCTTCCTTGAGGATAATGGGCTCCATGACATGAGGCAGCAGGAGTTTGTGGTGGTGAGGTCCTGCCAGATGAACCTGATTGACTTCTTTGATTGTATCATCAGGGCAGTGGACAAAGGCCAAGTGGTTGATATCCTGCATCTGGACTTCAGCAAGGCCTTCAACTCTGTTCCTCACAGGAGACTGCTCGGGAAGCAAGAAGACCCAGGGATGGGGGCTAATCTGGTTGGGTGGGTCAGAAGTTGGGTTCAGGACATAAACTAAAATGTGGCAGTGGGGGGGGGGTATTATTAGAAGCTAGGCCCATAACAAAGGCCCCTAGAATTCTGCAGCTGCAGAATTTTGTGTAGAATTTGCAAACTACTGCAGAATGTCTGCAATGCCACAGAATTTACTGTTCTTGATTAATCTTTTTCAATAATTAGTTTTTCCATAGTACCTGGTTCCCTCCTCTCCATTTATATCCAAAACCCCTCTATGCTCATCATGTGATGCTGTCAATGGCATCACATCATGCATTAGCTAATGACAGGGCTGCATCCTGCTACAGAAATATAGAATCTGATAGCAGATAAGGAACACTTGGCCCACCTAGTCTGCCAATTTCCCTACCTAATGGATAAGCTACAGATCTTAGTTAACCAACAGCCTACTTCCTCCTACTCCCCCCCCACTAGAATTGCCTTATGTCTGTCCCATGCATTTTTGAATTCCCCCACTGTTTTGCACTCTATGACCTTCTCAGGAAGGCTGTTCCATGCATCTACAACCCTCTCTGTAAAGAAATACTTCTTCACATTACCTCTGAGCTGTCCCACCATCTTCAAATTGTGCCCCCTTGTTCTTGCACATCTCCTTTTCTAAAAGATGCTACCCTCTTGGACTTTGTTGATTCCCTTGAGAATCCTACATAAATATATCTTATTAAGTTCATTTACTTGTGAAAGGTGGGTTTTAAGTCAATTACCTGACCATATTATTCTGTTTAAAAAGTGTATTGAATATCCTGTTTAATTGCACTATCATTTCCCTAACAGCATCTTGGCTTTGAGGATGCATTAGAAGTCTGAAAATTTCTTCTCTTGTGAAATCTTCAGGTAATGTACAGTAAATTGAGACATTATCTGATTCGAGAAGTCCCTAAACTTAGGGCAATATAGCATAATATACACTCATGTCTCATAGTCACCTGAACCACAGTCACAACAGAGATCAATCATTTGATCTTTGTTCTTTGCAAAAATAAAATTCAGATATTTAGAAGGATATAATTCCAATTGGAATTTCATGAAAATTTGTCTTTCTTTGTTATCATTGAATAGTCAATTAGCTATCGCTGCTCCCACACCCTGAGAAAGTGGCACAGCACAATAAGTACTGTGATATTTGCTCAATCTGTACTATAGCCTAATAAAAGCTTCAGTATATGTATTTGTATATGCATATGTAGTCTATGCATATGTATATGTATTTTCAGATGTAGTTATTACACTGAGGCCAACTTAAACAAATACTTGACAATAGCATAGACCTGCTAACTGAATACCTTACTTTGTATAGATGTAGTTGTGACTGAACAACTGGTAAAATGAAATAGCCTGTCTTTAAAGAGAAATAGAATTATGCCCAGAAAGGTGGAATATAATGATGTGTAGACCTGTTGAAAGAACAGATTTGTTAAATGAATAATTGTGCTGTAAACATTTTGCCTGGGTTATTGATTACATGTTATTGTGGGTTGATAGAATGACCTAAAAGTTATGAAGAAATCTGTGCAGGGCCAGTTGTTGGGCCAGTGGGTAGCATGTTGTGTTCCCTTGCTGGCAACCCAATATTGGGGACAAGCTCAGAGAGCTGGCTGGGCAGCATGAGGATTGGGGGAGGGCAGCAGTCTCACACACCACCACTCTGAGCCTGTGAAGTATGGTGCAGTGTTCTGTCACACTGATGACACCTGGTCATGGTCTGGGGAGCCTTCCCTCACAAGGAGTTCATGTGCATGTCAAGGCCTGATGACGTGATGTAGTGCATTAGGAGAAGAGGGCTGGCATGAAAAATGAGCCTTGAAATATCTCCACTGTTCTGTTTATTCCATTTCCAAAGGGACCTGTATGAATGAGAATACAATTTCATGATCACAAAAGGAGAAATGTATTTATTTTTGGCTTTATTTCTTTAATGATTCCCCATTCCCTTGGCTGGCCACTCCTTTGGTCTGCCTAGGATTTCCCCAGCCCACCAAAAGCCCTCGTCACCATTCTCACCATCCCCAATACTGTGGCTATGGCTGACCTGATGCATCTCTTCATGGGGGATTCCCCCCATGGTGGGGGACGGGGAGGGGAGATTTTGCTCCAAGACCTTCCTTCAACACTGGGCATACACAGCAAGGGACTGGTTCAGACACTTCCGGGCTGCATGGTGAGTGGTGGGAATGGCTGCCATTATCCTTTCAGCCAAGCTGGCATTCTCCCTTTTCTTCCGCAACCCACCCCCCTACCATGTATTGATCTGGCCTCGGCAGCATCCTGGGGGCATTCAGTGGTATGTCAAGGCTGCACACTGCCAAGAATGCAGACTGCAGACTGCAAACCACTGCCAGGAGCTGCCTAACAGTGATGTGGTATCAACCCAGCCTCTGGGAGGGAAGTGTCCATAAGATGCTCTAAACTCCCTCTCTACCCGTCTCCACTCCTGACAACCGAGCTCGGGGCATGAACCTGGGTCGCCAACATGCCAAGCGAACACCCATCACTTGGTGTCATGGAGCCAGCATGGAAATGTATTTTTAAAAAACTACATTACAGACTGCATATTAATATATAAGTGATATGCATTGGGGACCTCATGAGTGGCATAGTGTAGATAGTGTAGATAAATCATTTACCCCACAAAGTCCCTTCTGAGTATTTCATTTATGCAACAGAATAGGACTTTAAGTGATAGATATTTTTGCTTTTTTTTAAATATTATTTCTAAAGGTCTGTAGGTTTATTTTTTGAACTAGTGGTACTGTGTGTTTCTCCCATCCCATTTGCCATTAGCCACTGCCTTGCCATGGATGTTGTATCAGGATGACATGCTGATTCTGTGATGTGGCAGTTCATTGGTGCTGCAGAACTTCCACAGAAATTACAAACCGCTGCCACAGAAGTTAGAAGTTCTGTGGCAAATGGTAATCCTGCTGCAGAACTTGGTCCCATAGTACTGCAGAAAAATTAGGGCCTTGCCCATGGCCAGTAGGGTCCCATGGAGCTCTTTGCTTGACCCAGTGTTGTTTAATTAAGCAATAATGCACGACAGGGTGTGGTATATCATGGGATATCGTCACGCCTCAGGTGGTTGAGGCACGAGGCCACAGGCCGAGTCACGTCCAACGACCGAGAGTAGCGGTATCTCCTACCATATACCACACTGAGTGCATAATACTATATTATGAACAAGAATTCAAGTTTTAACAGTAAAAAAAAAAAAATTTAAATCCTTCTGAAAAAAGGTATTTTCTGAGGTGGTGGAGAGTACTTTTTAATAACGTAGTTCCTGGAGGCTCTTTGGGCAGCTGTTGTAAATTGAGTTTGTGTAGGAGGTCTGGAGTTTATGTCTCCAGTAGGTGGTGCTGCTGTTTGTTGCTTGTGATGTGTATGCTATAGCGATGTTTCTTGAGTATTGTAGGTCATCCTCCACGTCCACGTCATTGCCCTGCGAGAGTTTAAGCGTCACACTCGCCACTCGCTATCCCTCGAGTCTCATCTGGTACAGTGAAAAGTACTAGCGAGCCGCCATTGCAGCTAACACTGGAGTGAAGGGGCAGCCGTTTTACTGTGAGTTAAGCGGGGAATATGAGATGTCACGGGCGGGTTGATGATGCGACTGTTTTACTGGCTGTTAAATGGGAAAGTGGTATCTGGAACGAGGAACTAGAGGAGCGGGCTGGTCGGCAGCTGTTGTTTTGTATTAGTGACTTTTTTTTTCAGTTAATTTTCCCGCGAGCAGTGGTTCTGTTGTTTGGGGGGGGGTGCACATGTCGGTTTGAAATTAGGCTGCGAGTTGCGTTTAAAGTTGAGAGCTGCTGTTGCTGTTGGAGGAATTTTTCAAACTAAGCAGTGAGAAGGCTAGTGACCGGAGGTTTTCTGAAGCCGTGATGATGTAGCCCGATGTCATCACGGCTTCGATAACCTCTCGGCCAATCAGAATCGTCCATTTACGATCGCCGGTTCATAATATTTCATAAGTGACATCACAGATAGCATTAGGGGTAAGCTATTCCTGTTCACAGATGACACAAAGCTCTGTGGGAGGGTGGGCATGGAGGGAGGGAGACAGGAACTCAGAGAGGACCTTGCTAGGCTAGAGAAGTGGTCTGACATTTGGTAACTGCAGTTCAATGCCAAAAAGTGTAAAGTTATGCACTTGTGGGTGAAAAACTGAGGGACCAAATACTGGCTGGGTGGAGCACAGGTAACCAAGTCAGAGGAGGAAAAGAATGTGGATGTAATTATTAGGAGTGACCTGAAACAGTCAGTACATGCAGGAAGGCTGCAGCCAAAGCAAATCAGATGCTGGGCTGCATAGCCAGGGGAATCATCAGTAGGAAGGCGAGGTCATTTTGCCACTGTACAGGTCTCTGGTGAGACTGCACCTGGAGTACAGAGTACAGTTTTGGCACCCATCTCTGAAGAAGGATATCAACTTGCTGAAAAAGGTCCAGAGAAGGGCAACAAAGATGACCAGGACCAGCAAGGCAACACCGATAAAGTGAGGCTCAAGGGGCTCAACATGTGCTCTATTGAGGACAGATGGAAGAGGGGAGACATGATTGAGACCTTCAAGTACCTTAAGGGTATAAATAGGGTGAGCATCAAGGGCCTCTTCAGCCTTAGTGGAAACAAAACTACTGAGGGCAACAGCCTGAAATTGGTGTGGGGAAGGTTCAGAAGGAAGATGTGGAGGGTGTGATTAAGTGGAATGAGTTGCTGGGGGAGGTGATATCCCTAAAAATGATAGACAGCTTCAAGAGAGGTTGGGACAGGTTGAGGGGGAAAGTTCCAAGTAGAGTGGGGTAGGGGCATTGGATAGGACTCAAGAAGAATAGAGGAAGACGGGGCAGTTCCCTCTGTAAATGCAGGGGGAAACCACACATTCGAGCAGACCACACAGACCATAAGGCCTTTATTTTCTGGCATATTCGTATGTTGGTGTGTAATGGGACTGTTTAGCTCTACTGCTTTGCTGCCCCCAGGACCCTATTGACAACTCTGTGAATCACCTAAATAAGGCTATCCCAGAGTGCAGAAATTCTAAATAGATAGATAAAAAAATAAATATGTACATGCCTAAAATCTGTTCTAAAAGTGAAGGAGAAGTGGCTCCTGCCTGGAGCTGCATCAACACAGAAAAAGTCAAGTCAAGTAGAGTATTTTTACTTGAGCAGCTTTTGTCAGACTAGTCTTTGCATTGTGCACTGGTGTCATATAGTCAGTGACTGAATTTCATGCAGGGAGCTGCCTGAAAAGGAGTGAGTTCAGCTACAGTCCAAACAGAGTGAGTCAATGTAGTAGCCAGACCACATGAGCCACCAACATCTTGCTGAAGAAATCCACACTCAGGGCAGAAGATCAGGAAAAGTCCCTTTCTAAAGAGTGAAGACAAATGTTCACGAGATGGGGTCAAGACCAGCAAAGCTAAGATATATCAGTATACTCCATGTCTTACTCCAGCATGCCACCAGAAGTTCTGCAATGACCCCCATGCATCGTGCACATAGCTCCTGAACACCTTTTGCAGCTGAACTACAGAGGGGAGACTTATTCTATTGCTGATTCCCTTAGGAGCCCAAAGAGCAATAGAACCATGAGCAAAAATTAGTGCCTAGGTACTACATTGTTAGATAGACAGATAGACAGATAGATAGATAGACAGACAGACAGACAGATAGACAGACAGACAGATAGATAGATAGATACAGTAGATTGTAGATAGATAGGTTGGTTGGTAGGTAGATAGATAGATAGATAGATAGATAGATAGATAGATAGATAGATAGATAGATAGATAGATAGATAGATAGATAGATAGATAGATAGATAGATAGACAGATTGAGCATTACAGCATGTAGGCCACTGGGCTATGGTTACAGTTAACCTAAGGGATTTGTCGGTTTGCTTTTATAGTTTCCACTTGTGTCTTTAAAACAACATCTATGTCTAGCCAGTACTGAGTCCCCAACATTACTACTACACTGAGAGGTATCACTTTAAATAACTGAGAGCTCCCATAGGACTGTGGGGTTATATACTGGTATGGGATTTCTGGAGGAGGTTGTGTGTGGGATTGCATATTTGTTTATTGCCTGATTAACTCTTACTCTTCCTACCCTTCCTTCCCCAGAGTTGTATTCCTATTTTCCCTACTACATTAAGCCTTTGGAATTTTCCTCTCCTCAAGATCATGAGCATCAGAGTGGAGGTATCTTCCACTGTTGGTTCCAATGGTTACAGTGATCATGATGTTATTGTGGTGTTCCTGGGATAGCTTTAGGCTTATTGCTAATGAGGTTCATCAACCAAGTGCTGACCGAGTTTTGAACAATGCACCCGTGTCTTGGATCCTGTACCATCTCACCTGGTTAAATCTTGGTGTGGGGTGGTGGTCCCTATGTTGGTGGAACTAGTTAATCCTCTATTAAGGAAGGACTTCTTCCATCTGCCTTAAAAATGGTGGCAGTAAGGCCAGTCTTATAGAAGGTTTTTCTAGACCCTGACAATTTCTTGAAATATTGGCCAATCTCTAACCTGCCTTTTTGTGCGAGGTTATTGAGACAGTTGTTGTGGTATGGACCAGAATACTCCTGGATGAAATTATATCAGTGAGCAGTTTCAATTTGGATTTTGTCACTTACATATCACTGAGACAGCCTTAGCTAGGGTATTGAATGATCTGCTCTTGGTGTGGGAAACAGGAGAACTCTCCATCTTGTTTCTCCTGTATATGTCCACAGCATTTTACACTGTTGAGCATAGGGTCTTAGAGGAACACTTGAAGAAGGTAGTTGGTGTATTGGGAAACACTTTAAATTGGTTCTTCTCATTCCTCAAGGGATGCCAGAATGTTGTGGTCCTGGAGAATCATAGATAATCTCCCTGTGTGCTCTCTCAGGGCTTGATGTTGTCCCTTTCCTGTTTGCAGTGTTTATGCTTCCACTCGAAGTGGTTCAGAAGTGCGACTTGAGTTTTCATTTCTATGCTAATGATACCCATTTGTATTCTTCTTGAAAATCTGACCAGGATAGTTCAGTAGCTGTGCTAGGAGAAGATTTTGCCAAGATTGACTGGTTAATGACTCAGTGGACTGAAATTAA
Organism: Neoceratodus forsteri; assembly: GCA_016271365.2. Taxonomy (NCBI): domain Eukaryota; kingdom Metazoa; phylum Chordata; order Ceratodontiformes; family Ceratodontidae; genus Neoceratodus; species Neoceratodus forsteri. The sequence goes on from CM028131.1 coordinate 1,255,563,971, forward strand.
ATCCAGGTAAGATGGACTTACTGCTAGTAGATTTGGATTGCTAAGATTGTTTTATTTATTAGACCAACCTCAGACTGCCCTCCATGAATTGAGTGCATCTGGAGGTGAGACAGGTGGGATGCAACCTGGGTGTGTTCTTGGATGATGGACTCACTCTTGAAAAATGGGTTTTGGCAGTGGTGTGAAGTGGTCATTATTATCTGAGTAATAACATTAAGCTGTGTATCTACCTTAATCACGATGATCTGATAGTGCTAGTATAGTACATGCTTTTGTCACATTGCATCTTGAGTACTGTACCACGTTCTACCATGGCCTTCCACCTGGTCATATATGTAGCCATCAACTGGTACAAAATGCAACAGTGTGTCTCCTTACCAGTATTGCTTGGAGAGATCATATCACCCTGGCGTTGTAGGAGCTGCATTGGTTGCCAGTATGTGGCAAACAGAATCTAAGCTTCTTTGTTAACCTATAAGGCCCTGAATGGACTTGACTGTCAACACCTGCATGATCTTCTGTCAACCCAGCTCTAGTGCTATCACTAGGGAGTTGTATTCCATAAATGAGGGACTAGTGCTTGATGTTGCTAGGTCATGATTGAAATCTGCTGGTGGCTGAGGCTTTGAGGTGACTGCCCTTAGACTCTGGGCTGCTGTAGACATCTTTGAATGGCCTCCACCAGAAACCACCTTGCAAAAATTAAAAACCTGGTTATTTTAGTTGACATTTTTAGTCTGATTGTTTGCTTTTGTTGTAAATTATTTTGATTTTCTGCCAATATATATTCATTGTTCTGTTTGTGAAATTTTCAGTTTTTGTGAAGTACCTTGAGTGTTGGAAAAGTCTGTCTGTCTGTCTATCTATCTGTCAATCTATCTATCTATTTGTCTGTCTATCTGTCTGCCTCTATATTGCATTGTGTTATTTGTGTACCATTACCTTATTTTGCACTGTCATTGCTATATTATAGGGTGGGCTTGTCGGGCAGTGACATTACTGTTTTTTTTTCCCACTGACTTGCTCTCATTCAGTCTGTTGCCACCTTTCCCCATCTCAGGGTCTTACCTGATGCCCACCAGTGTTCACCCTAGATTGGCCCCACCCCAGGGTGGGGCCATTGGGGGAGTCACATCACAATCCCCCCAAATGGTGCCACATGGTTAGTCTGGTGGCAGAGTGCCTCAGCTAGCTGTATGGGGCTTGGTGGGGATGCATGTCATCATGCCACGGTCAGAGTTTTTTCCCTTGGTTGTTATTGGGATGTGTGGCATGCAATGATGTAAAGGTGAAAGCGCCCATGTCTGGCACATCTTCCTGGATCCTGCAAACATCAGCTGTGATGCCCCCTGCCTCCACCAGGAGTCGGTCAAGCACTGAGTGCTATCCCCATTCTCCCCAGAGAAGGAGAGCAGTCCATCAGACGTTCAGTTCCCCCCTCCCAGCCTGCCCTCTGACTCCCCGGGCTTGCATCCAAACTTGGGTCATTGGCACTGCAAGTAAAAATCGAACTGCAGCACTGGCGAGCCAACTTCGGTGACATTATATTTTCCTGGGGGTGTCAAACATCCTGAGAGCATACTGTAAGTACTGTACTGTAAGAGGCTTCCCCAGGTGGAGGCACCATGTCATTCAAGGCCACCCAGCCAAGTGACACCAGATCAGGCTTTCACCCAGAAGATTTAAAGATAAAGCTTCACCGACCTGGACAGCTGCACCAACCAGTGGGAGGAGGTTACATTAGTGAAAAAGAAATAACAAGGCATAATCATGTACTAAACCCCAGTCTCCTAAATTCTGACAAGATGCTTTGCCAACTGTGTTAGTAGGCAAAGGTTAGCCTTAGCTTTATATAACTATTTTATTTTGGTACATTGATACTTGGATGGTAAATCAGAGAATAGAAATAGTCCATCAAGTCTGCACTCTTGTTCCTATATAGCTTTACTTAGCCCCATTTAGAGTTCTCTCTGCCCCATAACTCACTTTTATTTTGAATTACTCCCTTGAAACTATCCCACTGGGTTTTGAACCCTGAAATAGTCCCAACATTAATCATATTGCTATGTAGACTGCTCCACCTATCACCATCTCACTGAAGAAGTATTTCCTGACATCCTTCTTGAATTTCCTCACCTGCTAGTTTTTCTTTATTCTGATTTTTTTGCTCCTCCTCCTCCCCTAGTTTGCCTCCCCCGATAGTACCACCCAGCCCTGTCACCAACCTTCTTATGGGCTTGCAGGTTGACCACCATTTACTCAGGGGAAATTATGGTGGTGGGTGGCCTGCCACATCTGTCTTGCATGGCTCTGTGGGGCAGGGGTTGGGCTAGCACTAATTCTGGTGGAGTGAGACTTTTTCCTCTGTACTTTCTCCTGAAGGTGCTTGTATACAATGATCCTTGCACATGCGCACAGTGGCATGCATACATGTTGGCATTTGGTAGCAATCACTGCCCCTGAAATGTGAAAACACTGCGCTACTACATGGCCTCCACTGTGCGACAGTCATCCAACAGGATACAATGTCCCTCCTCTCCGATGGAAGAGAGCTGTCCCTGGGATGCTTAGTCCTTCAGCCCAAGCTGGCCCCATATGACTCGAATCTGCTCCTGAACCAAGGTCACCTATGTGATGGGCAGTAGCATTATCACTGTACTACAGGCTGTCTTTCCCTGCTATTTTAAACTTCTGCACCCATGATGGCTATGTTGTTGCTCAGCTTAAATAACTCTGAAGAGTCTACCTTATGTTATTGTAGGTTTTTATGTCCCACCTTTCCCACCTTTCATTCATTAAATACATGTCAAGACTGCAGAGTCATTCCTGATAGGTCTTTCTTTGCTGCCCATGCATCATTTTGTAAATCTTCACTGACCAGTCTCTGTCCTCTCCCAATCTCTCATCAGATGCAGGTTCTGAAACTGCATGCAGTAGTCCAGGTGTGGTCTATTATTGATCAGCCCAGTGGCAATATCACTTCTTGGTTGCAACTAGCGTAACCACGCCTGACACATTACAACTTCCAGTTAGCTTTCCCATATACTGTATTGCACAGGGAAGTGGTTTTCAGACTGCTGTTTAATATATCCCTTAGGCCTCGTTCCTCTTTTGAGTGATCTACATCGACCCCATTAATGTAATAGTCTGTTAAAGAGTTTTGTTTCCGTGTACATCACATTACATTTCTTTGGCATTGATGTTTTAGTTGCCATATGTTAGACCACTGCTCCAGCTTCTTTACATCCCTTGTCATGCTGCTGGGCATCTCTTCATAATCTAGCCTCTCAGTGAGTTTAATGTTATCAGTGAACAGACTCACTTTACAGTGCAACTCCACCCTGATGTCACTGAAATCTATGTTAAAGATTACCAGCTCCAGAAAGACCCCTGTGGTACTCCACTTGTGACTTTTCTGACCTCAAAGAATTTATCATTTAAGACAATCATTTGCGTCCTACAGTAGCTGACGACCAGTTCCTAATCCACATGGTAAGTCCTTCCAATAGTCCTGTTCCTCTTCCTTTTGGATAAGCCTCCCATGTGGCACCAAATAAAAGGTTTTGATGAAGTCATACGAGTGTTCTTGTCCACTATCTTTGTCACCAAGCTGAAAAAAATAAATCAAGTTCATTTGACATGACCTGCCCTTTGTGAACACATTCTGATTTCTACCTGTTAGGTGTTTATCCTCTTTTATTAAATGGGTCAAGAAGTTATTTTTGGTCAGTAGGCTGCGCGATGTCAGACTGCTACCACTGCTTAAAAAAGTGTGGGAAATCAGGACGCAGCACATTAACATATCAATGTATTTTGTAAGAAAATTCCTCAGTGCCACTACAAATATGGCTTCCACCCTTGCTCTCATTAAAAAAGTTAGCTTGGTCCAAAACATGAAACATCCCCAAAATGAAAAACAAACAAAAAAATAAATTAACTGTTCTTTCCCTTTATAATGCCCTTCTCACACACATACATCAACTACAACAAGCATTTGTCAATATCGAACGTTCGCCTTGTGCACTGGTGTCATGGGTGTGTGTGTTTGAAAATTGCTTCAGTGAAGGAATCATTTTATTAACATTTAAGAATGCAAAGTAGAAGTGATGATGTTGGGCACTGTAACTGTCTTGTTTGTTAATATTTGTGCCCTGAAAGGTGATTTTGCGCCTGCAAAATCACCTTTTGAGATGCAAAAAAAACCCATTTTGGCCAGGTTATGAGAAATGACAGCTGTCACATTTATGAGGTACTGTGAAGAAATGGACTATGTTGAAAATCTGGGGTCAAAATATTGAAAACTGCCAAAGTTACAACCCTGTGTTCACAAATTTCAGTGCAGGCTCATAACTTTGTTGTTGGTTGATATTTTGAGGCCAAATTTTCAACATAGCCTTCTTATGACCCCACCTCATGAACAAGTGCAGAGAAATATTTCAACTCCTGCCCGAAAGGTAATTTTGCGCAGTGACTGTGAAATCACCTTTCAGGATGTAAAAAACCATGTTGGCGAGGATCAGAAAAATGACAGCTGTCACATTCATGAGGTGCAATGAAGAAATGGTTATATTGAAAATTTGAGGTCAAACTATTGAAAATTGGAAAAGTTATGAGCCTGTGTTTGCAAATTTCAACTCAGGCTCATGACTTTGTTGTTTGCTGATATTTTCGTCCCAGATTTTCAACATAACCTTCTTATGACCCCACCTCACAAACAAGTACAGAGGAAATTTTCAACTCCTGCCCAAAAGGTGATTTTGCACAGTGAACACAAAATCACCTTTTGGGACAGAATTGCCTACCGTCACTTATTTGTTCATGAGGTGGGGTCCCCAAAAAGGTATGTTGAACACTTGGGGCCAAAATATTAAAAAATGGCCAAGTTATGCCACTAACTTGAAAACCAAATGGAAATACTTTGAAGTGTTTACCTCAGTTTGTGGTTGGGCTTTGAAGAGTGAAGACGTGTCTGCGGTCCAAAGAAGAGTACAGTGATGAACTCCCGGTGGGTAAGTATGGGGTGGGAAGGTGGGTCCTGACTGGGAGGGTTGGGTGAGGGTAGGTAACGGCACAGCAGACAATGATGGATGGTTTTCTTTTTTTCAGGTTTAAAAAAAAAATGATGAGGGACAGTTTTCTTTATTTCAGGGAGTTTTCTATTAATGGAGGACACTGGTGGATTGGGTATCCCAATGTCACTGGAAGGGACACTGTTACAATAATTAAAGACACTGGGGGATTGACCACACCCAATGTCAGTGTGTTATGTTTTGGGGGGTGGCAGCAACAGACATCGATGGATGGGGGATAAAAAAACATGATGAGGGACAGTTTTCTTTAGTTTATGGAAAGACCCTGGGGAATTGAGCACCCCCAGTGTAACTACAGTGTATGTGTGGGAGGGGGTGCTGACAGGAAGGGTCTCATTCGGGGACAGTTAGGGCCACCAGCAACAGACATCAATGGATGATTTTCTTTGTTGCAGGCATGCATTCCAGGCTGACCATGACAGATCAGCCTGGCTTGCTGTTCGGATCAAAGGGATGGCAACTTCTTTTGAATTAGTGCCATCCCTGCCCAGCAGGCCAGAAACTCTGTCATGGTCAGCCTGGGTGCTGATTGGTGTGGCACTGTCAGTCCACTGTAATGCTGCTCTGCATTGGGTGGACAGTGTCACACCCCTCAAAAGGCATCATCTTACCAAGCTGTGAAGTTGGAATCATAGCTTTACTCTTTTGAGCTTCTTTTCTGACCATCAGTAACCCCTTCCAATCCCTAACTGCCAACAGTACGAGAGAAACTTCTCCTCCTTACCCTCTCCAGATAAAATTGAATCCCAGGCTATACTGAGTTCTCCTGTTGTGTGTGCTTGTGTTGAGAGAGGTAAACATTCTGCCAGTAGATTTGTGCAGAAGTTTGAAATCTTGCATTGCATGATAAACAAACCTTCCATCTACTGAATGTGTGGAAAGACAGATGATAGGTTTGAATTGACTACTTATTACTGGTCACGTTTAACAAAAGTAAATATGTGTTTTCAATAAAATAGCTGACTTCTTTTTTAAGACTTTTCAGTGTCCCCATTTCATATGTGCAATAAGACACACCAGAATGTTGTAAGTTATGCAATAAGCACACTTCCAGGTGCTAAAGGCACTTGGCATGAATGCTTTTTTCCTCATAATGTACCTGGGCACATGTTTATCACATAACTACCCATACCATGTTTTGTCTCATTGCAGACGCAAGTCAACTATCTGTTCCTTTTATGATTCACTCCAACAACTTGCCCACTACTGACATTAGGCTCAGCGGCCGTAATTCCCTGAATTTTCCCTATTGCCACCCTTGTGTAGTTTGACCACATTAGATACCCTCCAGTCTTTCAGCACTGGAGTTTTCAATTTACTTTGTATGTAATTCAGTTTATTTTGTATATAAAAAAATCTTTAACACTACATTGCTCAATACCCCCAAACTATCCAGAGTGTCATTTCAGTACCTCAATAGCATTTATTTTTCTACTGTAATCTTTTTGCATAATGTCGTTATGCAGAATTAAATCAAAACTTTGTAAAGGAAGGATGATCTAATAAGGATTATTACTACCTGCAGCTAAACACTGTTAGATAAAACCCTGCTTTCTAGACCTTTTCAAAAGGACACAAAGAATAATAATAGAAAATAAATAGTAAATTAGTATATCAGCGCAAACTGTGAAAGGCAAAGTATTGCCCAAACTTCCTAGTGTTTGTGCAAGCTATAGCTATGGTTCAAATTGATTAGAACATTTCACAGGGATTTCTTTTTTTTTTTTTTTTAAGAAATGTGTAGCACACAATGGGCAGGATATTCAAAGCAGTTGTGCAATGCGCAAAAGAGTTGCACTGGCACAACAACCGAAATGCACTGTAGAGCGATATTTAAACACCGTGGCAGCGTGGTGCAAATTCCACTGTGCCAAGACACAAATGTTATGTATACAGCGCAAGTGCAGGGGGCGTACCCACGAATAAGCAGTGCAATGGCATATTCAACCACAAACCATAACGCAACTGGGGAGCAAGACCCCAGATGTGCCACCCTGATTTGAGCCTATAAAATCTGGGCTCAAACACACAGACAGGGATGCACAACACTGTGCAGAGAGAGAAAGACAGACAGAGTGACAGAGGGACACACACACACATACACACACACACACACACACACACACACACACACACACACACACACATATATACACACACTGACAGCCAGGCAGGGAGCCAGTGGAGAGCTAGGGTGAGATGGACAGTAGCCCATTCAACATGGAGGCAGTAATGAGGGGTGTGAGGAGGCAGGAGGAACAGCAACATTGCTGACGAAGGGTCCTGCGGTGGTATGCCCATCACAGATGGTGCTGTGCCTGCATCACATTCAAGAACTACAGTGATACAGAGATAGTGGGCTGGTACCTCCTGAACAGTGCAATTCTGAGGCAGCTCTGAGAGCTGTGCAGTGATGAGATGCAGGCACCCACCAGATGGAGTCATGCCATGTCTGTGGAGACTAAGGTGACTGCAGTGATGTGCTTGCTTGCCACGGGCACCTTCCAAAGACCAACTGGGGACACCATTGGGATCACTCAGTCGGCCACGTCCTGCCTCCTCACCCAGCTCCTCAATGCTGTGCTGCCACGTGTTGTGGAGTACATAAAGTTCCCCAGCACACAGGCGGAGTGCACAGCAAACATGCAGGCCTTTCACAGGGTTGCACGCATGCCAGGCATGATTGGGGCCATTGACTGCATCCACGTGGGCATCCACATACCACCTGTTCCCAAAGGGCCGGTCTACATCAACCATAAGGGTTACCTGTCAGTGAACTGCCAGGTGGTGTGCGATGCCACGGGGCACATCATCAATGTCTGCACCATACACCCCGGGAGTGCACATGATACATTCATCTGGCACAGCTCTGTACTGTGCCAGAGGTTTGAACATAGGGACATCCCTATGGGCCACCTAGTGGGTGAGTATGGCATGTGCTGGATTCTGCACAGCACTGCTGAAGGGGGTGTGCCAAAGTGAGCGGTGGCCATCCAGAACTAGGAAGTGTCACAGCACAGCAAAAGGCTAACCATATCCATTCCTTCACATGCGATGAAGCATACCCACTGCAGCCGTGGCTGCTCACCCCCTACTGACAACCGTTGACCCCTGCAGAGGAGCGATACAATGAGGCACATGCCAGCATGTGTGGTATAATCGAGCGTGTCTTTGGCATGCTGAAAATGCATTTCCATTGCCTCGACACGTCCGGCAGTCCCCTACAATACAGCCCATCGAAAGCCTATGGCCTATTCCTGGCCTGCTGCATGCTGCACTACATGGCCATTGACCGTGGGATAGCTGTTAAGGCAAATGATGGAGACAGTAGCGGGGATGACAGCAGTGATGTGCCAGAGGGTGGTGGGCAGCCACCCCATGGGAGATGCGACTCGAGACTGGCAGCGCAGGCAAGGCTTCACCGGGACACCATCACACACAAGCACTATGGTGAACACAGGTGAGTGCAGAGAGACACAGAGATGCACAGGCACACAGAGCAGCACATGACACACAAACCTGGATGAGCACAGCCGGAGGCATGCATGGTATGGGGCACACAGCAGACATTGGGGTGGCACAGGCACACATCAGCACAGGCATGCGCACACACACACAGACAGACAGCGGTACATGGGATGTATTAGAGGTGCTACACCAGTGCACAGGCACAGCCGGCAGCAACTGTAATGACCATCATCACACCCATGCCATGTGCCCCAGCGGCACAGCTGGCATACACATGGGGTTTGCAGAATAGCATGCCAGCGACACACCACAGGCATGCCACACCAACAACACCCACACATACACAGGGCAACAGCAGCAGATGGGGGTGCAGGGCAGCAGACAAGTTAGGCCAACTGCATGGTACCCCGACTGCCACTGCCATGTGGGCGGCAGTGCCTAGGCCGATCACCAGTCGCAGGCTGGCCATCAGCCATGGGGGGGTGTCCGAGGCCCCCCAGGGTCAATGTATGGGGCCACAACCATGTCTGCACAGGGGTGGAGAGGTTCCCAAACAGGCCTGCCCCCGGTGTACCCGGGATGCCAATATCTGATCCTGGCATCCACTGCAATGGGGTCACCAGATGCCATGACCGTGGGGTGGATAGTGCACAGTGGGGTGTCCTCTGTGTATGGCCAAGCCTAGTGGCAGCCAATGATGCCAGACCCGCTGTGATGGTACCAGTCATGCAGTCCATTGCTGCCACGATGACACCGGACATGTGATCCATCAATGCAGTCATGGCCTCCCGTGACTGGCGGAGCCCGTCCATAATCTGCACAATGCCCCTGTCCTGCTGCTCTGCACCTCTGCTCACAGTGCACACATCTCCATGGTGAGCAGCACCTGGTGTTCCACAGATGCGCGCAGCAACCATGTTTGCTCAGCCAGGCGATCGGCGTCCTGTGCACCCAGTCCAGGGTGCTGGGCTGCAGGGGATGTCACGTGTCCTGGCTATCCTCCCACTCTGGTGGACACTGCACAGGGTGCTGTACATTGGACCCAGGCTGTTCAGACGCACAGGCAGCGGTCCCCGCACCATGCTGCCCTACGTCCCCCATGACCTGCTGCTTGCTGTATGACCGGCCACTGGCCAGTACCATGCCCGTCCACTGAGCAGTCACCACTGCCCCTGCTGTGCACATTGGTGGCACCACCCACCAATGTGCAGCCAGGAATGGGTGGCAGCCATGCAGCCGTGGTCACTGTACTGTGCCCAGATGCCTCCTGTGATGCATCCAGGGACGTGTCGGGCACCATGTCCCCAACACTTTCCAGTATCAGTGTGATGTCATCATCAGAGCCGGACATGTCCCCCAGCTGGGTCTCTGCACACAGCACACTCAGGTTATCATCGTGTATGAACCCAGCCAGGGCGACGCCCAGCGCCAGGTCAAAGCCATCAGGTAGCTTGGCGGTGCTCACAATCAGCCCGTCTGGTCCGCACACACCAGTTGAGGTGGAGGGACCGTCCACCTCGGTCATGGCTGAAGCCAATCCTGCCCCCTCATCCACATGGAGACATGACGGTGCTACAATAAAGGAACAGTGTGTCAGTGATCGAACTACAGGCCCACATCCCTCTACACCCTGTGAGCATGAATCAGATGCCACATGCCACCCTGTGGCCATGCATGCCCGCGTTGATACACACAGGTGGCATGCCACACAGTGGTGAGCACCACTGTATGGCCACACACACATGCCAGATATGTTGTTAGGGTGTCTACTCACCATGCAGGGATGGGCTGCTGCCCAACTGGAAACCTCCTCCAGAGACGCCCTCCACCGCCATGCATCTGAGGGTGGATGCCACCAGTTCTTCTGTTTCCGTCAGGGTGGGCGCGGTGGATGAGCCACCACCGGTGGCACTGTGGGACGCATGTATGACCACCACCTTCTCCTTTATGTGTCTCCTGTCTGTCCCAGCCTTCTTCTTACACTCCTCTGTGCTTCGCTGGTGGCATCCATGCTGGTTCACGTAGTCCACCACTGCATTTCACCCTTCCGATCTCTCCTGGGGTGTGCCAGTGGCACCACTGAGGAACCCCTCCCTAACAAGGTAGACCTCGTACAGGGCATTGGTCTCAGCCTTTATGAAATTGGGTCGTCTCTTCCGGGCAGGCCCATGGCCCTCCTCTTCCTCCTGTCCTGACATTTAACTACAGCTCCTGCAAGACTGGCATGAGCTGTGACCACCTCATGCCCCAGACCCCTCTCCAATAAACCATCACTTGGTCGGGATTCTGTCCTAATTGTTTTCCTCCCTGATGGATGGCCCAGTTCTCAGCCCAATAAATGTAGGAGTGTCCAAGGATCCAAACCAGTCTGATCCTTCCCTGACTTGTGGAAGACAGAAAACCAGTTTCCTCACATATCTTTTATAGCAATTAGACCGCCACCTTCCAACCTTCTTAATTTCTTCCTCTGACCCCCTTGTCACTGCCAGCATTGATATGACTCCAATTCTAAATGAATAACTCTGAGGGTTCTCTCCCAAGTGTGCCATTCCCTTCTTTATCACCCCCGTTACTTGGAAACATGTAATTAGCTTGCCGTCACCATGTGTGAAGAACTGACAGGCCCTTTTTGCCTCCTCCCCTTGTATTTCCACAGAGGTGACTGGGCATGTCACCTCCATCTCTTGTCTTCCCAATACGATCTCTGCCCCCATCTCCATCTAATCAATCTTAGAACGCCTCAGCCAAATTGTCACCCTCTCTTGTTCCCAGCGTATTTTTTTCCCCACAAACCTCCTATATTATCCCTTTTGTGACCCACCACTACTTCACTGACACTGAATGCATCTTTTGCCATCACCGTAAAAATGGCCCTAAATAAGCAGGCTTCAAAGTCTGATGTACATATCTCCCCCAAGACCCCTACTAGTTCTTCAAGTTTTTTTCCTGCCACTGGTTTTCTCAAGTCTGCCTTTCCTGCTTTTAACCGCTGCCACCCCATCAACATGTGCCAAACCACTTTAAACTTATTCTGTTCAGCCCACCATTTTGTGCTGCAAGCCCATCCTATCCCAGCTAACTGTACCCCCATTATCCCACTAGCCATTCCTGCTTTCTGCTTTTTAACCATGTATTTTGTTATCTGGTCCTATGAAACTGGTTCACTTATCTTGAGCCCTTCCTGCTCCCGGAACTCTTGAAATGCCCCCCACGCCCCTTCGTATGCCCTCAGCATGTTGGTAGACCAGGAGCTCCTGTATAGCAGTCGGGCTTCTTCTAGCCAATTTCCCATACTCCCTCTGATATCGTCATTCTTTGTGCAGCTGCTTGTGGCGCCATAGACCTGAACCTCTCCAGCTGTAAATGGGAAAGTTTGTCAGCTATGTCATTTTTTACTCCCTCAACATGTTTAGCTTTAAATGACATGTTTAGTCTTGGATCCTCAACGTGTGTTCGACAAAACTTTTGTTGAATGCCCCGACAGTGAAACCTGCAGGTCGACTCCAGTTTACAGTCAGCTGCCAGTTTCCAGTGCCACTAAGTGTTTTCTTAAGCCCCCTGAACCCCCCACATGGGGGCTGTGCCCCCGCACCCCCCTAGGATTATCAGTTCCAAGTTGGACCTGATTTGGGGGGGATGCAGGACTCCCGACAGACAGTGCCAGGTTCCAGCGGGTTCCCTACAGTGGCATGGTACTGTAGTCGCTGTAGGGTACCTCACTGTCAAAAAGTAGCTGTTGGTTGGGTATTCCTTTAGTCTTAATCCCCACAGCACTAGTTGTCTCAAAACCCTGTTTGCTGATGCTGAGTATCCTCCCTGCTGATTTATAACCTCTACCACAGCTCTGTTGTCACACCAGAACGTAATCTTCCTGTTCCTTAGGTGCTCCCCCCATGTCAGCAACGCCAACCTTATGGGAAAAATCTCCAGCAGTGTTATGTCCTTCAATAACCCCCTTTCTCTCCAAGATTCTGGCCATGCTTCTGAAATCCATTTCCCGAAAAATATGCCCCCGTGCCAATAGAACTGGATGCATCCATGTACAGTATACTGTAGGTCCAAATCGTTATTCCATAGCCACTCCTTCTGCCAGAACGTGTATGTGGCCTCATTATAGTCTATTAAAAATTGCTGAGACACATCCAGTTCCTGCCTCATCCCCTGTGAAATGTCCACCCAATGGTGTGGCAGTTTAGCCCCCCCCCAGTTGCCCTGGCTAATCTCCTGGTGAAAACCCTCCCAGGCACCACTGCCCTGCACACAAAATTCAAATATCTCAACAGCTGCTCTACCTGACCCAAAGGGACTCTCCTTCTCTTCTTGACCTCCTGTAGTAGTTCCCTGAGTCTGGTCACCTTCTGTTTTGGGGTAACCTAAAAACCTGCTCCTCTGTACCTACCTCGATCTCCAGGAATTCCAGCTTCTAGCTGGACCATCCATCTTCCCCTCTGCAAGTGGTACCCCTATCTTCCTGCACATATCCTGAAAATCTAGAAGCATTGACTTTGTCTCCTCTCTGCTCTCCTCCACCAGCAGGAAATCATCTAAGTAATGTACCACCGCCTTGTGCCCGTATTTTGCCCCAAACACCCATTGCATCCAAGTTCTAAATGCCTCGAACTTCGCACAGGTTGTGAAACAGCCCATGGGCATTGCCTTGTCAAAGTAAAAGAACCTTTGGAAGTGAAATCCCAACAGGTCCCAATCTTCCTTCCTGACTGGTAGTAACCAAAAAACCGAGTAAGTGTTGGTCTTTGCTAGCCATGCCCCTTCCTTTACTCTCATCATTTCCACTGCCTGCTCCAATGTTGCATAAGAAACTGTGCTACATTCCCAGGGGATGTGATACATTCACCAATGCCTCCTCCAGATATGACAGGTGATGGATAAGCCTAAACTCCCCCTGTTGCTTCTTGGGCACCAGCCCCAATGGTGAAACCCCCAGACTGGGTAATGATGGGGTCTGAAATGGACCCTCTATCCTCCCAGCCTCAGATTCTTTCCTTATTTTCCTTTTTGCTATATCCTGTTTCCCTTTTAGTGAAGCCAAGTTCTTGGCTTTCATGCTCCTTCTCACCCCTTGATACTCCAAACTAAAGACTCTTTCGAACTCTTCCACTAGTATCTTCCCTGTCCTTCTATCTGGGTATCCTTTTATCCATTCTTTAACCACCCCACCCTGATTGGAGTCCTAGCTAACCCAAATCTCCTCCCTCACTGTTGCCCGCCCCTCCCTCATTGACTCTCCATGCCACCTGACCCATACACCCTCTCCCTTGGAATCCCTTCCCCCTCCCATTTTGGTAACCCCCTTGCTCCCTGAAAGGGCTGCCCGTTACCCCCCCTGCCCATTTGTTCTCTCCCCCATTGCTCTACAGCGTGTCACTGGATGCTGCCCAGCACACTTCGAGCAGATGTGTCTGAACTTGCAATTGGCCCAAGAACATGATGCCTTGTTGAATCCCCAGCATCTTTTTATCTGCTGTCCATTTCCCCATTGTCTATTCCCTTCCCCTAATCCCCCTCATGTCCTTACAGACTTCTCACCCATAATTTGGAATGTGTGGTATCCCACCTCAAGTCTCCCCTAGCTGCCATCCTCTGCCTGAAAGCTTACTAACATACTAAAATACCAGCAGAATATGCCTAATGGTCTTTCGCGTCTGCTCGTTTGGTCAGCCCCCACCCTGGGAGTTGACCTTGCTGCCCCCCTCGCCTTCTCTGGCTTCTCCCTTCCCAGTTCCAGATATTCTCGCTGCATTGGATTTTGCTTCCAGAACCTTTCCCCTGTACCTGTCCCACCCCCTCTTGAACCCCTTCACCATCTCTGCCTCCACCAGCCCCCTAGGCAGCGCATTCCATGGCTCCACCACCCTGTCAGTGAAGCAGCACCTCCTTCTTTCTCCCCTGAATCTTCCCCCCTCCAGCTTCCACCCATGCCCTCTAGTGGCCCCCTCCTCCTTCCTTCGAAGCACCCTGACTGTTCCTTCCCTATTTCCCCCTTCATGTACCTGAAGATCTCTATCATGTCCCCCCGGTCCCTTCTCTGTTCCAATGTGTACATATTTAGCTCTTCGAGCCTCTCCTCATAGGTCCTGTCCCCAAGCCCCAAATCATTTTGGTTGCCATCCTCTGGACCCTCTCCAGGAGTTTAATGTCCCTCTTTAAGTGTGGCCTCCAAAACTGCATGCAGTACTCGAGGTGTGGCCTCACCAAGCAGTTATATAGAGGGAGTATCACTTCCCTCCTTCTGGAGGTGAGCCCCCTAGCGATGCATCCCAGCATCCTGTTGGCCTTGGCTGGTGCCGTCCTACAAGTCTCCGAGTTGTTCATCTTGACCTCCACCACCACCCCAAGTCCCTCTCAGCCATCGAGACTTGTAGCATTTGCCCCCCGAGGGTGTACACTTGGCCCGGGTTTCTGGCCCCCAGGTGCAGTACCTTGCATTTCCCAGCATTGAACCTCAGCGTCCACTTTCTAGACCATCTTTCCAGAGCCTCCAGGTCCCCCTGTAGGGCAATCATCCCCTCCTCTGCATCCACCACCGCCCCCAGTTTTGAGTCATCCGCAAAGAGACTCATCTCACTCCTGATACCTGTCCTTATGTCAGAGACATAGGCATTGAACAGGAGGGGCCCAGAGACTGATCCCTGTGGGACCCCATTAATGACCCTCCTTGGGGATGAGACTATCCCGTTAACTACGACCCTCTGGGTCTGGTCCTGGAGCCAATTGCCTATCCATCTGATCATCTGGTTCCCCACACCCATTTCTTCCAGCTTATCCAACAGGCCCACATGATGAACAGAGTCAAATGCCTTGCTGAAGTCTAGAAAGGGGACGTCCACTGGTCTACCCAGGTCCAAGGCACTCGTCACCCAGTCATACAACTCCACAAGGTTTGTCTGACACGATTTCCCCGGGATGAATCCATGCTGTCTATCGTCCAGGCACCCTGACTTTTCCAGGTACCCCCCCAGCCTCTCCTTGACAATGCCCTCCATCACTTTACCCACCACCAATGTCAGGCTGACAGGCTTCAATGTGTTTTATCTACCCCAGGCCCATCTTTGCCTTATAGGCGTCCTTTACTGTGGCGGCATATGTGAGCAGTTGAATGGCCAACTCCAGCTTCTTTTCTAGTTGGATGGCGCTAAATGTGGAAAACATCACCTGCCATGTTGCTATACTTTTTCCCTTATAATTTATTTCTTCTGACTTGTTTCCTGTTATCTCTAATGCTACCACCATCTCGGAGTTACCCACCATTTCTTTTTGTGCATACCTCTTTGCAGACTCTCTGTCTACCAATGTGAATATGTCCACGTATTGGCCCTTACATACCTTCTCTTTAATAGTTAAAGGTACATGATCCCCCAGTGTCATGCCTGGTATCCCTTTGTTACCACTTTGGTTTTTGTGTTTCCTTTCATCTAGGCTGCCTTCCATTCCTCCAATGCCCTTTCTATTTTCTCTATCCCCTTCTCCCCCATATCTCCCAGCATACCTGCTAAATATTCAGTCAGATCCCCGCCCGGTTCTGATCTCCTGTATACTTATCACTTGTGCCCTCTTCGGCACCCAGTTCCTGATCTTGTTCCAGTGCTGGCACCTCCCATGGCATCCTTTTTTCAGCTGGCTCTTCCCAGAACCCCCCCACAGTGTCTTCCACTTTCCTGCTGCTTTGGTCACCTCATTCTGTTTTGCTGCCTCTCTCAACTTGTTCATCTTCTCCATTAAGCTTTTTCCATGCCCTTTCTTGTTTTTCACCCTCGCAGCCTCTTCTGCCGTCTCTTCTTCTGCGCCATCTGCAGCATCTCGTTGACCTTTTGCATAATTTCTGCCACCTGTTCCATCATCTGGACGCTTGTAATTTCTTTGTTTCCTGCCATCCTGAATAAGTAAATACTTGGGGGGATATATAACAGAAACATGGTTACCCTCTGTCCTAGTGTCCCCCATACCGGTTGCTTTTCAGGTCTTACTGTGTCATATTTTTTCCATGAACTTCCCCTCACCCAATCTGTATTGTCTTTAGTGGCGCATTCCCTTGTATTATTCCCTTAATTATTTTATTATTTTTTTTTGACCAATGTTACTGTCCCCTGACATGCTTGTTGTCTATTTAGTTATTTATTATTATGATTAATATATATTTTATTTATATTAACCCTCTCCCGCCACTGTACACAGTTGTGTAATATTGCCCCCTTTTTTTTTTATTATTCCAACGCACAGCATCAGCCAACAAGCCTGTGTGGCATAATCCCATAGTACCTTCCAGGCTGACTGCAAAGAAAAACTAAATTTTGGGGCCAGCTAAACCCAGGCACTGCCTTTTCCCCTTTAGCCCCTGCTGTCTGAGTCTTGCTGTTTTGTTCTTCCTGCCTATAAACTGCGACCATCAACCATTACCAGAGACACAAATGGTATGTCCCCTCTTGTCTTCCAATTCTCCATTTCTATTTTGTTCATTCATTTATTTATTTATGTATTTTTTTATTGTTTTTGTCCCCCTCAGCCTTCAGCATGATCCTCAGGTCCTTTCCTCTGAACTATAAACATGGCGTTCGCCTATGATCTCTGGCGTGCTGCAGGCGCATTATCAAGTAGCATGCACAGCCCATAATTCCCCGAGTGTCAGGCCTGCAGTCCACCTTGGCCTAAAGCCTACAGTTCTGGGCCTACCTTCCAGCTTCTAAAAAGGACCAGAAGCCAGGCATCCAACTGCCGTGCACCACTCCTCTGCCTGAAAGTCCTGGAGCCCCTTTCGCCTTTCCGTTGCGATGGCGTGGTGCGGCAGGCAACCCCCTCCTAATGAGGCCACTGGTCTGGTCCACATGACTGCTCCCCTGTCCCCTACCCAGCCAATCGACTCCACCATTGTGATGGCGGCCCAGGATGCCACACGACCAGGGGGGCCCACGGTGAACAACAACACCTCCATAAAAAAAAAGACCCTGTGCAGCCTGAGGCCCTCTTGCATTATCCCCCCTCCTTACAGCAAATCCTGTGCCCTGGACTGTGCATCGCCAAACTGGAAGAGGAACAAAGAAAATAAATCAACGACACCCCCCATGGATCCTGTGGACCTCCTGTGTAGCCCTAACCTCCTCGTGGCTCTGGCAACTCTGTTGTCTCTCTCTTGGTCTGTACCTCCTCCTGACAGCCAGACAACCCAAACAGCATGGACCTCCTACCATTATTCCTACCCATGGCTGGACCACAAACAGGGCAGCAGTGCCCTATAACTGTTATGTACTCAGTTATGTAGTACAACTCCTATATACCTCCCAAAAATGCTCCCTCAGCATCTAATTCACTAGGGAACCTAGTACAAGGTTATTAAATCAGCTCTCCACATTTGTCATATGGTCACAGGTCCCCTCAGCTCCTGCCCAAAAACAATCCTCTGCGTAGAACAATACAAAATGGAAGAACAGAAGCCAAAGACATTTTCCCCGGTGGTACTCTTACTTTCTAAATTGCCTGAAAATGCATCTGCTGTTTCTCCATTTACTAATTTATTATTATTATTTTTTTTTTGCCAAGCCTGTTAACAATGTATTTCTACCCCTTAACAGACCTTTCCTCACATGGCCCTAAAACTCCTCTGCTACTTGCTGTAATTCCTGCAATTATTAGCCAAATTGAACTGTTTCCTTAATTGCAGATTATGTGCTGACTGTAAAGCACCTCTAGGAAAACTCCCTGCCCAAAAGGCCTGCCACTAGCACACTGCAAGCTAACTCCCTTGCCTAGTTACTGCTCAGGCCTCTGCCATGTGGCCAGGCCTACCCTACCTGAAAATGCCTTACATCAAGTAGTTGAATTGTGAATTGCCAGTCCAAGTGCTGCCCTCTGGTCTAAATTCAGTTCCCAGCAAAAAGAGGGAGAACCCCTCCTCTGCTGGCACCTACATACCCCCTAGGCCACCCCCTTTCCCACCCAATCCAATCCTTACTTGCTTACCTGTCCTGTAATATTTGTCATCAAGGGATAGCATCAGGACCCCCTTGCCTGAGCCTACCTTCCTACCATCCTCCCACCTCAACCTAAGCCTACCTCCCTTCCACCCCCAGCCATTCCTGCCCCCCTGTGCCTTCTTTCCAAGGGAATCCCCTGACAATTTAGGTTGTCCTTAAGGGGCAACCGCACTTGTCAGTATTTTCCATGTCTGCCCCCATGATGTTGTTTATGCAGGCCCCTGTTGCCCTGCACCAGCATACACCTACCTCTTGAGGCTGCAATACCGGTCCTTGGCCTGTGTTGTCCATCGGCGCTTTTCCGGTGCATCGCATGCAATTTAGCGGATGTGCAATGGTAGTGAGATGCTAATGCACCCCATTGTGCTGAGCATTTGCTAATGAGATGATTTGCATACAGTGGCTGAATATCACAAACTTGCTTCATGTGCAATGTGAGTGCTCCAGAGCAATACTGTTATGCATAGCTGGCGCATGTGCGGTGCGCATTCCTGCTGTGCGCATGTGTGCATGGCATTGCAGGGGTCCATCATGCATCCTGTATTATATGCACGTAGCAGTGCTATGGTGCAGTGCTATTGCACATCAGCTATTGTGTTGCATGGTACATCACATGGCATCCTCTGTCAATCCCGTACCGTGCACATGCGCGATCGTATCAGTGCTGTCCACTGCGCAGATGTCACACACATGGGCGTCCAGTGTAACAAACCTGACCCCACTCACCCAGTGGCCACATGTGTGTATCAAGTATGTCCGTGTATGCACAATGCTACCACATTGCGCATCACCACATTGTGCAATCATTGCATTCAGTTCCCTATCACACATTCCACATATGCTGCTCCCATGTGCGTGATCTCACTGCCATCCAGGCCTCCATTTAGACTTGACAGAGGACATGGCGCAGGCATGGTCTAGGAGGGCCCTCAACTGGTCAGAGGTTGAGATAGTCAATCTTGTGGCACTGGTGATGCCTTTTGAGGGCCAGCTGTTTGGCACTGTATGACTGCAGTAGGCCAGGGGGATGTCTGGGTGCAGGTGGCCTCGGTCATGAAAAGCCACATTGGAGTGGCACACAGTGCTGAGCAATTCCACCACAGGTATGAGGACCTACAGTGCAGGGATTTGGAGTGGCTGCACAGGATGCAGGTACGCATCTAGCGTGGTGCAGTGCCACAGCCAGGTAGGTGTCTGCAATAGTCATGCATGCCCCTTTGCTCCCCTGTGGTAGTTGTTGGAATGTGGTACACAGTCCACTGGTGGGAGGCAGCACCATCCTGCTGGCTGCTGGATGCCATGCATGGCTGCTGCACATGTTGCAGTTGTGCAGGCAGGGTGGGCCGCAGGATGGTCAGGGTCACGCCTTGCTCCATGCTGGCTGTGCGGTGGGGGGGTGCCATGCATGCCTGTGTTCTCATGTCCACTCTCACCTTTACATCCACAGGGCTCCAAGACCGCAGGTGGGCCAGGGAGACCGCGGCAGAGGCACAGGACCAAGGTAGCCCACAGCGAGCAGCACCAGTAGGGTATCACCTGGCAAGTAGGTGTGTCTTCATTGCTGGTACCTGTCACAGTGTGAGTGTCATGTGTCATGGTCAGGCCAAGCTGTCCATGGTCCCATGTCCGCAGGGCTGTGGTAACGCACCTACCATTTGTCTGTGCCACTGTTGCACGTACTGTGGCAGCGTTGCACCATCTGGTGGGGGGGTGTGCGCAGCTCCCACACTGTGTGCTGCCACGGTGCCGGTGCTCCATGACATGTGCCCATGCGCGTGCATACATGGGCACACTGTGCCGCACAGTCTGGATGGCTGCACCATTGTGGTGTGCTGTGTGGCTGACTGGTATGGCCCCCTTGAGCGGCCCATCTCTGGTCCCCTAGTGGTGTGTGCCCCCACAGTCCATGGCACACTGTGGGTGGGATTGTGTTTGTGTGGCTTTGCACTGATTGACTGTCCTGTCCCTTCCCCTAGGTGGTCACAGGACGGTAGCTGGGGGGGCGGCATGCCCACATGTCCAGAACATTGGACAGGTCCTTGCACTCCAGAGGAGGCTCCTTGCCCTGCAGCGGCACCACATGTGGGAGATGGCAGCATTGAGCAGGGAGATCCAGTGGCTGGGGTGGTCTGTCAGGGGCCACAAATAATGGACATTTCCACTCCCTGCTGTACATAGCCCCCATCCCTTCCAAAGACCTCTTACCCTGCTGTCCCACATCTACCTGTATAGCCCCTGCTCCCTGTCCCCATCCCCTTCTCCCCCATCCCTGACCCTGTTTATTGCTGTTTCTATTGTTCTTGTTATATAAAGCCTTTTGTTCACTATGGGCCTGTGTCAGTGTCTGATCTGCAGGTGGCGTGTGGAGCCATGCTGCAGTTGTGTACCTGTGGTGCACCTAGGGACGTGCCACTTCACGGGCAGTGGGCATGTGTGGTCCGGCTGTGGTCAGTGTTGTTGCTCATGGCCCTGCTGCATCTGCCTGTGGGTTGGCCATGGTAACCCGTGAAATGAGTGAATAAAAAATAGTGACCACATCAACAGCGCTGGCAAAAACGCGAATCACAAAGTAAGCGACAGTAATAATAGCTAACAAGCAGAAATAGTGCCACCACTTGACATTCTTATAACAATAAAAGCGAATGTAATAGTGACAACAACAACGCGGCATCAGAGCAAGACATGCAAGACCGGAGAAAGATAGAGCATGCTATCTGCTGCTGCTGCTGCTCCGAACCTCAGGCACAACAACAATGAGTCAAAACATTGACATCTTGAGTTTAAAAAAAAAATGTGTCTCAATGACTTGGTTTAGTTTATTGATTCCTCCACCAATAGTGCCAGACAATGAGTTTTACAATTTAAAAAAAGTCTTTTATACCAGGACTTGCTCATACCTGGAACTGAAAATTGTATGCCAGCCCTTGCAGGTATTCGTATCTGCTTCTATGCGAATATTCTTTCACAATTGAAGCTACTCTTTCGTCCACGTTTTTGTACTTCTTTTTTCTGGAACTTGTACTGGCTTCTGAAACCATTTGTTCCAGCTTCATCTCAGTAAGCCGTTGTTCTTCTTTCAGGTACAGAATAAATAGTTGGGTGACAAGCACCTAGATGGCTATTAAACCCCTGATGCCACCCCTCCACAGCATTATTTGTATGAGCCATTCCCCAGCATCAGGTGTGTGAGTATGTTCTTTCAGTAAAGCACTAACAGAGTTTCCCACCGTGTGCATCCTAGCCAGACAGGAGAATTTAGGACCAACAGCACAGCACCAATAAACCTTCTCCCCCCTTTCCTTGTCCTTTCTGTTCACTTAGCCTACATGTATAGCCAGTGGCTTACCTTTCTGACTCGCGACTGTTTCAAACGTCTCCATCTCTCACCATCTGTCACCATCAAATGCAGTCTAATATAGTGGTATCCATTTAAAATGTATACTGCTGCATTTTGGGTAATAGGAAATACCTGGTCATCAGAGAAAAGGTAAACAGAGTGTAGGTTACATCTGCTGGCATTATTAGGATCCTCCGACTCTGTGAAGGACTGGATTATGTTAGGCATGCCATGTGCTTTTATTGCAGTCGTCCAAATAGGTAAGCGCCATTATTTAGTAACGCAATTCTGCAGCTTGCCGTTATGCCATCGCTATATTGATTATCACAATTTAAATTCACAATTATCACATGGAACCGTCGGCCATGCTTGGTGTGTCACTGTGTTGCTGGTGTATTGCTCTGTGCTGGGGTTGGGTGGCCGGGGGGTTGGTGTCTTCTATGCATGGCGCAATTGTATTCCCATGGACTGTTCCATCTGTCATCGCATGGCCCTCACTGTGCACTGGTGCACGCACATGCCCATGGGTGTGTTGCCTGCCTGTGCCTTGTGCCTGGAGTGTCCTGCCCTGCTGGTGCTGATGGCACGGGGACATGTGTGGTGTTGTTCGTGGCCCGTGCTGGGTGCTGTATGGTGCAGCCATGTGGGGACTGGGGCAGCATACTGTTGTGCTGCCCGTGAGTGTGCTCCCATGCAGTTTTGGGGTTATGGTTCCCCAAGTCCCTGTGGCTGGTCAGGCCAACATTGCTGTGCATGCCGATGTCCTGGTGCGTGTGCCTGGTGACACATCATGTTGCAGCTGGTGGTGCACTGACATGCAGGCCTGTGCTACTGGCAGGGGTCCCTTCCCTGCAGTGCAGCCCATGTGTGCATGGGCTGTGTCCATCCTATGTGGACCCATGACAGGATGGATGATCGGTGCCTCACCCGTCCCTGGTCGGTGGGCCCTTGTGTCCGCCTCATCCCTGGCACCGTGCCCTCCATGCACCATGGCCATATTTGGTGGATGTCTGTTGTGTGCACTGTCATTGGCATGGATGGTGTTGCAGGCCTTGGGTGGGTTCATGTTCCAGGGCGGTAGCCTTTGGTTGTCTGTGGACCTTCCCCTGGTGCCCTGTTTGCCCTCCGGGTCCATGCTTCTGTGTTCATGGGTGTGCCCTGCTGGGTGCATGCTTCCTTCACCCTCTGGGTCCTTGCCTCTGTATCCCTGTGGTTGCTATTTCCATGCTCCATGGGTGTTTGCTCTGGTTTGCTCCACGCATCCATGGTTACACTTGTGCATCTCTGGTTGCACCATGGCACATCTTTGCCATATTCAGCTGACTTGCACTTGCTCATTTTGGCCAGCACAACCTCTGAATATGGCTCCTGGTGTGCCATGGTGCATCTCACTTGCACTGCGCTGGCATTGCACTGGCGTTTGGCACATTTCTGAATATCTGACCCAGTAAGTTATGAGTGCCACTACCAGGGAAGGAGATAGTTCTCCTTTTGATGTCATTTACACTGCTGGTACCTCTCTACTCATAGAATCATAGAATCATAGAAATCTGATGGCAGGAAAGGACCCTCTGGCCCATTGAGTCTGTCCCTTCCCCCTCCCCTTACTCATCACCTATGTCATGGGGCCTCCCCTTCCCCCACTTGCCAACCCCTAATGTCTGTCCCATGCCCTCTTGAATCCCTCCACTGTTTCAGCTCAATGCACTCTCAAGGACAGACAGCTACTGTTACTGTCAGTGGCATTAAAAGATGTCGTACCCTCTTCCTGGGCTGGAACTCTGTCTGCTCTTTTGCTGCCCTTTGACACCCCAAGACTGCTCACCCCATTACTCTGTATTCTCAGTGACACACCTGATCATATCAAGCTTGTTAGTGATGACAATGTGAAAGGGTTGCAGATGTTATCAGGATGAGGAGTTTCACTGCTACTGCTGGGGTGGTGAGTTATTTGGTGCCAGTACCAGTTGGAGGAGTCTGGGGAGACTTGCCACTGAGAGGTGTAGGAGTGTGAATAATAGTTGATGTCACCTGTTGAACATGTGAATAATGAAATGAATGATTAGTTGATCATTTGTGAGCTGAGTGTTAGAAAGGCTAAGCATTAAAGAGTCTCAGGATCTAGCCTTGACATGAAGTCAGTAGAAGTGGAGGAGGAGGAGGAGGAGGAGTACAACTAGGAAGTTGTGTGGACACATTCTGGCTGGTTTCTTCAAGATGTCTTTCCTGCTGTGCCATAAGAATATGCAACAGTTTTGGCTTGACATAGTCTATGTGTCTGTGAAGAATTGACACATCTTTGTATCTTGGATCGGGAGGTGTTGTTATGCTAAATTGCATGCCCAATCTAATGCTGTCAAACGTGTCTGAAAATTGTATCAGAAACATATCTGCCACTCCTTGAATGGGTATTGCATCCTGCTCCTGCTGCTGCTGCTGTTATTGTTCAGATGAACTAGTGGCATCACTCCCAGTCCTATTGTACGTACTGCTGTGTAGTGTGCAGGGAAGAAGATGGTGTCATCCACATGCAGCAGTGACACGTGATGAGGAAAACATGATTCATGATAGAGGAAGAAGGATGAAGAAGAAAATGTGTGATATTCAGAACCAGTCAATTTCAGTTGTTTTTATTGTAATGTAATTATTATTAATTATTCATAAACTTGTCTTTACAGTATGTGCTGAGAAAACATCATTAATAATGTAGGGAGGAGAAGGATTACCTAAAGTATGTGTTATTTTTGGAAGCAAGACTTGAGAGGAGACATCTATGGAACTGTCAGCACTTGAAGAAGCAGGAGGAAAGGTAGATAATTTAGTGCAGACATGAAATGACTCAGGCAGGTACTTTCTTTTTAACAACAAATTCAACACTGACTGGGATGTGTATGCTGGGCCCGGCTCTGGCTTTTGGTTGTTGGAACCTTTATGATACAGTACCATTCCGGTACCAAGGAATGGATAAGTTGGCTGAAGCTGCTGCCACCCATGGTGGCTGGATTACTTGAATTAACCATCTTATCCCATCACTTCCCATACCTATCCAAATCCAACTATCCTTGCTGCTGCTGGTCCATATGACCTGAGTGGGGATTGGTAGTAGACATTTCTGTTAGGAGTCTACTGTACTTACATTTTAAATCATTTTCCAGAACACTGGTTCCAGAAGTTTGAGTAGACTTCACTGACTCCAAATTACCTTTTTAACACACTGGAGTGCCACATGATTTCAGTGGATCTGTGGTATCATTAGTAAAATAACCCACACTGCAGAGGCTTCATTTGGTCTTGTATGCACATTGGACTGGTGGTGGTGGTGGTGTGGGCTGTGTGGTACATTTGGAAGAACTGAATGACAATTATGAGATTACAATGCTGGCCCAGTGGCGTGGAGGGCTGAGGCTCTATCAACACCTTACCCCCTGCCACACTGGTGACCCATGTTCAGTTACGAGCATGGGTTGCTTGGGGTCAGCTGGGGAGGGAATGGATTGAGTACCCAGCAGTTTCTCTCTTTTCCTGGGGGGAGGAACTGCAAGCTTCACTGAATGACTGCCACTTGGTGGAGGCCACATAGTAGTGCAGGTCGAGGAGGGCAGTTGAAGAGAGGGCTGCGGGACTCCATGGCACATGCATGCCTCCACACACGCACTTAAGTGCATGCACCAGCATGGTGAACAAGGGACAAAAAATTGAAAAAATAGGATAGGTGTTGGCTAAATGAAGCCCTGCCCACCTGCCTCCACTAAACGCCATCAGCTGACCACTGTGCCCCATCTGGATGTGTGTCATCAGATGGAGGGAGGACAGCCCTCCCCTTCCTGGTTCCACCATGGGGGGAATCCATAGGGGATCTCGGGCACAGTGGTTCAGTGTGGCAGATGCCAGACGAGTGGAAGTAGGGACAGGGCAGAGAGCCTGCCCATGCTGACACAGAGGAAAAAAAATGTATACAAAACAAATTATGAGCTTGCAAGATGATTCCTTTTTTCAGCCACTGTGGGCAGCAGACAAGCTATATGAGAAGATAATCTGATATGCTATGATATAAGGTGTATGAGAAGATAATATAATCTTATGGGATATAATTATTATTATTTTATTGAATTTTGCTAACAGGGTGGGCCCACTGAGACCAAGGGTCCCTTTTTCAGGGGCGAACTTGGATTAGTTACATATACAGAAGTCACAGTACATGATCAAATGCAGCATGAACAAACATGATACAGATAACAGCATTTTACACAGAACTAAGTAATACAGTATAAGCAGACACGTATACGTATGCAGACAGTAACATGTAGTGGTTGGGACTGTACATGACTAGGTATTAGTTACATATGCTAGGGGTAATTACATTTATCCAAATTACTTACTATGGAAGTGCAACATACATCTTAAATGGTGCTCAGGTAAGCACCTTGTTGCTACATCAGTAGTAATATACCACAGTACATAGAACAGGCTCAAAGGTGCTTTGCCAGACAGAGCCTGCTTTGTAAAGATCAACAGGCACAGGTATAATTATTTTTAGAGGAGATGAGTACTTTTAGTGAATGTTTAAATGAGGGGCAGTTCTACAAGGTTGAAGGGAGCTTATTCCAGAGCTGTGTAGCTCTATATGCAAACAATCTTTGACCAGCAGCCATGAGCACTCTAGTTACTTCCAGAGTGGTTCTGAAGAGGACTGGAGAGTTCTTTCATTTCGTCTATGCACCACTATGTTTTGAAGGTGGGGTAGATGATTCCTTAAGATTTTGTTGGTAAGGCAGAGTAAGGGGTGATTAAGTTTGTCTTTGAGGGAGTGCCAGTTTAGAGATGCAAGGACTGTGTCATGGTGATCCCTGTTTTCAGTCCATGCGGAAAACCCACCTACCTTGTCTTAAAGTGTTTTGAGTCTGGTGAGCTCAGTCTCCTATAGTGATGACAGTATGGGAGTTCCATGGAGGAGCGTTGGGCAAAGGATAGAGTTTGCTACTGCTTGACAGGCTACATTTGTGATGAAGGCTCTGAGTCTGTATAGTATGCTTGTCTTTTGAGATAGTAGCTTGGTGGAGTGGTCAGTATGAGCTTTGAATAATAATATAATCTGATATCATATTATATGATATATGACAAAATAATATAAACAAATATAAAACAATATAATTTATATTCATTTGTTCTTTATCAATAATTATTTCTATGTGTCAAGAAAATATGAATCACAAACATGATTTTCCTTTCCCTCATGTTGTTTTCAGAGGCCACTAGTGAGGGGGGAGGGGGGCTTTAAGGAAATGGGTAGTAAATGCAAGATGATTTTTAAGGGAAGCTAGACTTCACATTTTTGGATGGATCACTTCTATCCTGAGTGGGTTAAATAACAGCACTTCAAGAAGGAAGAGAGGGAACCTGGTGTGCTTTTGGATTACTCAGGATGGTTTCATCACAAAATTTTCATTCAATTTATTTAAAAAAAAAAATTTGATAACTGGGTAAAATAAAGAACTGGGCCACATGGACCTTTTACATGCTTGACCCGGGAAGAGTAAAAACATGGGTAGTGAATGCAAGATGATTTTTAAGGGGAGCTAGACTCCCCTTAAAAATGCACTGGATTACTGGCAGAGAAGGCTGCTTACACTGCAGTGGGAGTGGAACCTGTGGATTTCTGGGGACTAATGAATCATGATTTATTTGGCTGTATTATAATTTATCCAGCCCTTGCCCTTACAGACTCACAACCATGACTCCCAATATCTGTTCCACCATGATCAGCTCCTTTTTCACCACCACTTCTTGCAGACCTTGTACATGGTGAAACATTTAACTGCTTCTTTCCTCCTGCCATACATCCCTTTGTCCTCATGTTTTCTTCCTGTTTTTTACATGAATCAACAACATATGTGCAGCAGATGATAACACAATGCAGCCACCAGATGCTAACAATAATGACTCACAATAGTCATTGATGATTCTTAAATACCTATGTGACCCACATGCCCAGTGTATAAACAAGCCACAGTGCTGTGCAACTTGTGAGGTTATAGGAAAGGGCGATACCCCCAGGCCACACACATCCTCACTGACAGACCACAATTCTGCTAACTGAGGAACTTAGGGCAATATTTTCAAATGGCCAAAGAGAGCCCCAGGAATTAGTCCTGTGTTGCAGGCTGCTGGTATGAAAAAGAAAATCTCTGCCTTGGCAGAAATTAGCCCATGCTCCACACAGACAGAAGGCGCTGCTGTGTTGGATGTTATGCCTGGTCCTTCTAGATGTAACAGTTTGATGCAGCTGTGCAAAAAAAAAACAGCCGCAAGCTACTGTTAATAGTGAAGTCGGTCGCAAATGGCTTCACGATCGAAAATATGGTGCATGTGGACAAACCTTGCAGACTCACAATGTTTTTCTTCATGGGCACCAAAAATGGCCATTTTTGAAAATCCAGCCCCTTGTGTCTCAGACAGCAGCCTACTTTGCTTTTTACTTAGTAAATGGCTGGCAAGTGCACACACATGACTGGATTTCTGTGCCCTGTTGTAGCACCAGCAGCCGGTAAAAAACAATTTTGTCAAATAAATCATTTAAAATCCCCCCTACACCTTTCCCAGTCTGCTAGAATCACCCTACCCTGCTCCAGCAGCAGAGAAGGAAAATCAAAAAGAAACTGCAGGTTTCGGTATCCCCTACACCACCAGCACTCAGTAAAAAAAATATTTTAGCAAAAAAAGTTTGCAAAATCCCCCTGTACCTTTCTTATTCCACTAAATTTACTAAATGCAAATTTGGCAATGGCTCATCATTAGTAGAACTGCAACGAGCACACATGTTTTCTACAAAGTGACCCATATGTGAAGGCAAAGCATGGTGGATGACAGTACAGGAGCCACAATTTTAGGCATAGACTGGCAATGCTTTTGGAAGGACTTAAAACAGCAATACAACTAAAAATGCTTTCTAAAATCAGCTTTTCAGCTTGAAAATGTTGTTTTACATGTTAAATCTGCATTTGTATTATAGCTTTTTACTATGCTATGCAATGTGTATTTATTTTCTCAATCCAAACCCTTGTCAGAACCAGAATGCCACGTCAAATTCACAGGAAGCAGTCATCTTTTTATTTTTGAGAACTCTTTCTTAAATTTAAAAATCCTTAAATTCTGGAAGAAACAGACATCTGTTTACAAACAAATAAAACTGGAAAATGTCTAGAAATGCTTATAGTTAGAAAATGGGAAGGAGAGATTTTTGACTTTCTTCACTGCACTGCTGCTTTAAAGTTACCCAGATCATGTTTCTACATTCTGATCACCAAGCCTGATCACAATAACCACACAGAGAAAATTCTGTATTTCACCTGCCTGGGCCTTATTAGAGTGATGCACTCAGACACTGCTCAAGACTGAGACAAGGTCAACCCATGATACAATGATATTTAATAAAAAGCAAACAGGAAACAGATTTATGCAAAGGAAACCCCACTGTAAGTTGATATGAATATCAGTCTGAGAAGCACTATGAGATGGAGGTAGGCTAACAAGACTTTAACCGTGCAAAGAGATGCATATACAGCAGCAGCAATGCTGTGAAAAATAAACAGATTATATTAATAATTGCCACATGATACATAACTGTTTTAAGAAAAATTTGAAAAAGGATTACAATGAAATGAACATATTATTATAGTAAATAGCACCAGTTTTTTCCCCCCGAGCTTTATTTTCTAAATTACCAAAAATTGAAGAACAGAGTATTTTCTTAGTAGCAAAGACCATATAGATACTTGTTGAACTTAGGAGCCCTTCGAACATTTTGAGAGTATTGGAAACTCACAAACTCTTGAGCTGATCTTTCATTTAACAATATACTTAAAATATTAGGTAAAATGATTTTTCAGAGTCTCAATAAACTTTAGAAAATATTATATTTAGATACAGTACTGCTTATATTTAATAAATGGGCTGTATTTAACTACCTTATTCTTTATTGGTGAGGACATTTCTATAAAAACAGCATCTTAGTTCCCCAGATTTCATCTAATCCTCCTGCTTTTCCTGCATAATCCTCTGTTTGTGACATCATAATTATTTCCACAGGAACATATTGTGATGTCACAAACAAAGGACTCTGAAGAAGAAGCAGTGTGTTGAGATGATGCTTGGAGGTCAAATAGCTTGTTTTTATATAAACATCTTCTGGAATAAAGAATGAGGAAAATAACTACAGGAAATAAATGAAAAAGAAGATACATTGTGTCTGAATATTATATGTCGAAATATTTTCTTGGATATTTCAAAACACTTTTAAAAACACTCAGCAGTAAATTATTTTCAGTAAAATGAAAGGCTGCAGCAATGCTAGTCACATACTATGCACAGGTCTGTACAACATACAGTAATGAATTGTTCAAGAAAGTATGTATGTCATTTGTCTCAGTTTCTCTCTTTACCTCAGGGATATGAAATATACAGCTCTCTAACAAGACTGTCATACATTTAAGAACAATAAACAACTCCTGAGATTTGTAAATAGTTTATGGTTAGCTTGTAATCCATCTTGAGTAACTTGATTTACCTCCACAAAGGACCATCCTTGACAATTCTTGACATTGTTTCAAACTGCTGTTAAATCACTTATTAGTAAAGTATAATGTTTGCTGCATGTTAAACACCTTATTCCAAATGGCCATAACCATTTCAAAAATATATTTATTACAACAATACATTTTACATTTCAAAAGGCCAGGTTGACAAAAAGTAAGCTAAACAACATGCTCTCAAAAGAATGGAAATAAAAAAGGAAGGTCATGTAAGTTATACTGGTGGAATACAGTAGTTAAATAGGAAAACCTAAGGAATGGGATCTCTAAACACATTGTCAATGTTTTATTTGCTTCTACAGTCTCTCACACACATTGTCAGTGTCACACTTTGGGCACTTGCGCTTACACCCCTGCCCCCACATGCACATACTTTCCTCTTGTTATTATGTGGTGTTTCACTGTCCCCAGTCACTATTCTTTTTTGTCTTATTCTGTGTCCTGTTTTTCCATCCCTCTCTTCCTTTCCCATGTGCTTTTGTATTTTTTTCCATAGAGTATTTTCTCCACAGTCCAGTATTGATTTACCTCTTTTTGTCTTGGTTGACCATCCAGCCCCATCAACCCTTATCCTATGGCACAGATTTATAGGCAGCAGGATCCATGGCATGGGACTGGTTGTGCAGAGACCATAATTCTAATGGCACCAGGTGCTTTCTCCCAATTTTCTTCTCCCTCCCACCACACTCCACCTATATGATGCAACTCCCAGCCTTCTGAGTTGGCCACAAACACCAGAGCTAACCCTGTTGGTAGCAAGCTTCCTGACCCTTTACAGGAGTTACTGTGTCACCAGTCATGGTGGCAATCCCCAGACTAAGACATGTTGCTTTTGGTAGCACTGTTTCCCACCCTGCCCAATCACTCTGTGGGCCCCAAGTCCACTCATAATCCAAGGTTGCTGGCATAAATTGGGATGCTTTTCCATTGGACCAATGGGAAGCCCTTTCATGTCATCCTGGCTTTTTCTGGCATCAAATCTACCCAACCAATTAACTTACCCTTCTCTATCTAGCATCAGCCCAAGTAAAACAAAAAATAAAACCTTTATCCATTAAAATAAAAACATTTCCACTTTTTATGCCATAAAAGGTTTTATTAAGAGTCTTCAGCATTTTATACATATACAAATGGAAATGCCAGGTAGAATTACACAATAATAGATTTGAACCATGTGCATCAGAGAAAATACATGAACATTACAGAAATATAGACACTAGTAACTGATTTAAGGAACTGCAATTTTAGTTCTAAAGAAAGAAGCACAAATAGTGTGATTGATAACATTTAATAACAGCACAGCTGCAGACTTTATAAATGTAACCCAAAACAAATGGTGTGGGCTTACTTGGACTCCTCTTCCTCTAGACTGACTACAGATATTCAAAGTATAATCATAAAAGCTATCTCTGCAGGTCTATTGCTACAATGGAAACTCAGATCAAGACATTAATGGGTTAAGGTTCAAGCACCATTCCAAGCACCATTAAGCATGTGAAGTAAAAGATGTTTAAGTCCTGTAACCTTGGACTGGGGCCTTAATACCTTCGACTTCCTCAGGTAGCACCAAGGTCAGAGATAAAGCTAAGACTACAACTAAGTCTGAGAAAATACAGGGGAGTATTTACTATTTTAAAGGAGTGAATTCCACTTTGCTTCTAATTAAGAAGATGTGTTCTTCAGTACTCTTTTGTTAAGAGTATGACATCATGCTCCTTGGTCTTGTGCTTTTCTATTCTAGTGGGAGGGTCAAGAAGATGCAACGAATGAATAAATGAATGAATAAGTTTTATTTTGATCAACCAAGGTAATAATACACTTAGGTTATTACAAAAGATAAAATTCACAACACATTTTGTAGACAAACACTTAATATCTCATACATTGAGTATGACATATAATACGATACTTTAATATACAAAGAGGTTAAACATTTTTCTTAAACTAGTGATGATTCCTTGTTATTTTTTCCCCAAGTTTTAATAAACATGCAAAAAGAGAGTGAAGGGGAAATATGGTATGAGGTAGCCTTTTAGTTATGTAATTTCTAATGTTTTTAGATATATGTTTTTCCATTTGACTACTGAGGAGAAAACAGATGCTTTTAGTTCTGCATCCTTCTGTGTGAATGGCTGGAGAAGAATAAAGGTCACATCATAGTCCATATTGTCATAACAGTCCAAATTAGTTTTCAGATATTTTAGCCAAAGATTGGAATATATTGGACATTGTACAATCAAATAATGAATAGATTCTGCTAAATTTGAATTATACTGGAAGTTAAGTTCTTTTGATACTATATGATTGTACCTATTGAAATGAGAATATTTAGAAGTTATAATGCCTAGCCTTGCCCAAGTAAGAGATTGCATTAAATTAGGAATTAAGGGAAAGGGGAGATAGTTTTCTATCTTGTGGTCAATTTTTTTTTTCATCTAGCTGTTTGACCTCCATTGCTACCTCTTACCTACTTTGGCGATGGGGGTACATGGTGGAGCAGCCAGGTGGCTCTGTCCCCCATCCTGGAGGGGCTCAGTCTCAGGACCTTCTGTGTTTCCCACCCCTTACTCTCCTGGCAATCCCCCATGGGTTGCCCCCATGGCAGGGTGGGGCCAAGGTGAGGGGTGTTGACTTTCCCTCCTCCCCCGAGGCCAACATCTAGACTCTGGGGGGCCAGTGCGGGCACTGTGGGGTCATAATAGAGCCTACTGGCTCCATTTTTACTAATTTTTCTCCCCCTCCCTTGCCACGGTTGCCTGCATGTATGTGGAGACACACACATGCAGTGACCCATGACACCCACCCTACTCTCATTGCTCCAGACTGCACTACCGCTGGGTCTCCACCTAGGGTGACCTTGCAGTGAGCATGGCTGGGTCCCCACCCTGGAAGGGAGAGCTGCCTTATGGCTTCTCAATCCATCTTCCAGCCTCCCCCTTTCCCTGCCAACCCCCCACAACCAGAACTCATTCCCAAACCTGAGTTGCCAGTGTGGCATGAGGTGTAGTGTCCAGTGCCTCAGCCCTCAGCACCACCGGGCTGGGATGGTCAGTTTTATTGCCTCTAAACCAAGGGGTGCATTTCTGTGATCTAATTGTCTCTATATCTCTTTTTTGTGCATTTGTATACAGTCTTTTTTTTTTATTATGTATTTATGTAATACCCCAAAGTTGGGGTTACCAGCAGTTCCCTGTAGTCCTCAGTCTCCCCAGTGTACCCCAGTAAAGGTGCCCAAATCACAGCCTAAAATAATGCAAGCTAAGGTTGCTTTGCTAGCATGTGGCAAAAGTAAACAATGTGCCCAGGACAGAATGCTGTTCTGAGCTGCACATGCACAGCATTCTAAAGCCAGAATTAGAACCCAGTGTGTTGGTTTTCGAAAAAATAAATTGTTACAGGGAAAATCCTAGTGGCTGTGGAGGACAGAGGATGCAGGAAGTGTGGAGGGATGAGAAAAGCTTACTTGGAGGGTTGAAGCTGTCTCTGAGGGCTTCCCTGCATGCCTCTGCTGTCTGTAGCCACTGAAGACTGCCTTCCTGCTGATGTGTGCAGTCCGTAGTGCCGTTGAATGCATGAGATAAAAATAAAAATATCCTACTCCTCATCCTAAGGGCTTGGTGCCCTGTTTTATTTATTTTTATTCTTTAAAGCTTAGTACCAGTCCCCTGGAGGCAGTGATAGCAGTGCCGCACCGAAACTGAAGCAGCCATTCGCCGAGTAGTAGTTAGGACCTCACAAGGTCCTTGGCCATCTGGTTCCTACCTGCAACTTTCTCCCTCTGTGAACTCCTCTTACCTCCCGATTCAGTCTCCCTGAAACCAGGCTGGGGCAGTGAATTGGTGGCAGCACCAGCAGCTAGGTGCTGACCGTCTACAGTTAGCTGTGGGGCAGGCCAGAGGGATGTATTTAAATAGATTAATATTCATCTGGGTTTAGCGACACCCAGGGGAGGGTCCTGGTAGACAGACTCTGTAGGGTGAAGTTATAAATATTAATAAAGGGAAGCTCCGGAGGCAGAGTAAAGGTGGGGCAAGAGCAGAAAAGAACCCTGACAGAGGTCCAGAGTTTTAAAGGGGGCCCAGCCAGGAAAGCCCAAATGAGCATTTAAAGGGGGTGAGTTAAGCACAGATACCTGTTCAAAGGGGCATGTTAGGATCAAATGACTATTTAAAAGGGCAGCAAGGCCCAGATAAGAATTTAGAAGAGCAGCCAGGCCCAGATAAGAATTTAGAAGGGCAACAAGGCCCAGATAAGAATTTAAAAGGGCTGTAAAGCCCGACAGAGATCTAAAAGGGGCTCAGCTAAGAAAGACCTAGACATTTAAAGGGGCAACACAAGGCCCAGGATCCATAGCTAGCCATAGGAAAGGCCAAAGTGTCACAGGGGCTCAGCAACACAATAGGCCCACATCCACTTAAAGGGGCAGTACAAGGTCCAGGACCCATAGCTAGCCATTTAGGCCCTCAGGTGTTATGGGGTCTAG
Organism: Neoceratodus forsteri; assembly: GCA_016271365.2. NCBI lineage: Eukaryota > Metazoa > Chordata > Ceratodontiformes > Ceratodontidae > Neoceratodus > Neoceratodus forsteri. The sequence goes on from CM028131.1 coordinate 1,255,598,923, forward strand.
AAGCCTAGTCAACCCCAGGTGTGACAGAAGCCTAGCTAGCCACATAGGCCCACAAGTGTTAAAGGGCCTGGTCAGACATTTGAGCCTATATTCTTTCTAAAGAGTCTATTCCCAACTGCAGTATATCCACAGTAACAGGAGAATCCCATTTAGCTAGAGGGATCCCTTGTTAGTTAGATCCACTGAAAGCTAGGGTTCACCCAGAATAGTAGCGTGCCTGTTTATTTACTGAGGTCTGGACATTGAGACTGTGCAGTTGATCACTATAGTAGGAACTGTGATATTTATTGCATTGCTATTCATCCTATGAACAGTATAAGTGCCAGAACTGTCCTTGCACTGCTTTGTGCCAGCATTTCGGTGCTGGAAAAGTACCTGGATCAGCATTCAGCAATCTCCAGGGTCACTTCACCTGTGTGCATCCCTATCAGTCTTCATCAATTCTTCAGGAATCATCTTCCAGTGTATCCTGGAAGCAGCCAACAGCAACTCCATGAGGAACCGTGCCACAGTCGTCTCAAACTACAATGCTCTGTTTATTGTTTTCCTCTGACAGTTCTTCAAGTACAACTTGGCCCAGTGCTGAATCTGCCATCTGTTTTCTTATTTTGATGTCCACATCTGAGTACCATCCAATTTGTCAGTTCCAGTTCTCTGAGTGATGCTCTGTTTGTTGTTTTAAGTGTGCCCTTGGCTCAGCCAGCCTTGGAGCCCAGAAGACTGTCATACTCCAACATCCAGAGACTTCCTTATCCATAGTTTTGCATCCAGTGGAGTCTGCATTATCTCATCATCCAGCAGTCCAGAAGTAGGCTGTGGCAGGGTGATCTTATTCGACTTCCTCATCTGGCAGTTCAGAAGCAGGCTGTGGAAGGTTGATCTTCTTCATCTTCCTTATCCAGCAATCCAGAAGTGGGCTGTGACAGGGTGATCTTCTTCATCTTCCTCTTCCTCATCCGGCAGTCCAGAAGTGGACTGTGGCCAGGTAGTTTGCATCATTTCCCCTTTCTGGACAGTCCAGAAGCAGACTGCAGCCAGATTTTGTGTGTTTCCATCCTGTCAGACCTCAGCGGGTTCTTAGCTGAAGAAATCTTGGTCCTATGCTTGTATTCCGGCAACCCTAGAGAAGTGAGGTGTGGCCAACAACTTATGGTCTGTTAAAAATCCTCTCTGTATTCCCCTAGTTTCCAAAAAGGTTATCAGAATTGCACTGGACAGCTAGTTGAGTTGCTTTACATTTTCTTCTAGATGACAGAGAAAATCTGAACGTGCACAAACTGTCATCCACCAAACGTATAGACTCTTTCTATAGTATGTAGAGTGATTGATAGTGTGGAGTACTCCAGGTAACAGTTAGAGGTACACATTGGGGTTTACTTAGAAAGTCTGAACAGAGATTAGAAATAGGACACTCTTACAGCATAGTTGTTACAGCCTGTATAGTATTGACATAAAAGTCACCGCAAGAACAGCTCCTCCGTGCATACAGGTGCTCGAGTTAAAACATGAAATATGGCAAAGGCAAAACTCTGCACTCTGAAATTGGCGTGAATGCAAGCATAAGTTTAATATATAAGGTAAACGCCAAGCCTCACATTCGACAGTTAACAAGTAACACAGGTCATACAACTAGGAAGTTCCCAACTGGTTTCGTGCGCAGCACATCATCAGGGGGTCACCTTGTGTTACTTGTTACCTGTCGAATGTGAGGCTTGGCGTTTACCTTATATATTAAACTTATGCTTACATTCATGCCAATTTCAGAGTGCCGAGTTTTGCCTTTGCCGTATAGTATTGACATAGCCTGTAGAGCTGTTTGTAGAATATTTAGAGCTTGTAGTATGTTTAGAGTTATGTTATAGTTATGTGTGATTACTGTTTAGATAATTATGCTGTCCATACTCCCTGTTGTTTTTACTGTTGGTATTTTCCTGTATGACCATGTCCTCCTTCCCCTCTTATTTAATAAACATCTTTGTTTCACTGGATCTCTGTGTATGACTCCTACCTCTCCTTGTTGGGTGATTCCATCTACTCACCCCCATTCAAACCTTCAGTGGCCCCTTTTCATCCAACCTGCTAAGGGTGCTGCTGGTAGCAAGACAGTTACATCCACCACTTGGAGTGAAGAACCCCAAGGTCTACCAATACAGCGCCCATTACAAAATTGGCATCATGTACAGGATTCAGAAAATGTTCCAAGAAGTCCAAAGCTAGAGAAGGCACAGAGCAAGATGTCGGTGAGGTTGGAAGGTGACAGTGGGCTGTAAGGGGAAGCCAGAGAAGGAGACCCAGGTCACTTGCCTCCTTCGCCCCTAACAGTGCCATGTTACTTTGGAAAGCCATCATTTCCACTGTATACCAGGGAGCAGGATGATGGAGGCTCCAGTTGCTTGGAAGAATTTCACTCCAGGATGCAGTTCATGTTCTGGATGTATCAGATTCCCGAGCACCAAAAGGTAGAGAAATTGATGGGACAGTTGAGAGGAATGGCCCATCGTGAGGTCCAGTTCTGGCAGGAAAAGGAAAAAGCCACTGCTGACCAGATCTTCCATCACTTGCAGCACACATTTGAAACTTGGACTATCTCCGATCTAAAGTTACATTTCTTTTCATGCAATCAATGGCCCTGAGAGATGCTACAGGAGTATACCTTGAGCCTGCAGGAGGCATTGAGGGTCATTGAGAGAGTCGACCCAAGGGAGGTCCTGGACCCTGATCGAACCTTAACAGAGAAGTTTATAGAGGTAGTGAATAGTGAGTCCCTGAAAAGAGACCTCCATTTGCTACATCTACAAGATCCCAATGCTCGTTTCCTGGATTTTAAAGAAGAGGCTGTAAGGATATTGGGATCAGGAAGGAAGGGAGGGAGGGAGAGGAAGTGGCAGCCTGTCAGCAGAAGATGATGCCCTAGAGTGTGGTGTGGCTGGAATACCCCATGGAAGGTCTTGTACAGGGGATGCGTGGCAGCCAGAGGCATGTTCTGGAAGACTACTTCACTCGAGGTTCAGGCATGAGGGGAGCATCACTGGGGAGTTACCAGAGTAATTTTTACAAACTCCAATAGGGTGTCCACCATGTGGTCTAAGCCCCAAGTGCCTCACCAGGAAGTGAAACATAATCTAAGCCAGGAATGGATGGAACAGATTGCAGTTCTTACCTGTAAAGTGACTGAAGTCTGCCAGGGGGTGCAGGACTTTAAAGATGACTGGAAGAGAGGGCTCTTTACAGGACAATGGGAAGGAGGAAGAAGATGCCCGATGGATACATTTGAGGGCCAGAGAAGATCTATCCACAGAAGGTGTGATGTTGATGGACACAAGCAATGGTGAGGCCTTAGGAAAACTGACAGACAAGAGACCGAAAGGGCATGGTGCCAGCTATATGGAGACACCTGGAAAGACATCAAAATAATCAATCAGAGTAATACAGCAGCAAGAGTGCTCTTGAGAAGCCACCCAGAACAGCAAGCTGAGGAACTTTTACGTGATAGAATGGAATTGGAGCAAGAATGCGAATTCCTCAGAAAGACTCTTTAGCAGCAAGAAAGAACGGCCAAAGAACAAACCACATGGCTCCTCTGGAAAGAAAGAGAGAAGGAACAGCTCCTCCAATAAGTTAATGAACTTTGATGCATGGTTGAGGATTGGCAGAGAAAATGAATACAGCCACGTAAGGTATCACCTGAAGCCAAGTATTTCAAGCAGAAAGATGCCCACACTCTAAGAGTGTCTGATCACCTCACTTCTGGAGTGCAGGCCAAGAGTACAATGGTCATCAGCCAAACAGAACTTGAGACGATGACCGAACAAGAATGTGTTAACCCGTGGGGACCAAAGAAAGTGGAAGGTGTTAAATCACAAAGCATACCCTTGTCTGTGGGAGAACATGTCATGGTGGAGAGAATCAACCAAGGGAACAAGCCATTTTCAGAATGGGAACCAGAGCCTTACGTTGTTGTGGCAATTCTGTACCCTGACCTCAAAATGTACAAGATCCAGGCAGAAAATAGGAAGGGAGTTGAAAAGTTAGTATGTAGAAATCGACTCAGACCCTGTACACCTCAAGGAATTCTGGAAGAATGGACTGACTTAGTGCCAAAGGAGAGGCAGGAGCATTCCATGGATGGACCCACTGAGATAAGATCCCCAATGCAGTGGTGTGCTGATCCCTGGTTTCACCCATCCCATATGAACCCGTCCTACCGTCCAGTTACTGAGCCCACAGTAAACCCTATGCCTGTAGATTTCTAGGAGGTAGAATGTGTTTCTGCTGATACCATGGTTCCCCAGATCCATATGTCACAGGGGTCAAATTTTGGTGTTCTCAGAAAAGATTCATGATGGAAGACCTCCAGATAGAATCCACTCTTGTACAATAGCCTAGTAATTAATAGCAGACATGACCATTTAAGTTTTAAGTTCATTTAAAGTTCTAGAATCCATTTAGAGTTACAGACTTCATTTAGAGTTAAAGAAGCTATAGAATTAAGATAACTGTTTTAGAGATTGAAAGTTACAGTATATAAGCAATAGAAATACTTTTATCGCTACTAGATGTTGTGCTAAGATCATAGATGGTATAAAAGAAAAATCTTTGACACATGGGGACATGTATCTTTTAGCGGGACCGAATATGTAATACCCCAAAGTTGGGGTTCCCCAGCAGTTCCCTGTAGTTCCCAGTCTCCCCAGTGTACTCCAGTAAAGGTGACTAAATCAAAGCCTAGAATAATGCAAATTAACGGTGCTTTGCCAGCACGTTCCAAAAGTAAACAATGTGCCCAGGACAGAATGCTGTGCTGAGCTGCACATGCATAGCATTCTAAAGCCAGAATTAGAATGCAGAGTGTTGTTTTTTAAAAAAATAAGTTGTTACAGGGAAAATCCTAGTGGCTGAGGAGGAGAGAAGATGCAAGCTTACCTGGAGGGTTGAAACTGTCCCTGAGGGCTTCCTTGTATGCATCTGCTGTCTCTGGCCACTGAAAACTACCTGCCTGCTGATGTGTGTGGTCCATAGTGTCATCAGATGCATGAGATAAAAAGAAAAAATCCCACTCCTCATCATAAGGGCTTGGTGCCCCATTTTATTTATTTTTATTCTTTAAAGCTTAGTACTGGTCCCCTGGAGGCGGCGGTAGCAGTGCCACACCGAAACTGAAGCAGCCATTCACCAAGTAGCAGTTAGGACCTCGCAAGGTCCTTGGCCATCCAGTTCCTGCCTGCATCTTCTCCCTCTGCGAACTTCTCTTACCTCCCAATTCAGTCTCCCTGAATGACCAGGCTGGGGCGGTGAGTCGGCGGCAGCACCAGCACCAGCAGCTAGGTGTTGACTGCCTACAGTTATTTTTGAAGAAGTAAAAGTTATTTATTTTGCAGCACAGTCTGCGCTGCATAGGAATGACCGAGAGCTGTGGGGCAGGCAAGAGGGCTGTATTTAAATAGATTAATATTCATCTGGGTTTAGCGACACCCAGGGGAGGGGCCTGGAAGAGATGCTGTGTAGGGAGAAGTTATAAATATTAATAAAGGGAAGCCCCGGAGGTGGAGTTAAGACAGGGCAAGAGCAGAAAAGGCCCTGACTGAGGTCCAGAGATTTAAAGGGGGCCAGGCCAGGAAAGGCCCAAATGAGCATTTAATGGGACGAGTTAAGAACAGGTACCTGTTCAAAGGGGTATCTTAGGCTCAAATGAATATTTAAAAGGACAGCAAGGCCCAGATAAGAATTTAGAAGAGCAGCCAGGCCCAGTAAGAATTTAGAAGGGCAGCAATGCCCAAATAAGAATTTAAAAATGCGTCAAGGCTCAACAGAGATCTAAAAGGGGCTCAGCCAAAGAAAGGCCCAGACATTTAAAGGGGCAACACAAGGCCCAGTACCCATAGCTAGCCAGAGGAAAGGCCCAGGTGTCACAGGGGTCCAGCAACTCAATAGGCCCATAAACACTTAAAGGGGCAACATGAGGTCTAGGACCCATAGCTAGCCATTTAGGCCCATAGGTGTTATAGGGGACAGCAGCATAATCAACCCCAGGTGTGATAGGAGCCTAGCTAGCCACATAGGCCCACAAGTGTTAAAGGGCCTGGTCAGACATTTGAGTCTATAGTCTTTCTAAAGAGTCTATTCCCAACTGCATTATATCCACAGTAACAGGAGAATCTGATTTAGCTAGAGGTACTCCTTGATAGTTAGGTCCACTGAAAGCTAGGGTTCACCCAGAAGAGTAGAGTGCCTGTGTATTTACTGTGGTCTGGACATTGAGACTGTGCAGTTGACCACTATAGTAGGAACTGCGATATTTATTGCATTGCTATTCATTCTACGAACAGTATAAGTGTCAGAACTGTCCTTGCACTGCTTTGTGCCAGCATTTCGGTGCTGGGAAAGTACCCAGATCAGCATTCAGCAATCTCCAGAGTCACTTCACCTGTGTACATCCCTATCAGTCTTCATCAATTTTTCAGGAATCATCTTCCAGTATATCCTGGAAGCAGCCAACAGCAACTCCATGAGGAACCGTGCCACAGTCATCTCAAACTACAATGCCCTGTTTATTGTTTTCCTCTGACAGTTCCCCAAGTACGGCTTGGCCCAGTGCAGAATCTGCTGTCTGTTTTCTTATTTTGATGTTCACATCTGAGTACCATCCAAATCGTCAGTTCCAGTTCTCTGAGTGATGCTCTGTTTGTTGTTTTAAGTGTGCCCTTGGCTTGTCTGGCCTTGGAGCCCAGTAGACCATCATACTTCGACTTCCAGAGACTTCCTTATCTGGAGTTCTGTATCCAGTGGAGTCTGCATCATCTTATCATCTGGCAGTCCAGAAGCGGGTCATGGCAGGGTGATCTTCTTTGTCATCCTCCTCTGGTAGTCCAGAAGTGGGCTGTGGCAGGGTGATCTTCTTCATCTTCCTCATCCAGTGGTCCAGAAGCATACTGTGGCTGGGTGGTTTGCATTGTTTCCCCTTTCCAGGCAGTCTAGAAGTGGACTGCAGCCTGATTTATTGTGTTTCCATTCTGGTGGCCCTCAGTGGATTCTTAGCCGAATAAATCTTGGTCCTCTGCTTGTATTCCAGTGATCCTAAAGAGGTGGGTGTGGCTGAGTATTCATGGTCTGTTAAAAATCCTCTCTGCATTCCCCTAGTTTTCAAAAAGGTTCTCAGAATTGCATTGGACAGCTAGTTAAGTTGCTTTACATTTTCTTCTTGACAAAAGAGAAAATCCAAACAAGCACAAACTGTCATCTGCCATATGTATAAACTCTTCCTATAGTATGTAGAGTGACTGATAGTATGGAGTACTCCAGGTAACAGTTAGAGGTGTACTTTGTGGGTTTACTTAGAAAGTCTGAATGGAGATTAGAAATAGGATGCTCTTACAGTGTAGCTGTTATAACCAATTGATCATTTTGTTATACAGTCACCCTCTTACAGGGAATAGAAATAGGACACTCTTACAGCATAGCTGTTACAGTCTGTATAGTATTGATATAGCCTGTAGAGCTATCTGTAGAATATTTAGAGCCTATAGTATGTTTAGAGTTTATGTTATAGTTACGTGTGATTACTGTTTAGATAACTATGCTGTCCATACTCCCCGTTGTTTTTACTGTTGGTATTTTCCTGTATGATCATGTCCTCCTTCCCCTCTTGTCTAATAAACATCTTTGTTTCATCGGATCTCTGTATATGACTCCTGCCTCTCTTGTCAGGTTATTCCATCCAGTCACCCCATTCAAACCTTCAGCGGCCCCTCACCATCCCACCTGCTGAGGGTGCAGCTGGAGCTGCTGGTAGTGAGACAGTTACATCCACCACTTGGAGTGAAGAACCCCAAGGTCTACCAGTACAGTGCCTATTACATTTATATCAAGCAGATATGGCAATAGCCCTTTGAAAATCATTTCATAGGTGAGAAAGATTATTTTTGTTTAGTATTGATAAGACAGAAAAGAGCCATTTGGATCTCAGGCCAATGACAACCATTTCATCTTCTCCTGTAGACAAAGTAAGGGAAGAATATTATTTTTATTATTGATTATTTTGAGTCAGTATGATAAACGTGAGCTCTATAATTGCCTTAATAGGAAATTTCCCCAACTCTGCTGTAATCATTGCTGAGAAGGTTGATGAAAGAACCCATAGAAGAGCTCTATAATAGTAAAAAAGAGAAGGTATAAAGGAAGGGTAGTAGTTGGATCCCTATACTTCGGCCCCATAAAGTAATATTGGATTCATTTTTAATTCAGCAGCTTGTAATGCTGGGCAAATGGAAAAGCCTCCACATTTGTAGCTGAATTTTAATAAAGCTTTGGCCAATTGTTTGGCTTTTATAATTTCTGATTTATGATGCTGTACCTAATTAGTATTTAGGTTATTCTTTGATCCTCAGATAGGAATATTCCTTAACTATTTCTATTCTCTGGTTGTTTAAGAAAAGGAGCTATTCATGGTTGTTGAAGTAAAGATTATTTATCTTTGTTTTGTTTAAATTTTTTTTAAGTTCTAGACCTTCACATTTCTTATTGAAGGTATCAATTTTCTTTTGCAACCCTGATTTGGTCAAAGAAAAAAATACTACGTCATCTGAAAATTCCATTGCATGTAAGACCAATCCATTGATCTTTGGAGAGTCATATATGTTATTATCATTAAAGTCCAATAAATAATTTACATAAAGATTAAAGTGAAAAGGTACCCTTGTTTCACTCCTCTGGTGGTGGAAAATGAATCAGTTAGGTTGCCTTCTGTGTAACATCTTCCTCTCGTGTAAATGTCAGTATAGAGCCATTAAATAGGGTTAAGCAAGGCTTCATCTAATCCCCTTTGTCTCAATGTTTCCCAAAGGATATTGTGATTGATTGAATCAAACACAGCAGTGAAATCTATAAATAAAGCATAAAGTTTCATTTTTTTGATTTTAATGTATTTTTTCGAACATATGAGCAAGGCAAAATATATTGTCAATTGTCACAAAGTGGTGTCTAAAGCCTGCCGGAAAAGGTGAAATTAGGTTCCTATTATTAATCCATGCCATTAGTTTGTTAAAAATAATTTTTGTAAATATTTCGGAGGCTGTATCCAAAAGGCTAATAGGACAATAATTTCAGAGAACAAAAAGGGAACCCTTTTTTTTTTATGTAAAAGAATTAATGTATTTATTTTCCAAGATGTAGGTGCTGGAATGGTGTCAGGACCTGAAGCTTTGTTGTTAGGTAACTTGGCTATGACCTTGGCAACTTCCATAGGATCAATAGTTAAGGGTATATATATACACTAGGCAACAAAGGGGGTATATTGCACTGAGTGTTAGGGTTGTTTTGATTATCAAATAGAAAATAAGATAATGTTGTCTATGTTTCTTTGGGAATTAGAGACACTAAACTGGTTGAATGGGTGAAGAGCCCTTGGCAACCATCTGCCAGAAGGCCTATTGATCTTTTCTTTCTATAACTTGAAACACTTTGGTCCATTGTTTGCTCCTAAATTCTATTTTTTTAACCTTTAAGAAATCTTTATAAGCTTTTCTTGTTTTAGATAATCAGTTAAAGTTGGATCTTCTTGGATGGAGTTTAACTAAGTTTACTTTTTCTCTTAGGTTCCTTTTTTGTTGTAAACATTATGCATCAAACCAGTTTTCCTCAAGTTTAGGTTTTGATTATTAATTGGTTTGATATATTAGTACTTCAAGATAGAATTTTATGGATTATTTTTCCAAACCTTAAGGAGAAGAGTATTGACATATGTTTTTGGTTATTGCACTGACTGTATCAGAACTTAAAAATGTATTAATACTTTTTATCAAAGGAAAAGAAATTCTAAATTTTTGTCTACCAAGTATGCAAGTTGAAGCTATTGAATCGATCCACTGATTTGTTGACTGGTCTGATGATGTGAGGGCTAATTTAAGTACAGTTGGGGCATGATCACTTTCTGATCGCATGTCTGTAGATAGGTGGCTAATAATTTTGAACGTTTCTATGCTACATAGTGCTTAATCAATAAGGCTATGCCCGATAGGGCCAAAGAAGGTATAATTCATTATCTCATCACCCTTTGCTCTCCCATTTAAGATAATCAATGAGTTATTAACAAAGATTTTGAATTTATTCCCATTTTCATTGAGTACATTATCTTTTGTCATTCTGGGAGTCAGATCACCCATCTCCATAATAGAAGTCAACAATGAACAATTATCGTAGTTAGCTATATGTGCATTGAAATCTACACTCACTATCAAATAAGCAGAAGGATAAGTAAACATAGTTAAATCAAGATCCTTAGATAATTCAGCCAATATGGAAGAAGGGGTGGTACTTTTTGGAGGAATGTATACATTTACTAAAATAAATAGTTCACCACTCCAATTAAGTATTATAATTATATAACTTGGTGATATCTTGCAGATTTTAATAACTTTCATGTGTGTGGAGATTTTAATATGGATAGCCAACCCATCCATGTATCTTCCATGGTCTTTCATCCTGGAAGCTGGAGAGGAGATCAATTTTGTAGCCATTTAAGGCCACAGGGTCTTGTGCCTACATTTCTTGAAAAAAAAAAAAAGATGTTACGTAATCAACCTATTTTCTATCCACTAGTTTATTATTTATTCCTGCTATATTCCAGGATAAAAAAATATGAGTACTCTTATTGGCAGTTCCTTCTGGTAGGAAAGAGTTCTCCAATACATTTGTTTTTAGTCAAACAGAAGTTGGAGAATTATTTGGTCTTTCTAAATTTGTCAGGTCTACAATCAGAATATTGCTATGATTCATGTTAGTAGCTTTGTTCTGTATTAAGTTAAAAAGGCCTGGTGTTTTGACGTAAACATCTATCTGGTTCTCTAGACTAACACCATGTGCTCTTGTTATTCTAATAAAGCTTTTTTTAGAAATAGTTATGTCCAAGATTGTGGCCAGAAGAGAAGACATAAATGGTAATAGCATCTCAGTGTATTCATCCTCCAGTCGCTCCTCCCTAAATATTGATAGAACATTGTAAGACAGACTTTGTGGTGAATTTTTAGGCAGTGGATTCCAACTGTGCAATTGTAAAATTTGTATAAAGTCTTCAAATTTTAAGATGTTAAATGGCTGAACAGGATCCAGATTAGTTCTTGCAAGGCTTCATCCAGTGATTGGTGGATGTATCTGTAAAGCAATTTTTTTTATTCTATTTCAAGAATTGAGAATTTGCTTGGCAAAGCCCATAATCAGAACCATACAGTAAACTGGGGGAGGGAAATACATTTTATCTGTATACACTGTTACAATATTTGAAGCTACTCTTTTATTTTTCTCTGATTCAAATTGTTGTTGCAGGGTATACTTTCTGTTGCATTATTACAGGGTGTGCCTATGGGTTTATGCTTACAGATTACTGCTGCTATCTTCTCTGATTCAAATTATTTTTTCAAAGGTATATCTTCTGTTACTGTTTTATTTTTCTCTGTAGCAAAATGTTTTTTTGCAGGGTATATCTTCTGTGAAATTATTACAGGTGGCGCTTTACAGGTTTTACAGTTTTATCTATCAGTAGGCCGAGCTTTCATGGATACTGCTTTTGTTGTTGGTTGATTGTTTCTGCTTGTACCTCCTTGTTTCTTTCATCCGTGGTTCTTTTTCAGCAAGAGAAGGACCCAGCCACCCACCCCCATTCCCAACCACCCCATACTACACTCCCTTTATAAGGTAGCACAGTTGTGACATTTCCTGTAGCAAAGCGGGAAGGGGAGGATCAGAGGGGTATCCACACAGTGACCTCATTTACAGGGGAACAAGTAATTTAATTTGATATAACAAGTTATACAAAAACAAACAAAACACAACATCAAACTTTTGCTTTCATTTTCCTCCTTCTAATTACTCTGACCAGGTTATAAACCCAGCAACTCATCTGGAATGGATATTATTAACTGCAGGTACTGTGGGGCTCTTTTCTAAAGGGCAGTTATGCAGGATTTAGGACACTGTCCTACATGCTGGACCACTGGAGATCTAAAGACTCAGCTCCAGGCAACAGGGGCAGAGACTGTACACCTCAAATTGCATATTCAGGAAAAAGCATATTATAAGAACCACCTGCCATTTCCCCAACATCCAACAGAAGCACCTTGACCACAGAGGGAAGTTGGTCCAGGAGGTTGGTAGGTGGTTAGGAGAGGCAAATCAGGTGCCCCATTACTAAGTGCTCTCCAATGTATCACCTCCACAAACCATATAAAAACTACAAACAGGTATCTGCCTCTGTCTCCGGAAATCAAACAAAGGGGGCAGAGGACACTGCAGAGCTGGACACTGCAGCACAAGAGCTAGCACAACAAAATTCACCCAAAACAGGGACCAAAACAAAAAAAAAAGCAAAATGGAAATCCCAAACACTTCTGATCATGAGAGAATCCATGATTCAGGGAGTTGATACCTACCTCCAGCTGCGGGTAATGGCCAGATGTCTCCCAGGTACATCAGCGTAGCGAGACACTGACCGCATTGCTAAAATCATGCAGGAAGCAGGAGAAAACTTAAATGTCCTGGTACACATAAGGACTAATGATCTCACCAGCAAGTCAGTTGTGGAGACCAAGGAACACCTGACCAGGCTGGATGATAAACTGTCATCCATTTCATCCAGCATCTCCTTCTCTGAGATTCTGCTAGTCTGGGAGAGGGGGACAGATGGACAGAAGGTCATAGAAGGGGAGATAGGGGAGATAAACATGTGGACTAAGGACTGGTGCCAGAAAAAAATGTCACAAATTTGTAGGTAACTGGAAACAGTTTTGGGAGCGAAAGTTCTTTAAATTCAATGGACTGCATCTGCCTAAGGAGGAGTCAGTGCATTGGGACAGAAGTTTGATGTCTTTGCAGAATATTTAGACTAGCAAATGGGGAGAGGGTGTAGCACCCAATGCAATGAATGGGAAAAACACCCCTCTCCCCTCAGCTAGTGATCAAACAGGAGTACAGCATGTTTGCAGTTCATTTGCATCACCAAGTAAGGAAAAAGGTCCAGCTTCCCATAGGATGCACAGGGAAAACGCTGGACCTCACCCAACAACTAACACACCGAAATCTGGCCAATAGAAAATCACATACACAAATGCTCACAGTCTGGGAAACAAGATCCCAGACCTGCAGGCAACAATGACAGAGGCTAAACTGGACATAGTAGCCATTAGCGAGACATGGTTCACCAGTAACCACACTTGGGAGACTTCAGTACCCGTCTATGTACTGTTCAGAAGAGACTGAGGTGCAAAAATGGGGAGTGGGGCATGGGGGTGGAGTGGCCCTTTATGTCAATGAAAATATCAAAACTACAGAAATTCAGAATATACATAAGGAGCCAGAAGAACTGTGGGTCACCCTGGAAACAGGAAATGGGACAGCCATACGAACTGGGCTTGTCTACAGGCCTCCAGACCAGGGAGGACATAGACATAGACATATTACTGTTAGAAGATATACAAAACATGACAGCTAAAGGGGAGGTTTCTAATAATGGGTGACTTCAGCATGCTAGACACAGATTGGTCAATACCAGCAGGAACATCTGCCAGAACTAGACATATAGTGGATTCCCTGCAGGGGGAGGGCCTTACACAACTGGTACAACAACCCACAAGAGACAGGGCTATCCTAGATCTAGTACTGATTAACGGGGAAAGGATCACAGATCTCCAGGTAGAATGTCACCGGGGGGCCAGTGACAATCACATGGTATGGTTCAATTTGGCCACTATAACTAAATCATCCCATTCCAAGGCACAAATATGGGACTTCAGAGGAGCTGACTTTGATAAAATGGCCAACAGAGTTAAGCTAGCCCTGACAAGAAGAAATACAGGTGTGGGGGTACAGGCAAAGTGGGCAAGCATTAAGGATGCAATACTTGAAGCAACATCCCACTGTGTTAGGGAGAAAAGCAAGAGCAAACGAAGAAGGAAACCACTTTGGTTCTCGAAAACAGTAGCAGAAAAGGCCAGAGTCAAAAGGCTGGCCTTCTGGAAATATAAGGGAATGCAGCAGGACAAAGATAGGGAGGCATACCAAACTTCCCTAAGGGAAGCAAGGAAGGCAGTAAGGCAGGCAAAGGCACAAACCGAGGAAACACTAGTATGAACAGTAAAAGAAGGTGACAAGACTTTCTATAAATACATTAGTGAAAGAAGAAAATCCTAAGGGGGTATTGCTAAGATCAAAGGGAATAAGGGAGAGTGTGAGGAGGACTAAGGAAAGGCATCTATCCTAAATAGATACTTCTGCTCAGTATTTACTGAGGAGAAAGTAGGGCAGGGCCCACAGCTCAGCACCATGGACACGGGGGGGGGGTGCAGTAGTCCCTTCACAAAAGAAAGGGTCCTACAAGAGCTCGCTAAGCTCAGGGTGGACAAAGTAATGGGACCTGATGGCATACATCCCAGGGTACTAAAGGAGCTAACAGTGGAACTAGCAGAGCCATTAGCAGAACTGTTTAGTGAGTCTCTGAGCACAAGAGAGGTCCCAGAAGACTGGAGAAGGGCTCATGTGATCCCACTCCATAAGACTGGTAGCAGGGAGGAGGCAGGGAACTACAGACCAGTCAGTCTTACCTCAGTAGTGGGTAAGATTATTGAGGCACTCCTTAAGGAAAGGATAGTGTAACACCTGGAATCCATAGGAGCACAGGATCCAAGACAGCATGGGTTTACAACAGGAAGGTCCTGTCAAACTAATCTCATAGATTTTTTTGACCGGTAACCAGAGTGGTGGACAATGGGGGAGCAGTTGATGTCACCTACCTTGACTTCAGCAAAGCTTTCAATACTGTTCCACATAGAAGACTGATTAATAAGCTGGGTAGGCTCTGGGTGAGTCAGAAGTTGGTCAACTGGTTGGCACACTGGTTGGTGGGCAGAATACAGAGAGTGGTGGTAAATGGTATGCAGTCAGAAGAGATGCAAGTCACAAGTGGGGTACCTCAGGGATCAGTCCTGGAGCCAATCCTCTTCAATATTTTTATCAGTGACATTACATGTGGACTGGAGGGTAAGGTTTGTCTGTTTGCGGATGACACCAAGATCTGCAACAGAGTAGATGATCCAGATGGGGTGGGCAGAATGAAAAGAGATCTGGATAAACTGAAAAAATGGACGGAAGAGTGGCAAATGAGGTTAATGCAAAGAAGTGCAAGATCATGCACATAGGGAAGAGAAATGCTGATGCCACCTATAGGTTGGGAAGGAAGTTGCTGGCAATCACAAGGGAAGAAAGAGACTTGGGCATCATCATCACAGATGACCTGAAATCATCCAAGCAGACCACTAAAACAGTAGGTAAAGCTAGAGGAATGTTGGTGTGTATTAGTAGGGGTATCGCAAGTTGTAAGAGGGAGGTGATAATCCCTCTTTACAAGACATTGGTTAGGCCCCATCTGGAGTACTGCATGCAGTACTGGAGGCCGCACCTGCTCAAGGACATTAACAAATGGAGACAGCCCAGAGAAGGGCAACCAAAATGGTGCAGGGACTGCATCAAAAACATGAGGACAGATTAACGGAGCTCAATATGTATACCCTAGAGCAAAGGAGGGAGAGAGGTGATATGATCAAATCATTCAAACACCTTAAGGGCATTAACATGTTTCAATATAAGAAAAATAGCAGGACAAGAGGACACGGCATGAGATTAGAGGGAGGCCGATTAAGGGGGAATGTGAGAAAGTTCTTTTTCACAGAAAGGGTGGTGGATGCATGGAATGGCCTACCTCAGGAAGTGGTGGATATGAACACAGTGCAGGGCTTCAAACAGGCATGGGATAGGCATAAGGGATCAATAAAGATGGGTATGAATAGGTAGGCCATTGACAGATTACAGGCCTATGGCACATTCATAAGGTAGAAAAAATGGGCAGACTGGATGGGCCATGCGGTCCTTATCTGCTGTCAACTTCTATATTTCTGTGTTTCTATGTTAATCCCTAGTTCAGCTTAAAATAAGTGAGTGATAAGGTTTTTCAAAGTTTCATTTGTTTCATACTCTTTTAGACATACACTATTGATTCTTAGGATTGTTTCATCTCCCATTAGTTGTATAGTAGATTGTAACTCAGAGTTAACTTCATTGGGGATTACAGACTCTTGAACAGGATCAGTACAGGGGACTGACATGCAACAAACATCGTTGTTATTCTTATAACATCTGTGAGAGTTGCTTTGGGGTTGGCATACTATATCACTAGATTAATCCCCCAATGTGTGGTTGTGTGGGAAATCTAGAACCGGTAAAGGGGATGGAAAAGGGGCTTCAAATGGGGCTATTGCATCAATACATTCATAAGTGCCCCCTGTTTTATTTGTAGAAATTCTGGGAACTTTAAATTCCTTCACACAGTTTGTTTCAGGTTACTGACATGGGGCCCCCTTCCCTTTCTTCTTCTTCTTTTTGTTCTTATTAGGGCTCAGTTACCTCTTTTTGACATTCTTTTTTCCTAGTAGGGAATCTGGAATAATTATAGGTGAGAATATAGGTCTTCCTCACAAGGCATGGGCGTTTATTTTAAGGGGGCATGGATGTCACAGGTTTGGCTAGAAAGCAGGCTGGACGCCAGGATACTGAAGGACATTACCTTCCTAGAAATTTTTCCCATATGGGTAGCACTGATGGAGTGGGGCAGGGAGATGCTGAACAAGTAGATTTTGTTTTAGTGTGAAAATAAGGGGGTGGTAGAAGCTATTAATAGATAGAGGGGTCCACGGACATATTAAACAGGGTATTACGGCAGCTGGTTCTTATAGGGCTTAGGATCAATCTGTCCTTCAAAGCGAGGCATATTGAAGGGGTTAAGAATGAAATTGCTAACAGTCTCTCCCGTCTTCAGTTGGACAGCTTCCAGACCTTGGCCCCACATGCAGCTGTCCAGAAGAACCTGGATACCAGACCAACTGTGGGAGATTGGATCGAGAGAGCCCGAATGCTATGCTGGAACTCCTGGTCAGCCAACACCTGGAGGGCATATGAAGCGGCTTGGGGGGGATTTCCAGGAGTTTAGGTGGCAAGAGGGCTTTGAGCAAGTGTGCTCGCAACTGAGGACCAGCTAATGCACTACTGGTAAAGAAGTGGGAAGGAGGGATGGCGAACTCTACAACGGGGGTGCAGGTGGTAGGGATAGGGTGTTCCTGCAGTTCCAGGGGATGGCCAGAATCTGGCAAGGCCAAAAGAGTCAGACAAATGCTGATCGGGTGGTACAGAGGTCAGGGCTACCTGGCAGATACCAGGAAGCTCATTACAGGACTGGTGCTGGAGAGGCTAGTGGATGCTTTAAAGCAGGTATACATGTTGGCAAATGAGGCATGACTATTTCAGGCAATCTTTACACTGATGACCTGTGGGGGGAGTTTTGGATGGGTGAAGTGGTGGCAAGAAGCAAAGCAGACTCAGAAGGGGGGGTTGCAAGTGGAGGATATATCTTTGGAAAGGGACAGGGTGATAGTTTGGTTCAAGAAATCAAAGATGGATCTGGCAGGAAGTGGGGGGCGGAGGAAATGATTCCTAGGAAGTAGGGGACCAGTGAGTGCGCAGTAAGTGTAATGGAGGAATGCCATAACATTCAGGTAAGTGGAAAGAGAATGTGGTTTAGGCATGGTGATGGGTCACCAGTCATGGGGGATCAGATGGGGGGGTGCTCAAGAAAAGAATGGGTTTCTTGGGGGAGGGCCCCAGGCAGTTCACCATACACTCTTTTAGGATAGGTGCAGCTTCCAGTATAGTGGCTCAAGGGGGTTCGGAGGAGGAGATCAAGAGTGTAGGGAGATGGAGCTCTAGCTGCTATAGAAGATACATTAGGAAATGAGTTAACCTGTATTTTGTATCCTGGCAGGTGTGCTGAGGAAGAGGCACGTGTGGTTAGTGGGGCACTCTTTCACTTACTAGGCTAAAAAGCATGCGTCTACAATGCTAGCAGGGAGACAACTGTGGGGGGAGCTCAAGCAGATGCAGGCACACTGGAAAGGGGTCTAGGGCATGAGGTGGGCCCAGCTGTTACCATTGCTAGAAGAATTTAAATTGAAATGGTGTAGGCCCAACCTATTGATAGTTCATTTGGAGGGGAATGACTTAGGGGAGACTTCATGGGGAGTGCTATTCCAGGTGATCAAAGCTGACTTAGAGATGGTGAAGGGCTGCTGGCCATGGGTGGAGATTGGGTAGTCAGGGGTCACTTCTAGACGGATATGGAGGCACACGCAGGATATCAGATCAGTGGAAAAGGCTAGGAAGAGACTTAACAGGAGGGTGGCGAGTCTGATTACAGAGATGGGGGGTTTATTTCCCACATAAGGGCATGTCATTCAATACCCCGGGTTTGCACAGGTCAGATGGGGTGCACCTGTCAGAGGTGGGCATGTCATTTTTTCTGATGCCACTGTTGGAGCTGTTGGGGAATGGGATAAGGCAAGGATAAATTATTAAAACCATAAGGGGGGAAGCCCATCATTCATCATGAAGTTGGAGATGGGCTAGTGGAAGGGAAAATGGAGGGAGAGGGATGGAGGTCAGCAGGGCATAGCCGGGATAAAAGGGAGGGCAGGTTATGGGGGGAGGAGGGGAGGTCAGCAGGGCTAAGGTCCATAGCACCCAGCCATGGAGTAAGAGGGGGTTGGGGGGAGGGTGGAGATTCAAGTACTAAGGGTCAGGTCATTGCATCCAGACCTAGGAAAGGTAAAGCAAGGTGAAAGCAAGCTGGTGATGGTGATGATATGGGGTGCCTGGGCAGGCATCCAGGCCCCAAGAAGAAGGAAGGATGAGCAGAATGACAAAGAATTTGAAAGGAACCTGATGGACTCAAGGAAAAGAATGATGGCCCAAATGTTGCCAGAACATTTGAAATGTAAATAATAGGATCTGAAGAATATGTAAATTAAGGTGCATTAATAAACATGTTGCCAGTCAAGCACCCAAAACTGAGTAGGTGTGGTTCATTTCTGAAGGAGGTTCATCTGACAATCATATTTAGCCCCTTTATACAGTATAAGCAGAAACAGTTACAAATGGAAATATAAACTGCAGTTAACAGTCAGTGTGACGAAATAAAATGCAAAATTGCATCAACTACTGTACAAGTGTCACAAAGAGGTGACACGGACAATAAGGGGGAGCCAAGGCTTCTATGGAGCTCAGGCTGGCACAAGGCATTAAGAAGGGGGAGAAGGACTTCTTCAGGTACATCAGGGAGAAAAGGAAAAGGACCACGTAGTGAAGATTAAGAAGGAGAGGGGTTGGGAGGAAACAGGGGGAATAAGGCAGAAGTGTTAAATGATTACTTCTGCTCAGTATTTATGAAGGAGAAGAGGGGAGTGATATCTGGGGGGGACAGTAGAAATGGGGGGGAGGTGACAGATGGGGAAATCATGGAGGGTAGAGTTCTGGAGGGTTTGAGGGCACTGAGGGTGGACAAGGCGCCAGGCCCAGATGGCATCCACAACAGGGTACTGAAGGAGCTGGCAGAGGTCCTTGCAGGACCTTTGGCAGACCTTTTTTTAATGCCTCACTACACTCAGGGTGTGTACCTCAGAATTGGAGGATGGCTCATGTGGTGCCCGTCCACAAGAGTGGCCCCAAGGATGAACCGGGGAACTACAGATCGGTGAGCCTCACATCCATCGTGGGTAAGCTGATGGAGACTATCCTGGAGGAGAGGCTGGTGGCCCTCCTGGAGGCCAAAGGATAGCAGACAGCATGGCTTCATATGTAGCAGATCCCGCCAAACCAACCTGGTGGAGTTCTATGACTGGGTAACTAGTCAACTGAACAGGGGCCATGCAGTGGATGTCCTGTATCTGGACTTCAGTAAGGCATTCAACTCAGTGCTACATGGGAGGCTGGGAAGTAAGTTAGAAGGCACAGGGGTGGATGCAAAGCTGGTGATATGGGTAGGAACCTGGCTTCAGGAAAGGCAACAGAGGGTGGTGGTGGGTTGGGAGCTCACATTCCCAAGGGTAGTGATGAGTGGTATTCTACAGGGCTTGGTGTTGGGACCAGTGTTGTTTGGGATATTCATTGCAGACATATCATTGGACATCAAGAGCAAGATCAGTCTGTTTGCTGATGACACCAAGATGGGAGCAGTGGTGGATGACATAGGGGGTTGGCAGGGGTTGCAGGATGATCTGGCAAAGCTGGAAACCTGGTCAGACAGCTGACAACTGGGGTTTAATGCCAAAAAGTGCAAGGTGCTGCATTTTGGGGTGAAAAACCCAAGGAGGAATTACCTGCTGGGGAGGAGTGCAGCTATCCAAGACAGAGGAGAAGAAGGATCTGGGGGTGCTCATTACAGGATCAATGAATAACACAGCACAATGTAGGAAGGCAGCTGCAATGGCCAACAAAATGCTGGGTTGAATTGCAAGGGGTATATTCTAGAGGAGGGGGGAAGGCAATTTGGCCACTATATAGATCATCAGTTAGACCACACCTGAGTACTGCGTGCAGTACTGACGCCCGTATCTGAAAAAGGACATTAAGTTACTGGAGGGAGTGCAGTGCAGGGTGACAAAGATGCTCAAGGGGCTGGGGGACTTACCACACCAGAGGAGGCTGAGGGAGTTGAACATATACTCACTGGAGGAGAGGAGGGACGGGGGGACATGATTGAAACCTTTAAGTTCATGGAAGAAATAAACAAGACGGGTACAATGGGGCTGTTCAAAGTAAGGGAGGAAAGGGACACCCAGGGCCATGATATGAGACTAGAGGGAGGAAGGTTCAGGAGGGAGATGAGGAGACACTTTTTTAGGAGAGAGTGTGGTAGCTGGGTGAAATACGTTACTGGCAAAAGTGGTATCCAGTAGAACAGTGGGCTGCTTCAAAAGGGGCTGGAACAGGGCAAGGGGGAGGGTCAATGGAGGGGAAAGGTTGAAGGCACGGTCAGCTGTAGAATAAGGGGTGCTAGCTGCACATTTGAGCAGACTTGATAGACCTCTAGACATTTATCTGCTGGCAAATTTCTTATGTTCATATAGCACTATTTTCAAAACAAAACTTATCAAAAAGTAAAAGTGCACAGGCACAGTATAGTAAAATAAGAACCTTCCCACACAGGAAACGTAAAGTACCTAATTTAACAACCAGATACTGAGTAAATATAATTTTTCAAAGTTTCTTGACCTTTTGCTAAAGGAATGAAACAGTCAAATATAATTATCAGAAGTCCCAACTGATGACTTGGTCCACAGCCATAATAACTAAATAATGTTGTCCACGTTAGTAGGATAACAGACAAAGTCTCTGTTATATGCTGGAAGCTGTTGCCTTTTGTCAGGTCACACTTGGAGAGACTGGAGTCAGAAAAATTGTGCCGGTCAAACCTTGGAACATTTTGGTTTATATGGCAATTTTTTTCCCCAGAATCCATAGCTTCACAGCATCACAGGGAACAGGTTTCAAATTTCAAGTTTCAGTGTCAGTCCTTTTATAATGTACTAGGTTTGTTCTTTTTAGAAAACGAAAAAAAAAAGAAGTCGCAGAGAGCAGGAACACAATCAGAAAGGAAATAAAATCAAATAAGAAAGGGGTATTTATTTGACTTACAAAAGAATAAATCAAATTAAACTATTGGTAGATGCAGTGGGGTTTTAAGTATAAATCTCAACAAGAAAAAAGGAAAAGGGAAGGGGGCTTCCTCCATTAATCCCATAGTGAATTCTGGAGTAAGATGTCCAAATGGATTTTCAAAGTTACTCAAAATGAAACTTCTGCTGGAACTCCAAGGTACCAAACAAATGCTAGAAGTGGAAAGATGGCGATCTAAGCAACAGAACACCATGCATGCTTTTCTACCTGCTGGTAATTGATTCAAGTAATTATCTTCACCCGGACTATACAAATGCTGTAATGACCTGACGTGATGAAGAATACATAGCACAGGAAGTAAAAAACAAGTTTAATCTGCCCAGTCAGGCCACTATAAGGTTAAATATAAGAACGCAGTTGGATTTATTATTGCTTATATAACAAATATATCTACAGTAAATTTACTAGTGAATGCGAGTGGATCAGAGTGCCAATGCCCAAGCACATTAATGCACTACTGCTCTTTATAAACACTATATAAACACTTTAATTTAAAGCACTATAAATTTCGTGCTTGATCTTGTACTTAGAGGTTTAAATTCATAGTAACGTTTGGTGTTTCAGTGAATTAATTATGTTAATTGAATGGTTTTATCATTTAAGTAAAAAAATTATGTCATAGACATTCTAAGAGTTTAAAAGGGATAAAACAGATTTCAAAGCTAATAGTCTAGAAGGGATTAAAAATAAGCACAATGTGCAATACACATATGGTAGAACAATAAAATGATAAATAAATATTGATGTCTCTTGAATTCGGGATTTTGGGAGGATGAAAATAAAGATTGAGGCAGAAAAAAACATCAACTATTTGCATAAAATGGCAGGATAGATTTAAATAAAGATTTTTAGATTTAGGGTTAGAATATTTAGGAACTAGAGTAAAATATAGACTAGGAAGCAATAAGGTAGGGAAAAATAAACAAATCAAACAATATCGTCCATAGTTTCAAAAAGTTCAATATCTTCAAACTGCTTCAAAGTTGTAACAGACACACTGGCTTTGTATTGAGTTGTTTAATGTAATATAATTACTGGGTCTCCTTTTTTCCCATAGGGAAGCTGTGGCATTATTTTATTTTATTTTATTTATTTATTTTATTTAGTTTTTGTTGACCGGGTAAGTGCACTAGACAAATCCTGCCTATTTTCAGGCACGACCCGGGGGAAGGGAATACAGATGAATGCCAACTGACTTTGAACCAGATTGAGCTGTTGGTGGTATTTTTAGTGAAACAATGTATTTGACACAATGAAGGAGTGTTTATTACGGCAAACACGTGCCCGGTTTCTCTCACTCTGCGCATGCGCTCGCCGCAGTTTTCTTTTCTTCCCTACCACTCTGTTCCTGCCTTCTCCCAAAAGACAACTACCAGTGCAACTCAGTGGTATGTTATTTAGTGAAAACTTTGCTCATTTTCGAGACTGGCACACATAAAAATGCATTTTTAAACATTTTAAAAACTTGGACAGCAAACATTTTGAAACCGTCCGAAACCGAAACCAGAGCACGTCCACTGTTTTATATAATTGCTGTGGTGAAAAGGGGAAACCCAGCAATTATATAGAATAAAATATGAGGTGGTGTGTTTAAACTCAAAATTTACACACACCCTCAGTGTTAGATGCTTTAATAAACCCCTCAAGCTTTGCTCTGGGGGTTTATGAAGCATCTAACACCTCGCTGGGTGTAAACTTCTCATTACATACACCACCCCATACTTTATCCTATGTGTTGCAGTGTTGGTTCCACTGGACATCAATGTTCCATGGCTCTCAGTAGAACTCGTTGCCTCATTCATCTGGGGTCTGGGACTCCCCCACTGTGGGACTTCTATTCACCCTGGAACAGGAGAGCAGAGTGAAAACAATAAGGCAACCAAGCTGGTAGCACAAGATGGACTGGAAAGTGACTAAGAATTAAAAAATTAAAAAAGTATGGCAATGGTGGTTTACCTTCAGCAAAACAAAAACAGCCTTCTCAGTCACCTGCTAAACCTGCTCCTCTACAGCAGGTTAGCACACAGCTACCACTCCTATAGCCTCTGCTTCAGCAATCCACTCAGTGGAAAAATGGATAGCTACAGGACCCCATGGAAAATGAGATGCTGCATTTCATTTTAGCTGTACTGGACAAATAAATTATATATGGAAATAAAACCCACATTCACAGATAAGTCTAGCTGAGCTATCCATGGGTTAGGGCTTTGCAAATTATAAATTCCACTAGTGCAATTTTGGTGAAGTTACTAATTTCACTTCTACAGTAATCCACTGAAATGTCAGCAAGAAGATGTGATAAAACAGGTTCTCCTAGGCCAGCATTGAGATAGTAAGCAGTGTTGAAGAAGGCAGTAAGCATTTAGCTCTCAGAGAGTGTTTTGGGTTTGTGCTGCTGCTTGAGGCACTCCAGGGAAGCATGCCACAGCTTCCATAGCAACTTGGTATGAAAGATTGCAATGGTTTCTACATCTTGTGTGCTACAGAGATTTGACTGTGTGTCTACTGAAGTGTCAGAATGACATGTCCCTGTGAGAGAGAGAGATTATGAACTGCCCTGAGAGAAAAGGAGGTAGATATGCACTGTAGCTTCCAGTCTGGGAGCACCAGAGACAATGTGAAAAAGCCTGCAGTGAGACAACTGTGAAAGAAATACCTGCATCAGTCCAGTAGACAGGCTGGGAAAATGGCTGGTTAGTGCTACTGCCAGGTAGTAGCTAATGCTCCACACTAAGGTTCTGAAGCCTAGACATGGGTGTGAAGCATGTGGCCCCCCTGCTCCTTAGACTGGTCTGTCCTGCAGAGGAGGAATTGGGAAGAGCCAGAGAGGTACAGACAACTGGGGCACAGAGAAACGGATCTACATCCAGTGGTACCTGCGACCTGCATCTTCAAGCCCCCCCCCCAACACACACACATGCACACACACACACTGCACAATTGAACCGTCAGCCTGAGAGGACCTGCACCTGCAGGAAGGAAGAAAAGGAGACCAAGTTGACAGGGAAGCTGGTACATCTGAACTGTGAGTACTCTTCAAGCTTGGCCTGCATCTGAGAAATTTGTACTGAGTTTTGCCACCAAATCTATAGATTTGGCTAATGGACCAGGAGTTACGAATACCTAATTTAAAGGTTTTGCCATTTAAGCAATTGCATGACCTGCAGAGTTTTGGGTTTAACTGATCTGTTTGTTTTAAAGTGCACCATGACTGGCCAACCAGCTACAACATCTCTGGGCTTGCAGCTTTCTTAAGGGTCGGTATTCAATGAAGCACAGTGTGCTCCCTTTAAGGTTTAAGGGTTAAATTGGTACAAGTGGGTAGTGTCCCCAGTACAAGTGGGCTGTTAATACTAAAATATTTATAGTGTTATTTGCTACAGCCTTGTCTTGCCTGGTGTGGAGTGGGCACTGTTATTTCTGTTTTAAAGTGTTTTTCTGGCTCAGCCTAGTCAGGCACTTAATTTTGGTGCTGCCGCAAGAGTTAACAATGTTTCTGTCAAAAACAGTTCTGCTTTGCATTTTCCTATCCCTTGTGAATATTTCCCAATAAAAATGTTATTGATATTTTACATTTTGCCTTGTGAGCATATTATTAGTGATAAATCACTAATTGCACTTTTCTTGAATTTAGGGCTGCAGTGTGATTTTTCGTGAGTAGGGGAACACTGTGGGGAGGTGGGGAGGTACTGCATCCCAGATTGTACAACTCTGACACCAGGCCCACTTAACCTTTACTCTGGGTAGAGACACTGCAGTAAACTTGAAAAATCTGGATTTGCCCCCCCCCCCAGTCAGGAAAATCAAAACCCAAGCCCCTCAACCTTTCTGGGTACACACAGCAGGGGTAGTAACTGCAACATCCACAGTGAACCAGTTACATAAATGTGACGGCTATCTTCACCCAATAAAGTTTTCTGGAATAATAATCATATTGACAATAATTGGAAATGTTATATCTATGCCTATATGTATGAGGAGCACATTATGCTGCAATAATCAGAAAACTAGAATGGATGACCTTCTACAACTCTTCTAACCCCGCCTCCAGCTTGATACAGAACCAGGCACAGATGACTGAGCTTACCAACAGGTGATAAATAGGGCTCAGAAAGGGCAGGGCCACACAAGAACACTCGAGGCTAAGTGTACTGTCTGTCTAACAGAGCCAGCTAGGCTGTTTGGGAGACCCAAAAATGGTGCGTACTGAACAAAGCTGGGTCACCTATGTGGGGGTTTGAGTGGAAGTGGGTGGGATTGTAGGTATGTCCCCCAGATAGCAAGATATTTGTCTAGATTCTTCTGTGCAAAATGAGTCAGTCTTTTATATTTGGCTATTTGAAAAAGGAGGTTTTCCCATTCTTTGTGTGAGGGTTAAGATCTGAGTCCAGTTTGTCAGCGTGACCTGTACTTTTCCTTTAGCTGATTCTTTGATCATACTTTCAAGGTGTATTCCCAAACAGGTTACCTTTGCCAGGGTCCACTGGTATGGGTATGCCTGGAACATGGTGGGCAAGCACTGAGAGTTTAGGGGAAAAACTTGGAACTTAGCCCCATTCAGCTTATAGCCAGAAATCTGTCAGTATTCCTGTATAATGGAAGAGAGGGTTGGAAATGAGGAGGGAAGGTCAATGAGGAGTAAAGTATTATACAATGGCAAGAAAGAATCTTGGACTGTGATTGGTCAGTCGGGGGCTGGACCCATGACATTATCCCAGCATAACACTACAGGTCTAGTCTCAGCCTCACTGTGAATCTCTTGATGGTTGTTTGGAGCTTATTCTCTTTTTTTGCATCTCCTTTTAAGAAACAAAAATAATTTCCACACTAATAAAAACATTAAAAATTATTTTTTTATTCTATATATAACAACAAGCCATTGTATAATAGAAATAATGCACTCCAGGGTGTGTGTCGTGCTGGGATAATGCCACGCCTGGGGCCTCATGCCCAACTCCCGCAGGTGTGGGGTTATCCCAGCATGACACACACCCTGTCATGTATTATTTCTTTACTATCGTCTGCAAACAACACAGTTTTATTTGCAAACCCCACTGTCACTCTTGGAAATGAGAGTGGAGCCCTTATTTTATGCACCAGGAGTTCCACAGTTAGAAGGTGGGTCCCACACCTCAGAGGGAAACCAGGATAGATGGTGGAATTGGTCAAAACATTTGCTATGGGGGAGTTACAGTATATAGGATATTCACATTTTTACTGAATTGTGAGGCAAAGTCAAGGTATGACATGGCATCAGTTAGACCCACTCCACTTTGTCAAATATTTTTTCAGCATCAGGTGAAAGAGTGGCAGTGGGTTTCTGAGCTGTATGGACTTCCTTAAGCATGTCTAGGATCTGGCGAGTATTATCCAACCCTATGTAGCCTGGGATGAAGCCCACCTGATCTGGATGTGTGAGAGAGCCCATAATCTCTGTGAATCTCCTTGCAAGGGTCTTGGCATAACTTTTGTGTTGACATTGATCAATGATATGGGTCAAAACTGGGAACAAAGGATTCTGTCCTTGTCTTTTTTCAGGATAAGGATAATAAGGACTTCATGAAATGCAGGGGGAAGCTGTCCCCTGGTTTGAGCCTCAATAAATACCTGGGTCAATAGTGGAGCCAACAATGGAGTAAAGGTCTGGTAAAAGTCAGAGGGAAAGCCTTTCAGGCCTGGAGACATCCCCGGTGCCATAGACTTCATGCCACAGTCATTTCCTCTACAGAGAAGGGGGCTGTGAGCTGAGCATTAGCTGTTTGGTCCACTTGTGGTAAGGTCACATCCTGGCAGAAATCCAGCTAAGCTTTGTCTGGGGTTACTTCTGTGACATACTGTAGATGAATTTGTAGCAAGTCAAGAAAGACAAATTAGTGTCTGAGGGGGTGGTGACAATGTAGTCCAGAGAAATATGTATGAGATGGATATACTTTTCCATCTCTTTATCCTCAATCATTGTGCTAGTAGTCTCCCGACTGTTCTTCCACTTCCCAATATGATTGATTAAGCCTAAAGAGGCTGTATTCAGTCTAGTATTGGAGGTGGGTCTCTATGGCAGTTTGTAGGGTATCAGTTTGGGGTATAAGACAGGGTGCCTACTCAGGATATCAGATCAACTGCTCCTCAAGCTGTTTGACCCCCGGCTATCTAAGGAGCTATAACTGGCTTTTCTAACTTTGGATATATAGGCAATAAATTTAACCCTGGTAACTGCCTCAAGCGCCTTCCACTTTGTGGCTGCAGAGATATCTGGAGTGTCATTTTCTGTTAAATACAACTGAACTTCTCGGTAACAGTCATGGAAGTCAGAGTGTTTGTGTTGATCCTTCACCTATTGCAGGACCCTGTCACTCTCCCCAATGCCAGGGACTGGAACATGGTCCAAGATTAAGATGCTACCTAAGGAAACTCCCCATGTCCTCTTAAACAGCTCCAGTGATGCCAGAATTAAATCAATATAGCTATAGGAGCCATGCATTGAAGAGTAATAGGTGTAATCCCATTTACCAGGTTGGAGACTTCTCCAGATATCTTTGAGGCCATGAACATGACAGGCCAACATAAACTGGACTGTAACTGTGGCTTCCATCTTGGATCCTGCCCCATTACGATCAATAGTTGGTGTAGGGGCTAAATTAGAATCCACCCCCCCCCCCCGAATTATAGCAGCATGGGCCCCTTGGAGATTACAGAAGATCTCCTGGTAAAAGGAAGATCTTGGTATGTCCCTCTATGACAACAAAATGCCCATCTGAATCCAAAGTAATTTTGTGCACTCCAAAGGGAATGCCTTTTTGGATCAATATACTTTGCAGGGTAAGTGATAACTTGGATTGAGAGGTATCTGTCGTATAGGGCATATAGAACAGCTATTGGACGGGAATATTCAGACCTGGAGTTGATTACCTCTGGTGTAGCTCAGGGCTCAATTTTAGGCCCGCTTTTGTTTTCATTATTTACAAGCTTGGCACCAAAATCTTGTGCTGAATCTTAGATAACATTATATGCATATGATGCAGTTCTATATGCGACAGGTCCAAATCCAGATCAGGTGTTATTGAAGGTTCAAATAGATTTTGACAATTTTCAGAGGTGGCTGTTGGAGCACAAGCTTGTGCTCAATACAACCAAGACAAAGGCAATGGTTTTTACTGGCCCAAGAGTAACCAGAGACATAAATATGTTAATTGTTGATCTTGGGGGGAATAAAATTGAGTTGGTTGATACCTTTTATTATTTAGGGATCGCACTGGATTCTAATCTCACCTTTGAAATTCATGTAAAGAAATTGATCAAGAGGATACATGAAAGGTTAGGAATGGTATTTAGAATAAAATCATATTTAATTCCAGAATCGCGTAGATTATTGGCATATAGCTTTTTAATGAGCACATTGGATTACGGATTGGTAGTTTATTCAGGAACCAGTGATAGGGTGTTAAAAAAAATTACTATCAACATATCATTCAATTCTGAGGTTTAAGACTGGCCTTGCTCAAAGAACGCATCATTGTGAATTGTTAATAAAAGCAAAATGTCCCTCATTTCAGGATAGAATTAGCATTAAATTATCTACCTTTGTATTTAAAATCTTGAAATGCTTACTCCCTTTTTTTTCTATTCAGTCTTTATTTGTTAGGTTAAGTGGTAAAAAAAAATCACATGGTCTTTAGCCTTAGGTCTCTTAAAGATCCCTTTTTATAAAAAAACAATATGCCGGGCCGGCCTGGTGGTGCTGAGGGCTGAGGCGCTGGACGCCTTCCCTCATGCTGCGCTGGCGACCTGTGTTCGGGAATGAGCGTGGGTTGCTGGGGGTCAACGGGAAGGAGAACGATAGAGCATCCATGGGGCTGCTCTCCTTCTCTGGGAAGGGGGGGTTTCACTTCCCAATGCCCAATTGCCCCCTGACAGAGGCTGGGGTTCAGGGCACAGGGTGACAGCATCAGGTGGTGTCTGTGCAGATGCCTGGGGGAGAGACATGTGGATGCATGTGCCTCTGCCGCCACCAGCGTCATTGCCCGCCCAAGGCTCCAGCAAGTGGGGGGGTGGAGTGAACAATAGAAAATGTGGCACCTCTCGCATAGCTTGATGGCCATCCGTGAGTGTTCCTCAGGAGCTGGCACCCGAACTGAATCTGTGATGTTGGGGAGTTGGGGGCTCCCTGCCACCCCGCTGTGAGGGGCAAGCCGCAGGGGTTTCACATCTCCCTGGCTATGTAATCCCAAAACCAAACAAGACCCACTACCACACACTACACACACACACACACACACACACACACACACACACACACACACTCGTAATTAAATAAACACTAACCCACCCCTCAAATAACCCCTTAAAAACAAAACTCAGAATCAAATCCCCAAATACAGCTCAGGAGAGCAGACTGAAAATCACAGACAAAATACAAATATTCAAGATTACACAAAATAAAAATAAAACAAAAATCTATAAGAATCTAAGAAAAGTATCGATCCACAGCCTAGACTACTTTAAGGCAAAGGGCCCTATCACTGCCTCAGTCATTATGTAGTCAGATTTTCTGGTGACAGTTTAAAAATATAACCAGAAGTATGCTCCCCAGGAAGCCCCACCAACTACTGGGACCCCTAGAAGAATACCAGAGTATGGAGATCTATTTAGCCCCCTAGTCGATAAATCCACGGGGGTCCAAGTCCAAGACTTCTGATCTTTACTCAAGAGGATGTGGTTTGGTTGGTATCCCTGTCCATTCATTGGTGGGAGCAGCCTCCACCAGTGGTTGAGCCTTTCACACCAATGGTGCTTAATGTGGGCAGGCATGTGGTATACCACAACCAGCCAGAAGGCTCCCCTTGCCATCAATTATATGGTCAAGGCTCAAGGTTGTGGTAGAGATCTCAGTTGAGGTGTTCAAGCTCTTGATCCCACTTAATGAAGAGGCATTGACCTCAATGCTGCTTGACCTCCTCATTCTTATTGGGAAGGGTAGGGCTCCACCCCCTGGATCTTCAGTCACTTGGCAACTGCCAGTGGAGCCCTGCCAGTTGACACTATACAGGTGCTCCCCACAACTGCTTCTCCACCTCTTTGGGTGGAGCCGCCACCAGTGTAGCTGAAGATGTACACTCCAACCAAGGATGCTCATTTGCCAACTAGCTTGTCAGGCTGCATGTCAGTGCAGATCACCCCAGGAGAGGATACCTGGGTGGTGTGTCATCAGAAATTGTTAAGGGCTATTTTCGAGGAGTCCTCGGACAACTCAAACCACAAGTCCATGGCCTCTTCTAGGCATTCCCTCCTTGATAAAGGGTCAGCCAAGGAGCTGTCCACCAAGCATGACCCGGTGTCCTTCGGTGTGCTTCTCTGCCTAGTATCAGAGTCCATGTCAGTCCTGCTATTGTCATTCCAAAAAAGGGCTGAGAACACTTTTATGGGTATTATAGATAAGAATGACTCCCCTGAGGTTGCCTTCCCCATGGCTGAAGCCATTTTGAGACTGGCCCTTGAGCTTTGGCAGCATCCAGCATCCTTCCTGATACCCTCTGCCTGTACAATCTGCAGATACATGGTCCTTACTGGTCCCTTTCTGGGTTCTCGGACCACCCCTCCACAGAGGGGTTGGTAATGGATTCAGTGTTCCACAAGTCTGGACATCAGGGGGACATGGACAAGACTCTGGACAAGGAGTCCTGTAAGACTGACCACATTGCTAAAACGGTATATTCTGCTGTGTCCTTGGGGCTCCATTAGTCTAGCTATGCCATGCTGACAGTCAATTTGCATCAGTTACTGATGGGAGTTTTTGATTCCATCCTCCTTCACCTGATCAGCAATTGGCAGTGATGGTTATCAGGGATCAAGGTCAATCACTGGCTAAACACACAGGCCTTGGACATGGGTGATTCATGTGCCCATGCCATGGTAGCGATCGTCTCCATGCATCGCAGGGCCTGGCTGCATCTGTCCACCTTCAAGGCAGACACCTAGAACACACTGGCTGATGTTCCATTCTTAGGCACCAACCTATTTGAACCTGGGATGGAAGGACATCGGGCCTGTATTGAGAAGTCTAATGCCACCCTGGATTATGTGGCGTTGTCCCAGAAGGACATGAAAAAGAAGCCTAAGAAATGGGCTTTCCAGTATCTATCCCTTCAGCCACAGCCTTCTTTGGAGCAGCCCCAACAGTGGTTGTAACAGGCCTGGCACACCACACCACAGTCTGGGGGCCAGGCATCTAACTAAGGAGGGGGCAGAGGTGGTGGTGCTCTTCTGGCTGCAGCCACAGGTGCCCTTGCAAAAACTACTCAGTGACGGGTTGGGGGTGTCATCTCTCCACTCATCCTGTCTTTGTATGCACTCCCCATAGAAGGTTGGCTACATCACTTCTTGCCACATTGGTCAGCTATCACAATGCCAAGTGGGTGTTGGATATAGTGGGCAGAGGGTTGCCTCTGGACTTCAAGGCTCTCTTGCCTTAACACATTCATGTGCCTCGGGAGTTCAGGGTGTAAAATGACATGCTGTCTGCCCTTCAAGAAGAAATTGCTCAGGTCCTTTTAAAGGGGCAATAGCTCATGTCCTGGACACCCTGGCCAGTTAGGGTTACATGTCCAGGTACTTCCTGGTTTCAAAACAACAAGGGGGGGATGGCGCCCAACATTGTATCTGCATGATCTGAACCAGTTTATGTGGAAATGCAAGTTCTGGATGATCACTCTGAATCAGATCATTCCATTGTTGGAGCAGAACATTTGGTTTTGCTCCCTAGACCTCCAGGATGTTTTTTCCACATCCTAGTCCATCAATCCCACCACCGGTACCTCTGGTTCCAAGCAGAAGGGATCATGTACCAATTCCACATCATGCTCTTCATCCTCTGATTGGTGCCCAGGGTCTTCACCAAGTGCATGGCAGTGGTGGTAGCTTACCTGCAGCACCTTGGTTTCAGGGTGTACCCAATCCTGGATGACTGTCTGTTAGCAGGTCCATCCAGACAGGCTGTGGAGAGGTCTAGAGATCTCACTGTTCAGACTTGCCAAAACTTGGTCCTGTTGGTCAACCTGGACAAGTCTGAACTGGTACCCACTCAGGTGATCAAGTTCATCAGAGTAGAATTAGACTTCTTGCCAGCCAAGGCCCACCTCCCTGTGGACGGGGCACCTCATATGCCCATTAATTTCAGATTGGGCTCTTGTGCCCTGTCCAGGATTTCCTGAGGCTGCTGAGGTACATGGCATCCTCCATCAGCATGGTCTGTTGGGTCCATTGGCACATGCATCATCTCCAGTGGGAGTTGGGCTGCCAATGGTCCCAGTGCCTAGGCCATGTGAACCGCTTGTCAAGGTGACCCAGCGGATGTTGGATGCCATACAATGGTGACTGATCCCAGGCCACCTGGAGGAAGAAATCCCATTTGTCTGCCCAGACCTGATCATTGCCATCATGATGACCGTGTCTCTGGTGGGTTGGGTGTGCACTTGGGAGATTACAGAGCCCTTGGGTTCTGGTCACCCCAGTAGTCCTGTCACCACATAAACCTGCTGGATCTACATGCAGTGAGACTTACACTGATGGAATTCACTCTTTTAGTGAAGGGTCAGGTCATGCAAGTCTAGACAGACAACACCACAACCATGTTCTACCGGAACAGGAAGAATAGAATTCACTCCCTTTCCTTATGTCAGGAAGCTCTCCACACCTGGACCCTCGTGTGCAGCCTGGGTGCAGATCTCCTGATGATTCATGTCACAGGAATGACCATTCAGCTGGTGGATGCTCTCAGCCGTGTAGTAGAGATGTTGCTCGCATGAGTGGTCCCTGAATCAGGAGGTGATGTTCTCCCAGTTGTACACTCCTCTAGTGAACCTGTTTGCCTCCTGGGAGAATGCCAAACTGAGGCTGTCCTGTGCTGCCCCCCAACAGTCTAGGATGCTGTTGGAGGATGCCTTCATGAGGCCCTGGACCCCAGGCCTCATGTACTCCTTCCATCCTTTCCACTTAATCCACAAGGTAGTGGTCAAGGCCTGGAAAGACAAGGTGTGGATGATACTGATAGCTCCAGACTGACCACAGCAGTTCTCCTACCAGAATCTCCTCAGCCTCAGCAGCAGACCTCTATGGCAACTGCATTTCCACCTGGATCTGCTGAACAAATTTCGGGGAACAGTCCTGCACAACCCTGAACCTTATGGCCTAGTTTCTGAGTGACTGAACTTCCAGGTCTTGGGTCTATCAGATGATGTGCACCATGTTGTGGCGGTTACCCAGAAAGAGTCAATCATTGGTGCTATGCCTTTTGAAAGGAAGAGGTTGTCTATTTGGTGCCAGGGCAAGGAGCTTAATCCCATTGCCTGCCCTGTGATGAGCATCTTGGACTACCTCTGGTCCCTTTCTCAGCAGGGACAGCGAATGACACCCTTAAAGTGCATCTGACAGCCATCTCTGCTTACCAGGCATAGGCTGGTAAACCGATGGTGGCCCAGTCGAAGTTAATCAGGTGCTTTTCAAGTGCCTGGAACACCTGTTCCCTCCAGTGTGTATACAACCTCCACTGTGGGACTTACTGCTGGTGTTGGCTGTACCCATGGGCAAGGCTTTTGAGTGTATGCACAGGTGTGAGATGTCACACTTGTCATGAAAGATGGCCTTCCTGGTTGCCATCATGTCAGCCAGAAGAATCAGGGAGCACCAGATGCTCTCAATGGAGTCTCCCTACCTGGTTTTCACACAAGGACAAAGTCATCCTTTACCCCAACTCAAAGTTCCTCCTGAAGGTTGTATCAAAGTATCACCTTAACCAGATCATTTACTTACCAGTATATTTTACTTACCCATCTTTGGAGGCTGACCTCAGGCTCCATACCCTGCACCTGTTGAGGATGCTCTCTTATTATGTAGAGCACAAAGCTGGAATTTGGGGAGAGGATTGCCAGCTGTTTGTCACATATGCTGAAGTCGTACCTGGTTGACTGGCAGCAAGCAGATGATTGGCAGGTGTTTCACATCAGCATAATGAATGTAAATTTTATTAACAATATTCAACACTGATGTTCTGAATTATAGACTATAAAAGGGATTTTCATGTCACCTATATTTTATGGTGTTTATGTATGGTGGGGGGTTTCTAAGAACTATTTTCAACAGAGTCTATAACAGAGTTTTTCATTTTGTGATGAGAATGTTCAGTCCAGCATGATATATTTATTGTAGTTCAATAATTAACAGCTTTCTCTGTTTATTAATTCTTTGTAGATTAATTTGTGTATTTAAGCACTATGCACTTTTAAAAATTGTGTGTATACCACTTTAAACACCATTGCCCGGATATTCAGAAGGGTTACGCATGGAGCAACACTGTTGCACCATGCACAACCCACTGATGCAATCTGGCACAATATTCAAACAGGGAGTGAGCCTGGCACAAATCCCTATGTGCCAGAGCACATCAGTAATGTATGCAGCGCAGGTGGGGGGGGGGGCGTGCCCATGTATACTCCGCACATCCCGATATTCAACCTGGGATGTGCTGAGCCCAAGCATGTGCAACCCCGACCTGCGATGCACACAGGTGAGCCAAAAAAAAAGGAACAACAGCTGGCCACCCACAGGTGAGCTGCCGAATTGCAGGGCTCAGTATGGCAGCTGCCACCTGTGGGTGGCCACCCGAGCTCCAGCTGCACCTTCGTGGTGGCACCCCCCATGCCCGATCGTGGGCATATGTAGTAGAAAACCAATCGTCCTATATCTCTGGTGGTCCAGCTGACTACTCGCAGCCCGATCGTGGGCATATATAGAAGAATAAAGTGTCCTATATCCCTGGTGGTCCAGTAGACCACTCGCAGCCTGATTGCGGGCATCTGTAATAAGAAATAACACTCCAAACAAACCCTGGTGGTCCAGCAGTACCCCTTCCCCACCCGCCTACTGAGTCCCACCGCCCCGCTTCCCCCTGGTCAGCGGCGGGTGGCAGCACCCCACCCACCTGCCGCCCCACCGCCTGCCGACTAACACCGTATGGTATGAGCTGCATGCCCATTGGCTCAGCCATTCATATATCTGGACTGTGTAGTACGGTATGGGCTGCATGCCCATTGGCTCGCTGTGGACCAATGGGCATACAGCCCTAGTGTACGGTGTCATCGGCGGGATGCAGGGCGCAGGCGGTGGTGCTGCCGCCACCGCTGACTGGAGGGGAGGGTGGTGGGGCCCAGGCGGGTGGCGAGGAGGGTACTGCTGGACCACCAGGGTTTGTTTAGAGTGTTATTTCTTATTACAGATGCCCGTGATCGGGCTGCGAGCGGTCCACTGGATCACCAGGGATATAGGACATTTATAATGCAACATATACCCATGATCGGGCAGTGGGGCGCCTTTCTGCTTGTGCAGGGGGAGGCGGTCCCCGACGGCTGCAGCCTGACAGGGCACCAGGCGCAAGTCGCCAGGGATTGGGGCACCTGCATGCAAATAGGTCCATAATGACATGCAAATGGCCCCATTTGCACCTTGCATACATTATGGCCCAATTTGCATGTGCAGTTTTGAATATCACGGTTGATTCAACTTGCGCAATGGAACTTGCGCTAGAGCATCCCCCTGCTCCACTCTGGCCACTTGTGCTGGCGCAGTGGCACTGCACCATGCGCACTGCAGGTGGCAAGGGTGCAATATTCAATGATGCTGTGCCATGGCGCAGCTCCGTTGAATATCACCCTGTCAACACCCCTATGCAGCCAAGTTGCGCTGACCTCCAGGCTTGCACCACAGCCTGGCACGGTGTGAATATCCGGGCCCATGTTTAAATATTTTCAAACTACCTGTGGTTTCCACTCCCTAAGGATGCCTTTCTAGCAAAACCAGTAGAAGGTGGTGGTTTCTCCCTTGTTCTCTCTGGTTAGAGGTTTTGTTGCACACTTTTGAATATTAAAAACTATCTGCATTTGTGCACTTTAGGTGGCTGTGTGACTGCTTCTTTGTGGTTCGTGGTGCTGGAATTTTGTGCCTTGTTCTGTTCTGTGTCTTCAAGCACATCTTAGCTCTGGGGCAGTTTTTTTCTGTTGTCATTACATTACAGGAACACCTTGTTCTTTCTCAGCTCTCTTTCTTCTTTGACAACTTATTATTCTTCACACTTTGCCAGTATGGTTTTGGAAAATCCAACTCCACTTTCACCCCCCTCCTCAGCTCACTGATTCCATCCTCTCAGGTACTAATCAGGGTCTGACAACCTCCACCATATTTGTCGATCTTGCTGATGTTTTTGTCACTGCAGCACTTGTCAAAATTTTGTTCTGTTGGTCAACTCGGACAAGTCTGAACTGGTACCCACTCGGGTGATCAAGTTCATCAGAGCAGAAATAGACTCCCTGCCAGAAATAGACCCCCCGGCTTCTGGACAAGCTTAAAGCCACAGGCCTCTCTGACTGCTCAGTCAGCTGGTTCTGCTTGTACCTTGAGGAAAGGTCTCAAGCTTTCTGGATCAGAAACTACCTATCCCCCTCCTCCATTTGCTAGGGTGTCCCTCAAGGGTCTGTCTTGAGCCCTACTCCTTATCCATATTCTTGAATGCTTTCCCCCCTGCCTGTTCATCTGCATCCATTCATATGTATGCTGATGATACCGTACTCTTTGCATCTGGCTTCTATTCCTATGACCATACTTCTTAGCTACAGCTGGATTTGGGCAATATTCAGTGCTGTTTCCGGTCTAACCAACTGCCCCTCAGTGCCAAAAAAACTGTTTCCATGACTTTTGACACCTGAAAGTGGTTTAACAGACTCATCTCCCTCCCATTTTTCCACACCCTTGATGGTCCTGTGATTGAGGATGTGGTGGCTGGACCATGACCTTGATTTCTCAGTGCACATTGATGCCATACACCATAAGCTCCATAAGCTCCACCGCAAACTTGGTGCACTGTACAGGAACAAAGCATGTATCCTGCTTCCTGCCCACCAAGAGACTGTCTTAAAGATGATTCTTCCTTTTTTTGACTATGGTGATATAGTATGCAGCAGAGTGCCCAAATCCTCCCTTGCCAGACTGCAGCCCCTCTTTCACTCTTTGACCTTTTGCCTTCGAATGTCCCCCTCCTACCCACCACTGCTCACTCTACTCTGCTCTTTCCCTCCCTCTCAAGATGCCAAGTGCCTTTCCCATTGTGCCTCCTTATATCCATATTCTAGTTTGGTTCCGTTCCCTCCTACCTTACTTCCCTACTATCCTCTCCACCTCCTTCCTGTTACACTCTGCACAGCACTATTCCTGTTCCCTTTGTATTCCAACTAGGAAATCTATTGTTTGTCAAGCTGCCTTCTCATATCACTTTCCTAAACTCTGGTTCACCCTTCCCCTGTCAATCCAGTCTGCCTCTTTTCCCCTTTACCCATAAATCTCTTCTTTGTGACTTTCCTACTCCCACCTGCAACTATAACCCCCACCTCTTGATTCCCCCCACTCATTTTTGCCCTATCCCTTTTGCCCCCCCGCTATTTTTGTACGA
The DNA here is from genome assembly GCA_016271365.2 of Neoceratodus forsteri. NCBI lineage: Eukaryota > Metazoa > Chordata > Ceratodontiformes > Ceratodontidae > Neoceratodus > Neoceratodus forsteri. Next base: position 1,255,637,009 of record CM028131.1, read on the forward strand.
GCAATTTCCCCTCACCTACCAAAGCTCAGTTTTATCTACCATAAGTACCTGCTGTTTTGCCTTGCAATGTTTATGATTCTGCTCCTTTGATGTGCTGTATTGCTGTACATGACTACTTTTTTTTTGTAGTGTTGTAATTACTATTTCTTTTTTGTCCTCTGTGCAATCTTCCATACCCTTCACCCCCCAGGATCCATCTGTTTATCAGCTCAGTGATAAAACTTTTGAAATAAATACATAAATAAATATATACCACACCCAAGCCTGTGCCCTAAACCCGAGACCATGCTGCTGTAGATGAAAATAGTAGTATTTCAAGCTGTTAAACAATGGGACTAAAGGTATCACTTTATAATGGGCCTTGAATAGTAAGATGTTATGATAGGAAGATAGTGCTTTACCTTTCCTACACTTCTAATAAGAATGCTAGATTTACCTGTGTTTGTCTTCAAATGCCATACCTAATCAATCTTCTCCAGCTCTGCTTTCATTATCTGGAAACAAAAGACTGAGCTGGCACATGCAGAGGCAGTCATGGTTGTCTTCTTGAATCACCGGGTTCCTTGATGGTATAGGCTCAACAATAAATGGCCCCATTGAACTATCAGCAAAATCAATGCTCTTATGTCTATGCTCATCTGTCACATTATAAACTGACTAATGCATGTATGCTGGTATGACTTAGAAATCACCAAGAGCTTTTATGATATTAAGTGTGAAAAATTCTGTTAATATAAATAGTAGGGTTTGCAGGTGAATACTCATAAGTAATTACAAGGGATCCAATCACATCAGTACGTGGGCGAATCTGCAATGGTGCTTCTAAGGCTAAAGAACCTCTTATGTCTCAAAAGCAATTTTAAAATTACATTATTTATTGATACATTGTAAGTGAAATATATATATATATATGTATATAGAGTGAGAAAGAGAGAAAGAGAGAAAGGGAGAAAGAGAGAGAGAGAATAACATATGGTTGGGTTTGTGTAACTGGATTTTATACACAAGAGCAAAGCTCAAGGGGTTTATAAAAGCATCCCACATCAAAGATGGTTATAAAATTCTAAGTTACACCCACCCATAAATATCTTGTTTTTTTTAATTACTGATGCACATTTTTAATCACTGTTTGGTTTTGGTATTTAGCTTAGAACAAATAAAAACAAGAACAATCATGCTTTACATTTGTTTGTTTTACTAGTTGAACTCATGAACATAAATAAAAACAGCAAAACTAATCTGTTTTTGTAAACTTTATTTAGAACAGTGAAGTAAAATGTACAGGCAGCAACAACAAGGGTCATACAATACATATCAGACTTACAGTAGTAGAGACCAACAGTCAGTTAAGAGGCTTATATATACACTCATCAGCAAGTGATATTAGATGGATCAGTTATAACAAACATACAAAATATCACAAGACAAAGGTGTCACGTTTGGAGAGGTTCATATTCCACCAGAGAAAGACCACAGGGAATGATACATAGCCAGGAGCAGCGATCTGGGTGGCTGCGGGTGAGCCTTCACCTATCAAGATTAAATGGAGCCCCAAGTTATAGTGGAAATGTACCTTCCTCTATAGCAGTTTTGAGGGCTTCCCACACTGCCTGGAAGGCTGAGTGGTTCCGATTGGCCCTATGCTATGCTTTTTCTAATTTAAGACAGTAAAGAGGTTATGGTTCTATTGGGCAATAGTGGGTGGGCTCTGGTCTAACCAGGTTTGTGCAACTGTCTTTTAAGCATTTAATACAGCCAAATTAAACTATCTCCTAAGGTGTAGTAGAAGGATAGCACTGGTGTCTGCCCCGAGCAACAACTCCACAGGGGCCCTAGACATGGGGTGTTTTAGAACAGTCTGCATTATTGAGTGCACTTCTGCCCAAAACCTGGCCACATATACACAAGTAACAGACGTGTAAAATATCACACACCTCAATTTCACATTTGGGGCACATTTGAGACTTGTCAGGGTCATACCTGTGCAGCATGGAGGGGGTAATGTAGGCACAAGGTAAGAAAAATGCTTGTATTTGTCAGAGTTGATTGGTATGAGCTCCCTGCTTGTAGTGGTTAGTGGAGTTCCTCCATATATGATCAGTGATATGGAGCCCAAGGTCATTCTCCCATTTTTTAGGGCTGCAGGTAGGCAGAGCCTGAAGCCCTATTGTGTCAGCTCTAACAAGCATTTGTCAATGCTGAATGTTTTTCACTATCCGGATCTTAGAATACGCACATCCGACCAGAATAAAACTTGCCACATCAAGAGATCTACCCCATGGGACAGCACATACCAAATGTTATGCAAATCTATTGATCAGTTGCAAAGTTATTAAAGTGCAAAATCTCTGGTTTAGCATAGAAACTGCTGCTCATCTCCAACTATAGAGGCGCTACTGCGCCGTATGTATATTCTTTGCGAAAAAAACTTCATTAATACATTAGTTAGGGTGAATACCACAGTAACAAAAGCAGGGAAATGAGACATTAGGGTTTCCAACCCTAATGCCCCCCCAGGGTTTCCACCCCTACCACTCAAAAACAGTAGCAGAAAAGGTCAGAGCCAAAAGGCTGGCCTTCAGGGAAATATAAGGGAACACAGCAGGATGAAGATAGGAAGGCATACCAAACTTTCCTAAGGGAAGCAGGGAAGGCAGTAAGGCAGGCAAAGGCCCAAATAGAGGAAACACTAGCACAGACAGTAAAAGAAGGTGACAAGACTTTCTATAGATACATTAGTAAAAGGAGAAAGTCCAGAGGGGGGTACTGCTAAGATCAAAGGAGATAAGGGGGCATGTGAGGAGGAGGACCATGTAAAAGCATCTATCCTAAATAGATACTTCTGCTCAGTATTTACTAAAGAGAAGGTAGGGCAGGGCCAACAGCTCAGCATCATGGACACGGGGGGAGGGAGGTGAGCACTAGTCCCTTCACAAAAGAAAGGGTCCTACAAGAGCTCGATAAGCTCAGGGTGGACAAGGCAATGGGACCTGATGGCATACATCCCAGGGTACTAAAGGAGCTAAAGGTGGAACTAGCAGAGCCATTATTAGAACTGTTTAGCGAGTCTCTGAGCACAGGAGAGGTCCCAGAAGACTGGAGAAGGGCTCATGTGATCCCGCTCCACCAGAGTGGTAGCAGGGAGGAGACAGGGAACTATAGACCAGTCAGTCTTAACTCAGTAGTGGACAAGATTATGGAGGCACTCCTTAAGGAAAGGATAGTGCAACACCTGGAATCCATAGGAGCACAGGATCCAAGACAGCATGGGTTTACAAAAGGAAGGTCCTGTCAAACTAATCTCATAGATTTCTTTGACTGAGTAACCAGAGTGGTGGACCAAGGGGGAGCAGTTGATGTCATCTACCTTGACCTCAGCAAAGCTTTCAATACTGTTCCACATAGAAGATTGATTAATAAGCTGTGTAGGCTTGGGGTGGGTCAGAAGTTGGTCAACTGGGTGGCAAACTGGTTGATGGGCAGAAAACAGAGAGTGGTGGTAAATGGTACACAGTCAAAAAAGATGCAAGTCACAAGTGGGGTATCTCAGGGATCAGTCCTGGGGCCAGTCCTCTTCAATATCTTCATCAGTGACATTGCAGGTAGACTGGAGGGTAAGGTTTGTCTGTTTGCAGATGACACCAAGATCTGCAACAGAGTAGATGATCCAGATGGGGTGGGCAGAATCTGGATAAACTAGTAAAACGGTCGGAAGAGTGGCAACTGGGGTTTAATACAATGAAGTGCAAGATAATGCACATAGGGAAGAGAAACCCTGAAGCTATCTATAGGCTGGGAGAGGAGTTACTGGCAGTCACGAGGGAAGAAAGAGACTTGGGCATCATCATCACCAATGACCTGAAATCATCCAAGCAGACCACTAAAGCAGTAGATAAGGCTAGAGGGATGTTACAGTGTATTAGTAGGGGAATCACAAGTCAGAAGAGGGAGGGAGGTAATAATCCCTCTTTACAAGACAAGGGTTAGTCCCCATCTGGAGTACTGCATGCAGTACTGGAGGCCACACCTTCACAAGGACATCAACCAAATTGAGGCAGTCCAGAGAAGGGCAACCAAAATGGTGCAGGGACAGCATCAAAAACATATGAGGACAGATTAACAGAGCTCAATATGTATTCCTAGAGCAAAGGAGGGAGAGAGGTGATATGATCGAAACATTCAAACACCTTAAGGGCATTAACAAGGTGAAAGAGCCTAACATGTTTCAATATAAGAAAAATAGTAGGACAAGAGGACACAGCATGAAATTAGAGAGAGGCTGATAAGGGGGTAATGTGAGGAAATTCTTTTTCACAGAAAGGGTGGTGGATGCATGGAATGGCCTACTCCAGGAAGTGGTGGATATAAATACAGTGCAGGGCTTCAAACAGACGTGGAACAGACATGGGATAGGCATAAGGGAGCAATACAGATGAGTATGAATATATAGGCCATTGACAGAGCAATGGCCGATGGCACATTTGTAAGGTAGAAAAAGAAATGGGCAGACTGGGTGGGCCTTGAGGTCCTTATCTGCAGTCAACTTCTATGTTGCTATATTTCTATGTTTCACCCCACCCCATTCACCCATCCTCCAAACACCAACAGGTGTTGGGGTGTGCCATTGGGTCATCAGGCTCAACTCTCACCCCATTCCATGTGTAAACCAACTTACACGCTACAGTATAGGACAATGGGGTGAGAGTTAGGCATGAAGACCCAATGTCACCCCCCACACCTGTTGGTTTGTGGAGGATGGGGGGATAGGGAGGACAGGTAGGGGTTAGAACCCTGGGGGTGGGGCATTAAGGTTGGAAAAAGTTTTTTGTAAAGAATTTCCCTTTTTTGTCACATAGTATAAATGTATCCTCATTGTACTGTGGGAATGTAGGGTCCTTTGGACCCTTCACTCCCATCCCTGTATCCAGATAGTACAACAGTGTCCATATGTCACAATGGAAGCACAGGGTCCTTTGGGACCCTGTGCTCCTATCCCTTCATCGAGATAGTACAGTACTGTCCACATGTCCCAGTGAGAGCACAGGGTCCTTTGAACCCTGCACTCCCATCCCTCCATCCAGATAGTACAACAGTATCCATATGTCATGGTGGGAACACAGGGTCATCCCTTCATCCAGATAGTACAACAGTGTCCACATTCAGGCTGGGGAGCGCAAGGTACCTCCATCGAGATAGTACAACAGTATCCATATGTCACAGAGGGAGCGCAGCATCCTTTGGACCCTGCGTTCCCATTCCTCTATTGAGATAGTACAACAGTATCCATATGTTATGGTGGGAGCCAGTGTCCTTTGAACCCTGTGCTCCCATCCTTCCATCCAGATAGTACAACAGTGTATAAAATGGGAAACATTGGCAAAGTTATGAGCGTGTATAGATACTCTGCAATGCATGCTCATAACACGCTCATTTTTAGGAATATTTTCACCAGATTTTCAACATCAGCATTATAGGACCTCCCCTCATGAACAGTGCTACTGTGATTTTGTTAATCCATCCCAAAAGTTGATTTTGTGCAATGACCACGCCATTCCGCACCACAGGTGTGAAAAAACATTTTTGGCAGGATATGAAAAATGTCAGCTGTACTGTTCATATGGAGGTGTTAGAAAATGGCAACATTTAAAATCTGGAGTGAAAATATTCAAAATTGGCAAAATTACAAGCGTGCATAGAAACTGCACAATGCATGCTCATAACTCAGTCATTTGGGGGAATTTTTTCACCAAAATTGCAACATGGGCTTTTTGGGACCCTACCTCATGAACGGTGGCACTGTTGTTTTGTGAATCAGTCCTGAAAGGAGGCTCTTTTTTTTTTAAATAGAACTTTTATTAAATGTTCCATTTTGATACAAGTGTACATACATGATAGAAACTATACAATAAGTCCATGTTAAGACATGCAAAGAATAGTAATACATACATGAAAACAATTATAAAAAGAAGATGAAGACATGATAACAGTACCCCTTCCCTAACATAGACAATCATAAGAGGCAAAAATTTAAAAAGAGGTTTATGACATAACTATAAAGCATAAGTTAAAGGTGGTGATGGGTTACTGGAATTTCATCAAATAGGAATTAATACCTAAAATGGAAAGCAGCATACATGAAATTTAATTTAAATCATAAGTTTAATAATTCTGTAAAGTGGGCAATAATTTATCTACATGTAAGGACGGGGCTAGATGTTTGCAGAGGTAAGTACAGGAGGAATGGAATCCAACTGATTTGGGGTTGGGGCCCACCTCTAAGGTGCAACTATGGGCTTGACCCATGGGGTCCCAAGTTGGGGGATTTCTACCACAGAAATTCCAGGATATACACAACGCAGGGAGAGGATCATTCCACCAACACATATCTCTAAGATCCAGAACCTGAAGCCAGAATCTCCAATACTGTTTTGTTCTCCTTTTCAGCTTGATAATGAAAGAAGGGTAACCACCTCCCTTGAAATTGTTGTTTCTGTAATCTTAAATGTGCTGTAATTCTTTTCATTTCCTGTAATTGAATACATACGGAATACCACAAACTGAGGGTTGGGGGAGTTTTGTCTAACCAATGTTTTGTAATAGCTTTTTGTGCCCCTGCTAAAAGAATCAGAAACAAATATATCTGACGTCTGGTCTTAATCTGTAGGGGTGGAAGGCCCAACAGCCAATACAAAGGTTCCTTTGGAAATTGAACTTGAAATATTTGCTCAATGGCTTGAATTATCTAGTGCCAAAAAAAACCCCTCAATTTTGGACAATCCCAAAAGATATGCGTGTGTGTACCCCTTTCCCCACATTCTCTCCAGCACAAATCCAAGGCTGCAGTTCCATAATGTGACATAATGGCTGGGGTATGAAAATATCTCGCATTTATTTTCCTTCTAAACTCCCTCCATAGGGGTGAGGCTAAAGTAGTGTGGACCCCCTCCCAGATCCATTGTCAGTCTTTTTCCCCAAGAGAACAGTTCAATTCTTCGGCCCAGCTCACTTCTAGGTTTCCTATGAAAGTGGAGTCCCCATTAGAAAAGAAAGCCACTAGCTTGGAAATTAAGCCTTTACCATCCCCACTAGTCAGCAGAGAAACAAAGGAAATTTGTCAAAAGGTTGACATCCTCCAACTCATCTACACTGAAGTTTTTACCTAGTACAAAATGACAGATTTGCAAAAATCTAAAATGATCATGGGGAGGTCGGCCCGGTGGCATTGAGGGCTGAGGCACTGGATGCCTTACCTCAAGCCACGCCGGCGACCCATGTTCGGGAATGAGCATGGGTCATCGGGGGTTGGTGGGGAGGAGAAGGACTGAACATCCGTTGGACTGCTCTCCTTCTCCGGGGTGGGAGGACACTAGCTGTCAGCACTCCACTGGCCCCTAGTGGCTGCTGGGGGGCAGCGCACCAATGCTACAGCCGAAGGGGAGGAGACAGGCAGATGCTTGGTGATAGCACATGTGGTAGCGTGCATGCTCTCAACGCAGGCGTCATTGCATGCCCTGCCTTCTCACAAGGGAGAAAAGCAAAAAAAAATTCTAGCTGGATGACGTAGTCCCTGCGGCAGGCCACCTCTGAGAAGGCACCACACTGGCATGGATCCATTTGGGTTGGGTTGAGTCACTCCCCACCACCCTGCCATGAAGGGTAAATCATGGGGTGTACAAGGGAGGGGGTCTAACTTTCGGGGGAGGGTGCGCTAGGGGACAACTGATGGCAGAAGCTGGGAGCTCGGAAGAAATAATACATCAAAAAAAAAATGATCATGTGGGGACAGGTCAAATTGTATAGTAAGCTGATGGAAAGTCTTGAAACCTTGTGATTCATATAACTGCCCTATGCGGTGAAGACCTTCCCTTTCCCATCTAGAAAAGCCCAAATCCATGTGATTTGGAAGAAAGTCTGCACAAGCCCAAATAGGAGTCTGGGCAGACACCCTTAACTGTAAGCCCAAATTTCTAACAACCCAGATCCACACTTGTTTTAGCACTGTCGAACAGGGATTGGTTAGCCAAAATTTTGACAGACCAGCTTGATCTGCAAAAATTATATCTGACAACTGAACCTTTGGTATAGCTGGCCTCTCCATGGCTTTCCACAGGGGCTGATCTTCACCAGGCCACAGCTGAAACAACACCTGGAGCTGAGATGCCCAATAATATCTTATAAAGTTTAGGAACCCCATGCCCCCCTTCCCTTTGGCCCCTTGTAGTGTCTGCCATTTATTTATTTATTTATTTTATTTATTTATTTAGCTTTTGTTGACCGGGTAAGTGCACTAGACAAATCCTGTCTATTTTCAGGCACGACCCAGGGAAGGGGGATACAGATGAATGCCAACTGACCTTGAACCAGATTAAGCTGTTGGTGGTATTTTTAGTGAATGAGGGAAATTTGGCCAGGACACCGGGGAAATTCCCCTACTCTTTTCAATAAGTGCCATGGGATCTTTAACATCCACCTGAACTACCATCAATCGAGGTAGATGGGACCTCGGTTTAACGTCTCATCCGAAAGACGGCACCTCAGAAGTGCAGCACCCCTCTCATGCTGCACTACAGTGTCAGTACTGGGATATTAACCTAAGTGCCAGATGTGGGAACTGAACCCACAGCCCTCTGACCTCCCGACCTCAGAGGCGAGTGTGCTACCTACTGAGCCACTGACACTGACCCTGGGTGGTTTGTAATTCCAGATAAACTTTGATGCCGCTGATTTCTAGCTCCTCCAGAATGGGGGTGGTGGTTTAAGTGGTAAAACTGTAAAGAGAACCAACAGGCGGGGTAATACATTCATTCGTATAGTTTCTATGCTGGCTAAAAAGGATAATGGTAGATCCTTCCACCTGTTATAGTCCATTTGTATATTCTGAAGTAAATTAAGATAATTGGTATGATATAACTGGTTTATTTTATCTGGGATCCACACCCCTAAGTACCGAAAACCCTTGTTTGCCCATTTGAAATGCTCCACCTGCAGAAGGGTACCCTGCTTTGGTTTGGAAATGGAGAGCATCTTGGTTTTTGTTTCATTTACTTTAAATCCAAAAATGGAGCCAAACTCCTGTATCAGAGCAAGGACATGGGGTGCTGAAATTCATTTGGGATGGGTTCAAAGCAGTGCAAAGGGGCAAACTCATCAGCCACACAGAACACAGGAATAAATTACATAACGTAAAGATCTGTAAGGTTCTCAGTGTCATTACATCTTTAGAGAGTGATCATAAGCTCACTCATGATCCTCTTGTACATCAAAAGTTACATGAGGCCCGGGAAGAGTACAATCAGTTGATGTTACACTGCACCCTTTATTCTTTAAGATACACGAACCAAAAAAATATTATGAAGGGGGAGACCACAGGAAAGTTACTGGCCATGAACCTTGAAGGTTTAGAAATCCAGGGGTTTTAATTTTGGGGATAAACCTACCCATCTCTTGCTTTTTCTGTGTGGCTGATGAGTTTGTCCCTTTGCACTGCGTTGAACCCATCCCAAATGAATTTCAGCTGGGTATCTGATTTTAAATTCTCCTCGAAATACCACTTTATTTTCTCTCTAACTGCAGTGATTAAGGCTTTATCAGCCAGTAGTCCTGGGTCTAATCTCCATTGTCCCTTTTTCATTGGGTATCCCATTCCACCCGTGTCTGAACTATTACATAATCTGAGAAAGATACCGGTAATATCTGGACCAGTTTAAAAGGGTGTGTTTCGGACCGCCAAGTACAGATCTGATCCAGTCTAGAATAGGTGCCCCAGCTTTAGCTGCAGTTGGATGAGAGTCTGAAAAACCGTATCCACCCATGAACACCGTAATTTGTCATATTCCTGTGCAGATAATTTAGTTTCTTGTAGGCATGCGAGATCGCAATGTAAATCCCACAACTCTTTTAGAATTATGGGTCCTTTTATGACATTGTTGATCCCCTTTACATTAATTGTGCATATATTAAGTGAACCCATGTTTCAGTCGAACATATATCTTTTGTAGCCTTCCCTCCTCTCCCTCCCCTTTCTTGGTGCTCATTCCAACAACATAAAATAATGAATCAAAAACACACAAACATAATACATTAACAACAAACCAATGTCCCATATAACATATTTAACAATAATAGTCTCAACAGGAGACTGGAAACTGCTGACTATAAGCTAAGGAATAGTCTGCTAGGACCTGGGCCTGGATGGTGGATTCTCGCCCAAAAAGGACAAACTTAATTGCCCAATTGAGACCCCCTGCTGCCGCAAGGTGGGTCACAAAGACACAAGTCTTCAGCAATGGAAGAAGAGTGCAGCACTCAATGTGCCAAGGGATTTCTCCTGATCACCGTCAGTAGAAATACACCTTCCCTTCTAGTGGGGTGACATATATATGGGTCCCAGACCCAGCTACCAGCCCCGGATCATTTTCTACAATAAATAAGAAAAGCCATCCTCATATTGCATTGTGCTTGTAAATGCAAGCTTTCTTTTCAGTGCCTATGGTAAGGAGGAGAGTTTTATTTTGACTTATTATGAGCAAATAAGCTGAAAAATCAACACCCAACAGTCAGATTCATTAAACAAAAAGAAATTCTGAGCTCCTCAATTTTTAGTGATCATCTCTTACCTTTCCCTCATTTTCTTCCCTAATGGTCTCATGAACATTATTTTAAAGGTACAAAGTGCAGTGGCAAGAGATCGCTATGCAGATTTTAACAATAGCTACTTCCCAGAGTCAACTGCTAAAGCAAGAAAAACACTGCACAATTACATAATAAAAAGAGAAAGAAAAGTAACCCCTCCCCCATAGGAAGGTAACCTTTATATAAATCTAAGGTTTCAGCTGGGAAGTTCAAATATCGACTGGAATCTTCCACTCATGCAAATATGTAATTTGTGGCCACTGGGAACTTAAATAAAGATGTACCACCAAGGGCGGTTCCTTCTATCAATCTCCCCCTGTGAAATGCATGACTGGAATATTAAGTTCCATGTCCTGCTGTCTGGAAAGGCTTCCCCCCAACCTCGTGTAATATTATCAACAGCTTCAACCAACTTAACCACGCTAGCTCTCTGTGATGCTCAGAGAGAGAAGAAAAGAAAGGCCCAATCCAACCTACAGGTCCCAAAGGTAAATTAGGATTCTGTAACCCCAATTGTACTTCATGGAGGTGGGTGACAAGGGAGGATCCAGTGAGCCATGTCCACGTGAAGTAGTAAAAGAGAATCCTGTCTTCTTTTCTGGGGCGCTGTCTCCCTGGTGCCAGACCCCACAACAGATTTTCAATCTCTTGTTCAGCCCACTCTTCACTAGTGTCAGGAAGGGTGATCCCTTGCTGTTCCAGCATTGAGGTAGCCTGAAATAAGTTGTCATAAATCTGTATCCCCTCTGCATCTTGCATCCACAGTCTTGCTGGATATCAGAGATATGCTTTGACCCCCTTCTCCCTCAACTGCTTAACCATATGAAGAACTTTCTTCTTCTTAGCCATCATGTCTGGGGGAAAATCTTGATCAAAATATACCTTTGCCCATCAAGATTTGGATCCTTTTTGCCCCAAGCCAGGTGGGGAATTTTCTCTTTTATTGGAAACTTAAGGAATTTGACCACAATAGACCATGGAGGGGCCCCTGGCTTAGGTTTAGAAGCTATGGCTCTGTGAGCCCTCTCGATGGCAAACTCAAATTTCTCTGGTAGAGAGAGCTCTTATTGTAGCCAGGACTCTAAGTAGGCAACCATATCATCCTGTTCGCTACCCTCTGGAACTCCACAAATTCGGATATTGCTCCATCGAGCTCTTGCCTCTGCATCATCTGCTCTTTGGGTTAACTCTCATTCTCTCTGGTGCAAATAGGCCAACAATCGCCCAAATGCCATATGCTCATTTTGAAGAGTTTCCATATGCGACTCTACAGCGGTGGTGCGATTTTCTAACTTTTTAAAGTCTGTCTGCAAGCAAGAGATTTTCGAATCAATTTGATGTAAGATGCTAAGCATTCTCTTGCTGTCGGCCTTGCTGAAAGTTGAGGTGGTCTCCGAATTGGAGTCATCCTCTTCAGAGGCAGCTAACATGGAGGACCAGGATGGGGAAAGACAGGTAGGTGCTTTTCAGTTGGTGGCATGGTACGTTTAGGAGTTGAAGAGAAATCTTTCTTTTTCATCCTCCCCATCTTGCCAAACCACAGTGGGACTGTAATTAGAGCCAATTCTATATGTAGGCACTTGGATGGCTTGAGATTAGCAATGTAGATGATCCAAGGCTCAGGAGCTGAGAATCTAGGCTGCCATTTGGCTCATTACATTACCGGAAGTCCCCTGAAAAGCGATTCTGTACAGGGACTGAGCAATGAAATGACAGTGACAGTGTCCATGAGGAGGGGTCCCAAGAAATGCATGCTGAAATTTTGGGGCCAAAATCCTTAAAATTGGCTGAGATAGCAACCTAAGTTGAAACCCCCATTGAGTCCCATTATACAGGGCTTACCTGATTCCTTATTTCCCATTTCAGCTTTGAAGAGTGAAGACGTGTCCTGGTCCATAGAAGATCATGGCTCCCAACCTCTGGAGGGTAAGTAAGGGTAGGGGAGATGGGTGCAGAAAGGAGGTGGGATGGGGAGGGAGATGGAGATGAGGATGGATGGTTTTAATCATTACAGGTACAAAATAAAAAGACTTTGGGGCGGTTTTCTTCATTTACAGAAATAAATTTGGGCACACTGAGGTGGGCTCCCAGTGTGCCACATAAGTTCTGGGGGGATTATCATGCTGACAGGGGGATTGGGCACCCCCGTCAGCAATAAGAGTAGGCTGGGGGGGTCATCTGAAACCAGGAGTGGGCATCCCGGTGTCAGAAAGTTTTAAATAATTAAAATTAAATATATCGACACACTGGGGTGGGCTCCCAGTGTGCCACAATACTGAGGAGGAGTTATAGCTTGACATGGGGAGTGGGCACCCTGATGTTGAAAGGGGAAGACTAGATCAATGCAGGATCCTGCATCGAAATGTGCACAAATTTCGATGCAGGATCCTATCAAAGTACCCTAACGTGCTGCACAATGGTTTTGTATCAGAAAGCATTGTGCGGCACATTAAAGTACTTCGATACAGGATCCTGCATCAAAATTTGTGCACATGTTGAAGCAGGATTCTACATCAAAGAAAAGACCTTGGGGGACTGTCTTCTTCTTTTCACAGGTATTTACACATAAAAATACATTTGGGCACACTGGGGTGGGCTCCCAGTATGCCCAGTACACACCATGTATTGTGAGCACAACGCACACAAAAGCAAGTCTTCCATGACTGCAGCCAGCAGCGTGAGTTCCAGCTGCAGCTGCAGAAATCAAGAAAACACCGCTTTTCTCATACACAGAATGGACTCCAAGCCATTCTCTGTATAAGCTGGCACCCGAGAGAAAAACTTCTTTAGGTCCAACATAAAACACACACAAAAAAAATTCTGAAGACACTTGGAGGGGTTCCCTTTAGGTGTTTTTCTGATTTTTTTTGTATTTAAAACATTCCATAGTTCAACATGCTCACTAAGTGGCAAAACAAGATGACAGCCGCAACACAGCTCAATCGATCACAAGACTGTGAATTGTATGAAAAATACCAGCATTCTTTGTGAAAAGAAACTAGAATTTTTTTACACAGTATGTGAACAAGCGTGGGAAGTGATAAGCCAGACACAGAAGTTCTTCTGAACACACAAGACTTTGTGTGAAATTTTTTAGAAAAATAAATCAAAATAAACTTCTTTTTAAAAATAAACAAAAATGAAATAAAGCCAGCAATGTGTTAAAAGGCTTTCTCTTACTTGAGACAATCAGTACTGAGTACTGCCACAGAGTAGATGAGCTCACACCTCAGCACATCTACCATCCTCTGTGCTCCTGAACTATCTGATCTCTTGTAAAGACCCTTCACCTTATATAGGTGGACACTTGGACATCATTAGTCAGTTTATCCACCCTATTCTAATACATTTAATTTCTACTCTAATACAAAGTGTAGGGGGATCAGCATGACCAAATTAACATACAGTGATTGGATTTTATCATTCCCAGAATGAGCCACCTTTTGTTTTATTTAATAATAAAGAAAATAAAGCTTAATTATGAAATGGGGTATAGCCCCTCCTTTCTGATTCTGACATCACACTTTGATGCTCTATAAAACTATTCCAGAAGGGGGCCGCTGGCTCCTAAGAAGGCAGTACCTGAAGCTAGTGATACAGCAAGTGGACCAGATAAGGGCTTCATTCTTAACATAAGAGACCAAGAAAACCGGCTATTTAGATTAAAACCTACCCCTTGTAAGGTACCTTATTTCCTTATGGTCCCTTTGATTTTAATAACCAAGTCTGCACTCTCTTTATTTGGTGTTCCTTAGTTTTATTAATGTTTTTCTACTGGCTCTTTTCACTACTAAACAGAGCACTGTGCATCCAGGCATTCTAGGTATTATGGTCTGTGCATGAATATTATGGGATTCCTACCAGACCTAAACAGTCCAGTAACCAACATACCCAGCTTTTTGTTTTACTTTTAAATTTGCCCCAAACATTAACTTATTCTTTTACGTAAGTCCAAAGTTTCTAGTGCAGCGGTTGAGACTTTGCGCAATTTGTGCTGGATCCGAAAATGCAGGGGAGACTGCGTTCTGCAGTCCATTCAGAAACCAGCTTGCACAGTACTTTTAAATACCTTTCAGGCAGCCAATTACAGCCCTGACCAATATTATTTCTCCTTTAGTGTAAATAACCCTCTTGACAAGGAAAAGCAGCATTTTGGAGGGTTTCTTTCAAGCGAGTGACTGTTTCTAACTACAACCCTTATTTTGCTTTTTTTTTTAGAGCGCCCGTCAGTGCAGCGGGACACTTACATTATTCATATAATTTTTACAGGAGTCCCTGTACTTCCAGAGAATTTCAGACCCTCTTTATCTTTATTTACTTAAAAGTTACAGCATATTGATATACTGTACAGCTCACTTGCCATGGAGCCTAAGTAGGGATGTGTTTAATTTTTACTGTCACCATGTCTATCTGCAGTGGCAACCTTCCAGCTTAATAAATTGGCACCATGGGGACAATAGAGAAAATCAGAGGGGTAGGAATAGAAAAGATACCATGACGGGAGGCCACCCCTTCACAGTAGAAAATGTGAAATGAGTTATAGAAACTCAAAAGAGGAGAATGCAATACTGCAATAGAT
This sequence comes from Neoceratodus forsteri, assembly GCA_016271365.2. Classification (NCBI taxonomy): domain Eukaryota; kingdom Metazoa; phylum Chordata; order Ceratodontiformes; family Ceratodontidae; genus Neoceratodus; species Neoceratodus forsteri. The sequence goes on from CM028131.1 coordinate 1,255,652,220, forward strand.
TTGGAAGGAAAAATAAAAGGAAAAGAGGAAGGAATGTCCCGTGGTTATTTTTTTTGGGGGGGGTCCTACTATCACACAGTACTCCTATTGTTTGAAAATAAGATGGTATTTTTCGCACAATACTCCTATTTTGCAAAAAATAGTATTTTACGTGCCTGAACTATGCATTTTCCCATAGGAGATAATGGGAAAATAAAAAAATGCCATAACTTTTGAACAGATTAATATTTTTCCACAAAGCCTTTAAAGGGCACATCTGTGATCCAATGGTTTTCTACCCTGAAATTTATACCCCATAAAATAAAGCCATGTTTGAGATCTAGCTGCAGAAAGAAATGTCAAAAAAATCCAGATTTTTCTGTTTTTTCAACACTTTATATCTCAGAAACCACTTGAAGGATTCCCACGAAATTTGCCAGGTCAAGAGACCTACCTCTAGAGATTATGCATGCCCATTGAATGGCTCAAAAGTTATTAAGGCTCAAAGTTTGGTCTTTAACATAGAAGTGCAGTTTCACCCTAACTATACTGGTGCAACCCTATAGTTAGAGCTGAGTAGGCAGTTCAATATTAAACCTCAATTTTTGCACTTTAATAATTTGGCAACTATTCATTGGATTTGTACGAAAGTTTGCATGTGTAGTCTTGCATGGTAGATCTCTTGATGTACCAACTTACATTTCGGTCAAATGTGCAGATTTCAAGTTCTGGATAGTGCAAAAAGTTAATTTTTAGGGATTTTTTTCCCATTGGTTTGAATAGGTTTTCTGTCAACTTGGCTAGCACCCAGATGGTTTGGAATTTGGATCCAAACTTTTCTGGGTAGAAAGGATCTAGCCCTCAGATGTGCTTTTGATGAAAAAAATATTAATCCTCTCCAAAGTTATTTAATTTAGAAATTTTGAATAATTGGCTCTTAGCATGCTCAGTAAGCATAAAATAATAGCTGCAGAAATGAAAAAAGAATTATTTTTTATGTTTGCTTGCACACATGTGCAAGAAACATAGTGCCATCATCCGAGTTTTTGGAGGTGTGGCACCCATCTTCCAATTCAGTCAATGTGTTTGCAGGCATGGCCACCATTCGCCAATGAATGCTGCAGTTGTCTATGACAGCAGTTGAAAATGCAGTGCCATACAGTAGAAAGGGTGAGCTACACTTCAGTGAGCAGCGTTAAGATATCGCATGCTCATGCGCACCTCCCACACACACATGCATGCATGCCATTGCATGCTCATGCACCCCCATGCACACACTGTGGAGCGATGGGGGTGCCTAACCCCCCATTGGCTGTGCTGCACTCCCCCCAACAGAGTTCCAGGTGCCACGCTGGGAGCCCACCCCAGCATGGCAGCAGTCTGTATGGCCGACGAGGGTGGTCAATCCCCCGTCAGCTCCACTTTCCCCCCCAAGAGACTATCGGGCGCCATGCTGGGAGCCCACCCCAGCATGGCAACAGTTCCTATGGCCAATGGGGGTGCCCAATCCCCCATCAGCTCCATGCCCCACCAAACAGTCTTCCAGCTGCCATGCTGGGAGCCCACCCCAGCATGGCACAAGTACCGTGTCATCTAAGTAAAATAAAAACTGAAAGAAAAAACCTTCCCTCGCTGACTGTCCTGACCCCCCTACCCCCACCCGCACCCACGATCTGTGCATCCACCTCCCCACACCCCCACCTCACCCCATACTTACCTCTGGAGTCCGGCACGATGATCTTCAGTGGACCAGGAACACGTCTGCACTCTTCAACGCAGACTGGGAACTGAGGAAATGCCGGTAAGCTGTATAATGTAATAAATAGGGTTTTTTCAACTTTAGTGCATATCTCAGGCATTTTGGGGAATTTTTTCACCAAATTTTCAACATGGGGGTTTTGGGACCCCACCTCATGAATTCTGTCACTGTCATGGTGTTAATCAGCCTTGAAAGGTGATTTTGCAGTCACTGCATGGAACCACCTTTCAGGACCGATTTATGAAACAACAGTGTCACAGTTCATGAGGTAGGCCCCTCAAAACCCTATATTGAAAATTTGCCAAAAAAATTCTCAAAAATGACTGTTTTACGAGCATGCGTTGCACTGTTCTTACACATGCTCGTAAGTTCACGAATTTTCAATATTTTCACTCCAGATTTGCAACACTGCCATTTTACCACACCTCCTTATGAGCAGTACAGCTGTCATTTTTCACATCTCGCCCAAAACGTGTTTCTACCCATGTGTCGCACAATGGCACAGTCAGTGTGTGAAATCAATGTTCGGGACAGATTAGGAAAAGCACAGTGACACTGATCATGAGCAGAGGTGTTAAAATGGCTGTGTTAAAAATCTGGTGAAAAAAGTCTATAAAATGCTGTGTTATGAGCAACCATTGCGCAGTTTCCACGCACCCTCGTAACTTCATGGATTTCTAATATTTTCAGTCCAGATTTTCACCACTGGCATTTTTCCACACTTCCTTATGAACAGTACAGCTGTCATTTTTCACACCATGGCCAAAATGTGTTTTCACACCTCCAGTGCAGAAATGCATGGTTGCTGTGGGAAATCACTGTTCGGGACAGATTAAGAAATTCACAGTGACACTGTTCATGAGCAGAGGTTCCAAAATACCTGTGTTGACAATCTGCTGTAAAAAATCCCTAAACTAATTGCATTACAGGTGTGCGTTGCGCATTTTCTATGCACACTCGTGACTTCAGTTTTTTTAATATTTTCACTACAGAATTTCAACATTGCCATTTTTTGTACCTCCCCATGAACAGTACAACTGTCATTTTTCACATCCTGTTTGAAATGTGTTTTCGCACCTGTGGTGCCAAATGGCATAGTCGCTGTGCAAAACCAACTTTCGGCTAACAAACTGATGTTGCCACTGTTCATGGGGGGCGGTCACAAAAAATCCATGTTGAAAATTTGGAGTGAAAATGCCAACGAACGCCTGAGGCATTATGGTTTCCGACCATAACACCCCAGCCTGTAGAGACTGACAGGCATCAGGGGTGTGACTTGGGATTCTCACCTGTAATACTCATACCCTTTCACACCCTGCAGCCAGTGACAGGCATTGAGGTGTGCCTTGGACTCTTCGGCCCCAAAGTTTACCTCATTCTCCTATACAGGACCCATCTCACTATACTTTTTGATGGAATGGGTGAGCATAAGGGCCACAGACCCCAAGGCACACCATGACACCTGTCAGTGTCTGCAGGGTAGGGTGTGGTGAAATGGCGTGTCCATTATGCCTGATGACCCAAAGGCACACCCCAATGCCTGTCAGTCTCTGCAGGGTGGTGGTGGAGTTGGCTTCAGTTCAGTACTTCACTGCCATTTATATTATGCAGCTCTCTAACTCCTACACTACCAATGCCAATGCCAGCAAGCAAACATTCAGCATTGACAAATGCTTGTTCATATTGACATCATCCTTGTTCATGAGGGGAAAATCCTTTTTGTCTGCCTCCATCTTGTTTTCAGTTTTCACTACAATTCAAATTTAAAAAGTCTCAAAATGACATTCTGGAGTGCAAGAAACACATGTATATTGCTTATCTGGACCCAATTAGCTAGAATCTGCACTTAGCTGTTGGATAAATGGCCTGAATTTTTTTTTTAACATTTAAAATCTTTTTTCTGACTCACTTATCCAAAAATGATTCCTTTTTGTATATATGTGATGCTTCCTGTTCCTCTTATTGTGTTCCTTTTATGTCAACTAGCCTAGCACCCAGACTATTTGGATTTTTGGTCTGAATGTTTCATGGTACAAAAGGGCTGGGGCACAGATGCGTCTTTTGCTGGTTTGGTGAAAAACTATTAATCCCTTTCAAATTTATAAATCTTTTTTCGTGACTCGTGGTATGAAAAAAGATTATTTTTAGTGAGGGAAAACTCCTTTTTCATGAGCCAAAATCTTTTCCATGGTGTCTAGTGGCAACCCCACCCTCCAATTGACACCCACTTAATTATTTATTATCTTCCTGGTATCTAGCGGTGCCCCCACCCTCCGATCGTCACCTTCCCCTTGTGTGGTCCTGAGTAAGTCACTTAACCTCTTTGTGCTCCCAGGTCTCAGCTTTAACTTACTGTGTCTTTCCTAGTTAAAGCAGCAGTGCTAGATAATCAGGAAGTGATTAATTTCCAGTTTTGTGGCGCCACAATAAATATGGTGGCTGCCTAATTTTCAGCTGAGCTCCCCTTCACGTCACATTATGTCTTTTGTTTACTTCAGTGGGACCCTGTACTGCACATTCCCACTGTCTCTCTGTAGTACTGTGAGTCATACATGTGTAGTTGTCAGCAGAGGGTTCTAGTTCAACATGGCCCCACATCATCCCATTCCCTTAGATCAACTGACTCCCGCACCCTGGTAGTCCCCACAGATCCACCCTACTCAGCCAATCCTGTTGCTCTCACCACCTCCCAAAAATTTGGAATTCCCTCCCCTCCTCAAATACAGCATTCGTACTCCACCTACTCTATCAGCTCTGCCCTCAATAATTACCTTGCACCTAGGTGCTCCTGCCATGTCCCTCCCTAATTCCCTCCTCTAAGCCCTGAATAAACCCTACCCCTCTACCATCACCTTCATTTTATCCTGTGCACCCACACACCCCCAATTTCTAGCTCTCCTCTCCTTCCCCCAAATTGCTCGCCTTTACTGGCCTCCCTTGATCTCTCACAAAATGTAAGGAACCCCAAATGCTCCCCATGGGTCCATGCATCCTGATGGACTATTGATTAGGCCCCATCCCCTCCAAAGGTGTGAATTCTCTCCCCTCAAGGGTTCAGTTCCATCCACTCCATCAATTCCTATATACTGACCTTCTCCAACCCCCTGACACAGTACCCGCATCCTGAAGGGTCCTCTCTTGGGTCAGGTGCTATTCCCCCTCCTAGCATTTAAATCACACCTCCTCCTTCTCTCTCTCCTCCATCTTTAAATTCCTACAGCCTTATCATCCTTTCTGTCTAGCCCCATAGCCCCTTTGCAGGGTTCCTCACATCCTGAAGGTGTCTCTCTGGTACACTGCCTATCCCCTTCTCTCTGGTCCCCCCAGTCCTCTAGCAGGGTTCCTCGCATCCTGAAGGTGTCTCCAGGGATGCGACTCTTCCCCCTCCCCCATCTCACCCTTTCCTCTTCTTTTCCCCTTTTCTTTCATGTACGCACTTGTTTATTTATTAACCTGGCACTTATTATTGTCTACTCTTGTTACCTATTATGCACGACACTGTTGTAACACTGCTTGTAATACCTGTCTTACAACTGTATGTTAATGTTGATCTTGCAACTTGAATCAGCGACGTTCACTCTGACAGGCCCCTCTCAGGTAAACTTGTGGAAAGGTACAATAGAGTGAGACTACTTGTCAACATTCTGCAATTGCTACATGTGCCTTCCTGATGAAACATATCAATAAATAAATAAATAAATGGTGGATGGAAGAAATGTAAACAAAAACAAAGGAAAATGCAACAAATTACATGGTGATAGTACAGCGAAAACAAGAAAGAGTACCAGGTAAATGCTCAACAGAGCACAGGGAAGAAACTGTTGCAAAAGTTCTGATTTTTGTTATCTAGCGTTGCTGCTTTAAACAGTTTCCCCTTCCACCCTTTCCCTGGTGTCCAGTGGCAACCCCCACCCTCCAGTCACCATTTCCATATATATGTTTTTCTCCTGGTGTCCAGGGGAACCCTCCACCCTCCAATAGCTGTCCTTGAAACTTTCACTTTACCTGGTGCTAGTGGCACCCCCTCCCTCCGATTGTGGTCCCCATAACTATTGTTTTTTCCATGGTGTCTAGCAGTACCCCCCACCCTCTGATCACTGTCCTCATAGAAAGTTTCACTTTCCCTGGTGTCTAGTACACTTGTCACCCTCCAATCCCTGTTCTGACCTGAAATAAAGAAAACAGTCCCTCTATTTTGTTTTACCTGTAAAATAGAAAACGGTCCCTCGCAGATCTAACTCACTAAATCCACCTCCCACTCAGCACCCACCACCCTGCACTGCAGCCCACACAACCTCACTCACCTGAACAGGTGCCAGGCTGAAGATCCTCTCTCCTATGGAAGGCATGTCCTGCTGCTTGAACCATTAACTACAATATGTGAAACTAAGGTAAGTGCACTTCAATGTATTTCAATGTGATTTTCAATTCTGATGCATAAGTCAGACATTTTTGCATATTTTGACCCCAAATTTTCAACATGGCCTTTTTGAGACCCCACCTCATGAACAATGTCAGTGGAATTATGCAAATCAGGCTGGAAAGGTAATTTCAGGGTTGCTGGCAAAATCGCCTTTTGGGCAGGATTCAAAACTTTTTTGCTGACATTGTTCATGAGGTGGGGTCATAAGAAGGCTATGCTGAAATTTTGGGATCAAAATATGTAAAAATGCCAAAGTTATGTGCATACGCTGAAATTTTGCTACACTCCCTCGTAACTTTGACAACTTTAAATATTTTGACTCAAATTTTCAACATAACCATCTTTTTACACCACTTCATAAACATGACACTGTTGTAACACTGCTTGTAACACCTGTCTTACAACTGTATGTTAATGTTGATCTTGCGACTTGAATGTTTAATGTCTCACTCCTATTGTCTTTGGTAGCCTGGGTAAAACATTGGCTGGACAACAGGACACAGAAGGTAATTGTAAATGGAGTCCACTCTGAAGAAAGGGTGGTTACTAGTGGGTACCGCAGGGTTCAGTATTGGGTCCAGTCCTGTTTAATGTCTTCATCAGTGACATTGCAGAGGGACTGGAAGGAAAAGTATGCCTTTTGCAGATGACACAAGATCTGCAACAGGCTGATACACAAGGGCGTGGAAAGGATGAAAAGGGACTTGGCAAGGTTGGAGGAATGGTCAGACGTATGGCAGCTAGGATTCAATGCAAAAGTGCAAATAATGCACCTGGGAAACAAGAACCCAGGGAAGAATACACAATGGGTGGGAGGTAGTAACAACAACAAAACAGGAAAGGGACCTGTGGGTAATCATATCAGATGACCTTAAGGTTAGCAAGCAATGTGAGAAGGCAGTAGGGAGGGCTGGGGGTATACTGGGATGTATAGGGAGAGGCATCAGCAGCAGAAAACAGGAAGTTGTTATCCCTCTGTACGGACAGTTGGTGAGACCCCATCTGGAATACTGTGTCCAGTTCTGGAAACCCCATCTCCACAAGGACATAGACAGGATAGAGGCAGTCCAGAGGAGGGCAACTAAAATGGTGCAGGGTCTGCAAGAGAAGCCGTATGAGGAGAGACTAAAGGAGCTTAATATGTATACCTTTGAGGAAAGAAGGGAGAGGGGGGACATGATAGAAACTTTCAAGTACCTCAAGGGAATCAACAAAGTCCAAGAGGGTAGCATCTTTCAGAAAAGAGACTTGCAAGAACAAGGGGACACAATTTAAAGATAGAAGGAGGGCAGTTCAGGGGCAATGTGAGGAAGTATTATTTCACAGAGAGGGTAGTGGATGCATGGAACAGCCTTCCTGAGGAAGTTGTGGGGTCTAAAACTGTGGGAGAATTCAAGAATGCATGGGACAGACATAAGGCAATTCTTGTGGGGGGCAGGAAGATATAGGCTGTTGGTTAACTAGGATCTGCGGCCTATCCTGTAGTTAGGGAAATAGGCAGACTAGATGGGCCTAGCGGTCCTTATCTGCCTTCAAAGTCTGTGTTTCTATGTTTCTATGACAGTTGTATTTTTTTTCAAACCCTGGCAAAACTGCATTTTTGCACCTGTGGCATGCAATAATGCTGCAGTGGCGTGGAATCACATTTTGGCAGGTATTTAAACATTTTTATTAGTGGGTTCATGAGATGGGGTAGTAAGAAGGCTATGCTGTCAATTTAATTCCTGTTTTATACAAATGCAGTCAGGGCCTTTTTGGGCCCTGCGCTTCCTGTCTTTCTCTCTCGCATCGGAGGATGGGGAGTGCAGGGCCCAGAAGACGCTGCACTCCACAGACAAATGAGGATACAACTATACTATCTCAAAAAGTAAGGAAATTCTTTGAAAAAACTTTATGCACTAGTTACAGTTGAAGCGAAAAAAGTAGAGAAATGTGTAGTTATGGTTTCCAGCCCTAATACCCCACCCATACCCTGCAAGCAGCCACAGGCATGGGATGTGCTTTAGAGTTGTCAACCCTAACGCTCACCCCATTCTCATACACTGTACCCATCTCATGAAGTGAGTTCATGTTTAGTACCCTGAGACAGTCCTCATAATACCTACCCTATTGGCCCTGAATTATCTTTGTTATGCTGCACTGCACCATTTAAGCCTGTGCTTATCTTCCCTGAGGTGAGGGCTCCAGAACTGGGTGCAGTACTCCAGGTGTGGCTGCATTCAAAATCTATCAAATAGTAGTATTACTTCCTTCCTTCTGCTATCAGCACTCCTCCTGATACACCCCAGCATCCTACTTGCTCTGCCATAGTTCTTGTTGCACTGGATCAATTGTTTGAGGGTGTCACTGATGATAACTCCAAGGTCCCGTTGCTCTGACATACTGCTAAGTCTCACCCCACCTATCCAGTACTCTGTCTTGGATTTCTTGTTGCCTAGGTGCATTACTTTGCACTTTCTGGTGTTGAATTTTAACTGCCAAACCTTAAACCACCCCTCTAGCTTTTGTAAAACACTTTGCATTTCCCTGAGTCCCTCATCGCTATTCACTCTTCTACAGAGCTTAGTGTCATCTTCAAAGAGACACAACCTGTCCTGGATTCCTTCTCCAGTATTGCTAACGAACATATTGCAGAGGACTGTGCTCAGGACAGATCCATGCAGCACCCCACTTGTGACCTCCGTCTCTTGTGATTTGACCCCATTGACCACAACACTCTGCTGCCTCTACTTTAGTCTTTTACCTACCTGCAGTAGCACCAATATAGTTAGAGCTGAATAAGATGTTTAATGTTAAACCCCAATTTATGCACCTTAATAACTTTGGTGATGCTCAATGAAATAGACCAAAAATTGGCATGCATTGTTATAGAAACATAGAAACATAGAATTTGACGTCAGATGAGGACCACTTGGCCCACCTAGTCTGCCCATTTCTCTACCTGATGGATAAGCTGCATATTCTAGTTAATCAACAGCTTACTTCCTCCTAACCCCCACTAGAATTGCGTTATGCCTGTCCCATGCATTCTTGAATTCTCCCACTGTTTCTGACTCCACAACCTCCTCAGGAAGGCTGTTCCATGCATCCACAACCCTCTCTGTGAAAAAATACTTTCTAACATTACCTCTGAGCCGTCACTCCTCTATCTTCAAATTGTGCCCCCTTGTTCTTGCACATCTCTTCTTCTGAAAGATACTGCCCTCCTGTACTTTGTTAATTCCCTTGAGATACATGAAAGTTTCTATCATGTCCCCCCTCTCCCTCCTTTCCTCAAGGGTACACATATTAAGCTGCTTTAGTCTCTCCTTGTATGTCTTCTGGTGCAGACCCTGCACCATTTTGGTTGCCCTCCTGAGAACAGCCTCTATTCTGTCTATGTCTTTGCAGAGATGGGGTCTCTAGAATTGCACACAGTACTCCAGATGGGGTCTCACTAACTGTCTGTACAGAGGGATAATAACTTCCTGTTTTCTACTGTTGATGCCTCTCCCTATGCATCCCAGTATCCCCCCAGCCCTCCTTACTGCCTTCTCACATTGCTTTCCCACCTTTAGGTCATCTGATATAATTATTCCTAGGTCTCTTTCAATTTTTGTTGTTGTTATTAACTCACCCCTCATTGTGTACTCTTCCCCTGGGTTTTTATTTCCTAGATGCATTGCCTTGCACTTCTTAGCATTGAATCTGAGCTGCCACATATTTGACCATTCCTCCAACCTTGCCAAGTCCCTTTTCATTCTTTCCACCTCACCTTGTGTATTAACCCTGTTGCAGATCTTTGTGTCATCTGCAAAGAGACATACCTTTCCTTCCAGGTGTTCTCCAATGTCACTTATAAAGACATTAAAGAGGACCAGTCCCAGTACCAAACTCTGCGGTACCCCACTAGTTACCCTCTTTTCTTCACTGTGGACTCAGTTTACTATTACCCTTTGTGTCCTGTTGTCCAGCCAGTTTTTTATCCAGGCTACCACCTTGGGACCCACTCCAAGGTTGGCTAACTTGTATATTAATCTTTTGTGTGAGACTGTGTTAAATGCCTTGCTAAAATCTAGGTAGGCCATATCCACAGCTCCTCCCTGGTCTACTACTTTGGTCACCCAGTCAAAGAAATCTATTAGGTTCTTCTGACTTGACCTTCCTGCTGTGAAACCATGCTGCCTTGGGTCCTGTGCCCCACTGGTCTCTAGGTACTCAACAATTTTTTCCTTCAGAAGTGATTCCATCATTTTCCCTACCACTGAAGTCAAACTAACTGGTCTGTGGTTTCCTGCCTCTGCCCTGCTCTCACTTTTGTGAAGTGGAATCACATTTGCCCTCCTCCAGTCCTCAGGTACCACCCCATCCTCCCATGATTTGTTAAAGAGAGTAGTCAGTTGTGTTACTAGTTCTACCCTTAGTTTTTTTAGAATTCTTGGGTGAATCCCATCAGGCCCCATTGCTTTGTCCACCCTCAGTTTCAAGAGTTCTTTCAAAACCCTTTCTTCTGTGAATGGACTGGTGTTGACCCCCCTATTCAGAGTTTCTCTCTTGTTTGGTTTAGGTACCTCCTTCTCCTCTTCCATTGTGAATACTGAGCAGAAATATTTATTCAGTATCCCTGCTATTTCATTGCCACCCTCTGCCCACATTCCCTCCCCTTTATTAAGTCACTGTATCCCTCCCTTGGTCTTTCTTCGCTCCCTAATGTACCTATAAAAGGTTTTACCCCCCTTCTTAAAAGAGTTGGCTATCTTTTCCTCAGTTTGTGTCTTTGCTATTCTGACTGCCTTCCCTGCCTCCTTCTGCTATAACTGATAAAATTCTCTGTCCTGCTCCTTCTGTGTTTCCTTATATTTCCTAAATGCTATCCTTTTCTTCTTAACCATCCCTGCCACCTCTTTTGAGAACCATAGTGTTTTTTTCCTTCATTTTGTTTTGTTGATTTGCTTCACACAAAGGCTTGTTACCTCTGTGATGGCTGTTTTGATTATTCCCCATTGTTCTTCACCCCTCCTTCTTGCCCGTTTGCTAGTGCTTTTCTGAGGCACTCTTTCATTTTCCCAAAGTCAGCCTTCCTAAAGTCCAATACTCTTGTTTTTGTATGGCTTGACTCTGTGGCTGTGTTTATTGTGAACCACACTGTTTGGTGGTCACTTGTTCCCAGATGGCTACCCACTTCTAAATCTGAGATCCTTTTTCCTTCCCCATTTGAGAATACCAGGTCTAAGATTGCTCCCTCCCAAGTGGGTTCCAATACTAGCTGTCTGAGGCATGCCCACTGTAGGGCATCAAGAATGACCCTGCTCTTGGATGTGCCTGCAGCAAAGGTACTCCAGTTAACATCTGGCATATTCAGGTCCCCATCAACAATATCTCCCCTTTTTCTGCCATTTTAAGGATGCCTTCTATCATTTCCTTGTCCATTTCCTTCCCCTGAGATGGGGTTCTGTACACAACCCCCATACAGATTGTGGTGCCATTTTCTGTCTCCAGGGTAACCCATAGTGGCACATCAACTTCATGTTTACTCTTTAGTTCTGTTGCTTTAATCCCCTCCCTTATATAGAGAGCTACTCCTCCTCCTCTTTTATCCACCCTGTCCCTCCTGTAGACTGTGTATCCTGGTATGTTGACATCCCAGCCATGGTTATCTGTGTACCATGTTTCAGTGACTGCCACAATATCCAAGCATCCATCTTCAATCATGGCCACTAGTTCAGGGAGCTTGTTGCACAGACTGCAGACATTGGTACTCATCACCTTCCATTTATTTTTTATGGCCTTACCCCTTTTAGCCCCAACCCTGTCCTTAACACCTTTTTCTGCATTTATCCCTGTCCTGCTCCCTACTGACTTCTCTACCTTGGTGTTTACCTCTCTAACTACTGTATTTTGTGGGGGGACACTGGGATTTCCCTGCTCCTTTCCAGTGCCTCCCCCCTTGGCTAGTTTAAATGCTTGCCAATGAAGCATTTAAACCTCTCACCTAGGATCCTGGTCCCCCCCCCCGGACAGATGCAGACCATCGTGCCAGTATAAGCCTGCATCCCTCCAGGTGGCTCCCCAGTCCCCAATGAAGCCAAAACCCTGAGCTCCACACCAGGTTTTCAACCATTCATTAAATTCCATGGTGCGGAATACCCTAGCATCATCCTTGCCATAGACAGGCAGCACCTCCGAGAAGGGTACCATACATGTTACTTGTCTAAGGCCCCTCCCCAACTCCACAAACTCCTCTGATCCCATTCACAGCCAGGTCATTTGTCCCTAGGTGGACAATGACATCCAGCTCCCTCCCTCATGCAGCTGTTCCAATGATCCTGAGGATTCGCTTCCTGTCCCTTCCTTTTTTTCCCTATACTTAATACATGTGGTTTCATTCTCACCTAAAGCCTAGATGGTACAGAATTATTTTTTTAATCTTTTAGAGTAGAAGCAGCGTGTATAAAGGTAGTGCCTTTCAAAGGTTTTGTGAAGAAATGCATATAGCATCCCTCTGTAACGGTTCCACCTTGGGAACGCACCTGCTGTTGTGCGCCCCATCATTAGGGCATCAAACCAGCAAGTCATTGATCGTGTTTGGCCCCCCACACCCTCTTACTTATGATTCTAACTCTGGAGGTGAGCCTCAGAGAGGGGGCAATGACTTTCAGGTTTGGCGCCCTAATGAAGGGGCACACAACAGCTGGGACTCCAAGGGTGTGCAGTGCTGTGAAACATGTGTCTATGTAGTCATTGTCTGAATCCCCTTCTCGATAGATAGGTGGTTTATCAATCTAAACTTCCCAGGGGCTCTTTTGGTAATCAGGCCAATAGGGTATATGCACAAAAATGGTGAAGGTGGAGATGGAACCGGGCCATTAATCCTCCCTGCTTAACAGTGTCAGTGGCTCAGTAGGTAGCACACTCGCCTCTGAGGCCGGGAGATCAGAGGGCTGTGGGTTCAGTTCCCACATCTGGCACTTGGGTTAATATCCCAGTACTAACACTGTAGTGCAGCATGAGAGGGGTGCTGCACTTCTGAGGTGCCGTCTTTCGGATGAGACGTTAAACCGAGGTCCCATCTGCCTGGATTGGTGGTAGTTCAGGTGGATGTTAAAGATCCCATGGCACTTATCGAAAAGAGTAGGGGAATTTCCTCAGTGTCCTGGCCATATTTCCCTCATTCACTAAAAATACCACCAACAGCTTAATCTGGTTCAAGGTCAATTGGCATTCATCTGTATCCCCCTCCCCCGGGTCATGCCTGAAAATAGGCAGGATTTGTCTAGTGCACTTACCCGGTCAACAAAAGCTAAATAAATAAATAAATAAGTTCCTTGGCTATCTTCTCCCTAATCAAGACTGGATGGTCCCTGGCAGGTTTCAAGTTCTCAGCTTCATTATGCCAATGAGAGCCTTCATACAGAATTTAGAAACCTGCCAAGAACCCAACTGCCAGAAACCACCTGCCGCACAGTCTGGGTAACAGAGCAGCCATGGCCTAAGCCAATTCACCTTTATTGGTGTTGGGAAGCCAGATATACCACTTCTGACATAGTTGGAGGTGGTGCCTTGTGGCTTACAACTCCATGAATGGGTTCAGCTGCCTGTAAGCAATGCATTCATGCTTGAACCTGTACTGCTCCATCTTACACAAATTTGATTATAATTGAAGCAAAACCCCATTCCAGCCCCTCGTCAGGCTGAAAACCCTTGTACCCCTGTCTTCAGGTAAGGGGACTTTCTGACTGGGAAACCACTGTCCATGTGTGGCACTCCCACAATGCTCTATCACCCACAGGAGGGTCATGTATAATGCCCACAGTAGGTGGTGGGGTCAGCTTGTTTCTGTTGGTAGAACTCCTCATCGTACTCCAGCCATCCATACCCTGGCTTATTCTCATGCATGGCAGTAACCCTACTATAATTCCACAGCCTGTGAGCTTCCCCTGGGCTCCTTGTTGAATTGTATCTGCAAAAATGGCTAATGCTGCCACCCAATTCTCCCATGTGCAATGGATTTGCCCCCATCATCTGACTTCAACCCCACCACCCTTATCCTTTTTCACCTTATCCTCCTCTGACTCCCTCTGCCAACTAAGGAGAAAAACAATGTCTATGTACTGTCCCCAAAAATATGTAACCTCACTTTTTCAGTCAGGTGTGACACAATTGGTTCTCTTAGACTTATGAAGCCAGCTGTGGGGGAAGTAGGCCAACACTGGATGGCTGCCCACCACCTCCTGTCAGCCTGGTGAACCAGTTCTTCCCCACCTTGGGGCCTCCAGGCTGCCTGGTTGTGAAAGGGCTTCCTCTACCTCTGACCCCCTTGTTTCAAGGCAGCCCCTGAAAACACTTACTGCCTGCCCCATCCCCCCTGGGGGGAAGGCCTGTAGGGAATGGGCTGTTACCTGGGTCCTAACTGGTCTGCCTGGTGCAGGTGACCCATCAGCCATACCATGGACCATCAATGCCTGTGCCACGCCCTACATGCACCACTAGTGCAGATGACAGGGTGGCTCCCCCCTAGCTGGTCCTGGGGATTTTTGCTGCTGGTTCATACCAAGAGTTATCCCCTTCAAAAGTCTGTAACAGCAATGCTCTCATCTGCTCTGGACTCCATTCCCCAAAATTGGACCTTTCTTGTTCTGTGTTGCTGGTGACCTATGTTGCCTTGTGGCTAGCATTACCTTCTTACCCATTGTCCTCTTGACCACCGTCTTCTTGGCCACAGGCTGCCATGGTACAGCTGCCCTCTTCTTCCCTCCTGCCTTATTCACCAATGGCTTGGATGCTGTCCCAGGCCCTGCCAATTTCAGCGAGTGGACTGGCACCACAGGAAGAGCAGGCTATGTTGAAAGACCTGAAGACCCTTTCCTGGTTGGGTTTCCGAACTCCCAGCTCAAGGCTGGAAAATAAGCCTCTCACCAGACCTTGACTCTTGCCTGCAACAGCACATGTAACTGCCTTTTGAACTCCACTGTACCCCACTTTTCCACTGCTTTCCTTGTGCCTGGCATGTCATCCTGCTCAACAGCTAAAAGGAAAAAAAACAACATACAATCTGTTCCCACATCCTAGCTAGCTATGCTCACAGGGCTGCCCTTTGTAAAATATTGAACTAGACACATACACAGCATTAGCCACTTCTCTGTATTTATTTATTTTTTGTTTACTAAAAACTTATAATCACAACAGCAGTAACCCAGGCTCATGGGGGAGGGCCTTGCCATGGCAGCTTGACTTCTAACTAATGCTTCCCTCACTTGTAGCCCCTAATGATTCACCCTGTCAACACCTGTCAGTTCCTCCTTTGCTATCCTTATTATATTTCTATATTGATTCCTTTGCTACCCTATCTGCTTCCTGCAACATCTGCATGCCTATCCCCAACTCTGACCTCACACTGGCCAGTCATCATACCCACAATGCATTTTTTTCTTTTTTTTTCTTTTTTTTCTTTTGGCCTGTCTTAAGACCCCCCTCAACTGCATGACTCTGCAGCACCCAACTACAGCTGGATCATATCTCAAAACTACATAGTATCTCCATGCACAAAACGGGCAGTTGTGCAAAAAAAATATTCCTATGCATGTGTGCCATGCCCACATGTCAATCATTGTACTCAAAATGGTGACTCATGCATGCATGCCATGAGCCTAACCTGCTTGGTGCCTGCTGTGCACAGTATGACAGCTGTTCATGAATGTCACCGCCCACTTTCCCAAAAGGGCCTCATTCACATACAGCCACTTGTAGCCCAACATGTATGCCTTGTGTTCAGCAAGCAAGGAACCCATTAACTTACCACCCTCAAAACCCTTGGTGACCAAGCTGGAGTCTTGACTGGCAGACCAGAGTGCATCCCTAATTCACATTTAAGTTAACAAACTTGCTGGGCATGCAAGCAGGGTGCTCCTGCTACTTGTTAACATTTTGCAATGAACAAACCTTCCTAACAGCTCATGTCTTTTTTTCTAATTAAAAAAAAACAAGTTCCCTGCCAGTTGAGCCACTCTCCTACAAAACACCTTGCACCCAGCAATGAGCATCACCATTCCCCACTGGCTCTGTAAATTCATCCAACATCTCTGGCTCTGCTGACTGCCCTCTATCTCTCCATATTTAAGGCAGCCTGACACTGCTATCTGCCCTATCCTTGGTGTCCATACCAATCCTCTAAGCACACAATGTTGGAAGGGACAATGGAAGCCATGCAGTCTACTTCTTGGACCCACTCTCACTCATACCTGGTGTCTGCCAGCCCCTGCTCCTGTCTGCCAGCATCACCACTGTTCAAGCTACTGGGTCAGCCAGAACACTAAAACTGGAGACCCTCCTAGCTAGCCATGCGGTTCTCTTATCATGCAGTTCCACTGTCCAACAGCCACAGCTCCCACCAACCATCTTTTCCTACTTTAAGTAGTGGAATGCTGGAGTGCTGTAGACACCAAAACTTAGAGGACCCTCCTAATCAGCCATGCAGTTCTCTCCTGCACATTCCTGCTGTCCGATGGTCCAAGCTCCCACCCCCAGCATCTCTTCCAAGAGTAGCAGATTGCTCCGTTGACCCTCTTTTCTTACAGAAATATGTCAATCCTTTGGCTCAGGTACCTCCACAAATATAGGAGAGATGCAGTTCAATGGAGGGCCCTGTTGTCTCACTGGAATCTATATGCTGGTTCAGGGCAAAATGTGATCGCCTCTTCTTCCTCTGCTCTACACACACTATTTCAAACTTTTTTGAAACTGTCAAGATCATTCACTGATTTAAAATAAAATATACTTAACAGAAAAATAACCTGCTTCAATTGTTGTGAAATACTGTATATATATATATATATATATACACACACACACATATATATGTGTGTATATATATATATATATATATATGTGTGTGTGTGTATATATATATATATATATATATATATATATATATGATATGACATGGGTGAGAGTGAGACAGCAGAAATATCTCCACAAGCTGCCTTTGAACTCTTGATATCCCACAAGTGGCAAAGCCACGAGTGGGATAGCTAGAGTTCAATGGCAGTGAGTGGAGATATTTGTACTATCTCACTGCCACCCATGTCATATTCGATTTATACAGCAATCGTGGGTCTCTCTTTTTTCAGTTTTAAAGTTATTTGGTTTTGTTTGTTACAAAAAGTGAAAAAAATGGATTTTGTGCTGTTTTTTGCTAATTATAAAAAACTAAAAGGTATTTGTAAATGAAACACCACTCATTTTGTAGATCTTTTTATGTGAACAAATTTTGTGCTCACAGTACCAAGCTATAATTTTTCATTTTAAAGTTATTCACATTTGTTTATTGAAAATGTGAAAATAAAATACTTTTCCTCATGATTATTTAATTATAAAAATTAAAAGGTAGCTATAAATGAAACACCACTCATTTTGTAGATCTTTTTGTGTTGAACAACTTTTGTGCTCACAGTACAATGTTATCATTTTTTGTTTTAAAGTTATTTGCATTTCAATACGGTTAGTACTGTTACTGGGGCCGAACATTCTAAATGAGTTCCAAACCTTTTGTGACATACCCAACTGGCCAAGATATCCATTGTAACATACCCAACTGTGAAGATAAAAAATGATATCTCACATGTGGTCAGTGAGATATCTCTTTTATCTTCCTGAAAAGGGGCACACACATTTTGTATAAATGGCACTCCCCCCCAATGGAGACCTATCGCAGTTTTTTTTCACTGTGCACCTACCTCAGTGGGGAAGCCCTTTTCTTCCTTGACACCAACTGTTGTAACCCCCTCCCTAATCTACCTGTCTTGCAACCAGCCTTATACAACTGTCAAATCCTATTAATCCTGGGCCTTTCTAAGCAAAATCAAGTCATAATCAGCATGCTGCAAACAAATGCTAATAGCACAAAAACCGTGAGTGCTAGACACAAAGTGTGAGTGGCAAACTTGTTCAGCATAAGATTACCTTTCCAACTATGGTATGCAAGTAATAACAAGTAATTTTGTTTTTTTTTTCTGTGTTGGTCAAAACAGGAAAACAGAATATTTTTTCCACTAAAAAATGCTCCATAGGCCTTTTTGGGGGGGGAAATATGTAACATATCAACACTAGATTAAGCATCCAGACATTAGATGTAGTTTTAATAACTTGTTTGTAAAAAAACCAGCTATTTCTGTAGAATTTAACATAATGTTTCCCCATTTTAGTCAAGGTGTGTTAGTGAGATTTGAGGGACAAATCTGAACCATACCTACCATGCCATAAAAAATGCATATAACTCATAAAGTATATATGATATACACAACATATCAGCAGCAGTGTTGTTCCACACAAAATTGCCTTTCCAGCAGTGCTATGCAATCAACTGTGTTCAATTTGGTTTTTGTTTTATACTGGCTGAAATACCCAGAACGTGTCTTTTCTTCAAAGGGCGTAGGTGGTTCTTGATGAACAAAAAGTCTGCTATATACACCATGTCATAAACAAATGTGAACAACTCCCAAAGGGAATATGATACACACAAAGTGTCAGTGGCAAATTTTTTCAACACAACATTACTTTTCTCATGGTGCTCTGCAGTAAATTCTAATCAATTCTGGTTGCCAAGTAATATTAAAACGTGAGTGACGTTTACAGACATTAATAGTGCACACAGGAAGTCTGTAGATGACTTCTGTAGTCGTTCTGGGACTCACTGCAGTATGTTTGCTGCTGCCTACAGGCGTATTCTAGGAGGCAATGAGATATAAATAAGGGATGGTAGAAGGCTGGATAGAGCCAGAAGTGCTTAGGTAGAGAGCTGCCTGGAATAACTGGTTGCATAGTGCCATAAAGGCTATGTGGAGTGGCAGGAGGAGGCCGAGCAAGCCATGAACTTATATAATACGTGATAAATAGGAAGTGTTTCTCGCTGCCTGGGGCCTCGATGCCTGCTGTGACTCCTCAGTCCCCTACCATAAGAAAAACACAGAAGCCATGAACATGACATGACAACACCAAGCAGTTAATGAAATAAATTAAATATATGCCTGCCATGAAAGCAGGATTAGGTTATCATCAGAAACAGACTGCTGTGGATTTGGTAAAAGTAAAGTTGGGTAAAAGTGGGAGTAGCAATAAATGAGCTTTTATTGCCTAAACAACACAAGCATAGCAGTGAGGAGTAATGCAGTAGGGCAGGACACTGCTGGAGCAGGCAGGGGAATGAGACAGAGTGATAGCTGCTAAAGGGAGCCAGTACTAAAGGCAGGTGCAAACAATTAAGGTGATGAACACAGGGACTACAACATGGAAACAGCAACTGGAACTGAGAGCACACAGGCACCTAGTACAGAGAAAGAGAGATTGCTGAAATATGATAAATGAACTGAGAGCTTGATTAGCAATACAGCTAATTATAACAATGCAAACAGAGGGCTACTAACATACCAGAAAAGACAAAAAAGTAAAAGAAGCAAACAGGACCACAGGAGCAGTAGGGAGAACAAACAACTGAGACAGAAGCACAGACTGCAGCCAGAGGCAAAACACAGCCCAAGAAACAGGAGGCAAAGTCAAAATTTACTGACCCAGAAGCAGGAGGAGTGCAAACCAGGCAGGGAGTCTAGCACAGCCAGCAGATTCAAACAGGAAGGAAGAGGGAGACAAACACAGTGGGGGGGCAGGGCTCAGGGAAAGAGGGCCCAGAGAGAGATGGACAGAGCTTCCAGCTGCAAGGAAAAATGCTTTAAAGTTAATTATTATTTATTTCTTATTGCAACCATGTACAAGGCAAAGGTTGAAGTTCCATACAAACTTAAAAAAAGAACAAACTTTACATATCAACACAGTGCATAAATATTATAGAATTTAAAAGGAGAGAAAAAACATATACATAATATAAAAATTAATTTCACCACATTTATATAGCACACAAAGATCTACTGTAAGTTTGAGTTCTTACCAAAGTTTTTTCCCACATCCCCTGAGTATGTAAATTATATCCTAAGATATTTCTTGATACAAGTAAATAGTGCAATTTATAAGAATCACAAATTTTTTTAAAGTCTCCCTTGCCATTTTTTCCCTTCTAGTATCCAACCTTTCAAGCCCACATTTAATCAAAGCTTCCCTATAACTCATTTCCCATCTTACAGTTATTCTAAGTGCCCTTTTTTGTACTCTGTCCAATTCTACAGATTCATTTTTTATAAGGACACTATGCCACACAGCTGCACCATATTCTACTACTGGTCTAACCACTGTAGTCAAGGCTGTAGTAGGCTGCTTGTGTGTGGAGTGAGGAGAGCAGCATTTAAAAGGGCCAAACAGGGGTGTGGCCAGTTGCACCACCCCCCTGAACTACAGGCTGTAACCTTCCAACAGTTACAGCAGAAGTATCACTCGTACCAGTTATATAATGAGACAGATGGTTGTTTTATCTCATAATGCTTGATCTGTCTTTCACTTGCAAGTGTGGTTCTTAATGTTACATTTCGGTTGGTTTGCAAGTGGAGTGGAAGTCTTCACCTGCCTAAAGTGTTAAAACTGTGTAGGATGAGGCACACAATTTTCATGTCCACTAGCTCCCCTAGTCCCCATCTCTGCCCTTTGACTTCGGTCCTGTGTAACCTGCACTGGCTGCCTGTTAGGTGGAGGATCATCTTCAGCGCCAGATTAAGGCATAGGCAACATAGGCACAAGCCTAGGGCCCCTGCTCGCCTGGTGACCCCAGCAATCCCTAACATATATTTACTATACATCCTTTTCTTTCTGCCTAGGCTGCATTTTATTGTAAAGGACTCATCCACTGAGTAATCTGAACAAGGCAGGGACTGAGCTGTGACATGACTCTCACCTCTATGATTAGGTGATAAGTGCAGCTGATAGCTTCAGGGGGCCCTGGCCAGGCTGAACTTTAAGGTGTGAATGGGCCCATTTCTTTTGCTTTGACTCCCATTCCCACTTAGAATCAAGTCTTACTCTTAAATATAAAAGACTAACAGTGCAATTCAATGTGTATACTTTATATTTAATCTTACTCCTAAAATTAAGAAATCCACAATGTGTTTCAATGGCACAATTAAAAACTGTAATCTTCGTCCAGCTCTGTGGTGCTGAGCAAAGGGGTTCGCTTGGCATGCTGGTGACCCAGATTCACACCCCAAGCCAAGTGTCAGGAGCAGAGACCAGCAGGGAGGCAGTCCAGAGCATGCTTTGCACACTTCCCTCCTGGGGGGGCAGGCCTTGGGCACCTGGCAGTGGCTTGGATGACATTCTAGGTGGTGTGATGCCTCAAAACTCTGCCATTCATCCCCTCCCAGGCTGCCGTCGTGACCAGCCCATTGAGGGAGGAGGGGGAATGGGAAGGGCAGAAAAGGGTAAAACTTAACCCCAGATGACGGCCGCCAGTCCCCATTGCCATGAAGCCCAGAAGCGTCTGTCCAAGCAGACCCCACCATGCCCAGGATATGTGTCAGTGCCTTTGGGCACTTCTCCTCCAGACGGGAGGAGCCTCCCGATGAAGGGTTATGTTGGTTTATCTGGGAGCTGGGGCATTGAGGGGCATCGGATGGTGATGTGACAGAGTGGTGACAGTGTGCCTAGGCGGCCCGAAGGAGTAGCCAGCCGGAGAAGCCTCGGAAGGAGAAAAACAAACCTGTACTCTTTTTTTTTTTTTTATTCCCTTATCTCACTAATAATGAATTTCTGACCTTGATATAGCTCCACTTTCAGGGTGAACAACTGAACATATTTCCAGATTCCCATTACCAAATCTTGTCATTTATTAATCCTGGCTTACTTATCAATAACAGAAATGTCTGATCCCGAGAATGATTTTTTTCTACAATCACTCACTTTATATAGTCTCTAAAGTTCATGACTCCTCTAATAAACCACCAACTTAACTTCTACACCATCCAAGACCTAGACTCTTTTAAAGATAGGTCCCTACCCTACCCAAGAAAACTCCCTCATCCTGGTTCATACTTCCTGACTGGACAAAATGATAACACCCAGACAATGACCACACACATGTGTGTTTGTGGTGGGGGGGGCCTTTGGAGAAGTACAATTCATGATATTTCACACCCAAAAAATTATTTTTACCTGGCCAATTAGTAATTATTTTCTCTAAATGATCAAAACTCAGACTATTGTTATTTTTCCATATTGATATTATTAGTTTCATTAATCTAGAAGCATTTTAGTTAGGTTATTTATGTTTCAGACCACATTTTAGGGACAGCAAGAACATTTTTTTCCACTTTCAGTAACTGATATGCAGTGGCTAAGAGGTGCACTCATGGCATAGCTAAAAGGGTACAGTCTTGACAATGGGTCATGGTTGCGGTGGGCCCCAGATTTCTCTTAGGCCTAGAGCCCCAGGTTGCCTTAATCTGGCCCTGATCATCTTTAAGGTGGGCTTGTTACCTATAAGGCCTTATATGGCTCAGGACTTAGCTACCTGACTGGCCTCCTTACACCTGCCATCCTGATCCAATCCCTCCACTCCTCCACTAAGGGCCTACTAGTGATTCCAAGGGCCAGGCTGAAAACCTCAGGTGACTGCTCATTCAAGGTGTCTAGCCTGGCCCTCTTGAACTCACTTCCCAGGTCATTGAGGGAGGCACCCTCGGTGGAGCTATTTAAAAGGGGGTTTAAAAACCTATCTCTTTAATGAGGTGTTCCCAGTCTAAATGCAGATATTTGTAATAGTCTATTTATTACTATTATTTATTTAAATGTTTATTTATTGTTGAATTTTAGATTTGTTGTACAGAATCCTTGTGCAGCTTTACTTATATGTTCTACCTTACTTGATTTAACCATGTAAAACGCCCAGAGCCTCTGGGATTGGGTGCCATATAAATAAAATTTACCTTACCTTACCTTTGCCAGTGAAACTAGCATTTTGTCTCAGCCCTGCTAATGTTCTGAGGACTGTTGCTCTGTCACCTCTCATGAGCACTAGATTTCATCACAAACATTTAATAATGTATTCTTTTCTAAAAAGGTTCAGTGGATGTAGCATAGAACTGTATACCAAGGGAAGCCAAGTTTGAATCCCACCATAAACATTGATTGTGACAGCTTAAATAAGCAAGTCATTTGACCTCAGTACTTCAGTTCCTCAAGTCTACAAGACTGGTTGGAAGTATGTCTCCTCTGTCAATGAGGTAATGCTTCTCATTTGGGATCTGATTAACTGTAAATAAAAAATAACTTTTTTCTGTACTCTGGTAGCTACTTCTGGTGTCACAATCTAGAGTGCTACGTGCAAATTAGATAAAGGAATGGATGACAGGTTAGTTGAGGGAATGTGTGATATATGTACGTTTGTATCTAGTGTAGCAATATGACTTTTTTATTGTAAAGTGACCTCCAGAGCCAGCCTGTCGGCATAGTGGTATACCAGCAAGTGCAATGCCAGGTCCTTCCTGTTCTACTGTTTGAAATTTATTGAAGCAGACTGGGTGCCCACCCACTTTATATCACCTTCCCCTTCAGATCACCCTCACCCTGCCAATACATAGGTGGCAGCACTAGGGTGCCCATTCTTGGTGCCACTGAAGACTATTCCAACACTGGGGTGCCCAATCTCCAGTGTCTGCTATGGTCCCCCTTGTAAAAGAAGAAAACAGTCCCTTGTTGACTTTTTTAAAGCTAGTAAAAATTAAAATGGTCCCTTGCTGATCTAAACCCCCTCATACTTCTACCCACTCCACCCCAACCCACCACCCCACACACCCCTCACATACACTCCCTCACCCAAATATGATCTCTGATCGAAAAAACTTTCTCCTTCTGGAACCATGACCACAATATGAGAAAATAAGGTAACTCTGGTTAATGTATTTTCAAGGGGTTTTGGACTTTTACTCATAACTTTGTCACCTACAACTACTTGCAAGATCTTCTCCGTCCCTATCGCCCCCTCCGCTCTCTTTGCTCAGCCAACAAGGGATTGCTAGAGGTTTCCAGGGTCTGTTTAAAGACCTCTGGGGCCCGGTCTTTCAATTTTGTGGCCCCTATCTTGTGGAACTCTCTACCTCATTGGATCAGAGAGTGCCTGAGCACCGAGAGTTTTAAAACTGCATTAAGGACCCACTTGTTCAAGCTAGCTTTTTCTGACCTAGATGTAAGCTAGTGGTCTGCTTAGATCTTTAATATTTTAATGTATGATAATTTGCTTTTATGACTGTTTCAACTATTTCATCTTATATTCTGTACTACTCAGTTGGATTTTATCATTTGTACAATGTTGTGATCATAGGAACAGCACTTCAAAATAAAGCTGATTCATTTTTAAATATTTGTACACCAAATCACCAAATTTTCAACATGCCTTTTTGAGACCCCACCTTATGAACAAGTTAGGTGATATATTTCAAATTCATCCAAAAAGGTGATTTTTGGTCACTCCACATAATCACCTTTTGGGCAGGATTTGGACATTTTTATGTGGGCGCGCTTGCACAGCCAACATCTTGGGACAGTGCAGCTTTGGAGGCGCAGTCACTGTTGGGTGAATGCAGGCATGCACCAGAAGGTGTGTCCTGCATTCTCCAATCAGCCAGCAGTGGGACCAACACCCTGCTTGGCTAATGAGATCAATGAAAAGGTCTGCTGCAATGAGAGCGAAGCTCTCATGTAGCGTGACCACAGCACGCCTCTCCCTAAGTGCAGGCAGCATGGCGGCAGTGACTGCTGCTGTTGCGTGCAAACTCCCCTTCCTTTATTGTATGCCAACGGGGGTGCCTAATCCCCATCAGCATCATGTGTGACACTCCCCCTTTTTGGGATTGCTGAGGGGTGCCCAATCAACCCTCAGCATCATGCCTCCACCTCACCAACAGTTTTGCTTTGCCAGCAGGGGTGCCCAAATTCCCATCGGCATGTATCCTTCCCTCCTTCCCCTTGAATGTTGCCGACAGGGGATCCCACTCCCCATCAGCATAATGTCGTCCCCTTCCATTTCTGTAGCCAAGGGGGTGCCCAATCCCCCTTGGCTCCTGCAGCTGCCCCCCTTTCCTTGTTTGCTGATGGGGTGCCCAATCTCCCGTCGGCTAATGCACCCACCCACACACACAGGTGGCATGCCGGGAGCCCACCCCAGCGTGCCAAAGCACCTATTAAAAAGGAAAATGGTCCCCCGATGTTTTTTTCTTTTACCCTGTAAGGAAGGAAACAGTCCCTCGGAGCTCTCCGAGGCCTCCTCCCACAACCCGCACCCACCCACTGCACACCATGCCTCCCCACACCCCCCCATACTTACCTCCGGAGTCCAGCGCAATGATCTTCGGTGGACCGGGAACACGTCTGCACTCTTCAAAGCCGACCACGAACTGAGGAAATGCCTATAAGCTGTATAATGGAATGAATAGGGTTTTTTCAACTTTGCTGCATATCTTGGGCATTTTTTGGAATTTTGGTACCAAATCTTCAACATGGGGTTTTTGGGACCCCCTTCATGAATTCTATCACTGTCATGGCGTTAATCAGCCTCTAAAGATGATTCCGCAGTCACTGCGTGGAATCACCTTTCAGGATTGATTAATGAAATGACAGTGTCAATGTTCATGAGGTGGCCTCTCAAAAAGCCTATGTTGCAAATTCGGTGGAAAAAATCCAAAAAAATGACTGTCTTACGAGGCTGCATTGTGCAGTTGTTAAGCAGGCTCGTAACTCTTGCTAATTCATAATATTTTCACACCAGATTTTCAACATTGTCCCTTTGTATACATCCTTGTGAACAGTACAGCTATCATTTTCCACATCCTGCCCAAACTGTGTTTCTGCACTTCCAGCGCACAATAGCGCGGTCGCTATGGGAAATCAGTGTTCAGGCCAGATTACGAAAATTACAGTGACACAGTGCATGAGCAGAGGTCCTAAAATGCCTGTGTTGAAAATTTGGTGATGATACTCCATAAAATTACTGTGTTAGAAGCGTGTGTTGGCAGATTGCATGCACGCTCGTAACATCATGCATTTGTAATATTTTCACTCTGGATTTTCACCACTGTCATTTTTCCACACCTCTTGATGAACAGTGCAACTGTCATTTCACATATCCAGCCCAAAATGTGTTTTCACACTTCCGGCGCAGAATAGCACTGTTGCTGTGCGAAATCACTTTTTGGGAAAGTTTGAGGAAATAACAGTGACACTGAACATGAGCAGAGGTGCTAAAATGCCTATGTTGAAAATTTGGTGCTGAACGCCCATAAAATGACTGTGTTCCAAGCGTGCATTGTACATTTCCCACGCACACTTGTAACTTCGCAAATTTGCTATATTTACATGCCACACACACAGACACAACACTGGCATTTTTTTACACCTCCTTATGAACTGTACAGCTGTCATTTTTCACATCCTGTCCACAATGTTTTCCTGCATTGCACTACCAATGCCAGCGCGACAACATTCAGCATTGACAAATGCTTGTTACCTACTTGGTTTCAATAGGTGGGGCAATAAGATGACTGTGTTGAACATTTGGTGGATAAATATGGTAAAATGACCAAGTTACGAGTAAATGTTGAAATATTCTAACTCTCACTCATAACTTTGATCATTTTCATTATTTTTCCACCAAACATTTTGCATAGTCTTCCTGGGACCCCAAATCATGAATAAGGCAGGTGACATTTTTTTCAAATCTGGGCAGAAAGGTGATTTTGCAGTTTCTCCATGAAATCACCTTTTGGCCAGGATTTATAAACTTTCACCTACCAGGTTCATGACATGGGGTCATAAAAAAGCAATGTTCAAAATCTGGGATCAAAATATATATGTGTGTGTATATATATATATATATATATATATATATATACACATATACATATACATATATATATATATATATATATATATATATATATATATATATATATATAAAATCTAAGTTATGAATATACATTGAAAATGTTCCATGCTCACACATAACTTTGGTAATTATCAGTATTTTGACTCCAGACATTCAACTTAGCCATTTTTCATACCATCTCATAAATGTGACACGTGCCATTTTTCAAATCTTGGACAAGGCGTGTTTTTGCACTTGTGGTGTGAAATTACATTTTGAACACTGTTCTATAAATGCCATAGGTAGTGCTTTTTGATCCCATGCCAGTGAACTGAGTTTAGGGAGACCTCAGTGAGCCAACTGGATGGGCAGGGGGAAGGTGCTGTCATGTGGCACCAACCCCCAGCCTGCGAAGGGAAGGTGCAGAGTTGCCTGCACAAGCCCAACTACCATATAATGAAGAAAAATCTTCTCTTGGCATAGGGCCCTGCAGCTCTGAACCTGTGACTGCCAGAGGGCCCTGTGCTTCAGTTGACATATGGACTCTTCCCCCTGTGTGTCTGTACCTGTAGCCACAGCAAAGAAACAGAATTTGATGACAGATAAGGACCGCTTGCCCAATCCAGTCTGCTCCTTTCTCCCCACCTACACTACTACTACAGATTGTGCCTGATCTACAGCTTTTTCTCTCTCCCCCATTTCTTTCCAGTATGATTCTCTTCTGCTTATCCCATGCATTCTTGAACTCCACCATTGCCCCCCCAACGAATACCTCTGCTGTAAGTCTGTTCAAGGAATTCTTGTTCTTGAGCACCTTTTCTTCTGACAAATACTTCGTTCCTGTACCTTATTTACTCCCTGATGTATTTAAAGGTCTCTATCATATACCCTTTCACCCTCCTCTCTTCTAGGGTGCACATATTGAGGTCTCTTAGTCTCTCCTCTTAGGCTTAGGGCATTTGATGCAGACCCAGCACCAGTTTAGTGGGACTGCTCTGGACCGCCTCCACTCTATGTCCTTCTGAAGATGTGGTCTCCATATTTGAATACAGTACTCTAGGTGGGGTCTTACCAGTGATATATGCAGAGCCAACACCACTGCCCTCTTTCTGCTGCTGATACCCCATTCTATGTACCACAGTATCCCACTGACCCTCCCTACTGGCTTTTCACACTGCCTGATCACCTTTGGGTCATCCATAATGATTACCCTCAGGTCTCTTTGCTACTTGGGGGTTGTCAACACCATTCCACCCATTTTTTACACTGCCCATGGGTTTCTGTGCCCTGAGTCCTTATTTTGCACTTTTCCACATTGAGACCCAGCTGCCATACCCTTAACCACTCCTCTAGTTTTTGTAGGTTTCTTCTCATCCTTTTGACTCCACCTGGAGTATCCACCCTATTGCAGATTTTGGTATCATCTGCAAAAAGGCAGATCACCCCTTCCAGATCCTATCCAATGTCACATACAAAGACATTAAAGAGGAGCAGTCACAGCACTGATCCCTGAGGCACCTCACTGGTCACCCTCCCTCCTTTCCTCAGAGTGAACTCCATTTACCACCACCCTCTGTTACCTGTTCCCTAACTGATTGCTTATCCCGTTTGCCACCTTTGTACCCACTCCTAAGCTACCCAGCTTGCTTACTAGTCTTGTACGTGGAATGGTGTTGAAAGCCTTACTGAAATCTAGGTAGGTCACATCCACTGCTCCACCCTAATCTAAATCCTTTTGTCACCCAGCCAAAAAAATCTATCAGATTTGTTTGACATGACCTCACCCTATTAACCCATGCTGCCACAGGTCTTGTAACCCCTTGGATTTGAGTTAAGATATTCCACAACCCTTTCCTTCAGCAGTGATTCCAATAAATTTGCCACCACTTATGTCAAGCTGACTGGCTTATAATTGCCAGCTTCTGCCCTGGTACCACTTTCGTTTAGTGGAACTACCTCTCCCCTCCTTCAGTCCTCCAGAACCACTCCTGTTTCAAGTGAAATGTTCAACAGAACTGTTAAACTGTCAATGGTGCAGACAGTATTTTATTGTTTATTGATAAATATTGGATAACACCTTTGAGTCAAAGACTCCTTTACAAAGGTTCCACATTGTACATAAGATAGAGACAAC
Organism: Neoceratodus forsteri; assembly: GCA_016271365.2. Classification (NCBI taxonomy): domain Eukaryota; kingdom Metazoa; phylum Chordata; order Ceratodontiformes; family Ceratodontidae; genus Neoceratodus; species Neoceratodus forsteri. Next base: position 1,255,681,282 of record CM028131.1, read on the forward strand.
CATGAACAAAGTAACAATTAACACAGCAATTAAAGACAATGGTTACAGAATGGTTACAAATGAATACAGAAAATACAAAATAGTAGCAGGGAATACATGGTAACAGAGAGCTGCTAACAAGGTACAAAGTGCAAAAGGTTACAGGTACAAACATAACATTTCAGGGCGATGGTTCTAGCCATGCCCAGGAGTTCATTCATTAGCCAAGGCAGGACATTTGGGACCATTGTCATGGTATAGGCACACCCTGAGGAGGTGGACCAGCATTAGGTCCATGGTCAAGGGAGGAGGGGAGGTGGGGTGGTAGAAATGGAAGGTCAGGTTTAGGGGCAGTCACATACTGATCCCTGGGTGATAAGGTCCCTTAGTTGGGACTTGAACTGATGAAGTTTGGGTTCAGTGAGGAGGGAATGTGAGAGTGAGTTGAGCCAGGATGGAGCCAGATATTGAAACATTCTTTGGCCTGAGGTGGTCTTGCAGTGAGGTGCCCTAAAGTGGGTAGTCGCTGATTGCCGTGTGAGGTGGGTAGACAGTGGGGACTGAAGTAGTGGGGAGAGGGCTGGTGGGAGTAATCCTGAGGTGATTTTCTTAGTGAAGAGGCAGGTCTGGTACTTTCTCTGAGCTACCTCAATATCCTTGGATGGACACCATCTGGCCCCATTGCTTTGTCCACCTTTAGATTAGCCCTGTGCCTCAAGAGCAGCCAGGCAGCTCCACAATTTCTTGACATCCAAGCAGAAGTGCAGAGCCCAGCTCTTGTGCAGGAAGACATACTGTTTAGTTGCTGCAGGACCCAGGGGGCCCAGGACATCTATATCTCTTCATGCAGGTCTCAAAGGTACCTGCATGAATGAGGACAGGATTCTATTATCTCAAAAATAAAGCAAATCCATTACAAAAAAAATGTGTTAATGCACTAGTTAGGGTTCAACTTAACATCACAAAAATAGGAAATGTGGTGTTGGCATTTTCAATCCTGACTTTCCACCCCAACACAAGAGAAAAAGGACAAGACCACACAAGCAACCAGAGACAGCCATCATCAGGTAAAACAAACAACATACAACTGTTTCCAGATGACATACATGTAGTAGCACTGATGTGCTACCTTCATGGATTTGTATCTGTGGCTGTAGAAGCACAGACCCCATAGTAGTCTGTGCTGGTTCACCCATGTTGCAGTCACAATGCAGCTGCCATTTTAAAGTACAGTGTCAGCAATCTGACAACACCAGCCACCACACTCCAAACAGGAGCAACCTCCATTAAGGGGGGGCTATGCCCCCTACACCAACCAGTTATTTCTATAACAAATTCCAGGTCACACCCTGGTCCAAAGTAGGAGGAAGACTAGATCGGCAACATCGAAGGATGCAAAAAAATCTAAGCCGCATAAGAAGTGTGCAACATTATTCCATCGACAACATCATTGCGGCAATAATCAGTTGGGACATTAACGGGCTACTGTCTGTGCTTCTGCAGCCACACCTGAGTGTGCATGTCACAAAGTGTGCATGAGGGCCTGTGTGGCTGCAGCAGCACATGCCCTATGTTGTCCTGCATTCCTGTAGATAGAAGTACTGTTGCAATGCGGGCATCCTGGTTTCAGAAATGTTTTAATTGGGTAACAGTTTTGCCTAGAGGACAGTACTTTCCCAGAAAAAGATTAAAATGTTACCTTTTAAATCTCATATTAGGTTGAGACAGCTACTTTTTGCTGGCCTAATTGTGAGCAGATGCACCTCACTATATAGCTGGATCTGTCAGTGCTTGGTATTCTATATGCAGCTGAATAAGTGCAGGCCCCACAGGGAACTGCACTTCTTAGTCAGAATTGGTTTCAATGTTTTACACCTGTGGCTGAAGAGGGGTAGTCCCCTAAGGGGGCCTGCATTTCAGCAGACAGAACTGTTCCAATTTTGGCATTATGAATTTTGTGGCACCTGTGCGTTTGCAGCCAGAGGTTGGTGTGTATATCTTACATCTGCAGCTGCAGAAGTGCAAGCCTCTGAGGACTGAACTTCTACAGACAGAACTGTGTGCATGTCGTACACTGTGGATAAGTACCTGTAGCTACAGTAGTTTTGCAAAGGTATATATCTACTGTATATATATATATATATATATATATATATATATATATCTCAGATATATGTTTTTGCAAAAACTGCATTAATATACCAGTTAGGACTCAGCTTAATGCAACCCTAATGCTCACTCCTCCCCCCAGCCCACAGCCTCCAGTCTGAAGCACAAGATACAGATCAAAACTACTGCCTCATAAAGATACACTCTTCAAAGGTGGAGAAATATGTCTCACCATGTTGCTTTCTTCATACAGGGTCCTGCATGAAGAAAGGAGATCATGTGTGATGTTTGCACAGGCAACAGGGTGGGCATTAGGTTTCACAACCCCAAGGCACACTTCACACCTGTTGCTGCCTGCAGGTTGGGGATAGGGTGTCAGGGTGGAAAACCCTAAAACCACAGTTCCCTACTTTTACCGCTTTAACCCCAACTAGTGTATTAATGAAGATTGTTTTACAATGAATTTCCTGACTTTTTGAGATAGTATAGCCATATCCTTGTTTTCCTGTTGGAGTGCAGGACCCAAAGGGTTCTGTGCTCCCATCATTCCGTAATTGTTTCCTTACTTGAGTGTGGCATACAGGGCCCTCCCATCCATCCCAAATTGTTGGCCCCTGTATTCCCATACCTCCTTAGATGCATATATGAATATCAGATGCAGATAACTGTGCCATTGTTACATATTTTGACCCCAGATTTTCAACATACACTTCTTATGACCCCACCTCAGAAACAAGTGAGGTGAAAATGTGCAAATCCCAACAGAAAGGTCATTTTGCCAACCAACCAGAAATCGCCTTTTGATCTGGATCTGCATAATTCCACTGACATTGTTCATGAGGTGGGGTCTCAAAAAGACCATACAGAAAAGTTGGTATAAAAATATGCAAAAGTGGCAAAGCTATGTATCAAAGTTGAAAACCTCACCAAAATACATTGAAACTTTATTACTCCAAATAAAATCTGTAAAAAAATAAAACAAAGCCCCAAATCTTTTTTTGTGAGCAGAAATTATTTTTCGTGAGAACAAAAAAGGATTCACGTAAAAGGATCCTATCTTGCTTGCGGCCTCGTACCTCACAATGTGCTCCAGGTATGGATTAAAAAGAGAATAATGTATATGTACTGGTTCATTACCGGTGAGTAATAGTATTGAGAGGTTCTGGACATGTAGGAACCTTGAGATCAAAGCTCGAGAGGTTCTTGTGTCCAGAACCTCGAGACATTATCACTTGCCAATAATGCACCGTTACATGTATATTATTTTTTTAAATATATGGATCAGGTGTGGGACATTTTGTCACTGTATGACAGCAGTTTAAAAGTTAACAGCACTGACCGTGATGTAGGTGAGGTGGTTTCAGCTCGGGGTGTTAGGCAGTGAGTCGGGAGAAGGCAGTTGCAGCACGGTGCTCCAGATAGTATGTGGGTGATCAAAATCAGCAAAATGTGGATCGTGCAAGATGTCCATGGTCGAAAAAGGGACTGTAGTATGGAGTGCAGAGAAAAATAAATGCTGCAACGAGGTCGGAGAATTTCTCTTGCTAAGCCAGCGAGATAGCCGCCATGTTTTCTGGATTGTTGTGCCTGCCCACACGCAAAACGGGGCCAGTTGGAGGGCACACTTTAGAGACGTTGGAAGGGAAACTAGCACTTGCACTGTTCTGTTTTTCTGGTAATACTATCATTCAGGTCCTGAACAATAGCATTACCAGACCTGAACAATAGTATTATCACTACTGAAGTGTACTATTATGACTCTGGGAGTGATAGTATTATCAGAATTTTTTTGTATGCTTTAGTAGCATATTAAATCACAAATCCATACATTAAATGCCTATAACCCCATACCCCATCATGGGTTATTGCTAACTAAGTAATGTTTGAGCTCCCTCAATTATACATAAATATTATTGAATAGCTAATGTTAAGTTGGGACAGTGGTGTCAAATACATTCACTGTTCTTATATGCTAAGAATGTGCATGAGACCACTTTTGCAACCTTAATGTGGGTGTTGGGAAACATTATTTTACTTGACAGAATAATGAATGACACTTCACACTGTTATGACTCCTATTCTTTATCTCACCCTTGCAACCATAGGTATTTACTCCATACACATTTACTACATGCACAATGAACTTAAACATCAAAGGAGCAGTGCAATGGAAAGTGTTCTTATAGTAAGGTACTTTCAATGATGATAAGTTAATTATAAAACAAAATTATAAAATATTCAGTGGCTTGAGAAATTATACCATTTTATCTCTGGGAAACATTTTAAGAAAACATTGTTTGCACTGCTCATTTAATGTGTACGAAAACACATTCCTGGAAAAAAACAAGATAGATTTTTGATTATTTACATAAAAATGTAATTTATTTCTATACAACAAATGCAAAAAACTAAATACCTTTATTATACATAAAATACAAAAACAAAAAAATAACTGGGAGACCAGGAAGTGAGGGTGCTGAGTCAACTTCAGGGTGATCTATATGAGCAAGTTCCTCACTGGCCACTGCAGGAATTAAAGACTTGTGAGGCATAGTGAGGGACAGGATGGGGGGTTAGTCTTTTCCATTACCAGAGATGTACTCTGATAGCTCATCACCATGGAGGACTGGTCTCTGAGGAACTTGGAGGTTAAAGACATGGTACAGGTCATCTGGGTCCATCTTCTGGATGATAATGTGTTTCTGCATCTGGGGTTGTTGGTTTCCCTATGACCACTCATCCTTCATCTCATTTTCAAAATCATGGTCCTCTCTCTGTCATTGGACATGTGGGTGACAGCACCTGTCAAATGGTCAATGGCATGAGGGAAAAGCACCATATTCTTCACGAGATGAAAGATGACACCAATGGTAACCCTTCTGGTTGGATGTTCTGTAAGAGAAATAAATAAATGCACTATTAAGGATTCTTTCATTGCATACCATGCTGTAGAAGATGAAGGTGGGACATGATATGAGTGAAAGATGTAGATGCAAATTAAGACTAGACACGTTGAGGCTACAGAGGGAAGCAGCTACTAACGATATGTGAAACCAAATATTTCAGCAATGGGGATGGACTGAAGGACATAGCATAGCTTGTCTATGGTCAGGGAGAGCAAATAGCCCATGGAGAGTGTATGTGTGTGTGTGTCTGGGTTGAATTCTGGGGGGAAATTTGCAGCACATTAAAAGGAAGAGGCATTGCAGAGACATAGATATAGAAGCTATAATTTAATTGTGATTTTGAGTATTGCTGAATTATTCTTAGTATGTTAAATACTACTACGTGTGTAGTAGAGTCATGTGTAGTAGAGTAATGTTAGGAAGTACTTTATCACTGAGAGGGTGGTGGAGCCATAGAACATCCTTTCAGCAGAAGTGGTGAGTGTGAAAACAATACAGGGGTTCAAGAGTGCGTGGGATAGACATGGGGTACCCTGGAGATGTGCAGAGCATGAGAGCCACAGATCAAATAGGATCTGGGGCTGCAGCAGTGAGTAAGGAAATGGGCACACTAAGTGGGCCATATGGTCCTTATCTGGTGACAGATTCTATGTTTCTATAATATTTATGTAATCAAAAGCAATTAAGTCATTAAGCAATTTTTAATAAAGGTATGGGGTAGTGCTGCTAGAGGTATATATTGGCACATGTACATGCATATGAGTAATGTTACGATGTCATGAGGGTCAATACTTTTGGATTTGTAAAACTGTTTTTTAACTGGTACAAAAAATAGAAAAATGAGATGCTGCTACTGTACTGTATATTGCATGCAAAAAATGGATTAATACAAAAGGAAGTGGAGTATAACAATGATATCTTTGTCTGGTATGGAAAAAAACAATGAGCATGATTAAGACCTGTGCTGCTAATACATATACTTGAAAACACCAGCACATTACAAGGAAGCAACATCCAAAATGTACATTAATACAACATCAGTTACAACACATTTTTCTAGAGGTCACATCGGTGATAATTATTCTAGAAACCCTTCCCAATGAAGTGACACCACACCTTGTTTTAGTTGGTTGCTCAGTTGGTAAATATTTATGCCACAAATATCAAACATCCATTATTTACATTTCAACATATTCCTTTCATCAAACAATCTTCACCCTCGATCGCTTGCCTCGAGCAGTGCCTGTGGACCCGGCGGCACTCCGTCCATATCCCTGGCCACTGCCGCCACCACCGCTAAATCAACAGGATTCCTGCCGCCCTCCTGGTCCCCAACTTTGGTTTCGTATCAAGGTATTGTTACCCAGTCTCGGCTAGCCTACGGCGGTGTTCCGATTGGAGCGCCTTTTTCCCATTACCTCCTGATTGGCTGAGAGGCTGCAGCTAGGCTCCTGATTGGTGTGCCTGTTGGCTGTTTCTAGACTGCCAGTTACCCGCTATTAGGTGTGCTTTTTAGGGGTCTGACTGCTCAGTGTAGGTAGTTTTTGGATCTTTATTTGTGGTTTTGCTTGTGCAATACAGCCTTACTGCTCCCAGTCTAATTGTATACTTGGGTCAAACCCAGAGTTTTCTAATTAGTGCTGAGTTTACTTAACTACGCTCTGACTGTATATGTAATTGTGTCTTGAACCCGGAGCTTTTTTGTAATTAATTCGTGAACTGCCTTGTAACTGCACTAGCCCTTACGGCACCTTGAGTTATTATTGTACAATTACCTAAAAGTGTAAAACTGCATTTCCTGCCATCTCTTGAATTGTCTCTCTAATCTTCAGAACTGAATGCTTTACCTATTCCTGACCTTCCTTTCCTCTGGACTAAGTGTCTCTCCCTATATTGCTGTACTGTTTTTCCGTAACTTGCTCTTCCTAGCAACTCTCTCCCCCCTGTTCAAACTCTTATGATACTTGTCTCTGCCTGAACCCTGCTCCTGCCATCTTTAAACTTAAGCCTTGAATTTAACATCTACCCCTTCCCCCTTCCCTAACTTCTAATCTAAATCTGTGTCTGCCATGCATCTATCACCCTGTTCCTAGGTAACCCCTCCCCATCTCTCACCTGCCTTGCTAATTTTGTCTGCCATTTGTCTCTCCTTAAGTACCCCTATCCCCCACAGTTGGTCTGCCGCCAGTTTTATTTAACTTTTCCTACTCCCTGCACTTCACCTTTGTGTACACTACTTACTTAAGCTGCTCTTGTTCTTTTCTTTTCAGACTCGATCACTTGCCTCGAGTGGCACCCGTGGACCTGGTGGCGCCTCCAGCCATATCCCTGGCCGCTGCCGCCACCGACAACTGCCGCTAAATTGACAGGATTCCTGCCACCCTCCTGGTCCCCAACTTCGGCTTCATATCAAGGTATTGCTACCCAGTCTCGGCTAGCCTATGGCGGCGTTCCGATTGGAGCGCCTTTTTCCCATTACCTCCTGATTGGCTGAGAGGCTGCAGCTAGGCTCCTGATTGGTGTGCCTGTTGGCTGTTTCTAGACTGCCAGCTACCCACTATTAGGCGCACTTTTAAGGGGTCTGACTGCTCAGTGTAGGCAGTTTTTCTCCCACCCCTCACCCCTCCCAGGCCACCTATTAAATGCATTAGCTGTCTCCGCCTACCCGTAGCTACAATATTGCTATTTGTTCGTAGTCTCCCCCTTTTGCCACGTGGTGTCCACTGTAGCATATTGTGTCTAGAAACTACCCTATTTCTCTCAATTAGCTATTGCTTTTCCTCCTATCATAAACCACTTGCATTGTCCTGAAGTCATAGTTTCCTACTTATCTGTTTCCTGTCTCTCATTACCCCCCAAGTTCATTCTGTTCTTTGCTGGTCCTTGCTGACTATCCTGGTTTTCTCACTTTCTTCTTTCAACCCATCCTGGCTAGGTAGTCTTTGGTGCTGTCCCATAGCATGCTGATTTTCCTTTGCTACCTTCCTTCTCATGCACCCATGCTTTAATATTTCTGCTCTTCTATTTTATCACTGATCTGTCTCAGCTTGAGCTATTCCTCCCATGTTGCTGCCCACCCCTGCTATTCCTATATCCTCTCTGATCCCTTACTTTAAAAAAGAGAATAGTAAAATGTTTATACTGAGGTTGCTCTTGCTTCTCCTAGTCTCTCTGCCTTTATTATACCATTCTACTATAGGAGCACCCAATACAGAATTTGTTCTCCCACCTACCCCAGAAACTGATTTTACTTTCTCCAATATGTTGGTGGCGCTGGCTACCCGGTGTGATCCTACCCCCTTACTCACTAAAAAGGCCTGGATCTATCTGGTTGCTTATGCCCTCAAACACAGCTCCCTCCATACTCTCATCCTGTCTCTACACCCACATTGTAAACTATGGTACCTCATACTACTGGCTATTCTGCTATCAGGGGATGTGCAACCTAATCCAGGGCCCCTGGTCCCAAATAATGCTCCTATTTCTACTGCAAAGGGCCTACTGATAATCCACCATAATATCAGGAGTCTGGAATGGAACTTCTCAGAACCTGAACCCTAGGTCAAGCTCTACAAACCAGATGTACTGTGCCTAACTGAAACCTGGCTGAAGCCCTCCATTCCTGACTTTTGTTACCCGCTGCCATCCTATAATCTATTGAGGAATGATAGACTCACCCCCAAAAGAGGGGGAGGCACAGCCATTTATTTCAAATCACACCTCCAGCTCTCGGTAATAAGCTACACCCCCCCTAAATTACTGTGAGGCACTCCATGTCCTCCTCTTCCTTGGCTCGAATAAATTAAATATTGTCTGTGCTTATAATCCCCCTTCCCATGGCCTGAAAGGTTTGGAAGAGTTGCTTGACAATTCAGCCACTTACTCCGGAAATAACAAAGTTCTTATATTAGGGGACATTGATATAAACTGGCTGGGGAAAACACAAGTGTTACCCCTGACTAAACTACAGAGTTTTAACCTACACCAGCTCATAATTGAACCCACTCGAATAGTGCCCCATTCCAACTCAAGTAGCTTGCTAGATTGGGTCATGTCAAACCGTCCCAGAAATATATTAGATGCAGGAGTCCTAGCTGATGCCATCTCTGACCACTCCCATACTTATTGTGTCTGGGGTAAAGGCAGACTGGAACCAATGAAGCCTTGCCTCATCACTTTCCTCAATTTTGCTAACCTTAATGCAGAGGCTTTTCTGTCAGACATGGCCTATATTGACTAGAGCCATCTCTATAGTGCAACTGATGTTCATACTGCTCTAAACATCTTCTTGTCAAAATTCCTTGCATTATAAGAATCCCATTGTCAACTTGTGACCAGGCGGGTTAGAAATAAACGGTCCCGGAGGTTAAACTCTGGCTTATTATCTAAACTAAGGCTAAGGTATAAGACTTGGCTTCTCTATAAGAAATCTGGTTCTCCACCTGACTTTAATGCCTATAGAGCCATGAGAAATGCATGTAAAAAGGAAATCAAACAGGCTAAAAGTACATACTGTAGAGACCTTCTTACTGACTCCCAGGGTGACCCTAAAAAATTCTGGTCACATATCAAATTCTTCCTTGGATCTAGCCAGCCCTCCACCCCAAATAATATAACTCTGGATGGCATCCACTGCAACAATCCCCACACCATTGCAAACATCTTCAACAGTCAGTTTGCCGACTTTACCTCTTACACTGTCTCCTTGTCCACATCACCTGTACCTATCTCCCCGGCAAAGGTCTCAGGACCTACTCTCCGTTTCAAGGCTATACAAAAGAGTGAAGTTCTCCGACTTCTAAGAAACATCTCCGAGCACACAGCATTTGGGTCTGATAACTTGGAACCTAGGCTCCTAAGATTGGCAGCCCCCTACATAGCCGCTCCCCTGGCTAGGATCTTTACCCTCTCGCTGTGCAGCAGCACTGTCCCAAAGATCTGGAAAACTGTGTATGTCATCCCAGTACACAAGAAGGGAGATCTGCTTGACACATCTAACTACAGATCCATTGCCATCCTTTCAGTTCTCAGCAAAATTCTTGAGAAGCTTGTGCCCACCCAAACCACTTCCCTTCTCCAGCAGCATAATCTTTTCACTGATGATCAACATGGTTTCCGCAAGGGACATAGTATGACAACTGCCCTCCTCAAATTCTCATCTGACACTCTAGTAGCTATGGACTCTGGAAAGCTCACTGGGGCTGTTTTCATAGATATGACTAAAGCCTTCAATCTAGTTGACCGTCCCACTCGATCTTCCACCCTAAACTCTCTAGGCTTCTCACCACAAGTCATAAAATGGTTTGACAGTTACCTGTCTGATAGGTCCCAACATGTGAAATTCAACTCTACCCTCTCAGACAAGGTCTCCATAAATATTGGAGTACCTCAAGGATTCATCTTAGGTCCTCTGCTATTCTCCTTCTTTATCAATAGCATTACTGCAAATCTCCATAGAACTTCCTCCTTACTTTATGCAGATGACATTGTTCTATACTCAGGCTCTAACAGCACTGATGAAATAAAAGTCTTCTGTGACTATCAACTTATCCAGCTGTGGCTTACTGAGCTTAAACTTGTTCTAAATAATACAAAGACCCAAGCCTTGCTATTCGGATCTAGTGTCAAGCTCAACCAAGTCCAAACTCAACTAACTGTCTCCTCCCTAGAGGGCACATCAGTTGGCGTGGTTACATCATTTAAATATCTAGGTGTCACCCTAGACCCATGCCTGAGTTTTGACCCTCATATTCAATCTACATGCAAGCAGGTAAACTCTAAGCTAGGGATTACCTACCGTACCAGCTATGCTTTCACTCCCTCTGCTAGACTTGCAATTGCCCGTGGCATATTACTTCCGTCTCTCTCACCTGTGGAGTCCCTATATATGCATCAACCAGTTACTCATGTCTTCGTAAGTGGGATATAACCTATAATAATATCTGTCATTTTGCCTCCTGCTCCCCCAGGCTGAAACATCACTGCCTTCTTTACTCGGATCTTGGTTGGCTCCCACCTAAAGAATTAAGGTCTTTTTCACTTGGATCCGTCACTGATAACATTATTAGGTCTCAAACACCCAAACATCTGCCCTGTCTCTTTCCCTATCAGAAAGCTAACTATGCACTACGTTCCGTAGAAAATGCCGCTGTCATTATCCCTAGACACTGGACAAAAAAAGGCAGCAGTGCCTATGCCCACCGTGCGCCCCAATTCTGGAACTCTTTCCCTCTAACACTTCGTCAATCGACTTCCCATTACTCCATTAAGAGAAAATTAAGACACCATCTCATCTCATCCCATATCTGCTCCTGCTTCAAACCACCGTAGTCCCTACCCCAAAATCCCTCCCCCTCCCTGTTGGAAGGGGTTAGTGGTTCACCCCTCTTGTAGCACTTCCTCTCAGTCTCCTCTCCTATCAATTACTCCTTCATCCTCTATCTCTCCCCTTCTCCCTCCAGTACATTCTTAATCTCTCCCCTCTTCTCTAACCCTCCTTTCAATCATGGTCCATACTGCCTGTGCCGCCACCTCCCCCACTCCTCTTACTTATCTCTCTAGCCCCTCTTCACCTCTCTCTGCCTATCGACATTCACATCATTAGCACTTTACATTATCTCTTAAAATATCTGTGTTGCCTTAATATCACCTGATTTACTGCCTTTTGTAACATTACTGTTGTTTTTTCATGTTTTGTCTGCACTGTTTGCCTCCTTTTAAACCTGTTGTCAAAATTGCCATTGTTATGTGAATATTTCCTCATGTAAAAGTTTAGTATTCATGTATATTCTTCTTGAAGTTTTGTATTATTGTGCCTGTACTCTCCCGGGTCATGACTGAAAATAGTCTTTCTGGCTAGTGCACTTACCCGGTTAACAAAAAACAAATAAATAAATAAATTATTTCCATATTTCAAACATCTTTATTTCATTTCCAACATCCACATCAATCCATTTTAATATTTTCCCCAGATGTACATCTGGGGTGCCCTTTTTCTCATTTTATTTACATCTTCTCCACCTTAGTCTGAGTCAGAATGCACATCCATGGCTCTCCTTCGCAGCTAACCTGGGTGTACTTCCAGAGTAGTCCTCCCTCCCCACTCTTGGTGTACACCAAGGTTGGGTTCCCCCCTTTTCTGTTTTTCTTTTCCTGTTTTTTGTTTATTTTTTGTTTCACTTCCCTTCAATTCTCCCTTGTGCTGTCCACCTTCAGCAGTCCTTTTTCTCTCACACCTGCTGAGACACCTCCAAAACCCATTCACCATTCTTTCACCTAATTTTGTTTCTGAGCGGTGGGCGGTAAACATATTTTTGGCTAGCAAAATGAGAAAGATCTGCAATTGCACAGCCCCTTTTAAGGCCCTAAGCTCTTCCCTTAGCTCTAATTCTCTTTCTCTCTCTCCCTGTCCTCTCATTGAATCCTCTTTCTTAATTACTAAGCTCTGCCCCTCTTTCCTTGCTGTCATAGCCCACCCGTCCTTTACCCCTTCCCCATTTCTTCTCACTGAGCAGACCACCTTCATTGTTCCAAGGCCTAGAACAAAGTTGCCTGTCTTTTAATAAGATAACCCTTCTTGTTCTAGATACCCTTCCCAATGAAGTGACACCACATCTTGTTTTAGTTGGTTGCTCAGTCAGTAAATATTTATTCCACAAATTTCAAACATTATTCATTATTTACATTTCAACATATTTCTTTCATCAATCTTCACCCATCATTTCCATATTTCAAACATCTTTATTTCACTTCCATCATCCACATCAATCCATTTTATCATTTCCCCCCAGTTGTACATCCAGGGTGCACTTTTTTTTATTTTATTTACATGTTCTCCACATTAGTCTGGGTTAGGATGTACATCTGTAGTGCTCCTTCGTAGCTACCCTGGGTGTACTTCCCGGAGTAGTTCTCCCTCCCCACCCTTGGTGTACACCAAAGTTGAGTTCCTCCCCCCTTTTCTATTTTTTTTCTTTTCCTGTTTTTTCTTTATTTTTCCACTAGACCACCTCCAGCTTGCATTGGAAGGTGGTCTTACTCCCTTTCCTTTTGGGTTCACTACCCCATGTCTGCTTCCCAGGCATTAATCCTTATACCCAATTCTGTGATCAAGATATGGTTGCCAGTCTCTGATAAATGCACTCCATCTGATCTGTACAGGTAATCAATTTTTTCTTCAATATTTTCATGGCTTATAACCCTCCCCACACACCCTTTAAAATGGCCCCTACCCTCTTGTTCATCTGCCACCTGGCTCCTTCTATTACTTTATGACTGCTGGCATTTCACCAGACCCTCCTTGGCACCAACTTGGACCAGACCAGGGTGACTCTCAACCACCATCCTTTAATGATTTTAATGTCCTCCACCATTTGAAAATATATATCAAGCCATGGTCTGGTCCCTAGGTCATTTCCCCCAAGATGAGTTATCAGCAAATGTGGCTCTGAGTTGATTAAATGTGTCTCCTCCAGGAGCAGCAATAATTGACTCCATTTCATTCCCCTTAGTCCCTTCCAGAGTATCCACAATTCCTTGTGGTCATGGTACAACTGCTTGCCCCCTGCCTTTACCATCACTTGTCGTTCCACCCAATAAATGAAGGAGTGTCCCACAATCCATACCTCTAGGCACTGTGGCTTACCTGGAATACAAATAACAACACATGAGTTTTAGGTCAAGTAACACACACACACACACACACACACACACACACACACACACCAATACACAGCTACTGGGACTAGTACTTGCTGTACCCTGTAAAAAAAAAACTAACAGACATTAGTTCATTTAATATTCTGCACATATTTTGTATAGCAGTTAGAAGTCCATCTCCCAATGTTCTTAATCCCTGCTTCATCCATCCCTTTAGCAGCTACCTCAAATCCAGCACCTATCTGGAATGAGTCAGAGGAAAACCTCCCTGGGTCCTCACCTATCATTGATACTCTGTTTTTCAGCACAGCTCTAGATGAGCCCTAGTTGCAACTACCCCATCCTCCTGTATAAACAGAGCCCCAGTGTTCTTAGGCTGCACTGCAGTGGAGGCCCATAGTGCCTGTACTGGGCAAATCCCTTCCCCCTCCTGCCATCTCAGGGGAATGGACAAACCCTGGACCAATTGATCCATCCTTGATCTTTGTAACTGAATAGTCACCATGTCTGTACCCCAATGGATTTCTCCCCCCTGCAAGCCTTTTTTATCTGTCCCTTTTTCTGGGCTCAGTAACTTCCACATGCTAAAAGCCCCATGATACATTGTCATGAACAAAACCGTGAACAAAGTCGATTCATACAGCGAATAACATACTTGAGGCAGCACTCTTACAAGTCTTGCTAACATGCTAACTGTAATAGGCCATCTCTTATCTGGCTCCTGGACCTGTACTCTTTGCCAGCCTTGCATCATGCGTTTTACTACCTAACTTCACCCTAGGTCCCCTAACCCCTGAATGTACTCACCCACCCTATGGCCAGAAAATGCACCCCCATGGCTGCATGTGCCACCCCGATCGGCCACCCATAAACCACAAAATGGGCCACTTGTTCTTCCATGATGCTCCCCCTTACCTCCGAGTGGTGGGCTAAACGAAAAGCCTGGAATGCTGTTCAGGACCCCTCATAGGCTCTCATAGTTCTGTCAGACCACAAAACCGAAAGAGAAATTTGGCTCCTTCCAACCAATCTCCCACATAATTAGAGGTACTGGTGTGCCCGCCCTGGCAGCCTTCAGGGCCATGGCCCGAAGCTTGTCCATCTGTAGACAGGAGAGGCTGTCAGACACAATATTTTGCAACCCCTCAATGTGTTTAGCTCTAAAACTCATGTTAATCCATAACCCTTGCAAAACCAGTTGACACAATACCCTCATTACCATGAAAGATGCGGCCCTTCTTTTGTTTAACACATCCACTACAGCCCTATTATCTGTCCAAAAGGTCACCCTCTGGTTCTGCAGGTCCTCACTCCACACTACCAATGCTATCCATATGGAGATTATCTCTGGAAGCATGATCTTCTTAGTTAAACCCATTGTTACCCATGAACTTGGCAACCTCTCAGATACCCACCATCCCCTGCAGTAAGCCCCCAGTCCTAAACCCTCAGCCGCATCAGTATACAGATCAATGCCAGTATTAAACAGCCATTCATCCTGCAAGAAAGTAATCCTATTATACTCCTGCAGGAATTGCCCCCAGATCTCTATGTCCTACCACACAGCCCTCGTGATATCAACCCAGTGATGGCGTTGTCTCACCCCTTTTGTAGCACCGGCCAGCCAGCGTGTAAGTGCACAAGTTGGTCCGATGGCTCTGCAAGCAAAGTTCAGATGTCCAAGTAGCTGTTGCACCACCTGTAGTGTTACCCTCCTTTTCCCTTTTACGTCACCTAAAAGGCTATTCAGCCTCTGTACTTTATTCAATGGCAGCCTAAAGAGACCCTCCTGTGCATCAATTTCTATGCCCAACAATTCTAAACATCTGCTAGGGCCTTCAATCTTGTCTGCTGCTAATTTCACCCCCCACTTCTTGGCATAAGGCCTGAAAATCCTTGAGCATCTTGCTGACACCTGCCTGACCTTTGCCCACTAACAGAAAATCATCCAAGTAATGAATGACTGACCCATGCCCATATGTGACCTTAAAACTCCACTGTACCCAGGTGCTAAAGGACTCAAATGTTGAGCAGGCCACAGAACAACCCATTGGCATAGCTTTGTTGAAATAGTACCACCCACCTATCTGAAAGCCCAAGAGCTCCCAATCCTTCCTCTGAACTGGCAGGAGCTGAAAGACAGATTCTATATCCATCTTAGCCAACCATGCATCTTTCGTAGCTCTGATCAACCATATGGCATCCTCCAGGATGCCATAAGAAACTCTGCTGTCCTCCTCGCTAATGCAATCATGAACAAAATCCCCATCAGGGTAGGACAAGTGATGGATCACCCTGTATTCCCCTGGCTGCTTCTTGGGGACCATACCCAGTGGCAATACTCTTAAGCTGGCCATTGGCAGGACCTTGAATGTTCCTTCTACCCTCCCTGCTCCTTTTTCTTTGTTTATTTTGGCCACCAGTTTCTCTTCCTTACCTTCTACTGAACTTAAATTCTTCACTCACTTCCTTGTCCTGCTACCCTGAAACCTTAAGATAAAACCCTTCCTAAACCCTTTGCTTAACATTTTTCCCACCCCCACATCCTGGTACCCCTTGACCCATTCTTCCACTACCCCAGCCTTGATAGGCGCCTGGGCCAGGTCAAAACTGGCTACAACCTCCTCTTTATTTGCCTCCCTGCCTGGACCCTCTACCCCCCAGATAACCCCTCCCCTATTGTCCCAGTAACCTCCTCTTTGACCGCTGTGACCTATTCGAAAGGACTGTCCCCCATAACTGCCACCTGAATTGTTGTCCCCATAATGCCTGCATTTAGAAGTGGGGTGGGAACCACTTCAATTAGAGCAGGTGTGTTCAAAGCTGCAGTTGGGAAATGAGTAGTATGCCCTATTATACCCCAACAGCATTTTTGGTACAGCCCTGTTTGCTTACTCCATTCTGCCTCAGTGCCCCCCCCGGAACAGTCATGGTTTCAAGCCAAATGTTTAAATTCCTCATGTCCCATCTCACATCCACACTAAAAGAGGCCATCTTTTGCTGAAACTTCTCATCATATTGTATCCAATTAGTCCCACCCCACATTTTATAGGCTGTCCAAATGATCAATGAGTAAGCCTATAGTGGGGTGGCCAGCTCAGTTTTTTTCTCTTGTACTATGGCACTATAGTAAATAAAGCCCACTGACCAAGCGTCCCAAGTTTTCCCTTTTAAACCAGTATCCTTCATTTCTTCCCCTTTTCCTACCAAAACAACTGCAGTTGCCATGTCCTTTTTCCCAAAGCTCTCCTTTTCTTCATACTTTTCAACTGCCTTCTTATCAACAAGGGTGAAAATGTCAACATATTCACCCTTCCAGATCTTTTCTTTCATGGACAGAGGTATATGAACTCCAATTCTCACTTCTGACATACCAATCTCCTGATCTACTTTCTCCACTTTTTCTGCCCGTTCTGAAACTGCCCCATTCTCCGCTTCTTTCCATTTCTTTAATTCTGCCAAAGCTTTTTCCATTTTTGCAATACCATCCCCCCTCCATACTCACCAACAACTGTTTGATGTATTCTTTGATACTACTCTCTACTGATATTACCCCATTACCTGGATTGGGCTGTGGCACATTGCTGGGTCCTGGCTGCTGTCCTGGAGTGGGTATTGGAACTGGTAGTGGTCACGCCGGTCCTGGCAGTATAGGCATAGGCCCTGGTTCCAGCATAGGCACTAGCATGGGAACCAGCACTGGCTGCATGGCTGGCAGTGGAGATGGCAGCAGGGCTGGCAGAGGCTGAGGCTCCAGTGGTGGGGTTGGAACAGGCTGTGGCACCGGGAGCAGCATTTGTGTGGGGACTGGAACTGGAATAGGACTGGGTAATGGCTGTGGCATGGGACCAGGCACAGGGAGCAGAATGGGTAGTGGCAACAGCACTGGATCTGGAGCTGGCTCAGCCAAAGGCTCTGGCACAGGGTAATGTGGCCTAGGAGCCTTTGGTGTCAGGGTCCTAGGGCACACCCCAGGCTGCCTTGACCCTCTGACCAGTGCCCGCCCAATCCTTCTTTTTTTTCCCCATCCCTGCTTGGTCCCTGTTGTCTGGTTCCATGTCCTCTACAGGGTGTGCTGACTGCCCAGCAAAACCCCAAAAGCGAAATCCCTCACAGTGACAATTGCGACAGGTATCGAGATTGTCGCTGTGAGAGACCTGAGGGAGAAAATTCACCTTTCATCGTGTGTCACCCCCCCAAATAAACCCCAACTTGGAGTTGATAATCCTTAGTAGGGAAGGGCGTGGGGGGCACAGCCCCCCTAGTGAAAGATACCAATGTCGGAGAGGCAAAAATTTGCATGTTGACATTGGGGATATCACTATGTTGAACCTCGACAACAGTGTTATTGATTTGGCACAGATAAACCCCTCTACAGTATCCAGCACCTGATGAGCCCGTCCCACCAGATCCATGATCATTTTCATGGCGTCTTCCTTTATTGACCGCATCCCTCTAGTATTTATGATTCCACCTGGATAAGCTCTAAGGAGAAAGCACACCATGAAAACCATTACATTCCCAAAACACACACAAAATTATTTTTTTTATATATACATCTTGGTCCTGGGGGGGCATGGGGGGGTGTGCCTCCTGAGCAGCCCGGCAAAGCAACTCCTGTTCCCTTGTCGTGCCCCCTTTCCGCTCCACTGACCTACTTGAGAGATCCTCTTAAGGCCCCCTCTGACCTTCTACCTTGGTATTCTCAGCCAAATAAAACCAGTTGTCCCCCCTTAGTAGAAACCCCATCCAACCCATCACTGTCTGCCCCCTCTTTTTTTTTTAATAGACCTTCTTACCTTGTACTGCCAGTTTTGGTCCGTTGACCCTCCCAACCCACATCCCCCTCCCTCTCAACAATCTGACCTGTGTAAAGTGGCCATTCAAGTCACCAACCTATAAATGAACCCCTTCTGTAGACCAATTGAACATGCCCCAATTTCTGCCATACTGATGGATTCCCGTTTATGTGCTCATATAAGATTGTCAGTGCATAGTTTGCCATAGCAGCTGTAAACCATTCCACTCAGCACTGCACATAAACTCCTGAGAAGTATAGCGACCTCATTGATATGAGTGCCTAAGGGTTGGTGCCACCCAGGTCACTTGTCAGGCCTAAAATAAAAGAAATACTGAAAAAATTGAAAGCGCCGCCATAATGAAAACTGCCTCTAAACCCCACCAGCCTTGGACCCTATGCCCGCATATGTGTGTGGCAAAACACAGCCAAGTTCTACAAGTTTAGTTACCAAACCCCCTCGCAGCAGCGATGCATGCCTGCATCTAAAATGGCAACCACCATGTTCTCCTGACAAAATGGTGGCTGTCTCATGTGCCAGTTACAAAATGGAGTCCACTCAGTGCCACTTGCATCCTGTCCCCATGTTGTTTCCTGGCTCCTGGAAATCCCTATGGCCTAGCAGCCAGTCTCCACAACTTGTGACCATCCACAGGATTCCCCCCTTTGTCCCCCAACCTTAGGCCTGATATCCATGCTGCATGGGGGAGGGAAAGCTACCGACAAAAATACCTAATCTCCTGCTCCATCACCCAGCCTCTCGCTGCTCCTCTGCTGTTTTTTCAGAAAATACTCAATTTGCTCCAAAAAAGGAGCATCTCCAGTAGAGACTCCTACCTTCTTGCCAGTCGGCGCCTCACTCCTGCACATAGCCAGGCCTCCATCCTTACTGGGCCCTTTGCCCCCACATGGCCTGCTGCCACGTGGCCAGGCCTGGCTGAACCAGACACACCTCCGCCTATGTGGCATTCACTTCTTCCCACTTCCAATCTCTATCCCCTTCTCAGGGAAAAGAACGCGTTCACTACTTCATGGTGGAAAAAAAAACCACCTCACTCACTCCACCACTGTCTACAAGCAAACGGCCACCTGCCCAACTCTCTTCGGTAGGCCAGTGTTACCACATGACCCCCAACCACGTGGCTGGTCGGGAAGCAGGCCGAAACCATCCAGCACACCAAACCAAGCCACAAGCAAGATCTACATTATTTTTTTTTTTTAAATCTCCAGAACCAATGAGCTATCCAACCATTAGCACAGCTCCCACAAAGCATACCAGGCCCGTGCCCTAGAGTCTGGATATCACCAGCAATTATCCACAAAATGTTGTGCACTCTTCCTCTGTGCTCTAGCAGGCTTCTCTGCATAACAACCCAGCAATACCTCTTACAGGAACTTTGCATTTCAATTCTTCCTGAAACAGCCTTTTATATTAATAAACCTATGCTACCTAAACTGCTGTAACTTCTAATATTAATCTCTGATCAGCTAGAAACTCCAGTCTGTGTTTTTAAAATCAATACAGTAACACAAAGTGTCCCTTTTTTTTTAAAAATACTCACAGATTCTCAGGCTCCATGCTGTAACCCAAAGCCCAAAACTTACCTGGAACAAAAGATCAAGTCCTGCTCACACCAGCTGATGTGCTGACCAAAAACACATTTTTTGCTAGCAAAATTAGGAAGATCTGCAGTTGTGCAGCCTCTTTTAAGGCCCTAAGCCCCTCTCCTTAGCTGTAATTCTTTTTCTGTCTCCCTGTCCTCTCATCCAATCCTCTTTCTTGATTACTAAGCTCTGCCCCTCTTTCCTTGCTGTTATAGCAACACCCTTCCTTTACCTCACTTGGCTAACCACCTCACCTTTTCTTCTCACTGAGCAGCCCACCTTCATTGTCCCAGGGCCTAGAACAAAGGTGTCTGTGTTTTAATAAGACAACCCTTCTTGGTTTCCATGAGTTTTGGAAGTAATTGAACAAATGAAAGTGTAGGTACTAAAATGTTGATTAGATCACAATAACAGGGCTGTGCAGCACCTAATCCAATAGTTCAAATAAGAGAAAAAATTCAAAGATCTTCACACAAAAAGGCAATTTAAAAAATTATAACTGTTTAACTGATGTGGCATAAATATAACACACACCTGACTAACTCAAAAATGCACAATTTGCCTGCACTTGTGAGAGTAATGGATTTTGCTATCACTAGTGGTTTTGGTAGTCGCGGGTTATAATCTTGCCCCTTGAGATAGGCAGATAAATTATATATGTGTGTATATCTGTATATAGAATAAATAATGGGTAAGGGTGGTATACAAGGATGTATACCCATCGAGGGGGCTAATTAGGAATACAATGCCATGGGTCTGAAGGGTGAGTGGCTTTATTGCCTTAATGAGAACCCAAGATGGTGTACTTCTGAGTGTGTCACCCTTACCCATTGTTTGTTGAATATTTTACATTAGGATAGTCATTTTTTCAAGTTTTAAGTTTATTGAAGGGATAATTCTGTTGAGTAAGCTCATTTGCAGGGAGGTCCCTTGTACAATAAGAACAATGTAATACATAAATCAGTAATACACAATGGTGGACAACAATACAAAACCATTTTGAGACATCAACAAGCAACAATATCAAGTGATTACAGTGCACAGTACTGCAACTTAAATGAGAATATGGCATGTACAATATATACATGGTATAAAATATACAATAAGAAGAATATAGTATATACAATATGTACATGGTATATACAGTATACAATAAGATGTGGAATATACATTGTCACAAACCCACTCAGCAGGTCAGGCACTCTGTTCCCACAATGCCAAC
Source organism: Neoceratodus forsteri (assembly GCA_016271365.2). Taxonomy (NCBI): domain Eukaryota; kingdom Metazoa; phylum Chordata; order Ceratodontiformes; family Ceratodontidae; genus Neoceratodus; species Neoceratodus forsteri. The sequence goes on from CM028131.1 coordinate 1,255,702,559, forward strand.
CTCTGAGCGCAGTACTGTGAACAGTTAACATAACAGGATAACCCTCCTGTCTGTTTTGTGGGTCTGAATCACCTTTGGTCTCAAGTTCTGGAGGGATTCAAACTGGGAACCTTATGCTAGCATACTCAAATGTACAGGCTCAGATAATTCTGCTCTTCGGGGAATGCCAGATATATTTCGCCAAGGGCACCTAACCAGCTATACAAAATGAACCCTTAAAAACCTCTATGAAAGACCTTAGGAAAATTCTTACCTTTTCCCAGTTTGGTATCACCATCAAGCTTTGAACAGTTTAGTCAGCCTTAACCGTCTGTAATTCACATGCAAAAGAAAGAACTTCGAAGGCACCAGGCAGTCGCTTTAACTATAACAGGTTCACTTAGAAAATGGATAAAAATAGGTAAAATGTAAACACAGAACAATGTATCACAAAGCGTACAATCACTTAAAAGAAAACAAGAAAAAAAATGCAAACTCTTACCACAATACAATTAGACTTGTCTAGCTAATATATTCTTATCTTCTTACAGTGCTTATAATTAGATGTTGTTGCTACAGAGTCCAACAGCAATGTGTCAGTTGAAAAACACAGAATACAATTTAAAATGCTGTCTTTCAACTCCTTCCATGAGGTCATCTAGCTCCTCCTTCCAGAATATAAAAATTATACAAAACAGGATGTCCTATCTAGAGGTATATTAAATACTGTGAGTTCAGCAAAACTCATTTCCCAAATTATGACACTCTTTAAATAACATCCCCTCTTTGATCTTGAGTTGTTTCTCTTCCCAGGACACTTCAAAGGATTTTTATGACTTAGCACCATAGTGATAGAATCTGTTTTCTTCCTCTAAAACGTCATAAAATGGATATTTTAGTTTTTACCTTCAAAGAAGCACAGCTCATCAACAAGGCCATAAAATGTGACTTCTTGGAAGTTAATCGCATTACAGAGCTCTGATGTTTAACATATATCCTGTCATTTTAACTGAAACCTGGGGGGGGGGGAATGTCATCCCAGGGGCACAGGATGTCTCCTGTAAGACAGGTCACATACCACATTCTATATTACAAATCATAGAACAATCATAACCAGCTGGCCAAGCATCACAAATCCTCCTCACCTAGACTGAATTTGGGGGCTCTATCCCCTGCATGGGATGAGCTTCCCAATCAGTTCACTCCTCATAAACTCGTGACAAGCCATCTGAGTTCTGATTGGTCTCTCCAGCCCTATGTAAGATTGCCATGTCATACCCTTGCAAGGCAAGACTCCATCTTAACAATCTACCATTAGTTTTTCCAATTTACATCAGCCAAAGCAGGGGGTTGTGGTCAGTTTGTACCACAAAATGCTGCCCATATGAGTATGGCTGTAACTTCTTTAGGGCCCACACTGTGGCAAGACACCCTTTTTCCACAGTAGAGTATGTCCGCTCCCTGGGAAGTAACTTTTTACTCAGGTACACTACCAGGTGATCTTTCCCTTGTTTGGATGTCTGACTCAGTACTGACCCAATTCTCACATCTGAGGCATCAGTCTGAACTATAAAGGGTCTGCTATAGTCAGGACCTGTCAATACAGGAGCACTGCACAGTGCCTCCTTCAGTCAGGTAAAAGCTTCCTCACAGGCTGGTCCCCAGGTAATTTTCTTTGGCATCCTTTTCTTTACCAGGTCAGATAGGGGAGCAGCCAGGGTACTGTAATTTGGTACAAATTTCCCATAGTACCCTGCAGTCCTTAGAAAACTCCTGACCTGCTTCTGCATTTCTGGTCTGGGCCATGCCTGGATCACCTCTATTTTTATTCGGTTAGGACGGAGCTGTCCCTGGCCTATCACATGCCCAAGGTATGCCACTTCTCCCATGGTCACCTGGCACTTCTCAGCTTTGACAGTGAGCTCAGCCCTCTGTATCCTGCCCAGCACTTCCCTAAGGTGGGATAGGTGTTCCTCCCAGCTGGCACTAAAGATGGCAATGTCATCCAGGTATGCCACGGTGTACTCCTCAGCACCATTTAACACCTGGTTCACCACCCTTTGGAAAGTGGCTGGGGTGTTCTTCATTCTGAAAGACTTTATTTTAAATTCAAATAAGCCTACCAGAATGATGAAGGCCAACCTCTCCCTGGCTCTGTCCATTAACTCTACCTGCCAATACCCCTTGGTCAGGTCAATGGTCGTAAGGTAGGTCGCCCCTCCCAACTTGTCCAGTAGTTCATCCTTCTGGGGCATCGGGTGGGCATCTGACTTTGTGTCTGGATTCAGTCCATGATAGTCCACACAGAAATGAGTAGAGCCATCTGGCTTGGGCACAATGACTATGGGTGAGGCCCAAGGGCTGCAGGATCTCTGGATTACCCCTAAATCCAGCATCTCCTCCACTTCCCTATCAGTGTCCTTTTAGACAGCCTTTGACACCCGATATGCTGCTCGCCGTATGGGTGTCTGTGTCCCTGTCACCACATTATGCGTTGCTGAGGGTTAGTCCAGGCTTGGCACTAAACGGGGGGAAAAGTCTGCTAAAACCTCCCTTACTTCCTGGATTTTGTCTGGGGCCAGCTGGGGAAACAATTTAACTGCCTCCATAGAGGACTCCCACTTACTTTCTTCCAGCAAGTCCAGAAGGGGGTCTCCTTCATCCATCCCCTCCCCAGGACTAAACACTGCAAACACCATGTCAGCCCTATTAGCATATGGTTTCATCATGTTGACATGGTACATTCTTTCTGTCTGTCTTCTGTCAGGTAACTCTAGAATATAGTTCACATCATTTACCTTCCCAACTAATTTGTACGGTCCTGCCCACTCAGACTGCAGCTTGTCTTTCCGGACCGGAATAAGGACCATGACTTCCTGACCCACCATGTATGAGTGAGCTCTGGCTCTGCGGTCATACCACACTTTTTGTTTCTGTTGGGCAGCTGCCAGGTTGCTCTGGGCTGTCCCCATAAGCTCCTTCAGCCTTTCCCTATACCTAAGGACGTAATCCACTATGGGAGTTCCCTGGGTGGCGTACTTGCCTTCCCAGTCCTCCTCGATCAAGTCTAGGGGCCCACATACCCAGCATCCATATAACAGCTCAAAGGGGGAAAATCCTGTTGACTCTTGGGGCACCTCCCTGTATGCAAACAACAGGTGGGGAAGGTATTTCTTCCAGTCCCTCCCATGCTGTTCAGCAAACACCTGGAGCATTGACTTCAGGGTACCCTTAAATCCTTCCACAAGCCCTTTGGCTTGTGGGTGATATGGTGTTGTGCATCTTTGCACTGCCCCACACTTCTGCTATAAACATTTCATCAGGTCCAACATGAAGGAACTCCCTCAATCAGTGATTACATCCTGTGGAAACCCAACACGGGAGAAAATCCCAAGTAAGGCATCTGCCACTTTGTCTGTCCTTAGTGAGGATAGGGCATCTACCTCAGGGTACCAGGTGGCATAATCCACCACAGTCAGGATGAATCTTTTCCCTGAGGAGCTGGGGGTATTTAAAGGCCCCACAATATCCATTCCCACCCTCTGAAATGGCTCCTCCACTATGGGCAATGGAATCAGGGTGGCTTGGATTTTCTTGCCCGCCTTCCCTATTTCTTGGCACCGGTGACAAGACCTGCAATACTCCTTCACCTCCTGGGTGAAGTTGGACCAGTAGAAATTCTGGGCCACCTGCTGCATAGTGCGCATGATTCCCAGATGACCAGACAAGGGAATATCATGTGCAATCTTGAGCAACTGCTCACGATACCCCTGGGGAATGACAAGCTGCCTGCCTATCACCCCTCCTTCTCTCTGCACAGCCTGAGTATACATCAGTCCATTTTCCCAATAAACGTTATGTCTGCTGTCACCTCCCTGTGCTCTGTCAGAATCTGCCCAAGTCTTCAGCTTTTCTAGACTAGGGTCACTTCTCTGAGCAGCTGCAAACTCCTCACACATTCCCAAGGCATGGGACAGGTCCCCTTCTGTCTCTAAACTAGGGTCCCTAGCACTAGCATCAGGGCACCAGGATCACTGTCATCCCTAGCCCTCTGACAATGGGTCATCCCTTCCTCTTTGGAGTAACTCTCTGTAGCTGTGTGGTTAATTGCCACTGGGAAAATTGCTACTCCTTTTCAACTGTCTCTATATCAGGAGACACAGACTGGGGAACCAGCCTCCCAGTGCTTTCCACAATGGCTTCTGGGGGTTCAGGAAACTACAATTGTCCCTTGTCACTTGGCTACGGGTAACTGCACACACCTTCTCCTGTTTGAGATTGTTGCCAAGGATGATGTCCACTGCTAATGTTTTGGCTACAGCCATCTGTTGCACAGTTCCCCCTCTTTCACCCCGGTCTAGGAGAACACTAGCAAGTGGCAATGTTTTCTCCTCACCAGTAAAGTCCTGTACAGTGATGTATTTATTGGGTATTAGCTGACCAGGCTCTACTAGATCCCCTTTTACCAATGTCAGGGATGCCCCTGTATCCTTTAACCCTTGTGTCTGTACTCCATTCACCGTGACTGGCTGCATGTGTTCCCTTATGTTCACAGGCATGCTTCCAGGGACACACAAACAACCCACTTCTTTTCTAGCCCCCTGTTGTGGATTGCTTTCCCTTGTGGGACACTGTCTGGCAATATGCCCAGTTTCTTTACACAACCAACATTCATTTCTTTTCTCAGAGAAATCTTTTCTCTGAAACCTAGGGCTAACCAGTTTTGTTGGAGGCAGTGAGGGTATTAACTGCCCTGGAGGCATGCTTTTCCCTTTCTGCACTGCCATGCCCACCCCATTCACTCTCAGAGCAGGTCTGCTCTTGGCATAGCAATCCAAGAGTTCAGCAGCCTCTTGCACTGTTTTGGGATCTCAGTCCTCCAACCAGGTTTTCAGCTCTTCGGGGCATGCCCAAAAAAACTATTCTAACAAAACCGCATTTTCAATTTTATCAGAGTTTGCTTCAATTCCCTCCCACCAACGTTTTAAAGACTGACATTGTTTCATGGCTAGCTCCTCGTAGCTCATATCAGGGCTTCTCCTGAGCTTACGGAATCTAGCTCTGTATGCTTCAGCAGTTAGATCAAACTTTTTAAAAAGTGCAGCTTTAAGTTTTCTGTAATGATTACTGTCCTCATTGTCCATTTGACCCAATGCATCCCGAGTTTTCCTGATAAGTAGCAGGGATAGCTGAAAGCTCCAGGACTCTTTAGGAATTTTAGCCTGAATACAAACTTTTTCAAAGGAATTTAAAAAGGCATCCATATCCTCCATCTCTTGTAATTCGGCTATCAATTTGGAATTCAATTTGTAACCCAGTCCTGTAGTCCCAGTTAAACCCAAGCCACTTACCTGCTCTGGTGAGGGTGGTTGGAGTCGTAGCTTCTCCAGTTCATGTCACCTCTGGTGCTCACACTCCTCATGGTCTGCCTCTCACTTTTCACGGTCCGCCTCTCTCCATTCTTGCTCCCTCTTCTCCTCTGCAGCTCACTGGCACTCACACTCCTCACGCTCAGCCTTCTGTTGTTCCCGCTCTGCTTCTCATCTTTTTCATTCCACCGCTCACTGTTATAACTCCCTGTTCTCCTGGAACTCCACCTCCATTCTGCACAACTCAATCTGCGGCTTGAGTACTTCTGGCTCCAGAATGCTGGTGACCTTACCCTGCTGCTGTGGCCCTTCGCTGGCACTGGCCCTGCTGTCATCCTCATCAGAGCAGGACACTGCACCGGCCGATAGCCGTTCCACACTCAAGGTTTGATCTTTTAAAGTCACAGTCAGTGACGCGATGCTCTAGGTATCTACTACCATCAGATCATCCATGAGGTTCTGCTTGGTGGCTCTCACCTCGTACAGGACTCCTCTGTCCCTGCACATCTGCCTAAAGTAGTCTACAGTGTGCCCGGTGTAGTAGGAAGCCATCTTCTTCCTTAACTACGGCTACTCTAACTTGCACTTTAGAAAAAAATAAAATAGGTAGGAACTTGACTGTAAGCCAAATGATATAGTTCTGTTTCCTTTTTAAAAATAAATCACTGCCTTTTTTTTTTGCAAGCGAGCTGTACAGTATCAAGCTGACACACTGAACAATTAAAGCTTGTATTACCAAAATTATCAGCACCACTGCCAACCAATCTGTCACAAACCCACTCATCAGGTCAGGCCCTCTGCTCCCACAGTGCCAACCTCTGAGCGCAGTATTGTGAACAGTTAACAGAACAGGGTAACCCTCCTGTCTGTTTTGTGGGTCTGAATCAACTTTGGTCTCAAGTTCTGGAGGGATTCAAACTGGGAACCTTATGCTAATGTACCCAAATGTACAGGCTCAGATAATTCTGCTCTTCCGGAATGCCAGATATCTTTTGCCAAGGGCACCTAACCAGCAATACAAAATGAACCCTTAAAAACTCTATGAAAGCCCTTAGGAAAATTCTTACCTTTTCCCAGTTTGGTATTACCATTAAGCTTTGAACAGTTTAGTCAGCCTTAACCATCTGTAATTCACATGCAAAAGAAAGAACTTCGAAGACACCAGGCAGCCTCTTTAAATATAAGAGGTTTACTTAGAAAATGGATGAAAATAGGTAAAATGTAAACACAGAACAACACATCACAAAGCGTACAATCACTTAAAAGAAAATAAGTGCAAACTCCTACCACAATACAATTAGACTTGTATATCTAATGTATTCTTATCTTCTTACAGTGCTTATAATTAGATGTTGTTGCTACAGAGTCCAACAGGAATGCGTCAGTTGAAAAACACAGAATACAATTTAAAATGCTGTCTTTCAACCCCTTCCATGAGGTCATCTAGCTCCTCCTTTCAGAATATAAAAATTATACAAAACAGGATGTCCTATCAAGAGGTATATTAAATACTGTGAGTTCAGCAAAACTCATTTCCTAAATTATGACAGTCTTTAAATAACATCCCCTCTTTGATCTTGAGTTGTTTCTCTTCCCAGGACACTTCAAAGGATTTTTATGACTTAGCACTATAGTGATAGAACCTGTTTTCTTCCTCTAAAACTTCATAAAATGGATATTTTAGTTTTTACCTTCAAAGAAGCACAGCTCATCAACAAGACCATAAAATGTGACTTCTTGGAAGTTAATCACATTACAGAGCTCAGATGTTTAACATATATCCTGTTATTTTAACTGAAACCTGGGGGGGGGATGTCATTCCAGGGGCATAGAATGTCTCCTGTGAGACTGGTCACATACCACATTCTATATTACAAATCTTAGAATAATCATAACCAGCTGGACAAGCATCACATACATTATATGACAACAGGGTACTTACATACTGTATAGCAATGAGTACTTCAGCTGGAGATATGCTACAAAGCCACAAGAACAGTATAGCCACTAAATTAAAGGATAGAGGAGTTAATAGGAGGATAGATGGGGTGGTAGGCAGGTGGAGGGTATCAGGTATCATATTAATGGCGGTGACAAAGATCTGTCACTAATTTGAACGCATTGAAAGGAATTAGGAAATGTAGCTTGGTCACAGTTTGGAGATTGTTCCAGGTTGAGGGAAGTACATGGCTACAGGCTATTTTACCATAATGTGTGCAGAATCTGGGCACATCAAGGGAAATCTATGCATTCTTTCTTAGCGCATACGAGTTGTGAGAATGATGTAGGACAGTACTACTATAAAGAGGCAGTTTATTTAAGAGAACCTTATGTACCAACAGATAGGGGTGAATGAGTCTCCTAGTGGCCAAAGAGGTCCAGCTCACCTCTTTATATAGAGCACAATGATGAGTTCTAGCAGGAAGGTTGGTGATGAAACAGATAGCTCGGTGGTATAGTATGTCCAATTTGTGAAGACAGGAGGTTGCACAATTTTTTGTAGATTATACAGTGTCTGCATAGTCCAAGATGGGCAGAAAGGTGGCCTGGACTAGCCTCACCCTAGAGGTTCAGGAAAAGAGTGATTTGTTTCTAAAGAAGAAACCAAGCCTTAATCTAAGTTTTTTGGTTAAGGCATCAATGTGTGAGGAGAACGAGAGGTGAGAGTTGAGTAGAAAGACAAGTTACTTGAAACTGCCCACTACTTCCAGTGTATCACGCAGTAGAGTAGTGAAAGGCTAGGGGTGAGCACTTGACAGGTTTGGGTGGTGGAAATACATAATTTTGTTTTTTTATGGAGATCTCATTTGAGATTGCATTATGGTACCTGAAGATCTCTTGCAGCAAGGAGGTAATGGCATGTAGTGAGTGCAGATAGGAGTTTGGGAGGTTATCTGGGTTTGAGAGGGATTTTTAAAGTGTTTTTTCTAGGTTCTTTTGCAGCTTCTTAATTGGTTTGGCTAGCTTTCTAAGGATGTATTAATTTTATTTATTAAAGTTTTGGAATTACAACCTTTGAGTCAGAGACTCCTTTGCAAAGGCTCCACGTCTGGACAAACATATAGATTTATACAAGAAAACATGGTACAAGGCATTGTGATATACAATGGTGTTTACATAATGACGACGTACATTTATATAGATTGCAAGCATCTAAAGGGTTACTTAGCAGCCCTGTTTCTGTGGAACATACCACTTAAGGGTGAAAGGTTAGTCATTTCCATAGAATGTGCCAACATATGTAGTAATAGGTAGCTACTAGGGGTTAGTTAACAACCCTGCGTCAAGATAGTGTTGTGTGCTCAATTGCAGCTACATGTCTCTGAGTCTGTGAGGTGTCTCTTGGTGGCAGCTTTAAACTGGCCTAATCTTGGGGCCAAGGAGATGAGCTGAGGGCATTAATTGAGCCTGGTGGGTGCACGATAACTAAAGGACTTTTGGCCTCTCGCAGTCCTCCGGTAGGGGACATGGAAGGGCATATTTGCTAGTTGCCTTGGGGTGCTCCTGTGGGTGCTAGGTTGTATTAGGGAGCGAAGGCCAGTGGGGGCAATATTCAATAGGATTTTCTTGACTTGAAGGCAGGTATGATATTTTAGCCTTCCTTTGAAGGTGAGCCAATCAGCTAATTTATAGAGGTGGCAAGTGTGGGTAAGTCGGTCACTATCAGTAATCAGACGGCTGGCTTTGTTGAGGGCAAGATTGATTCACTTCAAGGCCATGGGGTCAGCCGTCCCATATATTATTATTCCATAGTCTATCAAAGATATAACCTAGCTGGTTACTGCCAAATGTAGAGCCTGCAGTGGGAAGCAATGTCTATGCCTATAGAGTATCCCAAGTCTGGTGTTCACTGAGGAGGAGAGGTGGTTGATGTGTGTATGGTAGGTGAGAGTTGTGTCTAGTGTGATGCTAAGGTATTTGAAGTGTGTGACCTGGTCAATTTTGTTGCCCTGGTAGTTGGAGATGTTAAAGTGGGAGTTATTGTGGGGGCTTTGTTGGTGCATGAAGATCATTGATTTTGTTTTGGTATAGTTAAGTATTAACCGGTGCTTTATAAACCAGTCTTCTAGTTCATGGAAGTAAATTTGAAGCTTGTGCTGGAGGGAGCTAGGGGTGTGATCTTTCCAAAAGACGACTGCGTTGTCTGCATAGAGCAGAAGCTTACCGTTGCATGCTTCTTGGGATGGAGTTCAGGAAGAGGGTGAATAGTAGGGGGCCAATGATTGATCCTTGGGGTACACCTGATTGCACAGGGTTCTTGGTAGATAGGGTGGTGTTGATTTTGACTTCTTGTGATCTGCCTGTGAGATAGTTCTTAAACCAGTGTATGGTGTCTGGTGCTAGGGAGGGGAGTAGATGTAGTAGTAGGTTGTGGTTAACGGTGTCAAATGCTTTGGTTAGATCGATGAAGTTTGCACCTGCTAGTTCCCCCCCTGTCAAGAGCCTCATGTATGTAGGATGTGATTTCTAGGAGTGTCGTGGTGGTGCTGTGACCTGATCTGAAACCGTATTGCTCTTGGCAGAGCAGGGAGTGGTTTGTCAATTACTCAGTGAGTTGGTCTGAAACTATTCTTTCAAGTGCTTTTGAGAGAGGGGGGAGAATCGTGATAGGCCTGTAGTTGCTGGGGTCTGTTGGGTCACCCTTTTTTAGGATAGGTGTGATTATTCCCTTTTTCCATACAGTGGGGAATTGCCCTAGGCGTAGTGATAGGTTGAATAATTTAGTGATGTGTGAGAGGGTAGCAACTAGTGTTAGTCGTAGGATCTTGAGATCTATTGAGTCACTGCTATACCTTTTATTCCATAAGGCTTTTGCCAGGTAGTGTTTGGCCTTACTGCAGGAGATTGTTTTGAGCTGGAAAGGTGGGAGGGTGTGCCTAGGGTAGGAGGTAGCTGGGTCACTAGGGGGTGGGTCAAAGAAATTTGATGGGAGGATGTGACTGAGGTCTGTGAAAGAGTTGTTCAATACATTGGCTATTACATTGGGGTCTTGTGGGAGGGCACCATTATTGATTATTTGGGTTGGTGTTTGGTTAACAGTTTTCCTACAAAGCTCTTTGACGTTGCTCCAGAACTTGTTCCCTGTGCCCCAGGTCGATGTGAGTGTTTGTTTGTAATGGTTGGCCTTAGCTAGTCAGATAGCCCTGGTGCATTTGTTTCTCATCTCTCTATAGAGTTGTCTGTCGTGGGGTACCTAGGAGTTGAGTGCCTTGTGCCAGAGATTATCTCTATGGTGCATCTGATCTAGCAGTGTTTGTGTTATCCATGGGGTGTCCCTTGTTTTTAGGATCTTTTTTGAGAGTGGGGCGTATTTGTTGCAGGCTGTGTTGAAAGTTTTAATAAAGGAGGTAAGGGACTCATCAGTTGATTCAGTGGTATGGACAGATGTCCAGTCACTGGTGGAGAGAGCGTGAATTATCTTGGTTATGGCGCCTTTTTTGAGGTGCCTTTGGTGGGAAATTTGGGGTTTGTTTGGTGGACTCTTGTTGGACCAGGAACAGGAGATGGGGGAGTGGTCACTGAGGATGTCAGGAAGGACTTTGACATTCGAGAGGACTCGAATTAATTGTGTTATTAGCGTTGTCTCATATGGTTTAATGAAGTGTAGATATATACCTTTTAGTAGTGTAGACATACATTTTTAATTGCTTGATTAGTGTAGGTGTACACTGTTAATTAGTGTAGATGTATACTTTTAATAGTTTGGTTAGTGAAGGTGTGTAGTTTTAATTGATAATTCAGTTACTGGTATACAGGGAAATAAACAATGGCATTTTGTGTGGGGAAAAGTCTCCATTCATATATTACACAGATAGACAGATAGATAGCTAGATAGCTAGATAGCTAGATAGGTAGATAGATAGATAGATAGATAGATAGATAGATAGATAGATAGATAGATAGATAGATAGATAGATAGATAGATAGATAGATAGATAAGGTATAGTCAAGGGAGTTGTGTGATACCTGATTTACTTATACAAGTGCTGTTTGACCTTGGGTATCCACGCAAATGGTGCCAGCCATGAGTGAGGTGTCAGAAGTCAAACAACATGAGTATAAAAAAATCAGGTATAACACAAGTTCCCCATTCCTCATTCCATTTATGCAATAGGCACTATTCACAATACTGCAGTAAGATTGTGTTTTAATTTTTTTAATAAACTTTAAAGTACTATTTGTGCTGTAACTTGTATTGCTCTGCTGTATGGTTAGGTTGTTAGGTAGTTGCTTGGGACACATCAGCATGTCGATGCTGCTGATGCCCTGAGCATGTTCTGTGTTTGGTGTCTGGGCTGGCTTTTGAATAATTAGGTTGTGGAAAATGGTAGCTCCTGTTAGTGAGTGGCCAGGGCACCTGTAATTTGCAGTTGCTGTAGCCAAGAGAATTAATTGTGAGCAGAGTTATTTAGTTGTAGAGTTTTTTTTTTCAATGGGTTGGGGCAGCAGTGTGGAAGTCAGCATTGGTCATACGTGGTGGCTAGGTGGCTAGTTGCTGCTTCACGAACCCACAGAGGAATGCTGTGAACATTTGCAACTGTTCTTGCTTCTGTAGTATGTTGATCAACATATTGTTGTTTTTCAAGTTGATATTAAATGTATTTAATAAGAATACATGTGTCAAATAATACTGTGCGAAACTGACAAATTTCACCCAGCTAAATATTTTGTGGAATTCAAGCATTTTGTGAAATATTTTACTGGGCAAAATGTGAAATTTTACCCACCAACCAGTGAAATTCAGTGGTCGAGGGAGAAATTTTGCCACCCATGGGTGAAATTCTGTAATTCCACCAAATCAACCAGCCCAAATTAAAAAAAGTCTTCTCCCTGGTGTCTAGTGGTCTCCCCAGCCTGATCACAGCTGAAATTGAATAAAGCCCTCTCCCCCAGTTACACTTAGTAATTTCCCTCCCTCCCGACTAAGTCTCCTCCCGAATCCAACCTTGTGTTTAAAAAAACAAAAACAATTAATTAAATTCCTAACTACCTGGTGCCTAGTGGACCCCCAACCTGGCATCAGATTGCACCCACCATTCTCCCCCTAGTACCCCTATCGGTCCACCGGCACAGCCCTCCACTCACCTCCATGGCCGGTAGCCTGACTGAGAGCTTTAATGAATGAGCACGTGCTTGTACAAGCAGACATTCATTCATTGAAATGCACAGTTGGACTGCCAGCCATGGAGATGAGTGAAGGGCTGTGCCAGTGGTCCGATCAGGGTACTCTGGTGGAGCAGTGTGGATGCTATCTGATGCCAGGTTGGGGGGTCCATTAGACACCAGGGAGTTGGGGATTTAATTATTTTTTTTTTAACACAAGGTCAGATTCAGGAGAGGACTCAGTCAGGAGGGAGGGAAATTACTCAATGTAACTTGGGAGGGAGAAGGCTTTATTCAATTTTGTACGTTATCGGGCTGGGGGGCCACTAGACACCAGCAAGAAGATTTATTTTCTAAATTTGGGCCAGTGGGTGGCTGGGGGATGTGGGGACCACTACAGAGTCAGGCACCACTAGGAGATGCCCATCTGCGGTGGTCGAAATTGATGCAAAATTTTGCCATTTCACTGCAATTTCATGAAAAAATTTCACACGGCAAAATAGTCAATTTCGTGGTCAGTTCACTGGCGAAGGTTTATTTCACAATATCTCTAGTGTCAATATATGTCAATAAACATCATTACACTTGTAATAATAATTTTATGGTTAAATGAGTATTGGCAGTGCATATTTGATTGAGAGGTTAGCACTGCACTTCTCTTGTATCAGCAACCCCTGCAGTTGGGCCCTGGAAAGTTCACCTTTTAAATGCAAGGGGAGTTATATTCTAGTGAGGCCTCCATTGGCTGAAGCATCCACCATGGGATGGTGATAGGCCAGAAATACAAGAGCAAAACAACCAGGCACTGACTGAATGATGCTCGTATGCTCAAGCCTCACTGCATGAAGCCCACCATCTGCCCTGGATCCTGACTGAGTCACTTGGGGGAGGAAGGTATCACCAAAGATCCCTGCCATGGAGGGGAATAACCATGGTGACTAGCAGAAATGGTACAGTTAGTGTCAGGTAGAGCTGATTGGATGTCAAACACCAGAGGAAGGGTAACATGACCTACTCAAGGAGAACAAGGTTGAATGAAAAAAATGCATTGATCTATACTGACATTTCTAAAATAGATCAAGATGGCTACTCAAAAACCATTTTCTCACCAGCTGAACCAGGTCACACACCATGCCTATACATTGTCACAAATGCACAGTCTTTATTTAACAAGCCATGCATTTAATACCACATCATTTTGGGTTCCAAGGCATTAGAGTGCTGGCATTTTGCCATGCCAGTACAGTGCCAGTGAAATGGTGAAACGAGTAACTGTGACCTGGGAAGAGCAACGTCAAGCAATCAAGGTGATGGGCAGGAGGTGGTACACAGAGGCACCTGCAATAAAAGTGCCAAAGCAAATAGGTGTCTGCAATAAGGGCACGGTGCAGGGAATGCCAGTTGCTTTTTTCAATTTAATAAACTTTATTAATTTTCAAACAATAAACATTACAAACAACACCATAAATCAACATATTAGTACAGGAAAATGTGACGAGAGAAGAACAAAACCACCCCTTCCCCCAGTACCCATCCTTCCCCCCTAACTCCCAGAGCACACCACCCAACAAAGCAACCAAAGAAAAACACAGAAAATACAATAACAAAATTCACAGTACCCATGATAAAAGTAAACAGAACTATGACAAACAGTAAGTCAAATCAATTTGATTCAGCATGAGAACCAGCCGAGGTTGATAATAAAGCATATAATGGTTCCCAATGGGTCTTAAAAATTGGATATCTATCTTGACAGTAGGCAATCTGTTTTTTCAGCTCTAAGCCCTGCAAGATCTCCTGATGCCATTCCTCATATGAAGGAATGGAATCATCCAACAAGTGTCAGCAAATTATTAGTTTAGCAATAATGGAGATCAGAGACATATAAGCCCTGCGAGGCCCAAAAAGCTCTGCTGAGTGATAGCCAATGAGATAGACCTTGGGGGTAATAAAGGATTCCAGTCCTAATACAGGGTCTAGGGAGAGCTGGATGGAGCTCCAAAAAGGAACCACCTTTGGGAACTCCCACAGAATATGCTTCAGATGACCCTTGGCTAGTCCATAGTGGGAACAAGTGGGAGTATCACACTTACCCATCTTATAAAGCTTCAGGGGATATAATACAAATTATGCAAAATACAAAACTGCAAGAGTCTGTAATGATCTTGCTTAACAAATTTATACAAGCTTTTCTAAACACCTTGCCAAACCTTAGCCTCGGCCTGCAATTCCAGGGTTTGCTGCCAGTAATAGCAAATGCCCTCCAAATTAGCTGGATCATGCATTTGAAGGTACCCATAAAATCTAGAGGTTGTAATGCCAGAGGAAGGGGGTCTTTTAAATTCTCATTAAAATGATAGGACCAGGAAGGAGTGCCCAGAAAAGAAGAAATCACCCAAATGAGTTGCAAATGTTTAAAAGGATGATAAAGTGGAAGGGTAAAGTGATTTTGTACAACCGAGGCCAGTACAATAATATCACCATCAAGGAATGAGGAAATAACAGCAGATTTCAGATGTGGGCAAAATTGAAAAGGGATTGGCCAGTTTGCTATTTGGATGTTTGGATTACCCAAAATGGTCTGGGAAATATCCTTACCCCACTCAAAACCCATATAAGAACAAAGCTTCCTAAGGACTCTAAGTGACCACAGCAAAGGTGTCCCATGAAGCTGAGGGGGGGGGGAGTTAGGAGGGTTTAATATAAAGAAGACTGCAAACCTGGAGACCAAATTGTTCACATTAGTGCTGTACCAAAGACAAATAAAGGACTCGATAATCCAAAGTCTCAGGAGAAGGTGAAGAACAACAACCCCAAAGGAAGCATCTAGAACTGTGCAAAGTGCAATAATAGAGGAAAAAGTTGAGAAGTCATAGGCCACCTCTTTCTTTAGCAAAAGTGAGTTTAAAATAAGCTCTGTGAGGGGGCTCCCTGCTTCCAATAGAAGGCAGAAATAAACAAATGTAGTTTACTGAACCATGACTTGGGCAAATAAACTCCCAACATACCCGAGGGGTATAAAACTTGAGGCAGAATGTTTATCTTGATAACACTCACCCTTCCCCAAAGGGAAAGAGGGAGGGTCATCCAGAATTGAAAATCAGAGTTGATTTCCTTTAATGGGGTGCCATGTTCTCCTTAAAAAGCACAGTCAGATTACGGGTAACCTTAATACCAAGGTACGTGACAACCTTAGGTTCCTAAAGAAGGCCCAAATCAAGGATTGGCTTCCAGGAGACTGAGGCATTCAGGGGCATCACTTTAGTTTTACTGAGATTAAACTTGTAGCCTGACACCTCAGAATATCTGTAGATCTCATCTAAAGCCACAGGGATGGAAGTCTGGGGGTTCTCCAGATGTAATAGCAAGTCATCAGCATAAGCTGAAAAACTTAAATCTGGTCCCTCCTACCTGGATTCCTTCAATAACAGGGTTATGTTGGAGATTATAAAGTAATGGTTCGAGGTAAAGATTAAACAAAAATGGGGAGAGCGGACACCCCTGCAGGGTTCCACGCTGAAGGATCACCGGGCTGAAAGAACTCCATTACATTGGATTCTGGCAGAAGGATTACAGTACAAAACCTGCACCCAATCACAGAATCCTGAGGGAAAACCACATTTCTGGAGGGTAGCAAAAAGGAAAGGCCAGGACACCCAATTGAAAGCCTTTTCTACATCGAGGGAGACCAGAGCTGCAAGGGTGCTGGTCTTCCCCGATGTGGAAATCAAATACCATAGCTTTCATAAATGATCCACCAAAGAATGACCGGACATGAAACCAACCTGCGTTGGACTGATAAGACCAGACCAAACTTGGAGAAGCCAGTTGGCCAGGACCTTTGCCAGAATTTTCAGGTCAGAGTTAAGCAGGGATATTGGTCTGTAGCTGCCGGGCAACAATTCATTCCTACCCAGCTTAGGGAGAAGGGTGATCCAGGCCTGGGTGCAAGTGGGATCTGACAGACCTGAGGAACCTAAATAGTTAAACAAGTGGGTTAGGAAAGATAGTACAACATCAATACACTCAATATAAAAATTATTTAGGAACCCATCAGGGCCCGGGGCTTTATTCTTTGGAAGACCCAAATTGGTCTTCTTAACTTCCTTCTCTGTGATTAGTGCTTTTAGCAACACTTGTTGTTGCACAGAAAGTTGCAGGAGGGATAAAGGATTTAAGTAAACTACAATTCTATCCAACAAGTCAGGTAGAGAGGAATCTGCAGTATATAAGAGATGATAAACTCCAAATGCATCCACAATTTCTCATGGGCAGGTAGGGATCTGGCTCTGCAGATCAGATTGGAAGGAGGATATAGCCTTCCTTGAATCAGTCTGTCATGATTGCAAGGCCAGAAGCCTCCCAGCTCTCTCCCCCAACTCCAGATAGCACAGTTTTGTACATTGAAGGGCTAAATCAACCTGTTCAGCAAGGATTCCAAAATATTGTGCCCTCAAGGTATGCAACTGCACCCATGTTGCAGAGTCAGATGAAGTGGACAAGTGACCATTCTAAGGACCTTATTTGCTGAAGCAGATGATCCGTCCTTTCTGCTGTCTGTTTTTTGAGTTTGAAGGCTATTCTAATAAATTCCCCCTGTATAGCAGATTTTGCAGCGCCCCACAACATGTCCAAGGAAGTCACAGAGCCCTCATTCTCCAAAAAGAAATTCTGTAGGAAATTTTGAATCACTGCAAAAATGCTCATATCTCTAAGAAGGGTAGAATTAATACACCAGACTTAATCCTGTTCCTCCAGCCCATGGATGCAGTGAACCAGGGACATCACAACATGATCCAAAATCACCATTGGTTGAATCTCACAGGATTAAAGATCCTTCAAAATAGTATTACTAACAAGGAGGTAATCAATTCTAGACTAAGTGGCATGGGGAACAGAATAAAAATTATATTGTTTAAGGGTTGGGTGTAGGAGACGCCAAGTGTCTACGAGACCTACTATATCTATCAGCTCCAGCAGGCCATGCTGCCCCGGTGAAAGCCACTTTTTAAGGGAGCCAGATCTATCAAGGTCCGAATCATAAATCATATTCCTGTCCCCACCCAGAATAATTGGTAAATGTATAAAAGGGGCCAATTGCGCTAGAAGGTTTGAAAAAAAACTGGGGTGAATCAGCATTGGGGCCATAAACAGATCCCAATGCAACCTCTGATAAACCAACCCATCCATGAACCAGAACAAAACGGCTCTCTGGATCCCAGTACTCTCGCAATAATTGGAAGGGGGCCTTCCTATCCACTAGGATAGCCATACACCCTTGTTTGTTACTGTGTCCCACTCCAAAAGCATGACCCACCCATTCCCTCCTGAAATACAGGACATCATCCCTATGTTAATGGGTTTCTTGTAAGAACACAACTCCCAGTTGGAATTTTTTAAGATGTCATAGTACCATGTATCTTTTCCTCCTTTCCTGGGAACCCTTAATATTCCAGGAAACAAACTTATAAAAATTAGCCATTCATGCAACACCAAACAAGAAAAATGTGAAATGTAATGTGTAACCACATAAACCCCAAATAACTGTACCCCCAGGTGTGCTGTAGGCCTCCCCCACCCCTAGTACCTGTCACAAATGCACTCCGTAAGTCAGACCCTCTGCTCCCACAGTTCCAAACCTCAAAGTGCAATATGTTAACAGGAGACAAACAGGGTAACCCTCCTGTCTGTTTTGGGTCTGAATCACCTACTAGCCTTGAGTCCCGGGGTCAAGTATAAACCCTTTTTTGCTAGCATACCCAGTTAACATGCTCAGATGTCACACTCTCTTCACGGGATGCAGTGCAATAATCCATGCAGTGGACACCAGCCTGGTTCAAAAATTCTACCCTTTTGACTCAATTTGAGACCTAGACATATTCTTACCTTAGCAACATAGTAACACACTTTTAAGCCCTTAACAGTTTTTGTCAGAATTATCCAATACTGTTTCAGCCTTCGTATGCAAAAGAAAAGACTCAAGCAGGATTAAGGAAACCAAAAGGTTTACTGGAATAAAAACAAATACATACAAAACATAGAACATATATCATAAATACTTACGGTCAGAAATAAATTGGAAATTACAGAAACAAAACGTCTGGCGCTTAAATTTCTAAGCCTAACTCGGTTCCAGTTGGATGTTACCTGTTTTTAACAGAAGTGCCTTTCTAGTTCAGACACACTCTGTGTGTTCCTTTAGGAGTTCATAGATGCAGTGTTCCCACTCCTTTCACCCAGAATGATAATAATCCAGCATGTCCCTCCTATCCTGTGAAGTCACAGCTCATGAGGTCACTGTTAGCCTGTAATTAACTTGTAACCCTGACCAAGTAATCCAAAAGGATGTCATTTTACTGCTGGCTGGAAATCTGCAAGATAGCAATATTAAAATATGACAGTCTCTTTGATCAGAGCATTCACCTTTGATGTTTAGAAAACATCCTGACAAAATGTTTCTCTTACAAGTGTGAAAGCAAACAGGAATCAGTTAAAATGGCCTTTTCCTCAAAGGTCATAAAATGCATACTGTGTCCCTGCGCTTCAAAGTAGAAGGGTTAGTTTACAATGTGTTATATAATAGCTAACACAAGTATGACAGGAGATATCAACAGGAAGCTCCTTAATTAATTCATTGGTTCAGTGTTACTATAGTCAATTGTTTTCAGTGAGACAGGGCCTTTGGGGTCAAAAGGTCAGGTCCCTTTAAAAGCTGCTGGCTGCCATTCCCCTAGCAGATATTCAAATAAACATATATTTATATCATAAATATAATTATAACTAGTAGAGGGTTTATCACGTTACAGTACCCACTCCAAAAACAGGGAAACAGTAACGAAGAAACACCCCAGAATTGCACATCTAAGAAAAAGGAAAAAAAAATTCACAAACCGTGGTGATCCAAAAATATAGAAAGGATGATTTCTGAAAACACCACTATAGTATGTAAGGAGGCTAACAACACATAACTGCTCTTGAAACCAAGTAGTCGAGTCCCAAGCATGAATATGAAAAACATATCCTCTCCCCCAACCCCATAACCCCCAACATTAGAAAACAAAAAAACTAAATTCCCACAACCACCCCCAACTGACAAACTGTAGGAAATGGGAGCACCTCCATCCCATAGATATACACTAGGTCGTTAAAGCTCAACCTTGGCACCAATACTAATAATGCAAAACAAAAACAAGCAGCCATCAAGAAACAAGTTATCCAGAACATAAGTAGGCAGGTGTACCCATCCCCACCTTCTAAACAAAATATGTTAAAAACTATGTACAATGTCCAATCCCCCCATCCTAAAGACTGACCTCCAATTTTATCCCAGTCCATGATGCATCTACTAAACTATCCGAGTGTTCTCTCCCCTCCCTCCCCTTGCCAAAACTATGAAAGACAACAAATCCACTTCACCAAACTAAACCTGGTGGGAGAGACACACAATTTGTCCATGTTCTGAATTACTGAGAAAGCTAGAATACTTGAAGAAAAGTCCTTAATCTCAGAACATGATGCATGTAATACAAGGAAAGCAGCTCTCTTTGGAGATCTCCATGAGCCTGAGTAGCGATAATGTCCATCCCAAACATGTCACAGACTTTCATGGGTGATTGGGGTCTCAAATTAACAAACAAGCAGAAGTAACAATGCAGAGCTTCTGGGTAGAAAATCTGAAAGTCTGACTCCTCTACTCCAATTGAAGAGTTAGACTGGAGTCAATCAGCAGACTCCAGGAAAAAACCCAGAGGGGAAAAACAGAGAGGTGAGAAGTTAAATGCACAGCATCTTGGCCTGGCAAACCCATCACTGAGCAGCTCTTAAAATAGAAATGATGGAGAGGTCAGGCAGCATCCAAAAAATATAAAGGAAGAGGTGGCACAAAAATCTGACACGGGTGTTCCTCCCTGCCAGGGAGAAGCAGCCCTGAGGAAAAATCCAAAGCTGCACAAGGCAATAATCATACTAACATATTAGTTGATCAGTAACAGACCATATTGGAACATGCAAGGCGCAGTCCAGGCTCAAAGATCAGAAAGCGAGGCATACCACACTAGACAGACACCATGTGTCCAGAGCTGTCTAAGCAAGCCACATGAAGGAGGGTCAAAACAAAAGATTCTCTGAGACTACCTATAAAGCCACCATCCAGTACCATAGCATAGTAAGAAGGTTGTCGGGAGATCTCAATGTAGCCTTCCCCATTGGTTAGTAGGTAACTTCAGCCATAATAAGTAGAATACAGCTGGTATGGAGAGACTGCTTGAGGGGTCCAAATGAGCATGCACCTATGTAAAGGAGGCAAAAACAGACAAGCGATAAACCAAACATCCAGGCAATAAAACCTTTCACAAAATTAGCACAGAGGCAGCATTGTTAAATGATCCCTTCACTAAAAAAAGTCTTGGAAGAGCTTTTTTAACACAGCAGATGATCTATCCAGAGTGGCAAAACTCTTCCATTGGCCCTCATGCTACACCTGTAGTGTAGAGGAATAGTGTACTCTGAATCGGATACT
Source organism: Neoceratodus forsteri (assembly GCA_016271365.2). Classification (NCBI taxonomy): domain Eukaryota; kingdom Metazoa; phylum Chordata; order Ceratodontiformes; family Ceratodontidae; genus Neoceratodus; species Neoceratodus forsteri. The sequence goes on from CM028131.1 coordinate 1,255,723,529, forward strand.
GGCTGCAATCAATTTAGTCACTAAAGGACAAAAAAAGTATGTCTCTGTCAATCATCATAGTGGTGGGTCAGAGCTTCTAGCTAATTGTTTCGAGAGGGCACAGTTTGGGCCCATATCCCCCTTCCCCTCACCCCACCCACCTCAGTACCATTTCCTTTATACCAGGGGTTCTGACATCATTTCCTCAAGAGGGCAAGGTGCATACTGCTGTCATATCCTTTCCAGCATACTGCACTGACAATATAAGCGTACACATTATGTGAAACACACACATACAAAACAATAACTGAGGAACAAATAAACAAAAAAAAACCTTACACAGGATAAACAGGAAGGTAGACAGACATGTGGGGAGTAGCACAATGTACTGGCTGTGGGGCAGCACTCTTCTGGGAGTCTTTCTGGAGGCTGAGATGTTGCCCTATTTGCAGGCAACTCTGTGTCCTGAGGGAGGAGGTTGCCCATCTTCAGGCCACGCTGGACAGCAGTAAGGGAACCTCCCCCACCCAGGTAGCACCAGGGCCACCACCACTACCTCAGAGACTGCCAAGAAAGTGCACAGTGAGCTCAGGGAGGGTGAGGGCAGTGGAACAGAGGCACACCCAGTCAGTCGCACCACTCCACAATCTGTACACCATTCTGATGGAGCATAGTTCTCCTATGGATGGACCCACAGAGGAGACTAAGGAGGTTGTAGGCAACTGTCACAAGGGAGCCCCACAGGAAGGAGACAGAGGACACCACAGGAAAAGGAAGCAGCTCCTAGTGGGGGACTCAATTATTAGGGGGATAGAACTCATTAGAGCAGGGAAAACTGAAGTAAGGTGCTTGCCTGGCACCATGGCTTGGAGGGACAGGAAGCGCATCCTCAGGATCATGAGAACAGCTGCACGGGAGACTGAGCTGGATGTCATTGTCCACCTAGGTATGTATGACTTGGCTCAACATGAGATTACAGCAGTGCAGGAGGAGTTTGTGGAATTGGGGAGGGGCCTAAGGCAAGTAGCACACACAGTATCCTTCTCAGAGGTGCTACCTGTCTATGGCAAGGGTGAGGCGAGGGTACTTTGCACCATGTAATTCAATGAATGATTGAAAAAATGGTGCAGAGCACAGGGGGTTGGCTTCACTGGGGACTGGGGATCCACCTGGAGGGATACTAGCCTATTCTGGCAGGATGGTCTGCATCTGTCCAGGAAGGGAACAAGTCTACTGGGTGACTGGTTTAAATGCTTCATTGGCAAGCTTTTAAACTAGTCAAGGGGGGGGCACTGATAAGCAGCAGGGGATTTCCAGCCTCCCCCTACAAAACTGGGTACTAAATGAGGTAAAGACCAAAGTAAAAAGGTCAGTACGGAGCGGAACAGGGGTAAATGGAGAAAGCAAAGTCAATGAGGACAGGGATGGTGCTACAAGAGGTAAAGCCATCAAAAAATGGAGACCAATGAGTACCAATGCCCATAGTCTGGGTAACAAGCTTCCTGAATTAGTGGCCCTGATGGAGGAGGAACATCTGGATATTGTGGCAGTCACAGACACATGGTACACACAGAACCATGACTGGTACATAAACATACTAGGATACACCATCAACAGGAGGGACAGGGAGGGTAAAAGAGGAGGTGGAGTTGCTCTCTACATAAGGGATGGCATCAAAGCAACAGAACAAAAGGGTAAGCATGGAGGAGAGGAAGCACTGTGGGTCAATTTGGAGACAGGCAATGGCACCACAATCCACACCGGTGTTGTATACAGACCCCCATCTCAGGGGGGAGGAAATGGACAAGGAAATGATAGAAAGTATCATTAGAATGGCAGAAAAGGAGAGATATTGCTAATGGGGATCTGAATATACCAGATATAAACTGGAGAGCATTTGTAGCAACCACTTCTAAGAGTGGGGCCATTTTAGATGCCCTACAAGGGGCATGTCTTAGACTACTAGTATCAGAACCCACTCGAGAGGGAGCAATCTTAGATCTGATACTTTCAAATGGAGATGGCGAGAGGATCACAGATTTAGAAGTGGATAGCCATCTAGGAACTAGTGATCATCAAACAGTATGTTTCATGATAAACACAGCAGTAGAGTCAAGCCATACAAAGGTAAAGGTACTGGACTTCAGGAGGGTGGACTTTGCCAAAATGGGTAAGTGCCTAAGGGATGCACTAGCAAATGGGCAGCAAGGAGGGGTGGAAGAACAATGGGAAATAATCAAACTGCCATCACAGAGGCAACAATCCTTTGTGTGAAGCAAATAAATAAAACAAAATGATGTAAGAAACCACTATGGTTCTCAAAGGAGGTGGCAGGGAAGGTTAGGGAGAAAAAGAGAGCATTTCAGAAGTACAAGGAATCACAGAAGGAGCAGGACAGAGAATTGTAACAGTTAAAGCAAAAGGAAGCAGGAAAGGCAGTCAGAACAGCAAAGGCCCAAACCAAGGAAAAGATTGCCAACTTAGTTAAGAAGGGGGATAAAATCTTTTATAGGTACATCAGGGAACGAAGGAAGACCAAGGGAGGGATAGTGAGGCTTAATAAACGGGAGGGGGTGGGCAGAGGGTGACTGTGAAAAAGCAGAGATACTAAACAAATACTTTTGCTCAGTATTCACAAATGAAGAGGGGAAGGTACCTAAACCAAACAATAGAAACACGCTGGACATGGAGGTTGATACTAGCCCTTTCACAGAAGAAATGCTTCTGAAGGAATTCTTGAGACTGAAGGTGGAGAAAGCAATGGGGCCTGATGAGATTCATCCCAGAATTCTAAAAGAATTAAGGGTAGAACTAGTGACACCACTGACTACCCTCTTTAATAAATCATGGGAGGATGGGGTGGTACCTGAAGACTGGAGGAGGGCAGATGTGATTCCAATTCATAAAAGTGGGAGCAGGGCAGAAGCAGGAAACTATACACATTAGTTTAACCTCAGTGATTGGGAAAATGATGGAATCACTTCTGAAGGAAAGGATTGTTGAGTACCCTGAGGCCAGTGGGGCACAGGACCCAATGCAGCATGGATTCACAGCGGGAAGGTCATATCAGACAAATCTAATAGATTTCTTTGACTGGGTGACCAAAGTAGTAGATCAGGGAGGGGCTGTAAATGTGGCCTACCTAGATTTTAGCAAGGCATTTGACACAGTCCCACACAACAGATTAATATACAAGTTGGCCAGCCTGGGAGTGGGTCCCAAGATGGTAGCCTGGGTAAAAAATTGGCTGGAGAACAGGACACAGAGGGTAATAGTAAACAGAGTCCACTCTGAAGAAATTGGAGTTACTAGTGGAGTACTGCAGGGTTCAGTACTAGGACTGGTCCTCTTCAATGGCTTTATAAGTGACATTGCAGAGGGACTGGAAGGAAAAGTATGTCTCTTTGCAGGCGACACAAAGATCTGCAACAGAGTTGATACACAAGGTGGGGTGGAAAAGATGAGAAGGGACTTGGCAAGGCTGGAGGAATGGTCAAATGTATGGCAGCTTAGATTCAATGCTAAGAAGTGCAAAGTAATGCACCTGGGAAACAGAAACCTGGGGAAGAGTACACAATGGGGGGTAAGATACTAACAACAACAAAAATGGAAAGGGATCTGGGGGTAGTCATATCAGATGACCTAAAGGTGAGCAAGCAATGTGAGAGGGCAGTAAGTAGGGTTGGTGGGATACTGGGATGCATAGGGAGAGGCATCACCAGTAGAAAACAAGTAGTTGTTATCCCTCTGTACAGACATCTGGTGAGATCCTATCTGGAGTACTGCGTGTAGTTCTGGAGACCCAGTCTCCGCAAAGACATAGATTGGATGGAGGCTGTCCAGAGGAAGGCAACTAAAATGGTGCAGGATCTGCACTAGAAGACATATCAAGACAGACTTAAGGATCTTAATATATATAGCCTCAAGGAGAGGAGGGAGAGGGGGTTCATGATAGAAACTTTCAAATACCTCAAGAGAATCAACAAAGTCCAAGAGGGTAGCATCTTTCAGAAAAAGAGGTGTGCAAGAATAAGGCGGCACAATATGAAGCTAGAGGAGGGATGCCTCAGAGGTAATGTGAGGAAGTATTTTTTCATGGAGAGGCTTGTGAATGCATGGAACAGCCTTCCTGAGGAGGTTGTGGAGTAGAGAACAGTGGTGGAATTCAAGAATGCATGGGACAGACATAAGGCATTCTAGGGGGTGGAGGCTGGAAGAAGCAGGCTGTTGGTTAGCTAGGATCTGCAGCTAACCATTAGGTATGGAAATGGGCTGACTGGGTGGGCCAAGCAGTCCTTATCTGCTGTCAAATTCTGTTTCTATGAACAGTATATGGTAAGTCCTAGATGATCTGGATCAGTTTTCCTTCCCAATTAACTTCTTTTTGAGGTTGCACACTTTGTTCAGGATGCTCTGGTTGTCAAAGAAATTTAGACATTTAAAAATCAGTGGTCTGGGCAATGAACCTGGCTGAGGCATAGGGCGTAGCAACCTATGGACTCTCTTGATGATATAAGAAGATCCGTTAGGTGAGGGGGCCTGCCAGTTATTCACAAAACTTTTGAATAAATACAATAGCAGTAGAGCCTTCCTCTCCTTTGGGCAAACTGAGGACCACAAGATTATTTCAACGTGAGTACCCTTCAAGGTCCTCAGGTTAGTCCTCCATTCTTTTCAGTTTTTACTGCAATGACACAACTTCAGGGTCCATTTGAGCTTGCCAGTCATCAAGAGGTGAAATACAGGCCTCATTGTCCCCAGTTCTGCAGGATAAATTATCAGTTGCAGCCTGCATCCGTTGAAGTTGTTCCATAGGGAGTTGAAGAAATTCTTTGATCTGGGACATTTCTTCCAGACATTTCTCCTCAGTAAGTGCAGTCTAGGAGGGAGTGTTTCAAGGAGAGTTGGCACCTTGCAGGTTGGGCAGCTTGGAAAATTTGTCATGCTCCCGGGTTGGCGGTGGGGTATTCTGAGGTAAAGGTGATTTCATATCGGCATCCATAACCAAAGTTTGAATACAATCCAATAGTCGCCACTGAAGAAGCAAAGATTCAGAACTGGAGGGCTATTATAAACATGGAGGTAAAGTGGAAATTTATATTTAATATGGCAAAGTTCGGGAACTGGCTCTGAAGGCATCCTCTCAGGCAGCCATCATGTGACCTCCCCCGGGACTGCCAGTTGCTATGGTGCCCTGCAGATTGTCTACCTGGATCAAGAGCGGTCATCAATTAGGGTATGGGTTGGGGAAAGTCTGTTACTATGGTGACCTGCAGATTTTCTGCCTTGATCGAGGGCAGCCAACAATAAGGGAGTGGTGCAGGGAATACAGGTTGCCAAGGTACCCAGGTGTACCACATCCTGGACCAGGATCAGCCAGCCCATGGGCAGGCAGACAGCAATGCAGCATCCGCATGGTATCTGACAGTGTCAATGCCTTGCCTCTCGAGATTGGTGACAGTCCCAGGGGCAATAGGCTGCTTCTGCATGATGGATATGTATACCACAAGGAGCATACCCATGGCAAGAAGACCTATTGGAAATTTTTTGTCAATAACATTTTTTATTGAATAATACAATACAAAGTAACATACTTCCATAAAAAAGTGCTTTAAATACCATTCACTGGGCACATCAGAAATAAAACAATAATTACTCACATAACCACAGTTAACTTATTTCTCTTATATAGTACATATTCATTATGATGACATGATGATTTGACATGTTTATTGTACTTTTGTATTTCTGTTTGCTCTGCAATGTCACAACCCTGTGTCTACTGCACTTCCCCCTCCACCTGGAAATAAGCCTCAGCTCAGCTTGCCTATCCTGGTTCCCAAATTTTAAATACATAAATAAAATTAATTTAGCATTTACAATAGATGCGTAGGTAAATTTCTTATCAGATTACTACAATAATTAAAAATTTCCCTTTTTTGTTTTGTTTGTAAAACATATTCCCCTGTTTCTTATTTTTATCTTTCTTTTATGGACTAGAAAGTCCATGGAATGAAAATAGAAGAGAATAGATGAAAAAAAGTAGAGAAAATATAGAATTTTTCATATTTTCTTCTAGTTAATTTTCAATCAATAAAGAGAAAAAACTCTAACCATTCCCAAGCAAGTCATTACCAAACTCATTTCACAGTAACTTAAGAAAGTATCTCTAATGTATGTGATTTGTTATGATTGTGACATAGGTTAATGATGGACTCATTTGATCTTTAGACTTTATAGAATATTACTGTTAATTTGTATATTTTGTACACCATCATGTGTTTCTTGTTTAGTAAGCAGATTGTGTAAGGAACCCCATCTTTTGAAACAACATTCTCATGTTCTCTCATTACAATGCAGATTTTTTTACCCTTTACAATCTCCATCAAGGCCAGCCTGGTAGTGCTGAGGGTTGAGGCGCTGAACGCCACACATTGAGCCATGCCAGTGACCTGGGTTCAGGAATGAGCCTGGGCTGCTGGGGGTCGGCAGGGGTGAGGAAGGATGGAGCATCCAGAGGATAGCTCTCCTTCTTCGGGGGGATCCAGGGACTGTGCCCGGCACCGCAGTGACTCCGGTGGAGACCAGAGGTACTGCAACGCTACAGGGCTTGTCTAGAAGACTTCGGAGCCATGACAAGACTTACCCTGGCATCATTGCACATCGTGGCTCTGCCTGGGGGGCCGGGGGTGAGGGCAGAATGAGGAAAATACCGAAACACCCTCCACCTCCTGGGAGGTGATGGAGGGTATATGGGGGGTCGGTCCACCATGCCATGAGTCGGTCCTTCCTCTCACTGCCTGTGTGCTCCCATCCATCATGCTCCACCAGACTAGATTATAGATGGAGCACCAGGAGGAGCCTATTTGGTGGTCCTGCCTCAGGGGACTCAGAGCCGGGAGGCCAGGCGGTAGCAGCGGTGGATGGAAGGGGTGAGAGGGGCTTCAGACGGGTGGGACAAGGATCAAGGACCCCATGTGACCACTCCTGAAAGAGTTCAGGAGAGAGTGGAGTGAGAAAGAAAGATGTAAAAAGAAAAAATCTCCATCAAACTGTTTCTCACTCTTGTATTGTAGGTGTTTTATTATCTATCCATAACTTTAGGATCACTCTCTCATAGCCATAGACTATGTTTGTTCTATTGTTCATAACTTTGTATTATCAAAATGTCCTCTAATGTATGCTTCTAAGCTAAGATTGTTGGATAGGAATGGAATATCCTTCAAGAAATCTCTGATTCTGTCCCACAAGTCTGTAATTAATAGGCAGTTCCAGAACATATAGGATGGTGTATGACTTCCCATTCACAACAAGGCTATTCTTTACCAGAGTGGTTACTATGATGACTGTTGACCTTGAGAGTGAAGCTTGAGAGGTCATTCAGTCGTCATAGTAACCATGAGGGTAAAGATTAGCCATGTTGTGAACTGGATGCTATACACTGTTCTATACAGTGCATGGACAGATTCAGGAATCACTCATAATAACGATTTGAAAGTTTACTGTTTAATGCATTTCACATGAATGAAAAGCAACCAGTACAAAACTAACACTCTAATCTGTCAATATTTTTCTCACCACCTTACGCTTGTGTATGGATACTCCACAGTAAAAGCAGACATTAACACTCTGTGGAGACAAAAAAAATGAGAAAACAGAAAAGGGAATGTTAGTATACTTACTTCCTTTGCAGATTCATCAGATGAACTGTATTTATAAAGTCATCAGTGATGAACTGAAACCGCCGCCCCGAAAAGTAAGCTACACAGTATGTCACGTTAAAGGATCGGATGCACTGCATGGGAAATGTGCCATTTTCTTAGTCGAGAATGATCTGATGCCACTCCAAGACAGGTTTTGAATAGACAACATGTGACATCACTAAAACAGCAAGATAAAGAGTGCTATTTTACGGTGTGGTATTTTGTGTACCTGACAGTACTGTGTGTTTGTTTGAAATGCTGTTTTTTTTGCTTGTTTTTTACTATGAGCAAATGGAATGGAACACAATTTTGATTAGTTTTTGTTGTAAATGTGAAGCTCAAGGACACATCAGTGTGACATCCTTACTACAGTAGGACAAAGTCATCCCTCTGCACTTCAGACATCACTGCTGCAGCAGAACAGCAGTTTGCTCCTCACTGATTTAGATTCAGAGCGATATTCTACCATACACTATGTGTATTAGATTATCTTGTTCATTATTACATTTTAAACAGTTTGTAGAGGCTCTTGTACCCATTTTGTGTAACTGGTATGAGGTATAGTATGGGCTGTACAAAGTTTTAAATTGCATTAGTTTCGAGTTAATGGTACTAAATGCTTTCATAGAAAATAATCATATGTTGTTCCAATCCCAGCTAGAGTATTAGACCACCATCCAGATGTTTCTTTAGCACTATCCCTAACTTCCTCAAGGAGTAGACTGTAGAATGTAGACACCCTGGGAGATATTTTCATAAAATCAAGAACATTACTAGTTTTCATGTTAGTTTGGTGAGAGTGTTCTAATGGGTTGTAAGTTTATGAATCACATTTTTAAGTTGTATGTACCAACCCTTGTCCTCTACTGGAATATTATATTTCTTAGACAATTTCTTGGATTGTAAGAAGTGATTTAGATTAGTAATATCCTTTAACTGTTTAACTACTTTATTTTCCCAATTGCCATTTATTATTGTTTGGTTATCCTTCATGAAGTTTGAGTTCTATCAAATAGACTGACGTTTAGCTCTATTTAATACAATTAGTCCACTGTCTTATTTGTTGCAGAGTGCCTGTTATCACCTTGTTGTTAGTCTGCCTAATGGGTATAGTGAATAAAAGAGACTTAATTGTCTTATTGTTGTATCCAGAAAAAACAAACAATCTACACAGGGAACTTCTTTTGGAACTGCAGAGCTTTATTACATGCTTCTAACAAGGCAGCCTTCTTCTGATACAGAGAGAGAGAGAGAGAGAGAGAGAGAGAGAGAGAGAGATTCTTGATCTTTCTAACAACAACACTACTATTGCTCAAGATCTATGTTCTCTTAGAGTTTGTAAAATCCATGTCACCCTCTAACGGCACCTCATAATACTACACTACAGTTGCATACAGTAGATGTCATTTCCCCTCACCTTAAAGAGGTTACTACTTTTTTTATGATTATTATTATTTAACGCTCATAGTTCTTCAAATATAAGGGAGGTCTTCTGCTTCTTGATGAGTGTCTAAGCTCTAAATCTGGTACTGAACTATCTATGGGTGAGGAATTTCCAAACACAGTTGACAAAGTAATTTTTTTAATTTTCAGTGCAAGCGGTAAAGGTGCCATGTCAGTGACAGATGTCTCTGGATTACTTGGGACGTCTGTAGTAAGTGGTAACTCTCCTGATTTCTCATGAATCTCTAAAGAATTCGGTTGGTCATGGAAATTAGCCCCTTTGACAGAATTGTCAACCTCTAAGTCCGCAGCTGTGTTTGGTTCACTGTGTCTCCTGTGAATTTGATCCACATGATGGCGCACTACTCCATCTCTCAGCAACATTTTGTAGGACAGGGGTACTGTCACTTCCTGAATAATTGCAGGTATCCATCTCTTTCTTTGACCAAAGTTGTGACTGTATACTGAATCTCTTGTCACAAGATGTTGTGCCTTTGCATGCTTATCATGCCTTTCCTTGGTTTTTAACTGTTTCTATGTCACCTTTTCTTTAACATCAGAGTATAACAAATCCAAGCCTGACCTCAATTTTTGATCCATTAACTCTCAGCTGGTGAAACTCCTGTTGTTGACTGTGGTGTTGTTCTGTAGCTGAACAATGCATGAAATATGTTTGTTTCTAATGTATCTCCAGACATTTTCTTTAAATACTCCTTGAATGTTTGTACTGCTCTTTCTGCTAACCCATTTCGCAAAGGGTGATATGGAGCAGAAGTTACATGGATAATTCTATTCCTTTCCATAAACTTTTACAATTCCTCACTAACAAAAGGAGTTCCATTGTCAGACACTACCATCTCAGGTATACCATGATTACTGAAGCTCATTCGGAGTTTCTCTATGGTAGCTGCTGATGTCGCTGAAGTAATTGGATAAACATCTATCCACTTGGAATGTGCATCCGCAATAACTAGGAAAATTTTTAAAAGGAATAGACCAGCATAATCAAGATGTAATTGCCTCTAGGGTTTCTCAGGCCACTCCCTTGGGTGGAATGGAGTAGTGGCTGGAGCTTTCCTATGTTCCTTGCACGTGTCACAACTTTGAATCTTACTTTCAATTTCTTCATCCATCTTGGGACACCACATATAACTCCTAGCCAGTCCTTTCATTCATGTTTTTCCAGGGTGGTACTGGCGTAACTGCTCAAGGACAAGTTTACAACCTTGGGGCAGCACTGCAATGTGAGCCCCCTATAAGACATAGTCATCCTGCACCACTGAGCTCAGTTTTTCTGGAGAAGTATGGTGTGAACTTTGTTTCTTGGACTACTTTGGGCCATCCTCGCAATATGTACTCTTGGACCTTTGCCAGCACAGGGTCTTTTTCAGTCCAGAACCTGATCTGAGCAGCTGTCACTGGTGAGGCATCCACATGGTCCATTAACAACACTCACTCTTTGCAAGGAGCTTTGGTTGGGCCCTCCAGTAGGGGAAGATGACTCAAGACATCAGCTTTACCATGTTCCTTTCCCGCCTTGTACACCATGGTATACTCATAAGCTCAAAGTGTGACAGCCCACTTCTGGATCATTGACGAGGCCATCTGTGGTACAGCCTTCATCTCATTGAAGAGAGAAATCAAGGGCTTGTGATCTGTGCAGATGACAAAATGTTGCCCATAAATATACCTGTGAAATCTCTGCATCCCAAACATCACAGCCAATCCCTCCTTGTCTAGCTGTGAGTAATTTTTTTCTGCAGCTGTTAAAGTCCTTGACACAAATTCAATGGGTTTGTCAGTTCTATCAAGCATGCAGAGTGACAAAACCACACCAACACCATATGGTGAAGCATCACAGGAAAGAATAAGGTCTTTGTCTCCGTTATAGTGAACTAACACATTTGATGACTGGAATAACTCCTTATAAGCCTCAAAAGTTTTCTCTTGCTCGGCTCCCCAATGCCATTTCACCCCTTTCCTCAACAGCCAATACAAGAGCATCAAAAGGGTTGATAGGTTTGGTAAGAACTTGTTATAATAATTCAACAGTCCCAGATAAGCTTTCAATTCAGACACATTATTGGGTGGAGGGGCCTTTTGAATTGCCTGTACTTTTTCTTTTACAGGTCGCAGTCCTGTTGCATCTATTTTATGTCCCAAGAACACCACAGAAAGTGCACTTGCTTCATTGTAACCGAAGTCCTGCTTTTTCTAGTCTGTTTAACACTTCTTCTAAGTTTTGCAGATACTCCCCTTCCATCCAGCTGGTTACTAAAATATCATCTAGGTACACTGCCACATGGGGGACTCCTTGCAACAACCCATCCATGGTTCATTGGAAAATAGCAGGAGTAGTTGAAACACTGAAGGGTAAATGGTTATACCTGAACAGACCCTTGGGGGTATTCACAGTAACGTACTGCTTGGAGTCTTCATCCACCACAATCTGTTGGCATGCATGACTCATGCCTAACTTTGTAAACTGTTCTCCTCCTGCAAGGACTGAAAACAAATCATCAATTTTTGGAATCAAGTACTGTTCCAAGCATGTCAGTTTATAATCTTCACATATTCTCACAGAGCCATTGGGCTTCAGTACAGGAACAATCGGTGCAGCCCAGCTTGAAAACTGGACCAGTTCTATAATTTTCTCTCTCAGAAGATGATCATGTTCAGCCTCAACCTGGGTTTCATTGCGTTAGGTACAGAACTCAGTTCAAAGAAACATAGAGCTGCATCACTGTCCACATATATTTTTCTGTGGTACCCTGTAAAGTTCCCAGACCTTCCTTGAATACTGCTTCATGTTTTGCAAGCACCTCCTGCAGTGTCCACTGCTGTAATAATGTCACCTGATTGACTGTTCTCCAGCCCATGGCCATTTCAGCAATCCAGCAGCAATCCAGCCTTGGCCTAACAAGTTTGGGCCTGTCCCTGTTGCCACTACCAATGACAGTTATTTAGCTGTCTCTTTGTATGTCACTATTACTCTCATTGACCCCAGTATCTCTACAGGTTCCCCAGTATAACTTTTTAATTTAATTGCACACTTCTCCAGCTCTGGGACTTCCTTTCTATTTCACAACTCGGAGTATTCTGCTTGATTCATGGTGGTGACACTACATCCAGTGTCCACCTCAAATTGTACAGTTTTGCCATTAATGTCCAACATCTTAATGATCGGTGCTACTTTGGGAATATATGTCTTCTTCATATTATGCATAGCATAAGCCTGCCCTTCCTCTGTGTGCTTGCTTTCTTCCTCCCCCTGCAAGTGTGCAAGTGGAGGGTACGCTAGAAGCTTTTGGGACTGCTCTTACTCTGTTTCTCTGTCTTTTTTAATGTGTGTGCTTCCCTTTTCTCTTTAATCTTATTTCTACAGGATTTACTGATGTGGCCTTTCATTCTACATATGTGGCATCTTTCATCTTTAAAGCAACACTCCTGCGGGAAATGCTGGCCCCCACAACTGTAGCAATTTTTAGTTATGTTTTTATTCGGCTGCTCTCTGTTCCTACACATTTTGTTTATGGAGTCCTGAGGCTTTTGTGAACTACAACTGGGCCCAGACATTTCTCTCAACTGCCGTTGTAAATCTTTTACATTTTGACTAGCAGATTCCCACAGCTTACGTCAACATCAATGCTGTTTCAAATGTTAAAACTGTTTTTGACAATAACTTTATTTGAATTCTATCATAATTTATCCTACAAACCAGTCTATCTCTCAGCATTTGCTCTAATGTTTCTCCATAATTATGGTCCTGTGCCATTTGTCTCAACTCTGCCACGTATGCTCCCACAGTCTCTCCAGCTTTTCTATTTCTACAGTTAAAATTGAACCTTTGTACAATTTCACTTGGTTTTGGGTTAAAGTGATATTTCATCAGTTTTGTCAAATCTTCATATGATTTGTCACCAGACTTTTCAGGGCTCAACAAATTTCTCATTAAGCTGTAGGTTTGTGCACCCACTCCACTTAATAAAATGGCTCCTCCTTACTAGCCTCTGTGATATCAAATTGCAATAAAGAAATGTGTCAAGATTTCACAGTATTCCTCCCAGGTCTGAATTTGAGGATTAAAAGAAGCCACAGTTCCTACCATCCAGCCATTTCCTCTTTGAATGTCGATAGCCACTTACTGTATGTGTAGCTCCCACTACTTTCTTTATTTTCACTCTCTGAATAAATTTATTTTTCTCACTCTGTGCAAAAACATCCTCTTTCTTTAGTTGCTCACTGACTCTTTCTTTTATCCTCGTTGCCAAATAATATGTTGTATCCGGAAAAAACAAGCGATCTACACAGGGAACTGCTTTAGAAACTGCAGAGCTTTATTGCATGCTTCTAACAAGGTAGCCTTCTTGTGAATACTGAGAGAGAGACAGAGAGAGAGAGAGAGAGATTCTGGCTCTTTCTAACAACAGCTCTACTACTGCTCAAGATCTATGTTCTCTTAGAGTTTGTAAAGTCCATTCCACCCTCTAGCGGCACCTCATAATACTACACTACAGTTGCATACAGTATATATCACTTATTTGTTGCAGAGTGCCTGTTATCACCTTATTGTTAGTTGGACTAATGGGCATAGCAAATAAAAAAGGCTTAATATTTATTTTCTGGTTCTAAAGTGTTTCTTCTTCAATTTTCAACTACTCAGATACATATTTGCCACTAGAGTCATTTGTAAACTATTCAGTGACACGAACAGCCTTACAAACTAAATAGTACCTGTCAGACATCTTCAAGCTTGCATTACTTTTTGAGAACACTAAACTGAAATCCCAATACTTTCATAATTCCTTAATGAATTTAGCCACTTGACTATAACTTTCATTAAGCTATCCCTTGGTAATATAGCAGGGGAGAATTGTGAACATCTAGTGATATCTTAGACTGAAGCTGCCTGTGTCTGCACCCATTTCTAGCAATGCATTAGACATTTCTAGTACATGGTTAGGAACCAATCAGAGTTCTTAAAATTTACTGGCCATTTCATAAAGAGCTATTGGCACTCTGTGTTGATGTAAAGATGGGCAAGTTTTATATATATATATTCATTACAAAAAACTTTGCTAATGCATCAGTAAGGGTTAAAGTGACAAAAGTGGGGAAATGAGATCTTAGGGTTGAGCCCTTAACCCCCCCACCCCACCCCCATCCTCCACAGACCAACAGACACCAATGTGTGCCATGGGGTCATGAAGCCCAACTCTCACCCCATGCCATGTGTAAACAGGTTAACATGCTACAGTTAAAGAGGATATGATGAGAGTTAGACCTCACAACCCCATGGCACACACCGGCATCTGTCGGTCTGTGGAGGATGGGTGGGGGGTGGTGGGGGGTTAGGGGCTTAACCCTAACATCTCATTTCCTCACTTTTGTCACTTTAATCCTAACTGATACATTAATGAAGTTTTTTGCAATGAATTTCCTTACATTTTGAAAAAGAGTAATATAACTAGTAAATGGTATGTGTTGGTGAGAGCGCAGGGCCTGAAAAGCTGCCCATTTGTGCATAATGATATGTGTCTGTGGGAGCACAGGCCCTCCAGGCCCTGCACTCACACTTACACATAACTATGGAGTCATACAGCAGCCCTATAAGGCAAGGAACACTTGTAACACTAATTTACCAATATCTCAGCAACCATAGTAGCTATGAAAAAAATTCAAGTGTTGTTGTAATCATGACAGCAAGACCTCCACTCAAGATAAGTCAGCTAAATCTGTATCTTGAATAATTTCTGAGATACAGGCACCAAAAAATACTGTGGGTGCGGCAATGTTATCCTATGGGAAAAATCTCAGCTTCGTAATGGCATATCTATGGAACTGATAACATTTTAACACCCAAACAGCATAAGTCATATCTTTGGGACACCCCCTTTATACCTTGTAAATTTTAAGCCAAAAGACAAAACAGTTTTTTTACAGTGTAATATACCGAGTAACTGGTATGTGTTGTTGGGAGCCTGGGCCCTCTGGATCCCGTGCTCTCACCAAACTGCACTCCCACTTACACATAACTACAAAGCTATACAGTAGATGAATAGGCCTCAAAAGGAACTCTTGTAACACTAAATTGCCAATATCTCAGTAACTGTACAACCTAGGAAAAAAATTCCACTGCTGGTGTAATCTATGATTTCTAAATTTGTTTTTGCAGCTTAGTTTACTGAGTAGCAAAAAAATCCATATCTTGCTTCATTTTCAAGATATGGGCTCCGAAAGTTGCTATGGGTGCCACAATGTTATCCTATGGGAAAAATCAAAACTTTGTGATGGAATATATATGGAACTGATTAACTTTTCAACACCTAAATAGCACAATTCACATCTCTGGGGCATCCCCTTAATAGAAACATAGAAACATAGAAACATAGAATTTGATGGCAGATAAGGACCGCTTGGCCCACCCAGTCTGCCCATTTCCCTACCTACTGGATAAGCTGCAGATCCTAGTTAACCAGCAGCCTACTTCTTCCTACCCCCACCCCCTAGAATGGCCTTATGACCTGTCCCATGCATGCATGATTCCACCACTGATTTTGACTCCACAACCTCCTCCGGAAGGCCGTTCCATGCTTCCACAACCCTCTCTGTGAAAAAATACTTCCTTAAATTACCTCTGAGCTGCCCCCCCTCTATCTTCAAATTGTGCCCTCTTGTTCTTGCACACCTCTTTTTTTGAAAGATGCTACCCTCTTGGACTTTGTTGATTCCCTTGAGGTACTTGAACATTTCTATCATGTCCCCCCTCTCCCTCCTTTCCTCGAGGCTATACATAGTAAGCTCCTTTCGTCTCTCTTCATATGTCTTCCAGTGCAGACCCTGCACCATTTTAGTTGCCCTCCTCTGGACAGCTTCCATCCTGTCTATGTCTTTGCGGAGATTGGGTCTCCAGAACTGCACACAGTACTCCAGATGGGGTCTCACCAGCTGTCTGTACAGAGGGATAATAACTTCCTGTTTTCTACTGGTGATGCCTCTCCCTATGCATCCCAGTATCCCCCAGCCCTCCTTGCTGCCCTCTCACATTGCTTGCCCACCTGTAGGTCATCTGATATGACTACCCCCAGGTCCCTTTCCATTTTTGTTGTTGTTAGTATCTCACCCCCCATTGTGTACTCTTCCCCAGGGTTTTTGTTTCCCAGGTGCATTACCTTGCACTTCTTAGCATTGAATCTAAGCTGCCATACATTTGACCATTCCTCTAACCTTGCCAAGTCCCTTCTCATCCTTTCCATCCCACCCTGTGCATCAACTCTGTTGCAGATCTTTGTGTCATCTGCAAAGAGACATACTTTTCCTTCCAGTCCCTCTGCAATATTGCTTATAAAGACATTGAAGAGGACCAGTCCTAATACTGAACCCTGCGGTACCCCACTAGTAACCCTCCTTTCTTCTGAGTGGACTACATTTACTATTACTCTCTGTGTCCTATTATCCAGCCAATTCTTTACCCAGGCTGTCATCTTGGGACCCACTCCCAGGCTGGCTAACTTGCATATTAATCTCTTGTGTGGGACTGTGTCAGATGCCTTGCTAAAGTCTAGGTAGGCCATGTCCACAGCCCCTCCCTGATCTACTACTTTGGTCACCCAGTCAAAGAAATCTAACAGATTGCCCTTCTCACAGATGAGGACTGACCCACAGTCAAGGATTTTGCTGCCTCGCAAAAGGGGATTGGCTCACGGACTGGGATTTTGTCAGCTCGTGAAAGGGGATTGGGTTTTTGAATCCCCTTTCATGAGCTTACAAAATCCCAGTCAGCGAGCTGATAAAATTCCAGTCTAATTCCCTGCAAATTTCAAGTCAAAAGACCAAACCATTAATTTACAATGCAGTGTAAAATTTTTTAAAAGTTTAAAAATTCCTAGTTCGTGAGGTAGCAAAATCCCCAACTGTGAGGTCAAACCCCATTCACCAGCTGTCAAAATCACCATCTGCAAGAAATACTTGACCATCAGATTTTGACCACCTGGTCCCTAAGTGACGGTCAAGGATTTTGTTACCTCTTGAAAGGGGATTGCTCGCAGATGTGGATTTTGTCAGCTCACAGACTGGGATTTTGTCAGCTCATGAAAGGGGATTCAAAAACCCAATCTCCTTTCATGAGTTGAAAAACTCCCATTCCATGAGCTGATTCCCTTTTGTGAGGCAGCAAAATCCTTGACCGTGAGTCAATTCTCATCCACAAGAGGAGACATCTGATCACAAAGTGATGGTCAAAGATGTTGCTACCTCATGAAAGGGGATTGCTTGCAGACTGGAATTTTATCAGCTCACTGACAGGGATTTTGTAAGCTCATGAAAGGGGATTCAAAAACCCAATCCCCTTTCATGAGCTGACAAAATCCCAGTCCGTGAGCCGATCCCCTTTTGTGAGGCAGAAAAATCCTTGACTGTGAGTCAGTCCTCATCTGTGAGAAGGGCAATCTGGTCACAAAGTGAAGTTCAAGGATTTTGCTACCTTATAAAAGGGGATCGGCTCGCGGACTGGGATTTTTTCAGCTCACAAAACGGGATTAGAAGCGAGTTGCAGATGAAGAATTTCAAAATTTGAAATGGCCATTTTTTGGCCAAAATGAAGAAAACTAAAAGTATAAGTTTGTAGAGGTCATCACCCTGAACAAAACCCATGCCTTATTACAACAAGAAGACACCTGTTGAGGAAGCTATGACATTTTGTTTGGGGGGGAATGAAAACAAGATGGCAGCTCGTGGACAAGGAATTTTTCCTGATGGATGGGGATGTGTTGTATCCCCTTTTGTGAGCTAACAAAATCCTTGACAGTGAGCCCAATTGCCTTTCACAAAACATACATATAAATCTTGGCGTGAACTGAGCATGCTCAGAACCCAACATTAAAAAAATTAAATAACTTTGGAATGGATTAATATTTTTTACCCAAATTACCACTGGATTGTTCTTTGACCCAAACTCATTCTATGTTCCAAATTGCAGACCAAAACTTCAGACAGTGTGGTCACAGTAAGATGGGCAAAAAATGTGTCAAAAGTGGTAAAAAACCTGTTTTTCAGCACTTCGCTGCCCAAAGACCGTAACACCAACCAAACTGCAACTTGGCAAATCAAGAGATCTACAATACAAGACCACACATGCCAATGTTTGTGCAAATCCATTGAACGGTTGCAAAGTTATTAACATGCAAAATTTGGGGTTTAACATTAAAGTGCTTACTCAACCCTAACTAAAGTGGTGCTACCGCACCACTATTATGTATATATATATATATATATATATATACACACTGTATATATACTGTATACATACAGTAGATAGATAGACAGATAGATTTAGATAGATAGATAGATAGATAGATAGATAGATAGATGCTGAAAGCAGATCATGACTAGTCAGCCCATGTAGTCTGCCCATCCTGCCTTACTAGTCTTCTCTGACCCTTGTGGCCTTTCCCCACTCTTGCCTTTGCCATGCTCCCAACTATGGCCAGATGCCTATTATATCCAGTTTTGGAAATACCAACTGTTTTGGCATGGATCACATACTCCAGTTGTTCATTTAATTTAACTACTACCCTTACAGTGAAAACATTTTTTTGCATATAGCCTTTCTAAATTTTCCCCCTGCCAGCTTCAATGAGTTCCCTCTAAATACTGTACAGTATTTCTACTCAATTAAAATATGGCCTTGCAGTCTATCCTGTTTAGCCCATGCAGATACTTGTATGTTTCTATTATATCTTTTCTCTCCCTTCTTTTCTTTAGAGTATACATGTCCAGGTTCTGCAGTCTCACCTTATATGGCATATCCCCAGATCATGGATCATCTTGGTCACCCTATACTGGACAGTTTCCATCATACCACAGTCATTTCCCAGCTGTGAACTTCAGCATACTGTGCAGTACTCAAGATGTGGCCTAACTAATGAAATGTATAGTGGGAGGATAACATTCCTGTTTCTGCTGCTTATCTCCCTCCGTATGCATTTCAGTATTCTAGTCACTTTACTTACAGTTCTGTTGCAGTCTGCTGTGTTTTCAGAATCATTTGTTGTAATGTCCCCTAGGTCTTTCTCTTCCGTCATGCATTCTAGTACCCCATACATTTCATACTGCACCATTGGATTCCTTTTACCTACATGCATAACATTGCATTTAGTTGCACTGAAGCATAGCTGCTAGATTTTTTACCATTTTTCTAGCCTAGCCATGTCTTTCCTCTTTTTCTTTATTTCTTCTGCCATGTCTACTCTTGTACAAATCTTTATATCATCTGCAAACAGGCAGACCATACCTTTTATACCTTTTCCTATATCACTTATGAATATGTTGAAAAGTACTGGGCCTAGTAGCACAGAAACATAGACAATGACAGCAGCAATAGACCACCAGTCCATTCAGTCTGCCAGAGCACCCTATCTAACCCTGGGACATATTTTCCATCCAAGGTCCTAGCCCTCCTCCCTCCTCCCCCATTCTCCTTCCAGTTTCTGCCTCCTGAAGTGACCATTATGCCCTTCATTCTTTTCCAACCATGCTTGAAACCATGAACTGTTTTGATGCCCACCACTTTGGGTGGTAGATTGTTTCATGGCTCCACTACCATTTCTGTAAAAAAATAAATACGTCCTCATGTTCTTCTTGAACCTTCCTCCTGTCGGTTCCACTCATGCCCTTGTGACATCAAACTAGTACTCAGGTTAAATAGTTCCTTGCAGTTCCCCTTGTTAATTTCTTTTAGAAATCTGAAGGTCTCTACCATATCTGCCCTTCCTTTTTTGATCTCCAGTGAGTACATGTTCAGTGCATTGAGGTGCTCCTCGTAAGACCTGCCCTGTTGGCTGTGAGTCATCTTTGTTACCCTGCACTGCACCATCTCCAGCCTGCCTCTCTCTTTCCAGAGGTACGGGCTCCAGAACTGGGTACAGTACTCCAGGTACAGCCTTACTAAAAATTTATAAAGGGGTAGTATTACCTCCCTCCTCCTGCTGTCAATACCCCTCTCAATCCATCCCAGTACCCTTCTTACCTTACCATAGGCCTAGCTGCACTGGGTCAATTGTTTGAGGACATCACATTAACTCCAAGGTCCTGTTCCTGTGCAGTAGTGTTATCTCTTACCCTACTCATCCGGTACTCTGTCCTGGGGTTCTCATTCCCTAGGTGCATTACCGTACACATTTTGGCATTGGATTTCAACTGCCAACCCTTATCCCACCCCTTTAGCTTTTGTAAGTCACTCTGCATTTCCATGATTTGCTCATTGCTATTTACCTAGTGCTAGTGCTCCCAGGTCGCCCCTGAAAACAGGCACTTGTGCCTGGTGGGTCTTACCTGGTTACCAAAGACTAAAAAAAATAAATAAAATAAAATACCCTCCCACACAGCTTAGTGTCATTTGTAAAGCAAAACAGCCTGCCCAGGATTCCTTCTCCAATTTTACTGATGAACATCTTAAAGAGGAATGGGCCCAGGACAGACTGCTGTGGCACCCCACTCGTGACCTCCCTTTCTTCCGATTTGAACCCATTGACACAACTGTCTGCTGTGTCCTCTTTAGCCAGTTACCTACCCCATTTACTTTGTCCTTAGTCACACCCAGATCATCCATCTTCTTTGGTAAGCATCTGTAGGGCACTGAATTGAAAGACTGTTGAAGTCAAAGCATAGCGAATCCACAGCATGGACCCAATACAATTCCCTCACCAAGCAGTCAAAGGACGCTATCAGGTTACTCTGACAAGACTTTCCTGCCATGAACCCATGCTGTTTACTATCCTGGAGACTGTTGCTCTCCAGGTAGTCCATAAGGTCTTCTTTGACCAGTGACTCCATCAGCTTCCGTATGACAGAGGTTAGACAGACAGGTCTGTAGTTCCCTGCATGTTCCTTGACCCCCCCACACTTATGGAGATGAACTATGTCCAACACCTTCCAGTCCTTCAGAACTAACTCCGTCCATAGTGAGCTGTTGAATAGTCCTACCAGGAGTTCAGCCAGTTTCGCAGCTAGTTCTTTGAATATCTTCAAAGACAAAATTAACTACTCTATACAGCAGCTCCTCATTTTATTAAACCATGACCATTTCAGTTCCCTGACCCTCCCAACTGCAATCAGTAAATTAGAGACTAGCTGAGACCAGCTAACTAATAGGCCCACAGTACTGCAGCAGATGCTGCTTGCAATAATTTTTCTGTGCTAGAGTAAAGCAGAACTTTTGTACATTATGAAGTGTTAAGTACCTGAGAGTGTTTAGAACGTGTTGCAATAGAAATGGTCACACCTCAATGAAATGAGGAACGGCTGTGTATTTCATGTTGGAAAGGCAAGATAGAGTGAAAAAGCTGCAATTATGAAGAAAATAAATCTGTTTTTTTATTTTGATAAAAGAAAGCTTATTTCTAGAGTTTCAAATAAATACTTTTAATTTTTGAACCCTTAAAAGGGTCCTCTTTTGAGTATTCCCAATATCACTTATACCAGTTATCTTCCCTATCACACACCAGCACAAAACAATAACTGATTTATCAAAGGTAGCCTAGTTGAAATGTAGCATCTTGTTTCCAGTGGGATCCTATTTCTACCCATTTGTACAGCTGAGTGGAATGGAGCACAGGGAGATGAAGTCACTTGCTGAAGGTCACACTGTTCGTATTTAGCTCTACTGAGGTTTGAATCTGTGATCTCCATGGTGCAAATCTGGTGTTCAAACCAATAGACCACACTGCTTATTACACAAAATGATGCTAGTGAAACACAAATTATGCACAACTGCTTCAGTACAAAGAAATGTAAAACAGCACTGGTGCAAACATTGTTTATAGTGGTACTAGCAGGACTCTTTGCAAACCACACAGGTGCAAAACATTTCACCCAGCTGAAATGTCACAAAAAGTACAAATCAACAGAACTCCAAAGGAGTTTGGAAACTGTTGGCACTGGCAGCACATGACTTTTTTTACAACACGGCAATATACTTGTAGCTCCATGACACAGTGGCTTTACAAATTTGTAAGATTGCAAGGATGCTTATGCCTGAAAATGCCATCAGCACAATTTACTGCAAATGTCACTGAGAGCTGAAGAGATCAAAAACTATTCTTTGTAAATTACTGACAGCACTGTTTCCCTCTGTTTTCCCCAATGTGATATCATTTCCTGTGCCTGTGATTTAGAAAATGGCAAGGCAAGGCAAATTTAATTTTTCAGGCACCCAATCCTGGAGGCTCTGGGTGCCACACAACAACAGCAAATCCATCATAAAATTACAATAACATAAAAATTTCCAGTCTACAAATTATCACTTATATATATTTAAATCAGTAAGACCCAAAAAGGATAAAAGGGAGGAGAGGAAAGATCCTGCCCAACTTAGTCTGGGGGATCAGGAAAAGCTTGGCAAAACAGGTGAGCTTTGAGATGGGTCTTAAAAGCCTCCACAGAAAGGGCCTCTCATATAACTGGTGGGAACGAATTCCACAGGATGGGGCCAATGTCACTAAATGCCCTGTCACTGGCTGTTTTCAACCTCATCCTGGGAATCACTAGGAGGCCCCTCAAGGAGGATCGGAGGGAGTGGGTCGATGCAGTGAAAATGGATGCCTGCAGCTATAAAGGGAGTGGCAACTAAATGGGTTACAATTCTGACCCTAAAAGTGTTACAGGTTCAGCCAATAGCTTATGTAAATCAGATTTCCGTTGGTAACAATATTGATACATTTTATAATTCAGGTTAGTTTCCCTTTAAGCCACCCATTAAACTCATCTAACTCATCCCTCCTAATTCTATTCTTCTTTCCCTTCCTTCTCCACATAGGGAGGATATCAGATATGGCCAGAGCCTGAGTATGCTGCCCATCTGTTCCCCAGCCTACAAAGGTTCTGCTTCACCATCTCCACAGACTGGTTTGTCAGATCATTGGTACCCAGGTGTACCAGCACCCTCAGCTCCCCCATTCCCTCTCCACTGTACTCCATATCCTGTCTGAATTCTGGATGACCAATGCATCAGGAAGGCACCTGGCAACCCCACTCTCTTCCATCCACCCACCACCCTCTCCAAACCCCTAACCATTGACACTCCAACCTCTAAGACTCTCCTGGTAAGCTTGCTCATCCCCTGGGGTGCCATCATGCTGTCCTGCCCTTCACCTTTGACTGACTTAGAGTCCCCCACCAGCAGAGCTAGGTACCTGAGCCTCTTCCAGGGATGCATTGTTGTTTACTGCCTGGATGGTTGATTGTGACAGGGCTGGGTAAGACCCTGTCCCATTTTTTATGCAGAGAGAGAGAATTAAAAACATGGATCTATTCTGTTCCTTTCCATTCTGACACTTGCCTGTCTCTTGCTTGTCTGACTGAGCAATCGAATTTTCATTGTGGCACCTAGAACTGGCCACTCTGATAGTCCCACAATTTCCCCGTTTTCTCTCTTCCTTCATGTACTATTTCTATTCTTTCTTTCTTCCCTCTCTTGCTTTCCTGTGGTTAAAAAGTATATATGAACCTGTATGTGAAACTGGGATCCCTTGGTTTGCAAATGTATATAGATATGCTGTTTGAAATGATTGCAGAAAGCTATTTGGGTTTATCTGGAACACAGGAGATTAACCTTGAGATGTATTTTGACTTTCACATGCTTGCTAACAGAATGTTCTGCAGAAAATCAGCCCTGGAACAGGATGTCTTAACTCTTGCTAGGCCGTGGACTGATATATCAGTCCAGAAATCCTATATGTTCTAATTCTTCCGGCAGCCTAAGGGTTAATTAGTTGCACCTGTTAAGAAGACTATTGTACTCTTCACGTTGGTCTCAGGAAGGTCTCTGAAAAAAAGTTTTGTTACACTGTGTGAGAACAGGAGAAATTGCTTAACAAGAATAGGATGAAGAATTTAAATGCCAGGGGAAAACATCTTATATAACAAGAGCAATGTTTTGTTTAGTTAGAGAGAGAGTGAAAGAGAGAGCGAGACTGAGATTTTAGAGAGAGACTCAGAGGAAGGATTTTTCTTTGTATTGTCTTTGTGACGTGCTATTCTGTACATCTTTATTTTTGTTATTTTATTGTTATTGATAATAATAAAATGCTACTTACGAATTTTATAGCTACTCCTGGTTTGCCTCTGCTTCCCTGACCTATGCCTCAATTACAGTTTGTTTTAGAAGTGGAATTTACGCCGTTCATACTCTAAGCCAGGAGTTTTGTGCATGAGAACTAGATCTGGTACCAGGAAAGCATAGAAGAATGGTATAGATCCTGCAACAGCAAGTCCAGGAGTGATTATCAGAAGAATGGCAGCCAAACTAGGAGCAGAAACAAAAGTCCAGACTGAGACTACAACCAGCACAAGTGATGGAGGAAGACAACAGACAGGGACATAGCCTGAAAGCATGTCTGCCTTCTTCAAATGGTGGGCTATACAACAAAGAGATTCTGAAAAACAGAGAAAAAAAGAGATTCACCATCTAGGGGCACACAGAAGAGGTGGCACAGATAAGAAAGTGATGCAGCATCTAGAGACACAGAGAAGAGAAGAGATGCAGTGACAGGAGAAGCACTAGCAGGATGCCTTGCAAGTTATCAAAGCTGGAAGGTTTGGTATAAGTTCAGCAGATCCACAAAACACAAAAAGCTTTAAAAACATGATACTTCCAAAGCTGTGTCCCTTGGATGATATTGAATCATACCTAACAACTTTTGAAAGGGTCATTGGAGCCTGCCAATGGCCAAAACAGCAATGCCAATCAGGCTGCTACTATATCTGACAGGTAAAACCCAACTTGCCTACAGCAATACAGACACTGCACTGTCAGAAAACTATGACATTGTTAAAAGAGAAGTCCTTAAAAGGCATGACATCTCTGGAGAGGCCTACAGGCAGAGATTTCAGTCCCTGAATAACACTCAGTCAACAATCCTTGAGGTGTCTTCACTCGACGCAGAGAACTCCTCATTAAATGGCTCCAGCCAGAGGGTAAAACAGTCCCACAGATCATCGACATGTTTGCAATGGAGCAATTCATCAATATCCTTCCCACATATATGCAGCTTTGGGCAAAAGAACACTGACCAGAAAGTGGGGAAAAGGCTGTTTCTTTGGCCGAAGACTATCAGATGACTAGACAGACACTACAGCAGTGAAGTAACACCCAAGGAATGGTAAGACCCTCCTTCTCCTGGTTTAACTGCAAATCAGATAAGAACTGAGATGGGGAGTAACAAATCTACACCCAAAGACTGTATTTGCTGTAAGTGTAATAAGCCAGGCCATATTGAAAGAAACTGCCATAAAAATACTGGAGCAAATATTGCCTTAGCAAATTGGGGCAAGTATTTAACATATGTCAAGGTGAGGGATAAGACTGTGAAGGGACTTATAAATTCAGGAAGCCAACAGACCTTGGTACATGCTGAAGTTCTAAGAAAAGACTATGTAAAAGGACTAGGTACTAGAGTCATATGCATCCATGGGGACACTCAATACTGTCTCACTACTGAAGTGACTGTGAACATTAATGAGGTGCACACTAAAAGAAAATGGGGGTAGTACCTAAGCTACCTGTACCTGTGATTATTAGAAATGACTTTCCAGGATTTGTGAAGTTAATCACAGAGGGACTAAATCCTGCTGTGCCAGCAGCTCTACTAATGAAAACACAGACAAAGAAAAGCTCAAAGGTTGGAGGACTGTATTCCTTTTGATGCCTTTGATTCGGACTTGTTTGAGCCAGCTCCAAGATCTGGAAGTACAGGAAAGAAAGAAAGAAGCCACCTGAAAAAATAGTGGCAACAAAACACTGATGGGCATAAGGGGTTGATATATGAAAATTCTGAAACTAAACTGATAACTGATTGTGATTTTGTTTCTGAGCAAACTAATGATGTTTCTCTCCAAGGTTATTTTAAACAGCTAGGGGTGAAACAAAAACAGGGTGCACCAATTTTAAAAAAATATAATGGGCTAGTGTACAGAGTTTCAGTCAATCGTCAGACACAGGAATAGACAGAACAATTGGTCGTACCAACGAAGTATAGAATTGAGTTGTTACAGATAGCACATGATAGTCTTCTGGCTAGTCACTCAGGGAAGAACTGCAGCCTTGCAGGATTGTTGAACAAATTTTGCAGGCCTGGGATTCATGAGGATGTTACTACCTATTGCAATTTTTGTGCTGAATGTCAGAAAGTAGCCCAAGTAACTAAAAAAGACAAGGTTTCCCTGGTGTCCCTTCCCTTTGACAGATGTGCCTTTTGAGAGAATTGCAAGGGATGGGGTTAGTCCCGTAGACAAAAGTAAAAAAGGTAATTGATTAATTCTGGTGGTATGTGACTATGCTACTTGATACCCAGAGGCAATTCCAATGCATACTGACACAGACCCAAAAGTGGCAGCAGAGCTTGCAAACTTTTTCAGCAGGGTGGGCATTCCTATAGAGATTATTACTAATCAGGGTAGCAATTTTGGTGCTGCATTGCTGTACCGACAACTAGATATAATTGCCACAAAAACCTCCCCTCATCTGTTCTTGACCCCTCTATTCAGGTTAGGGATTTGGGCATGGTTCTTGACAATGGTTTGACACTTGATGCTCAGGTGTTGGCCATCATCTAAAGTGGCTTTTACCATCTTAGGAACATTGCCAGGATCCACATCCTGATACCAGCTAATGACCTTGCCACCCTAATACATGCCTTTGTCACATCAAGGTTGAACTATTGCAGTGCCTTGTACCTGGGGCTGTTAGGAGGTAGTCTCCACCATCTGCAGCTGGTGCAGAATGCAGTGGCCAGGCTATTAACAGGTGCATCAAGATTCAATCATATTACACTGGTTCTCTGTGGGCTGCACTGGCTGCTGATAAGGTGAAGGATTGCTTTCAAGGTTGGATTACTGACCTATAAAGTCCTGCACAGCTGGGGACCAGACTATCTGCATGACCTCCTGGTCCCTCACTGCCTGGCTCACTTTCTCTGTTCCTCCAAGGGGGGCCTCTTGATGGTCCCCAGGGCTAGGTTACAGCTGTTGGGAGAACATGCTATCTCCAATGCAGTGCCACCCCTGTGGAATTCATTGCCAAGTTATTTGAGAAAGGCCCCCCTCAATAGAAATCTTTAAGAGGGGGCTCAAAACTTTTTTTAATCAGGCATTTGATAAGACATAATTGCTAAAAGTCTTCTTTTTTTTTTCACTGACTGCCTTGTTATGTGTATTATATATGTATTGGTTTTATATGCTCTGTAATGTGATATCATGAAATATTTTATTGTAGTTGCTTTATATTTTATAACTGTACAGCACTCCGAGTTTCCGGGAAGGGGCACTTTATAATTTATTTATTTTTTATTTATTTATTCTTTGTTAACTGGGTAAGGCCCACTAGGCACAAGTGCCTGTTTTCAGGGGCGACCCGGGAGCTGTGGACTGGTTAAGTAACTTGCTTAGAGTCACACAGTATGCAAGTGGAGGCTGTGAGAATCAAACCCAGGTTTGCAGGTACCAAGCTCATTCACAGCTCATTACTCTAACCTGTATGCTATACTGCCAGCCCAGCTTTATAAATAAAGTATCTGCTTGTCTGTCTGTCTGTCTGTCTGTCTATCTATCTATCTATCTATCTATCCATCCATCCATCTATCTATCTATCTATCTATCTATCTATCTATCTATCTATCTATCTTATCACCATCAGACAGATGGTCTTGTTCAGCATTTTAATCAAACCCTAAAATGCATGTAAAAAGGTTTGTAAAAGGTGAAGGGAAAGCCTGGAACCAATATTTACTTTACCTGCTTTTTGTGTACAGAGAAGTGCCACAAGCATCAACAGGTTTTCAACTCTTTGAAATGTTATATTGTAGACAACCTAGAGAGTCACTAGATGTAATAAATGAAATATGGGAAGATAACCCCACTCGGAATTAATTGATTATATCTTACATGTGTGCACTGAGAAAGACACTGGCAAATAGTTGAAATTGCCCCAAGCAACCAGGAAGAGGTCCCATAACAGCCATGGGGTAAAAGAAAAAGTTTCTGAGACAGGTTACAAGGTCCTGTTATTGTTACCCACTACAGAAAGCAAACTGTTAATGAAGTGGCAAGGGTCTTATAAAGTGTTTGGCTGTACTGGTACAGTTAACTATGGGATTGAGACCCCTGAAGGAAAATTCCTATCAAAATATACCATGCTAACCTTCTGAAGAAATCAGTTGAAAAACACCTAGGATTGCTCTGTAAGTTTTACCAGAAACTGCTAAAGAATATTTTGATATATCTTACTATATGACAGACTGGAACAAACTCTAACTTCTGCTGTTGTAAAGGTGAATGCTTCTTTACCCACAGAACAAACTTCTGAAATTGTAACTTAATAGAAACATTAAAAATAACTTTTACCATAGTGCCAGGCTGAGCAAAAGGGGTTCAGCATGTAATAGTGACAAAGAAAGCTTGCCCTATCAGAGAAAAGACATACAGATTACCAGAGCAGTTAAGAGCAGACATAGTTAAAGAAATAAAAAAATGTAAGAGTTGGGTATCACTAAAAAATCAAGAAATTCTTGGTCATCACCAATGGTGATGTAAATCAAAAAGAAGGGAGTATAAGAATTTGCCTTGGATGTAGAAAACTTAATCCTATGCCCAGGATAGATGATTTGGTGGACAGACTGGGAAGTGCCAAATACATTAGTATCCTCAATCTCGCTAAGGGTTACTGGCAAATTCCCCTAGCTAACGAATCCAGAGACAAAATTGCATTTTTTTGCGCCAGTTGGATTTGATCAATTCACTGTCATGCCATTTGGTTTGCATGGCTCACCCACTACATTCCAACAGTACATAGATGTAATTCTAGCCCCTCACACCGGTTATTGT
This sequence comes from Neoceratodus forsteri, assembly GCA_016271365.2. NCBI lineage: Eukaryota > Metazoa > Chordata > Ceratodontiformes > Ceratodontidae > Neoceratodus > Neoceratodus forsteri. The sequence continues at coordinate 1,255,752,529 of CM028131.1, forward strand.
GCTGCTTAATGTACCAGGGTGATGTCATGGTGTACATTTCTGACTGGCAAAGCCACCTGACATACTTATGAGAAGTTATCCAATCTACCAAAAATGTAGGTCTGACCATGAATCCTACCAAGTGTGCAATAGGTATGCAGAAAACCAGATATGTGGGTTAGATTTTGGGAAATGGGGACGTAAAGCCAGAGATTTCCAGGTTAGAAGCTATAGCTAACAGTCCTGTTCCTAAAACAAAGAAACATGTCAGGTCATTTTTAGGTCTGGTTGATTACTACTGGACATTTGTTTCCAACTTTGCCCAGTTAGCTACTCCCCTCAATGAACGCATGAAAAAACAGTACCCGAAAAATGTGAAATGGTCCCAAGAGTGTAATTAAGCTTTTCAGGCCATCAAGGCCCCTCCTTTAAGATATCCAGACTCTGAGAAGCAATTTCTGTTACAAACAGATGCATTAGAGGTAGGCCTAGGTGCTGTCCTGGGTAAAAATATAGATGGGAAGGAACATATTATTCTGTATATCAGTAGGACATTGCACGACAGACAGAAAAAGAACTCCACTATTGCAAAAGAATGCCTCACTACAAAATGAGCAATTGAGTCCCTTATGTTTTATTTTCTAGGAGCTGACTTTGTAATGATAACAGATTACAATCCTCTGTGTTGGCTTAATCAAATGAAGGATAACAATCCCAGAATCACAAGGTGGTACCTAGCACTAGAGCCATTTAAATTAAAAGTGATTCACAAATCTGGAAAAAGAGAACATTAATGCTGATTTTCTGTCAAGATATGGTTCAAGAACTGTGAATTCAGAATGCTGAAAAAATATGTGTACTTAACTGAAATGTTTACTGTAATACAGTAGGTGCCATGAACAAGGGGTACTGCATATGCAAAGAACAATAAATGTTATAAAGTAATGTTAAAAGAAGAAATAAAATAAGGTTGTGGAAACCAGTATTAAAAAGAGAGGAAAAAAAGTTCTCTATTGAAGAGGAAGGTATATGACAGAGTTAAGTAAGGCCCTGTCACATTTGTTATGCAAAGTGAGTTAAAAGCAAGGATCTATTCTGTCCTCTCCTATTTTGTCACTTGTCTGTCTGATTGCATAATCAAATTTTCCTTGTGGCACCTAGGAATTGGCCATCCTGACTGTCCCACAGTTTCTCCTGTTGTCTCCTTTCCTTCATTTGCTGTTCCTATTCTTTCTTTCTTCCCTTGCTTCTCTGCAGTTTAAAAAAATATGTATTACTCTTTATGTAAAACTGGGGTCCCTTTGTTTACAAATGTATATAGCTATGCTGTTTGAAATGAATGCAGCATGCTATTTGGTTTATCTACAACACGGGGGTTAACCTTGAGATATATTTTGACTTTCACAAGCTTGCGAACATAATTGTCAGCAGGAAGTTAACCATAGGACAGGATGTCTTAATTGGTTGCACCTGATAAGAAGACTAATGTACTCTTCATACTGCTCACAGGAGGGTCAATGAAAAAAGTTTTGTTACATTGTGTGAAAACAGGAGATATAACTTAATGAGAACATAATGCAGAATTTAATTGCTAGGGACAAATGTCTTGTACTATATAAAAAGAGCAATGTTTTTTCTCAGTTAGTTAGATAGAGAGAGACTGGTATTTTAGGGAGAGACTCAGAGGAAGGATATGTGTTTGTACTGCCTTTATGAAGCACTATCCTGTATGTCTTCATTTGTTTTATTTTATTGTTATTGATAATAAAACTCTACTTACACATTTTATAAATTATTGATAATAATACAGCGCTACTCATAAATTTTATAACTTTTTATGATTTTCCAATACTTTCATAAAGGGACAGGAGCATCAAAGGTAGGGAGTTGGACACAAGTCCATTTACAGTGGAGAGAGTCATGAAGGAGCTCACAAATCTGAAGATGGACGATGCAATGGGGCCAGATGGGATACACCCCTCCTCGCGGATCCAACAATCAGACTGCTGTGCCTGAGCGGCACTCTCTGCTCTGGGCGGTTAGCTTGGACCGCCAACTCGAACGCTGCCAGCACCTCTACAAAGAAGCCATCCGTCCGTGGGATCCCTCCTTGCGGATCCAATAACCAGGTACAACCACTGTTTTTGCTGTTAGAGCTGTCAGAGGTGGCTGGAACCTGATTGGTGCCTTAAGTTTTCAGGAGCTCCATGATTGGTATGCCCATCTTCCTCCTGTTCACTGATTGGAGTGCCACCCACCACAGACTTACGGAGGCTCCTCGGACTGATTTTTACTCCGTTTAGTACTGTTTTTTCTCCTGCCCACCACCCCCACCCCAGGCCACCTTTAAATATGGCTTTTACTCCGCCCCCATAGGTCTATATCCTTTGCTGGACCTCTATTGGCTCTCATTTAGTATTGCCAAATCTGATTAACCATTACCTTTCTGTAGTGCTCTTTCAGCACCTAGACTGCCTTTACTCCTTCCCTCGCTACTTCCTTAGTCCTCAGCCCTCCAATTATCAGCGCTGTAGTTTTTAACATGCTCATATTATATTCTTATAGTACCTTAGGGTGTCTGAGTTGTTCCAAACTCCCACTTAGCTTTCAACTGACAACTAGATCTAATCACAGGATTATTGATTGCCAAAATGGGCTGCCTCATTATCTTCTTGCTCATGCTTGGCATTAGTGTACCTTATGCGCTACTGCCCAACAATGAGTCTGGAGCTATCCCAGCTGTTGTCTTCCCTGTTGCACCATATACTGCCCCCTCACATAGTACATCTTCTCTCTTGCAGATCCACTTGCATTATATATATATATATATATATATATATATATATATATATCCATCACCTCCCCTCCTCCTCTGCCCTTTACCCATGACCATCAGTGCCCTTAGTCTCGTTTCCTTCAAGCAACAATCATGCTTCTCACTCTTCAGCCCTAAATGCTCAACCATGTCCAACTACCAAATGAGATCTAAAAGAAAAAAAGCCTTTTCATTTTTATTAAACTCTCTAAAGAAAATGTTGTTGTTGTTACTCCTCCTTTGCTCAGGCAATGTGGAGTTAAACCCGGGTCCGCTAGCACAATTTTCCTCACCTTCGGACTTTGCTGATGCCCCTGGCATAAAAATGATGCTACTTAACATCCTGAGACTAATCAAAAAGTTTGACCGGCTTCAATCTTGAGTTGCGCATACAAACCCAGACCTCATTATCATTACAGAATCATGGCTTAAAAAGACTAATCCTGACCAACAAATATCCCTCCCAGGCTACAAACTATTTAGGGCTGATAGGGACACTGCGGGGGGTGGTCATCTATGCTGAACCAAGTTCACAGTTAATTATATATATTGTAAATCTAAGCCCAAAGAATTTGAAATGATTTCACTGAAGCTTCACCTGCCATCCTCTGATTACATTACTATTATTGGAGGATATAGGCCTCCGTCTGGAGGTACGGAATTCCTTGACACTCTTAAATCCCTAACCTTGGCCGCCAATTCCAAAACAATAATATTAGGTGACTTCAATATGGATTGGCTCACCTCAAAATCCCACTGCCTCAAATCCCTTTGTGATGAGCTTGGCCTAGTACAGTTAGTTACTGAACCTACTAGGAAGAATATCTCCAACCCTACTAACAGCTCTATCCTAGACATTATCCTTTCCACCCACTCCCACAAAATCTCCCACTCAGCAGTGTTCCATAACGATATGAGTGACCATGGTGTGGTGGTATGTACAAGAACCAATATTAAAATCCGTCAAAAATCTAAACTTAGAACTAAGCCGTCTTTCTGTAAGTTTAATGTGGCTAGTTTCCTGTTTGACCTGAGCAGGGTCAGATAGCAAGATTTATTCCTTGCTAAAACTGCCGAAGAAGCCATTTCCATCTTCAACAACAACCTTATTAACCTAGTTGACAAGCACGCTCCTACTATCAAAGTCAGGGAGAGTAACATCTCCAACCCCTGGTTCACCCCAGACCTCAAAGCAGCACTCTCCGGTAGAGATAAACTTTGGGCAAAGGCTAGGTACACTAAGAGCCCAGCAGGTTGGCAAGCCTTCTGAACGGCTAGGAACGCATGTGTTAAAAGCATCTGTGCTGCAAAAACACACTTTCATGTGTTCACCCAGGAGTGTGCCAATGGGAATTCCTATAAAATTTAGAGGACATTAAAATTGATTGAAAGTCGGCCCTCAACTTCATCTATTCCAGATAAGATAGTTACTAATGGGAGGGTGGTGGAAAACAACTCCCAAATTCTTGAAGAACTTAATTCACACTTTGTTATCGCTGAACTTGCATTTGACTCCTTGCCCTACGCAAACCATGCAAACAAAAGTGTCAGTGCTACCCCTGTCATCTGCGCTCCAGCCCACCCATTTCAACTGCGCACTATTACCTACAAAGAAGTCGAAGATTCACTCCTCAACCTAGATCACAGGAAGAGCACCGGAGATGATGGACTTGAACCACTTTTCCTGAGACTAGGTTCTGCCCATCTCACCACCCCGATCCTTCATATTTTCAATCTATCCATTACTTCTGCCTCCATTCCATCCTGCTGGAAATCTGCTTACATTCTTCCTCTTTTCAAATCAGGAGACCCCTGTGACCTAAATAACTATAGACCCATCTCTATCCTGCCCATCCTTTCAAAAGCCTTTGAAAAGCTAATCTATAAGTAGTTAAAACAACATATTAAATCCCACTCTCTCTCCTAAACTCTGCATAGTCTGGCTTCAGGTCTAAACACAGCACTGTTACAGCTTTGGCCAAGGTCTCCAATGATTGGATCTCTGCTGTGGACTCTAAGAAGATTACCGGTGCAGTCTTTTTGGATCTTAGTAAAGCATTCAACACTGTTGATAATCCCCTCCTACTTAACTGTCTTACTAACCTAGGTGCCAGTCCCATTACCATACAGTGGTTTATTAGCTACCTCACTGATAGGACCCAGAAAGTCAAAGCGGTTGGTCTCCTCTCAGTCTCCTTTCTGATAACTAAGGGAGTTCCTCAAGGCTCCATTTTAGGACCGATCCTATTCTCTATCTACATCAATGACCTTGATTCTCATATAACGAACTCCAATCTTCATTTTTTCACAGATGACACTGTCCTGTACACCTCTGGCATCTCCCTAGCTGAAGTTAGGAAAGTTATGCAAGCCAACTTTGAGCAGCTCCAAACTAATCTTATTATGCTGAGCTCTTATTAAATGCCAAAAAAAAACAAGGCAATGATCCTTTCACATAGTTCTTCAATTTATACTGCCCCTTTGCCTCCGACGAACTTTATTGTTACCTCCCAGGGTGAACCCCTCGAAGTTGTTACTAAATTCAAGTACCTCGGCTTCTGGATAGACAATAAGCTTTCCTTTGATGACCACATCGAAAACTTATCTAGGAGGCTAAAATCATGGTTAGGGTTCTTTTTTAGAAATATGTGCCTCTTCCCTCTTACAGTCCATACCAGGCTTGTGTTGGCCACATTTCTTCCTCTACTAGATTATGGAGATCTTATATACACCTCTTCTGCAACTTCTAGTCTAAGTAAGCTGGACGTTCTCCATAATCGTGCCCTAAGGTTCATCACCAGTTCCCCTTATAGAACCCACCACTGCATCCTGTATGGAGCTGTTGGCTGGTCCTCACCTGTCACCAGAAGCTTGTTCCATGCTGGCATCTGGATTCTCAAGTTACTTCTTCTTAAATTGCCGGATTACCTGACATCTCTTATTTACCTATCTTGCAGTTCGTATTCGCTCAGGAAATCAAACTTTATCCTACTTGATGTACCACAAACTCGTACTATCTTTGGTCAGTGAGCAGTTTCTTTCTTCCTTTCCACATCATGGAACCAACTCCAATCTGTACTGAAACTTACCAGCACAGTCTCAATTAATCTCTATAAAGCTTTAGCCTCATCCAAAATAAAAGATATTTGTAGCTGCCACTAATCCCCCCCCCCCTTTTTCCCTTATGATATTCAATTGGATACCCTCTGCCCATGCTTGGCCCAACCGGGTGCTTAATTGATAAAAATAATTTTTCACAGTGTAGATACTCAGTTCTTGCTTACTCTGTCATTTTCCTTCTGATATTCTAATTACATCATTTCCCCCTTCTTCTCCCTTACTCCTAACTCCCCCCTACTTTTCTTTAACCCTTAACTATATCTGTCCTTAAACATTTTTCTGTACTCCATATCCATATCTGGTCTTTGATGCTCATTTCACCCTCCACGGTCTTTTACCTTATCTCTGGTTGCACCTAACTGTATTAGCTATAACCAATTTCAGGTTACTGTCTGAATTCTGCATTATAAGTTGTACCCATTCATGAGGTGACAGAGATGAACCTTGTTCGCACTTATTTCCTATATTGTAATAATACCTTGTATGTAGTGTTTCATATGTCAGTGTTAATGTTTCAGGACCTCCTTGTGAATGAGCTTGCTCAATGGAGTTTTCCTGCAATAAACTTGAACTTGAACTTGAACATCCCAGGATATTGAAGGAGCTCAGAGAGGTGCTGGCTGCACCTCTGTCTGTCCTGTTCAACCACTCATTGGAGATGGGAGTCATTCTGGAGGACTGGAGGAGGGCAGATATAGTCCCACCTCACAAAAGTGGCAACAGAGAAGAGGTTGGAAATTATAGGCCTGTGAGCTTGACTTTGGTGGTAGGAAAATTAGTGAAATCACTACTGAAGGAAAGGATTGTTATATCTTGAAAACAGGTTTGCAGGATCTGAGGCAACATGGATTCACAACAGGGAGATCATACCAAACAAATCAGATTGATTTCCTTGACTGTGTGACCAGGGTATTGGATCAGGGTGGAGCCATGGATGTGGCTACCAAGATTTCAGTAAGACCTTTGACACTGTTCCACATAGGAGACATGTAAACAAGCTGGGCAGCCTGGGATTAGGTCTAAAGATAGTAAACTGGGTAAGAAATTGGTTAAGGGATAGGAGACAGAGGGTGGTGGTAAATGGAGTTCATTCCAAGGAAGGGAGGGTAACCAGTGATGTGCCACAGGGATCAGTGCTGGGACTGGTACTCTTTAACATCTTTATTGGTGACATTGTAGATGGGCTGGAAGGGAAGGTATGCCTTTTTGCAGATGGCACAAACATCTGTAATAGGATAAGGTAGACACTCCAGAGGGGGTGGAACAAATGAAAAGAGATCTAAGAAAGCTTGAGTGGTCAAAACTGTGGCAACTAAGATTTAATGTGAAGAAGTGCAAAATCATGCACTTAGGGCACAGAAATCCGGGGCCGGAGTACAAGATGGGGAGTGGTACTGACAACCACCAAACAGGAAAGAGACCTGGGGGTAATCATTTCTGATGGCCTAAAAGTGGTCAAACAGTGTGACAAGGCAGTCGGAAGAGTTAACGGGATGCTAGGGTGCATAGGGAGGGTAATCACCAACACAAAGAGGGAAGTAATTATACAAAACAATGGTGAGACCTCACCTAGAGTACTGTGTTCAGTTCTAGAGATCACATCTCCAAAAGGACATAGACAGAATGGAGGTGATCCAGAAAAGGCCAACTGAAATGATGTTGGGCCTGCATCAAAAGCCTTATGAGGAGAGGCTGAAGGACCTCAATATGCATACCCTGGAGGAAAGGAGGGAGAGAGAGGGGATATGATGGAGACTTTCAAGTAGCTTCTGGGTATAAATAGGGTACAAGAGGAAAGCATTTTTCAGAAAAAAAGATGTTCAAGAACTAGGGGTCATGTTATGAAGTTGGAGGGGGGGTAGATTTAGGGGAAACATGAGGAAGTACTTCTTCACAGAAAGAGTGGTGGATGCCTGAAACAGTCTCCCAGCAGAAATAGTTGGAGCAGAAACTGTAATGGGATTCAATAACACATGGGATAGGCATAAGGGCTGGGAATGGGAGGGTGGTTGAGAATGGGAGGGTGAAGCCGGAGACCAAGTAGGGTCTGCAGTATTACAGTAGGTAGGGAAAATGGGCAGACTGGGTGGGCCAAGGAGCCCTTATCTGCCATCAAGTCTATGTAATCTATGTAACTCAAAACAGACTACTAGATTAATTATTAGTGTTTCCCCAGATAGGGCAAAGCAAGAGGCATCAAGTTTAGCAACGAATACTAAACTGAACTGGAAGTATCAGTAGTAGCAGTAAACATTACATCAGCGCTAACAGGCTGCTTAAATTAATTTGCAGTGCTCACCCTGATAGGGAGTTGATAGGGCCTAACTTAAGTAGGTTCAAACAGACAAGGCAGTTAACTTTTATATACAGCTTTATCAGTGTTGACATGCTCAGAGTTCTCGGCTGCTGGCTTGCCTTTCCTGGCTGTGTCCCTGGCAGACTATTAATGGTGCCCTTTGCACTCAGTCCTTAGCATGGAGGACCACAGCATGGAAGGACCATTTGGAAGAATGTAGTTAAGAAAGAGTTCAGCAGTCCCATTTGACTGCAGGCAGCTCCTGATTGTCAGTCTACAGCAGAGGAGGCACGGCTTCTGGTGTTTCTCATCTGCTGATTAGTGGTCTCCACAAGCTCCAGGAAGAGCTGTAGTTCTGGAGTTTTGCAGTTGAAGAATCAAAGCTGGGTTGGCAAATTGAAGCAAGGATAGAACAGGATTCAAGCTGAGCAGCCCTCTCATCCACAACAATGCGCTGGAGGAGTTGTTTCAGTGAATTACAGCTTGATGTTATAGGAGGGACCCTGGAATTTTAATCCATTCCCAGCTCCAGTCAGCTCTGCAGGCAGCTCCTGATTGGTGGTCTACAGCAGAGGTGGCATGGATTCTGGTGTTCCTGGATGCTGACTGGCAGTCCCAACAAGTTCCAGAAAGGACTGCAGGGCTGGTGTCTTGCAGCTGAATAATTAACACTGTTTCACCAGCTTGGAGATTTGAGGTTGAAGAATCAATGCTGGATCAGTGACTTGGAGCAAGGAGATGGCAGGATTCAGACTGAGAAGCCCTCTTGTCCCTGAGGATGTACTGGGAGTGGTGGTGATGAATTATAGCTCTATACTGGCCCTGTGGCATGCCATTCATTACCTCTCTTACCTCCCAGAACTTCCCATTCATCACAATTCTTTACATCCTTTCCTTCAACTCCCTTTCTACCTAGTCTGCACATTTTTCTTCTATGCCTAGCACTCTTAGTTTCATAATAAGTCTCCTATGGGGGGACTGAATCAATAGCCTTACTAAAGTCTAAGTACTACAGATTATATCTACTGCCTTCTCTTTGTCTACTGCTCTGGTTACCCAGTCAAAGACCTCTACAAGACCTGTCTGGCATGAACTCCCACTAGTGAGTCCATGCTTCTTGGAAACCTGCAGCCCATTTCCTTCCAAGAAATCCATTCTTCCTGTAGTATGAACTCCATTACTTTCCCCAGTATAGATATCAGGCTGACTGCTTTGTATTCTGGCTCATCTTTCCTTCAATGTTTAGGCAGTGGACCACATTTTCTGTGCTCCAGTCCATAAGAACTTCCACTGCATTTAATGTAGCAAGTAGTTAAAAATGTCCACCAGTGGAGCCACTCTTACTTTCATTTCCTCTTTAAGCATCTTGGATTGTAATTCATCTGGTCCCATACATCTGAATTTGAATTTTGAATGTTATTAATAGAGAAAAACCTTTAGACACAAGTGTCTATTTTCAAAGGTGACCCAGTCAAATTACAACACAACAACACATTACATATAATAAAATACAATAAAAATTCCAGTCCTGACTAGGGATATGTTCTGATTTCCTTTTGCATACAGTGCAGTCCAAAATATGGCATTGCCTAGCTCTGTAACTCGGTAATGTTGGTTAGATTGTTGTAAATAGTAATTCCTTTTCTCTCTGCTAATTTAGTTTTATATTCATTTTTCTTTGAGTTTTGACTTTAATTGTGGTTCTAATTTGGCAAACAGTTAATTGGAGATGTATATTTCTTAATTCTTGTTTTATCATATGATGTGCATTATACTGGTTTGTGGACTGTTTTAAAAGATTTTTAATAAACTTTAATTATAAAAAATTAAAAAATAAATACAATAATTATTCAATATATAATGTCATACTATAATACATATAAAACCATGTCACAAAAAAATGGTAAAACTATTTAAGGAATTTACACACCCTATAGTCATTTAATAGCAGTCTCAATACACGTTTGAATTGTCCTAGGCATTCACTATGTAATATATTCATTAGAAAAGTATTCCAGGTTTTCACAAATGTATTTTTAAAAGCTCCTTTATCAAGGAAGTTTTGCAATTCAGTATTTCTGATTATAATTTTTTAGTTGTTCTAGTATAATATGAATTAGAACATTTGAGGCCAGATATTTAAAGCTTTGCTCCACAAGCAAAAGGATTGCACCAGTTTTACACTGGATTAGCGCAGGAGTGCAATATTCAAAAGCGGAAATAGCGCCAGCGCACTGCATTAGCACTGGCACAAAAAGATAATGTATTCAAGGGGCAAAGCGAGAGGCTAGGACATGCATACAGGCATCATGGCATGTACAAAGTTACAGCACCGTGCAAGAGACGTTTGCGCACCATTTAGTATGGTACTATTTACTGCCTATAAAAGGCATGTCTTAACCTAGGGCAAAACACAGAAGAGGGTGTGGACACTGCAGGAGACAAGATGGCAGTCAGCAACAACACTGTGCTGCTCTACCTGATGGAGGCTATGCTGAAAGAGGAGGAGAGGGACCAAGCCCACACTGGCCCACACCGCAGGCCAAGGAGAACATATGCTGCACACTGGATGTACCGGCACAGAGTCTCCTTCGAGACATTCACTGATGTCCACTTTGTGGGCTGGTACAGGATGAACAGGGTCATGTTGAGGCAGCTATGTGAACTCCTGCATGAGCAGCTGCATCCGAACACCAGATGCAGCCTTGCCATGACAGTCATGAAAGTGACAGCTATGATGTGCTTTCTATCCACTGGTACATTCCAGACACTGGTTAGAGATACCATCAGCTGTCGCAGTCGGCCACCTCATGTCTCCTGACCTGGTTCCTCATCACCTTCCTGCCACTTGCTGCTGAATTCATAGTATTCCCTAGCATGGCAGGGGAGCACAGAGAAATCATGCAGCACTTCTATCAAGTTGCACACCTACCAGCTGTAATTGGTGCCATTGACTGCACCCACGTTGCCAGCCGTGCACCACCTGGTGACGGTGGGGATGAATATATCAACAGGAAGGGATACCATTTCATCAACTGCCAGGTGGTGTGCAATTCAATGGGGTACATCTCAAATGTCTTTGCACAGTACCCCAGCAGTGCCCATGATGCCTTCATCTGGTACCAGTTCAGGCTGTGCCAGTCATTCGAGGAACACCTGATATCCAGTGGGCACCTTATTGGTGAGTATCAGCAGCAGGCACAACACAACCCACAGCAATGCTGGAACAGTGCCAAGTACCAGCAGAATGTTGGGGGGGGCAGGATGACCATAACAGAAGGGCAGCAAACAGGTATAGTGAGTGACACAGTAAATAGCAGCTAATATGTCATGTGTTTACAGGGGACAGTGCCTGTCCCCTGTGACCCTGGCTTCTAACGCCAACCCTCTGGCCAGCAACAGTGACCAAGGAGCAGTATAATGAGGCACATGCTGCAACTAGGAATGTTATAGAAAGGGTCTTTGGCATGCTTAAGATGTGATTCTACTGCCTAGACCAGTCAGGCAGTGCCCTACAGTATAGCCCTTGCAAGGTATGTTGCATATTCCTAGCATGTTGTATGTTACCCAACATGGTGCTAAACCATTGAACACACACGCCTGAAACCAAGGAACAGTCTGAGAGCATGCCAGAGCCAGAGGTCCAAGGGATAGTAGAGCAACTCAAGAGGCAAGACCCTTGAATGGCCTGGAGGTCACAGGAACACAGGAATAAAATCACTGCAACTCTAGCACGGATGGCCAGGTGAGTGAGATAACACTGACAACAATATGTGAACAACATTGTATTTACCATGTGTACCAAACAGTGCAACACACAGAGCAGTGACAACAGTGCAATACAGTGGTGACACAGATAGGACAAATGTGCAAAGGGTCAGTGGAGGAATGTGTCCTGACTTGTCTGTGTACCTGTGAGTGTTATGTGTGACTGCAAAGCATGCATGTGTGTGGAAGTGTAGTACCTCTATAGCCATCTCCCACCATGGATCCTGACTGAATCCCCAAGGTGTACCCTGGAGGTGGGTGTACTGTGGGCCAAGGAGCCCACAGGTGATGACCGCAGTGAAGTGTGTGCTGCAGAATGACTGCAGTCAAGCATGGTCTGTCTGTGGTCGATGACCCCTGTCATCCACAGTGCCATGCTGTGCCAATGGATGAGGCTGATATAGCAGCGATGGAGGACCCCGTGACAAGACCACCTGCTCTGGTGGCACACTGGGGAACAGTAGTAACACGTCGGCGGGGTGTTCCAGTGGTGCACTGCTGACCACCCATCTCTGCATTCTGCACTGCTGCTGTGTGCTCCCTCACAGATGCAGTGAGCTCACCAAAACACTGGTGTATGCTGTTGAGGATACGTGCCATGTGGTCCTCTGCACACTGCTCTGCCTGCAACCATCCAGCAGACGCCATCTCCCCGAGGAGGGAGAGTTCCTGCCACACCTCCATATGGAAGGAGTGGAGGTCATGCTGTGCAGTGGTCTGTGACTCAGTGCAGCACGATGGAGAGGTCATGAACCTGTGGCATCCTGCTCCTACTGCAGCAGCTCACACTGGACATTGGTTGGGGGTGGCTGTTGCCTGTCTGAGGCGCATGTGTGCAGTGCTCCCTGGGCCAATGCTTGCTGACCCATGGCACTCCCTGGCCTATGGAGCTTGTCCAGTGGTACCACCTGTGCAGTTGTCTGATCATCCATCACCTGCTGCTGTGTCATGGGGCCTGGGCATGTGGGGACCGACCGCTGGACTGCAGCTGCAGTGCCACTGATGCTGGTGATACATGTGGTGGACCCTGAACATGTCCCCTGGGCAAACACATTGGGTGAACCCAGCAGCACCACCACCTGAGCCAGTTGTACTGCTGGTGACCTTGACACTTCAGCAACCTGCCCACTGTACCCAGCCCCTGCCATGTCCACCTGTCCATGGTACAGCCCTGAAGGTGACTCCCCCCCATATCGAGTTCCGCCAGGTAGTCTAGGCCCAGGACAAAGTTGATATCATCATCCTTAGGGACAGCATTGTCATCGTCATCCTGAACTGCAGCCATGCATGCTGCCTGTCCTCTGGCTGTGTGCTGCCGCAGATTCGTTGACTGATCCTGGGCCACCTGCATCCCTGATGTTGATGGTCCATCCTGGGCAGGTTTGTCAGCACACGCCACAATAACCACTGATGTAAGACACTCACCCTGTACTGTTCAGCAACAAGTACAGTGTCAGTGGCCTGTCCAACAGACAGGTATCAAACACCACTGCAACCCTGTGCAATACACAACCATGCTGAACATGCAAAATAGTGTCTGTGGAACCCCTGCCAACCTACATGCACAACAGCATGGCCAATATGCACACACCCACAACCAGAACATGACCACACTGTGCAGATGTCTCCCAGATAACACTGTGAATTTTACACCCATGCGCACCCACGTGGCACATGATAACATACAGGTGATGGAAATGCATGGCCTATAGTAACACCCATGTTGTCATGTAACATGCCTGTGTGTGTGACCACTCACACACACTGGCAGTCCACATGGAGTGTGCTGAGGCACAGTGTGATGGCCTGTATGTGAGACAGTGTCCTGCCACTGCAGGCACTTGTAGCATACACTTGTCTACTGAGCACAGGTGGACATACACACCCCATACTGCATGGTGGGCCAACACCTGCCCACAGTTGTGGACATGTGGGACCACCAGTGTGCCATAACATGTGCAGAGGGACCACACACCATGGTAGTTGACAGGAAAGCCATTCATGGTACTCACACTCCCTCTGCAGATTGAGTGGGGTCTCACATCCACTGCCCTCCACACCTTCCAGGGATACCAGCCTGATGGTGGATGCCACAACGGCCATGATTGGGTCTGTCACCCTCATTCCTATGGGCATGGGACCTCCCCCTGTGTGATGTAGTTCCCTGAGTCTGCATGCCTCATCCTTCTTGGCCCTCCACTGCATGTCATGCCACCATTTCTGCATGGCCTTTGCTGTCCTACTACAGCCACCCACAGCATTTACTTCTGCTGTGATCTCCACCCACATCTGTTGGACAGTAGCATCAGTATTCTTGTACTATCTCATTAGCTGCTCCCTCTTCTTATAGCCATCTACCAGGGCCTTCAGCTCCTCTACCGAGAACTTGAACACATGCAGCCTTGACTGGTCATCATCACCTGTCTGGACCAGAGGGTATGGCAGTGGTGAGTTCCTGGCAGCAGCAGTGTGTGTGTGCGTGTGTCTGTCTGCATGTCTGTGTGCATGTGTGACAGATGGACATGCCACGGCACATATTGGACCCAACAGGCCAGTGGCTGTGGCCCCATGACATGGGGATGGGTGCTGCTGTGTACTGTGGCCTCACACCCATGTGCCGGCCTGGCCATGTGCAGCCACCATGTCTGCCACCTGAACAGTCCTCCCACTGTGCCCCCCCAGTTGTGGCAACAACAGGGGATGGTGGGCCACAGTCGGCCAGGCTGTGGGCCAAACACACATGCACCACAGACAAGTGTGTCTGTTGACAGTGGTCATGGACTGTACTGTTGCATGGCTTGTGCCGCACCTGGCATGCCATGGTAGACATCCTAGTCCACCATACAGATGGTCAGTGTATATCAGCACACATGGATACGCCACGGTGTGCCTGACATGTACCCCCACCCACCAATTGTACATGTGCAGTGATATCACAGGTATGCGGGCAGCTGTGTAACACAGAAATTGCATACAGGGACACACGCAGTAACAGTACCAGCAACGCTGCAGCAGTGTGGGCCTACATGCATGGCCTGCTATATGTGGTCCAGCAGTGCTCTGTGTACACAGACCCAGTCCACATGTTCCAGCATCCCACAGCATAGGCAAATGTGATAGCGCTGGGCAAAACCAAAGCACAGTGCTAGCAGGCTCTGTGCAGTGCAACGCTGTTGTTGTGGTGCCGCTCGTAGTCTGCATGAGCAGTGTTGGCATGGTGATGGGGGTCACGCAGGGGTTGTGAGTGGGTCACGCATGTGCAGTAATGTCCAATGGGCTAGCACCACGCTAGTGTGT
The DNA here is from genome assembly GCA_016271365.2 of Neoceratodus forsteri. NCBI lineage: Eukaryota > Metazoa > Chordata > Ceratodontiformes > Ceratodontidae > Neoceratodus > Neoceratodus forsteri. The sequence goes on from CM028131.1 coordinate 1,255,767,804, forward strand.
CTTGTGTAGTGCCGAAGCCATTTAGCACAGCGGTACTGCACGAGTGGGCATTCACAGGCCTGTCACTGTAGCTTCAGCCAGTGGTGTTGGGGTTTTGCCACCAAAGTTTTTTGTAAAGTAATGGCAAGTGGCAGGAGAGTGAGGGCTGTGGCACAACAGGGACCACAGGTGAGGGATGCAGAAATGGCAAATATGGTCAAGCTGATCCTGCAGAGATAGTGCCAGCTCTTTGGAAAGGGAGGTCCAGGAGGGAGAAAGGCCCAGTAGGCAGGTGTGGGCCTCCACTGCCTGCCACCTATCCCAGAGGGTGGGCATCAGACACAATGGTGAGCAGTGCTGCCACCACTGTGGACCTTCATCAGAGGGAGAGGCAGCAACTGAAACGCTTCCACCAGATGATCCAGGATGGGACGGTGCCTGCACCAGGTAAGTGTCTGCCAGGGAAAGGTCACATACAGTCACATGGCAGTGTGTGGGTGCACAGACATGCACAAATGTACAGCCTCCACACATGCACATGTTGTGGCAGGGGGCCATGTCACTGCTGTGTGTGCACAGTGCACCACGGATGGTCCTCTGGTGTGCGTGTGTGGCTGCACTGTATCCCTCTCCATAACCATGCATACATTGCACTGTGTTGTCCTCACACGGCACACTGCAGTGTGTGACATTGACATCTGTGTCACACGCATACAGTGTACTGACAGACCGCACGTGAGTCATGTGACAATTGGCTCCTGGGGGGGGGATATATTGTGCATGCAGGAAGCACTGGAATGGGTAGGTGCTGTGCATGACAATGTCCATGATGTAAGTGATGCTGTTGTTCCACCTTGTCTCTACATACCACAGGTACTGCCAGGGCAGTGGCAGGAGGATCCAAGGCAGAGACGTCAGAGAGGCAAACAGCAGTGAGGGAACCGGGGATAGCACACATGAGTATGCAGTTGAGTTGTCAGTATGCATTTCAGATGCTGCAGGGTGGGTATTGGTGGTGTCACACTGTTGGGGGGGCATGGTATGGCATGCACTGTCACTTATATATGCACATGTCCATAGTATTGTACTGGTGATGGGCAGCTGCTGTTTGCATCTGTCACCCGTGAGGCTTCACATGTGGAGTTTGTGTGCCAGATGGCTGGACTGCCCACACTGACTGGTCCTCTCTTGTTGTTGCAGAACAGGGGGCATGGCCCTGTGGTGGTGCAGTTTGTTGTGTCTGTCATGCCTTTGCCATGTGTTTGCCTGCAGTACACAGCACAGTGGCCTGCACAGGCTGGCCACACACCTGTGGTGCAGTGATCACACTGTGCCATATTCGCACAGTATACATCATGCATTCCAGTCATTGTATCTGTGTCATCTCTACATCTGTGATATGGTGTCCTGGTGCTGTCCTGCAGCTTGCGCACAATGCAGCTGAATGCACGGGCTGTCCAGACCCCATGGTGGTGGCACTGTTCACCAGCATTGTTCTGTGTAGGGTTTGCTGTGCTCACTCCCTGTTGGCCACCACATGTGTTGGCAGGCATGGTCCCTGTATGCATTTGTGTACACAGAATTGGGTGCATGTCCAGCACACGACACCTTGCTGTCCACATGCACATATGCATGTGTGCCTTTGGGTTACATAGGCATATCTAGGGTATTGCTGTGTTCCCTGGTTAGGGTGTCAGTGCGTCACATGCCATGATGCTTCTCGCATGTGCTGGGGGTTGCAGGCTGTGCTGCTGAATACATTATCCTGTCATGGGTACTGCGTTATTTGTGTGTGTACATACTAGTTGGTTCTGGCATTCTCCTGGTTGCTATGTGTGCACTGCATGCAGATACCATTGGGATGGCAGTGTTGCATGGTACCATTGCATGTGAGGGGGCATACCTTCATACTAGCCTGCAGGGCACCTGTTCATGTACTGCGGCCATGTGTGCACAGTGTACATTGCACAGCATCCATCAGGTGTGTTGTGCCCAGGCATGTGCATTGTTTGTTTCACAATGTTCCTTTGCAGACACCACATGGTGTGCCTCTGCTCTGGACATTGTCTCCTGCACCACACATGCATGACTGTTGCATTGCACTTTTCTACTCCAATATGTCACTTTGTTGGTTCTATGCTGCACAACTCTGGCCTCGGTCACATACACCTCCTGGGGGGAGGGGGCTACAGTTCTGTGGGTACGTGTTGAGCATTTGCCTGGGGTTCTGTGTCCATTGCAGGTCCACATGACACACATGTGTCATGGGTGGTGTCTGTGGCTGTGCAGGGGTGTGTGGACAACAGTACACAATCTGTTGCAGTGCACTGTGGATTTCCACCACAGGCAGTGGACTGCTGGCAACTGGACACTGGTTCTTTGCTTCTGGTGTGTGTGTTGCTGCATTTATCCTGGCTCTTCCTCTGTTCCATTGGACAGCATGTCCCAATCATGTGGTTTCTGCTGTATATTTGTTGTTGCTCTGGGGCACACTGTGGTCTGCCTCTGGTAGCTGTGTAGGTGCACTGTTACGTGGCCTGCATTGGGTTTGCATGGGGCTCTGTCCCATCAGTGTTGCTGTTGATGATGGGTTTCCCATCCTGCATGGCTGTGTGGGATGGACATGTGATTCACATGTTGTTTGGGGCCTCCGCATACAGGCACAGGCCATGTGGCATGTGCACTGTTCCCATTGTTGGGTACATGGCCATGTTGGTTGGGACATGCTGTCCTTCTCTGGTGTCACATCCCATGTTCTGCACTGCTGAATGGTGTAGGGGCATCCCCCTTACATGGGCTTCTTTACCCCATAGGTCCATCTCATGTGTCAGTGTGGGCACGGAGACCAGAGGATGAACAGGAATGGGATGACCTCCTCAGGTGACTGGTTCAGCAGCAGAGGATAATTACTGAGCAGCAGGCAGTACTCATCGGGGTGGCATGCAGTATTCAAGCACTGCTGGCAGAGAGACTTCTAGCCCAGTAGCAGGTGGTGGTGCCTTGATCGCCCATTCCCTTGTTTGGTTCATTTCCACCCCCTCCACATTTGTTTGATGTTTCTGATTATTTTCCTCACTGTACATAGTTTAGGACATTGGTTATTATTGAACACTGTATAGTTGTGTTGTTTGCTGTTGCTGTTTCTATTTTTCACTGTAAATAGTTTTGCACATTGTGGATACATGTTGTAATATATTTTTCTTGTTACATTCCTGTGTCCCACGTCATTCTTGGGTTATTGTTTTGTTGGTGTCACTGCTGGGCTTTATTACAGCCACAGTCCATGTGGTTCACCATGGTGCCTGCCATCCAGGTCTCTCCTGTGGCACTGTTGTCATGACAGTTCTCCCTACACTCTCTGTAGCTTTGCATCTGCTGGTGGTTTGCTATGGGTGTTTTGGGTTTATCCAACACTTGGCTGACACAGACCACCTCCATGTGTATCATGTATGGGCTGTGTGTGTGGCTGCAACATGTGTCTTGGCCATGGTCTGTTCCCTGTTCCATGGGTGCACCTCGATGCCAGTGCTGGTAGGAATGGGACTTTGTCTGCAGGATTGTGTAGTGATTTCTCCATATAGCCATGGCTGCTGTCCATTCCCCTGTGTCCTCCCACTGTGTTTTCTGTGGTGAGCATTCCCCTGTCCTGTATTGGGAGGCTTTTTCAACTCACCCTGTGCATGGTGGGCACTGGTTGGGTTCGTATGGACACACATCCCTGGACTGTCCTTTCCATGGGTCACATCCCCACTGTCCCATCACTGCACTCTTGCCACTGTTCAAATCCATATTGTGTTGCTACATCTTGGGGTCACTCTTTGCATGTTACTTTCTTTGTACACTATGTACTATTGAGGCAGAGTGGCTATGCACATGTATCTGGGGTGAGTAGCCACTCTGCACCCACTGTGCCCCCCCCCACGTGGCATTCAGAAAGGGGGGCACACAGACCCTCTGCACCAGATCACCCACATCCACAGACATCTCCGTGTTGGTGGTGTTCCATGGGCATGCCAGCACTACATGGTATGTACTAACCCGCGTAGTGCTGGCTGCATGGGTGCAGAGGGTGGCAGGGTAGACCCTGCCATAACCCTCTGTGCACCCCCATGGTCACTACCCTTTAGTTGCCAGGGGTGCCGGACAGTGCTCCCTGTGCTGCCCTTGTCCATGAGGCAGCCAGTGAGGGCAGGGGCAGTGGGTTGGGTGACTGCCCATAATGCTGGACAGGCAACAGCACCAGGAGGTTGGGGAGGTGTCGGACCATGGCACAACATTGATGGGGCATGGCTGCTGTTGTGGGCTGGAGGTGGGTCCCAATGCCAGGGACATAAAGTGTACTAAGAGGGGTGCTGTTTGCCATGGCTGGGCCAGGGACTGACCATCCATAGGGGCCATACTACGCAAGTGCAGCATGTACTACCCCAGGTCCATGCATAGCGGCACAAGGAATCCACTATTGGACCCAGGATGAGCATCCCATTGGATGCCCACCTGGGACTACATCTCTGCCCTGGCCACCTTGCAGAGACCTGTGCACCGGGAGGAGTAGCTGTGGACGGGTGGCTGGCATTGGTGAATGTTGGTTTGGGTGCACCTGTCCGCAGGTGCAGGGGCGCGGGCAGAGTACGTGAGTTTTCCGCATACCCCCGCCCGCTTAGTGCATAGTGCCCTGCGTTTGTACATTTCACTTTTGGTTAATGTGTATTTTGCTGGCATTGATTTTGGTGGTTCCTTTGCTGTGGGTTGGGTCGCACACCGCTGTATGCTCTGCTGTTCATATTTGGGCTGCACTTCTTTGCATGCACCCCCAGTGGACATGTTTCTCCTGTGCATTGTGCTGCTGTTGCTGTGTGTACTGCCTGGTTCCTATATTCAGAGCTATGTTCTTTGTTATATTCAATGCTGTCTTACTTGCCAGGCTATTTTTGCACTGCATGCCCAGTCATGTTTGCACAGCTTCCTTTGCTCGCTATATTCAGCAAGTTTAGCCCTTTTGAATATAACGTGCTAATGGTTCCGGGCTAATTTAGCATGCCGTGCAGTGCTAATTTTTCCCAGTGGCAAAGTTTTGAATATCTGGCCTGGGACAGCAACTTACTCAAAGTACTGGTATTGTGGCTGTTAAACAGTTTTCCAACTCCAGACACTATCAAAGTAGACAATTCTAGCATTCAGTGGAAACCAGGCCAGTCTCAAATGCAGGTCACAATGATGACAATCTCTATTTGTACCTAATACAGATTGACTAATTCTATTGTATACAACTCCCATTCTATCCAATGCACTGTCTGTTGCCATAATCTATCAAAAAAAGTAACAAGCTTTGTGCCAGTAACTTATCAGCATCTGAATTAAAATTAATTTTATTTCTATATAACAGTCCCAATCTAATATTAATTTTCTTTATGGTCTGGTCAATACACTTAGCAAAAGACAGTGTAGTATCCAAGTAAACACCTAGATATTTTAAGAAAGATACTTGCTCCAGTTCCTCACCAGTAATATTTGTTCTTTTCAAAGGATCCCAATTTTGCATCTTTTTATTACTACAATACATCATTGTTTTGATCTTTTTTTTACATTCACGACTAATGTATTTCTTATAAACCACTCCTGTACTCTTTTGAGATAATTCTGAAGTGGTTTAGTTAAATCAAAAACAGATTTGCCTCTGGTTGCCAGGACTACATCATCAGCATAATAAATGACTTTGCAGTCCAGGAAAGCAGAAGGCAGATCATTCAGCAAAAGGTTGAACAGCAGAGATCACAAAATAGGCTCCTACGGTACTCTTATATTAACCACCTTCTGTAATGATACAACATTGCTCAATTTTAGTTTTTGAGACTGTTTCAGTAGGTAGTTTTGAAACCACTGGCATACATTCCTTGCCAAACCATTTTCCTGTAACCTTTCCACAAGCAACGGGCTGACCACTAAATCAAATGCTTTTGATAGATCAGTATAGACTGATCTAGCTATGTCTTCACTCTCCAAGACATAGCTGAGAAAATATATGTACTCAAGCAAGATAGTCAAGATACTACAGTTTTTTTAACTCATGTTGTGCACTTATCAAGATACCACAACCCTCAATATATGCCATTAGTTGGCTGTGTGCAGTTCTCTCCAATTTCTTGGGCAAAGTGGACAGGACTGAGATCAGCCTATAGTTTCCTATAATTGAGGTATCTCCCTCTTAATGGACTAGGACCACTGTCGATGGTTTCCGAATCTCTGGCACCACCTAAGGAAATATTAAATATTTTCCCAATTGGTACTATCACTTCATTGATAGCTATTTTTAATTGCTTAACATCCAGACCGCCACTTTCTACTCTTGCTTTTGTATTGATTTTGTTTAGGTATCTAATTACAATACCTCCCTTTCAGAAACTTGCTTAAATAAAATTTCCTCTCAACCATGGATTCCCAACTTACTTTACCATTTACATCACTTGGCGTACTTGCAATAGATGAAATGTTCTTAAAAAGGTATTAAATTCATTGCAATATCAAAAGTATCAATCAGTTTACCACATTCACTCTGCATAACTTTGGACATATGCTTTTTGTTCCTTCCCAGAACTTTATTTATACTTTCCCAAAATGTTTGGGACATGTTGGCTTTCTCCCTTTGCCTATGCTGAAAATAATCAGCCTTGGCTTTCTAAACTACTTATTACATAATTGTTTTTTATTTTTTCCCTGTCCAGACCAGAACTTCCAAATCTCAGTCATGCTTTATCTTTTTCCCTCATCAGCTGCTTAGCTTCACCTGTCAGACAATTTAAGGTATCCTCTTTTTTCCCCTTTGAATCCTTACTGGTGCAAACCTATTACATATTTGAGTAAAGCGAGTAATAAAATAATCTAAAGCCAAATTTATGTAAGGAATATGGTCCATAAAGGACCAATCAGCATCATGTTGCCTGTTTAAAAGCTGATATTGTATTATTTTAAATGTTCCTAACTTATTGTTTCTGGTTTTGGCCCAGCCATCCTTACAGTCCATTTGCATAATATGGTAGAAGGATCACTAAGATCATCTGTAAGTATTGCAATTTCTTTAACATTTTTACAATTTGACACTAGGACCCAGTTCAATATCGTCCCCATATTTGTTTTATAATTCTGCCTAATAGTCTCCCTCAAGAACTGTATTAAGTTTAAGGCAGCTATTTAATCCCTGATTCCATTATTTGTATCTTTTGACTAATCATTATTAAAATCATCAAACAATTTTTCATGATTCCCATTTAGATGTACTAGATATTCACTAAAACTATTAACACCAGTCTCAATAAACTTCAGAAGATTTGGTCTACTTTCAACCCTTTTAGCCCTTCTAACACATTTATTTCTGTTTTTTAGCCTATTCTCTTTTGGTACCCTCTCTCCCCTAGCTCCTCTAACCTAGGGTCAGATAAAAAGGCCCATCTTTCCTGCTTGTAAATACAGACTAATGTATTGGTTCAGTATCTCTGCTTTGCTTTTGTCTCCTTTCTTCTATCCTGTCTCCTTTTTTACCTTCACTACCCCTCCCCCTTACCTTGCAATTCTTTTGTATGTACCTGAAGTGGTTTAGCAAAATTGCTGAACATTTTTGGCTTCTAGAAATACAGAACATTACTGGCAGAAAAATCCACATGGTCTATCTTGTTTACCTAATTCTTTTCTGAGCCACTCCAAACTATCATTGGTCTTGCCTAGGCTAAGTGCTCTAGTGGCACTTTAGTCCCATTCCCACCTGCCCCCTCTCTCTGGTGTTTACTCTCACTAGTCCCTAGAAGTTGTCCCAGCCTGTCTTGGAACCCATTACCATCACAGCATTAAACACCTCCCTGAGCAAGCTGTTCATATATCCACCACTGTCTTCATGACAAAGCATTTCTTCACATCCTTCTTGGATCTCCCCCTACCAGCTTATAATGGCTTCTCACTGGTTGTCAGTCTTCTGTGTCACTTGAACAGGTCCAGAAAATCTGTACCATATATTCACTTCAGGAATTTGAACAAGTCAGTCATGTCATGTCTCCCCTCTCTGATGGGCAACAAGTATATTATCCCAACTAGCCACATGCTCCTCATATTTTTCCCTGCCATACCTGTATCATCTTTGCAGCTCAGCTTTGGAGGTCTCTATATAGTCCCTATCCTTGTTCAGGTGTGAGCACTTTAAATGGATACAGCACTCCAGGTACAGCCTCACTGGGGATCCAGAAAGGGGAAACAGTAACTCTACCCTCCTACTAGACTAACATCTCTGCATGCCTCCCAGCATCCTGATGACTTTTTCAAATGCTATGGTGCACTGGGACATTGAGTTTAGACTGTCACTTATGATGATCCTAAGATCCCTTTCTTCTGTGGTCTGGATTACTTTTTTTGCACCTCCCCCCATCCAATATTTCATTTTTAGGCTCCCCTGCCTATGTGCATACATTGCACTTTTCAGCATTGAACATTAACTGCCAAAACTAAGACCACCTCTCCAGTTTTTCTATGTTCCTTCTCATGACCCCGATTCCCTTCTCAGTGTTAACCTTCTGACTGGACTTTGGTGTCATCTGAGAAGAGACAGATTTTAACCTTGGTCTGTCACCAATATCGTAGATGAACACATTGAAAAGTACTAACCCCAGTAGTGATGCTTGAGGCACCCTGCTTGTCACCCCTCTGATCACTAAGTGCTCTCTATTTAGTACTAACCTCTGGGTTCTCTACCCTAACCAATTTGCTATCCACCTGGTTAGCTTTTCTTCCACCCCCTAGGTCACTGGCCTTCTTTACTAACCTTCTATGTGCACTAGGGCTGTGCAAAATGAAACTTTTGCCAGTGGAATTTTGGCAAAATTTTGCTTTTCTGAAATTTCAGGATGCACTTCGGCAACTTTGGCAGAAATTCTGACTTAGAATGGTGGAATGAATATATAAATTACTGATCAATGTATTAAACTGCAAAAAAGAAATTCTGCAGAACTGATCACTGTCAGTGGTCAGTTCTGCAGAATTTCTTTCTGCAGTTTAGTACATTATTCCGCAATTCATACATTCATTCCACAGTTTAGTTAGTCACTGAAGTGTGGAATGAATGTATAAATTGTGGATTAATGCATTAAAAGGCAAAAATAAATGTCGAAGACTTGATCTCTGAACTGTGGAATAATTACATGTATTGTGGATTAATGTATTCATCTGCAGAATGGAATTTCTCAGAACTGACATCCTGCAGTTCATATGTATTATTTTGCAATTCAGACTGAAAATTCTGTGAAACAGGGAAAAAATTCATCAAACACATTTGGAAGATTCTGATTTCACCAAAGGCAGAAGGTCAGAAAATTCTGTGAAATGTATGAAATTTCATGGAAGTTCCACAAAAGCGGAATTCACAACTTTCACCCAGCTCTGATGTTCACTGAATCAAAGCCTTGCTGAAACCCATATGCTGAATATCCACTGCCTGTCCCTTGTCCATGTCCTTTGTAAATGAAGCAAAGAACTTAAGTTAGCTTACATGCCCTCCCCTTCATGAAACCATGTCAACTCTTGGGCAAAAGCCCATTTACCTCCAGAAAGTCTACCATGTGTTGCTCAATAAAAGCCTTTAGTAGTTTCTGCACTATGTAGGTCAACTTAACCATCCTCTAGTTTCCTGAGTAATCCCTGCTAGCACTCTTATTTAGGGACACCACACCTGTACCTTTCAGTCAGTTGAATGACCCCAGTCTCCAGGGAATAGTCTTAGAAGTTAGAGTAATGAGTTATGAATGAGCTTCGTACATATCCAGCAGGCTTGAGTTTTATTCTCATAACTTGCACTTGCCTACTGTGTGACTCTAAGCAAGCCACTTAACCTCCCCAGTGTTCCTGGGTCACCCTTAAAACAGGGACTTGTGAATAGTGGGCCTTACCTAGTTACTAAAGAATACAGATCCACTACAGGCACTTCAAAAGTTATTCCTGTCTTAGTTATTTCACCACTCAGGGATGCAGTCCGTCCAGTCCCAGAGATTTGTACACTCTCAGTGCCCTTAGCCCTTTAAGCAGAATTTCAAGTGGCACTGGAGCTAATTCTAGTATTTGCATACCTCCCTGCTTGGCTGCACCTCTAAGTCTAGAAGTAGGACCCCCTCCACCATGAAGACCGAGCAGAAGTACTCACTGAGGACAGTAACCTTCTACCTATCATTTTCTACCAAGTCCCCACCTCTGATTTTAATCTCCCTATACCCTCCTTGGTTTTCCTCTTCTCTCTGACACAGTTAAAGAAAGCCTTGTTATTTTCCAAAACTCTCTCAGCTATCCTCAACTCTGTCTCTGCCATGGCCTTCCTGATGACTTTGCTGGCCTCTTTTAACTTCTCTTGGTATACTGTACAGTACCACCCTGTTGCCCTCAGATTGATTCACTCTTATCTTTGGAATGCTGCCCTCTTTGTTCCTACTGCCATTTCCACTTCCCTAGTACACCAGTTTTTTTCTGTTCCTGCTATAGAAGGCTATTGTGACCAGTACCAGACCCCGTTTGATTATCTCCAACTTATATTCTACCCCATCTATCTCTTCCAGCCCCCTCAGTTTGTCCCAGAGGATCTACCCCATTTCCAAAAATCTGCACTTTTGATATCCAGCACTATTGTCTTTGACATGGGGTGCTGGGTTTCCAGGGCTTTGGTTAAACATACTGAGTTGTGATCACTCACCCCAGAGGGTTTTTAACCCTAGCCTCTCCAACTATGTCTGTATTTGACAGTACCAGACCAAGGATGGCCTAGTCCCTGGTTGGTTCCTCCACAATTGCATAAGGAAACCATCCTGCATTAAATCAACAAGACACTGGCTCCTAACACTCCTTCCCCCGGCACCTCCCAATCCACATTTGGAACATTAGGATCCCCTATTGAAATGATGGTCCTTATAGTCTTTTTGTGTTTCAATATCATCCTCTAGCACCAATACTGCAGACAGATCATATTTTACAAAACAATGTTTTGCTAGAATGCAAAAGACAAGTATGCTTGCCCCATCTCTACCTTTCACAGGCACAGTCTAACCCTTTTGGGTTCAAAATGGCTTTGAAAATGCCCAGCCGTCTTAAAAAAGGCAATGACTCATGCAACATCATAAAAACCACGAAAAAAGAAGTCAAAACCAACCACCCCAAGCCAAATACAGTATTTGCATAAAAAATGCAGCAAACCTTCTAACCATCATATTTCCTGAATTTTATAATCTTATATAACTTGCATGCTATCAAATAAAAAAGTTTCTGTGTTGTTCTTTTAAGAGAAATGTGACATCTCACCTGGTCCACTGGTGCAGTGGTAGCAGTACCGTTCATGACGCCGATGACCACTGCTTGGGAATAAGCCTGAGTCATTAGAGGTATGGCCTGGGGAGATGAGCTCATCATCCCAGATGAAATTCTCCACCTCAAGGAGGGAGGGAGGAAGTTCGGACTCCACTGCACTATCACCACCTGGGTGACCACAGGTGGCAATACAGTCAGAGCCAAGGAACTGTGAGGGAGGACAGCAATGCATTGCAGTGCACATGGGCATCAGGAGTTTGGCTTCGCAGTGGTAGAGAAACAGTACAACAAGAAAATCCTGGACTGATATAGAAGGACATCCACCCCTTACCACAGGCCCCACACTGCTGACTGTGGTTTTCTCTACACTTGCACCTACCGAGTTTCTGTTGGGAGCTAGGGTCCACCCCCGATGGCCCGGCCCTAGGGGGAAAGCTAGGGTGGAATGAAGATGAGGTAGGTTCTGGAGAAGGCAGGTAGTGAGAGGATGAGGACCAATGGGGGTCGGTCAGATAGCAGGAGAAAAAGGCACACTAAATAAAAAAAAAAGAAATGTGAACTCTCTTGAATTTTTTTTTTTTTAAATAAGGATATTGCCACCTAAATGAATCCATTAGAAATGAGTACTTTAAAATCTTTTGAAGGACAAACAAAATTCTGTACAATCTGCCATTACTGTAGATTGCACCAGTTGTCTGAGATTTCACTTGAAAATCCACAGCATGTCTAATCCAGCCAACTAAGCCCTTTACAGATGCAGTCAGTGCACTGAGTCACCAGGGTCTTTCATTTCATTGTTCTTTTCTTCACCAATTGTGAACATGCCTGTGTGGAAATGTCTGGTAACTATGTAGTTCTGTATAATAAGCTGTGATGTTAGTGGGCCATAACAAATTTAGAAAGTATGGTATAGCAGTTAGCATTAGCGCCTGATATATTTAGTGCAACGACTCTGGTTGTACATATTAGTGCCTGATATAATTAGCGCTCAGTTCTTACCGCTGGAGTATAGCTAGCATGGCAGACTATATTAGCGGTCTGTTTATAGTAGCAGTTCTTTGCTTTTGGCTAATATAGCTACTATAAATGGAAAGCTAATATAATCTGCTATACAGTATCATGTAGAAACCTGATCCCTCATTGATATAATTGCAAGTATAGATTTCAAGTTATTTGTTATACACCTCGTAGAAATGACAAAGGAGGATGGGTAAGGGTAGCTCGTGAATTTTTCAAATGCAAGAATCCCCAGGACCAAGCTGGGTTATGGAACTCTTAGTTTCTGTCACTGCTATTTCTCAGCATGATTTGCTGCTCCTTCTTCCGGAAGGTCAGCCAGACTTTGTCTTTCTCACAGTTTCATTTTTCTACTGGGATTTCAACCTAACATATTTCAGTACTGCATTGTCAGAATGCAGGACAAACAGCTGGACTGAATAAAATGGCCTTGATTCTTCTTACAGCTAACCAGCTGATGAAGCCAGCTCAGGTTGCCTGGTTTTCTTTGCTTATTCTTTTTTAAACCTCCTGCTTTTAGAAAGAAGAGTGTATCAAATATGTTTGCGCAATCATGTGTGTGAGAAGTCAGAGATTAACAACGCATACATTCCATTGCACACAGTTCAAATGTAAAGCAGGATTTGTGCACCTTCTACTTTACTCAGAAAATGGACCGAAATACTGAACTGCTTGGCTGTTTTGCAAAGCAGGAGATACACAGCTGCACAAGGGCATGGAGCAGTGCACACAAAAGGTAGCGAATGACCGTACTGCACTGTATGTGTGCAAACTCTCTTAAATATGTCACTAATACCTACTACAAAAGATGCCGATATTTTCTTGATATCTGTTGCATATTTACAAAGGATCCATCAGATCATTCTAATGCTCAAGCAAATGTTTTATACGCATAAATGAAAAGAAAATGTTACATATACAGACAGATGCATCTTTCAAGTCTCAGTCTTTCCCCATCCTTGAGGTGACACATAAAAAAAACTGTGGTCCCATTTCTGTGTTTGCTTGCATGCATGTGCAAGAAACACATAGCGTCAGCTTTCTTCACAAGCAGGTTGTGGAGGCGTGGCAGTGTTGTGCCGAATGGCAGCAGCCCATTCAGGGGCTGGTCTCTGCCTGGCCAATAGAGAAGCATGCCCTGGATCACCACAGTTAACAAGCAGGCCACTACATGAAAGGAATTGAATTGCTGCAATCAGGGAGCACCCCGTCAGTACGCAATCAGCTGTTCGGAATGCTCCCTGACAGCAGCAGTCAATTACAGAGCTGCAAGCTGCTGGATCCCCCCCCTTTAGTGTGCCTTTCTGGTGAAACACTTGAAGAAAATAAAACGATGGGGTAGCCCACCCCGTCCAGCATAATCCTCCCCTTTCCAAAATTCTCCCAGCCAAGGGTGCCCAATCCCGCGTGCTTGCCACCACCACCCACCACTATGTGCCGACAGGATGCCCAAGCCCTGTCAGCATGCCCCTTATTCATCATTTTGCTGATGGGAAGCCCACCGGCAGCATAATGCTCACCTCTCCAGTGTCTTGTCTCGCCAGGGGTGCCCAACTCCCTTGGTTCTTGTCTCCCTCACCCCCAATAGGTACCAACGGGGTGCCCAACTCTGTCAGTTACAGCAGTCCCCCAAAATAGTCAGGTGGCATGCCTGGAGCCTCACCCCAGCTTGCCAAACAAAATGTCCCTGTAATAAAGAAAACCTTCCCAGATGTTTTTTTTAAATAAACCTGTAAAGTGGAAACGTCCCTTGTCGATTTCTCCCCAACCTGCACTCATCCTCTCTGCATACCCCACCTCCTCACACCCCCCCTCACCCCATACTTAACCTCTGGAGCCTGGCGTGACGATCTTCGGTGGACCGGGTACACGTCTGCCCTCTTCAAAGCCGACCACAAACTGAAGAAATGTCGGTAAGCTGTATGATGGGATAGATAGGGTTTTTTCAACTTTGGTGCATATCTCAGGCACTTTGGGGAATTTTGGCACCAAATTTTCAACATGGGGTTCTTAAGACCCCATCTCATGAATTCAGTCACTGTCATTTTGTTATTTGGTCCCGAAAGGTGATTTTGTGGTCACTGCGTGGAACCACCTTTCAGGACTGATTAATGAAACAACAGTGTCACAATTCATGAGGTAGGCCCCCCAAAACACTATGTTGAAAATTTATTGAAAATATTCCCCAAAATGACTGTTTTACGAGCGTGAATTGCGCAGTTGCTACGCACGCTCGTAACTTCAAGCAATTTTTATATTTTTACTCCAGATTTTCAACATTGTCATTTTATCACACCTTCTTATGAACAGTATAGCTGTCATTTGTCACATCTCACCTAAAATGTGTTTTTGCACATGTAGCGCACAATGGTGGGGTCAGTGTGTGAAATCAATGTTCAGGAAAGATTAAGAATATCACAGTGACACTGTTCATGAGGTAGGCCCCCAAAAACCCTATGTTGAAAATTTGGTGAACAAATTCCCCAAAATGACTGTTTTACAAGCATGCGTTGTGCAGTTCCTACGCACGCTCGTAACATCAAGCATTTTTAATATTTTCACTCCAGATTTTCAGCATTGCTATTTTACCACACCTTCTTATGAACTGTATAACTGTCATTTTTCACATTTCACCCGATATGTGTTTTTGGACATGTAGAGTACAATGGCGTGGTCGGTGTGCGAAATCAATGTTCGGGACAGATTAAGAAAATCACAGTAACACTGTCCATGGGCAGAGGTCTTAAACTGGCTATGTTGAAAATTTGGTGACAAAAGTCCTGAAAATGACTGTGTTATGAGTGTACATTGTGCAATTTCCACGCACCCTCGTATGTTCACAAATTCATAATCTTTCAGTCCAGATTTTCAACATTGGCATTTTTCCACACCTCCTTATGAACAGTACAGCTGTCATTTTTCACGACCTGGCTGAATTGTGTTTTCACAGTTCTGGCGCAGAATAGCGTGGTTGCTATGGGAAATCAGTGTTCATGATAGAGTAAGAAAATTACCGTGACTCTGTTCATGAGCGGAGGTCCCAAAATGCCTGTGTTGAAACTCTGCTGTAAAAAATCTCCAAACTAATTACATTACGGGTGTGCTTTGCGTAGTTTCTATGCACACTCATAACTACATAAATTTTTTTTTATATTTTAATTCCAGATTTTCAACATTGCCATTTTCTACACCTCCTCATGAACAGTACGGCTGTCATTTTTCACATCCTGTTCAAAATGTGTTTTCACACCTGTGGCGCCAAATGCTGCAGTCGCTGTGCAAAATCACCTTTCGGCTAACAAACTGATAGTGTCTCTGTTCATGTGGTGGGATCACAAAAAGCCCATGTTGAAAACTTGAAGTAAAAATACCAAGAAACGCCCAGGATGTTAGGGTTTTCAACCATAATGCCCTACAGGCATCAGGGATGTGACTTGGGATTGTCGACAATAATGCTCATGCCATTCCACCCTCTAACCACGCCCTGCAGCCAGTGACAGGCTTTGAGGTGTTCCTTGGACTCTTTGGCCTCAGAATCCATCCCATTCTCCTATACTGCACCCATTTCAGCATATTTCCTTATTGAATAAGATAAGTAAAGCCAGAACACCCAAGGCACATCTCAACACTTGTCAGTGTCTGCAGGGTAGGGTGAGGGGAAATGTTGTGACTGTTATGAGCAATGACCCAATGGCACACCCCAGTGCCTTCCCATCTCTGCAGGATGAGGGTGAGGTTGGCATCAGTTTAGTACTTCACTGCCATTCCTATACTGCATGGGCCTGATTCTCATAGGGACCTGCATCTGGCACAAGCTGTGCCAAGCAGCAGCACCTTGCACCAGTGCCTGGTGCACCACGGACCCTGCACCTGATTCAGGTACAGGAGTGGTCCCAGCGGCTAAGTCCCCATGCTAGTACTGACCATAACCCTGTGGCAAACCCCTGGTGCACTGCACAGGTCCACCACAGGCCACCAGAGTCTAACACAGGACCCCCTGTCCCACTAGGTAATGGGCATGTGGACCCAACCTGATGAGTCGATGTCCCCCCACCATGTTTGGTGCAACTGGCGCCTGGCCAGAGAGGTGAGTGGTGGGATGTGCTGGGCACTGGGGAGCAGTCTGTACTGGTATACAGGGGGGTTTGGGCACCACCTGCTGGGTCATGGGTGGGCACTGCAATAGCACCGATGGGGCAGGCATCAGGGATCAGGAGAGCTGCATCAGGACCGGGGTACCAACATGGTACATAGGTGGCATCGGGGAGCTGTGAGGGGTGCCATTGGACCACTAGGATGGGGCAACACATACAGGGCCACACTCTGGGGTGTATGGTGGGTGAACCATCAGCCATGGTATGTCACACACAGGCATGTCACCCAGGGGAGAATGTCTAAGTCCCCTTATGGCTACCCTGGCTGGTCTAAGGCACTTAGAATTTCTCCCACCAGGTGATGTCTGTTAATCGCAGGATGCAGCTTGCATCAGCCACAGTCCCCCTACTGCCATGCTGCAGTGCATTGCAGGTGCAAGCCCTGTTTGGGACAGGGGGACTGCGGTCGATGCAGGCCACCTTTGTGAATCGCACAGAGGGCAATCATAGACGCAAGGTGCACCTTGGACCATATCTGTTCACTGCAGGCACCTTGTGTCTGACACAGGGCTTTGAGAATTGGGGCCCCATCTGTCTAACTCCTGCACTTCCACTGTTAATGCCAGCATGCAACCATTTGGCATTGACAAATGCTTGTGTAGTAAGCTCTGGCCCATAAGAGGCTCACAGGTGACCAGTGGGAAACTCATTAATTAGGAACAGACTGCATCTCCTTTTTAATGTCTTTATAAGTGACATTGCTGAAGGACTGGAAAGAAAAGTATGCCTCTTTGCAGATGACACAAACATCTGCAGCAGGGTTCATACACAAGGAGGTGTGGAAAGCATGAGAAGGGACTTGGTAAGGTTGAAGGAATGGTCAGAAGTATGGCAGCTTGGATTCAATGCAAAGAACTGCAAAATAATGCACCTGGGAAACAAACAACAACAAAAATGGAAAGGGACCTGGAGATAATCATATCAGATGACCTTAAGGTTAGAAAGCAATGTGAGAAGGCAGTAGGAAAGGCTGGGGGGATACTGGGATGTATAGGAAGAGGCATCACCAGCAGAAAATAGGAACTTGTTATCCTTCTGTACGGGTAATTGGTGATACCCCATCTGGAGTACTGCTTCCAGTTCTGGAGACCTCATCTCCACAAGGACATAGACAGGATGGAGACAGTCCAGAAGAGGGCAACTAAAATGGTGCAGGGTCTGCAAGAGAAGCCATACGAGAAGAGACTAAAGGAGCTTAATATGTATACCCTTGAGGAAAGAAGGAAGGGGGGACATGATAGAAACTTTTAAGTACCTCAGTGGAATCAACAACGTCCAAGAGGGAAGCATCCTTCAGAAAAGGAGATGTGCAAGAACAAGGGGACATAATTCGAAGATAGAGAGGAGACAGCCCAGAGGCAATGTGGGGAAGTAATTTTTCACAGAGAGGGTAGTGGACACATGGAACAGCCTTCCTGAGGAGGTTGTGGGCTCTAAAGCTGTGGGAGAATGCATGGGACAGACATAAGTCAGTTCTTGTGGGGGTAGAAAGAAATAGGCTGTTGGTTAACTAGGATCTGCAGCTTATCCTGTATGTAGGGAAATGGGCAGACTAGGTGGGCTAAGCAGTCCTTATCTGCTGTCAAAGTCTATGTTTCCATCTCTCCTGTCTTCAAGCTCAGCCCAGGCTAATATACAAAGACTTTTATCTCATTTCTTATGAGTCTTTCTTAAACATGTTTTATCTGTTTACAGGAGTGCACCTGATTTGAGGCCAAAATCAAAAGTTACTAGTTATAGTAGCAGAGGCTCCCCCCCCCAGACACACACACACATATACACACACCCCGAAAAGCTGCTTAAAAGCCTGCAATTCATTCAAATCAATTCCATTTTCTTGCTTAGTTGGGGTTCAGTGCCAACAAGTGTAAAATCATGTACCTAGGGCATAGGAACTCCGATGCTGAGTATAGGATGACAGGAAGTACTGATACTCACTAAACATGAAAGGGTCCTTGAAGTTATTTTATCAGAAGATTTCAAGATGGCAGTACAGTGTGACAAGGCTATGGGCAGGGCAAATTGGATTCTGGGGTGCATAAGGAGTGTCATCTCTAGTAGGAGGAGGAGGAGGGATGTTGTGCTGCCATGGTATCACTCCCTGGTATACCCCCAGCTGGAGTACTGTGTCCAGTTTTAGAGTCTACACTTCAGAAAGCACATAAGGTGCAGATTTTCCAGAGGAGGGCAACTAAAATGGTTCAGGATTTTCACAGGAATCCCTACAAGAAAAGGCTAAAGAATCTTAACATGTACACTCTGGAAGAGAGGAGGACAAGAGGTGACATGATCAAGACCTACAAAGTACCTCACAGGGGTAAACCAGGTACAGTTGGGGAGTCTCCTTCAAATGAGGATAAGCACCCAAATCAAGGGACATACAGTGAAGCTGGGAGGGAGGAGTTCAGGATAAAGGTGAAGAAATATTTCTTTACTGAAATGGTGGTAGACGCCTTGAACAGACTGCCAGGAGAAGTGGTGGAAGCCAAAATGGTAAGAGGCATGAAGCATGCATGGGATAAACATAGGAGTATATTAGAAAAAGGGGGAGGAGGGCGTCAACAGAGATCAATAGGGCTATGGAAGTGGAGTAGGTTCAAGTTAATTGCAGGAAAAATCCATTGAGCAAGTTTATTCACAAGGAGGCCCTGATGGACACAGGCAGAATAAGACATGCAGTAACATATTCAGGCAGGAGTTACAAGTACGTAGAGAACACCTGGGCAGATTGGGTTGGCTAAATGGTCCTTTTCTGCTGACAAATTCTATGTTTGCTTGCACGCATGTGCAAGAAACATAGTGCCAACATACAAATTTTCGTAAGTGTGCCACCCTGCTTCCAATGCCCTGCTCCTTTTTGCAGGCGCGGCCTCACCGCAGCAAAAATGTCCGAGCTGTCTATGACAGTAGTTCAGATGCAGTGGCAT
Source organism: Neoceratodus forsteri (assembly GCA_016271365.2). NCBI lineage: Eukaryota > Metazoa > Chordata > Ceratodontiformes > Ceratodontidae > Neoceratodus > Neoceratodus forsteri. The sequence continues at coordinate 1,255,787,200 of CM028131.1, forward strand.
ACAGTTGAAAGCAAAAGACCGCTACAATCAGCGGTGGTAACATGTCATCAATTTACATACTGCCATCAGCAGTATGCAAAGTGCCTACACGTCAGCACTGCATCTGAACAACTGTTATAGACAGCTCCTTTTTTTTCTTGCCCCCCCAACGACCACCCATGTAGCATGCTGGAAGCCCACCCCAGCAAGCTCATGTGCTCCCCCCCGCACACTGTATGGCCGATGGGGTTGCCCAATCCCCTGTCGGCTCCACTGCCCCCCCAAAACAGACTTCCAGGTGCCACGCTGGGAGCCCACCTCAGCATTGCAAAAGCCCCTATGGCCAAGGGTGTGCCCAATCCCCCATCGGCTCCACTGCCCCCCAAACAAGCTTCCAGCTGCCATGCTGGGAGCCCACCCCAGTGTGGCAAAAGTCCTGCTTTGTCTTCCTAAAAAGGAAAAAACAACAACACCTGTAAAAAAAAAAAAACATGGTCCCTCATTGACTGTCTTCCCCCTTCCCCCAACCTGCGCCCACTTTCTGAGCACCCACCTCCCCACACACCTCCTGAACCCATACTTACCTCCGGAGCCAAGCGCGACGATCTTCGGTGGACCAAGAACACGTCTGCACTCTTCAAAGCTGACTGCGAACTGAAGAAATGACGGTAAGCTGTATAATGGCATAAATGTTTTTTTTTTCAACTTTGGTGCATATCTCGACCATTTTTGAGAATTTCTTCACCAAATTTTCAACATGGGGTTCTTGGGGTCCCACCTCATGAATTCAGTCACTGTGATTTTGTTATTCAGTGACAAAAGGTGATTTTTCGGTCATTGCATGAAACCACCTTTCTGGACCGATTAATGAAATGACAGTGTCACAGTTCAAGAGTTAGGCCCCCAAAAACCCTATGTTGAAAATTTGCTGAAAAAATTCCCCCAAATGACTGTTTTAAGAACGTGCATTGCACAGTTCCTACGCAAGCTCGTAACTTTGAGAATGTTTAATATTTTCACTCCAGATTTTCAACATTGACATTTTACCACACCTCCTTATGAAAAGTACAGCTGTCATTTTTCATACCTCACCCAAAATACGTTTTCACACGTTTAATAGTTTCATAGTTTAGTACAAGCTCAGGAGGCCGAAGCCTATTTGTGAGCTCGCCACCCAAGGATGGAATAAAGCTATATATAATCAAATTTGGAGTCGCCCATAAATTGATCCAAGTTATGTTTAAAGGTGTCGATGGTTTTACTTTCTACAACTGAAGCTGGTAAAGTATTCCATAGGTTAACAATTCTTTGAGAAAAACATATGCTTCTCTTTTTTGGTTCTACAGTTTATACATTTAATCTAAGGTTGTGAGATCTTGTCTGTGGTATATAGAGATTTGTTTCAATACCTAAAGTATCAGTAAGCCCGTGTTCTCTTAAGGCTTTAAAAGGCAGACATAGATCACCACGCAACTGTCAGTATTGGATAGAATATAGATTCAAGCTTTTTAACCTATCGCTGTATTTTTTGTCTTTCATACCATGGATTTTTTAGTCATTTTTCTTTGTACTCCTTCAATTTGTTTTTTACCCCAAACCGTAGTAGGTGTACAAAATGATGCACAGTATTCCAATTGTGATCTTACCAGACTAGTGTAAAGAGATAGTATAACCTGGGCTTGTCTGCTTTTAATGTTTTTCCATATATATAGCCCAGTATTCTTTGGCATTTCTTGACTTTGAACAATGTATTATTTTCAAAATTGAGTGAGTTATCAATGTTTATCCCAAGATTTTTCATTTTCTGTTTCTTGTAACTTTACATTATTAATATAATAGTTGTTTTTCAGATTATTGTGACCCATGTGCATTACCTTACACTTTGTTTCGTTAAACATCATTTTATTGTCTTGTGCCCATTTTTCTAAGCCTTTTAATTCCTTTTGGAATGTCAGGACTTCTTCACTGGAGTTAACAATGCAACCTATCTTACAATCGTCTGCATATTTTGATATCCAGACTTTGTCGGTTGTCTTCATAGTATTTATTACGATGTTAAATAATACCAGGCCCAGCACTGATCCCTGGGGCATCCCACTACTAACCTCTTCCCATGGTGATCTAGCCCCCTTTATCACAATACATTGCCTACAATTGTGTAGCCATGATTTTATCCAATCTATTAGAGTACATGAAAATTTTAAGTTTGTCAAGTGTTCTAGTAATGTTTTATGGGATTCTGTATCAAATGCCTTTGCTAGATCCAAAAATATTATATCTACTGGGAGACCAACGTCTAGGGCAGCACTAATATTCTCAAAAAAATGAAGTTGGTTAGTTAAACATGATCTTCCCTTTACAAACCCATGCTGTGTTATATCATGGAGATTATTCAGATTCAAAAAGTGTTCTATTCTGAGTAAAATTAGCCTTTCTAAGGTTTTTCCTATAACTGAAGTTAGACTTATTGGATGGTAATTTGATGGCAAGTTTTTATTTCCGGATTTATAAATCAGAGTAACAACTGCTTCCTTCCAAGCAGGTATACTTTCTCCAGCTTTTATAGATAGATTGAACAGCTTACAGAGGGGGCCTGAGATGTGTGTCGCTATTTCTTTAAGGAAAGTTGGGTGTATACTGTCCAGACCCGCAGATGAATTTATTTTTAATTTCTGTAATTTCCTCAGAATTTCTTCTACAGTAATAGGAGTAACATTAGTATTATTGTATTCTGTTTCAGAACTGTTACATTGTTCCTTAGCTGTTAATGTAGTAAGGAAATAGTTATTGAATTCTTTAGCCATTTGAAGTTCCTCACTGATGATGCCATTATCTGTTTGTAAAGGGCCTATTGTAGACTTAAAGCCTTTTAAGGAACCTTCATAATTATAGAATTTCTTTTGATTATCTAGTGTGTTTGTTGCTAAATTATTTTCTATGTCATTCTTTGCTTTCTTAATTAATTGTTTTGTCCTGTTTGACACTTTTTTATACCTATTCCATGAGTTTTGAGATGGATTTTTCTTATGGTTTTCATAGCATTTATGCTTTTTATTGATTAATCTTTTAATTTTGTTGTTTCACCAAGCAGGGTTTCTAATCCCCTTTTTATAGTTCTTCCTGTTTGGGACACAGGTCTCCAAACAGTAGTTAAGTTTAGTCTGTATGAAAGTCCAAGTTTGATGAATATTAAGTCCTGACAATTCTGTATCCCAGTCACAAGTAGACAATATTGATTTATTTTTGGGTAATTAGCTCTGTTATAGGCTTTAATTAAAGTATTCCCTTTAGTTTCTGGTGTTTGTGCTTGAATGTGAAACATAATCATGTTGTGGTCACTGTTTTCGAGAGGTTCTGTGATTGTAGATCATTGTATTGCTGATCTCATATTTGTTAAAACAATGTCTAAGATAGTGTTGTCTCTAGTTCCTTCTTGTACTAATTGTTCCAGGTCTTGAATAAGTATAATTTCCAGGAAGTCTTTCTCTATACTTCCAGTACAACTGTATTTAACCCAATCAATATTAGGAAAATTTAAATCCCCCATTAATATATAGTTATCAGTTGGTTCAAAGTTGTTTATTGTTTTAAGGAATTCAGTATTCTGTTTTCTATTTAGGTTTGGTGGTCTGTATGCCAAACCTATACATAGTTTTTTAATTAGTGGAGCAGAAATTGAATCAATCTCTACCCAGAATGTTTCACTTTCACGTAACGCACATTGGCACAGTTGGTGTGCAAAATCAATGTTTGGAACACATTGCGAAGATCACAGTGACACTGTTCATGAACAGAGGTGTTAAAATGGCTATGTTTAAAATTTGGTGACAAAAGTCCATAAAATGACTCTGTTACGAGCATGCATTTTCACACACCCTTGTAAGTTCACGAATTTGTAATATTTTCAGTCCCGATTTTCAATATTGACATTTTTCCACACCTCCTTATGAACAGTACAGCAGTCATTTTTCACACCTGGCTGAAATGTGTTTTTGCACTTCTGGCACAGAATAGCGTGTTTGCTATGGGAAATTAGTGTTCGGGACAGATTAAGAAAATCACAGTGACACTGTTCATGAGTGGAGGTTCCAAAATGTCTATGTTGAAAATCTGCTGTAAAAATCCCCAAACTAATTACACTACGGGTGTACATTGTGCAGTTTCTACGCATGCTTGTGACTTCACCAGTTTTTGTATATTTTCACTCCAGATTTTCAACAATGCCATTTTTTACACCTCCTCATGAACAGTACACCTGTCACTTTTCACATCCTGTTCAAAATGTGTCTTTGCACCTGTGGCGTCAAACGGCGCAGTCGCTGTGCAAAATCACCTTTCGCCTAAAGAACTGATAGTGTCACTGTTCATGCGATGGGGTCACAAAATGCTCATGTGGAATACTTGGAGTAAAAATATCAAGAAACGCCCTGGGCGTTAGGGTTTCAGACCATAACGCCCTACCCTGTAGGGACTGACAGGCCTCAGGGGTGTGACTTGGGATTGTCGACAGTAATGCTCATGCCATTCCACCCCCACCCCCACCGTGCAGCCAGTGATAGGCATCGAGGTGTTCCTGGGCCCTTTGCTCTCAGAGTATACCCCATTCTCTTATACTGCACCCATTTCAGCGTATTCCTTATGGAATGAGGTGAATGTAAAGCCCAAACACCCCAAGGCACACCTCAACACTTGTCAGTGTCTGAAGGGTAGGGTGAGGTGAAATGTCATGACCGTCATAGGCAACAGCCCAGAGGCACACCACAATGCCTGTCCATCTCTGCAGGATGAGGGTGGAGTTGGCATCAGTTCAATACTTCAATGCCATTCCTATACTGCATCTGTCTAACTCTTGCACTTCCACTGCTAATGCCAGCAAGCAAACATTCGGCGTTGACAAATGCTTGTCTCATCTCTGGTGGTGGCCCAGGTAGGAGATCCCATGACATTTCTTGTTTCAAGAGTTGGGAGGATGTGTCCCCAGTAGCCTAGCAAGCACTCCACCTCATAGTAACAAAGGTTCAAATTAAATCTGTCTGTGTGGGGGTCTTAGCATCTAATAACTGCTGCATGTATACTCTACAGTATCTGCAGTAAGGAGTCAATAAGACATGCCAGGTAGTGGGTTATAGCATGGTCACTGCATGGCTGGGGCATTGTAAGGCACAAGGCCTGCACCCCTTTCCTTCAACTCCTGGAAGTGGAGTGATCCTAGTAAAACCTTAACCCGAGAGTGTCTTATTGCACTTATAAGTTGTTGTTTTTTTTTTTCAAATCAAATTTTAAAAGAATTTTAAGTTTGAAAAGTTCTAAACAAGATTTCATGAATTCCTTTTTAAAAAGTTGCCCCACTACAGGTGGATGCCACTGGGGGCACTAACGTGATCTGGCACTGTCTATTTCTCTTTTTTCTTTCTTTCTGTGTCCTTTAAGGTACTCTTTAATAGGGATTTGCACATACTGTAGAGATCATAGAAACATAGAATTTGACAGCAGATAAGGACGACTTGGCCCACCTAGTCTGCCCATTTTCCCTACCTACTGTAACACTGTAGACCCTACTTGATCTCCGACTTAGCCCTCCCCTCCTTATTTACTAAGGTTCCCTTATGTCTATTCCATGTGTTCTTGAATCCCATTACAGTTTTTGCTCCCACTACATCTGCTGGAAGGCTGTTCCAGGCATCTACCACTCTTTCTGTGAAGAAGTACTTCCTTACATTTCCCCTGAGTCTACGCCCCTCTAGCTATATAGCATGCCCCCTTGTTCTTGAGCATCTTTTTTTGTGAAAAATACTTCTCTCTTGTATTTTGTTTACACCCGTGAGGTATTTGAAAGTCTCTATCATATCTCCCCTTTCCCTCCTTCCTCCAGGATGTACATATTGAGGCCCTTTAGTCTCCTCTCATAGGGTCTCTGGTGCAAATCCTGCACCATTTTAGTTGCCCTACTCTGGACCACCTCACTTTGTCTATGTCCTTCCAGAGATGTGGTCTTCAGAACTGGACACAGTACTCTAGGTGAGGTCTCACCAATAATTTATACAGCGGTACCACCACTTTCCTCTCTTTGCTGGTGATACCCCTCCCTACACACTCTAGCATCTCACTGGTTCTCCATACAGCTTTGTCACACTGTTTGGCCACCTTTACATCATCAGAAATGTTTACTCCCAGATCTCTTTCCTGTTTGGTGGTTGTCAGTACCACTCCCCCCATCTTGTGCTCCACCCCTGGGTTTCTATGCCTAAAGTGTATGGTTTTGCACTTCTTTGCATTGAAACTTCATTGCCACACTCTTGACCACTTCTCAAGCTTTCTTAGATCCCGATTAATTTTTTCCACACACACCCAGAGTGCCTACCCTATTGTACATTTTAGCATCATCTGCAAAAAGGCATACCTTTCCTTCTAGCCCCTCTGCAGTGTCACTAATAAAGGCATTAAAGAGGTCCAGTCCCAGTACAGATCCTTGCGGCACCTCGTTGGTCACCCTCCTTTCTCGGAGTGAACTCCATTTACCACCACCCTCTGTTGCCTATCCCACAACCAATTCCTTACCCAGTTTACCATTTTTGGACCCGCTCCCAGGCTATCCAGTTTATTTACTAGTCTCCTATGTAGAACTGTGCCTAAGGCCTTATTCAAATCTAGATAGGCCACATCCACAGCTTCACCCTGATCTGCTTCTCTGGTCACCCTGTCAAAGAAATCTATCAGATATGTTTGACATGACCTCCCCCCAGTGAATCCATGCTGCCTTGGGTCCTGTAAGCTGTTGGTTTTAAAATATTTCACAGTCCTTTCCTTCAGTAGTGATTCCATTAATTTCCCCACCACTGAAGTCAAGCTGAGTGGCCTATAATTGCTAGCTTCCTCTCTGCTACTACTTTTGTGAAGTGGGACTCCATCTGCTCTCCTCCAGCCCTCCGGGACCACTCCCATCACCAGTGAGTGGTTGAACAGGACTGTCAGAGGTGTAGCTAGAACTTCTCTGAGCTCCTTCAATATCCTTGCATGTATCCTGTCTGGCCCATTGCCTTGTCTACTTTCAGATTTGCCAGTTCCTTCAGGACTCTCTCCTCTGTGAATGGACTAGTGTTCGCCTCCCTTTCTTCGACACTCCTGTCACTTATCTGTGATCCCTCACCTTTCCCTTCCTCTGTAAACACTGAACAAAAAACTGTTCAGGATGTCTGCTTTTCCAGGCCCCACTCTACACAGCCCTCCCCTTCCTTCTTTAGCCTGACAATCCCTCCCCTGGTTTTTCTCCTTTCGCTTACATACCTGAAAAATGTCTTATCCCCTTTCTTTACTGCCTGGGCTATTTTCTCCTTCGTTTACACCTTTGCACTCCTGACTGCTTTCTCTGTCTCCCTCTGCTTCTCATGATAACCATCCCTATCCTCGTACCTCTGTGCCTCCCAGTATCTCCTTAATGCTAACTTTTTGCCCTTACCTTACCAGCCAAATCTTTTGAGAACCATAGCAGTCTCTTTTTTTCTTGCTTTTGTTTACTTGCCTGATGCAGAGGGTTTGTGCCTTCCCTATGGCCCTTTTAGTTTCACCCACTGTACTACCACTCCACCCTTGTTATCCTCCCCCTACCAGGGCAACCTTGAGGCATTGCTCCATCTTTGCAAAGTCAGCTCTCCTGAAGTCTAGGGCCCTCACCTTTGTGTGGTTTGATTCTGGCACAGTATATACTGTATATTGAATCACACCATACGGCCACCTGCCATGACATCTGCAATATTGTCCCCATTGGTGAGCACAAGATCCAATATTGCTCCCTCATGAGTGGGCTCTCTTACTAGTTGCCTGAGGAACACCCCCTGCATGGAATCCTGGATGTCCCTACTCCTAGCTGAAGCTGCAGCTGGGATGCTCCGATCCACATCAAGCAGATTGAAGCCCCCCACCAGCAGAAGCACCTCCTACCTAGTTGCCATCTTTTGGATGGCATCCACCAATATCTTATACATCCCCACATCCTGGAGGTCTGTAGGTTACACCAGTGTGAAAAGCAGTTCCATTCCCTGTCTCTAGGGTAACCCACAGTGCCTCCACCCCTACCTGTATTCCTTGTGTCTCTATAGCTTTTATGCTATCCCTTACATAAAGAGCCACTCATCCCCCTTTCTTACCCTCCCTGTCCTTCCTGAACAGAGTCTAGCCTGGTATGGCTACATCCCAGTCATGGTTCTCATTGCACCATTACTCGGTAACAATGACTATGTCCATGTCAGTCTCTGTCATCATGGCCACAAGGTCCAGGATTTTATTTCCCATATTTTGACCATTTATGCACATAACCTTCCAAATTCTTGTACAACCCTTTTTATCAGTCCCCCTTTTTTCCTTTTGCCTATTCACCTTATACCCTGTGCCCTCGTTCCCATCACTCTTTTTTTCTACCTTTCTGTTTTTCCTGTTGTTAGAAACCCTTAGGGATATTTCTCCCTTAGGGTTTTCCCTACTGACTATTTCAGCTTGTGGGGGTAGACAGGTTATGTCTCCCTTCTTCCTTCTGCCACCCCCCTCAGCTAGTTTAAATGCTTGCCAAAGTAACATTTTTAAATCATCCACTGAGGACTACATTCCCCTCCTGAATAGATGCAGGCCATCTCCCCTGTATAGGCCTTTATCCCTCAAGGTGGGACCCCAGTCCCCAGTGTAGCTGAAACCCTGTTCTCTGCACCAATGCTTCAACCATTGGTTGAAGCTCTTGGTACAACGTATCTGTCCTCCCCCCGTCATAGACAGGCAACACCCCAGAAAAGGCCATTGAGCAGGGTACTTGCCTAAGACCCCTTCCCAATTCTCTGAAATCCTCCTGCACTATTCTAACCTCATCCCTAGCCAGGTCATTGGTCCCTAGGTAGACAATGACATACAGCTTTCCCTCATGTCCTGCTTCCCTAGCGATCCCCAGAATCTGCTTCCTATCCATCTGAGCCGTGGTTCCAGGTAGGGTAGGGTACAGTAAAGTCGTTCTTTATAAATCTATATGGGCTTGTGTAGTATGCCAGAGTTTACCTTGCAGTGTTGGAATTATAGGATAGCTTGTCAGGGCTTGCACCCCCCCAGCTTGGAAGTGAGCCCCAGTAGCTCAGGCATCACTGCCTTTGACTTATAATGGGAAGGACAATTCAATTTAAAGATAGGACCATCATAGCCCCCCAGCTCTGAAAGCTCTGAAAGTATAATTCCAACATTGCCTTGGTCCTTGGCCAGCCCTGGTTTCCAGCCTGTGACACTGACTACAGATGAATAAGTGCTTTGAATTATTCTTTTTATCCCTTAACTCAGACCTGCATGGTATAATAAAAAACAAAATCCTCCCAGCGCTGTGGCAGCAGTAGGGGAATGCTTAGTTGGAGCATTCCACGAATGGCTTGTGGTAGGGGGAGATTCTACGTGGAACCTGGAGCCAGATTTGAAAACTGGTGGGCAGTTAAAGAGCAGCCAGCTAAGGGAAAGGAGGCTATGCAATAAACAGAGTGTGGCCAGTTTGCCAGTTAGCCATGAAGAACAGTAGAGACTCACTTGTTGATTTTGGGGTCCCTTGTTAAGGCCTAGCTAGTCTGAGGAGTCATTGGTGCCTCTCCTCCTCCAGAAGTATGGTCAGCAGTCTGGTGTGTCAGCAGAAGTGTGAAGTGTGGTTGTGGTTATGATTGGTGTGGCAGCAGTAATGGTGGCAGTGAAATGCATGGTTGCTCTACAGTTCATGATTCAAGCAAAGCAGTGATCAAGAGCACAAAAGGGAGAAACAGAGCCAGCAGAGGTAGCAGCAGCAATCAGAGCCAGTTAGGCTCCTGGTGACATCATTTTCTACTCCTTAACAGTGCAGAGTTTGGACTTTGAATTGACCTCATTTTAAAATAAAAGGTTGTTTCTTCAGAAGCTGGGAGTGCTTTGGAGTGGTCTTAGTCACAGAGGGGATGGTCTATATACTGCTCTGTGGGCAAAGACAGGCAGCAGCCAGCTTCAGTCAGGAGCATTTACAGGTGAGGACTAAGCCTGTGATTGGCCCATAAACAGAAGGGGAGGGCAGAAGATTATATAGACCTGATTTGTGGGGGGATTAAAGCATGTCTGGGACAGGCATAAGGGAATCTTGGAGGTAGAGTGGAGGGAGGGAAGGAGGGAAAGCAACTGACCAGATAGGGTCAGAGGACATAACCAAGTAATGGGTTACAGGCAGACTGGATGGGCCTAGTGGTCTTTATCTGCCACCAATTTCTATGTTTCCATGTTCCTATTGGGGTAGAGCAATGTATAGTAGGGCCTCCAAATGGAAGTGGCCTGGGGAACAGCAGTCTTATGAATAGCCCCAGCAGATAAGGGGCAGGACTATTAAAAATCTACCGCAGGGGAGGAGCAACCTTCCATAGCAGCCACAGCAGCACAACACCCTGAGCAAGTTGCGAGGTGCTAACAAGCTTTATTAATTTATTTGATGACCAGACCAATTAGGCACAAGGTGTTCAGCTGCAGAGGATAGTGAAACATAGAAACATAGAATTTGATGGCAAATAAGGAATGATTGGCCTACCCAGTCTATCCATTTTTCCCCTGCCTATACTGTCGCCACTGACCCTACTTGATCTCCAGCTCACCACCCCTGCTTCCTGGCAATATTCCATTGTGGTTATCCCATGCATTCTTGAATCCCATCACTGTTTTTGCCCCCCCCACTTCTGCTGGAAGACTGTTTCAGGCATCCACCACTGTTCCAGTGAAAAAGTACTTCCTCACTTCTCTCTTGAATGTATCACCTTCCAGCTTCATTGCATGCCCCATTGTTCTTGTGGATCTTTTCCTCTGAAAAATTCTCTCCTCCTGTACCTTATTTACCCATGTGAGGAATTTATAGGTCTCTATCATAGCTCCTCCCATCTTCCAGGATATACATATTGAGGTCCTTTAGTCTCTCCTCATAGGGCTTCTGATGCAGACACTGCATCATTTTAGTTGCCCTCCTCTAGACAGCCTCCACTCTGTGTCCTTTCTGAGATGGGTCTCCAGAACTGGACACAGTACTGCAGGCAGGAATTTATACAATGTGTGAGGGGTTGTGGTTCTGGATGCCAGCACCGGGGGCAGAGTACAAAATGGGTGAAGTGATACTCACAATGACTAAGCAAGAAAGAGACATGGGAGTAATCATATCAGATGACCTAAAGGTGGCTAGGCCATGTGACAAGGCAGTTTTTAGGGCTCATGGAATGCTGGAGTACAGAGGAAGGGGTTCCACCAAAAGAAAAAGGGAGGTGGTGCTGCCCCTTTATAGATTACTAATAAGACCCCACCTTGAGTACTGTGTCCAGTTCTGGAGACCACATTTCAGGAAGGACATATAATGGAGGTGGCCCAGAGGAGGGCTACTAAAATGGTGCAGCGTCTGCATCATAAACACTACAAAGAGATGCTAAAGGAGCTCAATATGTACACCCTGGAGGGAAAGAGAGAGAGAGAGAGAGAGAGGGAATATGCTATAGACCTTTAAATATCTCACAGATGTTAATAATGTACAGGAGGGGAGTATTTTTCAGAAAAAAAGTTACTGTAGAACAAGGTGACATGATATGAAGTTGGGGGGGTTCAGGAGAGATGCGAGGAAATACTTGTTCACAGAAAATATGGTAGATTCATGGAACAGAATTCCTGTTGAGGTAGTGGGGGCAAAAACACCTGGGATCATAGGGGTAAGGAAAGGGGGAAAGAGGCAGCACCATAGATCAAGTGGTTCTACAGCAAAAATGAAGGCTGGGAAAAGAAGAAGAAGAAAAAATATATATGGGCAGACTGGTTGGGCCAAGCAGCCAATATCTGCTGTCAGATTCTCCATTTCTATATTTCTGACTCTTAAACATTCTCAGGCTAGATGTATCCGACACTAACAGGATATAACAGACCCACTTCGGAGTAAAACAATCTGAGTTGTGAATGTTTATATATTTGTATTACCATGTCTCTATAAGGCAGTGTAATGTCCTGAAACAGACCCTTATAGGAACATTAAATGCCTTTAATTCTAAATCTGTAAGACAGTTGTTATCTGCCCCATACAAATAGTTATCACATAACAATTTTATCACTTCAGTGTAAACAGCCTGTAGTCAGCAGACCCATAGTAAGGGCATAAAATCAGTAGTTTCAGAACCATTTCACATCTACAAGAGATACTGCTCTGTAACCTAGTGTAGCCCATTTTAAATGTAACCAGTAAATTTTGCAAAAACTCTTTCTCATTTTAACACTACTATGCATAAATTCTACTTGTACAAGACATGCGAATAATAGAGGGAGTGCAGAGGTCAGTTACTAGAATGATACCTAGTTTAAGGGGAAAACCATATCAAGATAGATTAACTTGTTCCGGACTACACTCATTGCAAGCACATAGACAGAGGGACGACCTATTACTCCTTTTTAAAGTACTACAATCACCAGAACTAATGACTGAATGCGAAATCCAATTTAGTAATGCAAGAGAAAATCTTAGATCACATAATAAAAAGCTTCTAGTTCCAAAAGCTACCACTGATAAGAGAAATCATTTTTTTACTGTACGTACTATTATGGCCTGGAATAAGCTACCACAGAATGTAGTTGATATACTGAGCATTGATACCTTTAAAAACCAACTAGACCATATTACTCCAAACAAAGGCTAATTTAATTATCCCACTTTTGTGGGGGACATTCACGATGGGCCAACTGGTCCCCTTATGTCCTATGCACCTAGTAAACCTAGTAAAGTGCAGCCAGTAAGTGTTATCTGTTTACCAAAAAGTAAAGAGTAGTATCTTGATATGAGCTCACCTATTGCTGTCTTGGGATGCATTTGTATGGACTGAGACTACCGCTCCATTTAGAAGTGGCTGGTGTCACACATAAGACCCCTCTTTTTTACAGGGCTGGATGCCCAAGTGATGGCATCAATTGGCACTCCATGTCCCCGAAGCAACATTGCCATAGCAAGCCCATAAACAAGGAAGAGTTCAACCACATGTATATGTAATGCTATTAATCTGTGTCCTAAAACAACTCGTTTTCAAAGAGATTCTTATTTTGAAACTCTGTGCTTGTCTTCTCAAAATGGAACTTATTTTAAAAATGACTTATTTACTGCTAGGTGATGACATCATAAAATACTTGAAATAACAATAAAAGGACTGTCACTGAAAACATTGCAGTCAAAGTCAATAAATGAACACTTTTAGAAAAGATGTGAACACTGTGTTTTAGAACAGCCACAGGGCGTGACAGTCTAACCTTGTTGACCATAAACTACTCATCTCAAAACTCTTGACACGTGGCCTTGGGACCACCACCTTAGCATGGTTCAAAGATTACCTGCACCATTGCCAGCAAACTGTTAAAACTGGTAACAACATTTCATGCGTGAATCTCATCTCCAGTGGAGTCCCCCAGGGTTCCAATTTGGGGCCCCTCTTGTTCTCAGTTTTTATTAATGATCTCCATACCATCTGTGGACCAGTTTGAACACTTCTTTACACTGACGATGCAGTCCTCCATACTCATAGTGATAACATTACCTATAGTAATAACTCTCTTGACAATTCATTCACCAGGATGCAAGCCTGGCTCTCTCAAGAAAAAGTGGTCCTGAATTTACCAAATACACAGACCATGTTGTTTGGCTCCAAGCAGAAACTCTCCAAACTATCCCCTTCTGTTTAGCATCAATACTGGAAATGGCTCCCCCAGACAAGACCCTCTCCTTTAAGTACCTTGGAGTACTCCTCGACCCCTCCCTCTCTTTTGAAACTCACCTCCAGCACACCACTTCCATAGTACATAAACAAATTCTGGTCAGATCCACCACAGCTGCATAAAGTTTATGAAGTTGTGTGGATTGTTAAGGAGTTCTGGAGAAACAACACAATGATTTGTAAGTAGTAAGATTTGTTTTAGTTTCTATTCTAAGGGAGGCATACACATTATTAAAAAAATATATGGATGTGTACATTTTAATGGAAGGAATAGGATGCAATATAGGTTTACAAAAGAACCCCAGAGCAAATGCTACTGAGGTATGTGTTATCCCGGATGATATTGGCCGGACAGCCAAATTTTAAAGAAAATACAATTGCACATACCCCAATAATGCAAAACATCATGGGAAACATATACAAATTCCCATGATGGTACAGAAGGTGGCAGTACATGAAAAAGGAATGGCTGGCATATGTTCAGCTTTGGGATTATTTACACAGTTTTTTTTTTGTTTGTTTTTTTAGAGAAACAGGGTTTTTGTCCATGAGGTGATGTAAGTTATATTTAAGCAATGTGTCAGGTGTAATGATGGACTGTTAGCAGAGAAAATATGATAGTAACTTTCAGAGGTGGTCACTTTTGATAAGGGTAAGGTATTTATGCCTGTGATAATGGGAATATTAGGAAAATATGAGGTCTATGCAGAAGTGGAGTACAAATATGCACTGTTTCATAAGTATGTGCTCAGAGTGCAGGCAAATGTGATATGCAGGTTTGTTTTAGAAACAGGTAAAAATAGCAATTCATACAATTGATAGAAAGATAGATAATTACAGATATATATATATATATATAGAGAGAGAGAGAGAGACACACACACACACACACACACACACAGACAGGCAGAATAGGAATGGCAGTGAAGTATTGAAGTGAAGCCAACCCCACCCCCACCATTCAGAGATAGACAGGCATTGGGGTGTGCCTTTGGGTCATTGCCCATAACACTCATGCCACTTCACCTCACCCTACCCTGCAGACACAGACAAGTGTCGAGATGTGCCTTGGGGTGTTCAAGTTTTACACTCACACCATTCCATAAGGAAATATGCTGAAATGGGTACAGTACTGTATTAGAAAATGGAGTGAACTTTGGGGCTGAAGAGTCAAAGGCACACCTCGAGACCTGTCACTGGCTGCAGGGTGGGGATGGGGTGGAATGGCATGAGCATTACTGTTGACAATCCCAAGTCACACCCCTGATACCTGTCAGTCCCTACAGGGCAGGGTGTTATGGTCAGAAACCATAATGCCCTGGGCATTGTTATGTGACTTCTTAACCTAGCAACAGCATTTAGTGCATTACATTATAAGAACAAGTAAATGTTTTTAATACATTTACAGACAGTTACATAAACTTAATTTTTTTCATAGAATAATTTAAATTTATTAACAGTGGTAGTACAAAGCAATTACCCAGACAACTTGAAAACTATAGCTATTTTAAGTTGTACATTGACACCCCATAAGTACCTCCTTGAAATTGAGATGCAAATGTCACACATTTATCAGTTTTCTGATAGGAATATTTTACAATCCTATATACATTTATTGCTTCAGTAACTGCTCAGCACATCTATTGCATGACCTACTTATTGACATTTTACACCTGCTGTACAATGTATTGCTGTTTACTACACCAACATCATGAACCATGAAACAGATGACTGTCTTAACTAGGGAGGCAGTATGGCACAGTGGTTTAGGCTCTGAGCTGCAAATCTGGAGATCTGGGTTTTTAATCCCACAGCCCCACTTGCATACTGGATGACCCTGAGCAAGTCACTTAACTTTCATGTGCTCCCAGGTTGCCCCTGTAAACATAGAAACATAGATTTTGATGGCAGATAAGGACCGCTTGGCCCACCCAGTCTGCCCATTTCTACCTAATGGATAAGCTGCAGATCCTAGTTAACCAGCAGCCTACTTCTTCCTACCCCACCCCTAGAATTGCCTTATGACTGTCCCATGCATGCTTGAATTCCACCACTGTTTTTGACTCCACAACCTCCTCCGGAAGGCCATTCCATGCATCCACAACCCTCTCAGTGAAAAAATACTTCCTTAAATTACCTCTGAGCCGCCCCCTTCTATCTTCAAATTGTGCCCCCTTGTTCTTGCACACCTCTTTTTTTGAAAGATGCTACCCTCTTGGACTTTGTTGATTCCCTTGAGGTACTTGAAAGTTTCTATCATGTCCCCCCTCTCCCTCCTTTCCACTAGGCTATACATATTCAGCTCCTTAAGTCTCTCTTCATATGTCTTCTGGTGCAGACCCTGCACCATTTTAGTTGCCCTCCTCTGGACAGCCTTCATCCTGTCTATGTCTTTGCAGAGATTGGGTCTCCAGAACTGCATGCAGTACTCCAGATGGGGTCTTTCAGCTTAGTGTGCCACTCCTGGTTAAACAATTGAAAGAAAAAAAACAGTATATTATTTTTCTTGCTTTATTTTGCTACTAAAAGCTTTGACTAATACATCCATCCTTAAATATACTTTTTATAGCTTATGTGTCTGTGACCTAGGCAGAACTACACTTAAAATCTTACACATAAATAAATAGATAATCAGAATAACATTTATTTCAGTAGTATCTCCTTCCTTTTCAGTTGCCCATGACACTATTTATATATATTTATATTGTTTAACTTCAAAGCATTAAATCTATTCAAATGCACAAAACACAATACTTTATTCTCTTCACACATTACTGCTAAACTTCAGTTCCCAGAGAGATAAAAATGTAGAGCTTCCTCTAGCTATTTGGGTGGGTGCTTCAGCTGTGTGTGTGGGGGGATAAAAAGCTTTTAAGAAACAGACATTCTAGTATCCAATATGTGATAGTCTTCTTTGGGTGACATGTTTTGCTCCTTTGTGGGCTTATACCTTAATTGTCATTCTTGTGTTGCAAGTGCTTGCTTTCCTCAAATGCTGTAATTTCCGGATGCAGTTTCACAAGTGCTGTATAAGGTTACAGTTTCAGACACTCCTTAATTACTTTTTCTTTCCTTCTGAACATTAAGCTCTGATGCCCCAGGCAGCTCTGATAGTCAGTTGTTCCAACATGATAGATCCACTTCATGCTCCTCCCACCAAAAAAAAAAAAGGTGGGGTGGATCTTTAGGAGCTTCTCAGGTGGAGGTGGGGATGGATCTAACCCCCCAAAAAACTAATGCTGCCTCCCACTATTCAGGTTCCAGTTCTTGTGCCTCCCATTTAAGAAAGAAAATAGTGCCCTGCAACCATTGACTAACATGAAAATGTATTTATTTGAGGGCAGAAAACATTTCTTGGAGGACAGTAAGGCAGAGGAGATTATTTACACCTTCAGCCAGTTCCATGAACAGAAAACATGACATCAGCCCTTTTATACATGCAAAACATCTGCAGGCTCCAACCACTGCAGCCATAACAACTGGGATCTCTCTACAGAGTCTGCCACTTCTTGACTTCTGACACCAAGGTTAGAATTGCTCAAGATAATCTTCTTCCCATGCTTGAATACAGTTCAGCAGTTATCAACACTGCTGGTAAATCTGTCCTACAAAAAAGCGTACCCTCTATTATAACGTTGTTAAATTTGCCTCTGGCTGCAGCCGCAATACCCACCATTGCACAGTCCTCAACAACTTCAAATAGCTTCCTCCTGAACTCAGAGCAAATCTTGCTCTAGCATCTCTCATCGACAAAACTTTGCATTCTGGCAAGTCGCCTTACCTAGCCAAGCAGATCCCCCTTGTTAATCTTTCTACCTCCCGATATTTCCCCCACAACAACACTGTTGTTCCACTGTTTCATACCAGTTTGAGCCAACAATCCTTTTCCTACTGTGCTGAGTTCATGTGGAACTCAATACCTCCACCCATAAGAAAAACTACCTTTTCCCCTGCCTTTATTAATCTTCTAAAATCCCACTTCTCCTCCTCTGTTGCATGTCAATGTTTCCACTAATCCTCCCTCTTCTTTTTCCACCCCCACTTCTCCCTGTTAACTTGTACTACCTGTACTTTCTTTCTTTTCCCTCCTAAATATTGCAACTGTACTCAACCATTATCAAATTCATGTGAATATCTGCCCTGTATATACTGTTACCTCTTCCCATGTTGTGCGCAATGACTTGCATTCATGTAAATATTGTTTTGTGCATATTGTTCTGTACATATTGCTGTCACATGTTGTTCATGTATTATTATGACTATATACTTTATCTGTGTATTTGCACCCGGGTTGTGCTAGAAAAAGGCTTCTATTGCCAGTGCACTTACCTGGTCAACAAAGTTAATTAATGAATC
The DNA here is from genome assembly GCA_016271365.2 of Neoceratodus forsteri. Classification (NCBI taxonomy): domain Eukaryota; kingdom Metazoa; phylum Chordata; order Ceratodontiformes; family Ceratodontidae; genus Neoceratodus; species Neoceratodus forsteri. Next base: position 1,255,805,277 of record CM028131.1, read on the forward strand.
AAATAACTAAATAAATAAATAAACATGGCATGGTAGTGCTGCTCTTTTTAACATGGTTTTACTAGTTTTTAATAACCACGTGTCCTTTTTTATACCAGACAACCAACACTGGGCCCAATGTTCAAAACTTAGCCCTGGGGCAAAATTAGCACTGCCTGGTGTGCGAAAATAGCCTGGAACCATTTGCACGCTATTATCAAAGGAATAGCTTAGGGGCTAAATCAGTTGAATATAGCATGCAAATGAAGGTGTGCAAACAGGGCCAAGCATGCAGTGCAAAAATAGCCTGGCAAATAAGACAGCTCTGACTATAGCAACCGGGTAGTGCAAACTGCAACAGCAATCCAGTGCACACAGAGGTGGAGTAAGGCAGAGTTGCAGTAGGTGGCCAATGTGGATGATAACAATGAAGTGGTGCACAACAACTGTAAACAACATTGTAGGCCAAACACAGCAGAACTGTTCTAAGGTTTTGGCAGGTTAGCCTGAGGCTAGCTCATTTGCATGGCACTAGCATGTTTGCCCGGCACTAACACATTAGCCCGGTGCTAAATTTTGCTATATGCAAAGCTATTATGCAAATGAGCCTACTTAAGTAATCCATGGGCAAATGGCCACATTAGCATCTCATTATGGCCTGCTTTGCATGCTTTACCATGTAGACTGCCCAGTGCTCTTTCATGGTGCATACAGCTCCACTTGTATGTCAGACTGGAACTACAGGTCGGTAGCTGCAGGCTGGGTGCACTCACAGTTCCACCTGTATGTCAGACATGATCAACAGTTCGGTAGCTACACACTGGGTTTGGACACAGAAACACAGACTATTGTGGTCCAGGGGACTAGCACCACAGGAACGGGTGGTTGTGCTGCATGCCATAGACATATTGTTATTCCTGCTACAATGTGTATCAGATGGTACAGTACCATAGTAGCTGGTATTGTGAGGGACACAGCAATGCCTATGGTGTGTCAGGCAACAATGACTGCTGTTATCAACACAGTGACATGTACAGCTGGCAGGTGTGTTCTAACAGTGGACACCACAGTCATTCTGTCCTGTGACCCACATATGCTGCGCCAGTGGCAAGGGATTTCCACAGTATTTATTTATTTATTTATTTGTACAAATTGGAATTACAATCCTTTGAGTCAAGGACTCATTTCCAATGGCTCCTCATCAGACAAAGTACAGACTGCATACAGATAGAACACCATGTAGTTACAGAGGAATATAATAACATAGCTTCATACGATTACATAGGTACATGAGTAGGCAATTACAGAGGAATATAATAACATAGCTTCATACAGTTACATAGGTACATGAGCAGGCAATGCGTAGAAAGGGTATGGCAGATTGCCATATAGCATGACTGAGGTACAGTCCAGAGGGGAAGCAACAGAGAGCAGACAGGTAGGATACCTGGTAAAAAAGTGGGAGACACTAATATAAAAATGGCTGGCCATGTGTGATGGGGAGTCTGGACAGGAGTGCAGTTTGTGCTCGGGGGGGTAGACACAAACCATCATACAGGCACACTGATATGATATGGGGCATTCCCATCACTGGCACATGTACACTGTATGGACAGCCCCAGCCATGTGGCAGCACCTACTATGTGGTGCAAAATGGCCACCTGTACACCCTTCCTTCAGTACCCTCCATTCCCCCAGTGCTGCATGTGTGTGTGCTGGATTATGGTGGTGTACCCCTATGGGGGGACAGAACATGTGTGCTGCATGGACTCATTAACAAGGTGTCCACTGGCACTGTGGCACCCACAAGTGCGTGGCAGGGTTGGGACCGGTGTCAGATGATGGCAACAAGGGCGGTGTCATTTGTGTGCAGCTTGTCTTTTCCACTGTATATGGAGTGGCCAGGGTGGTTTTCTGCCCTCTCTGCCTCCTCATTGGCTGCAGTCATCAGCTGCACCATGATGCTGTTGTTGCTTATGACCATGTTGCTTGTTGCTACTGTGTCCACGTCCCCTATTCTTGTTTTACCCAGCGTTAAGATTTTTTTTTTCTGGGCGGTAATTTGTGCTGTGCAAAGTGTCACTCAAAGTCATCCAAACACACTTTGCGTGGTACTAACGAGCTAACTATAGCATAGCACCTGTATTAATGTACATGCCCCATCTCTTTGAACAGTGCATACATTATAATTTTGCCCAGCGCTAATGCAGTTTGCCCATGCTATATGGTCTTTTGAATATAGGGGACCTGCGCAAACCCAGTGCAAACAGTTTGCGCTCTGTGCAAAGTTTTGAATAGCTGACCCAATTGTTTTTTTTTTCTAGTCTATGGTTGCCTTAGCATGGTCTCTCTCCAGAAATTGTGTAAATAAATGTCCAGAGCTTGGCATTCCCTCTGGTAGCCACCTACACTTTTGATTTGGACAACTTTTTTTTACCAACTGATTGTATTGTGATGAGCCAAAGGTTAAGAAACTGTATAATTCAGTCAGGAGGTTCCAAATTCCATACCCATTTTATCACAGTACCTAACTCACTGCTTTGTAAAACCCTTTGGGAAACAGTATTGATGAAAGTTATAGCTACAAGTTCACAAGGACAGGATTAACAAGCTATTTAGTGGTTTAGGGGGCAAGAGCTATGGGGGGGGGAGGAGTTTAAGCATATTCAGATTCTTCAGCCTAAAGGACAGAAGGCTGAGAGAGAACATAATGACATTGTTGCAAATACTTAAAGGGATAGCCAGGGTTGAGGATACACAGGTGTTTGAGCTGGTGATAGCAGGGGAACATGTACTCAATCTGAGAGGCAGGGGACAAGATAGGAGTAAACAGACATAATTACTTCAACAGCAGTACTAGATAATCAGGACGTGATTATCAAAATTCTGCTTTTTGGCTGGAATCATGCAGCCACAGTTCTGGTTTCCATATCTGTTAATATTTTTTCTAGAGCTCTTTAGTTTTTTAGATATTTAAAATTTATTTCCATTGTTGTGGATCCACAGTAAATGTGTCTGCTGCCTAATTTACAGCCAAACCCCCCCATGTTGCATCACATCTTTTGTTTACTTCTGTGGGACCCTGTGCTGCACATTCCCGCTGTCCCTGTGTAGTGCTTCGAGTCATGCACATGTGCATTTGGCAGCAGAGAGCTCAAGTTCAACATGGCGGGTGGGAGAAATGTAAACAAAAACAAAGAAAGATGGAGCGAATTACAGAGTGATAGTACTGTGAAAACAAAAAAGGTTACTAGATAAGTGTTCAACAGAGCACAGGAAACAAACTGATGCAAAAGAGCTGAGTTTTTTTTATTTAGTACTGCTGCTTTCACACAAAGAGTGGATAACGTGTAATAGCCAGCGCTGGAATTATAGGGAGACTTGCTAGGGCTCTGCTCCCATAGCTCTGAAGTGAGCCACTGTACTATAGTGCACACATCAGACACTGCCATTATTATGGGAAGGGAGATCTTTTTAAATGCATGATTCCCAGGAGATCTCATGGTTCCCAAAGCTTCTAATATGTAATTCCCACATAGGGAACAGTCTACCCAGTGACATTGTGCAAGGCTTTCAAAGCAGGACTAGACGGAGTCCCTGGGGAGAATGGTGTCATTGGTTACATGGTATGAGTTGGGATTTGCTTGGAGCTGTGCCCATATTCAAATTTGATATAGCCACTGCCGTGGAACAGTTGGACCATAAGTCTCTTATAGCATCACAATACAATTCTACAAGCCAGGCTCTACCAGAGCATCAAACTGGTTGAACATGATTGGCTCAGTTCTGCATGACAAAATTGGAATTTTGGGCTGGAATTGCAGACTTTGGTTTGCAGTGGTTTGAAGGCCAGCAACTGTCATGCCAGAAGATATGATGATGTGGGAATAAAATCCACTCTTAGTTTGACTCTCAAAAGACTGCCCATGAAACAGTCAAGCAGGGTTCCTCCCACTTTATGAGGCAGCAGTCATTTGCACATTGGGAGATTGCATCATTAGGAGATAGAACTAATCTGATTAGATTAGACAAAAATATGAAAAAAAACCACAATTTCAGATAAAATACTTGGGGCAGGATTTTCAAAACCAATGAGGGGCATGCATACATCATAACTGTCATTTATTTCCCCAATTTGTGTTGGAAAGTTAGACCACCTAAAGGGATATATTTGCAGAAAGTTATGAAAATGATACATGCATCAAATAATTAATGCATCAGTTTTTGGCCATAAAAACATGAAGGGGCTACTCATCACCCAGAAAGCTTTTAAAATAAACACTTAGGCTATAGAAATATGCACTCCTGAGCCACAACTGCAGGTGCTCAAAACATATTTATTTGAAAGTGCAGAATGCGTGAACAAGCAATGTAACTGAACCAGTGTGGACAAGCTCCTGCACCTGAACTGACGTTTTCTGTATTAACCAGCCTGTGCTATAAATGTGTTGGGTTCATTTGCATATGATAATTTAAGCTGCGGTAGTATTGTCACTGGTTAGCTTTGAGAAAGTTGTTAACTCAGGTGTGGGAGCTTGCCACACTGGTTTAGCACACTGCTAGTTCTCATATTATGCACTTTAAAAAAAGATTTTTTGAGCACCAACAGTCATGGCTTGGGAGTGTGTTTTTCTACAGCCTAAGTGGGTGGGTGAGTAGCTCCCTTTATGTTTTTACTGTCATATTTATTATAGTGGTATACCACCTGTTTCTCTGCGTCTGGTCATTCAGTTTGTGTTCGTAATTTTTTGGCCATAAATGGAAGAATCTGTTGCAAATGCATCAGTATGTTTGTAAGTAGCATCCAAACATTTTGATGCATTTGGCATGATGCAGGCTATTTCTGAAATTGGGAACTGCACCTGTGTCATGCTTTTTGTAAATCATGTCCTTCATGGTTAATAGTGGTGGGAGGTCACTGCTAGAGTGCTTGACAGGAGTCAGGCATCTTGAGCTCTGTGTGGCTGAATATAACCAGTTTGAGGAAGGGGTTGTAAGCCAGGAGTAGGCTTTAGAGACCTGGGGCTTGATTTTAAAATCACCAAAAATGATGCATTTAACTTGCACCAAAAAGTTTTGATGCAAGTTGTGACTTGCTTCAAATGTTGCGTCAAATGTGATTTTAGAACACATCTTGCTGCAGTGTCTGGGCCACTCACCTTAAAGTGCCTTGCACCAGAATTGCATCAAAAAAATAATTGCACCATATCACAACAGGGATTGCATCAAAAAATGACACAACATCCCCTTTTCTCAGATTTTACAAACTACAACACCTGCATAGTGCGCTGATCACAGCATGCACCTGTTAGACTAAGGTGGAGCCGGTCTGATTCACACTAGAGCATATAAATAGTCCCACAGCAGGCAGACAGATATGGGTCACTGGGAATGTGCAGTGCTGGAACACAAGCACCATAGAAGTGACAGAGAAGATGTCAGATGCACTGGCCTACTAGGCATCAGGCTGGCCATGGAAAGGTGGTAGAAAGGAGCCAGGCAACAGGCTGGCAGGATCCAGCGGAATGGCATGCCACAAAGACAGCATAAAAACCACCAGGAGATATGTGGCATGGGTCTACCAGAGGAGAGCAACATACTGGGATAAAACTGAGGAGCAGTGCATAGCCTGCTATTGCCTCAACAAGGTTGCCATCATGGAGTTGTGCCAGGAACTGAGAGACGACCTGCAGAGTGCAACACAGAGAGGCCATCCAATATCTGTGGATGTCAAGGTGAGTGCCGCACTCTGCTTCTTGGCCACTGGGAGCTTCCAGACCCCGACTGGAGATACAGTAGGCACTTTACAGTCCACCATGTAAAAGTGGCTGAAGAATTTTCTGGAGGCCCTACAATGCAGATCACACAGGTACCTCAGCTTCCCATGAGATGTGCAACAGCAACAGCCTGTGAAGCAGGGTTTCTACAGTATGGCACAATTCCCACACATGCTGGGTACCATTGACTGCACCCATATCGCAATCAGCAGAGGAGGAGGAGGCATATGTGAACCTCCAGGGCTACTACTCTATGAACATGCAGGTGGTCTGAGACAGTCAGTGCCACATATTGGATGTGTTCGCCCAGTATCCTGGATCTTGCCATTATGCCTGCATCTTCTGCCACAGCAGCCATTATGAGGCATTTGAGAGGGCAGATATCCAAGGAGGATAGCTGACAGGTAGGTGCATGTGCCACACACTAGTATACTATGTTACCTGTGGTCCATATATGGGACTCAGACACAGATAGTGACTTGTGCAGATAGCACGCTATGCAGGTGAACATCATGTGAGCTAGGTGGTCACTCTGTTTGCTGGCATGGTGTGCACGGTACAGTGACCATGAAACCATGTAGTAGTAGGCAACGAGTGTGGCCAGCATGCATGGGGAACATTGGTGGCGAGCAACATGAATCATGTACAGCATGTGAGGGATGTAGGGGGCTAACATATGACCATGTGTGAGAGTGATGTGCAAGGGGCCACCACAGGCAGGGCCAGCAGGCTGGTGATAGTGTATGTTGGGAACCTGGAGCCAACTCACCCCAGTAACAATGCCAGGGGACACACAGGCAACAATGGGTAAACTATGAATTCCAGGATATCCCCAGTTGAAATGGCTGATTACCCCCCTTCTGGGAGACACAGACCAAGGTAGAGGAACAGTACAACAAGGCACTTATCTCCCCATGGTCAGTGACAGAGAGCATCATTGGCCTGAAGATGCACGTCCGCTGTCTGGACCACTCCGGTGGGGGAGGGGGGCCTGCAATACACCCAGAGTATGATGGCAAGATCTTCCTGGCATGCTGTATTTTGCACAACATTGCCACAGCTCAATGGCTTCCCCTGCCAGAGGTGGATGCTGAGCAGGCTGATGATGATGTAGTGGAAGACATGCCAGAAAACACACCTTCCCAAGGTACCACATGAGCAAGATCCACCACAGCCAGGCAGCATGCCAGAGCAGAACTGATCAACAGCCACTTCAGCTGTAGGGACACTAACATCTCCAGGGCAGCACCCACAGTAGTGGAGGACATCCCAGAGCAGCACACAGACACACTGTTCCTGGGAGGAGGGACTGGCTGGGTGATCACATGCCATGTTGTGGAGGACATCAGGCTGCCGGGTGCAGCCCACAGGTGATGGCAGCACTGTTGCAGTCATGGTGCTCATTGTCTGTGTGTGGCACCAGGTGGCCTAGGAATGCATCATGGCACCCACCATATTCACTGCAGTATGACAGATAGCACAAGGTGAGTGCGGATAGGTATCACATAGTAACAGGCAGGCTGTGGACCAAGAGCAGTACAACAGACATGCCACAATGGTAGATCCTGAGGCAGTACACATGGCATGCAATGTACACACCCTAGATGGCTCACACCAATCAGGCTGGTGGGGATCTTGTGAAATGGGAGCAGGGGTGGAACACCAGAGGGCACGGAAAAACAGCATAATGTGCATGCTGGCACAGCTGTCATGTTGGCCCGGGGCATGTCTGGCCATGTCCCTGAAAGTGCATGGCTAGCCCACCCCCAGAGAGCTGTGGCAGGTGGCTAACTTGAGACCCATATGGAGAGCCCTGCAGCATGACATGACCCACCCTTTGCGAGAATGCCAGGGCCACCATGTACAGGACAATCCCCATGGGTGTCACACACCAGATGCACGATATGCCAAAGCAATGGGTGGCTATGAGTGGCAACACTGGTGGTGGCAAGGGGCTGTACAGTCCCCCCTGACTGTGTAGGCAACAATGGTGAAGAGCCAGGAAATGCAGCATGCACTTGTGCAGGGCATGGTGCTGGTCAGAGGCTGCTAATCCCTAACAAAATCCAGGACAGAGAAAAAAGACCAGCACTCTGAGGTTCAAAATGGGAATGTGCCTTCCAAGCAATGAATGAAGCAACACTTCAGATAGTGTTGCAAAGGATATTTATTTCTAACACCAAAACGTGAACAGGTAATGTACACTCCCAAAATGAACAGACCAGCCTAAGGGGGCACCCGGGTAACAGTCTCTTCTGCAACACTGTCCAGAGTGTGGCTCCATTCATTGCCTGGAAGATAAACTCCCGTTTTGAACCTCGGAGTACTGGTCTTTTTCATCTGTCCTGGACTGTGTAGGCAACACCAAACTGGGATGGCACCACATTGCTGCATCGCAATGACACACATACACATATGGGCATGGCAGGCCCCCATAGGCAAGGTGGGCACCTGTGGCCGTCTGTGTCATGGCAGAACAGTGAGGCACTACCCCATCCAGGTATCATAGAAGATTGCCATGGGGAACTGCCAGGTAGTCACATGGGATGGGCACATACCCAGGGGGGTTTGATGCACAGAGGTAAGTGGCATGTGTGTGGTAGGGAGACATAGGCAACACTGCACATGTGGCCCATAGCCCATTGGGTAGTGGCAAGCAGTGCAGTATGGGATGCCCCTGCATGTTGCAGTGGCACAAGGAGGGAGTGCAGAACAGAGTAGGGTGGCTAGTGGGCCAACAGTGCAACATGCAGCACAGTCAGGTGCGTATGTAATGCATGTTGCATGGAAATGTGAAAATGCCACAACTGTGGCAAAAGAGACAAGGAAAACAGTTGTGATGCAACATGCATCGCTTTTGGGTGGAAAATGATGCATCCTGCATGGGGCCACAAAAAATGCCACAATTGGATCTACTTTGATGTCTGCTTCATCAGAACATGGCAGTGCTCTCCCATGCAAATGGTGACTGAAAACCGTGACCGCGTGTGATGCCACTACACTGCCAAGGTGGACATGAGTGTCTAGTGAGCTCCCTGTCACATCCACACTACTGTATCGCACATAATAGCTGCAAGCAGAAAAAGAGCCCCAAACTTCTCCTCTGAGGAGACTGCCCTGCTAATGAGCTTAGTCCAGCAGTGGTGCAGGGTACTGCTACCCCTGGGTTCAGGTGGCACACCCCCCCACCCAAAGAAACAGAGTGTGGTGAATTATCGGAGGCCAGCTCCACAAGCTGCCAGGAGTGTAGCACACACCTTGGCATCTCAAACACAGGTGGCAGGACCTTGCCCACAGAGACCCGCCATACTGCAGAAGCTGCATGACATAATCTGCGAGGCAGATGTAAGCATACGCATGGGTCATTGTCCTGATCAGGTAGGTGCCAAGTGACACATACCATGTCATGTATGACAGTCAGTAACATGGTTGTGAAGGGGTTCATACTAACACCATTTCCCATGATTTGTGTCTCCACAGAGGGGTAGTGCACACTAGCCATGGTGGGCTATGGTGCAATGGGCAGTGAAGGTGCCCAGGGGCCCAGGAGCAAGATACTGCTGGACCAAGTGGTGAAGGTAAGTGCCATGTACAGAGCAGGTCTGGGTTTCAGGTTGTGGTGTTGGGTTTTACCACACCGAGGTGACACCCTTCTCACCGACATCCCTGACAGCAACAGACACAATACCTAGTGTTGGCATTGTACTGTCGGGGATGTCTGTGTGTTTTCTTCGGGGGCTGCACCCCATGAGCCCCCTACTCTCCCCAGTCTCTATATATACAACTCTGAGACAGAGTTGTCTCAGGAAGGGGGCAAAACACCTGGAGATGCAGTATTGGTGCCAGCAGGGACCATCACAGTGACCCGACGCTATTCATCAAATTCTGTTGCTGTGATGGTCTTCGCCGTGGCAGTGTCGACATGTGGTCGGTACACCGTGGAGTTCTCATGGGCAGAGGTCCTCACATGATGCAGGCAACAGTGTACAGAGGGGACAGGCCAGAGCCTCGTTGTGCTCCCTCCAGTGACTGTGCTCCCAGTCACGGTGTCCAACTTCCTTGCATCACCATGGCATAAGCAACCCCACTGCATGGCCCACAGAGGCATGGTACAGGGGGCCAGGAACCTGTGCCATACTGCACAGGCGAGGCAGGGACATGCACAAATACTGCACTGGAAGGTGTCCCAACCTGGGTGGGGCCACAGGGACTGGGGTATCCTGTGATGTGGACACACCACAAGTGGGCACCTACCAAAACGACGACCCACTTGCAGCACAGGATGGACAGGGTGAGAGTGGGAGGAAGGTGACTGGATGGGGGAGGCTCGAGCATATAGTGACAGGACGTCACTATATGTATACATGTGTGGGGGGAAGCAAGCATGACAGAAGGTTGGCCTGGCATAGTTGGCATGGGGCTGCCGAGCTGGCCCTGTAGCATGGTGGGTGGGTGGCAGCCTAAAGCTGTGAGGGTTCCGGGTTTAGTGCGCCCGGCCCGAAATTTTTTTTGCCCAGAATTTGCTCCCCCCTCCGACATGCAACCTGCTGGAGTTAAGAATCCTTTAGTAGAGGAGTTAAAATTCTAAGTCCCCAGCACTGTTTTTCTGTGTGCCAGGGATGTACATCTGAAACTGAATTTCGGCGATGTCCCCTCTCCATAATGATGTTCGCTTTTCGGCAGTCGCCATTATGATGTAGAACCGGGACTGGGATGGCAGTTTGGTGGGAACCATGGGCTCAGAAGACCTGTGCCTGTGGCCCATGGATTGTGGATGTGTGCCACCACTAAAGGGACAGGCTAGCAATATATAGCAGGACACAATGCGCTATATGCAAAGGGTCAGGGTGCCAATAACATCCCAGGTGGCACCGAACACAGTAGCATGGCCAGCACCCCCCGACAGGGGTGTGGGCACTAGGGGCACACAGAGGTGCAGTAAGCTGGGTTGCACATGGACACAGGCAGTGGTCCACAAGTGAGTGTCATGGCCATGGCCAGAGTGACATGTGCAGGTACGGCACAGTGGCCAACAATAATGTGGCTGCAGTGGGCAGGGGACATGTCGGTTGGCCCTGTATGTGTGTTGCTCACATAATGTTATGGGGCGGGGACAACTACGATGCATGGAGCATGCATGGCTGTGGATGTGGACCTGTGACATATAACCTGCCAAGGGGCAGGGTGTTGTGTATGTGCCAATGGACCCTGGGTATGGGGCCCACAGGGAGTGGTCTGTGAGGGGTCCAGAGTACACCACGCACATCACAGCAACACACCACTGCAGGCCCATACAGACAGACACTTGTGGGATACTGGACAGGCTGGCCACCAGGGCCTGGGGCTGGGATGGACTGGGACTTGTGGACAGTACATTGTGGGCTGTGACCCGCTACACAGACATCGCAGTGCTGTGACCCTGTGTACCATGGCCGGAGATGGACAGCAAAACCCTGCATAGTAGCAATACTGGATGCAGTGTGCACCCTGGGCAGATGTAGCTTGATGGGGGCCATTGTGAGGGGTTGGGCCCCATGCGTCTTGCTGCCACGGTGTTGGCCCCACACCAGCACTGCTGGCCATGGGGAAGGGGGTAGTCTGTGTCAGGATTTGGTGGTGTGGAGGGTAACACTTGTGTAGACCGCTGTTATCTAGCTATGTACTGTGGTATGAATGGCTGCCTAGGGTGGGGGGGCACAACCTCTGTGCAGTGCCATATAGTGGCACTCCACAGAGACCTAACCTATATGTGAGTAGGGTACACATACACAGTGTGGGGCAGGCATGGCTACCAGGTGCACGCCACCCCTGCCTGGGACCTTTGCGGTGCTGTACCACACATGGTGTAGAGGTGGAACATACGCTAGTACACCCAGGGATGACATGGGGTATTCAGCACTGCACATGGGGAGCAGCTGCCCCCCAGCCAGCTCACATACCACATACACCACCACAGTAGGGCTGTGTCATGTCGCAAACCCCAGTTAATCACTGGGGGCCTGGCCAAACTCAATGGGCAGGTACCACCCAGGATGTATTCTGGAGAGTGGTACTCTGCACACCTGGGGTCTCAGGCTGTCGTCACCAATGCCATATCCATGTGCACCATCTGCTCACTTGGCAGCATTCTGCAGTTCAGTGTGTCCTCCCCCGTGGCAACGCCCCAGCCACCATTCTTACATAGTATGGGGCCATTGGCCACCATCACTGTTGTGTGCTCCACAGCTCCATGACCATGGCTGCAGAGTGGGCCAATGTGTGGTAAACATGGCATGCACCAGCCTCAGCTGCATCCCTTGACTGGGTGTGTGGCCCAGGGACTGACATGTAGATGGCACTGTCTGCAGGGTAGGGAGGTCATGCGTGGGGTATGGCCACCTGTGCAGTCACAAAGATGGGTGGGCCTTCCCCTGGTGACCATGTGTACCACCCACAGATGACTACCAGGCCATACACCCTATACATGTGACACAATGCCACATGGGCTGGCCCATAGCATACGACACTGTCCCACCAGGGTACGGTCCCCACAGGATGCATCCCTTGGTGCCCCCATGGGGGACTCTTCCTCAACACAGCCCTTGGTCCAACTGCCGGAGTATGGGGATCTGCATGTGAGACCCCGATGGGACACCATTACTGGGGGGAAGACCCCCCCTCACCCAGCCTACCAGGCCCCAGGATGGCAATGGCCTCCCTGGGGATACATGGCTCACGACACTTCCCTGTCTTGTGGGCCACCTGCCCATGTCCAGACAGCTGCTACACAGGTGTGACTGCTGTTGTTCCCAGACTGTACCTCATAGCTGGACTGCCAGTGGGGCACATGCTAGTCATGCAGGCATATAGAGTAGCCTCCATGCAACACCCACTGGATGTCCTGGGTGGTAAACTGGGCATGACCACATAACGGACAGCATAGCATGGATGTCCAAGGCCACCAACTGCATGCCACACACCACCCGTCCCACCCCTACCCCTGCCCAGGCTCCCCTGCATGCGGGATATGTGCTGCTACCTGTCCTGTGATGGTACCATAGGGATACCTGTAGGGTGCTGGCTGCCAGCAGCCCTGCAGTCTTCCACAGCCCAACCCTGCATACAGTGCTGCTGTGTTGGGCCCCCACACTGCACTCTGTCTGCCTCCACTGGTCCACTGCATGGGGTCCCCAGGCACACACATGCTGGCATGATGCTGGCAAGTCCTCACACCACAGGGTAGGCTATATGGCTACTTATGTATCCTGTGCCCTGGGCCTGCACCATCACCCCTGCGCCCAATAGACCCTGCCCCCTGCCCCATGGTCCTAAAGCTCCACCTGGGCTGTATACCCCCCCCATTCATCACTGGCATGTGGTACACATGGGGCATTGTGACATGCTGTTCTACACAAGGACTGGCTGTAGGGCCATCCAGTGGCCATGTGCTATTGGCAGCATACACTGACATGACTTGGGGTGCCACCTTGTTCATTGCTCACATGACAGAGCATACAAAGGGGCATGTCACTACAGCACTGTAATCTCTCTCACCCTTTCTTGTTCCGGGTGGCTATCATAATGTGGCACAGCCTCAGCAGCCTCAGGAACCCCTGGTAAGGGTCCTGGAGAGGACCATGCATTGCCAGAAGCATCTCAATACAAGGGTGCATGCAGAGAGGATGAGGCTGTGGCTGGAGGAGGCCCAGAGCATCATGGGGACAAACAGTGACAACCAGGAGGAGGAACACGAGCTGGAGGAGGCTGCAACACCAACCACCACCCCTGCAGTCCAGCCCATCAGCACAGATGCCACCCAGGAGGAGCCAGTAGAAGAGGCACCCCATGTTGTTGTGGAGGAGGTGGAGCCAGAGGAATAACCACAGCCACAGTAGCATCTGGTGCTGGTGCACCCAATCCCCCAGCGCCACCCGTGGGACATGGGGACACACATGAGCAGGATGGTGATGTGCTGTAGCAACTGGCAGAGCCCATGGTATAGGATGTGTTGCTGGAGGAGCCTGAAGAGGAGGAGGCAGCTCCAAGGGGTGCACAACCAGACACTTTAATGGACACCCTAGAACGGCAGCTAGGGAGCAACTGAGGAGCTTGCCCGGCTCCAGGACTCTTTGAAGGCCCTGTTGACCACTGTGTGGCAGTGTCTCCGACAGTAATGTGGACTCGGGGGGTAACTAGTACCATGGACAGTATTCATGTCACCTGTTTTTAGGGTTGCGGTGGACGGAGTCCTGCAGATCTCTTGCTATGAGAAAAAGGCTCCTGCATTCATTGCAAACTAACAATATGTTAGTGTGACAACAGAGGTGCCTCCGCATTTGTGAAGCACTCTCTATTGGCAGTTATAACATGGGTTATACAGGGTTGTACAAAATGCAGCACTTGATTGGTGCAGCAGTCATGCATAGCCATGGATTAAACAGCCTTTTAATCCATGTCTCCACGGAGGGACTTAAGTGCTGTAGAGAGCAGTGAAACAAAAGTGGCAGCCATATGCTGGTGGCAGAAAACGACTGGGACTGGACATGGCATGATCTCCTGAAAATCAGAGTTATCTCCCCCACCTGACCCTCTCTGTCAGTACCCATCACCCATGACTCCCCCCTACAAACATAAGAATGCACTGGGGGTGCCCAATCCCCTAGTGTCCTGTTGTGGAATGCTCAATTTTTTTGTTTGTTTCAAATGCCCCCCACTACTGTGCATGCACGGTTATTTCTTCTTTTAAAAATAAATATATATATGTGTATATATATATATATATATATTATATCGATATCCCCACCCGACCCCCTTCATCACCCACAACCCCACACACCCTCCCAGAAACATAAGAGTGACACTGGGGTTGCCCAATCTCCCAGTGTCCCGAAGAGGAATCCTCCATGCTGTTGTTTTCTTTTTTATATCCTACAAAAAGAAAACCATCCATTGATGTATTTTGTGGCCATAACTGCCCCCCACTTGACCGTCCCACTCAGCACCCACCACCCCGCAACCCCCTCCCAAACCCTTATTTACCCATTGGCTGTTGTTTCCTTTTTAAAACCCTGCAAAAATAAAAACACACATTGATGTCTTTTGTGGTCATAACTGCCCCCCCACAACCCTCCCACTCAGCATCCAGCACCCCACAACCCCCCCAAGCCCTTACTTACCCATCCGAGGTCCAACACCATAATCCTCTCTGGACTGCAGACATGTCTTCAATCTTCAAAGCAGGACCGCGAACTAAAGAAACAGGTATGTGGTTTAATGTATTTCAATGGGGTTTTGAACTTAGTGGCATAACTTTGGGCATCTTTGCATATTTTTGGCCCAAATTTTCAATATGCCTTATTTGGGACCCTATCTCATGAACAATTACAGTGTCATTAGACAGATCTGTCCCAAAAGGTGATTTTGCGATCCCTGTGTGAAATCCCCTTCCGGGCAACAGTTGAACATTTTCTCTGCCCTTGTTCATGAGGTGGGACCATAAGAAGGCTATGTTGAAAATTTGGTGTAAAAGTATTAACAAATAATAAAGTTATGAGCCTATGTTGAATTTTGCGAATGCAGGCTCATAACTTTGGTAATTTACAATAGTTTTACTCCAAGGGTGGGATATTCAAAAGGGTTGCGCCATGCGCAATAGGGTTGCGCCTGTGCAAGTCCAAAAGTGCGCCATTCTGCAATACTCAGCAGGAGGCAGTTGCGCCACCGAAAACATGCTGAGCAACAGCAAATGACGGCATGCGCAACCAAAGGGGGGTGGATCCATGCATAAAGAGCGCAATGCGATATCCAAAGACTTGCGCAATGCGCAACAGCAGACCAGCTGGAAGTTGCGCCCCAGCGGAAATGAGCGAGAATAAAAAGGCTCAAGGAAGCGGCGCAAGAAAGCCACAGGGATGCCAAGTGGGGAAGAGAGAGAGAGAAAGACAGACAGTGACAGGTCAGGGCAGGCAAGGGAAGCAGTGTGGGACATAGGCTGCAGAGGCCAGGGGGTGCCCGGTGCAGTGGAAGTAGCAGTCAGGACAGTGGGGTAACAGAGCAACATCAGGCGGGGGCACAAGCCAGGAGTTGGACAGTGGCAGCTTCCACATGGAAGCTGTAATGAGGGGGGTGAGAATGCAAGGTGCAGGGGGACGTGGCCGTGGAGAGGCCCATCGGCGGTACGCCCCCAACAGGCAGTACCGTGCCCGCATCAGCTTTGAGTTGTACACAGATGTAGAGATCGTGGGCTGGTACCACCTGAACAGGGCAATACTGAGGCGGCTCTGTGAGCTGTGCAGTGATGTGATGCAGGCACCCTCACGATGAAGTCATGCTCTGTCAGTGGAGACCAAGGTGACAGCCTGCATGTGCCTGCTTGCCACGGGCACCTTCCAGAGGCCAACAGGGGACACCACAGGCATCACACAGTCGGCCACATCACACATCCTCACCCAATTCCTTAGCGCACTGCTGCCACATGCTGCGGAGCACATCCATTTCCCCAGCACCACGGCAGAGCGTACAGCAAACATGCAGGCGTTCCACAGGGTAGCACATATGCCTGGTGTGCTAGGGCCATAGACTGCACCCATGTTGCCATCTGCATGCCACCTGGCCCCGATGGGGCCGCATACAGGAATAGAAAGGGCTTCCCCAGTGTCAACTGCCAGGTGGTGTGTGATGCCACTGGGCGTATAATCAATGTCTGTGCCACACACCCTGGTGGAGCACATGATGCCTTTATATGGCATCAGTCCGCACTGTGCCATCGATTCGAGAGTGGGGACATCCCCACAGGCCATCTAGTGGGTGAGTACGCATGTAGGAAATGCAAACTCGGGGCAAGGGTGGGAATGCCACAGGTGCCATGGTAGTGGCACACAGGGATATGGGCAATATGGACCTGAACATGAGACTGATCTCCACTATCTCCACACAGGTGACAGCAGATACCCACTCCATCCCTGGCTGCTCACACCGTGCGGTGCCCATGACCCCCATCGCCCATAGCGCTATAATAGGCACATGCCGCCACACGCAACATCATTGAGCGGGTGTTTGGGATGCTCAAGGCACGCTTCCGATGCCTAGACACCTCCGGCGGTGCCCTACAGTACAGCCCCTCAAAGGCTTGTGGGATATTCCTGGCCTGTTGTATCTGTAACAACATGGCCAATGACTGTGGGATAGCCGTACAGGTTGAAGAGGGGGACAGCAATGGGGACACCAGCGGCACCGGTGTTGATGGTGATGAGCAGCCCTTCCTTGGACGGCGGGACCCCCGACTGATCCGGCAGGCCCAGCTGCACCGGGACACCATCACGGAGGAGCATTATGCACAACACAGGTAAGTCAAGGGGCCATGTGCAAACAACACTGTTCTGGCGCAACCCACAGGCACACAGAGTAACACACCAGGGGTGCATGACGGCAAGGGGGGTGGAAGGGACCAGGCACACAAACACACCATCAGGGAGGGGCGAACAGTCATATGGACACACACACGCACAAACACACCAGGCACAAAGTGTACATGGGCAGGTGCACAGCACAGCAGGAACAGACATGGCAAACACACAGATCCACAGACCACACCCACCACCTGTACTGTCCAAGCACGTGTGTCAGATGCTGGGCACCCTTGCACCTTGGTGTACAGTACAATGCAGGTATCATCATGCACACGCACCTGTGGACAGCAGTCGGGATGGTGTGCAGGTGGTCCGTATGTCGGCGTGATGGGCAGGGCACCCACCAGTGCACTGCCCACCATGACGCACAGTGCACACAGGGCAGCAGCAGACAGGGCCCGCACTGGGAGACAGGTCAGTCATGTTGCACCATTCCATGGCCACCGCGGATGCGTGGGCGGCCCCGCCGTGACCCAACAGCACTGGCAGGCTGAGCAGGGGCCACATGGGGTGGCACCGATGGACCACCAGGGGTCCCACTGCGCGATTGCGACCTTGTCCGCACTGGGGTCTGTAGGATGCCAAACATACCTGCACCAGGGGTGCTTGGGATGCCCACAGCAGAACCCGGCGTCGACAGGCCTGGTGTTGCACGATGCTGGGAATGGGGAGTGGAGAGCGTACTGTGTGGAGTGCGTGGTACAGGAGCACCTGCATGTGTGTGCCCAATGCAGCCACGACAGCGACCAATGCCTGGGTCTGCCTGTCAGTGGCGGCGGTCACATCCATCCGCATATGGACCATCTCTGCACGGTTCAGAGCACACTCCCTGCTGTGCCGCTCCACAGCCGCACACAGTGCCTCCACAGACGTTGCAACCCGCCTTTGCTGCTGTACTGATTCCCGCAGCAGGTGGGTGTGCTCGTCCAATGGGTCCTCTGCCACAACGGCATCCTGTCCCCCAGGGTGTGGAAGGTCCTGATGCACAACACCCCTTAAGGGTGGGCGCTGTTCGCCTGGACCAGGAATGGGCGTATCAAAGGGTGGCGGGCATGTGCCACCGCTGGACACTGTACCCCCAGACCTGGTGGGTGACTGCTGCTGCTGCTGCCCTCCAACCGCTGTGCCCCAGGGACCACTCGTTCCACCGCTGTGGCCGCAACAGTGCCAGACACCTGCACAGCCACCGGTGCTGCCCCACCGGTGCTGACAGGCACAGCCTGGGACTGTGCCGACATGCTGGCACACAAGTTGGAACCAGCAAGGCCCAGGGGCACGTGCTGGCCTGCTGTGTGTCCGTCATGGGACACACACATGTCACTGCCCATTGCAGTCCTTGCATCATCAATGGTGCAGGTATGTGCTACAGCCACAGTCACAGCGTGCTGGCATGCTTGCATGCCAGACTGCTGAGACACAGGCTGTGCACCCCCCCACACCTGAATCACCGACACCGAGTTGGCAGCCCAGCATGCATGCTGGTGCAGTGCATGCTGGCTGGTGACAGAGCTGGATGGACCCTCCTCCATGTCCAGCAGGTCATCCTCACTGCCTGGACCCACCACCACCATCCCCTGATGATGAACAGGATCTGTAACAGAAAGAGAGGACATGTGAGTGCATGTGAACAACCTTCCCCCAACACCACCACCATGTTAACGCACGTGCAGTGAGGCTTCCACCTGTCTGAAATCCACCTCCTGATCGCCCTCAATAGCACTGCACTGCATTGATGCAGCCAGTCGGTCCTCAATGGGGTCAGCTCCACCACCGCTGGCTGGCCCCGCCAGTGCCAGCCGTGCCGCCCTGAGGGCTGCCACCTTCTCCTTCACCCTCCTGCAGTCTGTCCCAATCTTCTTTTTGCATTCCTGCACGAAGCGCTGGTGGCTTCCGTGCAGGTTCACTGCCCGGGCTACCCCCTCCCATGCAGCCGAACGGGCCTGAGGGGTGCCCCGCCATCCACTCAGTAGTGCCTCCTCCTCCAGGTAGGCCTGGAAGAGGGCCTCAGTCTCTGCCGTGGTGAAGTTGGGCCTCCTCCTCCTTCGCCCACCATCCTCACCCTCACCTTGGCTCTGCTTGGTCATGGCGATCTGTATGGGTGGAAGTGGACACCTGTCACTGTGCAGTCTACAGCGTTATCCCATGCCCATTGTCCAGAACATCCCACAGCATGCAACTCACCTCTCACCTGCAGTAACCGAATCTGGCCAGCGCAGCCCACTGTCGCACTTTTATAGCGCAATGCATGCAAATTAGGAGTGGAGCAACTGTAATGAGATACCAATCGCGCCACCTGCGCCTTTGAATGGCTGATCGGATGATTTGCATGTCGGCTGAATATCGCGTCATTGCGCTTTTCACAATACAGTTGAGCGGCTGAGCCAATAAGCGCCGAGATCTGTGACTGTGTGCGGTACACTGCATTGCGCATGCCCAGGTAGCTTACGCAGGCGTCTGCCGTGCTGATGACGTGCTGTGCGCGATCGGCAATTCAGGCCATGGCCACCATTGTGCCAGTGGCGCTACAGCACTGGGCACTATATGGCGCTGTGGCACTACTGCGCAATAGTCCACTGTGGCACTGTCATGCAGGTGGTCGGTCACGCAGGATGCGTAGATGTCAGATGGCGCTGTGCGTGGCCTTGCGTCATAGACCCCTGACCTGGTGTCCGACCTTTGCCCCCTGGTGCTGTTCGGCTGCCATGTGTATGGCCCTATTGCGCTGTCTGGTGACAGTGCTATGTGGACTGACAGCGCTGTACGAACAGCGCAATTGGAACCTATGGTGGTCTATTGCGCAACATTTCCACGTGGGGTTGCCGTGCTGCGGGGCGCCATATTGCCTGCTGTAAAGTTGGAAGAATGGCACGGGAGGGCACTCAATGGAGCCAGTGGAGGTGGCCAACCTGGTAGCCTGGTGAAACCCACTATGGGGCACTGTATGGGGAGAAAGCCCCTCACCATGCCTTTCGAACCCAGGTCTGGCTGCAAGTGGCCAATGACCTGGTGGGGCTCACTAGGCGCCCGGTCTGCTGAGTAGTGCTGGCACAGGTACAGTGACCTCCGCGGGAGGGCGGACGCATGAGAGGCTACGGTCACGCGTGCCAGGAGGCGTTATTGTGCTAGGCCAGGTGGGTGTACCATCTATGCACCTGGTATACTCCGTAGGGGTGTGAGTGTGTTTTGGTGGCTGTGCATGGGTGATGGCTCTGACATGGTTGGCTGTGTCAGTGTGCAGGTGTGAGATGCATGGGTCTGGCTGTGTGGGCAGGCACTCTCACTGGGGCAGGGGCAGTCTGCTTTGGAGTCACACTGATGTTTTCTCAACATTTTTCTCCCACAGGCCGGGCAGAGAGGATGCAGGCACGGGATGAGGAGGGCCATGGCAGGGCCCCGGTGGCGGTCGGTGGTGCTGCGAGGGGTGGGCCACAGCAGCAGCAGTAGCAGCAGCCACAGCTGCTTGTGGAGTGTGAGTATCATTACATCATGGATGCTATTGCATGCTGGAGGGGGTGGGCACGACCACCAGCCATGCACAACACAACCATGCACGACACAGGCGACATTCATCACTGTCCAGTGTCACTGCACGTCTGTGTGTGCGTCACTGGTGGTCCATGCATGCACTGGGCACATGGCTGTGGAACTGGCATCGCACCACATTGCCACGTCCTTGACAGCCTTGTTTGTGCTGTGATGGACATGGGCAGTGTGTGTGTGCAGTGGTGCACATAGCTGGTGCCGCCTGGTTGGGCTGGCCATGTGCATGTTCACTGTGGGTGGGTGCATACCATCACAGGTCGCGGACATTGGGCATATGGCATGCAGGTTGGGTGGTGTTCAGGGTTGTGGTCAGTCACAGCCATTGACTGTGTTCCCATTTTCCTAGGCCTCATTGTGCTCCAAAGAATAGGCGGGCACTGCAACAGCTGACCGGTGTCCATGGAAAACAGGACCATCCTCCAGGACATCCAGCGCCATAGCCTCTACGGAGGGCACAGCCAGACACGATGGCACCAGGCAGCGGAGAACCAGCCTGCTAGGCCTTAGGCTGGCTTCCCCTTCCCACTTCACCCATCCCTCCCACCCTGCCTTCCCTCTCCAAGTTGTTCATCCCTACCCCTTGCCCACCCCTACCTTGTATCCCTCCCCCCCTTGTAAATAGTTTTGTTGTTGTTCATTTTGTACTTTACATTTTCTAATATATATATATTTTGATATGAATACTGTGTTGGTCTCTGATTTGCAGCTGGCTATGGTTGCTCAGTTGCAGTGGTGTGCATGCCATCTGGGGTGGTATGGTCCTGGGTATGTGTGTGTGTGTGTGTGTGTGCATGTGTGTGCATGGGGAGGTGTCTCCAGTGTGGCAGTGACTTTCTGTTGGTCTTGCCATCTGCCACCCACTGCTGGGTGCACAGGGTGGGTCTGGCTTGTGTGGTTCTCTGCTACATGAGGTTGACGTGTGCGGGGGATGCATGGTGTTTCCTGCAGTGCCAGTCACTGCACATGGGTGGTGTCTTGGGGTCACGGTGCAGGGTGTGCTGTGCATACAGGGGGCTGATGTGCACTGTGGTTGTCAACCCCCTGTGTGTGGCAGTCTCAGCCTGCCAGTGGTTGTGCTGGGGCGTCATGGCCCTGCTGTGCTTTGTTGGCTTGTCCCCATGGGCCAGTAGATCATCCGTCCCACCCCCAGTGATGCTGTGCTTGGGGTGTGCAGGTGTCTTGTTGGTTCTGCAGTGTGTTCCTGTGCCCATGTGTGGCATGGCTGGCGGTAGGCCCCAGCCTGCCTCCCTGGTTGTGCAGTTCCATTGCTCTGCTGGGGGAGGCTCTGCTTGCGCTATGGCACCTCTGGACTGCTCAGCAGGGCTGCCCTTGTTGCGCTATGGCGCAACCTTTCAGCTCAGCTTCCCCTTCCTGGTTGCACTATGGCGCAGTTTGTGCGATACTCAGAAGTTGGCTGCTTGCGCAATTTGTTCTGCTCCATGTTTGAATATCGCATCTGTTGCGCATATGCGCAATTGAATTGTGCTTGCTCCTGCTGTTGCGCACATTTTGGGAGCAGTTTGAATATCTGGGCCCAAATGTACAACATAACCATATCTTTACAGTACTTCATGAATGTGACAGCTGTAATTTTTCAAATCCTGGCCAAAATCTTTTTTTTTAACATCCCAATAGATGATTTTGGGGTCCCTGCACAAAATTACCTTTCTGGCAGAAGTTGAAAATGTTCTCTGCCCTTGTTCATGAGTTGGGGTCCTAAGAAGGCTATGTTGAAAATTTGATGTAAACATTTTAAAAAACAACAAAGTTATGATCCTACATTGAATTTTATGAATGAGGGCTCATAACGTTTACAATTTCAGTATTTTTCCCCCAAATTCACAACATAGCCATATCTTTACAGCACCTCATGAGTGTGACAGCTGTCATTTTTCAAATCCTGGCCAAAATGTTTTTTTACATCCTGAAAGATGATTTTGCAGTTCCTGTTCGAAATCACCTTTTGGGCAAGAATTAAAAATGTTCTCGGCCCTTGTTCATGAGGTGGGGTTATAAGAAGGCTATGTTGAAAATTTGGCGTAAAAATATTAAAAGTTATGAGCCTACGCTGTGATTTTGTGAATGCAGGCTCATAACTTTGGTAATTTTCAATATTTTTAACCCAAATTTACAACATAGCTGTATCTTTACATCACCTCATAAATGTGACAGCTGTCATTTTTCAACTCCTGCCCAAAATATGCTTCTGCACCCTGAAAGTTGATTTCACAGTCCCTGCGCAAAAATCTCCTTTAGGCCAGGAGTTGAACATTTTCTCTGCCTTTCTTTATGAGGCAGCTTCATAACAAGGTTATGTTGAAAATTTGGCGTAACCCAGACCACCATCCACCCTGGCCAATCTCCACTTCCCCCCTGAAGTCACTCAATGGTTCTGCAACTACCTTACTCTCAGGACTCATCAAACCATCATAGGCAGGGTCCTCTCTGAATCCCGTACATTAAGTCTGGTGTACTCCAAGGATCCATCTTGGGTCCCCTTTTCTTTTCCCTAGTTGTAAACTCCCTCCTGGAAGTCTGCACAAACACCGAGCTAATTCTCTACACAGATGCTGCCACCCTTTTCTGCAAGGACAAGGACCCCACCACCCTTCTTAATAAGCTATTGGCCAATTTCCTTTGACTTCACTCCTGGTTCACATCCAAAGGCCTTGTCCTCAACTCTAAGCCCCTGTAGACTGCTTGTCTCTGACTTCTCCCTCCACAACAACTTTAGTAACCCCATAGAGAGATTTTACAAATTCAGGTACCTTGGCCTACTCCTTGACTGCCACCTCAGCTTTGATGCACACATCAGTCTCACCATCAAGAATGCACACCAAAGACTTGATCTGCTCCACAGGATGAAGCAATTCCTTAACAAAGAATCCAAGTCCCTGCTAGCAACCCGTTTCCTCCTCCCCCTGTTTGACTATGGTGCCCTTGTCTATTTCCCCAGCCTCTCCCAGAAAAATGCAAATAGGCTGCACAGCTCTTACCATGATATGACCCAATGTATCTCTGGTCTTCCCAAACTTACTCACTATTGTGATCTTTACAGAATCTCTGGCTGGCCCTCGCTGGAGAACCGACGTAATAGCAAAACTGTCACATTGTTCACAAACTCTTCTGTGATCTCCTCCCTGACTGCATCAGTACCCTCTTCCCTAAAATGGCCCCCACCAGGACCATGAGACAGTCCCCCTCCATCACTTTCTCTGTACCCCCCTCTGCTGCACCACCCACGGCTAAGAAACTCTCTCCTTCCTTGGCCCCAAACTCTTCAACTCCCTTACCCTGAACTCAGACTTTGTCCCTCCACTGCCTCCTTCAAGAACAACATGAAGAAACACCTGGCCCTCAACTCCTCTTGCACCTATCCCCTGGCATGACCTATTTCCTCTTCTCCTTCTCTTAACTCCCCACTCTACCACTCAACTTTCACACACTCTTGACTCTTATTTCATGCCTGCTTTCTGGTCCTAAAAAAAACAAAAACGAACCTCATGGCACTTGTTCCAGCTTTCAAGCGATTTCTCCATCGCACTTATTTGTTCTACGGGACAACTGCTAAAGTCTCTGATATGTTATTAATTGTCCACCTTTTGATTTGTACTTTCTGTTTTAGATTCCTGTACATTGTCTTCTGTTTGTTATCTTTTGTTTTCTTTTAAACTGGACACTTGTGAAAACTGGCAATTTTGCTTAC
The DNA here is from genome assembly GCA_016271365.2 of Neoceratodus forsteri. Lineage (NCBI taxonomy): Eukaryota > Metazoa > Chordata > Ceratodontiformes > Ceratodontidae > Neoceratodus > Neoceratodus forsteri. Next base: position 1,255,829,669 of record CM028131.1, read on the forward strand.
ATGCCTTCCAGTATAACAAATAAAATGAAATGAAATTAAAAATATTACAAAACAAATTTTCACTATTACTACCCCAAATTCTTCAACTGCAGCCCTATCGGTTCTGGACAGAGTTTGTTATTTATTGTTGTATACTCATTCTATTGTGTGTTTGTTCTGTTGTTTGCTGTTAATTTGTTCTTATTTGGTTTACCATAGATATACTTTTTTCTGAAAATACCTGTTGTCTGTGTTGTTGCTCACTGTGGAGATGACTGGCATGTGGCCACCTGTACTACCCACAAGGCCCTTCGTGGCACACTTACACACTTTGTCCACAATCTGGTGGTGCAGCATTCAGGTGTCTTTGTGAGGCCTGGCTTGTGGCCTGGTGTCACACAGCTGTGCAGCCTCTGGTGGTCAACATGGTACCCATGTGTGCTGGGGTATGCACAAGCTATATGGCATCCATTGCTGCTGATAGTGGTTGCGCTGCATGGACACACTGAGCAATGCATGTCACAGACACCATTGTCACTGTGTGTCCTGCCATAACTCTGTGCCACAGTGGTGACTGGCAGCAGACCATTGTGACTATGTGTGACAGACACACTTGCACCATGCTTCTCCCAGTGGGATTCTGACCATCTGCAGTCCTCCTGGTATCCCAGTCCACCATGCCATGCCATCCACACTGTGATCCTCAGAGGGCCATGGCATGCTGTGTCATGTTACTGTGACACAAATGACATTATGTCATGGTTTGGTACAGGGCCATGTCATGAACACATATGTGTTGTGGGTCCGCAGTGTCCTTGGGCAGTGCCAGCCTGGGCCTTGGTGCAGCGCTACCATCCATGTGAGGCACAAACGTGCCATGGCTGTGCAGAGTTTTGGGGACATCATCATGCTTCACACTCAGCATGGGTGCTGGGTACTAGGTGGGAGAACCCCACAACGTTGGTCATGCTACATGGCCCAAGCCCCAGCATGTCTTGCAGGGTTTTCCAGTGTGTGGCCCACATTGTCGGTGTCTGTGTGGGCCACAGACATGTGGAATAAAGCAGAATACACATGCTTGTTTACACCCTTCTACTTTTATTGGTACACCCAATGGTACTTACAACATGCACATTCACCCACTACCCTTACTGTGCTCTGTGGACAAGAACATCCTACGTGGGGCACATAGACATCTGCACACAATATTCCCCATACCCATCCAGTGCCCTATATCCCCCCCATACATGAACTGCAGTATGGCCATGCCACTGGCTTGTGCACCCAGTGTTCTACCCTCAAAAGGTCTTGGAGATCATCTGTCTCTGTCCCCTTGTGCCATGAGGCAAGTAGTGCCATGGTACCATGTCTGGTTGGCCTTCTGTGGTCATGTAGTCCCCATCCTTGACCTTCACAGTGGCTTCTGTTTTCCTGCCCTTCTGTGCTGTGTCTGTGGGTGCTGGGTTTGCACTGTTGACCTCTGCAAAGCTGGCTCCCCCTGTGCATCACCTGTGTGGTGGCCTATGTTTAACTGTGACCATCTGGTTTCTGTCCCTGTAGCAGTGGTTGTTGTGTCAGCTGCTGTCTCTGGCATCCCACTGTGCTTGCTATTCCTACCATGTTTGCGGGGGACACTTGTGCCTGTGTCACCATGTAGCAGGGGTATCCTCTGTGGCTGGTGCCCCTGTGGGCGTGGTGTTCCACTGGCTGTCATCATCATCCTGCAATGGTGCACTGCTGGCCTCTGCTGTTGCTGGTTCAGCCACTGCTGTGTGTTCTGTGCTGCTGGCATGGCCTGTGATATCTGTGCCTTCCAGTGCAGGCATTGTACTGGTGCTCTGCGTGCCTGTTGGCCCATGTATTACTGCCTGTTGGGTACCAGTTGCTTCTTTATCACCATCCCTGGGTTGTCTTGTGGCTGGGTTCCTGAGGCCTGGACTGTGCTCTGTCCCTGAGGCCTGGACTGTGCTCTGTCCCTGAGGCCTGGACTGTGCTCTGTCATGGTAGTGGTGAGTGGAGTGAGGTGCTGGCCTGCATGCTGGGTGCTTGTCTGGGTAGCTCCAGTGGACACCCAGCTGCTGCTGTGCCTGGCTGTTGTGGGCCTGTTGTTCTAGGGTACTCAGCTGCATTGTCCATGGTGTAGGGGACCACGTTGTATTGTTGGCACTGGGGCCACTGGACATAGTGTTGGTGGGCATTCTGTGGACTGTCTGGTCTGATCCAGTGAAGCCAGTGTCAACAGCTGCACTGGGGGTGCTGTACACATTCCCATGGCCTGCTCTGTCTTCTGGGACACTAAATGCCTGGCCCATGTTCCCAGTATGTAGAGGGATAGTGTGGGCTGCTTGCTACTGGCTGGCTGGTGCAGTGGACATCAGGATCTCATGGACAGTGAGTCCATGGTGGTGTGGCCATGCAGCACTGCTATGTCCCCTGTCCCATAATGCTGCTGCTATGTTTTGCAGCACAGATGTTAGATCATTGGTTTGCTCTTGCTGCACAGGGATGCTTCTGTCCAGCACACTCATGAGGTGCTCCATCACATCGTGTGGCACTGCCTACATACCTGGAGCCCATTCAGTACTGCCATAATGTCCACATTCCAAGCTGTGCTCTGCCATAGGCCAGTCTGCATATATTTGAGCATCCCAGACATTAGCTCTGCTATGTGGCAGTGGTGAGCATCCATGATGGCCAGTAGTGCTGTCAGTTCTTGTGTCTGTGCAGCATGGGTGTCCACTATGGTCTGGCAATATCTGTCAAACTACGCATCTGGCATGGCCTAGTGGGGGAGATCCTGTGCAGCCTGCTATAGTATAACCTCAAAGTCCTCTACTGTTATTGGACTCAGTTTCTGGGCAATGTTATTTGAGATACTGTCCACCAGATCTGTCTCTGACCCCTCAATGTCAGCCGCAGCACCATGTGTAGCACTTTCCCTGTCGTTGTGGGCCTGTGTGACATCATGCATCTCTCTGTGGCCACTGATCTCCTCATCCAGCATATCCCATATCTGCAGGCACCCTGTTGTGTCTATGCTCCCTGAGTCTGTATTAGCTAGCCCCTCTTCTTGACATTCTGGTGGTGCACTGGTGCCACTTGTGCCTTCTGTAGCTGTTTCTGCCTGTTCCTCAGTGGTTTCTGTGGGGAGAGAACATAGTCTCTGTCAGTTACCATGTCATGCACCCTTGTCACTGTATTCCTCTGTATTGTGCACAGTGCTTGTGTGCAGTAGGACGTATTCCTCTTCTCACATTTGGTGAACTTTTGGTGGACTTACTATGCTACAATAAATGAATTTTGAGTAAGCAAGAGATTCTACCATCTCTCTGTTGAGGAGTGGGTGCTGCTGTATTTAATTTCACAAAGTACTAAGTATCCTAGTAGCACCACCAATCCTGATGCTTGTTCTACTTTGGAAAAAATTGACGTATTCCACCCGTTTGGCTCCCTGCCCAGCAGCACAGGGTATGGGCTGTGTCCTGGCACAGTGTGTACCATGTCTTGTGTGTCATGGCCAGCCTAATGTCCTGTGCATGCTGCGTCAACGGGTAGGTTGCTGCACCAATGACCCACATGTTTTCTTCCCTTTGGGTGTACGTGGCCTGCCATCCTGTTGGCACATGTTCCATACGTGTGTTTGACACCCCGGTGCATCACCACCATACATTGTGGTATGGTGTGCACCATGTAGCATGGCAGTACATTGTCAGAGTGGATGGATGCTGCCAAACAGTGTCACAAGATGCCCGTCACCTCCAGGCTCATTCCACACAGCACATGGCCAGACATGCCAGGGTGTGTCCAGCACATCTCATCTGAAGCATCAGCTACATATGTGTGTAGGCTGGGCTGCTCTGTATGCCACTGTATTGCAGTACAGGGCTGCAGTGCTGGACATCCACACCACGATCAGTGGACACTGTTTGCAAGCCAGCTATTGTGTCTGCACAGTGTTGCACCTCCCCTCCACACCATACTCAGAGCCATAGAGCACACACAGTGTCCAGCCTTCTCAGCACACCTTCTGTACCCCCCACACTCCTTTCCTTTGTCATACATGCTAACCCTGCAGCCCAAACTGTGCCTCTACCTTGTGCAGGCCTACCTGTGCCAGCTGCCCATGTTCACACACTCACTGTCCACTATGCTCACAGTGTCCATTGCAGACCTTTGTTGTCAGCCTGCTGTCTGCACCACTGATGCCTACCAGGTATCCCCCTTGTTCAGAGAAGCTACCCCATGTGGCCTAGGTGGTTGTGCCACCACTGGTCCCAGCTGTGCAGGTGTTGTGTTCCTCCTGTATCCCTACAGAACCTTCCACCTATCATGCACATCCGCACTGACAGCCTGTGCTCCACATCATGATGCACAGCCCTGTGCCACTGTCATCGCAACATCATACACATCTGCATACTGTCTTGGCCTGTGTCCATCCTGCACAGCAAGGAGCGACAGACCACACGTCCCTCTGGTAGCCTTGTCCTGTCCGATGTCCAGTGTCAAGCAGTGAGCACAACATTGGTCAAGCATGCACCCTTTCTACACATGCCTGGGTCTACAGGTGTGTAGCAGGTACATACGACACATGCCTGCTCTGCTTGCTCATCTGTGGGGCATGTGCGTGGTCCTTGCCACATGTGCCATCCTTGTGTGGTGCCACAGGTTTTGTGCATTATTGCAAACATGACACTCCTCCCTGGTCATGCTGTGCTGTGCACACATACACCACTGTACACATGCATGTGCCTCTGCTCTGTGCTTGCCATGCAACTCCTCCATCACTGCTGCTGTGCATTTTTACATATCTGCTGAGCACTGGCTACAGGAAGTTTGTTCCCCCTGATGGCTGGTCAGAGACCAGTTTCCATGCAACCTGATCTGAAACCAGTTTCTGAGCCACCTGATCTGGGTCCAGTTTTACCACTGTACAGGAGCTTTCTTTGTTGCACTTAGTTTTTTTCCTGCACCAACTCCCTTTAGTGTAGATTTACTATTACCAACTCCACACCACCATGGATCACCACACCAGTGAAATTTGGGGTCAAAAGAATTTTGGGGGAAAGTGAGATTCAAACACAGGCTTTCAGGATCACAGCCTAGTGCACTAACCACTACACTACACTATGCTGGCTGCTCCTAGCAAGCCTGTGATTAGACACATATGTGACAATAACTGATCCCAGACCAGTTCAACTGGAAGGAGAAACTGGTCTCAAACCAGGTGGCACGGAAACTAGTCTAAGACCAGGCAGCTCTGAAACTGGTCTTAGACCAGTCATCACGGGAAGAATCTTCCGACACGGAAGACTGTATTTTCAAGATGTCCAGCTTGATGTCACCCTCAGTCATGTGGCTACTAAGGTGTGCCACCGCATGCTCTTCCTGGCTGCTCAGGGGGATCTGCTGGCTTGGACCACCACCAGTTGCCATCGCATACCGCCTGTTATGGGTCAACCTTTCTTTTGACCTCCGCCTGTTTTTGTGGTAACTCTTTTGGAGTTCCCTGATGGAGTGCCTCACAGGATGTACAGCATTGCCCTGGTGGCAACCTCATTCCAGGCTTGTTTTTTTTTCTGTCCCTAAGTTCCTTGTTCCTACCTCAGGATAGCAGGAGATCCACTTGGGTGTCCACCTCTTCAATAAGGATACATGTCTCCTCATCCGTGAAGTTTTTCTTGTGCTGTCTACCAGCCCTTTCTTTCTCCATTCTTTCCCCACTCTGCTCCGCCATCACCTATGCCAGTTTTTTTCTGATGCACCTTGCATCATTCCTGCCTGGTGCTCTGCCTTTTGTGGTGCACCTTGCTACTTATGTGATTTCTGGAAAAATTGATGCAACTCATGAATGTTCCACAATCAAACACATATTGTTTGCTGCAACTAGATTTGATGAAACCTGCTTGTTTGACGTACCTTGCATTGACATACCTTTAATCAATCTAAGCCCTCTTTGAAAATTTCACCATTTGCCCAGAGTTTATGCCTGTGTGCAATATTCGAAGGGGGCTTTTGCATCCATTAACAAGGTTACTGCATGCAAAAAAAAATAACATATATGATAAGCAATGGGAGGGGCGGGGAAAGGAATACCAGTGCAGTGTGATATTCAGTGCATTTGTGCTGCACAAAGGGTTTAGCCCAGGCTACTTTGCACAGTGCAAATACTGCCTATCAAAAACCCAACTTACTCCGGACAACTTTAGTGGCTGATGGACCGACTGTAGCCAACAACCAAGTTGGCGGTTGGGGGAGTACACCTGACCATTGACATCTAGTGGCCACCCATCCCCCAATCCTTATCCCCATGAAATGAAAATATGTCCCTGGTGTCCAGTGGTGCCTCCACCCTCCAGTTACCATCCCCGTAAATGTAAAATTAATCCCCAGTGCCTAGTGGTCCCTCCACCTTCTGATGGCTGGCCCAGCACACGTGCAACCTTTCCCTGGTATCTAGTGGTCCTCCCAACTACTGATCATCAGCCTATTACATATAAATGTCTAGTGGTCACCCCTGCTCACTGATCACCAGCCCGGTACATGTACAACCTTTTCCTGGTGTCTAGTGACCCCCCACCCACCAATCACTTGCCCAGTACATGTACAATGTTTCCCAAGTGTCTAGCAGCCCCCCTGCACCATGAACACTGACCGTCCACCCTATCAACCTCCCCCTTACCTGAAGTGTCGGTGCTGTGGGACCCCATAGCGACTGGCACAGTCCTCCTCTCACCTCCTCTGCTGGCCACTGTATGGGCAGACAGGAAGTGTGATGTCTATGCACAGTACAGGGAGCTTATTCTCTGCACCGTATAGGGAGCGTATGGCCTGTGTACTGTATGAGGGGCGCGTGCTCCTTGCACAGTACACAAGTTGCATGCTCCCTGTACAGTACAAAGGATGTGCTCCCTGTACCATACAGAGGATGTTCACTGTGTACTGTACAGAGAACCTGCACCCTGTACAGGATGCACACTCCCCCCCCCATCCATACGGCGGCTGGCTGAGGAGGTAAGATGAGGGCTGTGCTACTCATCGTATGGTCTCCCCCGGCATTTTTGCTTCAGGTAAGAGGAGTGTTTTGCAGAGTGGGTGATCAGTGCCCATGGTGCAAGGGGCTGCTAGACACCAGGGAAAGGTTATACATGTACTGGGTCAGCAATCGGTGGGTGGGTGGGGGAACCTCGAGACACCGGGAAAAGGTTGTATATGTACTGGGCTGGTGATTGTTGGATGGTTAGACAACAAGGAAAAATTGTACATGTACTGGGCTGGTGATCAGTGGGCAGAGAGGACAGCTAGACAGTAGAGAAATGTTGTAAATATACAGGGATGATGATCAGTGGGTAAGGGGACCACTAGGCACCAGGGATTAACTGTACATGCATGGGGATTGCGATTAGATGGTGAGAGGGACCACTAGACACCAGGGATTTACTGTATATATACAGGGAATGTGATTGGAGGGTAGGGGTGTCAAGTCACTAAGGGAATACTTGGTTTCTACTGCTGTGAGCAACTTGAAGTGGGGACAGAGCTGGTCATGGAGGCACAAATCTGCCACTGCTTCCCATGCAAATGCATCCATACTGGGCATGCAAATGGCCCCTTAGTGCCTTGCATACCTAGTTGGTTCATTTGCATGAGGCTGTCTGAATAGCACACCAGGAGCTACTGGCACTATTGGGTCTGGTGGCGCTGTTCCCTGCACTGCTGAGATCCATTTTTGGGCAGCACTACTCGGCTCAGCGCTGCGATGACATGCCCCTATATTCAGTCAGATAGCACACCAGCACTATCCAACTGAATATAGCATCCTCAGAGTTGTGGGCAATGTGCAAGCGCAGCGCCAAACTTTGCTCTCTGGTTTGCCCATTTTTGAATATGGATCCATGACATCACAGTGACAACTTTGTTTCGATGCAGCACCCACCAACGCCCCCCCCTCCCGGAACATATCAGTGACACTGGGGGTGTCCCAATCCCCCAGTGTCTGGATAAGGAATCCTCTGTGTTTTGTTTTTTCCAGCTAGCCCCAGTACTGCACATGCGTGTTTATTTAATTGATATTTTTCCTTTTTAAATTAAAGATATCCCCCCCACCTGACCCTCCCTCTCAGCACCCACCACCCCATGCCCCTCCAGAAACATAACAGTGACACTGGGGGTGCCCAATCCCCCAGTGTCTTGATGAGGAATCCTCTGTGTTTTGCTTTTTTTTTTCTTCTACCCCCACTACCGCACTTGCACAGTTATTTCTTTTCAGTTTTTTTTAACTTTGTAAATTAAAGATATCCACCACTGGACCCTCCTTCTCAGCACCCTCCACCCCCCCAAAACATAACAGTAACACTGGGGCTGCTCAATCCCCCAATGTCACAATGAGGAATCTGGTGCATTTTCTTTTTTTTTTTTTTTTAAACCCTGTAAAAAAAAAACCATCCATTGATGTCTTTTGTGGCCATAACTACCCCCCACCAGACCCTCCTACTCAGCACCCACCACCCCACCCCCAAGCCCTTACTTACTGATCAGGGTTCCAACACCATAATTCTCACTGGACCACAGACACAGCTTCACTCTTCAAAGCCGGAACAAGAACTGTGGAAAAAGGTATGCGGTTCCATTTATTTCAATGGGGTTTTGAACTTAGTGCCATAACTTGGCCATTTCTGCATAGTTTTGCTCTAAATTTTCCACATGCCTTCTTTGGGACCCCACCTCATGAACAGTAGTACTGTCATTAGGCAGATCTGTCCTAAAAGCTGATTTTGTGGTCCCTGTTCAAAATCACCTTTTGGGCAGGAGTTAAGAATTTTCACAGCCCTTGTTCATGTGCTGGGGCCATAAGAAGGCTATGTTGAAAATTTGGTGTAGAAATATTAAAAAACAACAAAGTTATGAGCCTACATTGAATTTTGCAAACACAAGCTTGTAACTTTGGTAATCTGCAATATTTTCCCCCAAAATTCACAAGACAGCCACATCTTTACAGCACTTCATGAGCGTGACAGCTGTCATTTTTCAAATCCTGGCCAAAATGTTTTTTTGCAATCTGAAAGGTGATTTTGTGGTCTCTGCATGAAATCATCTTTCAGGCAGGAGCTGAACATTTTCTCTGCCTTTGTTCATGAGGTGGGGTCATAAGAAGGATATGTTGAAAATTTGGTGTAAAAATATTTAAAAACAACAGATCTCTGGTGAGGCCACATTTGGAGTACTGTGTGCTGTTCTGGAACCCATACTTAAAGAAGAACATCAGGCTATTGGAGGGGGTCCAGCGGAGGGTGACAAAGATGATCAGAGGAATGGAGGGGAACCTTGTGAGGATAGGTTGAGGGACCTCAACATGTACTCACTGGAGGAGAGAAGGGATAGGAGTGATATGATTGAAACTTTCAAGTACTTAAAGGGCATAAACAGGGTTAGTACAGAGGGCATATTCCAATTAAATGGTTAGGGGATTACTAGGGGGGCACAGTCTGAAGCTGGTGGGGGAAGATTCAAGAGGGAAATGAGAAGGCACTACTTCACGGAGAGGGTGGTAGCGGGATGGAATGCACTTCCTAAAGAAGTGATATCTCTTAAAACAGTGGGGGCCTTTAAAAGAGGGTGGGATAGGGTCAAGGGCAAGGTTCTAGTTGCTGGGAAGTTGCGAGGGGAAGGGAAGGCAGCAAGGGGTGGGGGGACGGCAGCAGAAACCTAAACTATGCCACACAATTCAGCAGATGCGATAGACTGATTGGCCTGTATCTGCTGGCATTTTCGTATGTTCTTATGTAACAAAGTTATGAGCCTACATTGACTTTTACGAATGCAGGCTTGTAACATTGGTAATTTTCAATATTTTTACCCCAAATTTACAACATAGCCATATCTTTACAGCATCTTTTCAATGTGATAGCTGTCATTTTTCAAATCCTGGCCAAAATGATTTTTTATGTCCCGAAAGGTGATTTCACAGTCCCTGCATGAAATCACCTTTCAGACAGGAGTTAAAAATGTTTTCTGCCCTTGTTCATGAGGTGGGGTCATAACAAGGCTATGTTGAAAATTTGGTGTAAAAATATTAAAAATCAACAACATTATGAGCCTACATTGACTTTTGCGAATGCAGGCTCATAAGTTTGTAAAAGTTTTAATATTTTTACTCCAAATTTACAACATAACTTTATCTTTACAGCACCTCATGAATGTGATAGCTATCATTTTCAAATCCAGGCCAAAATGTTTTTTTTTTACAACCCAAAAGGTGGTTTAGTGGCCCCTGCATGAAATCTCCTTTTGGGCAGGAGTTGAAAACTTTGTCTGCCCTTATGCATAAGGTGGGGTCATAAGAAGACTATGTTGAAAATTTAGTGTAAAAATATTAAAAAAAAACAATAAAGTTATGAGCCTGTGTTGAATTTTGTGAATGCAGGCTCGTAACTTTGGTAATTTTTTATATTTTTACCCCATATTTACAACATAGCAATTTCTTTATAGCACCTCATGAATGGGACAGCTGTCATTTTTCAACTCCTGCCCAAACTGTGGTTTTGTGTCCTGAAAGTTGATATTGCAGTCCCTGTGCAAGATCACCTTTAGGTCACAAGCTGAACATTTTCTCTGGCCTTCTTCATGAGACAGGGTCATAACAAGCCTATGTTGCAAATTTAGTGTAAAAATATAAAATAAACAAAATTTTCGATATTTTTACCCCAAATTCCTTGGCTGCAGCCCTATCAGCTCTGGCGAGAATTTGTTTCATGAGTCATTCCCATGTTTGCAGGCCTGTGTCCAGGGTAAGTGTGGCTTTGCAAGCCCACCACCAAAACTACAGTAACAATTTCATTAGGCAGTTTTGGTTTTGTGAGGTGCCTCCCAGTGCCTGTTTTACATGTTGTGCCCAGTTTCAGTCACACATTATTAGCCCATTACCAAAATGGCACTGGTGGAGGACTAAGGGTCAATATTGATAGCGTAGTGGTATACTACGCTATCTGAGCTAGTTTCAGTTAGTGCCAGATTAAGGTAGTATGTTTGCCACTTTTTTAATACTGTATGTTTAAGATGAGGGTCTCTTTCCCCATGTCCCATTAAAATTTAAAAAAAGCATGGAGATATGGGGGGCTGAGCCCCCAACTTAAACAAATTTAAAAATGAAACATTGCAACCATCAGGTCCCTTGAGTGGAATTCCAGGCCCTGTGAAAGTTCAGACTCTGGAGCCCCCACCCCACTCTCCCCCCAAGCTCCCACCATTTTAAAGTGTTATCCAGTGCTGGACAAGAGACTATCCATCCCTCCACCTTGGCCAGTTGCTGTCAAGTAAAGAAAAAAAACACAACATTACTTAAGTCCTGAAATAGTTCAAGACTTAATTTGTTGCATTGTTTTTTCTTTTTCTTATAACTTGGCAATTTTTGCCTATTTTATGGACCCACATTTTTAGGATGACCAAGTCGCCCATTACCCCCCCCCAACCGCATAAGTGACACCTTGTAAGTCCAGCCTGAAATGTGTTTTTTTTTGGGGGGGGGGGTCATTTTTAAAGTTGAAAAGAAAACTGTTTTTAGTTGGTATAAATGTCAGTAGGGATTTAATCTGATTGGCTGCCGAAGTTGTTGCAACATAAACACTATTCTTCTGGGCACCAACAGCCAATCAATCCCATTTACTTCTTTTAGGTAACAACAGCCAATCACATACATTTCAGCCCAAAACAATAAAAATAACAACACAGAAAATATGCTTTGATATTTTGGTTGTCTGACAGTTCTTTGGAGCTGCCGTGATACTGCAGTTGTATATAACTATGGACACACAGATTGAACGGGCTTAAAATCAGTATCAGGAGTTCACAAGTGGGGCTGTATAGGGAGGGAGAGTGTGTACTGAGATAAACTATTTTTGACTATGCAGTCAGTGCCATTAATAGTCCTCTTACCAGAAAAGGCATGCAATCCCCACTCACCTTTGCTAGCCCCCACGTAAATCCCCAAAACTGGCAGTGTCAGTCCAAGCCCCAACATTATCATATAGTGCCTAAGAATTTGACAACATTTGCAGTTTTAAATAAAAGGAAAATCTGTACGGATGTCCACTTAAAGTCACATAAATAACTGAAAAATGTGCTTCTTCTTTAGTTGGCATTCAACCTGCATCAGAAGTTAGGTGTGAACATGGACTGCTGAGAGCAAGCTCTCAGTGTTCACACTGTAGCCACTCTGTAGGGTTTCTGCTAAAATTTTGGCAAAAAGTGACAATTAATTAAAAATAAAAAAATAAAGAGGGGAGCTGATTAAAAAAACACGGTAGACACCCACAATCACAGCTTCCTAAATAAACATCCTATCAAATGTCCTGACCATTTGTCAATCAATTCACAATGTAAATCACAGTTTACACTGGGATACCTCCTTTTTCACATTCCACAAGTTCCACAGTTTCTGTTTAGCTTCGTGACCATCTATCCCCCCTAGAGGCATGGTTGATATGATTGTGTTGAGATGTGCAAACAAACAAATCCTACCAATTTTCCCTGAAACCACCTGCCTGTCCACCTGCTTTTCCTTTGCTGAACTGCCATGCTGCTTGGACTTCACGAGCCCAGTGACTGATTTACTGAACCGAAACTGGAACTCCAAGGTGTAGCTGGCCGGTGCCACGACTCCACACCTTGTCATTAACATAAATGTTGCACCACACGCTACTGTGAATTCCCCGTGCCTGCCGCACTTTAGGCAGTGCTATTCACTACAGTGTGCTGCAGGGGGTGTATTTATGTTAGCATGTAGCAGCAGAACATTTATGTTAATGTGAGAAACCATCAGTATGTTGAGGGGCCTGAGCCCCTCTTGGCATGGGGCCCCAGGAATTACCCCTGGCTCCCCCATCCTCTCACGGACCCTGGCATCCAGACTAGTAAATCTAACTGGCACAAATGGCTCCACCAAGCCACATCGACAACCATGTTGTCAAAATGCGGCACAGCAACACCAACAATGTCGACAGGTGAAATTTTGCCTGTCAGACATTGAGTGTTATTTTTTTTGTTTTTTTTTGTGGGGGGGGGCTGTGCCCAAGTTGGAGTTTGTTAGAAGGGGGCAAAATACCGTCAAAATATGCAAAATTTCACCATTGGGGCCATTACGGTGACAACCTCGAAGTTGTCGCTGTAATGGATTTTGATGTTGCAGTTTTGATATTTCAACGGTATACGCCACTAATAACATAGCATACTGTACTATGCTATCAGCACTGGTCCTTAGTCTCCACCAGTGCCATGCAAAACTATAGAAACAATAGCTATTTTCTGAGGCATTTTTTGGGGAGGTTTAATCAGGTGCCTATTAGTGGCAGTTTTGGATGTCTTGTCCAGTGTTAGAATACCTTTGCCAGGCAATCATCAAAACAATATAAGCAATTTTATAGATATTTGACTTAATTGGGATGGGTGCCACTACCAGATTTATACATTGTACGTGTATTACATCCATGAGCTCCAGTCTAACATCATTGAGTGTCACTAGGCAGACTGTACTCACACCCACCACATGCCTGAAGCTGATCAGTTGATCAGTTAGCTGACACTGCAACAGAAGGGAGAAGGGATCTACTGTGCAGCCAGGATAAGGGGTATTAGCCATTGTTCTGCCCCCTCATCATGGCTTCGGTGTCTGGGGCAAAAGAGGTGCTGAACATTGTTTTGCACATAATGGACCTGGACAAAACTGGTTGAGGGTTACAGTTATGGAATTAAGGAATTAGCGATGGTTTTGGTTAGGACAGGTGGTCCAGACTGAGAAATTAGAATTTACCTATTTCCTTTATCATCATTGATTGATTTTAGAGGGGCACAGTTGCGTTAAGGAGAAAGGTGGGTTGTAAAACACAGAATGTCTCTGGGAGATAGAAGACTTAAAAAGCTTTTTTTAATTTATTTGCTTGCCCTAATAATCAATATAGAATAAGAGAAAAAAAATCAGTATTTGTGGCTTCTGAATATAAATACTTAGTGAATATTTGCATTACTGTATTTGCACACCCTCAGTGCACTTTTGGAGCCAGCAGATAACCTCTGTTATTCCCCAAACCACAACCATGACTGCCACAGTGTCCACCATATAGGATAGTGTATGAGAAACCATACACAACAAGGCTATTCTTCCCCCGAGTGGATACAGTGACGACTGATGACCTTGTGTATCCATGAGGGAGAAGAGTAACTGAGTTGTGTATGTTTCCCATACACTGTTCTATATAATGTAAGGTGGGACCTGATGTCTACAGCTGTCATGTAAAATACAAAAAAAATCATAAGCACTCACTTTTTTAAGTTTCAAGTCTGCTCTGCCAACTGTGCTTGAACAACAACTGCCCGCTGGCCAGCACACAGGCGTGACTCTTCAACAACCACTGATGAATCACAAACCTGATGGAGTCGCTTATATTATGATGTCCTCACTAATGCAGAACGAAAAGTCATTCTGCGTTAGTGGGGCTATCACTACTACAGCAGAACGACTTTCTACGGTGTATGGCTTTCCAAACACTATATGATTTTTATGACTGCAGCTACTGTGGTCACCAACACTGCCATATTCAAGCCACTGTGACTATGGCCACTGTGACTATGAACATGGCCATGACTGCTGTCCCCTGCACAGTGATCACCAATGTTACGATCAAATTTTTCATTGCCAGATTATGGTAATGATGATGACAAGGAGGAGCATCACTCTTCTCAGGATCCTAACTAGCATCCTGAGCCCCAAACTTCGCTACATGAGAATGTGACTGAGAACTCAGCTATATTACATGGGTGTGCATCCTGGTCAAGATGGTGGTGCCATGGTGGGAAAGCTTGAAAATGAATGATACTGTGAGCCAGCCAATAATGCACAAATGCCTTGGGGAAACTGTCAATGATCCCACCCTTCTGCTTGTGTGTGGTATGAAGCTGCAATTTCATGGTCTTTTAAACAGTCATGAACCTAAGAATTCTTTTGTATTTCATGTTTACATTCATGGGTATTTAGCAAGACAACACTGGGGGAATATTTAAGGAGAGGGGCACATGCTCCCATGGATTCCAATTGCATGATGCCACTGCTGTGGCCCACTCCTTCTGGCACAGTACAGTCTCTCAATGTCCTTCAGTCTTAGAAAGCCCATATCCCATTGGCCAGACCAAAGCTGCAGTGGTAGTGCTACCACTAAGGACATCAGTAACCTAGGTTTGGGAACAAGCCTGAATCATCAGAAGGCTGGCTGGGGGAGGTAAGCTGAGCACCCTAGGAGTCACTCTCCACCGTGGGGAGGGAGGTTTGACAGACTCTGTTCTGCTACTGCCACCTGGATGATCACAGGTTGCAGTGCAAGCAGAGCTGAGGAAATGGGGGGAATGCCAGGGTGCTCTGTTGTGCAACACACACACATGCATGCATTCATTTTGAGGGCTGTCTTGGCATTCCATCAGGGCTGGGCCAGGAAAAATGGAAAAAAAGAATGACAGGTGCTGCAGGAGGATGTCTGCCCCACATGACAGGCCCCACACTGATGACCAATGCACTTCTTTTCTACTGCACTGACCAAGTCTCTGTTGGGGGGAGAGGGACCTCTTCCGGCATCCCCAACCTGGGGGGTAAGCCAGGGTTTTTGTAGGAGAGGAAGGTAAGTCTGGGGGAAGGCGAGTGAGAGGACTATGTATGTGGGCAAGATCTATCGGAGGGCTGCCTGACATAAAGGAAAAAGTGAATTTAAAAAAAAAGAAAAGGCACACCCCAGCCTGTCAGTGAAGGAGAGAAAGTGGCTGATATGGCAGTTTGTACCCTCCAGTGGCTACTTCACTTGTGGCCCCCTCAGGAATCCTCACAGCCCCAACACCAATCACATCCAGTTTGTGCTGAGACCCAGGAGAGTATCTAGGGAGATCAAACTCTCAGTTATTGGAAGAGGGATGGAGTTCTGACACAGTGGCTCTTGATTAACTAGGATCTGCAGCTTATCCATTAGGTAGGGAAATGGGCAGAGTAGGTGGACCAAGCAGTCCTTATCTGCCGTCAAATTCTACATTTCTATGTTTCTATGTGTGTAGTTTGGGATCCCCACTGCAATGCTATGACAACTCTATTTCCCCATGCTAATAATGGGCCCTTTGCACGATGCCACCATGGGGTGCGCATACATGCATAGCGTGGGTGTGAAGGCATGCATACAAATCCGACGTGCATGTCCCAAGACAGGGGCATGCATGATGGGTGTGTACTGCCACACACAGGACACCCATGGACAGGTTTGTGGCCACTACGCAATGCAAGTCTGTGGGGGCGTAGCTGTATACGGAGGGGCACAAAAGGAACCTGTGCAAATGCACTTAAGCATGTGCAACAGACAGACAGGTGGGCACCATAGAAACATAGAAACAGATTTTGACGGCAGATAAGGACTGCTTGGCCCACCCAGTCTGCCCATTTCCCTACCTATTGGATAAGCTGCAGATCCTAGTTAACCAGCAGCCTACTTCTTCCTATCCCCACCCCCTAGAATTGCCTTACGACTGTCCCATGCATGCTTGAATTCCACCACTGTTTTTGACTCCACAACCTCCTCCAAGTCCGTCCATGCATCCACAACCATCTCTGTGAAAATACTTCCTTAAATTACCTCTGAGCCCCTCTTCTATCTTCAAATTGTGCCCCCTTGTTCTTGCACACCTCTTTTTTTGAAAGATGTTACCCTCTTGGAGTTTGTTGATTCCCTTGAGATACTTGAAAGTTTCTATCATGTCCCCCCTCTCCCTTCTTTCCTCGAGACTATACATATTCAGCTCCTTAAGTCTCTCTTCATATGTCTTCTGGTGCAGATCCTGCACCATTTTAGTTGCCCTCCTCTGGACAGCCTCCATCCTGTCTATGTCCTTGCGGAGATTGGGTCTCCAGAACTGCATGCAGTACTCCAGATGGGGTCTCACCAACTGTCTGTACAGAGGGATAATAACTTCCTGTTTTCTACTGCTGATGCCTCTCCCTATGCATCCCAGTATCCCCCCAGCCCTCCTTGCTGCCCTCTCACATTGCTTGCCCACCTTTAGGTCATCTGATATGACTACCCCCAGGTCCCTTTCCATTTTTGTTGTTGCTAGTATCTCACCCCCCATTGTGTACTCTTCCCCTGGGTTTTGTTTCCCAGGTGCATTACCTTGCACTTTTAGCATTGAATCTAAGCTGCCATACATTTTGACCATTCCTCTAACTTTGCCAAGTCCTTCTCATCCTTTCCCCCACCTTGGCATCAACTCTGTTGCAGATCTTTGTGTCATCTGCAAAGAGACATACTTTTCCTTCCAGTCCCTCTGCAATGTTGCTTATAAAGACATTGAAGAGGACCGTTCCTAATACTGAACGCTGCGGTACCCCACTAGTAACCCCACTTTCTTCAGAGTGGACTCCATTTACTATTACTCTCTGTGTCCTATTCTCCAGTCAATTCTTTACCCAGGCTGTCATCTTGGGACCCACTCCCAGGCTGGCTAACTTGTATATTAATCTTTTGTGTGGGACTGTGTCAAATGCCTTTCTAAAGTCTAGGTAGGCCATGTCCACAGCCCCTCCCTGATCTACTACTTCGGTCACCCAGTCAAAGAAATCTATCAGATTTGTCTGGCATGACCTTCCCACTGTAAATCCATGCTGCCTTGGGTCCTGAGCCCCTCTGGCCTCTAGATACTCAACAATTCTTTCCTTCAGAAGTGATTCCACCATTTTCCCTACCACTGAGTTACACCAGTTACACCATGGGGAGGGCTGGCGTAACAGTATGCTCACCGGCACTGGCTGCCTGTAGCTGCCAGTGGATGCCCACAAACTGACTGGTCAGCAGCATGAACACCACACATGGCTGCCACACACACACACCCAGACACCCGCCCAGCACAGGAGATGGCCCACATTGGTGTGCCCATGTGGGATGTGGCGTGCATGCCGGGTGTGGCAGGGGGTATAGGTGGCCCACAGGACAGTGCCCCAGCACCAGGACCCACTGAGCTGGCAGCTCATCACGGGTATACATGCGGTCATAGGCACCCCAGCAGGCATTGTAGCCGAACTGCCATTGATGCCCCACGCATGTGAGCTTAGTGCCACCACCACACATGAAGGGCACAGACACACCCGCTCCTGCATGCCCCCACAGTGGGGTGCCCACCGGCAGCCACCAATGGTGAGACAGTGTGTCCAGTCCCCATCTCCCCATACTATGACACAAGAACCACACATGGAGTACAGAAAAATGATTTATTAATATAACACACCCAACATAACAAAGCAGATCAGAAAAGTTAACAAACAAATGCCTGATGTGTGACACTACACATGGACACTCCCCACACAGGACCCCGCCCCCCAATCCCAATGTCCACAAGTCCAGGCTGCCAGGCACATGGCCCCACACATGGCATGCCATCAGCTAGTCCGTGGAGCTGCCATCATCCCCAAGGTCTTCATCCCTCTCCTCATGCAGGACCCCCAAGAATCGCAGCATCATCCATTGCACAGAACCCTTGTAGCACTGGAAGGCAAATGGAGACACCATTAGTGCACTGCAGTGATGTGTGCCACGCAACTGAGCCCAACCAGGGTCACAGATCCACTGGCCAGTGACAGAGAACTTACCACTGATGGTATGACCACCTCCTAGAGGCTGTCATCCTGGTCCTCATAGTGTAGCTCAGGTCCATATAGGTGGAGGCTGATGTAGGTTGGAAACTGCAGCTGCCATCAACCCTGGTGGTGGGTGGTGTGCTTATTAAACACATGGCTCCATTGGGCTGCTCTAGCTGCAGCAATTCCAAATGAGTTGGCACCCCATGTTGGTCTGATGGGGGATAACAAAAAACAGCAGGTTATCACTAAGTACAGCCGCCGCGACCAACAGTGTCCCAGAGCCCCTTCCCAATGGCCACTCCATACCTTGTTATAGCCGTTGAATCTCCACAGCACACCAGCACCCCAGTTGTCCGTGAAGTAAGCCTTTAATGAGCATGGGCCCATGCTGCACTGTGTGCCTGCCAGGTGCCCTGTGAGGGGTTGGTGGACATCCCATCTGACACATCGTCACCAGCTGAGACCTGGTTGCTCATGTCCCCAGCCGTGTTCACCTGTGTGCCCCCTTCATCACTATTGCCCGCCTGTGTGCTGTATGCCCTGGGACAGTGCCGCCAGTGAGTATGGAGTGCAGCGCCACCCCAACCGGTGGTGTGGCCTGTGTGCAGTGTTGTGCAGCCCGGACCTTTTCAGGGATCAGTTTGGGTGGGAACCACTGTGGTGCCACATCCACCATGGGTGGTGATGTGTGTGCTGCAGGCACGGATGATGTGGGATGTCCACGTAGATGCTACAGTATCAGCTCCTGTGTGGCAATGCAGTGCTCGATGCCACTGCGCATTCCTCAGGCCCCAGACATCAAGGAGATAAGCGCCACCATGTTCTGTCTCTGCGCCTCCAGCCTGTCCTGCTCCAGCTGCTGGAACACACTGTACTGTGCCTCCATGTAGGACTGTGCCCATGGTGCCCTGCTGCATCTTGGTGGCTGTGCCGAGGTCCTTTCATCACCATGTCGTCCCGGCATGAGTGCGCTGCCTCACCCCTGGTACCCCTTCCCATGGTCGGTGCATGTTTCCCTCCAGTGCCACCAGGAACGCTCAATGCTTCACCTGGTGCTTGGGGGGGTGGGGGTCATTTGCCGCACATGCTGCGCCCCTCCACCAGCAGGGACTTCACCACCCAACACAGTGTCCTTGTCCCAGTATGCCACTGTGCTCTCCCCATCCGTATCATTGTGTAGCTGTATCTCGGTCTCCATCTCCATACCTGAAGGTATAGAAAGCTCACAGTACTACATCATGTGGCAGGCCCGCCACCACCATACACCAGTGTTGTCTGTGGCATGCATATCTACCTGAGGTGTTCATTTGCTGGCTACCGGACTCCTGTGGCAGCTGCACTGCTGCTGTGGACATGGGCTGCGTGGTCCCCACTCCAGACAGCTGTGATCCAGCGGCTGTATTTGTGGGTGCAAAGGGGAGCAGTTACTACCTGTGTGGGGCACTTTCCCCAAGTGACCCCTCCCCTGTTGGTGTGTACTACCTGCCATGGTGTCCACACCATCTACCTAATTGTGGACCGTGACATCGGTGAGGGTCTCGGATACCATCCTCTTCAGTGGTGTGAGCTGTGTGTCGATGCTCTGTGGGCCACATTCTGTGCCCAAGCATGTCTGTGTGGCTGCAGCTATCTTTTTCTAAACAGCAGCATGATGGTCACACCACTTGTGTTTTATGGTGGTCAGTGTTCAGGCCTTGGGCCCAGCAGCATTGGCACCAGCCTGTATGTCCAGCGACAGTCTGGCCTTCATCTTGGGGGGGTGATCAATGCCTGCACCCCATACAACTGGTTGTAGTGCTGCCAGATATTGGTGACCAGAACCGCTACCTGCCCACCCATGAAGTTGGGGGCTCTCGGCCGTGCACCGCCACATATGTGGACATGGCCATGGCACATCTCACTGTGGCTGGTGGCCCGTTCCTCCCATCCCTGTGGCAGACAGCTGCCCTCTGCACCTCCTTCAGGATCTGCCATTCTGCAAGTGTGGCTCTAGTGCTTTGCATTCACTTTCATGCTGCTACGCTGGACATGGGCCATGCCTATATATGGTGGGGTCAAGGAGCGGTCCCGTGCAATCAGGTCCCGCCTCTGTGGGGAGCTCAACGTCCTATGCGTGCCTTGCCATCATGCCCCCCTGGGTGCGTTCAACCCGTGGTGCCATTTGTGCAAGCCGTGTGGTGCTGTTGGCTTGTGCACTGTGTAGCTGTGCACCAAAGATACTACTGTATTCTGCGTAGTTTACACTCATTTGTTCATAGTCACCAATATAAATATCGTCTTGGGCAACATCCTAGAATTCTTGCATGACATTGCTGAATAAGTGGCCTGGGGGCACAAACTTGCATGTGGGATTTGTGGTGATGCACTGATAAGCATTTTGCCCACACTCTCAATCTGGTCCTCACAAGTGCCCTAAAACATAATGTTGAGGCTGCCAACATTGACAGCCCAAGTCATCTGTGGGTATTTTTACCATTCTATCAAGTCCATCAATCCACTCTATTATTCATTTATTTTAGAATTGTTAACTGGGAAAGGCACACTGAGCTGAGGCTAATTTCCAGGGCGAGCCAGGGCATGGGTAACAAAGGGTAACACATTTGCAATGAGTGATTAGCAAGATACAATGATGTGAGACAATAAATAACAGAATCATGAACAAAGGTACACACAATTAAATGGAACAGTGTGCATGATATCACAGAACAGTACAGCCCTGGGGAAATTAAAATATATACTGAGAAATATATACTGAGGATATAAATGGAAAAAAATCAGTGAACTGTACATAAGGTGCAAGGTAGAGTGCAGGACAAGTTGAATGCAAATTTTGGTGGCCAAGGGCACAAAATGAGTGAAGGACAGAGTTCCATGGCTAAAATAATACTTTCTTACATCCATCCTGAATCTTCCCCGTCACCTTCCACTCACGTCCCCATATTGTTGATTCATAGTCCTGATGAATACTTTCCCATAATCTACCTTGTTCATTCCTTTCAGGAACTTGGAAGCCTCTATCATATCTCCCCTCTCCCTTCTGGTCTCCAACGAATACCTGGTCAGGACCTTAAGCCAATCCTTGTAGCTTTATGCCCTAATGGCCTTGAATTATTTTTGGTTACCCTACACCATAGAATCTCTGGCTGTCTTTGTCTTTTCTTTAGTGGGGGCTTCAGATCTAGACATAGTATTCAAGATGTGGCCTCACCAGTGATCTATAGAGAGGCAGTATCGCCTCCTTCCTCCTGCAGTCAAACAACCTCCTAATACACTCCAACATCCTGGTTGCCTTTCTTTAGGCATTATTACAATCAATCAATCAATCAAACCTTTATCTATATAGCACCTTTCAAAATCAAGGCGCTGCACAAAACAGTCATAAAAAACATAAAAACAGCATTTAAAATCCACTACATAAAAATTTAGAGTCAGTGTCAATCAGGTTCGCTATAACTGGCAGGCTTATCAGCTATCTTCCTCGGGAAAGGTCAGGCTAAACAAATATGTCTTTAGTGCTGTCTTGAAACTTGTGACAGTCAGGCACTCTCTTATCTGACAAGGTAGAGAATTCCACTGGGTAGGGGCCGCATATGCAAACGAACAGACCCCAGATGTCTTCAAGTGCACCCTGGGAATCTCTAGCAATCACTCGTTGGTGGATCAGAGTGGCCAGGGTGGGGCAGTAGGGAGAAAGATCTTGAAGATAACGAGGTCCTTGTTCATGTAGGGCTTTATAGGTCAGAAGCCGACATTAAAGATGATCTGCCACTGCACTGGCAACCAGTGCAGTCTAGCACAGGTGTGATATGACTGGCCCTAGAAGTGCCAGTCAAAAGCCTGACCGCTGCATTCTGCACCAGCTGCAAGTTATGGATTTCAACCCCTGGTAGCCCTAGGTAGAGGGCATTGCAGTAGTCAAGGCGGGAGGTCATGAAGCTGTGGACCAATGTTGGAAGATTGTCTGGAGGAACCAGGTGCTTCACCAGGGTGTAATTCCTCAGATGGTAGAATGAGAACTTGATAACGGCCGACACCTGAGATTTCAGGGTCAGACTATCATGAAAAATAATGCCCAGGTTTCGCATCCAGTCTGAGGTCGCAAACTGGACACCCCCAAGCCAAAGTCCAGAGGGCTGACCAGCTCACAGACCTACCTCCCAGGGTCCACTACCAACACCTCAGTTTTATCCGGGTTCAACCTCAGCCAGCTGGCACTCATCCAGTCCTGGATCTCGGACAGACAGCTGTTAATGACGGAGACTGCATCATCCTGTCTGGGCATGAAGGACATGTACAGCTGAGT
This sequence comes from Neoceratodus forsteri, assembly GCA_016271365.2. Lineage (NCBI taxonomy): Eukaryota > Metazoa > Chordata > Ceratodontiformes > Ceratodontidae > Neoceratodus > Neoceratodus forsteri. The sequence continues at coordinate 1,255,852,597 of CM028131.1, forward strand.
ATCATCTGCATAGCAGTGAAAACTCAAGCTGTACCACCTAATGATATCTCCTAATGGCAGCATATACACTGCGAACAACATGGGCGACAATATGGAGCCCTGCAGCACCCCGCAGGGTAGGGAGAAACGTCAGGGGAATAAATTCCAGTGACCACTCTCTGAGACCTACCTTTGAGGAAAGATCAAAACCACTTGAGGACTGTCCCCGACAGTCCGCAAATAAGCCACAGATGCTCCAAAAGCACACCATGGTCCACAGTGTCAAAAGCTGCAGAGAGATTAAGGAGGACAAAGATGGAACGGGACCTCTGATCTCTCACTATTAGGAGATCATTCAGTACCAGGACAAGTGCAGTCTCAGTACGGTGTCTTTTCCTAAATCCAGACTGGACAGAATCATAGACATCATGAATTGAAAGATGATCATACAGCTGCAACGCAACCACCTTCTCAATAACCTTGCCCACAAAGGGCAGGTTAGAGACTGGCCTGTAGTTTGCTGGGCAGTCTGGGTCAAGGGAGAGTTTTTTCAGGAGGGGTCAAGCAACCTCCTTTAGGGGATCAGGAAAATCCCCCTCTCCAGTGAACTCCAGACAATCTCAGCAAGGACTGGGCCAATGGTCTCCACGCAACCCACAAGGAGCTGCATGGGGCCTAGGTCCAGACTACAGTTGGTTGGTTGCACAGTGTGAATGATCCTTACGATGTCCATGTATACTGTCCGGCTAAAATCGGACCAGGTAAACCAGGTGTCCACCACCACCCACTGACCTCCACAAACCCCATAAAGGTAGCCTGGCTGATGCCGGACCTGATGCTGTCAACCTTATCTGCAAAGAATCAAGCTAACTCATCACACTTTCCTTGTGAAAAAGCTCCTCCAGGCTGTAGACAGATTGGATTGCACAATCTGTCCACAGTCTGGAAGAGCTGGGATGGTTGATTCTGTGCAGCGGCAATCTCCCTGGACAGGAATTCTGCCTTCTTAAAGGTGAGTGTCGATTGATAGAACATACTGTATAATGGTCCATCAGTGTAAGTTTGTCAGCCTCCAGACCAGACTTCTGCCAGGCTGTCTCAGTCTTCAACCCACTCTCCTCAGCTCCTTCAGGGTCCCGTCAAACCATGGGGACCCCGGACGAAGAGTGAGTGGTCAAACACGAACAGGAGCAAGAGAGTCCAGGGCATCCATCACTGCCTTATTATAGGCAAGCACTAGGTCCCCTGAACTCATGCATTCAGTCGACAGGTCCAATAGGTCCAGCACAGCTGCCAAATCATCTGGTATCACCTCCCTCAAAGAGCGGTACTGGACCATCTCCGTAGATGCAGGTCTATTTGGGGGAGCCGCAAAACTGAACCTTAAGTTGTGATGGTCAGACCACCCGACTGGTTCCACCCCCAAATCAGAGATCTCCATCCCCATGAGGAACACCAGGTCCAATAAGTGATCAAAAATGTGGGTTGTGGAGGAAACAACCTGTGTGAGGCTCAGCGAAGTCATAAGCTGGAGGAAATCTTTACCAAAGTGCGAGAGTTCATCGTCGACTCAGGCATTGAAATCCCCCAGAATTAACCATCTGGGGGATCCCAATACCACGTCAACAATGAAGTCCATGATCTCCTGCAGGAATTCTCCACCATCTCCTGGTGGACAGTAGATGAGGAGTGTCCTGCACCCCACACCTGCACTCACGATATACTCAAAGGATCTGGAGCACCCCACTGGCACCTCCACAAGGCCCAGTTCTGCCTTAAAACAGATGGCTAGATTGGCTGGATTGTTTTAGGGAGTCACTTATGATGACTCCCAGATCCCTTTCCTCAATGATAGTGTCCAACTTAACTTCTTTTGTCCAATATTTCTTCCTGGGGCTCTTGTTTGCTATGTGCATCACCTCACACTGTTTGACACTGAATTTCAACTTCTTAACTTTAGACCAACTCTATAATTTTTGCAGGTTCCTTCTTGTGGATGGCTTTGATATGCTGAGAGAAATCAAGGTTCTGATCGAGGCATACACCAAGTTACTTAAAGAAAGGGACATGCTCCAATGGGGAACCACTGAGGTGGAGAAACAGGGGTAATGAGGAAGCCTATCTAGCTTTTGCCTAGTGCCAAAGGACATGGAGACAGTCTTTCTGGCTTTAAGTAGAAGCCAGTTTGAAAAAAAAATAGTGCTGGATGTTATCAAAGTCCCACTGAAGAAATAGTTCTTAAATTCCAAGACAGAGTGGCCAGTGGCGTAAAGGGCTATGACATCAGAATACATGTGAATCTTGGCATTGATGCAGATGGAAGGGAGGTCATTAAGAAAGAGAGAGAAAAAAAAGGGACCAAGAACGCAGTCTTGTGAACTCCAGTCTGAATGGTAGAGGGGAGAAATGGAGCATCCTACCCAAACTGACTTGTATGGTCAGAGAAATAGAAGCAAAACCAATTCACTGCTGGAGAAGAGAGGCCTGCAATTCTCAGCATGTACAATAGGATGGGGTGGCCAACAAACTCAAAAGCCTTCATGAGTTCATTAGAGATCCCTGAGGTGATAAGACCCTGGTCCATACCTGTGAGGATGGAGTGTTGGTTTTGACTGGTATGACACTGTCAGTCCAATGCAGAGTGGTCTGCAAGGGGCTCATCAGTGTCACACTAATCATCAGCCAGGTTGATCATGACAGATTTCTGGCTTGCTGGACAGGAACTTTGTGTAGTTCAAAGGAGAAAGCCTACCTGATCATAGGGTGGCGCTTTCCTTTGATCTACATAGTGCAGCCTAGCAAGCACAGCTGATCTGTCATGATCAGCCTGCTAAAAACCATCCCTCATAGCTTTTTTAAATTACACCCTGTAAAAGAGAAATCCGTCCATTGATGTCTGCTGCTGCTGCCGCTGCCATAACAATCCTCCCTCCCAGCACAACCCATGTTAATATTCCAGCATGGGGTGCCCAATCCCCCATGCTGACTGCTAACCCCCACCCTGCCTGTTTTAATTCTTTGACATTGTGGAGCTTACCCCCGGTCCCACCAGATGTAACACTGACACTGGGGGTGCCCAATCCCCAGTGTCTGTACTTGTAATGAACAGAACTGTCCCTCATAGTTATTTTTTTTAAATACACCCTGTGAAAAGGAAAACTGTCCATCAATGTCTGTTGCTACCACTGCAGTAACTGTCCCCCCACCCAAGCCCAATCCATCCATGTTAATATTCTGGCATAGGGGTGCCCAATTCCCCCATACTGTCTGCTAGCCCCCACCCAGCCCATTTTGCTGCTGCAACACAGGGGAGCCCACCACCGGTGCTGCCAAACATAACACCGACACTGGTGATTCCCAATCCCGTGTCACCACCTGAAATAAGGACAACCATCCCGTGTAGATTTTTTTTATATACAGTACACTATGTAAAAATTAAAAAGTCCATTGATGCTGCTGCCACCATAACTATCCCCTCACCTGACCCTCCCACTTAGCACCCACCACCCCACACCCCCAAGCCCTTTCTTATGTATTGGGGGTCCAATGCAGTAATCCTGTCTGAACTGCAGACACATCTTCACTCTTCAACGCCGGACCGCCAACTGAGAAAGTCAGGTATGTGGTTCAATGTATTTCAATGGGGGGTTGAACTTGTCATTTTAACCTGGTAATTTTTTAAATATTTTTGCCCAAAATTTTTAAAATGCCTTTTTGGGATGCCAATTCATGAACAATGGCAGTGAAATTAAGCAAATCTGTCCCAAAAGGTGATTTGGCGGTTGATGCATGAAATCGCCATTCGGGCAGGAGTTGAACATTTTCTCCATCCTTGTTCACAAGGTGGGATCATAAAAAGGCTATGTTGAAAATGTGGGGTAAAAATGTTGAAAAACAACAACGTTATGAGCCTACTTTGAAATTTACAAATGCAGGCTTCTAACTTTGGTAATTTTCAATATTGTGACCCCAGATTTTCAATACAGCTATTTCTTCACAGCATCTCATAAATGTGGCAGCTGTCATTTTTCAAATTCTGGCCAAAATCTGTGTTTGCACTTGTAGTGCAAAATCACCTTTTGGGCAGGATTTGAACATTTTCTCCACCCTTGTTCATGAGATGGGCTCATAAGAAGGCTATGTGGGGTAATAAAAAGGCTATGTTGAAACTTTGGGTTAAAAATATGAGAAAACAACAGTTATGAGTCTATTTTGCAATTTTTCAATGAACACTCATAACTGTAGTCATTTTCAATATTTTGACCCCAAATTATCAACATAGCTATTTTTTAACACCACTTAATGAATGTTACGGCTGTCATTCCTTAAACCCTACCCAAAATGTGTTTTAACACTTGTGGTGCAAAATTACATTTCAGCCATTGTTTCATAAATGACACCTGTCATGTTCAGAAGGACTGGTCAAAGGAAAAAGATTATGTTGAACATTTGGGGTAAAATTTGTGAAAAAACAACGGTTATGAGGAAATTAATTGTTCCAGCATTTACTCGTAACTTTATTTTCTGCAGATTTTGGCCCCTAATGTTCAGCATATCCACTGTGTTACCTGCCTCCTGAACATGGCAGGTGTCAGTTTTCAGATCCCCTCCAAAACTTGTTTCCATAGCTGCACTGTGAAATCACCTTTCGGATGGGATTTTAAAAATTCCACCTGTCTTGATCATATTGTCAGGTCATATAAAGGGGTGGGAATAGGGGTAATGGGGGAAAGGCAATGCTGGTGAGATAGATGCCAGAGACACAGCAGGAGAGCAATGGGGACCCAGGTTAGAAGGTAGAGAAGGGGAAGATAGTGAGGGAGCATCTGGAGGGAGGGGATGCAGGCCACGGGAGGAGGTTGGGGAGTACAGGGGATTGGATGGAGTTACTAAAGAGCAGGGAGTAAGGGGAGTCTACTAATAAGTGCATAGAGAAGAGGTTGGGGAGGTATGAGGCATGAAGAGGGGGGTTCTAGTGCTGGTGGATTCCATACTGAAGGGGATCAGATGGGGTAGTAAGGGGGAAAGGCATAGTCTAATTTGGATTGAATCATACCTGGGCTGACTGTCGACAGGTCTGGGCAGTCTCTTCTTAAATGTGCAGGGAAGGGAAGGAGGAGACCCCATGTTGTGGTGCATGTGGGTACGTATGACCTGGCAGGGAGGATGGTGAAAGTGGTACAGGAGAGGTTCAAGGAACTGAGAAGGCTGTGTGAGGAGATGGGGGGATCGGTGGACTTCTCATAGGTACTCTCAGTACCCTGCATGAGTACAGCAAGGAAAGGAAGGATAGGTGAGTTTATTACTTGGCTGGGCGAATGGTGTCGCTCAAGGAGGTATGGCTTGGTGGGTGGCTGGGGTAAAACCTGGGACAAGAATGACCTGTATGCCAGGGAAAGACCACAACTGAGCAAGGAAGGGAAAGTGGTACTGAAGCAGAAGATAAAGGAGTATGCAGAAAAAAAGATGGATTTAAACTAGAAGGGGGGGTGGCGAGTGGTCAGCTGGTAGACAGGGGTCCCAGAGTGGGGCCTGAGCAAGCTACCCCAGTTAATGGGGAAGGCAAGGAAGGGCTACATGGGGGGGAGAAAGGAGGGAGAAGGGTAGGAGGGAAGGGAGTGGGCTGGAGACTGGTCTCACTGAATGTGAGGAGCCTCAGAAACAAGTCAGCTGAGTTTCAGGCCCTGTTGGCAGAGGGAAGGTGGATATTGTAGCCATCATGGAAATGTGGGCCACCCAGTACCAGGTCTGGGAGTTGATGGTCCTGGGGTATAGGATATTCAGAAAGGATAGGACCAAGGGGCAAGGGGGGTGGTGATCTATGTATGGGATGGGATAAGGTGTGCAAGGGATGAGTGGGAAGAGGGCAGGACAGAGGCCCTATGGATGCATTTTCAGGACTCAAAAGGCAGGACACTGAGGATGGGGGCAGTTTATAGACCACCAGCTTGACTAGAGGACCTGGACAGGGAGTTAGCTGAGCAAATCCAAAGGGTCTACAGGAAGGGTAACACGGTGGTGGTGGGGGACTTCAACCTACCTGGGATGGATTGGAGTACCCCAACCACCACAAGTGTAAGGGAGCAAGTCCTGTTAGAGGCATTTCAGGACAGCTTCTTGACGCAGTTGGTCCACAGGCCAACTTGGATAGGAAATACTCTGGACCTTGTACTGTCCGATGAGGAGATGGTAAGGGATCTGGGGGTGGAGGACCCACTGGCGAGGAGCGATCATTACTCAGTGTAGTTCACACTCAACATGAGGAGGGAAGCTGAGAGTACAGGTACCAAGGTGATTGACTTTAGGTAGGTGGACTGTAAAAACATGGGGAAAATTCTGGTGGGACACCTGGAGAGGAATTCAGCCAGGCGGGGACACAAGTTAGAAGTGGGATGTCATAAAAAAGGGGCTAGTAGAGGCTACAGGGGCATGTACTAGAACACAGAGCAAGAAAGGGAGGGAAAAGAAGCCCAGCTGGATGACTCAGGAGGTAAGGGAGGGGGTGAGATCAAAGACAGAGGCATTCCGGAGGTTCAAAAAGTCAGGAAGGGGAGAAGACAAGGTGGTGTACAAGAAGAAATCCAGAGAGGTCACCAAACTAGTCAGAGCAGCCAAGGCATCCAGGGAGCTGAGAATGGCACATGGTATTAAAAATGGAGAAAAGGATTTCTTCAGATACATAAGAGAAAGGAGGAAAAACAAGGACCAAATAGTGAGGATAAAAAAGGACGGGGGTGGGTGGAGAGAGATGGGAGGATCGGGCAGAGGCATTAAATGAATACTTCTGTTCTGTATTCAGGCAAGAGAAAGTGGGGCAGGTACCACAGTGGAGCAGTGGGGTAGGCAGGGGAGAGAGGGGGTGACAATTGCGAGGATTACTGAGGACAGTGTACTGTCTGGAAGGACTGAGGGCACTGAGGGTCGACAAGATACCTGGGCCAGATGGCATTCACCCTAGGGTACTCAAGGAGCTGGTTGCGGTTCTGACAGGGCCACTGGTGGACCTGTTCAATACCTCCCTGGACACAGGATGCATGCCACAGGACTAGAGGATGGCCCATGTGGTGCCCATCCACAAAGGTGGCCCAAAGGATGAACTGGGAAACTACAGGCCAGTAAGCCTCTCATCAATTGTGGGGAAGCTCATGGACACAATCCTGAAAGAGAGGCTGGTGACCTTTTTGGAGGACAATGGACTCCAGGATGGGCATCAGCACAGGTTTGTCTTGGGCAGATCCTGCCAGACCAACCTCATTGAGTACTACAATTGGGTGACAAGGGAACTAGACAAGGGCTATGCAGTGGATGTTCTGTATTTGGGTTTCAGCAAGGCCTTTGACTCTGTGCTGCACAGGAGGCTGGGGGAAAAGCTGAAAGCTGTAGGGGCAGGAGCAAAGATAGTGAAATGGATAAAGAATTGGCTAAGTGTTAGGCAACAGAGGGTGGCAGTGGGAGGGGAACTCTCAGCACCAAGGGCAGTGATGAGCAGGGTGCTACAGGGATAGGTGTTGGGACCAGTGTTGTTCATGTTATTCATAGATGATATCTCACATGGGATCTAAAGTAAGATCAGTCTGTTTGCAGAAGACACCAAAATGGGGGTGGTAGTTGATGACATTGAGGTATGGAAGGGGCTACAGGATGACCTAACTGAACTGCAGGAATGGTCAGAAGCATGGCAGCTGGGGTTCAGTGTTAAGAAGTGCAAGGTAATGCACTTCGGAGCAAAGAACCAGGGGTGGGACTATCATCTGGGAGGGGTACAGTTGGGTAGCACTGTGGAAGAAAAGGACATAGGGGTACTTATAACGGAGAGCATGAACAACTCTGCTCAGTGTAGGAATGCTGCAGCAAAGACCAATAAGATACTGGGGTGCATAGCAAGGGGAATCTCCTCCAGAAGTAAGGAGGTAGTCCTCCCCCTGTACAGGTCACTGGTCTGGCCACACCTGGAGTACTGCATGCAGTTCTGGCACCCATACCTGAGGAAGAATGTCAAATTGTTGGAATGGGTGCAGCATAGAGCGACAAAGATGATCCAGGAATTGGAACGCAAGCCCTACGAAAAAAGCTTGAGCGAACTAGATACGTATTCATTGGAGGAGAGAAGGGATAGAGAGGACATGATTGAGACCTTTAAGTACTTGAAAGGGATGAACAGGACTTGAACAGAGGGGATCTTCCAATTAAGAAGAGGAAGGGACACGAGAGGGCACATTGTCAGACTGGAGGGGGGAAGATTCAGGAGGGAGTTAAGGAGACAGTTCTTCATGGAAAGGGTGGTGGGCAAGTGGAACACTCTACCACAGGAGGTGGTGGTCTGTAAGACAATGGGCAGTTTCAAGAGGGGATGGGACTTGGTGAGGGGGGAGAGTAAATCTAAGAAGGGGAGGAGTGGGAGGGGCAGCTGCTAGATGAGGGGCTAGCTGCACAATCGAGCAGACTCTACAGACCATAAGGTCTATTTCTGCTGGCATTTTCATATACTTGTATGTTCATAGAAAGACTGTTGGAAATTTGGGGTCAAAATGTGGGAGCCCACTTAAAAGTAGATATTGCCTGTCTGCTGCCCCATCCTGGATAATTAAATAATAGAATAGGCTGAATCCTTGACTACCTTGTAAATATCCATGCCTTTATGCTTATTAAGCCATGCTTTATATGCCTTTGTGAAAACTGCTTCTGTGTTATTGTATGTACTCTTGAACTCCATGCCTTTTCACGCTTGTAATCCATGCCTTAATGCTTTTTGTTTAAACTGCTTTTGTGCTATTGCATGTACTCTATAATACTATGTAACTCCCATTACCCGCTCCCCCAGGTTGTACCGGGAGAGGAGCAACTTGTTGTTCACTGTACCTTATCTGGTGAAACTTTTCAATAAATAAACAAATAAATAAATAATTACAATCAAACAAGCAGGACGCCACTGAAAATGAGACATCACATGTCCTCTTCTCTATCCGGGATAAATATATAGTAAAAATGTGTACAAGCAAGACCCGGTACAACAGCAATACCAGTGGTGAACATTCAGCATTGACAAATGCTTGTATTTTTAAGGGAGTTGGAGTGGGATGTAGAAAGGATATATGTCTCTCCCATAGGAATCTATTACCTCATTAAATGTCTTTCTTTTTCATGTGTATTTCAGGACACAGATCCAGGAAAATATGATTTTATTTCTCCTTTTGTATTGCAAGAGAACTCTTCCTTCGGATGGCCATCAGTTCCCTGTCCAGATCTTGGTATCTAATGCTTATGCTGAGAGTCTAGTTGGTTAGGTGACCTGTGCAACCTATTAAGTTATACTTTCTGCTCTGGGAATTTGCAATATAGAAATTCTGTTAAGAGCTTTTCAAAGTTAAGAAGTTGGTTTAATTTTTCCACTTCTTCAGGTAACTAAGAGATTTTGAATTGTCTCCTCAAGATCAACATTCGAAATCTTCAAATAGTTTTTAAAAAATGTTGTTTCTGCTGAGTGTGACTGTACATCATGCTTAATCTCTGGAACAGCACCTTCTGAATCTGAAAGTCTCCATTCACAGGGACCAAATTCAAAACGTTAGTGCAGCTCAGAGTAAGCATCTGTGCTAACCTGGATTAGTGCTGGCACTCTGGCAGGACCATATTCAGAGGCCCCTAGAGTGCTGCCGAAAACCAGCAGTGCAATTGCTGTAACCATACCACTGTGCTGGATACAAATGAAGGAGTTCCTTATGCATAATGGGGCAATGGCATTTTCAAATGGGTTTGGCGGTGTTAAACAGTCCCCAGAACAGTGCTGTTTACTGCTGCCAAGAAATCTGTCTTAATGGAGTGCGAAGGCCGTGCCCCACCCCCGAAAGCAGGGCAGCTGTACTGCAGCTTCAACTCTGTGTTTATTAGATGCCCCTACCCCCAATCACCCCTGTCATATATTTTAGTCAGTCTCCGTGGTGTCTAGTGGATGCCCCTTCACCCGATTGCCCCGGGGTCCCAAGTACCCGATTGGCCCAGTCTCAATTATATCTAAATCCCTGGTGGGTTATCACCCCCCCCCACAAGTGTGAACAACTCCCCTAGTGCAAGTGTCATCCCCTCCTCCTACCCACCTGCTAAGGACTCCCTGCCCCACACCCTGCACCCCCTCACCCTGGTCACCATTCACCCTACAATCAGTGTCAGAGTGGCAGCTGGCACAGTCCTTCACTCACTTCCTCAGCCAGCTGCTGTCTGACAGTCACAGAGTGCAACTGTGAGCATTTTACTTACTTGTGTTCATGTTCTGTGACTGTCAGCTATTGGCCAGCCAAGGTGGTGAGCAGAGGGCTATGCTAGCCATCACTCTGATACCGATCCTAGGGTGAGTGTTGACTGGGGTGAGGGGTCCTCAGTGGTGGGCGGGTGGAAGGGAGACATTTGCACAGGGATAGTTGTTTGCACTCATTGGGGGAGGCACTAGCCCACCAAGGATTTAGATATACTTGGGACAAGGGCCAATCAGTGGGAGGGGGAGTCCACTAGGCACCAAGGAAGTTGACTAAAACATATGACAGAGGCAATCAGGAAGGGGGTCCAGTAGACTACCAGGGAATTGTTACTACTGCTGCCCTGCATCAGCACTAGAGGTCTGCTGTGCCCATGCAAATAAGCCCATAAAGAAGCCAGCCTGGTGGCACTGAGGGTTGAGGCACTGGATGCCACACCTTGTGCCATGCCAGTGACCCGAGTTTGAGAGTGAGCTTGAGGTGCTGGGGGTTGACTGGGAAGGAGAAGGTTCAAGCATCCGATGACAGCTCACATTCTTCAAGAAGGGAGGGTTGAAGGCTCCGGCAACAATATGCCTCCCAGCGATGGCTGGGAAGTATTAAACTGATAGTCTTCTGTGTAGCGGGTGGCAGGCCGCAGCAGACATTGAGGTGACATGCACACCTCCCCTGGATATCATTGCATGTCTGTGCTCACCAATGGGGGGTGGGAGACCACACAGAACACGGAAAGGCCCTGGCTACTGGATAGACAACCTCACTCCCAACACCGCCCCCAATGTCGGATCCTGCCCTCCTGAGTCCTGATGCCTTCTGATCTTACCTCTGCACTCAAGGTAATTAGATTTCAAGTACTGGAACACCACAGAGCTGAAGGCAGCCCTTTCTTGGGGGGGCACAACCCAAGGGGTTGCGTGAAGGGTGTGTTGTTGGTGGGTTGGAGGTCTGCAGGTTCCTAGGCAGGGAGGATCTCAGACAGGGTGGGAACAGCTGGATGACTGAGGGAGCTCCAGTAGCTAGTGACCAGGAAGGAAAAAGTAAAAAAAAAAAGAAATGAGCCCATCATGGGCATGCAGGTGGCCTCTTAGTGCCTTGCATGTCCAATGATTTCATTTGCATGCCTGGGCTTAATATGGTTCAAGAAGCCCTGGTGCTATCCTGTTTTGGGCAGCACTGTCTTCTGTGGACCATATGCAGCCTTGGACCATATCAGTTCAACCCATATTCACTTAGCGCTGTGCTGACATGGCGTGATATTCAGTCAGTTAGCATGCTCTGTTAGTGGGCACTAACTGACTGAATATAGCTTAGAGCCAGCTGTTCACTACTTTTTCAACCTTGATTATTTCAGCTGGTGTATGCACTGTTCTCTGACATTAACTGGGGAACACTGTCCTCTGCACTGCAGAGAGCTGCAGTAGGTAGGAGCACTGAGGTTGCTGTCTGAAGAAGCTGACATACTTGCTTGCTCTTTTCCCATGCTTCCACACCTCCAAGTTCCAGCTGCTCAGTTAGCTCCTTGTCAGTGTTATCAGAGCTAGAGGGGCCAGTTATCAATTGTGGTAGAGGGCTTTTTTGTGGTGTGACTTTGAGAGGCTCTTTCTGTTTTCTTTGTTTTGACAAGAGTTCAGGTAAGGCTACAACAAAAGAGTTCTTCCTGTCTCCACTACTGAAGTACTGACACATCTTTGCTTTCCTGGTCTGTCCATCCTCAGCAGTCAAATGCTGCCTCTGGGAGGTAGATGCCATTCAGTATATTGTCTTTCTGCTGACTTGGGGAAATAACTCCCAATGTTCTTCATTGAGTGAGATCTCTTGGACATATCTGGATTGCAGAAAGGCTATATTAACTGACCATGAGAGTAGATGCTGCTCAAATCTAGTCCTCCACTGTTGTGGGAAGCAGGCATAGTCCTCTACTCCTGTGATGTATCATGTGCCCCCGATGCACTGAGCTGAGTGGTTTTCCTGGTCTGCAGAATTTGGCACTTATATGAATAATTATAATAATAATTTTGTTTGGCAATTTAGAAATACAAAATAAGGTTTACACTAAAAAAATTACAGTAATTCCTTGAGCATAAAAAGTTAATATGTGAACTCAGCACATCTTAAAAAGAGTTTCATTTTATGGTGCTATAAATAAACAAGCATTTGTCAATGCCGAATGTTGCTTGCTTCTATGTGCTGTTTAGGTATTTGGAAGTCATTGGAGTGCAAATATTGAAAATTTGTGAACTTATGAGCGTTCATAAGAACTGTGCAATGCACGCTCGTAAAACAGTAATTTTTAGGAATTTTTTCACCAAAATTTCAACATAGCCATTTTAAGACCTCTGCTCATGAACAGTGTCACTGTGATTTTCTTAATGTGTCCCATACATTGAGTTCACACACCGACCAGCCCCATTGTGCACTAGCATGGGCGGAAACACGCTTTGGGCAGGATATGAAAAATGACAGCTGTACTGCTCATAAGGAGGTGTGGTAAAATGGCAATGTTGAAAATCTGGAGTGAAAATATTGAAAATTTGCAAACTTACGAGCGTGCGTAGGAACTGTGCAATGCACACTCGTAAAACAGTCATTTTTAGGAATTTTTTCACCAAATTTTCAACACAGCCATTTTAAGACCTCTGCTCATGAACAGTGTCACTATGATTTTCTTAATGTGTTCCATACATTGAGTTCGCACACCAACTGTGGCATTGTGCACTATATGGGCGGAAACACATTTTGGGCAGGATATGAAAAATGACAGCTGTACTGCTCATAAGGAGGTGTGGTAAAATGGCAATATTGAAAATCTGGAGTGAAAATATTGAAATTATGTGAACTTACGAGCGTGCGAAGGAACTATACAATGCCGCTTGTAAACAGTCATTTTTAGGAATTTTTACCAAATTTTCAACATAGGCTTTTTGAGAGCCCACCTTATGAACACTGGCAGTGTCATTTCATTAATCGGTCCCAAAAGGTGATTTCACGCAGTGACCGTGAAATCACCCTTCGGGCCCAATTAACACCATGACAGTGCAAGAATTCATGAGGAGGGGTCCCAAAAACCCCATATTGAAAATTTGGGCCAAAATTCCCAAAAATGCCTGAGATATGCAACAAAGTTGAAAAAACCCTATCTATCCCATTATACAGCTTACCGGCATTTCCTCAGTTCGCGGTCGGCTTTGAAGAGTGCAGACGTGTTCCCGGTCCACTGATGTTCATTGTGCCGAGCTCTGGAGGTAAGTCATGGGGTGGGGGTATAGGGAGGCAGGGGCGCAGTGGGTGGGTGCAGGTTGTGGGAGGGAGGCAGGGAGACTACGAGGGACCGTTTTTATTCACAGTTTTTTTTTTTTTAAGTAGGCGATCGGGACATTTGCCACGCTGGGGTGGGCTCCAAGCATGGCAGCAGGAAAAGCTAGTCGGAGGGACGTGGAGCCGGCAGGGATTAAACACCCGATGGCCAAAACAAGATTTGCCATGTAGGGTGGGCTCCCAGCTGGCACCGGGAAAGCTTTTGGGGGCGTGCAGCCTTGGAGCCGGTGAGGGGATCGGGCACCCCATCAGCTATAACAGTTTTGCCACACTGGGGTGGGCTCCCAGCGTGGCACCTGGACGCTGGCAGGGGTGTGGGCTGTCGAGGATTGGGCATCCCCATTGGCCACTGTGTGCATGGGGGCGTGTCAGCCGCATAATATCGTGCTTGGCTCAATGTGCGTGGGGAGGCTCTGCTTTCACTGGTGAGAGCTCTACTTTGAACTGTATGCCACTGCATTTTCAGCTTGTCATAGACAGCTGCAGCAGTGATTGGGGAACTGGGGCCACGCCTGCAAACACACTGACTACATTGGAAGATGGGCTGACACACCTCCGAAAACTCGGATGATGGCACTATGTTTCTTGCACATGCGTGCAAGCAACATAAAAATGAGACCATTGCATCAGGTGATTATATCAGCTATGAATGAGAAGCTACTCCAGTAGAAAGAGGAACAACCGCAGCAGTGAGAAAGTTAAACTACAAAAGTATGTGTGGATAATATATAATCATTATAGAATGTTAAGGTTGTTAGAAAACATGAAATTACCTGAACAGTGTAGAAATGTGTTTTATAACACAAGGAACATTTAAAATCATGAACTATGGAGAACCATGGATAATCATGGATGACCATGGATAACCATGGAAAACTTGAATAAGTCCCATGTTATATAGACCATGGTCATCCATGGTCTGTCCCTGGACCATTTACCATCTCTGGTTAAGGGTTGTCCATGGACAGACCATGAGCATATAAGGCCCCTTCTTACTCCATGCCACTCTGCATCACCTAGTATGTCTGTCTGGTCAGCCCGTCACCACTGAGAATCTGGTGTTGCGTGTAGTTCTTGCATATTGGGATAAAGCTCTGTTGCACATTTATTGAATTATTCCTGCATATAGTGCCCACCTTTGTGGATCTTGTCCTTATTCTCTGGGAAGGATGCCAGTACTTGCCAAACAGCAGAATGAACATCTGCTGATGGCCAAGCACAATGCAAGATGTGTGTCCACTGTAGCAGCTTTCCTGAAGGGGAGGTTCAGTGCTGCTGTGTCAGTCCCCTAAAGTAGAAAAGGGAAGGTAAAGCAATAGAATCTAAGCAAGCTGTGTTTTGAACAACTGTCCACTAAATAACATGGCCAAAACTCCAAAGTAGCATAAATAAAAAGGTTTGGTAACAATATTCTACATCACAGTAACTTAGTATTATAATGAGGAAAGGGTCACCCACTTTAGGGCGAAAACAATTACAGCACAGTAAAACTGAGCACAAGAAAAATGCAGACAGTATGAAGAGTGACATGCAAGTGTGTCACCACACAATCAGAGCACATAGCGAATGTCAGGATCAGAACTTGCGGATGTCACCATCATTTTCAGCAGGGAGCCTTGCCTCCCGCACCCCACCATTGTGGGGGGGCTTTGCCCACTGCACCCCCTTTAAATATATATAAACACCCCCTAGTCACACAATTTTTACTAAGAACAGAAATACATTTACAGCCCCATCCTCAGCATACTCACAGTCCCATCTGCTCACATATCCCTGATGTCCAAATGACACATGCACTCATGACGACGCCCACATAAGGATGCCCTCTTTTTGGCACTCTGTTGATGGTATACCATGATGGAAGGGACCTAGGGTCCATCTTGTCCGCTCCTCTTGCTGCACTCCAGTGACTATACCTAATTTGAGTATGGAAACAAATCCAAGGTTATAAGCTGGAATGCAACCTCTATTGATGCTGTGTAACCCTCAATGTCATTCTCCCTCAGGAACCTGTTTAGTCCTGTACTGAAAGCCTGAACAGTGCTAGCTTTTTCAGCTTCACAGGTCAAGCTGTTCCACATGTTAACCACCCTCTGTGTATAGTAATTATTTCTTTTTTTTTTTACATTTTTTTCTATGTGTAAATTTAGTGCATGTGAAAGGTGCTGGATCGACAGCACTAGTAACAGAAACCCTCTCTTTATCTATATGACAGGTACCACATGGGCAATCGCAGTGCAAACTTTCCCACACTGCCTCACCCCTGTCATGGAGGGACAACCATGTAAGTGAGAGGTCATTTCAGACTCCATACCCATTCAGTCATTGGCTTCTTATGAAATGGCTGGCAGCAAGCAAGCATTCCTATTGGTCCCTAAGAGTGTGCTTTTGTGTCTAACACCACACAAACAAGATCAGGCTCTGCCAGCTGGGCACCGATCCTAGAGAAGTGGCCAAATAGAATGTTGAAAACAAAAAATCGGCCATCTTGATTGTGCCACTACTGCTGCCAACTGTGCTCGCTCTCCTAAACGTCCGACCTGATGGACGCTCACTACATTCGTCCCTTACAACAGCATGGCATGCTTTTTATTTTTTGTATCGTTCTGTTTGAAATGCATACAAAAAGTAAAATGTATCGCTAGTAAAAGTAACGCTGTATCCCCAGCCCACCCGCTGGCAGTGCCAGAGTACTCGGAGAGCAGAGTGTGAGACTTACAGCTTCTGGAGAGCAAATCGAGAGGGCTGCACTAGCGACATACTTCGTGGTGTGTGCGGCTACAGTCACATCAGGCAAGTTACTTTCCACAACTTTTCATGGAGGGTGGTGAGTACCTTTTAGGCCACTCACTTCTACTTTAAACACTGTAGAGAAAGCATATAGTTTAAATTCAGTTGTCATTGTCCGCAAAACCGGGTAGCCCTGTGCCCCCCCCCCAACCAAGAGATAGTAATGACATATGAGTGCAAACTGTTTTTCGGTGATATGAATGACTCGCTCGCTATCTTCCTGATTTGGGAGAATTGGCATGTTTGTGTCTGGCTGTTGTCATGCAGCTGTGTTAGTGGCTATGGGGGCCACAGTAGGACAAACTTTAAGTCTAAAAAAAAAAAACATCCAGGTGGAGAAACTATTTTATTTAAAATAATATTTAAAATAAAGACCAAAAAAATCACTTTTTTGTTACTTAATACTAATAATTTTAATTTTTTAATGCATCTAAAATGTAGATGCCCGTTGTATAAGCGCAATAAGCCACTCCAGGGTCTGTGTGTTAGACACTTTAACACACGGCTAGGAGGCTGGACACACTGAGCCGGTGGCCTCGTGCCTCACTACACCTCCTAGCCGTGTGTTAAAGTGTCTAACGCACACCCTGTCATGTCTTATTGCTTACTTACGTGACACTGCCAACAAGGGTATTTATTATAGTGCCAACTGTGTTAGTGACTTTATGATGTGAGCTTCCTCCCAATCGGAACTAGACTGAGATCACCACAACTCACTTCACTTAGGCCACTGATCAGCTCCCAGGTAATGATGGCTTTTGGTAGGGGTGTGCAAATACGAATAGTATTTTCAAATACCACGAATAAAGCACTATTTGTTATTCACATCCGAATAATGAATACTAGCTTTATTCATCCCCTGCCTATTTGGGAAATACTATTAGAAAAAGAAGAAAAAAACAGCTCCCCCACCTCCTTCCCATCCCAAATCCTTAAATGCAAGCCCCTGTCCTCCCCCTTCTGTTAGTCGCCCAATCCCCCCTCCTTCCCCCTTGGCTGGCAGCCATCTATCTGCTTGTTTGCGCTTAAAGAAAATAAATTCCACACTGGCTGGCAACACCCATCAACCACTCTCCTTCCACTAGCACTTAGTACCTAGCACCCAATTCTAGCCATGCATCTTACTTTCGTAACAAGAAGGTGACCTGCACAAACCCCACATCCACAATGCCCAGCCTGCTATAGCATGAAAATACTTCCAGCTGATTGTTTCACTACACGGAGCAAGCAAGTATGGGAGTACTTTCATTGTGCTGCAGGTGGCCGGCCATGGAGGAGGGCAGGTTTTTGAGGGTTGTCTTCTTAATATGATAAGATGCATGGCAAGAATTGGATCCGGAGGGAGGAGGGTGGCAGGAGAGTGCTGCCAGCCATGGTGGAAGTTGGGGGGTGTTAGTTTTGTTTAATCACTTAGATAGCAGCTTACCATGAAGGCAGGTGGGTTGTGCCAGTCAGTCACCCATTGTGGGAGTTGTTTCTACTTAAATTACCAAATTGTGTGTGCTGAGGAGTGGGGAGGAGGGGGGATTGGGTTTCCTAATAGAGGGTAGGGTGGATTGGGGGCTTGGATTTTAGAATTTGGGCTGGGGAGGAGGGTGGGGACTGTTTCTTTTTTTATTACACCTCCCCTGAATACCCAAATAAGAATACTGAATATCTGGGGACTGAATAGAATAGTCATACCAAATATTCAGGATAAGGTGTTCGCACACCCCAAGCTATTGGCCTGGGCTGTATTTGAACAACCGACGTAGAGATGAAAGGTTTCCTAATCTGCTACCAATCCACTGAGCCATCCAGTTCAAGTAATGCTTTCTAATATTTCCCTTTGTCCTGCCATGCTCAGTGTAAGTGCATAGGGAGACAGTATAGCGCAGTGGTTTAAGGCTCTGAACTGCAAATCAGGAGACCTGGGTTTTAATCCCACAGCCCTCACTTGCATACTGTGTGACCCTGAGCAAGTCACTTAACTTCCCTGTACTCCCAGGTTGCACCTGTAAACAAGCTTTCAGCTTAGTGTATCTCACCTGGTTAAACAACTGGAAAAAAAACAAACATATCCTCTAGTTCTGCTTGAACTCAGCAAATCAAATATTTGTGTATACTCTGCCCTGCCTCCCTCCTTTTTTCATTCTCTGTTTATTCAGCCTCACATTGTGGAATGACCAAGCAAGAACTCCTGCTGCCTCACTATCCCACTGCCCACTTCAACAACAGACCAATTGGATCTCCTTACCACACTGGGGCAGAACTTTGATATCTAGATTGGACAGTTAAACTGACTGCAGGAGACACTGAGGCTAGGGGAAGCACAGAAAAGGGATTGATGGAGGGGAGCCTAGCTAGTGCTCCCCTAATACTGGGGACTGTTAGCAGTAAGGTGGGTAAAAATAAGTTTGAGGTTCAAATAGGAGTAGTGGAATATGCAAAGAGAGGAAGGCCCTCAAGGTCTACAAGCATCAGGAAAAATAACAAGTTAAGGAGTATGGGAAGAAATGCCAGAGTAGGATCAGAAGACAGCAAAAGTGGATCTCAAGCCAGCCCCATGGCACTGAGGGTTGAGGCGCTGGACGCCACACCAGAAAGCCTTGCCGGGCAACCCAGGTCTGGGAACGAGCTCCGTCACCAAGTCGATAGGGAGAGAGAGGATTGAGCATCTGGAGGACAGCCTCCTCTCTCTCTGGGATGGGATTCAGGCATGCCCGCATTGCAGTGGCCCCGGTGGAGACAGGTGGTACTGCATATGCTAGGGGGCATCACGTAGCAAGACAAGAGTTGCGGCAGGCGACCTGACACTATTGCACATCTGAGCTCTTGTGGGGGTGGGAGGGATGGAGGGCATAACCAACTAAGAAAAATCCCCATCGGAGGGGATAGGCGAAGGCATCACGAACCCAGGAGGCTACACTCCAAGGTCAGGCACCTCTCCTTGCCCAACCCCCTCGTCTGATTGGCAGATCAGATTCTAGATAGAGCACCCTGGGAGGATAGGGTGACCCTACCTCAGAGGGTGCAGAGCCGGGGGACCAGCCATGTCAGAGGGGGTGGGGAGTACGGTGCTTCAGGGAGGAGGAAGAGCACCCGGGTAAGTGAATGCCGGAGAGAGTTCCCCTTGGGCAGAGCAGAAAAAGAGTTAAAAGAAAAAAGTGGATCCCAAGCTCATTTGAAGGGGGTCTGCCTAAATGCTAGGAGTCTCAATAAAATCAGTAAGATCCAGGCATTGGTGGCACTCAGTGAGGCGGACCTCATACCCATCACAGAAACTTGGGCAACAGAGAATAATGACTGGGACTTGTCAGTCCCAGGTTACACAATGTTTAAACAGGATAGGGTGAAAAGCAAAGGAAGGGGGGCATAGCCCTATCTGTCAAGGAGGGCATAGAGGCTGTGGAGGGGAAGTAAAGGGGAAGGCAAACACCAATCAGATGCTTTATAGTATGGTGGGGCCCCTGACAAACTATACACAACCAATAAAAAAGTCAGGGCTCACTCACCACCACCAGCTGTATAAAAAGCCACTTATGCAACTTAGTGAGGAGTCATGGTTGTGCAACATAGTCGATAGTCTGAAGATAGTTGAATTAATTTGTTGTTTGAAGGTTATATGTGGATACTTTGGCCATTCGCACTCTCTTTCCCATGAGGGACTACCACCCTGTTGAGGTACCGTGAAGGCAAAAGAGCCCTCTTATGGAGGGTTCCATCCTAGAAGTGGTGCAGGAAAATAATCCCTTTAGGATTAAGATACCCTAGAAAGGAGTCCCATGAGAGAGAGAGAGAGAAGCACCACTGGAGAAGGAGGGGATGATGGTGGGGCAAAGAAAGAGTGCTTCTAAATGAGGCTGGAGTAAGCTGACAAATAGCTCAGGAAGGGGGGAGAGTGTGGCTGGTAGCTTCCACCCACAGAACTGCAGGCATAGCCTTTGTGAAAGAAGAAAGCATGGAGGGAGTACTCTTAGGCTACAAGAGGGGAGGGTAAAAGAGGAAGATGAACAAAAAGCAGCCTTGCTTAACAATTACTTCTACTCTGTCTTCACAAGAAAGACAGTGGGCCCCTGCCTGAAAGTGGCATCAAAGTGGCTGTTGGGGGCATTCTGAGTCAGCCAGTATTTACCAGAGAAAGGGTCCGGAAGGGGCTAGCCCTAAGGGTAAGGCCCTAAGGGCCAGAGGGATGCACCCAGTGGTGTTAAAGGTATTGGCAGTGGAACTGGCTGAACCCCCTAGTAGTGCTATTTAATAGCTCAGTTCAGACAGGGGTAGTTCCAAAAGACTGGGGGGAAGTGGATGTAGTCCCACTACATGGGGGGGCAACAGGGGAATTACAGACCTGTTGGCCTTACCTCTGTTGTAGATAAACTGATGGAATTACTGGTCAAAGAAGACCCTGTGGACTTCCTTGTGGATTTTCTAGACAGCAGTGGTCTACAGGATAGTAAACAACATAGTTTTGTGGCAAGCAGGTCTTGTCAGACCAGCCTGATAGTTTTCTTTGACTGGGTAACAAAGGTAACATATAAGGGTCATGTTGTGGATTTACTATGCTACAGTTTCAACAAAGCTTTCAACTTGGTGCTGCACAAAATATTGCTGAAGAAGCTGGAGGACCTGAGTGTGGCTAGGGACATAGATGGGTAGGAGACTGGTTTATGAAGAGGCAGCAGAGGGAGGTGATAAATTGGGTCAAATTGGAAGACAGGATGGTCATAGGAGTTGTGCCACAGGGATCATACACCCAGCAGATAGCAGTGCACTCCAAAAGGAAACACACAACTAAGGCAAGTATTTGCAAATGCAAGGCTAATTTATTGAGAATTGATCTCCATGCAGACACATACAAACAACTGGACCTACTGTACTAGTGCCCTGGCACTTTTCTTGGTAGAGCATCAACAGGGGGTGGGATAACAAGTTAAACTCCTTACTTAAATAATCCAACACTAGCGATGTAATAGAGATCATGGTTATGATATTTGTCATGAACCCACTTCTGGGTCAGGTCCATTGTGTTCACAGTGCCCACCTCTTTAAGTGTGATTCTTGATAGGGGACAAACAGGAATACCCTCCTGTTTGCTTTGGGTCAGGGCACACTACCAGTCTCAAGTCTTGGGGTCAAATATGAAACCTTTCTTGGCTAGTACACAGAGGTAAAGGATCCAAGTTATCACACCGTCTTTGGGGAAAGCAGTGTGACAACCTGAACTGGGCTTCTCCCTACAGGGCATATACCAGCCTGGTTCACAACCCCCTGCTGACTCAGTTGAGACTCTGGTATTTTCCCTTAACCTGCTGGATCACTACATAGATCCTTCACAGTTTGGTTGCATATGATGACATCTTAAGCAAATAACAGTTGTGTCGGATTATTAATACTGTTCCACCATTCACACCCAAAATGATCACGTCTCAGGCAGTGTTTTAAGGAAAAACAAAGTTAACTTAAATTTGTGAATAAATACAGAACACCAAAACAGAACATATATAAATTCAGGTTACAGTCAGAAAAATAAAACTGGACAATTATACTGAAACAAAGCGCCTTGCAACTGATTTACACAATTCTACCTTAGTTTCAGCTGGCAAACTGGTTGAGACTTTAGTTACCAATCTTTGCAGAAGTGTCTCTTAGGAGTCCAAAAACTGAAGTGCCTGTTTTGAAAGTCCAGATGCAGAAGTATGCAGTAACCCATGAAGTGGGTGCATGAAGAAGGGCGCCATCCCTTACAGCGACACCTTCCTCGCACAATCACTCACGGCGACCAACAGGTAGGGCAACCGGATGAGGGGGTGGGCAAACTAGGTGACAGGATGTTGCTATATGTACGTGCATGGGGGTGGGTGGGAACAAGCATGGCGAGTGTGGCTGGGAGGGTGGAGAGGCTGTAGGGGAGGCAGTCATTGGTCGAAAGGCCATGTGTGGCATCAGGGACTGCAATGGCTGGGGTGGCTGAGGTACTGGGTCTGGGTCCGGCGCTGGTGTGATTTTTATTGCACTTGGCCTGAACCTTTTTATTTTTACTACTTTCACCCCCCCGACATGCACCCCCCGGAGTTGAGAATCCTTAAGTAGGGGGTGCAGGGGGCATGTTGGGATGGCACAGCCTCCTCACAGAAAGTAGTAAAAATATGTCCTGAAGCCGTTGTGCTGGTGCGCCAGGGTTGTCAGAGTGTCAAAAATGTGTTCAGCACTCTGACTGAGTGATAATGGTGATCGCCTTTAGGCATTCGCTGTTATCACATAGACCCGAGGTATGCAGTGTTCCCTCACTAACTTGCCAATATCAGAGGGCCAATGTGTCCCACCTCTCTTGTGAGGTCACATCTCTGTGATGATGCTGACAAGTGAGATCACTGTCAGTCCTGCATACTGAATTAGTCACATGCCACTGCAAAAGGCCAAATATTCCAATTATAAAAAAGTCTGTCTTCTCCCAAGTGAATCTCAGAGCATGGTTTATGGTAGGTTAGGATTACCCCCTTTTGAAGTTTCAGAAAAACATCCTGATGAGCTATTTCACAACATTCTGTGATATTTCACATAGGCTTTCCAAAAACAGTTTCCTTCTTGATACCCCATAAAATGCAACTTTTTTATTGCAGCCTTCCTGGGTTCAAAGCAGTGGCTTTTGTGAATGTGATTTTTATAACAACAACAACACAGGTTTTGGCAGACACGAGGAAACTCTAGTTAGCTTAGTGCCAGCAAGCAAGGTGCCTTCGGGTCAGAGGTCAAACTCCTTTAAACAGCTTGGTTTGTCCCATGGACCTTGCTGTCACTGCCATGTTTTATAAACAGAAATTCCATAAAAAAAATATGTAAATATATATATATATATATATATATATATATATATAAACAAGGACTAACAGTGGGATATCCTGCCACAATGTTTACATATAGCACCTCTTACAAACAGTAGCAGACTATTAAGTCTTATACCTATATGTCCATAAATTGATAGTTTCACAGTAATGTCTAGATAAACTATGGGGATGAAATAAAAATGCTTTATACAAAAGACAATTCTTTATAAAAAGAGCAAATGCAGATCAGGCATCAAATACCAAAGTAATCATTATTTTTTTTTTATTTGCACTTTATAGATTTTCAAATACATGATGTGCAAAGTGAACAGACAGTTTTCAACCCTTCCCCCATCCCTCCCAACCCTATGTCCTTCCCCGTTTGGCATCAGCAAACCCTGTACCTACCCCATATACAAGGTCTAGACCAGGTAAGCTATTGTTAATAATAAACTCACAGAGAATAGAAAGTATGTAATTTCCTCCAGATTTCATTATGTCTATGGGTACGATTGTGAATACTGGCTATCATTCTCTCAGTGTGGAGGTTAAGGAAAAGCTTCTGAACCCATTCCATATAAGTTATAGTCTTCTCACATAGCCAATGGCGAAGGACTAATTTCTTTACCGAAAGGGTGATCAGAGCTATGAAGTACCTTCGGTCTCTCACTGCAATTTCCCCATAATCACCCACCAGACATATTTCTGGAGTAAAAAGACCCTCAAGCCCCAGTAAGGGGTCAACTCTTTCCTTAATCAGCTTCCATAAGATACCAAAGTAATAATTCACACATTGAAAACTCTTCCTTAAATGGCATATAAGTGCAAAACTGTTTACAAAATGACCAGATAGAAGACAACAACTGGGACTTGATGTGCTTTCTTGGGTGGAATAAACTGGGTTTTGTTACCATTTGTGAGTATTTCACCTTTTTAATTTTTTTTCTGCTGAGTGCCACTGTAATATTGCTTATGTGGTCTAACCAAGGCCTTGTACAGGGTGGAGGCTCACCTCTGACCTGCTCCTTTACCTTCTCCTCCATATACATCCCAACATAGGAATTTCTCTATTCACTGTAGCTGCATGCTGCCTGCCTGACTTCAGCTTACTGTCTACAATTACTCCTAAATAATTTTTCTTGCTTATGCTGTCTGCTATTATGCCACACAAAACATACAATATGTGTGATCCATATTTTTGTAGCTGTAGTACCTTGGGACTTCCCCCACATTAAGTCTAAGCCCATGCCCTTACTGTCTGTAGGTCTCCAAGTATTGCACCTCTCGCTGCTTTTTCCATTCTTCTTGCCATTTTAATGTCATCAGCAAAGTTCATCAGCCTGCATCATATAATGTTTGTTAACACTTTACTTTTAATCCTCTACTTATTAGAATATGAAAGTGATATGCGGGAAAGGGTGCCCCAAAAAATAACTGGAGCAATTGGTTTCTTAAGGTTGCAACATTGTTTAGCCAAGAATGTTCAACATCCTAGGAGAATCTTTTCTATTGTTACTGCTTTATTTTATCCCCTTCCCGTCCCCGCACCGCCCAATTCGTGGTCAGCTGACCACACTGATTCAGTAGCAGGGAGGGTAAAAGAAAAGTCCCTGCAGTCAAAAGTCAGTGCCACATCAATGCGGCAAGTGGGTGGGGGGGCAGCTGAGGTTAGTACTCCTTTTCTTTAGTAGCATTTTGGTTTTTGGACTGACTTCAGCACACATAACACTCAGTATCTTAAATGAACTCCATAGTTCATCAAATTAAGTCCTAGATACAGTGATATTGAGCACCTAATCAAATGATTATACAAAATTAAACAGAATGCAGTAATTTGCCACTCTTTCTCATTCGCTCCCCAGCTTACCCAGTTTTGATAGCAATAAATACTTTCCTGTCCCGAATATCTGTGAGTTGCGGGGGTAGGTATCCCATTTGTGGCACATCAACCTCCCTGAGCTGATAGTAGCAATCCATATCCCAGGCCTCTTTTGTCAGATCTAGGAACTGCTAGTGTGACACTGAGTCATCTCTTCTGTTACAGTGTTAAAAATGCTATATTTTTTTCCCTTTTAAAGAAATGTGTTTTCATTCCCATGAGAGCTGCCTGATTTCTGCAGTGGGGGACCAAGTCTGTTGTTTTATCCATGGAGTAGGTACTGCATGCATTGAAACAGTACAAGCTTGTTAACACAGCCCCACAAATGTGCCTGAACTATGTCATGAAGAGCGCACATAGGTTTCATATTTTTAATATGCACAGTTTATTAACCCACTATAGCCCAACCTTGGTGCAAAATCTCAGTTTCAGTGGGGTCCTGCTTCTACCAAATGGGTAGACTAAAGCATAGGGAGATTAAAGGGCATGTTCAAGGTCACACAGTGAATAAGTTGCCCTTACCTCATTTCGAGCTGTATTTACTTCTTTTTTATTAAAAGCATTTTGCTGTTTTACCCTGTATGGAATATTAGTTGGCACATCTGTAATGTACTGCACTTTTCTCCAGTTTTGATGCACTATCTTGCCTGGCATTATCTTAATGATGCCTATCTCTTAATGTCCTTTTAATTCCTTCACCTTATTGTATTATATTCCTTACCCTCTCAAACACATGCACACACACACACATGCACACACACACACACACACACACACACACACACACAGACACACAACACACACACACACACACATACACACACACACACCACACACACAAACACACACATATGCACACACACACACACACACACACACACACACACACACACGGGACACAGACACACACACACACACATATACACGTACACATCTGGAAACGAGTTGTTATCAACTCAGTATATCTTTCTGGGTTAAACATCTGACATAAACAAACACATAAATAAAAATACACTAAGGGCTTCTTCATTTTCTGCAAGACTGTATGTGGGCCTCTTTTCTGTCATAATGTCTTGTGTTGTTACGAACAGGCAATGGTACCTCCCATAGTTCAAACTGCATTTCTGTTCAGTCCTTGGCCTCTCATATGACACTTCCAGATAGGATGCAACTTAATGCACATGATAGGGTCTTTTTGTGACATCAGTATCTATCCAACAGGAACCAGACAGAGACACCAAAACTCATTTCACATAAGTCATCAAATAGCCATCAGATGAAAGTGGACCTGGGTCACATATGAATCTGTGATCTGGAGGTGAATGTTTCCATTATCCATCGCAATCTTCTGATCTATCTCACCCCCTCTAAACTTTATTTTCATTTTGAGAACCTATATCATTTTATCTATGCATATATATCTATATCTGTATCTATATCTATACACATACACACTGTGATACATGTCAATAATTTCCATTCCCTCCCTCAAGGAAAACTACTGCGGGCCAAGCTGGCATCTCATATCATTTTCCCAAGCTCTGGTCCTCTCTTCCCTTGCCTATCCATTTAGCAACTTCCTTTTCATTCTTCAAGCTCTCCTTTGTGCCTTAAATTCTCCCTCCTACAACTGGTCCTGACCCCCTGGTCTTAACATCCCCTTACATCCCTGTTTGTTGGGTGCCCACCTCCCTTGGCCCAGAGCAATTTTTTGCCCACCCTAGTCCCCAGTCTGTATGGTATTAATCTACTCCTATTTATGTACACACCTGGAAATGTGTTGTACCACTACATTACTGTATTGTAGTTGCATTGATTACTCTTGCACTGTTGCATTGTCTGGGTGGTACTAATCTGCTTCTAATCTAGTGTTCACACCTGGTATTGTATTGCACTTGTACCTTACTGCATTGTGCTTGCACCTTTTATTTTGAGTTGCACTGGTCTACCAGCCTGAACATTGTGGCTGCTCAGCTGTAATGTATTATATTTTATTACTCTTGCACCTTCTGTATTTTTTCTTGTCTACCTTTTGTCATTTTTACTCCCCTGCCTCCCCATCAGGATGCATTTGGAAATAAGCTGTTACCAGCTCAGTATGTTCTTCCTGGTAAAACATTTGAAATAAATAAACAAATAACTAAAGGACTGAAATCCAATGTGAAAAAACTCTGAACTACACAACATGTAATATACCTCATATATTAGAGTTCCATGTCACTTTTAGTTGTGGTTATAAACATGGTGCTAAACCACAGTGGGGTACTACAAAAAGCCAGAGATTTTATAACTGTAAAAAAGAATAAAAAATATAGAACTGTTTTTTATTTATTATTTTTTTACATGACCTCAGCATGTGATGCCTACATAAACCTCTTGTGCTTTGCCGTCAAGGTTCGTGGACATCGCACAGCTCAGTGTGTGAAAAAATGTCAGAATACACTACTCCCCATGTATTATTCTATATGTACAGTCTCTATTAAGAAGAATACTGTAGAGCTGTGTATGCCCACTGCAAATTAGCTCAAAATATACTTTAAGAATAGGGAATGCAAAAGCTGTTAAAACATTCCTTTTGGCATTTTTATTTTGCTTACTCATGGGACCATAATCATATCATACCATTAAAATCCCTTCAATACCATATTTGGTGAGCTCAGAAGCAGTTGCAAATCTTACCACATGCTATAAGTATGTTGGCTGAGAATGAAGCCAGATTTTAAGGTGAAGATGTTTGTTTTTAGGTTTTTATTTACAATAAACTGTCACTTCCCTTTTCTTGTTCAAAATGGGACTAAAGAAAGACTTTCACTGTTTCAACGAATTGGCCTTGCATACCATTTAAATATTTCTGTTTTTTATGAAAGTCTTACCTCAAATGTCATCAACCCCCGCCCTGCTTCCATTTAAAATTATTTTGCATTTTGCTTTTGATGTCATATATTATCTTGATGTTTTAAAAGAATGCTTGTGGAAAAGCATGTTTTACATTTTGTTCCAATGACAAAATGGGCACAGGAATAGATTTTAAACTGCTTACACATTAAGATTTGAAGATATACTTTTCTGTACACTGAAAGCTTGAGCATTTATACTGTACAGTACATTTCATAGACCATTGTTTTCCTTAGGTTCATATACAGTAGTTATTTAAAACTGGCTCCATAAAGGACATACTATAATCCCATAAAGAACAGATTAAAGGGACACTGTCAACCTGGTTTTCATCATATTATTTCTAGTTGAAAACCCACATTTTATGATTGCTTATCTTCTCTAAAATTAATTGATGTTGCTGTTTGCTTTGTCTGTCTCCTTGTTTAGTAGAACTTAAATGCATGGCAATGTATATTTATAAACAATCTTGTTTTGTTTACAATCCTGGATCTACTCTTCCTGCATGTTTCCTGAGCATTAGAAACACACCCCAAACAGTAGCCTCCTAAACTCCCATTGCATCAGAAGGGGCTAGACTGTGTTGTGGGTGTTTCCAAGTCCAAGAAAGATGCATTTGGAGTTGATCAAGGAATGTAAACAAACATGTTTTGGTGTGGTAACACCAGTATGTTGAGCAGTCTGTTTTTCACTTTTTTAAGAAAATAAGAGTCAGAATCAAACTACCAGCTATATCAGCAATCTTTACAGAATGTTGGCAGTCATAAAATGTGGTTTTTAAACTAGGGACACTTTGAGACCTAAGGGGGTTGACAGTGTCCCTTTAATACTGAGATATACTGTATCATCCAGGCAGAACACTAAGCAAGGAATAAGACAGGACAAAATGGCTGTTATACTGTTTTAACATAATTCAGTTTCAGTTTATTATTATGTAAGCAAATTGAGCAGTTTGTCCACAAAGTTAAAAACATGAATAACAAAAATTACCAATACAGTTGAGATTTATTTATTTATTCAAAAAGTTTCATGAGGAAAGACATACTGAGCTGATATCAGCTTATTTCCAGATATATCCTGGGGAGAAGAGGATAATAATGTACAGTAGTCATAAGCAAATGGCAGGTAGAGGCATAGCAACAAACATTATATATAAAAATTTAATACAGCAGTGTCAACACAAGAACAATGATACAATACAAAAATTAAAAAATTGTCAGTGAAGCAAGAAGAAAAACATCACCTGAAGCATAATACCTGGTGGGTTAGGCCACTGACTTCAACCACTAGGAGGTACAATAATTACATACTCTGGTATATAACCAATTATGGAATGTCTTATTCCATTTGCAGAATAGTTTTCAGTAATAACTGCATTAAAGAGTTTTTAATAGTACTTTCAGTCAGTGCACTGGTATTCTATAGTAGTGCTGCTATGTCTTTAAGAGTGCTTCCTGTTGGATGAGGTCAGTGGCCTCCATTTGAGAAAAGCCTTCCAATAATGCCATCTAGCAATGCAGAGACAGACAAGCATGTTTTATGAGTTATTTACCTTTCCCTTGTTTAATGTTGGCTAGATGCAATAGTTTCTCTTTAGGGTAGAGGTGTGGGAGTATAGGCATGCATTATTTTGATGACTTTGTATTTTTGCATATGGGAATTTAGATGGTGCAGAGAATGAGACATTTTAGCTAACTTTTTTCTCCTTAGGCTAGTTGAGGGTCTGTATGCTTGATTAAGTTGTATTTCTTTGAGTGTATTTAGACATTGTATGTACTATAAAGGGTGGTTTTAACTTCCTTTCTTTTCCTGAAGGTTGGGGGGTACTTGTATGGTGATTTGTCATGATGATGTGTTTACTTTGCATAATGAAACATTGAAACATAGACAATGACAGCAGAAAAAGACCAATGGTCCATCTAGTCAGCCAGTAGCACCCTATTAACCCCTGGGACCTATTGTCCATACAGGGTTCTGGCCTTCACTATCTGCCTTAGTACTCCTTCCCTACTGCTACCACTCTGAGCAACCACAAAACCCTTATTTCTATCCCAGCCATGTTTGAAATCATTGATGGTTTTGGCACCCACCACATCAGCTGGCAGGTTGTTCCATTGCTAGACCACCCTTTCTGTAAAATACAATGTTTGCATGTCCCTCTTGAACTTCCACACCCCCTACCATTTTCACTCATGCCCCTGTGTTCTTGAACTATTATTCATGCTAAATAGACCCTCAGAGTTTAACTTGTTTATTCCTTTCAAGAACTTGAAGGTATCTCACGTATCTTCTCTCTCTCTCATCTAGTCTTCAGCGAGTACATGTTCAGTGACTTGAGTCAATCCTTATACGATCTGTCCTGCTGGCCCTGAATCATTTTGGTCACCTTACATTGCCCCATCTCCAGCTTGTCCTTATCCTTCCTTCCAGAGCTAGAAACAGTACTGCAGGTGTAGCCTCATCAGTGATCTATAGAAACGTATTAATAACTCTTTCCTTCTGTTGTCAATACCACTTCCCGTACACCTCATCCTATTAGCCTTACTATAGGCCTTGTTACAATGACTTGATTTTTTTTATTAGGGAGTCACTAATGATGATGACTTCTTGGCCCCTTGCCTCATGGTTAGTTTTCAGCTTTACCCCTCCCATGATAATGAGTTTTTAACCATGGAGCATTATGTTTTTCATTAGCATACTCTTTAGTCATGTGTTGTGCTGTTAGCATACCTCCTTCTTACTAAGTTTTGACCAATTGGGAGGCAGCATTAGCCAGACCCCATTTTATAAAGGGATTTAATGAATGTCCTGAAGTGTGGGAACCACAGGATCTCACCATGCAGTTTTTACATTCACATGGGAGACGGTCTTTATATCCCTTAAAGAATACCTAAATTACCTATTTATTTTGAAACCACAATTATTTTAAAGATAAAAATAAAAACATGCTACAGCCAGGTCAGTTGTGCATGGGTTCAGCATAATAGTACAAAAGAAATAAACAAGGCACCCACAACTCAGAGACAAGAGGCACGAGAAACAAATACAGTTTCGCACTCAGTACAAAATAATGCTTTCTTTCTGTGATGAAAGTACAAAGTGTTTGGAGCAATGCAGGTAACAAAACTGTCTACAGTTGTTTTAGTGCCTCTTCTCTCCAAGTAATTGGGCTGTTTGTTTATTTTTTGCAAACCAATATTTTACAAGTTACTCCCAGCTCATATCTGGAAATATTTATTGCTTACCTTATACATTTGCAAAAAATCTTGTTAAAATTTACGTCTTTGAAAAACATCCATGTTCATTTTGTTTTATTCAATATTTTAGTATACTTCCTAAACTGGCACCTCCCTTTGATGACACCAATGAAGCAACAATAGACTAAGCATGAACACACATTTGAGGGGTATTGATAGCTGCAGTGTTCTTTCCACATTAAACTCCAGAGTATGCAGCCTGTCGTAGGACTGTTTCATGAAAATGCAGTTTAACAAAATACTATGTTTGATGCCAACAATGCAAGTATGCTGGTGATGCTTTAAGCGATCCATGAAGTATGTCTATATTCTTCAAATTCTGCCTGTACTTCATTGAAGCCTCACACTTCTTTGTCATAAACACATTCCACAATGAAGTTTTATTTAAATCTGTACAATAATTTCACTCTGTTATTGGATTTGGAAAACATTAATTACTGTATTTGTACCTACCCTTACAGAAATATAGGTGTGCTGTGTACATGCAGAATGCATGCCACATGTTTAATTGTGCAATGTTTGCATGTGGTACGCACACATAAAGTGAACCTATGTGAACCAGGTCTAAAAAGCAAATCAGGTTCACATGCTGAAAGCTTGCCATGTGTGCAGCAGCTAAGTTAGTGCAAATCTCATAAAAAAAAACATCAGTTTCTATTTCTTATACTACTGCTAGCAACTAGAGCCATTAAAATACATTTTTACTTGAACGCCCATAAAAATTAAGTAAACTCATTAATTCTGATCCTTTTGCAAGTTAATGGCTTTTGATTTTTGTCATTAATTTGTAAAGTAGTGTTTGCTTACTGCATTAAATGCCTAGGATATACCTAGCCAACATCCCCCATTCCAGATGTATGATGTGGGGCCTCTGTGTTGTGAAGCCTATCCTTTTTGTTTCGGACCATGCAAATCCCTTATGCATATTTAGTGTTACACATGTATTTCTCCATGATTGTTTCAGCTCACTTACTTTCCGTTTGTAATTCTGTATTGAGCATATACACTATGGCCATGCTCAGCACTCTTTGTGCTGAGTAGGGTCTTGGAAGCATGCATCACATCTCACATTTTGTCACTGAAATGAGGGACATGGACACTCAAAATGAGGGACAATGAGGGGCACTAACCCACATAATGATCAGGACACATCATGAAACATGGAGCTACAGTACCTCAGAACACAGTGGAAACCATTGCATTAGCACCTGAGAATGAATTTCTACCATAAAGCATGGTGCCATTTAAGTAGGGCAGAGGGGGGCAGTTGCCCCATCCCCTATTTGTGCCTAGGCTGATCTTATGGTGTGGCAATAATGGCATTAAATTTGGATTTAATCTTTTGCACAATAAGTGCCCACCTGGCCTGTGTGTGCTCACGCTGTAGGTTTCCTCCAGACGTGACTATGTCTATATTGTGTTGTCCACTCTCTCTCTCCACCTATTTCCAGCAGCACTATCACATGTGATGTGGATGAGCCCCAGCCAAGAAACAGCACATGATTATTGCAAGTGCGACTCTGTCTTTCCCACCACAGAGTAGACAGACTGCACACTTCAGCTTTGAAGAGTCGGTGAGCACAGAACTGTCAATAGCAGTGTTGTGACAACATATTTTTGTGGGTCTGCTCTTAGTGACTCTCTGTCTTCCCTGGTGGCTGGAGGGGCAGAAGGTGAGCTAGAAGCTAAATCAAGCCTAGACTACCTACATACTCTACTAGGTCGCCTTTCAAAAAAAACAGCACAGGCCCCCATGGCAGTAAGCTAGGCTTAGCAGCATTGGTGACAGCAGTGTGGGTGTTCTTCCTAAGCCTTGATCAGAACAGTGCGGCAGCAGTCACAGCAGCAATCAAGCAAGAAGTAAGCAACCCAGGTTGGGTGGGTTCGGTCGGTGAGGTGACTTGGTCGCAGACCACGTTGAGGACCTGTGATGGTTGGTTCTAGCATGCAGCTTCTGGCAGAAGGAGAGAGGAGGAACAGACTGAAAACTGGGCAGGTGGTACACTGTGCCAGGCTGCAGGTTCTGGCCATATGGCCAGGTAAGTAAAAGTAAATAATGTTTTTACAGGGGGATTGGGTAAGGCACAAGGACTGAAATATTAATGTGTTTTTCATGTTTCTTCACCTTTGGGCAGCTTCATGACCCATAGAGGATGGGTTCCGAATGGAATGGAGTTGGGGAGAAAAATCAGGACAAAGTTTTTTTTTTGGGGGGTGGGGACTTCAGCTATGAAAAAAATTGGTTAGTAATTAGGTGGGTTTAAGCCCAAATCTGATGCACTGCTCCAGGATATATACAGATGAATCTTATACATTTGATTTTTTCCTGATTTGCACATCACTTTTCAGTCAAAACAAATATGTTTTACCTTTTAGAGATGTTACAGACTTTCTAGAGCTGTCCCTTGCATTCACAGACAGTTGAGCAATATGATATGCACAGACTATTGGAGCCCTACTATAGCCAGGCTTATGCCCCCTCCCCCCAGTGAAGCTGACCTCCACATCCCCATGCTCAGGCACATTATGACAAAGGGCAAAGGAGACTGCAGGGGTGTGCTCCATTGAAATGAATGGGGGTATTTTTTATTACTATTTTATACATTATTGATGGAGAGTTGGAGATTAATCAAGGCCACCACTCGACTATCAAGGGCCTAGTTAGTAGAACAGTGGCCTTCATTATTCTCTAGCTCACCATCATAATGTATAAAATAGTAATATAAAATAACTCCATTCATTTCAAGGGAGCACGCCCCAGCACTCCGACCCATGGACATTGTCTCTTAAAGACTCCTGCCTCTGGCTTTCTGGTACTGAAGTAAGAGACTTTTTACTTATATCTATACTTGGTGGGTTGTCTGTAGCAGCATGGCAGTACCTGCTACAGTGTATGGGCGTGTGCGGGGGCGGTATTGGCTGTGTGTGTGTGTGTGTGTGTGTGAAGTTATTGCTACTTTTGTGTTTGTGTGTTTGCACCTTAAAGTGTGTTCGCATGGAAGCATTCAAAACTATGGATTGAAAACAGTAGGAGTACAGGCCAGACAGAAGTAATTAAGTGGTTTTGTGGGTAAGTGTGTGTATTGGGGGTAGGAAGAACTACATGTTTTTTCATTGGTATGTATGCTACAGTTGAACTGTGAAACTGAGATGAGGAAGAGAAGAAAACTGAAAGGTATATCAGTGGCTAAATGCATGCCGCATGAGTGCAGATATATTCAGATATGTATTGAAATACAAGCGAGCCATATGTGTGCAGACAGTATGGCTTAGTGGTTAAAGGCACTGAACTACAAGCCAGAAGACTTGGAGGTGTGAAGACCTGGGTCTGAATCTCAATAACCCCCACTTGTGTATGGTGTGATCCTGAGCAAGTCACTTAACTTTTATGTGTGCAGTTATCAGTGACCACTTGCTTTTTGTATGCATGCCACATGCATGCAGTCTTTTCCAATATAACATAAAAATCATACTTTCCATACTTGCTTGCTGCACGCATGCCAGACATTGTGTTAAAATGGTGACTCAAAAATAGTAAGTAAATAACAGCATGTATTCAATAGCACAACCATCAGTAGTGACTATAAATGTGCTGCACCCAAATGACAAATTTTTGTGAGTCAAAAAAGCGAGATAGAGATCAGATACCACAGAACCTGGCAACATAACGAGATAGTGAGCAGATACCACAGACCACAGAACCTGGCAAAATAGTGAGATTGCGAGCCTGGCAACAACATGTGCAACTAATGATTTGGTCCCCCACACCACTTCCTGGTATTACATGCCATAGCATCCCCTAGTACCGTATTTCAAAATAGTGAATTTTGATTTTTTTTTAAACTGGCCGATGCCAGAAATCTGCTTTAGCTTTATTTTAATTTTAAGAATCTTCAGTCATGCTTAGGTTTCTTCCAGGTTCTTCAGTGTTCTTAAGGTTGGAATTAGAAATTATATGCGGGTCCTTGCAAATACTCATACGTGATCCTATCTCCATACTCACTAACAATTTTAGGAATACATTCCTTCTGTTTTTTATAGTTTTGCTTTGTTCCCACAGTAGCTGCTTCTGAGATTAACTGTTCCAGCTTCATCTCAGTAAGTCACTGTTCCTTCCACAAACAATCTATTAGCCTCCAGATGCTGGGATGACACGATCCAAGGCGTGAGTTGAAGCCTCAGTGTCATCTCTCCACAAAATTATTTGTTCACAGTAGTCCAAGCGTTGTGGCCCCATGACAGTTCCATTGAGGCACTGGGAACATAGCATGCCTTCTGCCAGAATGTCCTATTGGTCTTCCTAACCATGTGTCCTCGAAATAATCGAGGACCAGTTGTAATATGTCCTCATTGTTAACAAAGAACTCAGTCTCTTGCATCTCTTCAAATGCTTTCACAACATCATTGGGGGGCAAAAGCCAATGACAGCATCATCCTTAAATGTAAAGCAAAGTCTGGATCACTACAGTACCTCTTTTCCACTTCTTGCCATGTCTGTATCTTTCACCATACAGCCTGTGCAAAATGGAAAAAACATCCCCTCACTTGTGTATTGGGGAAAACACTTGTCAGAGCCTTCCATGGAGCCCTTTCAAAGTCCAGAATTGCATTAGCAGGACTAACATCACCACACACTGCTTTTAGCTGACAAAACACATGCTCATAACAGGTAGATTTCTGAGAGCTCATCAGTATGTAAACAGCAGTGAGCACTGTTCCAGACCACAAAGCATGAACAGTGTATAACTGACTGAAAAGCGATGGGCAAGATTTAAAAGTTCCATCCAGCAGCCAGTCAGCACTGTCCTTCAAAAACCTCAAATTGCCTTCAGTAGCAAACATTAGTATCCTATCTTTTTCTCTCCCACTGTCATATATAAGGAATCTCTCCCCTGAGCCCAGTACCAAAAATTCATTCAGTATTGTGAGTTCCTCCACAGAAGAAGGTGTTACAGGACCACCACACTCATGCTGATGAATAAGCTGGACAGTACACTTCATAAGGCGTATTTCAGGCAGTCTACCACTCACTGATTCAGGTATAGAAGCAGAAGATGAAACCAGGACCTGAAATGTACTTTCCGCAGTATTGCGGGCATGGTCATGAATTTCAGCCATGACCTTCCTAGCTCCCACATCCCCAGCATCTGGGACATGATTGTGCTGCTTTAGCTCTGCAGAAACTCTGTTTGCAATAGTGTGGAACCTAGCTAGGTATTTGAATTTGTGTGCATGTGCACACCTCCAATATACCTTTTCTGCTGTTTCCTTATCCTTTCTATATAGATAGCCTGCATAGAGCACAAGTGGCTTGCCCTTTTGACTTGTTATAAACTCCAATGCCATTCTGCAACAAGTGTCCACAGGCCAGCAGCTCAGCAAAGTAGATACTCAGCAACTCAGCAAATTAGCAACTCCATAACTACACAGGTAAGTCAGCAGTGAATGCTCACTTCCTAAATAGTGGAGACACCTGCAAAGTAGCCTGAGTTGGTTGCCAGGTTACAGTTCTTGCTTAGGGAACAGGAACAGGAAGTTATGGAGATGAAACAAAGCTAAAATAAAACAAGGTAAAGATTGTAGGGCTATTGAACTTTGTGTGGGAGTGCTATACTTGTATTGGCACTGTCTTGTGCTTTGCTATAATGCCATAATGCTATTGCAGCACTCGCTATAATGTCCACGCTATTTTAGTGATCGTGATTTTATAATAGCTATAATGACATAGAACCCGCATGCCATATGCATGCAATCAGTTCCAATTTAACATTTAAATCATACTTGCATCACGCATATCACTTGGGTAGTTTTATGTGTGCAGCATAAAAACATTTCATATAATTATTTCTGTAAGGGTATGCCTATGTGTTGTGCTATTTTTATTCTATGATATGTTTAGAAGCTTATTAATAAGTTTGTTGCATTATATTACATGGTAGACCCCTATTGCCCACTAATTTCTTGTTGCTGGGAAATCCCATTACACACTCTGATGACAACACAGCAGTAGGTAATGGATGACTTTCATGTCAATTAACACACCGTTATTTGCTGAAGTGACATCACTTCAGCAGACAAGGGTGTGTTAATTGGCATGTCTATGATCCATTACCTGGTTGGCTTGTCAGCACAGCAGTAGGGCTGTCACTCACAATGCCTGTGACCTGGGTTGGGAACAAGCCTGGGCCATTGTGGAGCTGGCTGGAAGAGAAGGATTGAGAGTCCTACAGGATGCTCTCCTCCTACAGGAAGGGAGGGAGGGAGGGCCACCATCCTTACTGTAATATTATCACATAGGTTACCACAGGCAGCAGTGCAGTCAAGGACACCATGGGTAGGTCAGATGCAGGCCAGGAACCACTGCAACAGCACACCTTGCATGCCAACACATCTTTTGAGCCTATGTCTGGTAGAATGGTAGTAACAAAGAAAATGGCCCTTCTGCTAAGGATGATTACCCTTGGTGCTCATGGAATGCCCAAGCCATCCCAGCATCTCCTCATGAAAGCTGAGCAGTTCATTCTTTTAATGCGCACCCTGGGGTAGCTTATCAGAAATGGCTTGTTTCCATTAATAAGGAGCTTAAAAATTAAAATGCTTTTTTTAAGTAAAACAAATTGACGTTTTAAATGGTGTTTCAAATAAAAATCAAATCTTAAACAAATAGCCCTGTGTTGTATTTTTGTTGTTGTGTATGTGTATTTGATTCAGGCAGCAGGTGGCTCTGTGAGCCCAATTTGTGCTCTGTTTGAATGTTTGTGGTGGTTTGACTGAGAAGACACCTTCCCCACAGCAGGAGGCTTGTTAATTATCATGAGAACCCCCCACCACCACCACCACCTTCAGAGCAGGAACAGAGTTAGTGAGCTGAGTCGGTGGTTCCTGAAAAGGACATGATTTGGAAACAGTGAGTTGATTACAGAAGAGGTCACTAGCCTCCCATCCACCCACTTACTTAACTGTGGTATAGAGCTGTACATAATATAAAATTATGCCAGTGGAATGCCACAAAATTACCATTCTTATTCCTCAGAATTTTGTGAAAGTTGCATGAAAATTCTGTAAAGATTTGCCAAATTTAAAATGTCCGTTATTTTGGTCTAGTTTTCAAAGTATATATCCAAATGATACCATGTGTGGAAGGCATACAGGTACGTATGTCTTGCATACCTATACCAAATTTCAGAGTCCTAGACTAAAAGGGGTCTGAGGGTGGCCACACATTTAATCAAAATTTAATTTTCAGTTGTTTCTATCTAATTTTAAAATTTCTTACCCAAATTTCTCCACAATTTCAGGATTTAGAGATACTTGCAACATAGGTATATGCACCACGTTTTAAGTTTCTAGCTTCAAAGCAGGCTGTGCTATAGGTAGCCAAACATTGTGCCAAAATTTAGATTTTTAGTTATTGTTGTATAATTTTGAAAGCATTTATCAAAATGTTATAAAATGTTGCAGATATGCAGGATATTATTATAATTATAGATGTACCTAATTTCAGATTTCTAGCTCCAAAGGTGCCTGAGCTCTATGCAGATAAACATGTTCATGAAACTGTCCACAACAAATAAGATGATAGACTTTGAGCACCTATCATTTTGAGATGATGCATCCAAATGTCATGATATTTTATTTTATTTATTTTTTGTTGACCGGGTAAGTGCACTTGACAAATCCTGCCTATTTTCAGGCAAGACCTGGGGAAGGGGGATACAGATGAATGCCAACTGACCTTGAACCAAGTGAAGCTGTTGGTGGTATTTTTTTTACTGAAAGAGGGAAATTTGGCCAGGACACCGGGGAAATTCCCCAACTCTGCTTCCTGTGAGCAGGGGGGACCCATTTTCCTGTGGGACCAAGATGGCAGCTCCCATGGATCCTGGTGTGGAAGGGTTGCAGATAGAAGAGCAGGCCAGGATGGCCACTCGGAGTGCAACGCCACAGGAGGAGGATGTCTGTCTGGTGGGAGAGCTTGCCTCTGCTCCCATCCTTTGCAACATGGAGGCTACTTGTTTACAGTTGGTAGATGTTGATTCTGACTTGGAATTCCATGATGCATCTGTCACTTTGGATATTTTGGGCTCTTCAAGTGAAAAATCAATAGTTTGCAACATTATCAACAACCCGGTTATTGTGATGGATTTACCGCCTGTAACAGCGGCAGGACGTAGCGCTATACATCCACTAACAACTTCAGTTACCCCTGTCAGCAGCGCGGCAGCTGCTGTCATTTCTACAGAACTAACTACGGAGGTGGGAGGGCCCGCAGAGAGCGGTGAGTGTATCCTTTCCTTTTCAAGCAATATGTGTTGTGTTCATGGCTCCCCTATGACTTTGCAGGCTGGCAGTGTTACTGTGATTTCTTGCAGCTGCCTAAAGCCTTCAGGGGATTTATTACAAACTCCTAGACTGTCAGCATTGCATGTTGCAACACCAGAGCTCAAGACTACCCCTATCGCACTGCAAAAACAGCAGGAGAATGTTATCGCACCGGGAGGGGCAGCTCAGTTTACAGACAGCTGCAAACGTAGCACGGTGTCCATTGCCATGGTTACTAAGGCCGCTGACAGTGTTACAGAAAGTGGAAAGGTGCAGCCCAGAATTTCTGGTACTTCTGTACAGAATGAATTAACTAGTTTATCTCAGGCTGGCAATCTTCACGCCAGTCATGGCGAGTGCCTACAGCCGGCAACAAAAGTGACTTTGCCTCTGAAGCTTGTTCCCGGTTTAATTTGGTCACCGGGTCATGGAGGGCCTTTTGGACAGCCTTTTGCTAATGAGTTGCCACCGCTTAGTAAGGTGGCAGGTTTTGTGTTTAAACAGCCTGAGCCTCATGCTCAGCCTAGCGTGGTTTATCAGTCCACGGCACTCTCTCAAACTGGGGTGACTGAATTCTTTTTTTCTGAATCTGTTGCTAAAACTCCAGTTATGACACCAGGGAACATTAAGGGGCCAGGGGGTTTGCTCCCTATTTTGGGGGACAGACCTAAAGATTGGTCACCAGGAGTAGCACTTAAGGGGGCAGGATGGAAAAAGGCCTCTACAGGTGTATGGACACCTGATCCAGCCTGGGACACAGACTTTGCATTTTCACAACATTCCCCAATGTGGAAACCTGTTTTACCACCTGTAATTTTTGCTGAAGGTTCTACAGGGGACATGGATTTGCCTTCTGCAATTCCTACTTTACCTACTACTACGGCCTCTAAAGAACAGTCTCTCCTGTCTGCTCCGCAAAAATCTATTTCTGATCCTCCACCAGTGGACACTTGTGCATCTGCTCAGAATCCTTCTTTGGAACAACCCTTCCCCCAGCAGAAGCTTTTAATGTCTGACTTATTTTCCTCAGCAAAAAGGGAAGCAGCTCCTCGTAGAAATGCAGCCCGCATTCGCTACAAAGGGGGACTGGAGAACAGGCCGGACAGATATTATGTGGGGAAAACTTTATTAAAAGAGTCAGTTCATTTTACCCCAATGATGTTTTTGCTTTTATTAACATTTTAACATTTCGGGAGAGGACATCTACGATGTTAGCTTTTGGACAGCTCATGCTTTGGATTTGTTTTGGGAGCGGTATGGTCAGGTGAAGTTTTCTCCTACATGGACCCCCTTTTTGGTAATACCTTTAACTAAGCCATTAATTAAATTTGTAAAAGTAATGTTTAGGAATAAGGGGGTCCATGTAGAGGATATTACATTTTGGTTATCCCAGAAATGTGAGGTTTTGAGTGCTCCTGATCCCATCTTAGATTCAGACCAATTTTGGATTGGGGACAGAAGTATAAAGTGAAACTAAGGCAATCTGATTCAGGGGTGGATCATATCCCCAATTCCTTCTTGT
Organism: Neoceratodus forsteri; assembly: GCA_016271365.2. NCBI lineage: Eukaryota > Metazoa > Chordata > Ceratodontiformes > Ceratodontidae > Neoceratodus > Neoceratodus forsteri. Next base: position 1,255,893,609 of record CM028131.1, read on the forward strand.
TAGGTAGGGATAGGGGGATTTGTTTTTATGGAGGGCAACCAAGGGCCTGTTATAAATGTGGTTCTAGGGCTCATCTTTCTAGCATTTGTGATCAGCCACATTGTGATAATTGCAGAGAGGTGGGGCACGTAACAATGCAATGTGCAAATCATTCTAGGTGTGATCTTTGTGAGGAGTATGGTCACGTGTTTCAAGAGTGTCCTTGGGTGGCCAAAAATAAAGCATCTTGCATAAGCCTGGATCTCTTGATACAGAAGGCCCAGAGTGCTGCTAAATCCCCACCTCCTCCTGCTCCTGCCCAACCTCCCCTTCCCTCTCCCTCTTCGCAGACTATTACCAAAAAACAGATAGAGATTAATCATCTGGATCCTGTTGTTAGGTGTTCTTCACCTGAGTCTGATAAGGTAGCACAAACTATTTGCTCAGGCCCGCCTAAAGATAAGAAGCCCGGCAACAGCTCCCCAGGCATATTGGATCTTCCTCCAGTGTGCTCCACTGATGTGCCTCCTAGTGCTCCAGAGTAAAGCGTCAAAGTATTGGCTCAGGGGTCACTACTACCATGATGTAGATCTGCTAGGAATGTGCACCCTAAATCTCCACCTTCTGTCCCTGCTGTAGAGACTAATAACTCTTATGCAGCACTGTTTACCCCATGGGGCGATACAGAAATGGAGCTGGGAGATTCAGGCTCCCAGAAATCTCCTTTGTCTACCATCTCACAATCAATTGATAATTATAAAGAGAAAAAAAGGAAAAAAGAAAGAAATGATAGTTAAAGGTTATTCAGTATCTGATTTATTATGCAGTGGTGTTGGGGTTCATTAAATGTTCATAGCTTGCTGAACACAGTCAAATGGCAAGCACTGTTCCATTATGTTCAAGAGCAGAATATTTCAGCTTGTTATCTACAAGAAACCTGGTTGCACTCTGTAGAACAATTAACCTCTTTTAAAAGGGACTGGGTTTGGGGGCCATCTTATTGGTCCTTTGGAATGGATAAGGCAGATGGGATAGGCATTTTGTTTAATTCTTTTTCTTTACATAATTTAATTGATTTAATACCGGGTAGAATTTTGATAATAGATGGGAAATGGCATGATGTGTGTTATCGTTTCATTAATATACAGTATATAATCCCCACTCAAAGGCGGATAGAGTGGCCTGTTTGAAGGCAGTTCAACCTTTTTTAGTGACATCAATCAAGGTGCTTTGTGGTGGAGATTTTAATTGTTCAATTCTTGACTCACCTTCACAGAAAAATAAAAAAGTATATTGTGATTCCCATGCTCTGGCACATATTATTAAGGTTGCAGAACTGCATAATTGCATAGCTTATCATGGAGCACATTTTTCTTACACAAGAGGGAAATTTCTTTCCTTAATAGACTATATGTTTGTCTCCCCTTCTGTACAAATAAGCACCTTTAGGATGGTTCCTAGTGAATTTTCTGATCACTCCCTTTTGTTATGTTATCTGCCTTTAAGTGTTCTCCCAGAATATCTGAAGGTACGATGAAAATTGAATGCTTCTAGTCTGGAGTTTCCATACATACAGTCAGGGGTTAAATTTATCTTATAGGCTAGACTATCAGTGTTTTTTCTTTATTCTGACATTGGGGATTGGTGGAGGCAGACTAAGTCGGACTTAAGTACCTGGTTCAAAAAACAAGGAAGTAAGACTAAAAATCATAAATTTCTGAAATATTTATCATTGAGGCAACAGCTTCAGAGACTCATGACTTTGGTGCATGGCTCTCGGTATGATTATTATGCACAAATAAATAATCTAAAAAATGATATGAAAGCTTTGCAGTATGACAGGGCTAAAACACTGCAAGCTATTCTCATTAATGGGACTAAGAAATGTCCTATCGGGAATCCTTTTGAAGTTTGTAAAACTTTGAAAGATTCTTCTTCTATGGATTTATTACAACAAATGGATGGGACTATTATTACCTCAAGCAGGCGAATCAGGGATTAATTATAGATCATTACCATTCATTGGAACCCTCCTTCCCTATTACAGAGGAGTCTATGCTCTCCTATTTAAATTTCATTATGGTTCCTTTAAGGACAAATGAGACTTCAGCATTTATGGAGCCCATTTCTCAAACAGAAATTCAAGCTGTCATTCAGAAACTAAAAACAAATATTTCCCCTGGAACAGACGGTCTTTCAAATAACTTATATAAAGCCTTCTCTGTGGAGTTGAGTCAATGCTTTTTTTTTGTTTCAATATTTTAACAAAAGTTCCACCATTTTCTCTTCTTTTTCAGAGGGTTTATTGATTCATTTATTTAAATCAGGGGATAAACGGAACATTAAGAATTGGCGGCCTATCACATTATTAAATTCCAATTATAACATTTTTACAAGTATTTTGAATACACTTTTGAAAAAATACGCTAGACTGGTGAGATCTCCTTATCAATTCTGTGGGATTCCAGAGAGAAAAATTCAATGGGCTTTAATGATTATATGTGATGTCATTGAACATTTGTCTTTAGCCGGAACTTCAGGTTGTATGGTAGTGGCTGATTTTGAGAAAACTTTCGATAGGGTGCATTTACCCTTTTGGTTTTTTATTTTAGAATGATATGGAGTCCCAAGACAATTTGTTAATCTAATTAAGCTGATTTATGAAAATAACATGGTCTTTCCCTTTTTAAAAGGGAATACGGCTCATAGCTTTTGTTTAAGGACTGTAGTGCACCAAGGATGTCCATTGTGTCCTCTTCTTTACATTTTTTCCCTAAATCCCTTGTTGCAATATGTAATAGCCTCGCAAAGTTGGGTTGGGATTCCAGATAGGGTTTCTAGAGATAAAGATTTGATGTTGCAGGCTTATGCGGATGACCTATTGCTTTATTTCTCTAGTCAGTTTGAGGTGTATAAATTTTTGGTGGCTTTCGACACTTATGCTAGGGTTTCCAATGCCAAGTTGAATATTCACAAAACTAAAGGGTTATTTCTTGGAGCAACTGGTCCAGTGGATATGATACAGGAGGGTATTTTTTTTCTCGATCCCCACTTAAGATTCTGGGTATTTTATTTGGACCCCAGAATCTTCCAGTAGAAAATTGGGATTTGGTGCTTCAGGTGGTTGAGGCTAAGGTTAATCATTGGAAACACTGGAAATTTTCAAAATTGAAACGTGTTCATATTATTAAACAATTTTTGGTAACCAATTTATAGTGTATAGCCATGATTTTTCCCCTTCCGGTTCATTTGGAAACCAGAGTATATAGTGTGTTTTTTTCAGATGTTATGGGGCAACCGACTAAACCCTGTGAAATGATGTTATACTTATTTAAGCACAAAATCAGGAGGACTAGGGCTGATAGATCCAGTGATGTTTTTACATTCCTTGTTTATTATGCATTCCATTAAGTGTGGGTTGACCCCATCTGAAGATATTGGAACAAGATGGATTATCTGGGCGTTGGGCAAATACCTTGCCACTTGGCATACCTTAGCGCCTAAATTAAATCCTTGTGTGCATATTCCACTATATTTTCAGCCGGCTGTCCAAAAATTATATAAATGGAATATTACTAAAGAAGTTATCTTAAATAATAAAGTAAAGGGATTTTACTCACTGATAATGGGGCAGTTATATCCACAGGACTCTTGCTTTAAAAATTGCCCATCCACCCGGAATCCTAAGGTCTTGGCTCAATTAAATAATAACAGATTGCCTCAGTTTCAATGGGAAGTCCAATGGTTGATTTTTTATGGTAGATTGAATGTTCGGGAGAATGCCAAATATAAAGTAGTGAAAGAAAGGAATTGTCCTTACCTAGAGTGTATTAATGTGGAGGAAACAACAGAGCATTTTTTTCTGCAATGCTCCTATTCGAAGGGGTTGTGGGACTTCTTAGCAACACTGTGGGGTTTTAAATGGCTTACCTTTATATCTTATGACATATTGATTCTGGGAATATGACATATTGATTCTGGGAATATATCTGGCAACATTCTCCCAGTTTCATGAAGAGACTTTATCTTTATTTTTTTGTTGTCTAAGATATTATTTGTGGCAAGCAACATGTCAATGGGTTCTCTACCAAAGGAAAATGCCATATTATTGTTTTAGTAGTTTAGTTTCAAATGAGCTGTCTAGAATATATTCTCAGGATGCTCAAAAAGTTGCTGTTGTTGAATTGCAAAAGTGGTGGAAAGGGTTCCTCCACTTTATAAAGTTTAAGTAATATAGAAATGTGTTTTTTTCTCTTTCTTTTTTTCCCTTTTGTATCTTGGTTTTCCCCTTTTTTTTTGATCACTATTGTTATTATTGGCACCTTGTGTTTTACAGTTTCCTTGTATACTGATTGAATTTTTTGTGTTGTGTCTATGTTATTATTTCAATAAAACTCCCCTACTCTTTTCGATAAGTGCCATGGGATCTTTAACAACCACCTGAACTACCACCAATCCAGGCAGATGGGACCTTGGTTTAATTTCTCATCTGAAAGACAGCACCTCAGAAGTGCAGCACTCCTCTCATGCTGCACTACAGTGTCAGTACTGGGATATTAACCCAAGTGCCAGATGTTGGAATTGAACCCACAGCCCTCTGATCTCCCGGCCTCAGAGGTGAGTGTGCTACCTACTTAGCCACTGACACTGACAATTTGACACACCATTATAACTTCTATAATCAAGTAATTATACCAAATTGCAGATCACTTGCTCAATAGAAGGCTGGGTTATGACCCAATTAATAAATTTCAAAAATTCCACAGAATTTTGCTAAATCTTAAATTACAGTCATTTTGAATCAGTTTTCATAGTACATATTCAAATGATACCAAATCTGGAGGATGTACAGGTACTAAAGGCATTTATAAGTGTCCCAAATTTCAGAGTCCTAGATTGAAAGGTGGTGAGTTGTGGGTGGCCAAACATTAAATCAAAATTAAAATTTCAGTTACTTCCAATTTTAAAATTCTGATCCAAATTTCTCCACAGTTTCAGGATTTAGAGAAACATGCAACATGAGTATGTGCAAGTTTTAAGCATTAATCTTTCAAAGGGTCTGTGCTATTGGTAGCTAAACGTTTTGTCAGAATTTCAATTTTAGTTATTTCAGTATAATTTTGAAAGCATTCATCACGCTGTTATAAAGGTTTGCAGGTATAAGGGCTATATATATATATATATATAAATTAGAGGCAAAAAACTTCATTTACTGCATCAGTTAGGGTTGTTCCACAGCGACAAAAGCGAGGAAATTCGGTGTTAGGGTTGAAAGCCCCCTTGGACCCCCAGCCCACACCCAACCGGCATCGAGTGCGTGTTGGGGATCATCAAACTAACTCTCACCCCATCACATGTGTAAGGAAGCTGAGGTGTAGGACAATGGGGTGAGAGTTAGGACCGACAACCATTTGCAAATCACGACACTACTTTTTCAGACTATGGCCAAAATTACAGCAGTTCTTTGTCACCCTGCTGCAAAAGAATGGTTTGGTCTTTTGAGCTGAAATTTGGAGGGATCACAGCCAACATCTCACAGATGTGCCTTTTGGTGGTTTGGTGAAAAAATATTGCATGACTACAAAGTTACGGTACTCCAAAGTTGGCATTTTTCCCCATAGACTAACATGGTGGCGTACGTCGCGCCTTTCGGGGCTCATATCTCAAAAATGATGCGAGATACAGATTTTTTCTTGTGAGTTGCACAGCCTTTGGGCTATGTAATAGCAGAAACCTAGCCAGGAAAATCATGATTTCTGTGAAATTAAATTTTTTTTTCTACATTGTTGCTGATATATTACCAATTAAGTACTTCCAATGCTTGTTTTAAGCTTCAATGCCCTTTACAATGCATACATTCTTTCTACACACTGTGTTTCTGTATGCACCTGTTCGGCAAAAACAGGGTATACGCTTCTGTTACTGTTACAGTTACTGTTTCCACTTGCATTTATGTCCCTGTTTGCATTACTGTTCCCATGTACGCCACTGTGTGCGTTACGCTTTGCGTTGTCATTTGCGCTTGCGTTTTCGTTACTGTTACCATTTGCGTTTCCACTACTGTTTCTGTTTGCGTTTTTGTTTGAGTCACCGTATTGCCATTTGCGTTTCAGGCAGCCCTTTTGTTTGCGTTTGGGTTTTTCTTTCGTTTTGTATCTTCCTTGCTGTTACTGTTACTGTTACCATTTGCATTTGCAATTGTGTTACTGTGCCCTTGCACATTATGGTTTGTGTTTCCATATGCACTTGCGTTTCCTTTTGCGTTTCTGTTTCCTTTGCTGTTATTGCTGCTGTTACCGTTACCATTTGCGTTTACAATTGCGGTACTGTGCCCATGCGCATTTCGTTTTGCGTTTCCATTGCGCTTCTTTTCCCATTTATGTTTCTGTTTCCTTTGGCATTATTCTTCATGTTAACTTTACCATTTGCATTTACAATTGTGGTACCATGCCTGTGCGCATTACGGTTTGCGTTTACGTGTGTGCTTGCATTTGCGTTTCCATTTCTGTTCCCTTTCGCGTTCTTCTTGCTGTGACACTTAACATTTCCATTTAAAATCCCACTGCCATCACTGTTCGTGTTACCAGTTGCATTTTCGTACGTGCATCAATGTCCGTTTGCGTCACTGTTCGCTTTGGCGTCACTTTGCACTTGCGTTTCTATTAACGTTTCCTTTACCATTTACATTTGCATTACCATGTGTGCCACTGTTGGTGCTTCTATTTGCATTGCTGTTCCTGTTACTATGTCACAAGACATCACATGGCAGGAGCACGGGGACCAAAGGGCCCCGCACTCCTGCCACCGCATTACATTCACTATTTCTTGTCATCATTCTCAAAAAGAAGGGAAATTAGAGGCAAAAAAACTCCATTTAATGCATCAGTTAGGGTTGTTCCACAGCGACAAAAGTGAAGAAATTCAGTGTTTGGGTTGAAAGCCCACCTTGGACCCCTCCAGCCCACCCCCCAACCGGCATCAGGGTGCGCACTGGATTCATTGGTCCTAACTCTCACCTCATTCTCCTATTCCTCAGCTTCTTTACACATGTGATGGGGTGAGAGTTGGGCCGATGACAATGTGCACCCCAATGCTGGTTGGGGGTAGGTTGGAGGGTCCAAGAAGCTTTCAATCCTAACACTGAATTTCTCACTTTGTCAATGGAATAGTTCTAATTGATGCATTAAATGGAGTTTTTGCCTGTAATATATATATATATATATATATATATATATATATATATATATGGCAAAAACTGCATTTAATGCATCAGTTAGGGTTAAAGCAACAAAAGTGAGGAAATGAAATGTTAGGGTTGAGCCCCAACCACCCCCACACCCCCATCTGCCACAGCCTGACAGATGCCAGGGTGTGCCATGGGGTTGTGTGTCCCAACTCTCACCCCATTCCATGTGTGAGCAGGGTTTTTTTAGTAATTCAATAAGCTTTATTGATTTCAAATAAAATTACATTACATAACACACAACCCCCTGAGGGGAGATGGCATTAATACAGCAAGTAGAATACAACAGACATTTCAAAAGAAATCCATCATCCCCCCTTACCTCCCATAAACCTCCCTTCCTCTCCCTCCCCTTACTTCAGATCCTCCCTTAACCCTCTCCCTGAGAGCCAAATGTTACTCGTACACTACTCAGGTACATAATCACAGCAAAGGTCTATAGTCTAGCCTGGTTAGGGCTTCCAAATGGCAAGCAGAGCCTCTAATGTTCCCCATTTGCTCTGGAATGTTGCGTACCTATTACGCATTAGACAAATGTGTTTCTCCAATTGCAAAGCCAGCAACACCTCTTTGTGCCATTCCAAGACAGTTGGAGATATGTTATCCTTCCAGTGCCACATTATAACCAACTTTGCTATTATAGCAAGCAGTGCCATGTGGCCTTTCCTGACCTTGGGTTTACCCTGAGGAAAAAAGTTCAGTAGACAGGCTTCTGAGATGAATAAAGGGTCCAAACCCAAGAATGAGTCCAGAGAGTGCCTAATTGCCTGCCAAAAGGTTTGCACTTTTGGGCATGTCCACAACATATGGAACAGAGTACCCAGCTCACCTCCACATCTAGTGCAGGCCAGGGAAGAGAGTCGCCCCAATTTGTGAAGTTTAAAAGGAGTAAAATATAAATTGTGCATGATATTGAACTGTATAAGGTGCAGCCCATCTTGTTTAATAAAATTATAGGCATTTCGCCATAGTTTCTTCCAGAAATCTGCATCTGTACCCAGGGGCAGCTCCTGAATCCAGTAGTAGCAAACACCCTGAGGCAGGTTACTTTGTAACCCTTGCAACTTTCTATAAACTAAGGAGATTGCATGGGATTGCCTGGCCAATATCAAAATAGAGGATAGATCCACTTTGTCTGACTCGGGGCCCTGAGTTTTACCTATGTGGGAGACTATGGCCTCCTTGAGCTGTTTATAATGGAAAATGCTATTAACGTGTGTGTTACATCTGTTTTGGAAGGTGGGGAAGGAGATTATTTCTCCATCAGCATACATATCTATGACTTTCTTCCCCAGAAAACTAGGCCAGAAAGACACTGGGATAGGCCGATGCCTGATTCTAAAATGAGGGTTGCCTAGTATGGGCTGTTCTAAAGAGGTATGCCAGTTAGTGGACATATCCACTTGCAATTGATGTAACGCTCTGATAGACTATAGTAGCGGGGTGGACCTTAAGGGTCTGGGAATTGCCCAGGGGGGTAGTATATAGTAATGCTGGGAGGGTACACTTATACTTGGCTGCAAGATACCGCTCTATTTCCAGCCACTCTGGTGAGCAATCTTGCAGATTTACAACATGCATTTCCTGCGCCCAATGGGCCAGCTTACTAAGATGATGGGCACAGTAATACAAAAAAAGGAGGGAGCAGCAAGCCCGCCCTGCTCTTTTGGAGCAGTTAATTTAAGATAGGACCTTCTGACTCGCTTACCCTGCCAAATGAAGGTGTTCAGTATTGATTGCAACTTGGTGAACCATTTTTTTTGGAGGAAGCAGCCCAGCATGCCCATTGGGTATAAAATACGGGGCAGCACATTCATCTTCACTGTAGTGATCCTTCCCCAAAGCGACATGGGGAGAGCTCCCCATCTATCCAAATCTGCTTTAATTTTAGTCAGTAACTCTGAAAGATTGGCTTTCACCATAAATGTAATATCTCTTGTCACTTGGATTCCCAAATATAAGAGGGACTTCAACTCCCATGAAAGAGCAAAATCAGTCACCTTGCCTCGGGAAACCCTATTATTCAAGGGGAACACTTTGGTTTTGTCAAGATTAAACTTGTAATGGGAAACCTTGGAAAAGGCCCCGACCTGTTCCAAAAGGGCTGGCAGGCTTTCTTTTGGGTCCTCTAGGTACAATAGCAAGTCGTCTGCATAAGCTGAGAGAGTGTATCTTTGGTCCCCCACCAGGATCCCCGAATATTTGGAGTAGCTAATAAATTCAGAATGCGGGGTTCTAAATATATATTAAATAAAAGAGGGGAGCGGGGACATGCCGTCTAGTACCTCTGTGAAGCAAAAAGGCCTCGGAGTGAACCCTGTTGCATTAAATTTGGGCCGAATGAGAAGAATATAACAGCCTGATCCACTTAAGGAAGCCCTTGGGAAGACCAAACTGCAACATGGTAGTAAAAAGGAAGTCCCATGACACCCTGTCAAAAGTCTTCTCGGCATCCAGTGACACCAGAGCCATGGGGAGCTCTGAGCCACTGGCCACAGAGAAGAAATGTAACAACTTTTGCATATGATCGCCCGAGGACCTTCCTGTCATGAATCCAATTTGCTCTTTGCTTATTATGAGGGGCACGAGAGGTGCTAGCCTATTGGGCAAAATCTTGGCCAGTAGTTTCATATCAGTGTCAATCAATGAGATAGGCCGATAACTCTCCAGATATTGCGGGTCTTTGCCCTTTTAAGGAATAAGCGTGATTAATGCCCTCAAAAAAGTGGGGTCAGATAACCCCTTATCAAACCAGAAATTATAAACCTCAGTCAACAATGGGGCTATCTTTGAGATACAGGCCTTGTAGAGACCATTAGGGAGTCCATCTGGACCCAGGGATTTGTCCATTGGGAGTAGTTCAACGGCCCTCACCACTTCTTCAACCTTGATGGGACCCGCTAAGGAAGAAGTGTGGATGGGTGATAACCTAGGTAAATTAGTTAAGCTAAGATATTTCATGATAGCAGCCGTAGAAGGGCAATTACCCAGATCCTTAGCGTATAAACTCCGATAATATTGCCTTAACATTCCTGCTATCACACGGGGGTCAGTGACAACTGGTGCATCTTCATCCGGTTTAATACCCGGAATAAACCGAGATGCATCCTCTTGCCTAAGCCTCATGGCCAGTAATTTACTAGCTCTTTCCCCTGATTCTAAGTAGAGAAACTTTGTACATTTCAATGAAAACTCAGCTTTCTGGGAAATGAGACTGAAGTATTGGGCTTGCAGACCATGTAGCTTGACCCAGTCCTCATCAGATGATAGCCGAGAGATTGTAGTTTCCAAATGACGAATTGAGGAGAGTAGAGAGTTCACTTGTGAATTGGATTGCTGGGCTTTTGTTGAAGCCATCCTGAAGCACTCCCCCCTCAGGGAACATTTTAGAGCCACCCAAACTACCTCGACCCTGCTAACTGACTCCCAATTAGTCCTGATGAAGTCAGTGATAAAATCTCTTATATTCTGCAAGGAGCTGGGTTTCTGCAGTAACTGGGTATTGAACCGACAGAGGGTATCCCTCTTAACTCCAGGGCCCACTAGGACAAGAAGGGAGACTGGTGAATGGTTGGAGATGACTCTGGCATGTATATCGGCATTAATGACACCTGAGAGGGCAAAAGAACTCATAAGGAGGAAGTCAATTCTCGAAAAAGTTTTGTGGGTTGGGGAGAAAAATGTGTATTGACATTCCTCTGGATGCAAGACACGTCAAACGTCAATGAGATCAGCTCCCTTCATGAGCTCATGTAAGGCCCTCTGGGTGGGGGAAAATCCTCTTCTCCGGGAGTCAAACCTATCAATATGTGAATAAGAGGTAATATTCCAATCCCCCCCAAGATGGTGAGCTTAGGAGGGTTGGAAACTACCAACTTCATCAAATGTGTGAAAAAATAGGGGGAATCGACATTTGGCCCATAAGCCGCTCCCAGTATAACCTGGTGTGATTCCAACAAACCGTGCACTATAACATGTCGACCGTCAGGATCCCAAAGTTCTTTATCAAGGGTGAAGGGAACCTTTTTATTTATTAGGATTGCCACTCCTCCCCTGTTAGTAGATATATCCGCCCCATAGACTTGACCGACCCACGCGCTATGGAACAAGACAATATCCTCCCGCCGGAGATGCGTTTCCTGAAGGAAAGCAATCCCGGTGTTCAAACATTGCAAGTTTTGAAGAATAATGTGTCTTTTACAGCGGTCTTGGGTGCCCTTTATATTCTAGCTTATGAACTTATATGGGCCACCCATAGTAATGTTTCAGCTGCGACATTACCCTTGTTGTTGCTATTTAGGTATGATAAGGCGAATACACTTGGCCCCCCCTTCCTCCTGTCCTTAGTACCCACTGCCAAACACCCAGTAATACCCCAAAAAGACCCATATTCACAAACTAATACTAAATACAACACACTCTACTTCCTCCACTATTCTATACCCCAGTTCTAAACAACCGCACCACAATACCACTTCTGGTATGCAGTGTTGCTGCAGCCTGCATCCCCCATAACACCCCACCCGACCTCCCCACCCCCACCATTACTGACCAAGAAAAAAGAGAGTCCCCAACAGAGCATGTAGCTCCACGACACTCTCAAATACATATACCTGCACCATTTTTAGGGGATACTCCTTTGGTTCATTCACTCCCCTTCCCTGGTGGAGGAAAATCAAAAATATACCTCAACAACAAGTATCAGAGAGATAATAGGAGGACTATCATAAACATTAGCTAGACAAAATCAGATCTACCACTTAGGTAAGATGTAAAAATGAAGGACACTTGCCCCCATAATTGACATAGCACTTGGTCCTTTAAAATATTAATCAGGTAAACATACCAACAAGAAACAATAGTGAAAAAATAAAAATCATTGACCATCCTACCCATATTACAATCTATTTCCCTCAGTATACAGCCAAATCGCCTGTGTTACAGTCTTAGTAACTTAATCTCATGAAACAAAGTCCAGTGTCCCACCACTCTGTATTCCAGGGTAGACAATCAACGTGAACCGTCTCCGGGTCATGAAAAGACAAGGCAACATTCTGCACCCAGTGTCCTGTTCAGGTATTCAGATCCCCGTGTTAGTCTCATAGTGGAAGGGGCTATGCCATTCAAATAATGCAAAAACGATTAAATTTCCTCTGGTTTACAGGGGTAATCCCATTATTTCACCATCAGGTAAACTTTCCTAAGAGTGTGCAAACATACAGTACCCAGCCAACAACGCTGTGCTGCTCACGCACTCATGCACAAATGGAAGCTTGCCCCGATACTGTCCTCACTTGAATAAGTCAGGGAACAGGATCTTGAGCTCTTTCATCACTTGTTCCTGGGATTTGAATGAGAGCCACTGCTCTCCGGATTTGTCGCCGGGTATCTCATGCGAAAGGACTTCCCTGCGGCAATCAGCTTGGACACAGTCGGGTGCAACTCCTGCCATTTCAGTCAGACAGACTGTGGGAGATCCTGAGTGATGTGAATCTTACGGCCCTCCCAGAGAACTTCCTGCAAGTTCTTAACTTTACTCAAAATAAACTGCTTGTCTAGGAAGTTTAATAACCTGAAAATAATGGGTCGAGGGGGGCGTCAGGAGGTGGAGGAGGATGGAGAGCTCGATAGGCACACTCAATAATATAAATTTGACCATTCTGGGATGGTCTGGCGATCCTCTCATACAGTTTCTGCACAAAATGGATCGGATTATTTCCTTCCTCTTTCTCAGGTATTCCGATCACCAGGAGGTTATTCCTTCTGCTCCTCCCTTCTAAATCTTCAAGCTTTTCCTCAAGTTTCTTGATCCTTCGGCCCAGCTGAATGGCCTCCTGCTCCATCTTACCCTGTTTTACCTCCAGTGAAGCAATATTGGCATCGGGAGTCCCCCACACGTATAGCGAGCGATTGCACCGACGTTTTGATTTGATGCAGACCATCCAACATATCTGATATTTTCTCCTGTAAAGGCTGCATTATTTCAAGAAATCTCTCCTCTGAGAGAGTTGTAGCTGGTGCAGAGGATTTAGCAACCCCTGTAGCTTGCTGTTTTGGGTGCTTTGGGGCCTCATCCTTCTCAGGCGTCGGCGAGGGGAGTGCTGTGGAGGGGCTTTTTTCATAAAAACTTCCATGCCTGACGCATAAATTCTGGGGTCGCTTAAACATGCAAAGCCACCACGAACAACAAAAGCCATTTAAATGCCACAACCGACTCTCGGTGTAAAGTAAAACGCTCAAATTAACAGCAGGAGAGCGGAGCCGCGGGTGAGTGCTGCTTTTCTTCAGGCTGCTATCACGTGACCATGTTTTTTTTTTTTACACTTATTTTTCCCTCCGGTCACAGTCAGCAGGGGCCTCTCTCAGGCATCTTGCCGGTTCTTTCCCAGCCTGAAGTCCTCCTTGCCTGTACCTTCTCGCTCCTCCCCCCTCGACACCACACTTGGCACCCCCAGCTTAACCCCTCCGGGGTGGGGCAACCCTTCCCTTGGGTGCTTTTCTTAGTCAGTCTCCAGTGTGGCTGAGGACCCGGGTGGAGGAACCTGGGAGGTCCGGCAGGCTGGACCCAGCTGTGGGCATGGGGGCAGGTGTCGTCGCCTACCCCTGCCAACCAGGTTTTTCCTTGTTCTGGTGCTCACATCCCCCCCCATGTGGGCATGTCCCTGATGCAATGGTGCATGGCAACTCTGCCTTGCATCAGGCCATGCTACTGGCATGCTTCCCAGCATGCTGCAGCACTCCCAGTCTCCACCAGGAGCCGCTGGTACACCGGGACTCTCCCAATCTTCCTCCCCAGGAAGGAGAATAGCCCAGTAGGCACTCAATCCTCACCCACCCCCTGCCAACCCTCGGTGCCCGAGCTTGCTCCCGAACTCAGGTCGCCAACATAGCTTGAGGTGTGGCATCCAGCGCCTCCACCCTCAGTGTCACCAGGCTGGCCCTATGTGTGAGCAGGTTGACATGCTACAGAAAAGGACTATGGGGTGAAAGAGGCCTCACGACCCCACAGCACATCCCGGCGTCTGTCAGTCTGTGGAGGATGGAGGTGCGGGGTGTGTGGAGGGGCTAAGGGCTCAACCCTAACATTTCATTTCCTCACTTTTGTTGCTTTAACCCTAATTGATGCATTAAATGCAGTTTTTTGCCATGAATTTCCTTACTTTTCGAAAAAGTGTAATATAACTTGTAAATAACATGTTGGTGGGCCCCGCGCTCCCACCAAGCTGCCCATTTCTGCATACCAATATGCATCTGTGGCAGCACGGGCACTCTGGGCCCTGCACTGCCACTTCCACATAGCTGCAGAGCCATACAGCAGCCCTGTAGGGCAAGGAACCCTTGTAACAGTAATTTGCCGATATCGCGGGAACCATAACAAGTATAAAAATTCAAGTGTCATTATATACATGACACTGAGTACTGCATGTGGCAATAAATGACTGAACCTGCATCTTGCATCGTTTACAAGATACGGGCACTGAAAAGTACTGGACAGGCACACTTTGAACCCTTGAGATACTTATTTGCCAATATCTCATTAACCGTGCAACCCACAACAAAAATTCCACTGCAGGTATAGTCTCTGGCTTCCATTCTTGTTCCAGTGGCTTAGATCTCCTAAACCATCAGGAGCTAAAAGTCTGTATCTTGCTTTGTTTCCGAGATACAGAAGCCGAAAAGCGCAATGGGTGCCACAGTGTTAACCTATGGGGGGAAAAATCTCAATTTTGTTATGGCATATCTATGGAATTGCTTAATTCCCCAACACCTAAACAGCATAATTCACTCCTGTAGGGCATCCCCTCAACACTTGGTAAATTTCAAGTAAAAAGACCAAACCGTTAATGAGCTATGCAATTGTAAAGTTTTTACACCTTTAAAAATTCTTAGTCGTGAGGTAGCAAAATCCTGGGCCACCAGATCAATCACCATCCTCAAGCTGTCAAAATCCTAGTCCGTCATTTGAATCCTAGTCTGTGAGATGGGCCATCTGCTCAGGAAATGACGGACAAGGATTTTGTAGGCTCACGAACAAAGAGTTCTTGCAGACTATGATTTTGACAGCTCGCGGACTGCGATTTTGTCAACTTGCAAATGAGGGTTCAAAAAAATAAATCCTTGTTCATGAGCTGACAAAATCCTAGTCCACCAGTTGATTCTCATTTACGAGCTGTCAAAATCCTAGTCCATCATTTGAATCCTAGACCGTGAGATAGGCCATCTGGTTGGGAAATGATGGACAAGGATTTTGTAGGCTCATGAACGAAGATCGTCTCATGGACTAGGATTTTGTCAGCTCGTGGACTAGGATCATTAGTGAGTCGTGGTCAAAGAATTTTACATTTTTAAAAACCTATTTTTTGACCAAAATGAGCCAAACCAAAGGCATGGCTTTATAGAGGGTGTCACCCTGAACAAAACCCATGCCTCATTTGGTCCAAAAGTCACCCGTGGAGAAAACTATGACATTTTGTTTGGCTGAAAAATGGAAAACAAGATGGCAGCTCACGGACAAGGAATTTTTCTGATGGACTAGGATTTTAGTCCATGTGCTGACAAAATCCTTGCCTGTGAGACCATTCTTAGTTCACAAAAAATAGAAATACATTTTTGAGTGAACTGAGCATGCTCAGAACTCAAAAATTAAAAATGTAATAACTTTTGAATGGATTAATATTTTTTTTACCAAATCAATACTGTATTGTTCCTTGACCCAAACTCTTTCAATGTTACAAACTTCAGACTAGGAGTGGGTAAAAGTTGTGAACTCTGCTTTCACAGAACTTCTGGGAAATTTCTGAAATTTCGCAGAAATTGTGGAACTTTGGCCATTGGCGAAACTGGGATTTTCCATGGATTTTCAATGAGTTCTGCGGACTTTTTTGTGCACTGTGGAAAAATGCATAGAAACTGTGGAATTTATTCTATCTACAGTTTAATGAACTGTCAGTGAATGAGCACCTGCTTGTACAACCGTGCTGTCATTCACTGACAATTCAGTGGGCCGCTGGTATTGGAGAAGAGAGTAGTGCTGCACTGGTGGACTGCTTTGGGCAAGGTGGAGAGGGAAGGGGAGTGGGGTGGTGGTGGCAGATGAACTGTCAGGGTGGTGGTTGATGGGGTCCAATAGACACCAGGGAATTGGGATTATTTTTTTTTATAAGGGATCTGGGATGGGGAGGTCCACTAGACACCAGGGAATACTGGGAATAGAGGGGGATGAGTTGGCAGACTGCCAGCTGTTTTTTGTGGATTAAGAAATCCAGGTTGGGGGGGTCTGCTAGACATCAGGGAAATAAAATGTTTAGGAGGCATGATTGGTGGGTGGGGGGGGCCACTAGAAACCATGAGGGTCCAAGCAAGGGATTGGAGGTATTTACTGGGACCCTGGATCAGTGAGGAGTGGATTAATGAATTAAACTGCAGTTAAAAAAGCCTCAGAAATTATCACTGGCAGTGATCCTTTCTGTGGATTTGTTTTCCACAGTTTAATAAATTAACCTGCAGTTTTTTATATTTTTCTGCAGTTTTAAAGTGGAACTTCCGAAAATGTTCTCCAGACTTTCTCAGAAGCGAAATTCACACTTTCTCCGAAATTCCACTGGTGAAAATTTTTTTTGCATATCCCTACTTCAGACCAAAAGACCACACGGTGTGGTTGCAGCGCCATGGGCAAAAAACATGTCAAAACTGGTGAAAAGTGCCTTTTTTGGTTTTCGCTGCACAGAAACCACATGTCCAACCAAAACCAACTTTGTAAATCAAGAGATCTACCACACTAGACCAGGCATTCCAAATTTCATGAACATCCGTGGAACGGGTTGCAAAGTTATTAACGCGCAAAACATTAAAATGCCTACTCAACCCTGACTATAGGGGCACAACCAATGGGCTTACAGTGCATACTGTAGTAGTCACTGACAAATTGTGAATGACTACTACAGTATGCACTGCAAGCCCATTGGTCCACACTGTGGGCCAATTGGATTGCAGCCCATACAGTAGCTGTCAGTTGGCGGGCAGCTGCGGAGGTATGCGGGTGGGTATGCTGCTGCCCGCTGCTGACAGGGGGGAGCTGCGTGAGCTGGAGGTCCTATGTGGGTGGGGGGTGCCACTGGACCACCAGGGAGGGAACATGCCATATGATTGGTGATCGGGGTAATGGAAGGGGTGGGGGGACCACTAGACTACCAGGGATGTACAGAGTTGTACATGTATGGGGATCGCAGCATCAGGAGGGTTGGGGGATACCACTGGACTGCCAGAGATATGATGTACCAATATTTTAGGTGCTCACACTACGGGCAGGAAGGGGGATACCACTGGACTACCAAGGAATAGTGTGAATGGTATTTCATGGGCGATCGCGGATACAGGAGGGAGGGGGATACCACTAGACTACCAGGGCATATGCTACATGGTATTGTAGGGGCGATTGTGGCTACAGGCGGGGGGGTGCCACTAGACACCCTCCGGTGGCACCACATGCTGTGCAGGGTGCCATGAGTAGTTCGCTAGCCAGCCCTGAACAACTAATGAAAATGGGGCCATAATGACATGCTAATGTCCCCATTTGCACCTCACATATATTATGGCTCCATTTGCATACTGCTAGCTGAATAACAGGAATTTGCAGACAGCATAACTCTGTTGCACTGGTGCAGGTCCCATTCCTGGTATTCAGCCCTATCTGGGTTGGATGCGCCAGCGCCTGGTATTTGCGCAGTACGCATTACCTGATATATTTAGAGGAGATGTATCATTACTCATCTCCTTTGAATATATCCCTGGGTCTCACCAGCACAATAGAGTTGCACTGCACACCCACTTGTGCCATTGCCAGGTGCATGTTTGAATATCGAGCCCAATATTTAAAAATCTCTGAAACATTGTCACAAGATCAGCAATTCAGCTGAAACAAACAGTAACCTTGTAAGCAAAATCACTGACCACTAACACAGTTTTAAGACTATGAAAAACCTCTATAGTCAGCCTGCTGGCACTGAGGGATGAGGTGTCATTGCAGTGCTTTACCTTGCACTATCCTAGTGACCCAGGTTCTTATGTGCCTGGGTTGCTAGGGGTTGGCCGGCCGTGGGGGGGGTGGGAGCAGGAATGATCATGCAGTATGGCAGCTCTCCTCTCCTCTCCTGGGAAGGGTTCCCAAGTCATTCCCACTTTGGTTGACATCTAGTGGAGGCTGATGTGATGTCAGGGAGGGTGGAAGAGGAAGAGAGCCAGAGTCCATGCATGTCTCTACATGCATGCACCCTCCATAGCCTCGACTTTGGGTCAGGGAGAAAAAGGAGGAAAAAAATTGGCATGACAGAAGCATATGAAGCCTGCTCACCCCACCTCTATCTGCCTCATCACCGGCGCCTGAGGTGAATGCTAGATTGTGCTTTGGGGGGGAGGATGGCCCTTCCTCTCCAGACCTCACCACAGAGGGAAGAATTGTAGGGGTATACCACCATCAGGTAAGCTGCGGAACTGGTGCATGATGGAGGGGGGGGTGGTGGAGCCTACTGAAGATGGGCCCCAGGGGTCGGTGCTGGGGCCCATCCTGTTCAATGTCTATGGCAGTGACATAGCAGAGGGACTGCAGGAGAAGGTCTGCCCTTTTGCAGATGATATGAAGATCTGCAACAGGGTGAACACACCAGAGGGAGTGGAGGTTATGAGGCAGGATCTACAGTTGCTGAAGGGGTGGTCAGAAACATGGAAAGTAAAATTCAAAGCCAGGAAATGCACAGTGATGCACATTAGGAGAAATAATCCATATGCAAAATACACACGGGGAGAGGAAATGAAGGCATCTGAGCGGGAAAAGGACCTAGGAATCATAATCACAGACAACCTTAAGGTAGGGACCCAATGTAGCAAGGCAATGGGCAAAGCAAACAGAATGTGGGCGTGCATAGGGAGAGGGATAACTAGTAGAAGATGGGAGGTGCTGATGCCACACTTCAGTTCCATGGTGAGGCCCCACCTGCAGTATGGAGTTCAGTTCTGGAGACCTCGCCTGCACAAGGACATAGATGCCATAGAAAGAGTTCAGAGAAGGGACACAAAGATGGTGCATGGGCTAAGTGAGAAGCCATATGAAGAGAGGTTGAGGGTGTTGGATTTGTACCCACTGGAGACCAGAAGGAAGGGAGAGAGGGGATATGATAGAAAGGATACATGACACCGGCATGACAACCCCGACTGCGATGTCCACTACAGTGCCAGGAACCCATCGACACTCTCGACCACGACACAACCCCGAACTGACCAGCAACATCGCAACGCACAATGCTGGGGGCTGTGCTCCCCTGACCCCCCCCCCACTATAGATATCTAACTCCATGTCGCACAGACAGTGGAGTTAGATATTTAATCCCCATTGCCCTAAAGTGTCTCAATGCAAAACCCCTGTTGCTGCCAATTTAGGCATGGTAGGGGCTTTGCTGTGGGAGGTTTGCTGTGCAGGTGTCACTGTAATGGCAGCATACCTGATAGAAACATTCAAGTATGTGAAAGGGATCAATAAAGTGGGGGGAAACTTATTCATAGGGAAGGCAGGTGTTAAAACTAGAGGGCATGGACTGAGGGTAGAGGAGGTAGGTTTAAGGGGAATTTGAGGGGCATTACTTTACTGAGAGGGTGGTGGCACCCTGGAACAGTCTGCTGGTGGACGTGGTAGAGGCTGGAACACTGGAGGGATTCAAGAGGGCTTGGGACAATCACAAGGTGTTGTCTAGGGCATGGGGGGGAATCTATGGGGAGAGGGGCATGTAAAGAGAAGGGAATGTGCAGACGCAATAGGCCAAGTAGGTCCTTTTCTGCTGACACATCTCTATAAATCTAAGAATCTAAGAAAGCATACCCTACCAAGGCCCAGGACTGTAAACACCTGTATTAAAAAAACCTATGGAAAAGGGAAATTGTTTAACCAGGAAAGTCTCACTAAGCCACAGCTTGTTTCCAGGTGTGACCTGGGAGCACAAGGAAGTTAAGTGACTTGCTTGGGGTCAGACAGTATGCAAGTGGGGGCTGATGGGATTCAAACCCAGGTCTCCAGGTTTGCAGCTCAGTGCCCTTAACCACTATGCTATACTGCCTCCAGACCTCAGCTGCAACCCCAATTAGGGCTGGAAGAACTCAGTGAAGTTCTGGCCCTTATTAAATAAGAATCGGACTACAGAGGGTTCTGATTAGTTCTGATTTTTTAATGAAAATGTGAATTAAAGAGCTAGTAGAACCAAATACAGCAGATAGGGAAATGTTACAAATTTTAAGATGTAGTCAGTTGTAACTTCATATTTCTGAAGTATTGTTCTTGTTCTGTTTGCTCATTAGAAAGTTTTCTATGTGACAGTATTATAGTGGCTGTGTGGAATAGCATTCTGCCTGGCAGCTGACATGTCTAGTTCTTTTCCCTCCACTACATCATCAGCACTGTGACTTCACTGACTGTGACATCACAGGTGGTTGACCTGGCAGCTACTGAGTGACTCTTCCAGAATAGCTGTGATGTCATAATCAGTGAGATCACAATGCTGTTGACTTAATGGGGGGACTAGAATTACATATGTCAGCTGCCAGGCAAAGTGCTTTTCTGGAGATCACTTCTTCTAACATTAGGTAAAAAAATCTTATTATTATGTAAAAGGAAAAGATAAAGCACCTCAGATATAAAAGGTATTATACAATGGCAAGAAAATTTCCTGGACTCTGATTGGTCAGTGTGTGCCTCTGACAGTGATGATATTAAGCTATAACATCACTGTATTAAGTCCAGGCACACACATATGACCGCATAACACAAATCATGCTACCAGTCCTACAGACACTGCTGCTGTGAAGCCTCATTAATCCGGGTGACACTTTTAGCCGCCCCCATTTTCTTAGCCTCTCAGATTAAAAACAACCACCACAATTGAGTCACAGAATTCAATCAATGGATTTGTTGCCAGCATTTCGCACCGAAACCGAGCTGCTTGACTAACCCGGGCTGACTGTCCGGAAGCAGCTTCAAACATTCCCACTCTGCCCTCGCCTTCATTGCAACTAAAACAACGGAACTCACATAAAACTACCAGCCTCAGTGACATTCGCGAACTGTTAGTTGCTTACCGTGTTTCACAGCTACTTTTGAAGACATTCAAAAGTGAAACAAAGCTCTGACATGAACGGCATTTCAACGCCCTCGCATCACATAAGAGAACCTCAATGACAAGTGCTTCAGGACTGTGCACACAGCATCAGCCAAGCAACAGCGCCACCCAGTGGTACAAAAAATAGGGATTTTTTGAAATGTATACTTACCCACAGAAAATCTAATAAAAATAAATAAAAACATACTTTTTTTCTTTTTTATTTTTGTTACCACACGAGCATTGTATAATAGCAATAAGGCACTCCAGGGATGTGTGTTATCGTGTAATAACGTCACTCCTGGGATGGTGGAGCACTCGGCTTCGCCTCGTGCTTCAACCCACCCCAGGAGTGACGTGATTACACGATAACACACACCCTGTCGTGCCTTATTGCTTAAATAGCTGACTGCTTTTAAAAATGAATACTAGTTTTAGGCACTACACTAGCTTAAAATACCAACATTGCAGAAAAAGAAGCTATGCTGGCTCGGTGGTGCTGAGGGTTGAGGTGCTGGATGCCACACCTCACTCCACGCCAGTGACCATTGTTCGCTGAATGACTGCCCCCAGTGCCCCCAGGTGGAGGCCTGAGGAGTAGTGCGGGATGGGGGAGGGACACGAAAGGTGGGCGTTGTGGGCGGCAGGGTGCGCCTGCCTCCACATGTGCATGCACACTGACAGTGGTAAGGGGAGGGAGAAAACAGGAAAATTGGAGCTGCCAAACTCCATGATGGCCAGCTTGCCTTGTGCCAGCCACCCCCAGATTCTGGATTTCTATGTACGGGGGGAAGAGTCGATGCTGCTCATCCCAGCCCCGCCACAGGGGGCAATCCATGGGGGAACTCCTGGGGGCACAGCTGGTAGTGGAGGGGGGCTGGGCCTCAGAACGAGCCCTCCAAGGGGGAGCCAGAGCCACTTGCCAGCTCTGCGGTCAGTGGAGAAGGTAAAATACAATAATAAAAAAAAGAAACTATAAATGTGGAAGTTTATATTGTGAGGGTACAATGAATACTTTCAGTCATTAATCTGTGCACAAACAGACACATTAACACGTGCTTTGACCTATCAGGTCTATCCCCCAACACAGCACCTTTCAAAGCTTATAGCTGCCTGACACTACCTACCCTCTGCCACCCCTGCACAGAATTGTCCACACTGCTCAACATACCAACCCATTCAGCTTCCCACTAAACATTCCCAGATGCAAACAGCTGCTGGGGCCACTTCTGCAATACCTCTCACTGGGCCTACCACAGCGCAATGTGCTGCCTCTGCATGATCATCACTTTTCCAGGCTACCACTAAAATTGCAGTTGTCTTCCAGCCAAGTTCTATCTACCATGTGACACTACAAACCTTGTATGTGTGTCTGTTGCCTTAGTGGAATGGGGCAAAAAAGGCAAGCTGCACTTCAGTCTCCCTTTTCAGCAGTGCTTGCTACAGGTATGTAGTAAGGCAGACATAACTGCAGAGTCTACCAGCCAGATTCTCCCCTACCCTTATCAGTAGTATGTTGGTGAGAAATCTGGTCAGGATAAGAGAATTATTACAGTACAATGTATGAGAAGCACTGTTACCCACTGAACTCAAGCTGTTTACAATCCAGTAATCCCACTGTCATGACATCAAAACCTTATAAACCTATCTCATCTATTTCATGGCAGTGGGTTTACAAAATGGAATGCCACCATTAGACAGTACTCTAAACAAACAGAACACGATTGCTAGTCTCAGTAATTATTACCTTACGATCTGTAAAGCGGCTCCTTTCACCAGAAGATTCTCTGCATTCATCGGTTGTTTGGGCCCAATCTGAAGATGCCATGTCTCTACCTACTCTTCTCCTCCATGCATGCCAGCATTACCTCTTAGATGCAACCGGATGTTTTTTTTTTTTGGGTGGGGGCTGAGTTTATGGACCTTCTAATTTAAACAGACTGACCTGATTTTTCAAACATATAACAGTTGCGTTACATTAGTTGGTGTTGGTTTATCTCAATAAAATGTTTCCATAAATGAACATATGGCCGTGGTGCAGATTCTTTAGTGAGGTAAGGCATATTACTGTATTGGGGGGTGACTTCACTGTTCGAGAACCCATGCATTATAAATGACAATGTCTGGTGTACAGGTGATAACCATGACTGTAATCACCTCTCGTGGTTGCTAGGGTGACGGTAAACCTCTCGAGCTGTGCTCTCGAGGTTTACTGTTGCCCTAGCAACCACTCGAGGCAATTACACCATGGTTATCACCTGTACACCGGGCATTATCCTCTATATAATTACTGGCTAGTGTTTTTTCTTATAGGGAAATCTGGTTCTAATTTGCCATTATAACCAGCCGGTTGTAGTAGCAAACATGCGCCAGGTTTACCTCGGACCACACATGCGGCAGCCACAGCTCTTCCCTTACTCTGCATCATTCTTTATCACCAGAGACTTCTCCACCAGTCGCAGTCATCAGTAAGCTACTTAAAAAAAATTGGACTGTTTCTCCTTTTACACGTAATCTTTTTAAAAAAAAGGAAAAAAGAAAATGTTATGTTTTGCTAGCCACTTCAGACCGTGGACTGCATTGAAACCCAACTGGTCCACGGCTTCACAGAGATGTCTGTTTATTTTATATAATTGCTGTGGGCAAAAAAATGCTCCCCATCAATTCTATAAAATGAAGGCTGAGTAGGTGTGTAAAACTCACATTTTACACACACACTCAGTGTGTGATGCCTTTATAAACCCCTCGAGCTTTGTTCTTGGGATTTATGTGGCATCCCACACCTTGTATGTTTGTAAAATTCTTGTTATAACCATCTACCCAGCCATCATTCTATATGTAGTAGCAAACTGCATAAAATTCCTGCACAATCATCTCGACCTCCTCCCACCCCCGCCCAGAGCAAATGAAAAACCGGAGTGCTGCTGCCAAAAGAAAAGGATGAATTTTCCCTTTTCTAGTAAGAAGACAGTTTTGCAAATAGCTCTGTCTGAGTCATCGATTACCTCCTCTTCCATCCCCTCCTTTCAAATCTCAGTCACTGGGGCTGCCTCAATGGAAAGCCAAGCTTAAACAAAAGCTACTTTCTTAATTTTTTTTTTCCTTTCACAAATCTGTGTTTTCAAGTCAGACTGATAAAAGAATGACCACTAGAGCATACAGAGGTAACCCATTTGGAATCAGGGAAGCACTCATTGCAGCCCAACAACCATCTCTAACTGATGAAGATGGAGCAGAGCTGTGCAATCCACATGATTCACTAACTGCCACAACAAATCATGTGTCTTATACTGTGCCTGTGTTTGCTTCAGCTCAAGTCCGATAACAGCTAGTTTTCCAAACCTCAGCAGCATGAACCAATGAAGTCAGCATCTTCCGGTGCTATGATTATAGCCCCTCATGTTCTTGAATTTCAACTGAGCCTGTTTTTCTTTTTTTTTTTTTTGTTACAAAGTCTGTGCCAGGCCAGCACACTCTGCAGAGTGGATGTAAATCATACACTGGCCAGTCTGGAGCACAAGAAAACACACTGCTCACTTCCACAGACTCGGAACTGGACTTGTGTGGGTCAGTTCTTATTTCCCCCCCCCCCCCCCTGAGTCTGTGGGTGATTGCTGGATCTTTGGGGGGGGTCTGATTTCAATAAGTACCATCCATCCATCCACCCAAACCCCAGTCTACAAAAACAGTGACAAACCAGAGGCTAACAACTTCTGTACTAGCTGCCCTCGCAAAGTTAATGAAAAAAAATTGCCTTCAAGTAGCTAGTAACTTACATTGAGAACCATGATCTTTTAGCTCATAAACAGTATGGCTTTAGAAAATGTGTTGAAAATTTCCCAACCTCTTATTTGCTGAACCACTTGCCAAGGGGTACATTTATGTGCTGATGGAGACCAAAATATAGCAAGCCCCAGCGCCAACTGATTGTGAAGTGCTATGGGGGGGGGGGAAGAGATTTCCAGTACTGACACTTGGGATCAAGCATGACCAGTGCAAATATTACATTGTATGATCAGATCACATTGCTTTGATATTCTGTGCCCTACAGCATGAGTTGTATGTCATGAACTTTATTAACATTAGTTGTAATGTTATTACATTTTCTCAAGACAAGCATCACAATACACACTGCAAAGTTACTGACTGAGAAAGTTGCACTTTGCATTACGTGCTGTGAACTAAGTCTGCTTAATGTTGAGCCTTTCTTAATGGCAGTTGTCATGCTTATTCTGGCATGGATATTCAAAGCGGTTGCGTATGCCCAACTGCGGCGATGTACCATAGAGCAATATTCAGCGGGAGCAACTGCACAGCGCTAGTAGCAGTGCACCAATGTGCAATAGAAATGTATGCATGCACAAGGCAGGGGGCAGGCCCATGAATATGCGGCACAGTACAATATTCAACCCCTGACCAATGGCGCAAACAAGGAGCAAATACCAGTTGCACGGAGCAGACTTGAGCCTATAAAAACAGGGAGCAAGTCGGAGGAGAGCACTTGCACCAAAGGAGAGCAGACAGTGGGAGACAGACAGGCCATTTGAGAGAGGAAGAAGGAGACAGGCAGAGAAAGAGAAAGAGAAAGAGAAAGGGAGAGAGAGACAGAAAGAGTGAGAGGGAGTGTGACACACAGGGAGGCCCACTGAGGAGGGAGGGAGGAGGGAGAGTGGGTGCCAAACAGAGCCACCAGACCCAAGGGGAGTGACACAGGCACCCACAGGGTTGGGTGGAAGAGCCTGCAGGCAAAACACAGCCAGGGGAAGGGTATGCTGGAGGGGGCCCAGCCGAGCGACAGGCACTGCCCCACAGCCCCACAGAGCCTGGGGGGGGCCAGTGGAGCCAGGCACCCACCATGGGCATAACCCAGTTGGCCACATGACGGCTCCTCACACAATCTCTCAATGCACTGCTGCAGAACACATCCACTTCCCCAGCACACGGGCAGAGTGTACAGCAACCATGCAGGAGTTCCACAGGGTAGCACATATGCCGGGTGTGCTAGGGGCCATCGACTGCACCCATGTGGGCATCCACAAGCCACCTGGCATAGAGGGGGTAGCCTACATCAATAGAAAGGGCTACCCCAGCATCAACTGGCAGGTGGTGTGCGATGCCAGGGGGCGCATAACCAATGTCTGTGCCACATACCTTGGGGGAGCACATGACACCTTAATCTGGCACAGCTCAGCGCTGTGTCACAGGTTCGAGAGTGGGGACATCCCCACAGGTCACCTAGTGGGTGAGTATGACGAGACCATGGGCAGCTGGGTACAGCAGGGCATGGAAGGGGGGCGGCCTGGGCAGGGGATCACTGTGTGTGCCCGGGAAGGGCATGGGGCACAGTGACAGGGGTCACCAGGCTAACCATCTCTCTCTCTCTCTTCCCACACAGGTGACAGTGGTTACCCACTCAGGCACTGGCTGCTCACCCCCTACTGGCACCTGTCATCCCCAGTGGAAGATCAGTACAATGAGGCACATGCCAGCATGTGGAACATCATTGAGCATGTGTTCGGGATGCTGAAGGCATGGTTCCATTGCCTGGACAGGTCCGGTGGTGGCTTACAATACAGCCCCTCGAAGGCCTGCAGCCTATTCCTGGCCTGCTGCATGCTGCACAACATGGCCATTGACCACAGGATAGCTGTCGAGGCCAATGAGGGGAACAGCAGTGGGGACAATGCAGGCGGAGGGATCCCCAACTCATGCAGCTGGCACACCACCATCAGGACACAATAGCACAGGAGAACTACAGTACACACAGGTAGGTGGACAAACACCCATGCACAGAACTGACACAGTGGCAAGGCACACAGCCATGTGTGGGCATGGCCATGGGCATGCACACACAGGCATGGGGCAGGGGTGGGGCAGTGCCACATTGTCACACGCAACACTCCACAGCACTGCACAGCATCACACACACATCCACACTCCCACACAGTGGCACCTGCAGGCACATGACCGGGTGCTAGCACGTGGCATGGATCAGATGCAGGGCACCGGTGCACATGCGCAACCAGTGTTGTGAAGGCATCATCACACACACACACCACATGGGCCCGCAGCTGGGCAGGTGTGCACATGGGCAGCAAGTGGCACAACACACAACTGCCATGACCGTGCCATGCGCACACACACAATGCCCATGTGCACACAGGGCAGTGGCTGCAGACAGCAGGCGGGGTGGTGTGCACATCAGGTCTGCCACACAAACACACGGCCACCATGGACATGGGGATGACCACGCCGTGGCTGCCCAGCAGACTCAGGCTGCACAACTACCACAGGGGGGGCTACAATCGCCCCCCCAGGGGTGGGATTGTGGGACCATGGCCAGGTCCTTGCAGGGGTCGTCAGGCTCCCAAACAGGCCTGCTCCAGGTGTGCCTGAGATGCCCACAGCGGAGCCCGGCATTGACATAGTTGGGGTCACCTGATGCTGGGGCTGTAGGGTGGACATTGCACTCCACAGTGTCTGTGGCAGTCGGCCATGCCCTGTGGCAGCCAGTGGGGCAAGGCCAACTGAGATTGCATTGGCAGTGCATTCCTGGGTGGCAGTTGTGTCCTCCCGCAGGTGTTGAATGGCCTCCAGGACCTGCACGATGTCCCTCTTGCATTGCTCATCTGCCTGGTACACCTCTGCGCGGAGTGCCTGCACCCCAGCCATGAGCAGCACCTGTTGCTCCATGGAGGCCCACAGCAATCGGGTGTGCTCGGCCAAGGGTTCAGTGCCCAGGGGTGCATGGGTGTGGCACTGACCCACCGGTGCTGTACGACCGCACTGCATGGCCCCACGCTCAGGTGGGTGGTGCACAGCGTAGTCCTCATGGGGTTGAGCAATGACAGGTGCTCTGGCAGCAGACGTGGTGCCCAGCCTCCCAACATCTCCAGCCATCTGCTGCTGCTGCCCCTCCGGCCTCTGTGCACTGGCCAGTGCCTGTGCAGGTGCTCCACCACCCTGTGCCACTGTGCCTGCACACACAGCAGTACCAGTGGCAGTGGCGGGCAGCTGTTCCACTGCCAACAGGCCACCTGCTGCACTGCCAGTGCTGGTAGTTGGTATGGGTGTCTCCCCCCCGACATGACCCCCACTGTCCAGGACTAAGGTCATATCGTCATCAGTGTTGGACCCCACCCCAATCTGTGTCTCTGCACAGAGCATGCTATGGCTGGTGTCTCTCTGGAACACAGCCAGGGCCTCGTCCTCCACCACGTCTGGGATGGAAGTGGTGTGCTGCAGTGTATCGGGCCCCTGGATGCCAGTGGAGGTGGATGGCTGGTCCTGTGGTGCTGGGTGGGCTCCCATGACAACCGCAGGTGCCCCTGCCACTGCATGCTGGTGAGCCAGTGCTGTATGGGAACACAAATGCGTTAGAGCTGCTGACTTGACAGGCCCCTGCCCCCCTGCCTGCCGGCCTGCCATACCTACCATGCAGTGATGGGCTCCCTCCAGTCTGGAAGCCACCACCCGGCACACCCTCGACTGCTCTGTGCCACATGGTGGCCACCACCAGCTCCTTCTGTACCTTGAGCTGTGTCACGGAGGCCTGGCCCCCACCTGTGACTGACATGGCACCCCGTATGGCCGCCACCTTTTCCTTGATCCAACACTTGTTGGTGCCCACCTTTTTCTTGCACTCCTGTGCAGACCGCTGGTGGCTGCCCTGCTGGTTCACAGCCTCTGCTACCTCCTCCCAGGCCACAGCCCTGGCCTAGGGTGAGCCAGTAGCACCACTCAGCAAAGGCTCCCTGTTGAGGTATGCCTCAAACAGGGCATCTGCCTCCACTCTCGTAAAGTTGGGCCTGCGCTTCCGGGCAGGCCCATGCTCCTCACCCTCCTTGTGCTTGGACTTGATACTACCTGTGGACATGGACATGTGGTTAGTGGCTGCAGTGGCCCACCCCAGCCATCCAGCCCACAGTGCTGGCCATCCCTTCGACAGGTGGAACTTAAATTGGATGGTTGCAATACCGGTCCAAGGCCTGTGCTCTTGTGTGGAGCCTTTATAGCACATCGCATGCAAATGGGCTGATGCGCAACTGTAATGACATGCCAATGTCCACATTGTGCCACAGATAGGCTGATGAGCTAATCAGCATGTGATGACTGAATATCATGCTCTTGCGCATTGCGCAATGGACTTGCTCTGGCGCATGTCGTTGTGCAGTGCCATGACATGTGCAGTGTGCCCTCGCCAACGCACATGCACCACAGCATATGCTACTGCCTGCTGCGCAGTGTGCACTAGGTGCTCTATGCAGGCCATTGTACTCTATGTGCCATGGACCCTATGGCACTCAGGCACTATTGGGCCTATGGCGCTCGGGTGCTATTGAGCCTATGGCACCTTGGCACTATTGGGCCAATGGGGCATGATGCCTTCATGGCTTCATTGTGCAACATACATCATGGGCCCAGTGGCGCTCATGCACACATTGCATGTGCTAACCCCTGTTCCCCACCCTGCCCTATGCCGTCCTGGGACCCCTGTCCCACATGCTGGTGTGGTCACGCCCATGCTGCGCATCTCCGGACATGTGCGATTGCTGCAGGCGGTGCATCTCCATGTGAGGCACGCATCTTGAGCATGCTGTGCACGTGCGCTACTGGGCGCCATTTTGTCCTGCATCTTTGCTGTGACACCATGCCATGTCACACAGTACCTCAGTCGCATAACTGGAGCCAGGTTGAGCTGGTTAACCTGGTAGCCCAGGTGAAGCCCCATGCTGCCAGCCTGTTTGGCCAGCAGTCCCTACAAAGACCCAGGATGGAGGTGTGGCAGAACATTGCTGATGGGCTGGTCCAGGCCACCAGTGTACAGCGCACCAGGGAGCAGTGCCACCACCAGTAAGGGGACCTGGTCAGGAGGGACCCGAAGAGACTGAGGTTGCTGCAGGCATGCATCCAGGGGGGGGGCCATGCCATGGCCTGGTAAGTGGGCTCTGACTGCGTTTGTGCATGACCACTGTTTAATGGGGCTGGATGGGGCTGGCTGGGCCATGTGCCATGCTGGGGGGGCCTGTCATTGCGTGCCCTGCGGCATGGCATTGCCAGTCACTGGGTGCATCGCACCACTGCCCTGCGGCCTTGCGCAGCTGAGGTGCACTCTGTGCTTGGGGGGTGGGGGCAGTGGGCTCCTGCTGTGGCTGTGTTCTGATGTGTGCCTATCCATGTACCCGTCCTAGGACCTGAAGACTGGAGGAGAGCCAGGGTGGCAGGGGCACCTGGTGGGTTGTAGCAGGCCGCTGCAGGCCCATCGGCTGCTGGTGATGGACTGGGCAGGTGGGCAGTGCAGGGACCAGCACACGCAGTGCCACAGTGGGCAGGTAGGCACTGTGTATTCCCACATTGTTGTGCAGGGTGGGCAGCGGGGGTGGGAGTACAGCCTTGGTCTCCTGTGCCTTGTGCCATAGCAGCTGTGTTCGGCACATGGTGCAGTATGCGTGGTGCTGTGGGAAGGCCATTGCACATGTGTGGCAGCTGTTGGTGGGCTGCGTGTGCATCCGGCTAACACTAGTGCCACTGTGTTTCCACTGCAGCACCATGCCACCTGCCTGCCGCTGTGCTGTTGGGTGGCCCTTGGGCAGCGGTTTCCAGCGTTGTGCACTGACATGACTTGCCGGGTTGGTGGCAGACATAGGCCCACCCACTGCGGGTGACTGGGGTGCCACCCAAGGGTGTGTTTTCCCACTGTCCACTGCACACGGGGGGGACTAGGGTGCTATGGACATGCACTGATCACCTGTCCCTTCCTCTGCCATAGGTGTCCGGAGGGGTTCTGGATTCCCTTTGTACTGCCGTCTGCAGGGGGAGGCACCAGGCGCCGGCAGGACATGGCCAGCCATGATGTTCCCCAGCCACCTTCCCTCCTCTGTCCTCCATTTTCCTACCTTCCCCCATCCACCTGTACAGGCTCTGTCTCCTGACCTCTTCTCTCCTACACCTATCCTCCCCTTTGTTTATGAGTGTTTGTACAGCTGTTTTTCTCATGTTCAATTACATTTATTACTTGTTTACCCTACTGTGTCTGTGTTTGTGTCTACTTTGCAGTTGGCGAGTGGGTCCATGCTGCAGTGGTGTGGTGGGTGGCCATGTGGTGCACCTGTGTCACTGTGTGGAGAGTGCATGGTGGTGGCATGCCCCTCAGTCAGTGTCTGTGCCTTGGAGCGGCCATGGGCTGGCTGTTTAAGCTGTGTTGTGTGCGTGGTGGGTGCCGTGTGTCAGGGTGTGGTTTACTGTTGTCCAGGTGGCCGCATGCCATTTGGTGGGTGGTGGACTAGGGTGCTCACACCTGGACATCAGTGTTGCCTTGCCCTGCGTCATCCACCGGGGGGGTGGGTTAGATGCATGCCTGCACTCCATGTGCAGTGGTCACCTGTGTGCTGGCTGTGTGTCCCTGCCAGTGTTTCTGGCCTGGTGCCCCCGCCTTCCCGCATTGTCCCCCCTTCCCCCCCTGCCTGGCACCCTGCTGTGCCTGTGTCTGTTCCTGCTGTGCCTTGGCACATCTTCCTCTGCCCCTTGCGCATCCCTGGGTGCTATGGTGCATTTCTAGTCATTCCCTTGTGCAACCCGCACTGCACCATGGCTCAGCGGCTGCAATATTCAGCCATTTTGTGCTGGCACATGTTGCAGTGTACAACCGTTGAATATCACAGTCACTGCGCCATTACGCAGTTGACTTGTGTTGTGCCGGGGTTGTGCAAGTCTTTGGTGCATTTCTGAATATCCCGCCCTCTGTGTTTAAATTTGTTTCATTTCTTTAAACTGACAATGATTGGTTCATTTTTTGGGGTTACCTTTTGCACTCAGACAGGCAATGTTTGAGATTAAACTAAAGTGCTATAAAGGAAATGGCTAATTTGATTGAACTGGGGCTAAGTTGATGGACTGAAAACAGACTAAGGATAGGTTTAATTTTAAAGTTATGTCACCAATTACCCAATCTCTGCAAGCCTGCCTTCTCATATTCCATATCTCCCAGCCCGCCTGCCACTACATGACCAGGAGGATTAAACTGGAGCAGGAATCTTTTTTTGTAAAACTTTCTGACTGTTTGAGATTGCAGTCTTATTTCCCAATCATATTTCAAGACCATCCCATGCATCTCTTCTGTCTACCTTGAGGGAAGGATAGAGGGTGGTGAGCTGAAAACTACAGCATCATAATTTGAGTGGTACTGGGTATGATCCTTTCCCCCCACAGCATCATTTCCAGTTTTTTTGTGAGGGATAGAGACCAGCACAACAAAAGGAAACATTCTTTGACAAAATTTAAAAAAAAAATCACTGATTTACCATGAAGGGCCTTCATAAAGTTGTTCACAGGTTGGTAATTATCTGAAAAAAAGCCTAAAAGCTTTCAATTGCTTGTCGGATCCACTAGCTCTTTAATGTATGTATTTCAGACTGAGGTATTAAATTGCAGAATAGAAAGCTAGCACGCCAATGCAGTGGTAGCACTACTGCTTGGTGACGCTGACGACTTGGGTTCAGAAGAGAACTGTTGATGTCGGAGGGCTGGTCTGGATGAGAGGATGATTGAACATTGGTATGACTTCTCTTCTCCTCCGAGGGGGAAGGTGGGCAGAGCCCAGTGCTTGCCTGGCCTCTATTGGAAGCTGGTGGAAAGGCAGCCCTGGTCAACATGCAAGAGTGTGTGTGGTAGGTATCTATGTATGTCATACGAGAGCACGTTATAGTACCATTACATGCCACTTCTCCCAGAGACAGTACAAGGAAAAAAGCCAGTGGCAAGATGACACTGAGTGCCCGCAGGTTCCACACCCAACCAACTGGGCATGCAGCTGGAAATGGATCCATTGTATGAGGGGGCTGGGGAACCCTGCTGACACCATGGGAGGGCAAGCCCTGGAGGAAGATAGCAGTAGTACATCCCAGTGGATATTGGGTTGATGGGGTTGGGATTTTCAGCAGATGGGGGCCAACCAGGGGAGGTGAAAGAAACATAATAAAAAAAATACAGAATGGAATTCTGAAGAACAACAGATCACTCAGTTATCTATAGAACTGTGGAATGATTTCATGTAATGTGGCTTGCGGTGTTAAACTGTGGAATGAAATTCCACAGAACTGTCATTCTGCAGTTCATGTGCATCAGTTTGCAACTCAGCCAGAACATTTTGCAGAATGGGGTGAAAATTCATGGAACACATTTGAAGGATTCGGATTCCACACAAGTTGGAATTTTGGAAAATGTCATGAAATTTGTGAAATGTCACAAAATGTCTACAAAACTGCAATTTGCATTTTCCACCAAGAACTAGTCAGGACCTACCACTGTATCTTATGTGAGCTACAGATCCTACCACAACAGGAAAGGACCAGAAAGAAAATACTGTATACTCTTTCAGCCATAATGTCTTGAAATCTTACCCCCTAAAACCTATGTGACAGCATGCACAAACATAAACAAATCCATTTTACCAGTGCACAGATGAAACCACAATATTAGGAAACTGTGTAAAACAAAAATTGCTGAAGGAGCATACCATAACCCTTCAGTCTATTGAATGTACTAACATTGAAACATAGAATTTGTCAGCAGATAAGCACCACTTGGTCCACCCAGTCTGCTCATTTTTCACTGCCTATTCTGTACAGCAGACTCTACCTGATCTCCAGCTCCCCAACCCCCCGCTTTCCTTCCAAGAAGTAGGGGACGGGGTTGCAGGCACGCTATATACTGTATATAGAAACAATGGAATCAGGGGAAGGGGTCCTCTGAACATGCATTTAGTTGCTTTGCTACCAGTTATTAGCCCCATACATGTATAACCAGTAGCAAATGTTCAGAGGACCCCCCTCAATTACATTGTTTCTATATATAGCATGCCTGCAGCCCTGTCCCCTACTTCATGTCATCAAAGTGCTGTTTTTAGGGGTGGAGCTGCAGCACTTGTCGGCCACTTGACTTGGACCCAGAAGTTATGAGCTGGGCATATAACTGTAGACTGTAAGTAGCTCTTTCATTACTTAACCAAAACATTCTAAACTAGGCTTAATTAACTCCTCAGACAGACAACTCCATAGTATGAGTTGGCTGGCCAAGACCTCAAATCATGCCAGCTGCTCTTTAAGATTGTGTTTGCCACCTTGAGCCACGCTGGCGACCCGGGTTCGGGAACAGACTCGGGTCATCGGGGGATGGCAGGGAGAGTAAGTATTGAGCGTCCCAATGGATACTCTCCTCCCTCTGGGGAGGGATACCAGAGGTGCTATAAGCACCTGACATCCCGAGAGAGCTGGTGGAAGCACAGGCTCTCAAGGTCTTGGCGGCTCCACTAGGTGGAGTCAGGGAGGGGGGACTCTGTGAGGCACTTGACAGGAGAAGTGCGTCCGCACGTCACCTCGTCTGGACGTATGTCCTCGCACTGGCATTCAAGGGGGTTGGGACAGGGAAGGGTCCACAGAAAAAGCAAAAAAAAAACCTCGGCAGACCTACATGATGACCACTTCAGGCCATCCAGCCAACGATTCCAAGGGACAAATCCCACTGTTCAGGTGCAAGGAGGAGGGGCACTCTAGGGGCAGATTCCATGACCAGGGGCAGGACTGGTATGAACGGCCCAAAGGAGTGGATTGACGAGGGCAGGTAGGAGGGATAAAAAGAATGTAAAAAAAAAAAGATTACTTTTGCAATCATATCCTGGTTTTGCCTTTGCATGTGTTATCTTGCTATGTTTTCCATAGTGTACTGGCATGTTCTATGTAGTAGGTTTTTTGGGTGTATTGTTTTTCCAGGTAGGGTCCTCCTGTAAAAGATGTACAGTGGCGTGAAAAAGTATTTGCCCCCTTCCTGATTTTCTCTATTATTGCATATTTGTCACACTGGATGTTTTCAGGTCTTTTGACAGAATGTAATATTAGATAAAGGGAACCTGAGTGAACAAATAACACTTGTTTTTTTTTTTTATTTCACTTATTTAATGAAAAAAAGTTAACCAACACCAATTGGCACTGTGTGAAAAAGTAATTGCCCCCTTACACTTAATAACTGGTTACGCCACATTTAGCTGCAATGACAGCAACCAAACACTTCCTATAATTCAATATCAGTCTTTCACATCACTGTGGAGAATTTTAACCCACTCTTCCTGGCAGAACTGCTTTAATTCAGTAACATTTGGTAGGTTTTCAGGCATGAACTGCTGGTTTCGGAATCCTACCACAGCATCTCTATTGGGTTTAAGTCTGGACTTTGACTAGGCCACTCTAAAACTTTAATTTTACTTCTTTTTAGCCATTCTGATGTGGACTTGCTTTTGTGTTTTGGATCATTGTCTTGCTGCATGACCAACTACGCTTCAGCTTCAGCTGACGGAAGGATGACTGGACATTTTCCTTAAGAATTTTCTGGTACAGAGCAGAATTCATGGTTCCTTTAATTATGGCAAGTCATCCAGGTCCTTAGGCAGCAAGCATCCCACACCATCACACTACCACCACCATGTTTGACTGTTGGTATGGTGTTCTTACTGTGGAATGCTGTGTTTGCTTCAGCGAGACATTATGGGATCCATGTTGTCCAAAAGTTCCACTTTGGACTCATCTGTCCATAGAACATTTTCCCAAAAGGCTTGTGGATCATCCAGGTGCTTCTTGGCAAATGAGAGCGACATTTATGTTCTTCTTAGTTAGCAGTGGTTTCCATGCTACTCTCATGAAGCCCATTTTGCCCAGTCTCTTTCTGATTGTGGAGTCATGAACACTGACCTTAGCTGAGGCAAGAGAAGCCTGCAGTTCTTTGGATGTTGTTTTAGGATCCTTTGAGACTTCTTGGATGATTTTACACTGCACCCTTGGAGTAATTTTGGCAGGCCGCCCTCCTGGGAAGGGTCACTACTGTTCAAGTGTTCTCCATTTGGAGATTATGGCTCTCACTGTGGTTCGATGGAGTCCCAGAGCCTTAGAAATAGCTTTGTAACCCTTTCCAGACTGATAGGGGCAACAAAATGTTTTTCTGATCTTTTCAGGAACTTCCTTTGATCATGGCATAATGTGCTTGTTGAATCTTTGTGCTGGCAATGTGACTCTGATGGTAAGGGCCAAAATAAGTGAGGTTTATATTGAGCAGGGCTGGATGTAATCAAGCCTGGCTGTGTTCAATCAGCTGACTCTAATTATCCCTTTAATTGGGCTGATTTAACTAGGGGGCAATTACTTTTTCACACAGTGCCAGTTGGTGTTGGTTAACTTTTTTCATTAAATAAATGAAATAAGTAAAAAAAAAAGTGTTATTTGTCCACTCAGGTTCCCTTGATCTAATATTATATTTTGTCTAAAGACCTGAAAACATCCAGTGTGACAAATATGCAATAATAGAGAAAATCAGGAAGGGGGCAAATACTTTTTCACGCCACTGTATGTCTCTGGCAGTTTGCCCTTTATTCTTGTGTTCGGGATGGTGCCTGGGAGTGTCGTGGTATCTGAGGTCTGATGTAGTAGTAGTAGTAAATTGCTTTATTTTTAGTGGATAAAACTTTTAGAATCAGTGACCCTAACTGCAAAGTTTTCCTGTTTAAAAAGCTTCAGTTGCTACAACTTGGAGTATGCAGTCAGGAGAAAAATTTACAGTAGTTACCTTTCTTGTGTGCTATGGCATTGTGCTGTGGAGCAGCTTGGAGTCAACATCATCAGCATAAGGGCAACAGCAGCATGGAGGAGACAGCAGCTTGGATGACTTGCTTGTGAGAGAGCTGGAGCAATGAGGGACAAGTCTGTTTGATTACTGAGGTTGGAGGTAGGTGCTGGGCAATGATAAAGCATATAGGCAGAGGTAGTTTTTGTAGGTGGGTAGTATTTTATGGATTGGATAGGAAAGAATCATTACAATGTCCATATAAATAGTTGAATATTATATAGTATGTTGGCAATATAGTGTGTGTTTTAATATTGAGGCTATTTATTTATTTCAAAACTTTCACCAGGAAAAAAACATATTGAGCTATAATAGTTTGTTTCAGGATGTGTCCTGGGGAGAAGGGGATGAAGAGAGTGCAGTTATAAGTTACATCAATTACAGCATGTTACAAAAATAAAAATTAAAAGATATATATTGAACAAATTAGAAGAAGTACAGTGCTAAGGTAGTGGAAAACAATATCTGGATAGAAACAATTCAGTAACGTGCATCTGGGAGCAAAAAGGGCAGGGGGAGTGAGAAACGTCAAGGATAAAGTCCACTGGGGATAGAGGAGCCTTGAATTAAGACAGAAGCAGGGACATTGAGCCTTGAGGTCAGGTAGACAGAACCTGAATCATGAGTCAAAGGCAACTGCAAGAAGGAGTAATAAGTTTGCTAAGGAGGGCTTTTAATGAAAGAGACATAGGAGCATTACAGATAGCAGGTGGTTGGGAGTTCAAGAGTTTCAGAAAACTGAAGGAGAAAGCAGATTGGCCGGCAGAGGATTTGATAAGGGAGCTGCAAAGGTAGTAGGAGGTGGAGGAAGGTGAAGAGAGGTTGTAAGATAATTAAGTAGGGAGGGAGCCAAGCCACAATTTGGAGATGAAGGCGGCACAATGAGTAAAGTGCCTGGCATCAAGGGAGGGCAAGGAGAGGAAGAAAGAAAGGAAACAGTGGTGGTTTCTTGGGTGACAGTCCAGGAACAAATGGCAAAAGGAGTAAAAGATGGGATCCAGACTGGCAAGGGTAGATTTGGAGCAGAACTATAGTGAATGTCACCATAACCAAAAACTAGTAAAATAATATTTGAGATGATCTCTGCACATGCAAAAGAGGGATTTTTGATTTTTTCCTGTATGGTGCCTCTAGTATAGAGTGCAGCTTCTGGTGGATGGCATCCATGTGAGCAGAGAAATCAAGGTGATGATCTATCCAGACCTATTTATTGATTTTATTTATTGAAATTTGTTAACTGGATAAGCCCACGAAGAAATAGTGTCCCTTTTTCAGGGGCCACCTGGAGTTAATTACATTTAATAATAACAGTTTACATACAGAGACAAGTTAACAACCACCGATTACATTTGTCACAGCTAGGAAATAACAGTTTACATACAAATACTAGTTAATAACCACAATTTACATATAGAGGCAAATGAGAAATTTCTGCACGATGGACACTAAATTAAGAAATAGTAGAAATAGTAGGGCTGAAGTAAAAGCACATTGCACTCATGCGCGGTATAAAGTCCAAGTGCAAGCAACCCCATATCTAGGGTATCATCACAGGTGAGGAGCACAGGATGCAGAAGCAATTAGTTACATTAAGTGACCATGAATATTAGTGCCTATAACTAAAAACAGGCCTAGAAATAGTGCTAGAAAAATGCATCTGAGGAACTGGTTACAGCTCAAGGTATTTAAAGAAGGAGACATCCGCAAGCATGACACCATCAAGGGCATGGTAGGGAGATGAGAGCCTGGCAAGTCTCTGCCTAGTCCCAAAAGTCATGGAGACTGTTGTTTTGGTGGTTTTTTTGCATTCAGGGATAGCTGATTGGCCCGGAGCTAGCGCTGGATGTTGTTGAAGTCCAGTTGGAGATGGGTTGTGAGGTCAGGGGTGGAGGAGCCATAGACAAAGAGAACCATGTCGTTTACGTACATGTGAATGGATGCAGAGGAGCAGGTGAGGGGAAGGTCATGTAAGGAAATGAAGAATGGAAGAGGGCCAAGGATGAATCCTTGGGAAACACCAGAACAGATAGGGAGTGGAGGGGATATGGCATCACCAATACGGACAGCTTGGGTACTGCCTTCAAGGTATAAGCAAAACGAGTTAACTGAGGAGGAAGAGAGTTCACATTTTGAGCTTGTCTAAGAGGATAGGATGGAGAACAGTGCTGAAGACTTCATTCAGTTGACAAAGATAACAGAGGTGAGGTTATGACTATCTCTGTCTGACATTATATGTTTGATAGGTAATGTGATTACACAGAAAGTTATATTCTTTTACAAAATAAAGTACAGTTTTAAATGCCAGCTTGGTCAATGATAGATTGTATGAGTGATGAAATAATCATGTTGTGTTTTTTTCTCTTTTCTCTTATATATTCACTAGTGTTCTATATTTGCATGTATAAATAATGTTTTGCTGTATACCACTTGTATAAATTCAGCCCTTTTTGGTGCTGCAAAAAAAAACTACTACTACTGCTGCTACTACTAGCAAAAATCAATATAAAAAAGAATAAAATGAATCTTCAAAACAATACACAAAACACATTTCTCACATTGCAATGTTCCACAATGCTTCCTATGGTAAATAACTGATTTACAAAAAAAAATGTTACCTTAATAGATCTTAAGTAAATCAAGATTTTTCAGAAAATCTTCATCAGTGAGATTAAATAGTAAAATCATAGATCCATTCGGAAATAGCTGCAAGTCTGCCAAAATTGGAGTTATCCATTTCAATCTTATTTCTGAATACCAATGGCAATAAAGGATTACATGTCCCAGATCTTCTATTTATTTAGGGGACATTGTGATAATTTGCTACTTACTCATGTTTTATGTTTTAATATTACTGTACTTGAGGAGGTTAGAAAACTAAATTAAGTTATATTTTGCTGTGCGCCAATGTTTATCACTAGAAAAGGGTAAGGTTTAATCTATAGACCAATTTCAATAAGGGCTATTCACGAATGGGTGGAAAGCATGGGCCAAAGGCATGTACCCTGTGCACGTAGTTGCACGCCTGCGGACAGGTGTGAACAGGTCAGCATTCACAAATGGCTGCCACCTGCCAGCAGCCCCAGCCCACAGCATGCAGGACTCTGCAAGGTGGCTGGGGGAAGAGTTGCAGACCCAGGTAGTCATCCAATTGGATGCCTGACCTGGGTCCCACAGTGGATTCCTTGCATAGCAAGGCAAGAGTCCAGGTGCGTGAATACCAACCGCAGGCACCTGGACCCACACAGCCAGTCCCCAGTGTCCAGTTGCCCCCGCTCTGGCCATGCCCATGTGTTACAACACCCTCCCAGTGCATGGATGGACTCCTGGCCACAGGACCCCCACGCAAGTCTGGTATGGCAGTCCACTCCACTCCACAGTACACAGCCATGCCCTGTCCCCCCCACCAGTGCAGCCATGTATGGGACCCGGTCCCAGTACCATGGAACAACCACCCCACCCTGAACCTGAATCCCCAACCCTACAATTGCTGTCTGTGCCCCCCTCTCCACAACTGCCCCATGGTGATTGACCCTTCAAAATAATGCACATCCTGAATACACACACACACACATCCTGAGCCCCAATCTTGCAACCCCCGACCATCACTGGTGTGCAGTAGTTCCCTCCACCCCAGAGGCACTGACAACAACCCCTTCCCTGTACCTGCTTGTCAGTGCTGCAGCTCAGGATGGCCAGCGGCACAGCCCATCTCACACCTCAACGGCTGCCGGCCATTCAAGTAATACTGGCATTGCGCTGCATATTTATAGGGGCTATTTATAAGGGCATACTCCCAGCATCACTTGGATGACTGGCAGTCATGGGGGTGTGAGGAGGGCTGTGCCACTGGCCATCCTGAGCTGCGGCACTGACGAGCAGGTATGGGGGAGGTGATGTGTTGTCGGCGCCATGGGGGGTGGGGAACCATGAGCCACCAGTTGTCCAGGTACTGGGTTGGGGGTCATGGATGTAGGCACAGGGGCACCACATTGTGCATGGGGGGGATACAACTGTACAGAGGTAGAGAAGACATTATGGTAGCCCAGACATGTTAAGGGGATGGGGTGGCCATGTATTTGGAGGGGGTTGTAGTACTCTCATGGGGTCGGGTCCATCCTGAGTTGGGGTGGGAAGCATGGCCTCCATATACAGGGGGGAACACTCATGTTGGGGGCAGGGGCATGTCATGTACACATGGGGTCGGGGACCACGTGTGTGTGTGTGGGGGTGTCCTCTGCTGCAGTGAGTAATGGGCACCTGTGTGTGTTGGGGGATGTTCTTGTGTTACACCAGGAACCAGGGCTGCACAGTGTCAGGGGGACGGGGGTTGTGCCTTGGGCACATGGGGACCGGGGCTGCCTTGTGTTGGGGCAGGAGGGTGTATTATGGGCACATAACTGACATCTGCACGAGTCATGAATGCCATGGGGGGTCCATGGGAACCCACTGCATGGCATTCCTGTGTGTCTATGCCTACGTGCCCGGTTTACATGATGCGAAGGCATAGTGCATAGGGCCCAATATACGTAGCTATGGGGAACACTTTTATTCTCTTAATTTATGCATGTCCAGTGACAGTTTTGTCCTAGATATATGGCTATACTTTGAGATAATCACCACATTTTATAATAATTCAGTCAGGCCTCCCAACCCTAACAGCTCCTGGATGACCTACAGTACTCCAACTGGGGTCCTCTTGTCCAATGCTCTGGCATAAATGGTGCAGTCTCCCTCTTCCCCACCAACTTCACATCTGCCTGGGACAAGTACTCCCCCCAGGAGGTTTTCATGAATATGTGGGTTCCATCTCGCTTGGGACAGTTCTAATCTCACCTACCACTTTAGGGCCCATGATTCAGCCTAGTCCCACTACAGGTCCTCTGGGCCCCAAAGGGGACAGGTTGACATATCATCAGTTGTCTAATTCCTGCACAAACTCCTTCAGGGAGGCAAATGTCACTTAATTTACCTCCAGAACAGTATTTATTCACCTAGTAAATTCAGTCTTTATTCCCCCCATGTACAAGTCCACACTTACATTTAAACTCAGCAACTCTCCAATGGTCTTCTCTGAACATGTTGCATGCATATGTGCAAAGTACAACACAGTGGAAAATATATAGAAGATACACATGGGCATTCATTCACTAACACATGATGGAACATAAGCAACACAGACTTTTTTCTCATGTTGAAGTTACATATGAAAAAAGTTTAATAGTAGAAGAATACAAAAAAATTCACTGTGCATGTCAAGACTTGTGTAGTCATTACAAAAGGGTCTAAGAAGACCTCTGACTTTTTTTTACAATATATGTAATTAGTGTTAATATTTTCATTATCAAAAAAAAAATCACAAATTATTTTGGGAGTACTAAAAACCATTAAGCAGACTGGAAAAAATAAAACAATGAACAATTTTTTTGTCTTGCTTTGCAAATTCTATCTTGAGTACTTAAAGTTGATTTTTATTATTTGTAAATTGTTTGACAAGTACAAAAAATCATCACGCATATGAAAACGTCAGTTTATCATCAAGTCAAAGTTATACACAAAGAAAACATTTGAAGTACTAAAACATGATATATTAACTGTAATAGCTCTGTAGTAATCATAAGAGAGTTTCACCATACCTCTGCATGACCGAAAATCAGCTTGCCTTGAAATTGCATTTATTACAAGTCAAAAACAATTTTAAGTGCAAGTACAAAAACGTGCTCTGTGTCCTGTTGCATACAGTAAGCAACTATACTACCTTTTGCAGAATCTTCCTGTATTTGCAATGGGGTGGGGGTGGGGACAAAAGGACTTGTGCTTTTGCAGACAACATAGATGGGTAAGTTGTGGTGAAACTTGGTTGAATTAGTGTAATTTTTATTGAGTGAAGGGTAAATTTGAGAGCAGCCAAAGTAGCCCACATTTAGGGGCCATATTATAAGAACTGTGTCTAGCCCTGTAGTTTGGGGAAGGGGTGCTAATTGTCCAGCCCGGAGCCTCAGCTACTTGATAATTGACCACCTACATCCAATAGCACTCCACCAGGAAGGGAGCAGGTTCAGCATAAAAGCAGCCACTGCCAACATGTCCCATATGGTCATGACCCAGCGAGTGAGTGGAACAATAAAAGAGTGGAAAAGGTGATTAGCATCTTAGGAATCAGCAGGCATCAATAGAAGGAAGTGAAGAAGTGGGGGACTCTGCCAGTCAACTAGGGCAAGGCACCTGTTCACTACTCTGTAACAGTCACCGCTGGGAAGGGTGGAAAGTCAAAGGTAGACCAAAACTGAGAATATGAGCAACACCCTTCCTAGGATAGGAGTATATGAAGATTTAAGCAAGGCATGGGAGAGCACAAATAGAAAAAAAACAAACAAGAATTTGTCAGTGCCGGACATTCGTTGCTTGTTTAACACTGGCACATCCCTGAGCTCCCTTTATACCCTGCAGTGTACCTCATCTGGTCCCATAGCTTTATATACTTTCAAGGCAGCAACTTATTTCAGTAGCATCTATTTTAAATCCCACCCTCCTATGCACCCAGCACTCATAATTTGTTTTCTGCCGAAAAAAACTTTTAATGGGGACCGGCAGAACCCGCATGCCTCCACAGGCTGCCCTAAACTAATTTAAATGAGAGGCAACAACACCAAGAATGCAGAACAATCCCCAAATTTAAGTGAGAGGCAGCAGCACCAAGAATACAGAATAATCCCCCAAATTTAAGGGAGAAGCAGTAGCACCAAGAATGCAGAGTATCCCCCCAACAACAAGCAGTGACCTGACCACTCTGTCCGTCAATCACCTCCCTGTACCCCGCATCCAGCACCTGGCACCCA
Organism: Neoceratodus forsteri; assembly: GCA_016271365.2. Classification (NCBI taxonomy): domain Eukaryota; kingdom Metazoa; phylum Chordata; order Ceratodontiformes; family Ceratodontidae; genus Neoceratodus; species Neoceratodus forsteri. The sequence goes on from CM028131.1 coordinate 1,255,937,468, forward strand.
GCACCAGATTCTCCTTATTAGGAGAAGGCAATTGCCACTGCCGCCTGCCAGTCCAGCATAGCACAACCCTCCCTCCTCCACTGCCAAGCACCAGCTCCTAATGAATGAAACCACGCTACTTGTTGCTACTGTATAGTACAGCAGGCAGATCACATTGCAAAAAAGTATTTTAATGTATCAGTTAGGGTTTGTATTAGATTGTCAAAGGCTGGGAAATTAAATTTTAGGGTTCCCACCTACCACCCCCCCACCCTCCAAACACCAACAGGCATCAGGGTGTGCTATGGATTCATCAGGCACAACTCTCACTCCAGTCCATGTGTAAACAAGCTAACAGCATACAGGATAGGAGAATGGGGTGAGAGTTAGGCCTGATGACCCCATGGCACATTACGACTCCTGTAGCTGTGTGGAGTGTGGGGGGGTAGGGTGGTAGGAGTGGGAACCCTAACATTGAATTTCCCAGCTTTTGATGATTTAATAAAACCCACAACTTATGCATTAATGTAGATTTTTGCAATGAATTTTCCTTATTTTTGAGATAGTATAATAGTATCCTTATTTTACTGTGGGAGCGCAGGGTCCAAATTCCGCAAGGTTATGTGCATGTGTATAATAAATTGAATGGACACACATAACTTGAGCATTTTCAAGAATTCTTTCACCAAATTTTCAAAATGGCCTTTTGGGAACCACATATCATGAACACTGGCACTGTTATTTCATTAATCGGTCCCGAAAGTTGATTTTGCAAAGTGGTCGCGCTATTCTGCCAACAGATGTGAAAACATGTTTCGGCAGGATGTGAAAAATGACAGCTGTATACTGTTCATGAGGAGGTGTGAAAAATTGGAAATGTTGAAAATCTGGAATGAAAATATTAAAAATTGTCGGAGTTACGCATGTTCATAGAACCTTCGCAAAGCACACTCATAACATGGTCACTTTTTTGAATTATTTCACTAGATTTTCAACATGGAGATTTTTAGACCTCCCCTAATGAACACTTGCACTGTGATTTGTTAATCCATCACAAAAGTTGATTTTGCACAGTGACCGTGCCATTCTGCACCACTGGTGCAAAAACACATTTTGAGCAGGATGTGAAAAATGAGAGCTGTACTGTTCATGAGGGGGTATGAAGAAATGGCAATATTGAAAATCTGGAGTGAAAATATTAAAAATTGATGAAGTTACGAGCATGCGTTTAAACTGCGCAACGCATGCTTGTAACACAGTCATTTTTTGGACTTTTTGCACCAAATTTTCAGCATGGGGTTCTTGGGACCCCACCTCATGAACACTGGGACTGTCATTTCATTAATCAGTCTCAAAAGGTGATTCCTTGTCGAGACCATGAAATCACCTTTCTGGACCAATTAATGAGATGACATTGTCAGTGTTCATGAGGTGGGGTCTCAAGAACCTCAAGTTGAAAATTTGGGGTCAAAATTCCTAAAAATGGCTGAGATATCAAGATAAGTTGAAATCCCCATTGACAGCCATTATACGGTTTACCTTGATTCCTTTAGTTCGCGGTTCACCTTTGAAGAGTGCAGACGTGTCCCGGTCCAGAGAAGATCGCAGCTGCTGACCTCCAGAGGTAAGCATGGGATAAGGTGGAGAAAGGGGAGGTGGGTGCAAAGAGGAAGGGTCGGAATGGGGGAGGGGCATGTTGGGAGATGACTAGGGACCATTTTCTTTTTCCAGGTTTAAAAAAAAAGACGTTGGGGGACTGTTCTCTTTTTTACAGGTACATTATACATTTGGGGACAATGGGAGAGGGCTACCCAGTGTCCCACACTGTCAGGGGGAGTGGGGCTACTGCCAATGTAGGGATTGGGCACCCCACTGATGGCAAACATATGGGGAGGGAACAGCAACACTGCCAGGGGGACATACTGGGAACACTGGGAGTGGGCTCACCAGTGTTCCACAGCAATAAATGGGGATTTTATACACAGCTGGGGACACTGGGAATGAGCTACCCAGTGTCCCACACTGTCGGGGGGCTGCTGCCAACATGGGGATTGGGCATCCCGCTGTCAACAAATCTTAGATCAAGAGGGCACACTGCTGGGTGGTGGGGGGCTACTGCCGACACAGGGATTGGGCACTCCACTCTCGGCAACCTTAGATCAAATGAAGGGGATGGGGGCCTGTTTCTGTTGACCTGGGGAAGAGTGTTTTTGGGGGGTTTTTGGAAGCTGCTGTTGCATGACTTCCCCTTTCACTCCACAAACTGATTAATTGTTTACTGATGTGGGCTTCATGCAAATTAAACGACCGAAGCCCTTTCTGATTGGAGTGGCTTCAGTCCTTTGAAGTGCATGACCTTTCAGTCCAATTAGCAGAGAGCTGCATCAGGACCACACCGAGTGGTTATTGGTGCAGACTGCTGAGCCCATTACAAGCCCCTGGATTTGTGTATTGCCATGGGATCGGCAGTGACACACACTCAAAATCCCATATTGCAACAATACGTTGGTTTGTGCATGTGTGAAACCAATGTAAAACTACAAACACCCTATAAGGGGTGAGGGTACAAAGGAATCTCCAGGTAATACAGGGAGAATAGAAGCTGAGAATGCTGGTAGTGGTGCAGTGCAGTGGCTGTGAGGCAGATGTTTTCAGGGGGACCTTCTGGAGACTGTGGTGCTGCTCCAGCTGCACACACCTATCTGATCTGAGGAGGAGATTGCTAGACTCCAGGCTGCATTGGCTAGGATTCAGGGGACCTCTACCCTCACCCAGAGGCCACCAAGTCTGCCACCATTACCTCAGAGGATGCCATGAAGGAGGAATGGCTGGACTATGGTTGGCATAGGAAAGGAGGGAGTGGTGGAAAAGAGGCATATTTCTCAACCAGTACCACTACAAGGGTGAGAGTGGTGGAAAAGAGCAATATTCCTCATCCGGTACCACTACAAAATTCCTACGCCACTCTGGCAGGGCAGGACTGCCAGAAGGAAGCAGCTACAGTAGTGACCAAGAGGAATCTGGGGGCCCTCAACAGTGAAGATCTGAAAGGAGTGTGCTAGAGGACCCCAGAGGAGGAGGACGAGGAGGAGGAGGAAGCAACATCTGGTGGGGGATGCAATTGTGAGGGGGATAGATTTGGGAATAGGAAAGAGGGTGGAGAGGCAGGTTAGGTGCCTACCCAGTGCCATGGCTGGGAGGGATGGGAAGCAGATCCTGGGGATCATTAAAGCAGCAGGACAAGAGGGAGAGCTGGATGTCATTGTCCACCTGGGGACTAATATCCTCATTAGGAATGGGGCTTGGATAGTGCAGGTGGGTTTAGGGAGCTGGGGAGGGGTCTTAAATAGGTAGCTCATGCAGTGGCTTTTGCTGAGGTGCTGCTTGTCTATGACGGGACAGGAGAGGGAAGTCTGTACCAGGGGCTTCAACTCATGGCTGAAGGAATGGTGCAGAGAGGAAGAGTTTAGGTACACTGGAGACTGGGAACCCACCTGGGAGGATATGGGCCTATACAGTGGTGATGGCATGCATCCGTCCGGGAGGGGGAACTGCAGTCCTCAGGGGATGGTTTAAATGTTACTTCGATGAACATTTAAACTAGCCAAGGGGGGGTGGCAGAAGGAATCAGGGAGCCAGAAACTTCCCACCCACAGGCTGAAGTAAAGAGTAAGGAGAACCAAAGGAGAGAGAGGAATCCCTCAGGGCAGAAATTAAGAAAGGTAGCAGGGTGGTAGAGATAAAGCCGGTAAGGAACGGGAACTTTAAAAAGAGAGGTGGGAAGGAGGGAGGCCAAAAGAGAAAAAAGGGAGGCAACAAGCAGAGTGGAAGAAAACCTGGAAGACCAGATGTGTGAATGCTGGAAGTCTAGTAAATAAGATTCCAGACCTAAAGGCCATCATGGCAGAGGCTGACCTGGATATTATGGCCTTTACTGAGTCACAGTGCACTGAAAACCATGACTGGAGCATGGCCATACTGGGATATACTCTGTTCAGGAAGGAGAAGGTGGGAAGGAAAAGAGGGGGTGTGGTGCTGTATGTAAGGGAAAGAATAAAAGTCATGGAGATACAGAGAATACAGGGGAGGCAAAGGTACTATCAGTAACCCCAGAGATGGGGAATGGAATCACTGTTCACATTGGAGTAATCTACAGACCTCTAGCACAGAGGGAAGAATTAAATGAGGTGCTGGTGGAAGCCATTGGCAAGATGGCAGAAAAGGGGAGGTGCTGCTGGTGGTGGACGTCAACCTACCAGATGTGGATTAGAGCCTTCCAGCAGCAGATTCAGCTAGAAGCAGGCATATTCTGGACTCTCTCTGCAGGGGGCATTCCTCAGGCAACTTGTCAATGAACCCACTTGTGATGGTGCAATACTGGACCTGGTACTCATTGACAGGGACAACGTTGCAGATGTCAAGGTAGAAGGCCACTTCAGGAGCAGTGATCACCATACAATGTGGTTCAATACAAGGATGGCTGCAGAATCAAACCACACAAGTGTCCTGGATTTCAGGAGGACAGATTTTAAAAAGATGGGGGAATGCCTCAGGGATGACTTAGCAGGGGTGGGTGACCTGGATGGGGTAGTGGAACAATGAACAAAGGTAAAAGGGAGCATAATAAAGGCAACAAACCTCTGCATCAAACAAGTGAGGAAAAGCAACAGGAAAACAATACTGCTGTGGTTCTCAAAAGAGGTGGCTGAAAAAGTAAAAACTGAAAGGATAGCATTCAGATGGTATAAGGAGATGCAGAGGGAGGAGGATAGGGAGGTGTATTTAATGAAACAGAGGGAAGAGAAAGCCATAAGGAGCGTAAAGGTACACACTGAAGTGAGAATAGCCCAGGAGGTAAGGAAAGGGGACAAGACATTTTTAGGTATGTCAATGAAAAGGGAAAGATCAGGGGTGGGATTGTAAGGTCACAAAGGGGGGAGGGGCTGTGCAGAGGTTGACCAGGAAATGGCAGACATCCTGAACAAGTACTTTTGTTCAGTGTTCACAGAGGAGGAGGAAGAAGAAGAGAAGGGGCCACAAAAAAGTAATAAAAGCATTGCAGGGAGGGAGGTGGACACTAGTCCTTTTTTGGAGGCAAGAGTCCTGAAGGGATTTCCTAATCTGAAGGTGGACAAAGCAATGGGACCAAATGGGGTGCATCCAAGGGTACTAACGGAGCTCAGGGAAATACTGTCTGCACCTCTGACAGTTCTATTTACAACTCACTGGAAACAGGAGTGAATCTGGAGGATTGGATTCCAGGAGGATAAATGTGGTCCTACTATACAAAAGTGGTAGCAGGGAGTAGGCTGGCAATTATAGGCCAGTCAACCTGACATTGGTAGTGGGACAGTTAATGGAATCACTGCTGAAGGAAAGGATTGTTGAATATCTTGAATTCATATGGCTACAAGACCGAAGCAGTATGGTTTCATGAGGTTGGGGGTGGGGTCATGTCAAATGAATTTGGTAGATTTCTTTGGGTAACCAAGGAAATAGATCAGGGTAGAGTGGTGGACATGGCCTACCCAGATTTCAGTAAGGCATTCTACACCATTCCACACAGGAGACTAGTAAGCAAGCTGGGTAGCTTAGGAGTGGGCCCAAAAGTAAAAACTGGATAAGAAATTGATTAGTGGATAGGCGATAGAAGGTGGTGGTAAATGGAGTTCACTCTGAGGAAGGGAGGGTGACCAGTGGGGTGCCTCTGGGATCAGTGCTGGGATCGGTCCTCTTTAATGTCTTTATAAGTGATGTTACAGAAGAGCTGGAAGGGGAGGTCTTCCTCTTTGCAGATGATACCAAAATCTGCAATAGGGTGGATACTCCAAGGGATGGAAAGGATGAACAGAGACCTGTAAAAACTAGTGGAGTGGTCAAGAGTATGGCAGCTGGGTTTCAGTGTAAAAAAATGCAAAATAATGCGCTTAGGGCACAGAAACCCAGGGACAGAGTACAAAATGGGTGGAGTGGTATTGACAACCAGCAAGCAGGAAAGAGACCAGGGGTAATCATATTGGATGACCTAAAGGTGGCCAGGTGGTACAACAAGGCAGTAAGGAGGGTGAGTGGGATGCTCAGGTGCATAGCGAGAGGTATCACCAGCAGAAAGAGGGAGGTGGTGTTGCCTCTGTATAGTTAGCTGGTAAGACCCCACCTAGAGTATTGTGTCCAGTTCTAGAGACCACATCTCTGGAAGGACATAGACAGAGTGAAGGTGGTCCAGAGAAGAGCAACTAAAATGGTGCAGGGTCTGCATGAAAAGCCCTATGAAGAGAGACTAAAGGACCTCAATATGTACACCATGTAACAGAAGAGGGAGAGGGCAGATCTGATACAGACTTTTAAATATAGGTTCCCAAGAACAAGGAGACATGCTATGAGGCCAGAGGGGGGTAGATTCAGGAGAGATGTGAGGAAGTACTTCTTCAAGGAAAGAGTGTTGGATTCCTGGAACAACCTTCCAGTGGAGGAAGTGAGGGCGAAAACAATGGTGGGGTTCAAGAATGCATGGGATAAGTGCAAAATTATCGGTTCCATGTTAAAAGGGCAAAACAAAAACAGCGCCAACCATATGAGCAAGGACAAATCAGCGGGAACAAATACAGCAAATATCGATAAGAATGAATGTCAAAACAATGACTGCACTATAAAATAAATGCTCACTACCCAACACACAAAAATAACACTACACTACATTTTATGCTGTGGGGGGTGGGGCTTTGTCAACCAAAGCCCCTCACTATAAATAACCAACTTTGAGACTGCACAAATTACAACTACAGTACATGTTAAATACTACCCCAACACACGTTGCCTTTGCTTAATTGATATGGCATTTGCTATTATATGACAGTTGCTCATATGACACTTGCTCATATTGATTCATTCATACTGAGTCGCTCATTTAACGGGATACAAAGATAATCATAGTGGAAAGTAAGGGGGGAAGATCTGTAGATCAGGCACAGTCTGTGGTAATAGTGTAGATAGGCAGAAAGGGCAGACTAGATGGGCTAAGCGGTACTTATCTGCTGTCAAATTCTATATTTCTATGTTTTGAGTGTTTGGTTCTAATTGGTTGGAAACCACTGTGAGTACCACAGCTCCTTTCACGAGCATGAGCATCAGTCTTGGAAGTTTGTACAAGATGTCAATTTGTTGCAGTGTAGCTGTGGATACCACATTCAGTGGCATTTTGTAACCGATACCTTCACAAGCACAATGTTTTGGCATTGTGCTCTCCAAATGGGAATGCAGTAGAATGGAGCATTGGCAGGTCCAGTACAGATTCAGGAGAATGTTTTTCTTTGTAAGCTATAGAGCCAGCGAGAGAAAGCACACAGTCTCATAGGCAATGACACCCTCCCCACTATGTGAACAGAACCCAGTGGATTGTACTTACTGGGGAATACTCAGAGGTTGGGGGTGCCACAGAGGTCAGTTTCAGGAATTGTCTTCTTCAGTATTTAGATTTGTGATACTGGAGTGAGGACCCAGGGGAAGTCGCTTCACAGATGATACAAAGATCTGCATAAGAGAAGACAGTGTGGAGTGGGTAAGAAGTACAGTATGAAGGAGGATATGGAAAGGCTGAAGAAGTGTTTAAGGGATGGCAGTTGAAATTCAGTGCCAAGAATTGCAAGGTGATGCATACAATGGTGAGAAATCAAAGGACTGAATACAGAGTGGAGGACTGCTGTGGAGAGTACAACAGTATAGAGGGATGTAGGAGTAATAATATTGGGCAATTTAAAGGAAAGAGCACAGTGCTACACAGTTTTATAGGGCTGGACAACACCCTGTCCCATTTGTTATGTAGAGAGAGTTAAAATCAAGGATCTAGTCTGTCTTCTCCTACTCTGTCACTTGTCTTTCTCTTGCTTGTCTGATTGCCGAATCAAATGTGTCACCTAGGAATTGGCCACACTGAAGGTCCCCCAGTTTCACTCTGTTTTCACCCTTCCTTCACTTGATGTTAATAGTCGTTCATTGTTACCTTGCTTCTCTATGGTTAAAAAAGTATATATGAATCTGTACAGTATGTGAAACTGTGATCTCTTGGTTTGCAAATGTATATACTTATACTGTTGAAATGAATGCAGAAAGCTATTTGGGTTTCTTTTAAAACTGGCAAACTGTAATACAAGGGGTTAACCCTGAGTTGTATTTTGACCTCTATAAGCTTGTTTGCAGAATTATTAACAGGAAACTAGCTCTGGGACAGGATTCCATAATTGGTTGCACCTGTTAAGGAGACTAATGTACTCTTTAGTCTGGTCCAAGGAAGGTCAATGAAAAAAGCCTTGTTGCATTTCGCAGAAAACAGGAGATGAAATTTACAAGAACAGGATACAGAGGTTAAACTGTCAGGCAAAGATATCTTATAAACAAGAAAGCAATGTTTTGTCTGAGTTAGCAAGACAGATTGAGATTTAAACTGAAGAGTCTCTCAGATGAAGGACTTTGCTTTTTGTTTGTACTGCCTTTGTGAAGTGCTATTCTGTACAACTTTATTTTATTGCTATTAATAAAACTAAATCATTACTTGCAAATTTTACAACTTCTCCTGTTTTGCCTATGCTTCCTGACCTATGCCTCTATGACACAGGGCAATGAAGATGGTGAAAATGACACTGGTATGAAAGGAAGGAGGATTAGCAGCAGTGGGAATGAAGCAATGCTACTACATTATAGGCGCTTTTACACACAGGTCTATGTAACGGAATAACTGTTACAGAAACAGTATTCCGTTACATCCCTTGTGTGTAAAAAGCATTTGTTTCGTTCCCTTGGTGAACGTTCATCCAAACCGCAATCTCTGCTTCTTGTAGTTTGCACGAACGTGTTTTGTTTGATCTGGCTGTGTAAAACAGCCATTCCAGTACCACTGCAGAAACTGCCATTAGAGCAGCAAACTCTGGGGGAACTGAAACAAATGGAGGTGGGATTAGCTGGAATATTCTTAGGGGTGTAAAAGGAAACCCGAGTGCAACAGAGTACATCGGCGCCACACAGGTAATATTTATTTCGTTTTACAAACCTGTGTGTAAAAGCACCCTATAGGTCTCTGGTAAGACCTAGCCTGGAGTACTATGTGCAAATCTAGAGCTCACACTTGAAGAAAGATGGGAACAGGGTGAACATTGTGCAGATAAAGGTAACCAAAATGACAGAGGGGCAGGAGGACAAGATTTATGTGAAAGAGTAGTTAATCTATGCTGTAGTATTGCATTGCATCCTACCAGGCTCCACTTTACATTTTGAGATTTCTCTTCCTCACTATATCAGTTAGCCAGTTATCAGTTAGAGGTGGAAATTGGGCTAAGGAGAGAAAGTGATGACATAAGAGACAATGCCATAGCTGAATCCATAGCTTCAGCCTGTAACATGTTGCCCCGGGGGGGGGGGGTAGTTTATTTTGTTTTGACTAGTATAAACTTTCTTCCTTGAATACACAAACCAACTGCTGCATTCAGGGCTAAAAATTATGTTAAAAATGACAAAATGCTGCAAAAGATGAATTTATTAAGGACAGAAAGAGTGCAGGCTCCAGAGCCCTGGTGCTTCACATCGCAAACTTGATAATTCACCAGGTGGTGGGCTAGTCTTGAGAACAGCTGCTTATGTGCACAGCTTTCAAACAGACAGTCCAAGATCCAAACAATCCGTATGAATGTTACATCCTTCTTATTAGCTTAAGCAGTTGAAGAAAGACTGACTCCACACACACACACATATGCCAGACCATGTAGAGAACATTCACTGTGATGAAAAATAGTGAACAAAGAAAAATGCCAGCAAAAATATATAGTCCCCTAAAACATATGTAACAGATCATGCTCTTTAAAAACATGCACAACAGTGGAAAAATAAAACAAGATCTGGTGGTAAATCTTGGTAAAAAGTTACATCAAGACTCCCTATGAGAGTAACTAGTATAGGCACTAGAACATGACCACTAGAGCGAGGCACAACTCTCAAATAACACACTGCAATTAACGTAAAAAATACACTCAAGTAAAAAAAAAGAATGTGTAATCGACTGAGAATTTGCTTGAGAATTAGCTGCTCTGGTAAAGAACATCTCAGTGTTAATCCTGACTGACTCTGAAAACTGTTACGCCTGCAAAACATATGACACCAAATTTAAATAAGCCATTCAGGTCAATGTAGTGAACAGACAAGCATTGTCAATGCCAAACATATTTGTCTGCATGCTGTTACAAGTTAGACCAACAGTATCTTGAAGCTGTGGCAGAGTTTTCTTCCCCCAGTACCCATTATCTTGTGGACTTTGGGTTTCTCCAGGCTTAACGGTATAGAGATGACAAAATAGTGAACAAAATACTTATGCTGTCTGGTGCAAAGCTTTTTTCCGCTATTACATGCCAGTTCATGGTGGCTGCTTGGTTCCCCCATGTTGCCAGGGACTCAATGCCCCATATAAAGAGATGGAGACTGCTGATGCATACAGAGGACACAAAAGCCCAGTTACAGGGGGTCCCTGTGCAGCCATCCTAGCCCTTAGTCCCCAGTACCTACAGTAAAGGGGCCCCACAGACGTCTTGTCCCAGAGCAGTGTAGGATGAAAAGTGGAGGTTAAATAATTGGGAGCCCCAAAGAAAGCCTGCTTGTCCTTTACTTTTTTATTCCAATGCATCTGGTTTGTACTGTTACTGCTGGTTGCAGCCTGATGTCAAACCTTCATGTTTTTTTTTTTCATTCAATGCCAACTCACAGTGGCCGTTTGGTTTTCTCCACAATATGCAGTGGCCCAGCCATGAGTAAGGGCTGCATGGAAAGCTGTAGAATGGCTGAGTCATTTTGGTTGGGCAACAGTGCAGAGAGCCTTATGGACAGAGGGGACACAGAGGACTGACTCACCATAAAAGAAGAGTGAGAGCTTACCACAATCAGCGGTCTGTATGATTCTTCTCTTAGTCCCTCTCAGTGAATTGGTGCTGTTTTTTTCCCTCAGTTTTTTAGTACTCATTACGGTGGATTGGGTTGATCATCTGCAGTTGTCTGTATGGCACAGAAACAGATCCAGATGGTGACAGGTTGAGGCAACAGGTCAGAATAGGCCCCAGAATTTTTGACAGCAGTATGTGGGACAACAGGTCCCCTGCAACATTCAGAGATGGTTGAGAGTGGTAGTGGTAGTGGCATCCAGTGAGTCTGGTTGCTGGATCTGGGTTGGTGGTATTGAACTTCTGGTGGCAAAGAAGGAAGAAGTAATTAAAAGGAGTTTCTGTATATATGTTAAAGCAAGGCCAGTTGACAGCACTGGAAGATGCTGAAATGGTGCCAGCAACTGAGAGTGGAAGATGTGAAGTACAGGGTAGCACGTCAATTGCGTGATGCAATAACAGCGACGTCAATTTGGGTGATGCTATTATAGTGACTACAATTACAGCACCCTGAAATATGGGCAACTACCATTAGGGTGACTAATGTATGCCCCCTCTCTGAGGTGCTATGACCTCAGGGTTGGTTATTTTAGCAAGGGGTGGTGCGGGGGCAAAGCTCCCCACATATGGGGTCGGGGGGAAGCCCCCACGAAAAAAACATTTTGGAAACGTCGCCCATATTTCAGGGTGCTGTAATTGCAGTTGCTATAATAGTGTCACCTGAACTGGTGTTGCTATTATTGCGTCATGCAATTGACATGGAACTGAAGTACAGAGAGGGAGAGATCAGGAGTTTGTTTATTTTTGTATGGAGACAGGGTTGATAAGAAGGGGAAGCAGGAGGTGTGCGACATGGCCAAAAACCAAGGGTGGGATAAAAAACATGCAGAGGGAGCAGGCTGTGCTTTTTAATTTTGTTAAAACTTAGTGCATGTCTGGGACTGGGGCTAGTGGAGCACTTGGGAGACAGGTGGTTGTTTGGCAGCATGGGGTTGGTTTCTGAGTGCAGGCATCAGAAGAGTGCTGCCACTGGCCAATTAAGGAATCCAAAGCAGGATGATAATGAAGCTGCTCAGCTGCTTTCTGAGCAGTGTCATGCAGATGAAAGGATCGAACCACTTTGTGATAGGAGTGACTTGCTCCTTTCAATTACACAAAGTTTCTACACCAAAAGTGAGAACACTGAGCTGTCATTGTCGAGCCCCCTGACACCTGAGCTGCAATGGACCCGACAGTGGCTCACTTCTGAAACCCATTATTGTAACAATATGTTAGCTTTGTGCATGTGCAAGCAAACATAAAAAAGGAGACAAAAATGAAAAGAAATGAGGGGGAATGGAAAATGAAACAGGTGAGTGGAAAGCAAGGTACTACAAGGTAATGTTTCAGGGGAAAACAGAAGAGGGGAAATAAAGATCTAAAACTGTTCATGAAATCTTGACAAACAGACTCAAAAATGGTAATGTATAATAATTATCCCGGATAAGAACTTCTTTATTCCAGAAAGACACATAAACAAAAAGGCTTACTTTTATTACTTGGTATGAAAGAACAGAAGAAGGCCAGAGCCCATTGAGACTGTTTATTTATTTTTGTTTTTGTTTTTTTTGACCGGGTAAGTGCACTAGAAAAATCCTGCCTATTTTCAGGCACTACCCGGGGGAGGGGGATACAGATGAATGCCAACTGACCTTGATCCAGATTAAGCTGTTGGTGGTATGAATGAGGGAAATTTGGCCAGGACACTGGGGAAATTCCCCTACTCTTTTCGATAAGTGCCATGGGATCTTTAACATCCACCTGAACTATCACCAATCCAGGCAGATGGGACCTCGGTTTAACGTCTCATCCGAAAGATGGCACCTCAGAAGTACAGCACCACTCTCATGCTGCACTACAGTGTCAGTACTGGGATATTAACCCAAGTGCCAGATGTGGGAACTGAACCCACAGCCCTATGATCTCCCGGACTCAGAGGTGAGTGTGCTACCTACTGAGCCACTGACATGTTCCCCACACTATGTGTGACATTATTTATCTATTATCCCTACAGGCTTGTAAATATTATTGCTGGAACTAAGATTACATTGGGGACACAACTGGCAATCCAATGAGTTACGGTACATTAACATTCTTTTTACCTGTCCACGGTATAATAACTTCTGAACAAAGTGACTTGGAGATTTTATAAACAAAATGGGCTGAATTTTCAAAGGAGGACGCAGGGTGTGCATCAAGCATTGTGTCCAACTCTTTTTTTTGGCACAGCTGTGCTAAACACCTTTGCTGCAATTGCACCTTATTTTAGTAGGTTGGTGCAGCGGTGAGAGTTTACACAATTTACAGCAGCTTGTGCTAAATATTTGGCACAAGCCCTGTGAAAAGGGTACCCAGGATTGTCACAAGCTTGACCAGCAAGAAACTGGTCTAACTTGTGGCAATCAGCACCCAGGATAAAAAATCCAGGTCACCGGCTGGGAGAATGTCGCAAGCTCCATATGCCATATGTTTAGCACTCCTGGGGCTTCCGGCATTTGGCACCTTTTGAAAATCCAGCCCATGTATTTGTCTTTGGAAAAAATAGCCTTCTAGTTTCTTAAGTCTAATCATTGGACCTCTTGCTAAGACTTGCATTGTATATAAAAGTGGGAATGAAAGAAAAGGCTGATCATGACAAACCTGAACAAAGTTTCTTCTGATATTCGATGATTGCATCATTAATTTTACTGTATTTGGTGGAGATTTTCAATGTATTTCATTTTAATTAAAGTATTTTAGGTGTATTTTTGATATTTTAATGTCTTTCTGATAAGACGAACAATAAACTTTGCTACCTGCCTACCTACAACTGCAATAACAATGGATGCAGTAAAAGCCTTTGCCAGGCTTAATTGAAGTTCTTTAGTCCTTGAAAAACTAAATTTTGGCAATATGTTTTCAGGCTAGATGGGTCTTTAATTCTCTTTCCCGACAGCTCAAGTTAAAACAAATGGTACTGTTTCAGACTCTTTCTCCATGGCGGGGGGGGGGGGCACACATGATGAAGGTGCCTATTATCATCATTATTATTCGCAGCCAGCATAGAACCCTTAGCTTAGGCTCTGAGAGAAGACCCTAGAATACAAGGAGTAAAAGTGCAGAGAGCAGTGGCAAAAATGTCATTTTACGCCAAGAATAGCTTGACTTTTCTGGAATGCTTATCTAACAGTTTTCCATTTCTCAGATCATTATTTGAGAATTACAGTAAAAAAATTCTGAATTTAAAGTGAATAAAGATAAATTTGAGGTATTCTATCTGAACAGCCCTATGACAGATACTTTGAAGCAATTAATAGTTTATAAATGAGTAAAAAAAGACAGTTTAGATACTTGGGAATAATACTACTCACATGTCCCACTATTTATATAAAGGTATTTATGGGAATTTAAACAAGAGAATTTTTTTAGATATATGTAGACTGGATATGCTAGCTTATCCCTCTGTCACAGAATTGAGTCTGAAAATAAACATTTTACCTAGGTTTATAGTCTGATACCAGGCCCTATCTATACCCATTACTAGAAAATGCAGGCTAGACATTTCTAAAGCTATAAGTAAATTTATATGGAATGACAAGAAATCCAGATGGAATACTTCAAGGAAATAAAACTAGGTAGGAGAGTGAGGTCTCCCTGATTCTTTCACTGTCTGCATTTCAAAACTTCCACTCTTCAAACTGCCTTCTCCTTCCATCTCCACTCCCTCTTGAACAACCTGTCTCTTTAGCTCTGACTACCCTCCCTATCCATCTTTTTCAACATCCATTAAAGCTTCAGTCTGCTCCCTCCAGTGGCTGCTCCTGACTGTGTTAGACCTTTCCATATTTTTACCCAGTTCAGGTTAATCTACATTACTTTTGCCTGGGTGACAGTTTTTGCCCTATTCACAGTCCAACCTTGTGTTTATTAAACAGTCCATTTAAATCCATTGGCTAGTTTGCACTCCTTTCTGTATGTTTCCCATTTGTAAATTCCTGATGCATTGTATTATAGATATGATATAGATAGTTATAGATCTGACATGGCCTGGCTGAAGATGTCACATTTATCTTCATGACAGGCTAATGATATTGTGATATCTCATGAATGGCAAAGCCATGAGTGAGATATCTTAATATCAGTGGCCTCAAATGAAGATAAATGTGATATCTTCAGTCAGGCCATGTCATATTCTATTTATACAGATGTGTATCTTTTTGGATTAAAGTGAGAAATAGTGCAGTAGTGCTGTCTGTTAACATGTTTCACAATGTCAGTTTCTTTTATAGTGGTCCCAGGCTTGGTGTTGAGAGGGAGGATACAAATGTTAGTCAGTCACATTTTCCTTTTACACATCATTGTGATTGGCTAGTTCTGTATGTTGCTACTCTCCGGCTGGTTAATGATACCATGGGCATTGCAAAAGGTGCTGCTGGAGTTCAGATTACATAGCTGAAAGAATGCACTATGGCATAGTGCACCAAAAAAAATATCATGGTGTCATACTGCATCATGAAAAAAATGTTAATAGCTTTCCATGTTGACTATGATAGCATGTTTTATGTTGCAGGTAATCCTAAAACATATGTCGTAGAAGTAGACGTATTTTATTTTGTCAGTCTCACACTGTTTGCTACCTGCACTATATTGTGTTAATTTGAACTGTTTTATTGTCTGTACTATTTTATTTCATCTGTATTTGTTGCCCCTTATACCTTCCCCCTGGTCACACCTGGCTGTGGCATAGACTGGGGGCAGGCTGCTCCCCTTCCCCCCACCAGGACGTGTAAACTGGAGACATTTTAAGCATCTTACACAGTGTGTTTAAAAAAATCACAGAGTTCAGGAATTTCTTTGGGGGTGTTGGTTCCTTTCTGCAGCCAAGAAGTCACCAACAAGGCACACAGGGAGAGACAGCAATAGCACACATTCTGCCACTCTGGTGACTTGTTCAACTTTTTTTTCTAAATGTTGTAAAACAAAGCTATGATTGGCTTTTTGACTGTTGCTCAACAGACCACCAGGCATCCAGCCCACTGAAGTTCTTGGGCAGTGGGTGGAGTCAGAGATGCTAGTGCCTCTGAAAGTGGGTTGAGAGCAACCAGCTGTCTAGAGTGCAATATATGGTGAAAGGGAGCAGTTGGGCTCCATTTTACAGCTGGTTATCGTCTCTCAGTGAAACAGTAGCAACCCACAGCCAAGCTAAATGTGAGAGGCTTAGCTGAGCCAAAACTACAGGTACCACCTTCTGGCCATGAACTAGGCTATCTCAATCCAGAAAATGTGGGTTCCCTCCCAGTATAGCATATATCAGTAGGGGGCTGGTGGATGGACGGCCATAGTCAGCAAATGAAAAGAAATGGCCAGCCATACCTGATAAAGGTGCCAAATTTATTTTTTTTTTCTTATTTTTTCTTTCAATAAGAGCCTTGTAACCCAACATTTCACCTTAATAGGTTTCTTCAGGGGAAGGATATGTTTGTGAACAAATATAAAGTCTTTTATTATATGATTAGACAGTATAGCATCATTTGTATTTAACGTTTTTCAACAATTTGCTCATGCAGTTTTATTTCATGCCACTAGGTGGCGGATGCCTAGAGCCACTGATTCATGTTTTATATTCTTCTGGTCTCACATGATTAGAATCTTTTTATATAAAAATTCTATATTCAGCATTTAATTCTTATGTTCGATATAAATTATATATTGAACATAAGAATTAAATGCTGAATATATAACTTTTGTATTTGAATACATAGGATAAATAAGAAAGTCCTACTGCATGCAAGGAAAAACTGTTAAAAACTGTACCACTATATCTATTTAATTTAAGGTATGTGTGTTTTTAAAAACATGTAAGCAAAGTGGTAGATAATACTTTAAATGAAATAGAATCAATATTGAATTTCCTTAGTGTTGGGTGTTTAAAGTTGTATCTGAAAGGTATGTGAGGGGTCATCAGACACTAAACTTCTGCTAATGTAACTGCTGCATAACTTTCATTTATTTTATTTTATTTTTGTGTATATAATGCATTTATATAAAAAGATTCTAATCATGTGAGACCAGAAGAAACATGAATTAGTAACTCTAGGCATCCGCCACCTAGTGGCATGAATTAAAATTACATGAGAAAATGTTGAACGATGTTAAATACTAATGATTATATACTGTATAATCATATAATGAAAGACTTTATATATGTTTACAAACAGATCCTTCCCCTGAAAAATCCCATTAAGGTGAAACTTTGGGTTACAAGGATCTTTTTGGAAAAAAAAAATAAGAAAAAGAAAAAACTTTTACCAGGCGTGGCTGGCCATTTCGTTTCATTTGCTGACAGTGAACTAGGTTACCCAGTAGTAGAACCATGGTTTAGCACATGGATGACCTGGTGGTTTTGTGGCCTACTTGCACAAGTTGCCCCAACCTGAGATGTTCCTCCCACTGAATGTCTCACTCCCAGTCTTAGCCACAAAGTGCCAGACTGACCCATCACCTCCCACAACAACAATGTAAGAGAGAGCAAAAACAGTGTCTGAGGGAGTGGTCTGTCTTGAGTGGGAGGATGCCCACTAGGTATAGGCAGAGTGCAGAGTCAGATTTGATCATCATTAGAGGGGCAGCGATCTGGGCAGAGCTCTCTGTATGGGTATGGTGCAATAGACAAGTCAGTGAGTGAAAGTCTGAGTCTGCTGCAAAGGAAGGAATGACTCCAGATGGAGTGAGGGAGGATTGAGGAACAACTTGGTGAAGGAGTGGAGTGGGACTAGACATATTCCATTTATTAAAGTAAAAAAAAAAAAAGAACAGAAAAAAACACATTGATCAGGCAGTCTGTGGTGGTAGTGGAATGGACTGGCTTGTGGGTAGAAATGTGAAGGAGTCAAGGATGCAGCAGGCAAGCAGGAGACAATGAAAGAGACTGCAGGTGCCTATATACTTCTATAGCCTGCCCTGCTTACTTTAAAAAAGCCAGGCAGAAGCTGAACAGAAAAGAAAGTGGTGGTCAGGAGAGCGTTCATGGAACTAGAGGAAAGAAGGATTCATTTGGGAGGAAGAGGCCAGGAGACTACTAGAGAGAGAGAAGAACAGCTAAAGTAGTAGCAAAAGTGAAAAGAAGGCCAGGAGCCCTCTTATCCAAGCCTAACTCACCAAAAAAGAGACAAAATAAGGCTTAATTTACAATTTCACTGTCAGACTGCTCAGACAGTAATTAAAAGAACAAGAAAACAAAAAAAGACAACTGGAAGCTGGGGGAGGACACTAGGAATGAAGCTACCTTCTGGACCTCTGGCAAGAACCTGGATCTGATGAGCTGCAACCAGCCACTATCGTCACACTGACAGAGAGAAAGAGAGACACCCATTCTGAAAGGACACATTTCCAAGTCTTGCTTCATGTACAGATCCTAGAGATCAGACAGAGGACTGGAGACTAGAGCAGAAGCGCTCGTAGTCTGGACAGGACAGTGTTAAGGTAAGAAGCACTGGAGCCAGACTTTTAAAGACCCCTGAAATTGACACAAGTGTGGGAAATCTGGGTCTTCACTTGAGAAGCCACAGTTTTTCTTGCATGCACCATATTTTCTAAAATGGAACCATTTACATCTGGCTGCATGATTTATGGCAGCTTGCAGCCATTTGTTGGTGCAGCTGTGCCAAAAAGTTATGCCTGGTAGGAACGAGCATAGCATCATCTGCTGCTGTGTCTGCTGACAATTGGAATGTCCATCAAAGTGGAGATTTTTTTCTGCACTGGTGGGCTGCAGCATGGGACTTAGTCCCATGGACATTTTTGGCCATTTGAAACTCTGGTCCCTTGTCTTGTGACAATTATAAATCATGTATTTTTTTTGCTGTAATAAAAGTAAATGGTGAAGGCGGTAACTAGTGAGGACCTCTTATACAGCAAAGAACTTCATGAGCATCAGCCTTCCAATGTATGAGAACTCCAGTATTTCAGTTTTAAATTCTGTGAGTTCTTAGTTCTCAAACTCACATCATTCTGTGGTGAACCAACAGTACAAGTTGGCAGCTACACAATACAGTGACAATACATGCCTCTCCCCAAAAGTAATCATAAAACATAAAAGGGTGGAAAGTGGAGTAAAACAAAATCTTTTTCACCTTGTCTCCACTCACTCTATTCTCGGATCCGCTGGCCATGTAATTTGAACTATGTTTTTACTTTCACTCTGACAGTGTAACAGATGTAACACCAGGAAATTATTTTTTTATTTTATTTTTTATTTTACTAGTTATAAGAGATGTTGCAAACTTTTAATCTATCGGTGAAGTTAGTGTCAATCTGCAGAAATTTGCGTTTTGCAAAATTTGAGAATTCCTTGGGAGATGCATCAACTTTACCAGCATTTTTTTTTAATATTGAAACTCTACCCCCTCTTCACTGTGCTGTAAAATCGCCCCTCTCCCCCACCCAATAGTGATAGATTCCTTACCCTCCCAACCCCAACTGGCACTGCAGCTTTCTCCCTCTTTTCCCTTACCCTGGCAAATTGCAGTACTGCTTCCTGCATGATATACAGAGTGCATCCAAAAAATGTAATTCTTTCCCCCCAACCATGCACCAAACACACTCATCCTGCCTCCTCCCATTCAAGTCCCACTGTCACATAAAATGCACCCAGTCTCCTACCCAACCCCTCTCTGGTCCCCACCACATGTGTTCCCCATCAGCACCCACAAAAAACAACTTGCAATAATGAAAATGGTCCCCCAGTGCAAAGTGTCTGCTCTGTTCAGTGTTCATCTTGTATTATTGCAAATGAATGAATAGTGACATCTTTGCTCCTAGTGAAATGTGATTGGCTAGAAATTCAGCCAATTGTAAAACAGGATTTGATTCACATGAACAGAGCCTGATGGACCAGTTTTCCCAAAGTAGAGGAGTGTTGGGTCCTGCAGTCTCAGTGCCAGTGGCCTGGATCTTTCTGAGCTGGGAAGGTAGGCAGGGCAAATGGGAGGTGGGTGTTGTACCACACCTGCCCATTGATGTAATTATGGGAAATGACTTTGATAGTCACACCAATATTTTATTTATTTATGTATGTATGTATGTATGCATGTAGAGATGCAGAGAAATTTTATTTCACTGGTGAAATTATGGTGAAATCGCCAATTTTGTCTAGCAAAACATTTTGCAAAAATGATGGCCTTTCGGTGAAATTTCACTGGCAAAATTTTGCTGCCAATTTTGCCTGTGCATCTGAGGTGAAATGAGGTGAAATTGGGCATTTCGCTCTGCTGGTGGTCACATGGTTGAGTCTAAACAGGCAGTAAGTGAGTGGTTCATTTCCTGTGCTATATATCTTGAGGAAGCAGGTAGCATTCATACTCCCTGTGACTGCAGACTGCACTTTTACACCTAAATTGCTTAATGTGTGCTATTTTTTTCCTAGCTTTTTCTTGTTTGTCTTTTGTCATAGTTCATATTTTAGTACCCCGTGATTGTGTTTGTGTGTGTGATCCCACCTCCCTGGCTCTCTCTGAGTCTCTATCTCTGTTTTTTTTTGTTTGTTTGAATTGGAGGTGATTGTGGATTGTGGACACAATGGAGAAGGGTGAAGACAGTGGGGCACCTGTACACACGTTTCAACTAAACATCACAAATGAAATGCCACAGCAGGAGGCTTTTTGCTCCAGCACCTGCACCCAGCAGCAAACTGTGCCCCCTCACCAGTAGCAGTTGGAGACAGTGCCCTCTCCCCAGCACCAAGAGGATACTGTTCCTCCACCCAGGCAACAGGAGACTGTACCCCCTCCCAAGCAGCTGGAGGAGTCAGTGACTGGGGCATTATCTGCTGCACCCCTCCATAGCCCTATCATCCCCAAAGTTCTCCTGGCTGGGATTTTTTTCTGCTTAATATTGGTTGGTGACCCAGTGGTCACCTGCAATCTATATGAGCAGGAAATGCATTGAGGAAAGTGTGGATCCCACCTTGGAACAATTGGCCAACATAGTTCCTGGTCCACTACTGCCCAGTGCAATGGGACCTCAAATTGCGGGAGGTGGCAGCATCAACAAGTGCAGCTGTGGGGAGCAGTGCGGTCATAAGCACTGAAGCGGGTGAGCAGGAGGGAGGCATGGCTGGACCAGTTAAATGTCCTTGCCATGCTCACTGTACCAGAAAACAGCAGCAGTCAGTAACATCAAGACCCCTCCAGGCCCCCCCATCCAAAGCCAGTAGCATAGGCAGCCCCTTCCCTGCCAGCAGTGCCAGTGACACAAGCAGAATTATCAGCTGTCCTGTCTGAAGTCCAGCATCTCCGACAGGAGTTAAATGATTTCAGACAGGAATTTAGTGATGCCCAGGGGGAGATTTCTAAATTGCAGTGTGATGTTGACAAAATCATGTGCATCCTGTCTGAACTCCATGGTGGCCCCACTGGCACTTACTGTGGCAGCACAAATTAATTTCTTTCTTGTTTTCATTTTTCTATCCTCCAATCTGTTGTTTGTATGTTCCCACTACAAAAAAAATAAAAACCAAAAAAATGCTATTCTATCCCTTTTAATCTACATCCATTCCCTAAGTCCTCTTGTTTCGCTATTTTGTATGTAAAATAATTTTATTGACCATTGCTGTTGTTTGTTACTGTCTTAAGCTTCCTATAGAATTCAGTCCCTTTTCTTGTCCTCCGGATCCTGCCTATCATTTGTTATGCTTATTCTGTACCGTGTCCATGCACCCCTCCTTTAATAAACACCTTATTCCCTTATTATTTGTGATGTGTGTTACTTCTTAGAGCTGGTTATACCTACAAGATTCCTTTTAACAACATAATGATGTGTAATGCAGTTGCATTCCCTATATATTGAGTTTGCAAATGAAATGCTGGCTCCTGCCAAAGGCTGTTGACCATCTGGGTCTTGTGCACAGACTAGTGTGCATTTTTTTGAAATTCAAATACCTTGTGTGAGTTGCTTCTACTCAAAGTTAGATGTGCTCACCACAGCACATGTCCATAAGGTGCTCATTCTTTATTTGATTCTCTACTGTGGCAAGTAAACAATGCAAAAAGTGTTTCCATATAACCAAGTTAAAAACACACACACTCCCTCAAGGCAACATCATTTCTTATATATATCATGAAGTACGGTGCCTTGAGAGAGCGGGCTTTTTTTATCTTAGTTACATGGGAGCATTTTTTATATTGTTTGTATACCACACTGTAATAAAGAAAGAGCACTTTATGGATATGTGCTTGTGGTGATTGCTTTTTACTTTGAGTTGAAGCAACTCGCATGAGGTATTTGAATTAATAAAAATACAGACTCACAGGGCCCTAATGGCCCACAGTCTTCGACTGGTGCTGGCCTTTCCTTTGCAAACTCCATATATGGGGAATGCAAATGAATTGCTGGTCAATGTTATATTTTGTTAAAGTTATGCTGAAGGTGTCACCTGCTCTTTATCATGTTTCCTCCTCCTATCCACAAATGTCAAGTATTGTGCCTATTAAAAAACTGTTTCACAATGCTATGTGATGTTGCATCACATATTGTTGTGTGCAACATTAAGAATATGTAACACATCTCATGCCAGCACTGAAAATGTGCCCCAGAAGGCCAGAATTCCCAAAATGTTTCCCAAAAAATATTACAGTAAATTCAGACATAAATCGGGTGTCAGACATGCAGTTACATGGTTCACATGCACCATCAAGACCCAAATCTTCTGTTTCCTGCTCCATTTCTAATGATTTTCAGACCTCACTGTGGTGGTGCCACTGCCTAACATGCCCCTCAAGTCCCAAAATATTTCCCAAAAAATGTTAGGGTAAATCCAGACCAAAATTGGGTCATTGTCGTGTTGTTATATGGGTCTGTCCATGAAAAGGGGTTACCAAAGTGTGACATGGGAGTAAAATTTTCAAATTAACCATAGACGAACTGTATAATGCAGGTTAAGATACTATGACCCATATATGAACAAATCACAATGTTTTAAGATAAAAAAAATTTAAGGTTCCCAAGAAAAATGGGGTCTAGTGTGATGATTGTAACAAGACACTCTGTGATGAGTGTAACAATACACACCACACACCATGGTGAGTGTAACAAGACACACCACACATCACTGCAAGTGTAATAAAGGGCGACCATAGATGAATTGTGTAATACAGGTTAAGATACTATGACCCACATGTAAAAAAAATCGCAATGTTTTAATGTAAAAAATTTTAAGTTTCCCAAGAAAAATGGGGTCTAGTGTGATGACTGTAACAAGACACATCGTGATGAGTGTAACAATACACACCACACACCATGGGGAGTGTAACAAGACACATCACACATCACTGCGAGTGTAATAAAGGGCATCACACAACTTTTATTGAGTAAAATGGTTTACTTATGTAGAATGAAGGCTTTTTAAACATGGAATTACATTAAACAACAACATGTTTATTATAATTACGCTACTTCAAACTATTCTACGTGGCACGGAACACTCAAGACCATTAGGCAGGAGAGGAATAGACACTCAAGGCCATTTGACAGTACGAAGGAGTCAGCATGCACACTCCACATGATCCTTCAGTCAAGGGAGAGGCATGGAACACTCAGGACAATTTGACAGAACAAAATATGGGATATTATAAAAAGGCTTTCAGAAATGCTGCATTCTGATTGGCTGTTAGGAGTCCAAAAGCCTTACAATAATCCCTGTTACACTGTCATGTACAGCCTGATCACCATGGCATACATTTTTACAATTACAATAAGTCACTCTCAAGAGTTAGAGTAACAGTCTGTTAAGTACCCCACCAGCGTCAAAGGCACCAAGAGTACCCTCCAACAACAACCCACCAGCAGGGAAGCCGCATGGTGCTCATGAAGGCTGAATATGAATGCTCACACAGGCTAAGTCAAAATACTGGCTGGGACACGCTCCCAGGCCAGCATAATAACCACAGCATAACTACGCCACTTTTTTAATTTTACCCAGATACAACAATTCAGACAATCAGAAGCATAGAGGTTGTCTGAGCATTCATATTTGGCCATTATGAGACCAGCGTCAAAGGCACCAAGAGTACCCCCCTCCACCTAACCACCACCCACCAGCAGGAAAGCCACATGGTGCTCAGGTAGGCCAAATACAGTATGAATGCTCACACAGGCAGAGTCAAAACACATTTTCACTTTTTCTGTATACATTATTACTATATAACATTTATTCCAAAATTAAAAATAAAAAACAAAGCATTCACGGTTCACTGTACATTAAACCCCCAACCCCAACCCTGTACAAAATGCGTGGACAGCAATTACAAAGAATGCCCAAAATGTTATTTCAGTCACTGCCCCCTGACACGTACTTGTAATGGAACAATGAGACCTAGTCCTTCGTCTGATGAACCCTTGCACCAGACCATGAGTAAAATGACTCCACCATCTACACAGCTCAGTTACAAGGAGGTCCTGGGAAGGAGACTGTAAACAATACTGAAATAAAAATAATACAACAGGACGCAGAATGTACATCAAAATGTTTGGCAGCAAAAATACAAAAACAGAAACATACCCAACTGAATTAATAGCACATTTAAAAATTATTTAATTCTATGGTAACCGGGTAAGGCCCACTAGGCACAGGTGCCTGTTTTCAGAGATGCCCAGGGAGCACACGGGAGGTTTAGGGATTTAGGGATTTGCTGAGAGTCATACAGTATGCAAGTGGAGGTTGGAGGAATTAAACCCAGGGCTGTCTGTTAGATGTACCGAGCTCATTCACAGCTTCTACCTTCTAGGCTGGCTAAATTCCCTTAACTGTGAGCTGATTGAGGAAATGAAACTATGTCCATTTAAAGCCAAGCTGCTGCAGTTCTTGGCCACTCTTAGTAACTGCGACTGTGACACCTGTGCATAATCCTACTGTTATTGATATCTTATCTGTCCTACATAACACCCATCTCCCCCCACTTCCTCCACTGCCTGGTGTGATCCCACTGAGCACTTACCCCCACATCCCCTCTTTATCCCCCCACCTTCCTGCTTTCTCTTCACAAATATTAATCCACCAATTTTCACCCTCCACCCCATGTTCCCCCTCAACTCATTCCCACTTTAAAACCCTTTCCCTTATCCCTCTCCCATCCATATCACCCAGCCCTGCCCTATCACCTATTTACATAATCCTGGGTAGATTCCTATCCAATCCCACCCCTCTGACTACTCAGTCCCATTATTCTGTCACCCCCTATGTCTCTGCCCCTACCCTCCCCCTGCTCTTATCTATTCTGTCCTCCCCCTCCTTTGGTGACCACCACTTCTGACCCTCCATAACTGTACCTGCACAATATAAATCTCAGCTACCACTATAAATTGCTTGTCCTCCTTAGGTATGCTCTTAGTACTGTTGCAATAAAGTTAACCTCTCCTACCTGATGTATTTCAACTGTACTTGCTTGAATCTGTATCTGTATGTACCATAATGTACTTACTTGCTGTATATACCCCTATCTGTTTTGTAATGTCTACGTACCTTGTCTATTGCCTTACAATGTGGAACCTTTATAAATGAGCTTTTAGCTCAAAGGTGTTATCTGAGATTCCAATAAATAAATAAATAAATAGGCTGTGCAGTGTTGCTGCATTGGAGCTCACACAGTTAGCATCACAATGAAATTTAGTGCACTAGAACTCTGACATCCAGCACAAAACACCAGGATGCTTGAATAAGCATTTAATATTTTTGCTGCCATGCAACCTATGCCTCTGAGTTAAAACTGTCCAGAGGAGATCTCCACTACTTATCTCTCTCAAAGGGGAACATTCACAAATGAAAATGCAGGAAAATGGGCTGGGACCAAACCACAGAGCTTACATACTTGACAATACAGGGACATAGTTCTTTTAAAATGTATACTAACTGGCTCCATTTCTAACTTCATTAAAGGCACTCATGAGAGAACATGATGGGCGATCAGACACATCACAGATTTTGGTGTGTTTCACTAACTCTAGCAAGTTCAATCAGTGAAATGAAAAGCCCCCCATCTCCAAAATCAGAGAACTTGCATAGTAATGCCACCAGTGAACCATCAGTCCTATAGGATCTATCTTAGTTGCCCAGTTTGCTAAATGTCACTTGTCCCCCATGATGGTTGTAACTAGTCACTCACCTCATGATGGTTGCAACACTGAGGAGTGGCAAATACGTGGCTCTTTAACTCTCACTGGATGTGAAGGAAAAGAGGAAGATCCGTTCTCAAACGTGGCTTTTATACTGCCACCAACTCAAACTGCTTTTCCGGAACAGACATGAGATAAGTAACACACTGGGCTACCAGATTGTCCCCCCACCTGTGATGTGCAAGCTTGCAAATCTAGGACAGCGTGTCATTTGGGGGATCAAATGGCCACATAGCGTCGTGGTGCTAGGAGTCATGGACAAATTAATGTTTTCTCTCAGGAGATGAGAGATCTAGGGAGCAAGGAAAAGTGCAAGAAGTTTAAATAAGTGACAGGAAGTCAGTGTGGGGTTCACTGTGATGGGTGTAACAGAGGAGGACACTACATGTTACACCCATCATGGAAACTATTGAGCATCTCTGCAGCCAAAGGGAATACAGTAAAGGGTCAGGACAGTGTGGATATCTTAAAACAAGATGTTTTGAGCAACACAATACTTTAGTTTGAATACTGTGAAGTAAAATGAGTTCACAGTAGCAAACAACAAACACATTGTTCTTAATGTCACATTTTGAGGCAAGAAAATTGGCAGTAAATTAACAAATTGAAAAAAATATATGTTAGTGATGTAATTGCAAAAAAACATTATGTTACCTATCTCTACTACCAACTACCTCTAAAAAGCATCACTTTCATTAGGGAAATATTTTTTTTATTTTTGTTATACAATTCAATCAAAGTGATGGGTGCCTTAGTGACCCCATTTTGTGAACAGACCCATATGTTGCATGCCTTCCAACTGGCACAAAACATAATGTTTGGCCCACTGTTTACCAATGGTTTAAGGCCTAATCATGGTGTTGCCACTGCCTAACATGGCTCAGAAGTCCAGAACTGTTTCTCCAAAAATGTTATAGTGCATTTAGACAGAAATCAGGTTTCACACATGCAGTTACATTGTTCACATCCACCATCAGGACCCAAAACTGCTGTTTCCTGCACAGTTTCTAAAGATTTCCAGGTCTCACCGTGATGATGCCACTGCCAAACATGTCCCACAAATCCAGAAATGTTTCCCAAAAAATGTTACAGTAAATTCAGACCTAAATCATGTGTCAGACATGTTGTTATATGTTGCCTGCCCTCCACCTGGACCAAAACATGTTGTTTGGCCCACTGCTTACCAATGGTTTAAGACCTAATCATGGTGTTGCCACTGCCTAACATGGCCCAGATGTCCTGAAATGTTTCCCAAAAAAATTTACAATACATTCAGACAGAAGTCAGGTGTCAGATATGCAGTTACATGGTTCACATCCAAAATCAGGACACAAATCTACTGTTTTCTGCAGTGTTTCAAATGGTTTTCAGGCCTAAGTGTGGTGGTGCCACCATATATAGTAGGGTCAGGTAGTAAACACCAGTGGTGTAATAGGGAGGAAAGGGTTGATATGGTAAGCAAATTAAATAGAAAAACAGTAACACTGCAATGCAGAGGCTAGATCACAATTTTAATTTCTGTGAGCAATTCAACAATGTAGTGTACCTGGATATGGTCAAGTCAAGTAGTCAATGTACACGAATACTTCCAATAAAAAAATAAAGCACAGAGGTGATTAAGCAAAGGGAAACAGGAACAGAACTACTCAGAATGAGTAACTGTTCAGATAAAGTTACCCAAAAAAGGGTCAACATGTAAGAAAAATATGACAAATAAGTAACACACAAACAAAAATATTAAGACACAAGAAATTATAGAAACTCACTCACAACTTGTGAAAAATCTGTAAAATATTAGGAACTAGCCTGCTTTGCTTTCACATATACACACACACACACACACACCCCACGCGGTCAACCTTCCCCCACTCAACCCCCTCAGACACAGATACAGAGAAAACTGAAAACACTACCTAAGTTTAACTAAGTATTATCCAAAGATATCAAAACACAAAAAAAGGTTCACCAGCAGCATTAGGAACTAAATTGAGATTTTGGGAGCAATTAACTCTTAAAAATCACAAATAGAGAGGTTTTTGAAGGGTTTATTGGCTGCAATGCACCACATTAAACTGCTCTCCAACTCAACAAATAATATACTGTGCAGGAAACAGCCTGCACATGATATTTCAGCTATTTACCTACCATGCATTACAATTTCGCCGGCAAAATTGAAAAACATTGGCGAAATTCAACGTAATTTTGTGAAATTTCACCTCACATGAAAGCGAAATCTGTGAAATTTCACATTATGCGAAACCGAAATCAGAGGCAAAATTGCATTTCACCTAGGCAAAAAATTTTGCGTAATGCGGAAATTACATGAAATATTTCACTAGGCAAAATTTTCCAATTTCGCAAATCTCTATGTATATGTATGTATGCATGTATGTTTTTCATTTCATTTCATTTTTTATTTTTTATCCTTGTGAGCCTGATGAGCAAACTAACCATTTTCTCAGGTGACAAACTGGGTTATAAAAAACAAACCAAGTACATAATAGACAACAAATAACATTTAACAGTACCGGTAAAATACATGTAATACAATAGAGTTAAATAAAATCTATTTACAAATAAATTTCTGTGAATTTTGAAGGTGTATTTAAAAGTATAATAACCGGAAAAGGCACACTGAGCTGAGGCTCATTTCTGGGGTGACCTGGGGATGGGGGAGTGGGAGTTGGCATACAAGCAATTACAGTCATCAGAGGTACAAAAAGGGCAAGTACTAGTGCAGAAACACAATTGGCAAGAATATAAAACTGTGAATATACAAGATTTGCAAATGAGCTAAGATGCTCACACTATACATGCATAAACTGTACAAAAGCTTGTAGGTGTATTTGGTTGAGTTTAACCCTCAAGAGAGAGAGCAGACTGAGGGCCAGGACTTCAGGAATACCAGGAAAGAGGAGTCTTTTGCCGGGAGAGAGAGTAGAAACTGTTGTGAAAAAGGAAACAGAGGAATCAGGAAGAGGAGTGACATGTGCAGAGAAGGGGAGAAGAGAGCCTTAGTAGGCATTTTAATGTTTGTAGAGAGGGGCCTGTGGAGAAAGCAGCTTGACTGGTGCATGAGCAAGGGTGAGGAATAGAGAAGATGTGGATGTCCCTTGAACATAGAGAGTAAGGGGGGGGGTGGGAGAGAGGTGAGGAGAAAGATAGGTAGGAGGGAAGAGAGCCAAACCAGTATTTGGCAATACAGATGGAGCAGTGGGACATTGTGTGTGTCACTACCCATGCTTAGAAAGATCCAGGCCACTGGCACTGAGACCACATGTAAGGCTAGGGAACAAGCTCCTGAGGTTGTGGAGGGGGCAGTGCAGGTGGAAGCAACCCCTCCCTTACCAGCAGGGAAGTTGCAGCTGAAGAACAAGCTGGGAACAGTATTTTTAAGCCACAGCTACCAACACTGGGGAGAGCCCAGCCATGGGCAGCTCTCTCATAAGATAGTGTATTTTAGGGAAGGGCACATGGGGCCAACTCAGCAAGCTGACCCATCTCTACAGAAATTAATGGAGGTAGCCACCAGGGTGGAAGGTGACTCACAGGGGTCAGAGAAAAGGGAGGCATACTGGAAAAATGGGGTCCTACATTTTGAGTGGGCTTCAAAGGGAGAACTGGAAGAAGTGGCACTCTGGAAGATAGTTCTTAAGAAATAGAGGAAGCAACTTCTGGCCTTACCCCATGATACACCATTTTCCAGACACTAAAGAGTCAGCCATACAAAAAGGCAAGTGATTGACAAATTTTACTAGCCCAGTATCTTTGAGGACATGGCAAACTACTGCTGGATTTGTCCACAGTGCCAGAGGGTGGGAATGGTTGGGACAAGACAAAGGTAGCTTTGATTCCCAGAGTTGCTGTGGATATTCTCTGGCCATTCGGCAACGTAAGTCACACAGGCAAGAATACAGTTTGGTGGTCATGGATTATGCCATGAGATCCCCAGAGACCATACCATTGTTCTCAATTGATGCAGAAAACATGGCTGATGAACTGCTGGGGATAGTCAGCCAGGTGGGGTTTCCCCAGGAGATTCTGTTGAACCAGAGCACCAATTTCATGTCTGCCTTAATGGCTAGTCTTTGGGAGGAATGTGGAGTAGCTGAGGTCTTTCCCATATGACCCCCGACTAACTGTTTGGTTGAGCAATTTAATATGTCACTTAAATTTATTGTTAAGGGCATTCACGAACCAGCATGCAAGAGAGTAGGATAAGTACTTACCCCATCTCTTACTCATATATAAAGAAATCCCCCAGGAGTCCACAGAGTTCTTGTTCTTTGAGCTCCTGTTTGGTCATAGGGTAAGGGGCCCTTTGATTTGGCAAAGGAGACTGAGAGAGAGGAGAGGTTTGCTCCCCAAGGGGAATCTGTTGTAGAGTGCATCCTGAATTTCAGGTCATGGCTTAAGGAACTCATTGAGTTTGCCCTGGAGCAATTAGCCACTGCACAACAGAGGCAGAAGACACAGTACAATCATGTGGCCAGAGTCTGGGAGTATGAAGTCAGGCAATAAGCAATTGTACTTAGTCTGGTCCAACACAATAAATTGCAGGCAGCTTACGAGGGCTCTTACTCAGTGGTCAGGAGGGTGAATAATATTAATTACATGGTGGAGCTATCTGACAGGAGGCACAAGCAGAAAATCTACCACAGAAACATGATGAAGCTCTACCATGACTGGGATGAGATGATCCTGGCTGCGTGCAGCTATCCGAAGGAGGTTGCAGAAGCAGATCCACTGGTGGATCTTCCAGGAGAGGTTAAAGTAGAATCTTGAGAGATTGCTGTCACCCTCCTGAAGTCGCTGACATTGACCCAAGCTGCTGAAATGTTGGGGTGCTGCAAACATTTGGGGAAATGTTCATGTGGAAATCGGGATATACCATGCTGGCAAAGCACCATGTGGATACATGGTCTCAGGCTCCACTGAAGCACCACCTTACAGAGTTCTTGAGGGAATGAAACATGCCATGTAGGTGGCGATCAAGGAAATGTTGGCTGTTAGGGTAATCCATGACTCCAGTAATCCCTGGGCCTCCCTGGTGGTACTGATCCCCAAGAAGGATGGGACCATGAGGTTCTGCATCAACTACCATGAGCTCAACAGCTTTACAGAGTCAGAGGCATACCCCATGCCTAGAATGGATGAGGTCCTAGAGGTGTTAGGGGGAGCTATCTACATGACCACCATATACCTGATAAGGGATTATTGGCAAGTATCCCTGACCCTGAAGTCAGAGAGAAGTCAACCTTCATCATTCAATTTGGGAGTGTCGAAGTGCTGTTTGAGTTTTGAGTAATGCCATTCGGTATGAAGAATTCACCATTCACTTTTCAACAACTCGTGGATTATATACCGTGTGGGGCAGAAGACTTTGTTCTAGCATACATGGGCAACACCACCATCAACAGCCAGACCTGGGAGGATCACATCAGGCCCATGACTGGGGTGCTCCACTGACTGAAGGCTGCAGAGTTGACAGTCAAGCCAGAGAAGTGCCAAATAGGGATGACAGAGGTATCATACCTTGGGCACAGTATAGGGAGTAGGTAAATCTGATCTGAGCCAGTAGAAATTGAGGCCATACAGGCATGGGCCACACACAAAACAAGCAGAAAAGTATGAACCTTCCTAGGGACAGCAGGGTACTATCGAAAGTGTGTGCCAAACTTCAGTAGCATGTCCAAATCCCTGTCTGATTTCACAAGGAAGAAAGTGGCAGAAAAATCTGAATTGATGGATCCCTGTAGGACAGCACTCCCCCAGCTGAAGGAGGCAATGTGTCAGGTACCTGTGCTCATCAGCCTTTACTATTTACTGAAGTTCATTGTGCACATGGGCTGGGGTGGTTCTGAGTCAGGTCATGCACTCAGTTGAGGAACACCCAGTTGTGTTCTTGAGCAGGAAGTTGCTGCCCAGAGAGAAGGCCTATGCCAGAATTGAAAAAGGGTGTCTGGATATCATCTGGGCTCTTCAGAAGCTGTAACCATATTTGTATGGAAGGACATTCACACTGGTCACTAAGCACAATTCTCTCATGGCTTCACAGGACCAGTGGAAAAAACCTCAAATTGTTAAGATGGAGCCCTGGTGCCACAAGTCCTGTAACATGGACAGCCAAAACAATGTTTCAAGGCACTCAATAGCAAATAAGCCTAAGGGCACAAAGTTCAGTTTACCTTACTGAAAGGATTTTGTTTCTTGTGCAAAAACTGCAAGTGAGTGCTCAGGTCTATGTTTCTTGACCCCACAACCATCTCCACAGCCAGAACACCCCTGTTACACATTCCTTCAAGCTTTGTCATGGAGCAGGGTTCTGATATGTGACCAAAGTGCTAACAGTAATAACAATCAACAGGTGCATTGTGCATTGTGAGTCACCATAGTGAACATTTAACATGTTATTACAAACTGCACTAGTGTTGTTTCCCTGTAACCATACATATTGACATCACTCGCAAACATACAAACACTATATTTTAAAACCATGGTTAGCATCATGTTTCACCAAGATATGAATCTGATATAGCCAATCAATATTGCAATGCACATTCAATTTAGATTTTACCAAACTAACACTGCTATTGTGTACACCTTCCACAGTTTAAGGTTCGAAAGTAAAGCCTGATCAATGGGGTCCCAGTTATAATATTTTGATAATTTCTTGTCTCTTCCATTTAAACAACAAGTTTTGAAGCCTGATTCATGCCATATTTCATTTAATTTGATCTGCTGCAGTTTAATCACATTCCCAAATCAGTTTAATTAATTTAAGGTATGATGCAAAATAACAGTGGCCGTGGTGGGCTCAGAACACACAATTTGCTAAACAATTTCCATTTATCTAGTAGTGTACAGAATATATGTTAACCATGAATGACTTGGTCACCATGTAGAAAATGCTGTAAGTACAGGAGTGACGGTTTTGCTCAAATATGCTAGCCACTACAGTCTATATTCATGCTTTTTGTGTCAGAATTACCCATGTTCACATAATTTAACTGCTCCAAATGGCAGCAACCCAAGATTATCAAATATCTTGTGTCTGCTCCAATCACCAAGATAATCTATCTCACATTGAGTGGCATATCTTATTTTCCTTTTTGTGTGGGTCTGGACTGCAAACTGTATCTCCATCTGTATTTCATTTTTTTAGTGTTGAATCACTTGTCAGGATTGCCAAATTTAGTCTCACTACTACCTCTATCTCTCCAGCAATGGCACTGTAATCTGCAACTAGTGGTGGGCGAAGTGGCCCCAATTGGCTCCGCGAAGTGATCCGCGGAGTGAAGGTGAATTGCTGAGTGCTCCCACAGCAGTGGAGCACTTGCGTGTTGCAAATGGGTAACTCAAGTCCATTGAAACAATGACTCTGCTACATTTCACCTTCTCAAACCACTACTCCACTCACTTAAGGTGAAGTACATTGAAAATGTAAATGTACTTCCTTGTTTTTATGCTCCAAAGACAAATTTTGCAGTGTTTCATGGGATTTCAGGTCACATGGGCTCTAGATTGTTCTGCACAGCCTAAGTTTGGGGTAGTGTGTCTAGAAAGCTGTAGTAGGAGACAATCTGCTCTGAGAGCTCTCTGCAATTCAAACCTTCAAAAAGCTGTTAAAAAAGCCTTTTTGAGTCTCTTTTTTTTAGCTGAAACTTTAGTTCATCGATTATAGGAAACCCTCCTGTGCTCATATCATTGAGTGTTTATTGTTTGTGTATGAATTTTGAATGTTAATGTACAACATTCAGTCTGTGTACTGAGAGACAGTGGAAGTGTGCTTTGGGGGAGGGGTGTATCTGTGGTGTAGGTAGATTAACTTGGAGAAAAAGACAATGCTTTCTGTTTTGGTGATATTTTTCTTGTTTAACTGTGTTAATGTACACACAGTAATATTTTCAATCTTTCTTGCCATTTTTTTGCTGATTGTTGTGGTGCAGCAGTGCATAATATTAGTTTGTTTAAAATATGTGGTTATATTACTAAAGTTTTCAATTTGCTACGCATTACGTAGTGTGTGTTTGAGTATGTGTGTGATGCGTGTAATCAAATCAGTTACCTTTTATTGTGCCACATAATAATTTCAGCAATGTGAAGCTGCTATCCACTGCAGCTGTGTGATTTTAGTACTTCTTTGTGGTTTCTTTACTGGTACTGGTACTAGTACTAGTGACTGTTACTGCAGCAGTACAGTACACTGCCCCCCGTTGCCCACCCCGACTGGTAAAGGTATTCTTTTCCAGATTTGAATTTCTGATGGTGAGCACTGGTTAGGTGTTGTGCCTTTGTGTCTGCATCTCTTCAGTGCACAGCACAATCTTAATCTGTCTGTGCATTTGCATCTCTTTAGGGCCCAATCTCCATCTGTAACTTAAGTCACAGTTGTTCCTTTGGCTTCCCTTCAGAGTACTGGACAGGTGTGGTGCTTAATTCTGCATGAACATTGTACTCATTAATATGCGTTTTTAAGTCAGGACCATCATCACGAGTCATTCGTGATACAAATCACGTTCTTCATCATCACAGTCACAAATGCAGTCACAAATCATGATTCACGATCATTCACGTTACGAATCACATTAATTTTTTTTCTAGTTACTTGGATGTATTGTAAGCCTGTTTTGTAGTATCTCTCCAGGCTTCACCACCCCACCATTATACTCATTGATACGTGTTTTTAAGTCTGGGAGTTTTAAGCTACAGCTCATCAGGGAAGTACAACCATAGGCGGTAAGCATTCACGTTTCTTCATCATCACGGTCACAAATGCAGTCACAAATCACGATTCACGATCATTCACGTTACAAATCACAACATTATTTTTTTTTCTAGTTACTTGGAGGATGTATTGCAAGCCTGTTTTGTAGTATCTCTCCAGGCTTCACCACCCCACCATTGTACTCATTGATATGTGTTTTTAAGTCTGGGAGTTTTAAGCTACAGCTCATCGAGGCTCGGGGAAGTACAGCCATAGGCATTCATGTTTCTTCATCATCATCATGGTCACAAATGCAGTCACAAATCATGATTTACAATCATGTCATGAATCACAACATAAATTTTTTTTAATAGTTACTTGGATGTATTGTAAGCCTGCTGGTCACGGTGCTGAACAGGGATGGGATCCACACCTGGGCCCGGGGGAACAGGCACATCCTGCTCCAGAGGACCTGGTGCTGGACTTGGTGGTGGTGGTGGTGGTGGTTCCACTGCCTCAGAGTCAGGACAGGAGGCGGTGCTGGTCCTGCTTTGGGGGGGGCACTCACAAGTATCGAGCGGTCCAACAGGAATGGGTGCCCATGCCCTCCACTCATACACACGGTATAATGCTTACCACTACCACGTTCTCCCAAAGCTGCCCCATTCCAGACATTCCCTCACCCTGGTCCATCTCTCCTACTGAGCTCCCTCAGTCTGAGCAATCCCTACTCACTCTGTCACACAACACACACACACAGTCACACAGACACAGACAAACAACTAACTACTTATAAAGGTAAGAAAAATAAAATTTACAGAAAGAACAAATTAAGTAAAAAAGAGTACAGAAAAGACAAAAAAATGTAGCTTTTAAAAAAGCTGTTGGGTCTAAATCAAAGTTTAAATCTCCTCCTCGCTCTGATCTAAAAGTATCAACAGTCACAAAACACACTACTCTTTCTCTGTCTGCACAGGAAAAAGTAAAAGTGTCTGCTTGTATGACTCAGTTTCTTCCTGCCTAGCTAAAGAGCATGTGACTTTCAGTACTGTAAGCCATGTGAAGTGTGGGGGGCTGCCAAATCTGCAACACCAAGTGGATCACTTAGAATCCTAATGAGGAATGCAAAGTCCATTAAAAACAATGACTTTGCCTTACTTCGCGTTGCCATTCCGGCTTAATGCGAAGTGGTAATGACAAGGCGAAGTGAGCACTTTGCATTGCCCACTCCACATAGTGGAGTAGCAATGCAAAGTGCCCACTTCGCGTTCACTTCGCCGGCAAATTTTAAATTCGCTACATCTCTATCTGCAACCAACATTACAGGTTCCTTAAGTATTACTCTCTTTGACTTTTGGTACTACTAGTTGTTCCCTTTTCAGATGTTTGCTTCATCTTTTGCCTGGTTCAATAAATCTATCTCATAACCTCTATCTAGAAGTCTCCTAGTGAGTTCAGCAGAGTCCTTCTCAAATTCACTCTCCACACTGTAATGTTTGATCCATATATAGTGCCCATATGGGAATGATCTAAGTAGGGCCCTTGGGTGGGCACTGTCTGCTCTCAAGATTGTGTTCATGGCTGTAGGTTTCCTAAAACCACAGGATTTTACCCTCATGTGGTCATCAATAGACAATGTTATGTCTAAAAAATTTCAGTTTGACTATATCCACAGTAAATGTGAATCTCAGACTCAAGCTGTTTAGATTTAACCACATCGTAAAATGTTCTGCTTCTTGTTTTGTGCTTTCCCACATGCACACCACATCATCTATATATCATTACCATTTGATGATGTGGTGTGTGCATGGGTTGGTTATCTCATTGGGTACTATGTCCCTCTCCTATTTGCCTGAAAAAGAGGTTGGCAGATGAGGGGACCGATGAGGCTCCATTGCCGTGCCACATTTCTGGAGATAAAAGTCTCCTTTGAATTCAAAATAATTCTTACTAAGACACATTTTAATGCTTCCAGGAGAAATGTAATTGGGAAATCTTTGCTTTTTGAATTCTCCCTCAAAAATGTCTCATAAGCCCTAATGCCATTGTCATGTCATATTGACATATAAAGGCACTCTGTCTATTTCCAACCATCCGTACTTTTGTTTTCACTGAAAAATCCTTAGATTTATTTAAATCATCCATAGTGTCTCTGAGGTAGGATCCTAAACTACTCAGACAATCTTTAAGAGAGAAATCAATGACTTTAGCTTAATGGTCTGTTAGGTATTCTACCCCAGAGACAATTGACCTGCCCAGTGGGTAACTGAGGTTTTTATGGACCTTTGGAATTGTATACAGTGTGGGGATGACTGGATTGTTAGTCTACAAAAATTCTAACTCTTCTGAGATTCAGTTTTGAACTTTTGGCTGGGATCACTATTTAACTTTTCATAATCGCCCTCCCTTCCCAGCAGGTTACCCACACATTTCTCGTATTGTGATGCAGTCATTAATACAATGTTCCTAACCTTGTCTGATTGCTGAATGACTACGTCTTCAAGATTCATTAACTCCTGTAGTGCCTGGTTCTCCTCAAGGC
The DNA here is from genome assembly GCA_016271365.2 of Neoceratodus forsteri. Classification (NCBI taxonomy): domain Eukaryota; kingdom Metazoa; phylum Chordata; order Ceratodontiformes; family Ceratodontidae; genus Neoceratodus; species Neoceratodus forsteri. Next base: position 1,255,974,792 of record CM028131.1, read on the forward strand.
TTATATTTCTACTATGCACATTCTGTTTAAGTACAATTTTTTTAGTTTCATGCTGTACTGTGTTCTCGTACACTTTAATGTTTGCATTCATATTCATTGAACAGAATTTAATCTTTTTTAAAGCATCCATGGTGGAGTTAGATAGTCTGGGACTAATTATGTGTTATTCTCTCATGTACTCCTTGTTTCATACTGTATTATGTCTCAATATGTTATTTATTGACTTTTGTGTGAAATGTACTGTCATGATGGAGACTGATGCAGTTTGTACTGCTGAACTGATTTCTGTCTTAATGTGTTGTATTTACAAATGTATGGACTGTGTAAGCTGATAGCAAGGGACCTCTTTGAAAATGAGTCTCACACTCAAGAGAGTCTTATCCCTGTTCATATTTTATGAATAAAAACTTTTACTACACCTTTTTTTAGAACAGAAAACACATCACTTTCAAAATTATCAGATGTGACATAGCTATTTGCTTCTGAAATATTTTCATCCCATAGTTTTTTCCAACACTGCCAAATTGACCATGTCTTGTGAGACCAAATCAGGCAATGCGTCACCAGTACAATAATTTAAAAGTTCTGTTAAACCAATGTTTCTTACCTCTGCTGGTGATGCTTCAGTTTCAACTATTGGTGAACCACTAACGCTGGTGGGGAACTGTTCCATTCCCAATTTCACATCCATTAACCCCATGATTCCTTTCTTCAGTGTTACCTTTGAAATAGTCAAGCAAATGTAGTTTTCTGAAAAATCAAAACAAATTAGCCTGAATACCAAATTCATCATCACCCTGGAGGGGGTGGAAAGGATAAGAAAGGACCTGGAACAGTTGGAGAGTTGGTCAGATACATGGCAACTAAGATTTAACACAAAGAAATGCAAAATCATGCATGTGGGGAGCAGGGACCCTGGAGCAAGCTACAGGTTGGGGAGAACTGTTGGCAGTTACTAAGAAATAGAGGGACTTGGGGGGGTCATAATCACAGATGACCTGAAGGCCACAAGGCAGATGGCCAAGGCAGTGGGGAAGGCCACTGGGATGTTGGGGTGCATTGGAGGGAAATCACAAGCCGAAGGAGGGTGGTAATAGTTCCACTGTATGAGACCCTGGTGAGGCCTCACCTTGAGTACTGTGTCCGGTTCTGGGGGCCACACCTTCATAAAGAGATTGACAAAATAGAGATGGTGCAGAGGAGGGTGACCAAAATGGTGAAGGGTCTATATCACATACTTTATGAGGAAAGAGTCAGAGACTTCAATTTGTACAAGCTGGTGCAAAGGGGGGAGTGAGGTGACATGATAGAAACATTCAAATATCTCAAGGGCATGAACAAGGTGGAAGGGGATAACATATTTCAGTTTAAAAGTAGTGCCAGAACAAGAGGGCTTGATATGAGACTGATGGGTGGTCGCATAAGGGGTAATGTCAAGAAGTTATTTTTTACAGAGAGGGTGGTGGATGCATGGAATAGCCTGCCACAGAAAGTGGAGGCCACTGGTTCAGTGGCAGGCCTCAAACATGCATGGGACAGGAATAAAGGACTATTAGAGATGGGACAAAAAAGCTCAAGCCAGTGACTAGATAGGGTCACTGGCCGCTTAGTCAGGTAGCATAAATGGACAGACTGGATGGGCCTGGTGGCCCTTATCTGCTGACAGTATCTATCTATCTATCTATCTATCTATCTATCTATCTATCTATCTATCTATCTATCTATCGAGTATGGACAAATGAAAGTCCTTTTGTCAGTACTTTTATCTGTGACTCTGATAGAACTATGTCCATTAGATTTATGATTTTGAATTGGTCTTCCTGTTCTTGCTCCTCAGTTGCATAGCCTATGCTCCTTGTCCTCCCCTCTCTTCTTCCCCTTCAAGTCTTTCTTCTCCTATGTGTCTTGTCTTACTTCTTTGTGGGTTTCTGACCTTGTCCTAAAAAAGACGCTGTTTTGTTTTGGTTACCTGAAGTGCCTTGGTCTGGTGAGCTAGTATCTGATTTGCTCTCCCTTCTAGCTCCCTTTTGTTTATTTCTCTGTCCTTCTTTTGATGTTCTCATTTGGGGTCTGTCTCTACTCTGGGAATGTGTCCATGTTTGGCAGCTATAGAGCGTTTCCTCTAAGTAGTCGGCTCGGTCCCTATCAAGCTTTTTTGTTTTCTTTTAATGAGCTCAAGTTCATACTTTTTCAGTTTGTTCTTTAATTCTTTATTAAGTTCATTAAGTTTGCTGTTATTATTGTGCTTTATCAATTCCTCCTTTGCCATTTTCCTTTCTTCTCTCAGAACAACATATTTCTGTGTCCCTTGTTTAATTAAAACTTTCAAATATCTTTCTGAACGTTCTGCTGATATGGTCTCCCACTCCTCCCTGTTATGAAATTCTTCTAGTCCACCTGCGAGTAACTTAGTTATATGAAGTTCCCTTGGAGCTTGTCCAAATTTCCAAGTATTGTTTTAATGTTATAAGGTCACTCTCCATACCTGTTGTTCTGTTCCTACAATAATTTCCAAAATGTGATTTCACTTGTTCCTTCCTTGCAGACAGTACATCTGTGGAGGCCAAACATTCTAGTAACCTTCTCTGGAATGTCATGGTTCCTTATTCATTCTTTGTGAATGAATGACTGTTACTAGTATGGAGGGGTCAAACAACTGTATATTTGTAATTCCAGTGCAGTACTATTCATTTTTACAGATTGTTATGTTTGAGCTCACTCCATCCACTTCCAGGATGCCCATGGCTGCATACAACAGTCTTCCCAAGACAAAACTGGGTTTGTGCATGCTCAGCTGTTAGTAAGTCTGGGTGTGCTGCTGGGATGCCTCACCTCCTCCTCAACTAAACAGTCAAAGCAATGTTGCAGGGCCCTCAATAGCAAAGAAGTCCAAGGAAACAGAGTTAGGTTTAACTTATTGAAAGGATTTTATTTCTCATGCAAAAACTACAAGTGCTCTGGTCTATGATGCTCGAACCAGCAACCATCTCCACAGCCAGAATGCCCCTGATCCCCACTCCTTTGAGCTTTGTCAGGTGGTGGGATTCTAGTGTGTGATCAGGGTTCTAATAGTAATAACAACTAACAGGGTACTGTGCATTATAAGTCACCATAGTAAACATTTAGCATGTTATTACAAACTTCATTACTGCCGTTTCTAGTTTCCATATATCAATACGTATTGATGTCACTCAGAAACAGACAAAATGCTATACTTTAAAACCATGGTTCAATTGTGCTTACACAGCTGGATGAGATGATGCTTGTGTGACTTGACTTATGTTGCAAATATAATTTATGTTGTGGATTTCTGCCTCTCTATCCATGGGATATACCACCCTATTAAGGTATGACACGAGGAACCCTAGAGGAGGGTCCCCCCATAGGTGCCATGGTGATGATTGCATTGGCTAAAGGTAGCTTAGGAAGAAGCCCATGGGTAAGAGAGATGTGCTGTGCCACGGGAGGAGGAGGGGTGGATGGTGGGGCAAAAAGAAATGAATCCTGGGAAAGCCCAGGGTGAGATACCTGATAATGCCTGGTGGGAGAGTGACATAGTTGCTCCATCCAATTGAACTTCAGGCTTACAACCTTCCCATTCAATTGTGCTTACACAACTGGATGAGATGATGCATCTGTGATTTGACTTACGGTGTGAATATGATTTATGTTGTGGCTTTCTGCCTTTCTATCCTTGGGATATACCACCCTATTAGGGTATGACGTGAGGAACCCTAGAGGAGGGTCCCCCCCATAGGTGCCACGGTGATTATTCTGTTGGCTAAAGGTAGCTTAGGAAGAATCCCAAAAAGAATACCTAATTGGGTGTCAAGCATCGAAAAGGTGAGGATGATAAATGAATGAAAATTGAGAAGATGATTAAGGCGGACTTCCTAAGGAGAGAGGGAAAGCCTGGTCACCATCCACCTCCATCCAACAGTGGAACCTAACTAATTAACCTAAGAAAGCACTAACTCTAACTAATATTATGACCATTGGCATGGAGGAGAGAAAAAAAAACCCTTTTGAGGAGGAAACCTCTGGGGATCCAAGGCCTAAGTCCCTTTCCCTCCAGGCTGATGATGTTTGATTTGAGGATGTATGTCGTTAAAGAGAAGGACATGAGTAGGGAAGATGATGATGGGATAAGGGAAAACCCCCCAAAAGAAAGCACAGATCGAAGAAGGAACATGAGGCAATGATGAAGACTGATGATAATGATCACTGCAGGAGGGCGGCAGGTCAACGAGGTAGCATAGGACCCAATGAGAGAGAGATATGCTTTCTGACTAAGGAGCCTCTTCAAAAGGAGGTAAATTTGAAAGTCAATAGAGCAATGTGATTAAGTAGGCTCCTCGAAAGGAGGTAGATTTGGAAATAAATTTGAAAAGGAACTTGAACGATGGTATGATGGAGCAAAGCCATGATTGGAGGGAATCCTTGATGGCTGGTATGAGATAATAAGTGGTGAATGATGACCAGAGTCATGAACCGGATACATGCAGCAGTAGGGCCATGGGTTGATGAGGTGGCATATGATTAATGATAGGTAGCCAGATACAGGATAGGGGAAACCAGAAAAGAAGGTACTGGACAAGGAAGGAGGGAGAGCACCCACTAGAGGGAGGGAGGAATGAAGGAAGGGACGTGGAGTGATAGGAGTGATAGGAGCCATGCTAGGTATGCCCAAAAGAAATACTGAATGCAGGCCCTGCTTAGACAGAATCCTTGACTGCCTAGGTATGGCATGTTAATAGGTATGCCTGAAATGTCGATCGTAGGCCTAGATTGGAGCGCCACGGGGTCATTATGTTGCAAGACGTAATGCTGCATGGCTCAATCGCACTGCGCAATTTATGCTATGAGGCATTGTGTCATTGTTTTGTGGGGGGCTCCACCCCCACATCCCAATTATGAGAGGCTGTGCCCCCTGGCCCCCCCACCAAAGATTTTCAACTCTGGGGGGATCCAGCTAGGGGACCGCACAGGTCCGGGTTCGCCATAATGCTGTTCACTGTTAAGCATGCAATATTATGACCTGGTACGGATTGGGGCAAATTCAGGATGGCTGGTACTGGATGAGAACTGCAAGAGATCAGCGACGAGAACGAGGGGGAAGTGATGGAGAATGATGATTCCAGGCTGTAATAGGCTAGAGACTTTTGGTGGTAGCCCAGGAGTAGGGATGGCAATGAAGTGAGAAAGAATTATCCAGAGCAGGCCAGCTGGGGCCTGCTGAGGCATACTGATTAGCCTTGCATGGAGTGAAATCCTATGATGGCTGAAATTGAACTTGAAAATGAACATGGATGATGGTGGTATGCTTGATAGAGAAAGGTGATGAAATAGGCTCCTCGAAAGGAGGTAGATTCAGAAATGAACTTGAAAAGGAATGGTAGGAGAGTGGAAAAAATAACAAAAGAAATGTGCAGGTCATATTGAGGCAAGATCTCGAGCAATTGAGGGGAGGAGACAGACCCTGCAAGACGCAGCATGAACTGCAGAAGAACAAAGCATATGCTGAGAAAGACCATGCAAGCAGAGAAGATGATCGAGTGCAGGGAAGAATGGAAGGTGAGACATGGAGGGATGTCATGCTACTGCAGTTGCAGGGATGCAGCATGAGCCATGCAGAGAGGGAGTGGAGGGGTAATAAAGGTGAAAGGCAACCATTTTTTTTTGTTTGTTTGTGAAACAGAGCTCAATGGCAGCATGGTAAACCTATCAGCTCAGGTTCCCCATGTGCATCAGATGGTCAGCAGCCTGGGGGCATCTGTGGATGCACATGACAAAGGAATCGAGAAGCTGGACACCAGCTTGAGGACACAGGAGGAGAGACTTACAACAGATTGCAATGATCCAGGCAGCACTCATAAACTCAAAGAGGAAATGGAGGAGACAATAAATGACAAGGAAAACAGAATACAGCAGCAATGTGCAACTCATAGGCCTGCCGGAGGGGTGAAGGAAGGGGACCCCACTGTCGAACCAGCTAAATAACTCCCTGAAGCTCTGGGCCTACTTGAGGGGATGGTCATCAGAGAAACAAAGAGCACACTGATCCATAGGTAAATTACCTGATGCCGCTGAACCTCCCAAGCACAGTCTAAAGAAATTTCTGTGGTACTGAGACTGACAGCAGGTACTACAGGAAGCAAGACAAAAAGACCGATTAAAGTAGATGGCTCCCCGTTCAATCATCCCCAGACTACAGTCACCAGCTCCAGCAGAAACATCAGGAAAACATCGATGACAACAGGAGACTCCATGCAAAGCATTAGGAGGTTGGGCACAACTATCCCTGGAGGTTGCTGAATCACAGACCAGGGAAATCACTGAATCCAGGACAAAACCAGTATATAACAAGCTGAAGAACTGAGCTGCAGAAATGAGTCATCGGTAGTCCCACAGATCCCACCAAGTGCAAATGCTGAGATGGGAGGGCAGGGCTGGAAGAGGTGCACTCTGCATAAAGCAGAACGACGGCAGAGGAAGCAGGGAGCTCGGGAGACCCAACAGAGATAAGTCCAGAAATAAGCAACATCATCCTAGGAGCTGGATGCAGCTCAAATCCAGCCCCAATGAGATTGCGGAGTTAGGCAGCAGATGCCGTTGGTAGTGTGCATGGGGGAGAATTGAGCACAGTGAGATGAGCGCTCGAAAGCGCCGAGTGAAAGTAGAGGGTGAGGAGCGCTCAAAAAGGCCAACAGAGAAGGGTGTGGAGGGAGGAGAACAAATGAATACCACGGGATGAGTGGCACAGGGGAGGGAAGCAGCAACCAAAGGCTGAAAGGGGTAGACAGAAACAAACAGCAGATGCAGAAGTGATGGCAGAAAGCCATGGGGAGGAAGGAGGGACAAAGCCTCCATCAGTAAAAAGAAATGAATCCTGGGAAGGCCCAGGCTAAGCTACCTGATAAAGCCTGGTGGGGGGGGTGACATAGTTGCTCCATCCAATTGAACCTCAGGCTTACAACCTTACCAGTATCATTCATTTCATACCAAGATATGAATAGGATATAGCCAATCAACATTGCAATGCACATTCAATTTATGTTTTGCCAAACTACCACTGCCATTGTGTACCTCCTCCACAGTTTAAGGTCCAAAATTAAAACCTTGTTAATGACATTAGGCGCCCCAGTACATCACATCATGGCAATGCAAATGGTTTGCCTAGGCAATAACCAGTGGCCCAGTAAAGAAAGGGAGGTGCCTTAAAGAATTAATGAATTGTTAAACCAAGCAGAGAACAGGAAGCATAGCAGGTAGAGCAAACTTACTAACATAAAAAAAAACATCATTTAGGGTCACTAAAAATGTGTTTTCCATTTTTTTCAAATGATGGAGATGTAACAGATGTAACAGTAAAAATGTATTTTTTCTTACTGGTTATTTTGCCTGCAAAATACTTAAGTTGTGGAATGTATGGGGATAATTGAAAATTGCCTCCTATTGCAGTCCCAGATGATTTGTGTGAGGATTCCTGGCTTCTCACAGAGGTTGAGTGGGAAGAGCAATAGTTCCTGTCCTGTAAGGGCTCATTTATTTTACTGAAACATCAAGGGCTAAGCCCCTTTTCATCTAAAGAGGCTATGTTTTGGCCACACACAAATGATTGGTACACCCAGACAGCACCCTGTTGTTTAGTCAGCCACTTTATCAAAAGGAGCAAGCTCTAATAAACAAATCCAGTTTGGACCAGTCTGGGAAAAATGTGGTCCCCAGAGATCAAAAGCAGGTCAAGGATGTGATGTCAGAGAGGCATGTATTACAATGCAGGTGTAGTGAGCTAGCCAGCTGAAGTCATTTCTTTTGTATGTTTACAATGAGAAGTCAGTTATGTATGGGATTTTGAAATAGCAACATCACAGGTTCGAGTCTGCTATAATTTATCAGTTCCCAGTTGGAGGTAAGCTTCTTCTAGTCTACTTGGAATCTTTAAGTTAGGTTTCTTCTGTGTGAGCTCTATCTTTTTCAAATGTGTTTATTGTTATCTCTGTAGAAATACGGTATTCCCCATAGTCTTTAGTGTGTATTATCCTGTAACATATTTAAATTTTGTGGCTTATTAAAAGTTATTTTTATATATTTCATTCTTTGTGTGACTGGATCATTTCAGATATAGATAACCAGGGGTCAATTGGCAGGTCTGTGATCCATTTTGAAACAGACAGGCTACAAAGTAGCATTTGATAGCAAAATGTTCTCAGCTGTGACAAAAGAAGTGAGTTATTTGCCATTTTGGAAAGAGCACTGTATTGTATGAGCAGTGGATCTATTTGGGTTTGGACCTAGTGATACCCTGAGAGTGTCACACTGACTGGTGGCAGCATACCAAGGTAACCCTTTCAGGTGTCTGAAGGGTTGTGAAAACTGGTACAAATGCAGACTGACTTCTGGGAGAGATCCAGTCTGTGACAGACAGTTACATAGACTGTAATTTATTGTTTTTTTCCTCAAATGTATGTATGCTTGATTTAGTTGCAGACCACAGAACTTGTTGAAAGAAACAGCATGGAAATGTGAGGGCTGGCTTAGCCAACATCTCCCAGTAATCAACATCACTTGCTCCCAACCCCCATCCTTCATAACAAAACAGTGACTCTTGCATTGAAAACCACTCTACAAATATTACGTTCTTTTTGAGCTTTATTTCCCACAATTTGGTAATGTTGTAGGTATCTGGCCACCATGTCTGTGTGTAATCTGGTAAGGAAGAGAGGTGGGGTTAAAATATTGTCGACTCAAACACTCCAAACTCCAATCATCACAGTACCAACTGTCAGGCTGGTTGTTCCTCTGACTGTAATAAATTTGAGCAGAACTCTGTCTACAGACAAAGATTAAGCCAAAGCACTGCCTTTTTCACTTCTGAGCAACATGTTCCAGATTGTGTTTTAGCTAGCCCTCATCTTTTGGCTCTCCTGGTAAGTAATTTACTTTTTTTTAAATAGACTGCCTAGGTATCAGTCTTTATGTGTCAATTTCATTGAATAAATGAATTTCAACTTATATATCTGAACCGCTTCATGCTGCTTTCACCTATGTCTGTGAGTGTTTATGCCAGTAACACAAAGGAGGAGGAAGGGGACAATTTCTATTTTGGATCACTGCATGACAGGGCATGGCATTTTGTTACTTATTGCTGGATACAGCATGATTTTTAAAAGGCTAATGGGGCCCCCAATATGTCTCTTGGTATTGTTACAAACCCACTCAGCAGGTCAGCTCTCTACTCCTAAAGTGCCAATCTCCGATCGCAGTCTTGAGAACAGTTTACAGAAATAGGGTAACCCTCTTGTCTGTTTTGGGGGTTCAAATCAACCTTTGGTCTCAAGTCTTGGAGGGATTCAAACTGTGAACCTCTTGCTAGCGTACCCAATGCACAGGCTCAGATATTTCTGTCTTTGGGGGGGCCAGATATCTTTGCCTATGGGCACCTAACCAGGTGTACAGAAATAAACCCTTAAAAACTGTAATAAAAGACCTCAGATTTAAAACATTTACCTTTTTCCAGTTTGGTATCACCATTCAAGCGTATGTACAGTGTCTGCCTTAACCATATATACTCTACTTGTAAAACAAAAGAAATCTAAGACAGACCAAGTAGGCTCTAAAAATAGAGTTTTGCTAAAATAGATAAAAAATATGTAAAACATAAAATACAGAACTGTTATATCACAAGACATACAAATATATTAAAAGAACAAGGTTTTAATAGTACAATTCCTACTACAGTACTTAGATTTGTCTCTCTCTCTCTCTCTCTCTCTAACTACCTGCTTAAAGTGCTCAAAGATGTTTCTTTGTCAGAGTCTAGATAAAAGTGTGTCCTCTGAAGGAAAACAGAATATTGTTTAAAAGCTGGCTTTGCCCACCTCTTTGCATAAGGTCACCTAGCTCCTCCCTGTCAGAATATATAAAAAAATATATCTGAACAAAAACAGATTGTCTTTTCCAGAAGGTAAATTAATATTCTGTGATCTCAGCACAACTCATTTCCTTTTTTCAAATGACATTTCTTTGATCTTTAAGCAGTATCCTCTCTCACACAGGCATCCAAGCAGTTATGTCTTTCTGCCAGATCTCACAGAGGTGCAACATGCTTTGTATCACCATGTGAAAATTTTACTGTGTTTTCTCTGGATGTCATAAATGTTTATGATTTCCCTCTAGCAACTACAGCTATAATTAACTTAGATAAATAGGAGATCCTTGATTAAGACTGGTTCTACTCTGTAATTAGCTTCTGGCCTTCCAGGTAACACCTTGTATCTAAAACCTGTGTGTGTGTGTGTGTGTGTGATCTCACGTGCTGTTTCAGCATTTCTCAAGAGAGATAGTCCATAACCCACTTTTATATTACAAAAAATGATACATGATCAGAACCAGCTGTCAAAGTGTTACAATTCCTCCCCACCTAGGCTGAATTTGGGGGCTCTATCCCCTGCATGGAATTAGCTTCCCAAATCAGTTCACTCCTCATAGACCCTAGACAACCCATCTGAGTTCTGTTTTTTGTCTCCAGCCCTATGTAATATTGTCATAGCATACCCTTGCAAAGCAAGACTCCATCTTAGCAATCTACCATTGTTCTTTCCCATCTGTGTCAGCCAAACTAGGGGGTTGTGGTCAGTCTGCACCACAAAATGCTGCTCATACAAGTATGGCTCCAACTTCTTTAGGACCCACACCATGGCAATACTTTCTTTTTCCACAGTGGAGTATGATTGCTCCCTGGGAAGTAACTTTCTACTCAGGTACACTACTGGGTGATCTGTCCCTTGGCTGGATGTCTGACTCAGTACTGCCCCAATACCCACATCTGAGGCATCAGTCTGAACTATAAAGATTTTGCTATAGTCAGGACTTGTCAAAACAGGAGCACTGCACAGTGTCTCCTTTAATCTGGTAAAGGCTTTCTCACAGGCTGGGTCCCAGGTAACTTTCTTGGGCATCCTTTTCTTTGTCAGGTCAGATAGGGGAGCAGCCAGGGCACTGTTATTGGGTACAAATTTCCTGTAGTACTCTGCTGTCCCTAGACAACTCCTGACCTGTTTCTATACTTCTGGTCTGGGACACGCCTGGATCACCTCTATTTTTATTTGGTTAGGGCGGAGCTGTCCCTGGCCTACCACATGCCCGAGGTATGCCACTTCTCCATGGCCACCTGTCACTTCCCGGCTTTGACAGTGAGCCCGGCCCTCTGTATCCTTCCCAGCACTTCCCTAAGGTGGGATATGGCCAAAATTTATTTCCCACCTGTGGAATGTAATGCTGTTTTTACCAGTATTTTGAAACCAGATGTTTAGAATGAGAGATCATAAAAAGACTATGCTGAAAATTCGTGGTCAAAATGTGAAAAAACAACTAAGTTATGAAGAAATGTTGAATGCTAAAACACTTAATCATGACATTATTTTTGCATATTTGGGCCCCTAATGTTCAACATATCCTTTGTATTATCCCACCTCCAGATCATGATAGGTGTCAATGTTCAAATCCCCTCAGAAAACATATTTTTGCAGTCACACTGTAAAATCACCTTTTAGATGAGATTAAAAATAAATCTACCTGCCTTGATTGTTATGATTATCAGGTGATAAAAAGACTGTTGGAAATGTGGTGTCACGAGGGCCAGAGGAAGCTGCCCACCCTCCCCAGCACCAGAAGCCCAAGCCAGGAATCAACTCGCTTGCCGCACCCCCCCAGGCCACAGATCTTGCCATGGGTCACGAGGGCCAAAGGAAGCTGCCCACCCTCCCCAGCACCAGAAGCCCAAGCCAGGAATCAGCTCGCTTGCCGCACCCCCCAGACCACAGATCTCACCATGGGTCGCAAGGGCCAGAGGAAGCTGCCAGCCCTCCCCAGCACCAGAAGCCCAAGCCAGGAATCGGCTCGCTTGCTGCACCCCCCCAGACCACAGATCTCGCCGTGGGTCGCAAGGGCCAGAGGAAGCTGCCAGCCTTCCCCAGCACCAGAAGCCCAAGCCAGGAATCGGCACCACCCTTGGTCAGCTCTCCACTTTATAGGTAGAATCACGTGAGGCTGTAGAACCAATCAGCCCACTTTCCCATCTGCAGGTTATACCGGCTGAACACTAGGGGGACCCTACTTGCCTAAGCCCTCCCACATATCTCTTAAACAGCAATATAACAAAATGACTCTTTTAGATCTTGGATTACTCATGCTGCTCCTTATCATCCCAACCCTGTTACAAAAAAAATGGTCCAAAATCTCCCTGACACCTCGACATATGTACTTATGCTAGCTTCTCATCCCCCCCACTCCCTCTAACCCCTCCATCTACCCTCCATTCTCCATCAACACCCCACACACACTGGATTGCCTAACCACCCCGTCTCACCCCCCGGTACCCATACCCACCACAGCCCACAGTAGCAGGTGGTATCCCTCTGTGCTAGCCCTACCCACCCTTAACTCCCTACCCATCCCCTGCTCTGTTCCCTGCAAATCCTCCCAACTGCCCAGACATCACTACTGCTACCACCGCAGTCCCTTACTCCGGCTCACCATCCTACTCCTCCTGCTGTCTGGGAATGTCCACCCCAACCCAGGCCCAGGACCCGGTACATCGCCCCACATAGGGCATGGCCTCCACATTGCCTACATGAATATCTGCAGCCTACCCAAAAAGACTGCTGCACTCCACTGCTGGGTCTCCCAACATAAGCCCGACGTCCTTGCCATAGTGGAAACTTGGCTCTCACCGTTGACCCCAGACTCGATGGTCTCCTTCCCTGGCTTCACCCTCTTCAGAGAAGATCATGTGGGTAAGCGTGGGGGAGGGATGCACAGTCTACCTAACTAACTCCCTCCTGGGTCATGCCCTGCCTACCCTGAAACTCGACCATGGGGCTCAAGCCATCACCTTAAAAATTATCCCTGACCCAGGCTGTGGCCCTCTTTACCTCACTCCGGCATATGTACCCCCACGAGAGCAAAGCCAAGCTATCCGCTCCCTCACTGACTACCTCACTACCCTGCCACACAAGGCTGAACAGCTCATAGTGGGTGATCTCAACATCAACTGGCTCGGCGCTACCGCAACACAAATTAAAGATAACTTTGCAGCCCAAAACCTATCCCAACTAGTGACTCAACCCACCAGATTTAACCAATCAAGTGGGACTAGCACAATACTAGACATTGTGCTCTCTAACCACCCTCACAAAATAAAGGATGTTAATGTACTACCCAACTCCCTCAGTGACCTCTCGCCAATTCTTTGCCACTGGTCCTCCCCCACACTCAAAACTTAAGCGGCACCTTGCCCAGCTTGATTGGTCCCCAATCTCCCTCGCAACAGATATAGACATCACCTTTGCTTTCCTCACCAATGCCTTCTGCAAGGCCTGTGATGTTTTCACCCCTGTCACCCATATTCATACTAAGAGACACTCAGCTGCCTGGATATCCCCCCCCCAATCCAACAACTGAAGCAGCGTGATAACCTATGGCACATTGCTGTCGAGACTGGCAAACTAGCAGACAGGCAAGCTTATAACACAGCATGCAACCAGTGCACCTGGGCCATAAGGAAAGCCAAAGCCAACCACTACCAATCCAACTTGACCTCCTCCTGGGGCAATGCCCACACCTTCTGGAATAACGTGAAGGAGTTAAACGGGATGACCTGCTCCCCTCCTCCCTCTCAGATGGTCATAAATGGCGCTATTAATGCGGACCCTTCCCATACTGCCAACTGCCTTAATGAAATTTTCTCTGACCTAAGCTCAGTTCTTCCGGCCCACTTCTTTGACCCCATCTCTTTAAGCAACAACCCAGCTATCGCTCGCCCCCCTCTTCTCTTTAGAACTATCTCTCCACAGGACGCAAAGCCAATCCTCCAAAATGCTCTCTCCTCCCGCAACCCGAGCGGTGACCCCCTCAACTCCTTGATACTCCACCTAACATTGGATGTCATGCTAGTCCCCCTCACAGACCTCCTCAATCAATCTCTGTGTCTCGGCCAATTTCCAAGGGCATGGAAACAGATTGAAATCACACCTATACATAAAAATGGAGACCGTACTGTACCAAATAATTACAGACCTATCTCCATCCTCCCCCCCTCTCCAAAGCACTGGAAAAAATAGTATCCACACAACTTGTAGCTTATCTATCCAGCCACAACATTCTGTGCCCTGAGCAGCATGGCTTCTGCCCAGGTCACAGCACCACCACAGCTCTACTGGAGTTCTCCCACCATATACACTCCACATTAGATACCAGGGAGATGGTTGGGGCAATGTTCATTGACCTGTCCAAGGCCTTCGACACTGTGAACCACCCATTAATGCTAGACACCCTCTGTAAAATGGGACTATCATCCGGCCCTTTAGCGTGGTTCTCCAGCTACCTCTGTGATAGATCCCAATGCATCAAGTTAAATGGTAGCCTATCCTCGGCACTGCCTGTACACTCTGGAGTCCCACAAGGCTCCATTCTGGGCCCCACATTGTTCAGTCTCTTCTTGAACACCCTTCCCAGCTCTTGCACAGGAAAGTGGCTGTTATATGCAGATGATGCAGTCCTTCTCTCCTCTCACCCCGACCCGGTCACTCTCCAGAGCAACTTGCAATCCTCCTTCAGCCAAGCTGAAAAATGGTTCCTCGACCATCGTCTGGTCCTGAATCTCAAGAAAACAAAGTCAATGATCTTTGCACACCACCAAAGTAACTCCAAAAATGCCCCCCTCTCCATCCTTCCCAACACCCTCCACCCCCTTGAGCAGGTATCAACATACAAATATCTGGGCATCACCTTTGATTCGGCTTTCTCCTTCCATGCCCGTGTCAGTGCTCTATCCTCTGCCATGAACACCCGGATTGGGCTCCTCTATCACCACAAGGACTGCCTCCCTGACTTCGCCCTACGGTTGACTATCACTTCCTCCATCCTGTCGTTAGTTGACTATGGCCTCCCCATCTATGCAGCCACTGACCCCACTGCCCTCACCAAAATCCAGGTCTCCATCAACAAAGCCTGCAGGCTCCTGACTGGTGCCCCAAGCAGAACCCACACATGCCGACTCTATACCACCATGAACATACTCAATCTGGAGGAACGCCTGCAATATCACACCAGTATACTGGCAAAAAAGACTCTTCTTGGGCTGTGTCCCCCTGGTGTCACTGCACAGCTTCAGCATGATTCCCGCTTGGCCGCCACCCATACCACCAACAAAGCCACCTTCCAGGTACCTAGAGCCAGGACCTCCCTTGCCCAAAGATCCTTTTATCACAGAGCACTGGCCTGGTATAACTCCCTCACCATGCACATCTCAAACACCCCTAAAATTGGTCAGTTCAAAGCTGCCCTACGCAAGCACCTACTTAGCACTCGGAAATGTATGTGTCTACTGTAGGGCCTGCTGTGTGCCCCCAAACTGATACAGGTCCAACAGTTCACTCGATAGCCTACCACAGGCCATTTTCCACTGCTATTGCCTGCATGACCTGTTAGGACCCACCAATGAATTACTGTTATGTGCTTCGGTAAACTGCCTATGTTTATTTTCGCTGAAACTTTCTGCTATGTATACTGTATGTATCTCACCTGTATTGTTATACCCTGTCTTGCCTCACAAATTGTTGTTCCCCTTCCTGTGATGAGGTGCCTTTGTAAATGAGTCTTTGACTCAAAGGTTGTAAATCCGATATATGAATTAAATAAAATAAAAATAAATAAATAAATAAAATGTTAGATTTAGGTATTGCCTTTCAGCTGGCTTATCCTTGGTAAATACAATCTAAAAATGTGTAAGAGAAGGACACTACTGAAAAAGAGATATTGCATCTCATCTGGTCTATCCTGGGTAAATATTTATTAAAATATGTAAAACCAAGACCCCAGTACAGCAGATCCCACAATGAACTGTGCATCTATGCTGCTGTATCCTGGGAAAATACATTGTAAAACCTGAACCTCACTGAAAATGCAACTTGCCTTTCTGTGGGGCTATCCTGGGTAAAAATGAATAAAAGCAGGGTCCCATCAAAAACAAAATATTACATCTCAATTGTACTATCCTGGGTAAATATAGAGTAAAAACTGGGAAAAGCAGAAGCCCACTGAAAACAATATAACATCTGAGCTGTGTTATCTTGGGTAAATACAGTACAAAACCATGTCAAAGCAGGACCCCATTGAAAATGAGATATTGCATCTCAGCTGGGTTATCCTGGGTAAATATATTGCACAACTGTGTAAAAAGAGGACCCTAAAGCAGAACCCCACTAAAAAGATGTTGCATTTTGAATGATCCCGTCATAGAAAAACTACGTTCTAAAAGCAGGACTGTTCTGAAAATGAGATATGACATCTCACCTCTACTATCCTGAGTTAATGCAGTATAAAACTGTGTAAAATTAGAGTCACACTGCAAATGACATATTACATCTCATCTGGTCTGTATTGGGTAAATATATAGTAAAGATGTGTACAAGCAAGACCCGGTACAACAGCAATGTAAGTGACAAACATCCAGCATTGACAAATGCTTGTTTAAGGTGTGTCAGTCATTAAGTGTCCTCCATGTGTGGCAATGTGGTTCCTTATTTATTTTGAATTTTAGTGTCCATTTTTAAGATGTGCCTGTTCTTAACTTCCTCCATATGAGCCTGTGTAGTCCCTTATTTATTCCAAATCTAATTCTTTATTTGTTTCAGATTTAGCAAAGCATTCATGTCCATGATTTAGAAGACAAGGCTGAAGGACGGAGGTTGTTGGTTAATGAGCAGTGCACATGGGATGTAGGAGCACATATGCCAAGTAAGCTGTGGCATACAAGTTGAGTGGAGGGGGGAGTAGCATTATTGGCCCCAGCAATTGATTTTGGTTAGCCCTACTGCCTGATGGCCACCCCCTCCTGGTGTTATAATATGAATTGTGGTCTCTTTTGAATTAAACATAATACAAAATGCATAAAGCTACAGTATGTACTGCTGTATTTGATGCTCTTATTATGCAGCTCCTGAAGTATCGTATGGGCTGTACAAGGGTTTTGGTTAAAAATTAATGTGAGCATGTCTACAGTGGGGGAGCAAAGATGCATCAAAGGACCCTGGCTTACAAATGTTATATTCCTAGGTACACCACTGAGTGTACGCTGCATCTTCGCTGAGTTTTTCTGTCTATTATTTTTAACAATGAAATGTATGGAAAAGGGTCTGGTACATTAATAGTGCAACAAGTCCTTGGGGTGCATGTACATTGCTGCTAAGAATTGGGCTTGACCGTTTCAGTCTTATGTTACTGTGCTGTACCAGGGATATAGCAAAATCACATGTAGCTTGTCATCCTGATTTTTTTTTTATCACAGTCACAAAAAATGACAATATTATCTTTTCCTATCTTTTATCTAAGACATTGCTTAGAAAATTATCAAATCTAATTTGAGAGATAAATCTGTGATCAGACTTACACAAGGTACATCTATATGGTTTATGGATATGAACAAATGTATCTAAGGCAAGCCATTTAGAAGAGTTAACTGAAGATAAAGCAGCAATGTCTTTTTGCCTACTAATGTTACATGGTTGTTTTTTTTGTTATGGCTGACCTATAGCAAGAACTGATTAAAATTCCATTTCAGTAATAGTTCCAAAGGAAAGAAAGACCATTAAGTTCTAATTGATTTCTAACAAAGTGGAGCCAGGTTAAATTACAGTTTAGGTTAGTGTGTTTTCATTTTTCTTGTAAGTACAAGGCATGAAGTCAGGACTTCGGCATTCTTGTTATTTTTAACCAGTAATTAATTGTTCTGGCTTCTGCTAGTGCTTTCATTTCTATCAGACCATGCTCTGACTTAAGAGAAGCAGCAGGAACTAAAGTACAATGTCCCATAAGCATCAGGAACTAAAGCACAAAGTCCCAATAAAGATTTAAAAGCTTCATTTGTGATATTATCAATCTAGTTTCCATTACCCTTCCCTAAATTTTCAGAGGCATATAAAGTCTAGGTGTTTGGTTTTGCTTTGATTACATTTAAAGTTGGATTTCTCATTTTATTTCTGTAGATGCATTAAAATTAACATACATCTTAATTTAAATGGCACGTTCTTAATCTGTTTAGTCTAAATCACATTATTGGTAAAGGACAGTCCAAGATATGGGCACTCCATATGATTTTCCATTTTATTCTCCACAAATAGGTCAAGTATTATTAGTTACGTCTGAGCCAAAAATAAACACTTTGCTTTTTATGTTTGTAGCCAAATGTGTTTGATTACAGGTTACAGACAAAGCATTCAGCTTCTTTTGCAGCTCTGGTCTAGAAAGAAAGAGAGAGAGTAAGGCCAGGTCATCAGCATAAGCCAACTCCAGGTATTTTATCATGACAAGCAAGGGAGAACGGAATGCAGGATTTTAAGCAGGATTCCATTCAGACATAAATTAAAGAACATTAAAGCTAAAACACACCCACATCTTTCACTTTTACTTTTAAGAAAATCATTTTTTGTAATGCTTCTAATATATTCTGTTTGAGACCTAGTAGAGGTGTATAAAGAATTTGTGATGAACATAGATCATTACTGCCATGAGTGATAACTTCTCCCAGAGAACTGATCTTGAGAGGGAATCAAATGCTGAGTACGGTTCAGTAAATACCACAGAGAGTTTATGTTTCCTTATTTTAATATATTTTTCAAAATGATGTGCAAGAATAAAACAGTGATCTGTACTACCATGGTCTATAAGCCTTTTGGAGTCCTTAAATTGCACAATTCTCCACTATCCACCTTTGTAATCTGATAAGAATGACTTGGCCCAAGATGTTTGCCATATCATCCATAAGGCTAATATGCCTGTACTTCTTGGGATGATTTCTATCACAGAACGGGTGGTGGACAAGTGGAACACCCTGCCAGAGGAAGTGGTGGGGGCTGAAACAATCACGGGATTTAAGAATGCATAGGATAGACATAAAGGAATTCTGGAGGTCAGGGGTAAGGGGCAACAGACTTCTAGGAAAACATAAACTGAACTTACAAGCTCAAATGGGCAGACTGGGTGGGCCATAGGCCCTTATCTGCCGACACTGTCTATGTATCTATGTACCTGTTTTGTATAGTTTATTGGTATGCAGTAATATGGTTTCCACTCCATGATCTGGGAAAGAAATTATTTTGAATACTTTTGTTAGATAACATAGAAAGTATAAAGCTACATCAGTCACTATGGGCAAGATTTTAGAAGCCACCTGCATCAGATGCAACTTGCAGCTGAAAAGGGGGCTGCATCTGATGCAGTTGTGGCAGACACAATAGTTGCTATTCCAGAAGGTTGGTGATTTGCCCCAAACCTTCTGGAATAGCTGCAAAATTCATCCTGTGGCCAAAAGATGGGTGTAGTTGGGGGTCCTGGTGCAAGTCCATGGATGCATCTGTGGGCAAGTGCACAAGAGGAGACCCCAGCTGCCAAAAGGAGCACAAAGCCTGGAACATTAGAACAGAAGGGGCTGCTGCTGCAAGACTGAGGCATGGGGTGAACTGTTGCCCTAGAGCAGTGTCCCAGTCCAGTCCAGGTGCCTGTGTCCATCCTAGTGTTGTCCCTGCTGCGGCAGGGTAATGGCAACCCCAGGCGATCTCTGAGTGGTGGTGATACTGTGCCCCCCCCCACATCCCATGTAGCCATAATCTCCCTTGTGATGCACAACAAAAAAGGAATCCTTGGTCCCAGTCCTCCACCCCATGCCATGACATGCCCATACATATGTCATGCACATCACCTGGGTGTCTAGTGCCCCCCCATCCCCAATGTTGGCACAGCTTGTTGTTGGAATAGTTGCCCCACCCAGCAATCCCCTGATCTCCCCCAAGATATATTCAAAACCACCCTATTCATATCCAGTCTGCCCCCTGATCCTTGAATGTACCCACACACATAGCCCTGACAGGACCTGGTGTTCTAGTGGACCTCCACCCTCCCCACCCTGATAGACAAAGGTCAACCACCCTGCTCCCCCATCTCTGACATGCTTCTGCAACTGGCACAGCCCACGCACACCACCATGGCCAGCCACAGAATGTGATCAGCACATACTGTTCACTGTATTGGCAGTGTTCAGTATGTGGTCTGTGTAATCGTATTCTGTGGCTGGCCATGGTGGTGTGTGGTGGGCTGTGCTAGTAACATGGAACCCTGGTAAAGTTAATTAAATATCTTATTAATGCCTAATTTTTAAAAAATGGTAATGGGATGAGATGTAATATGTATCTAACTCTCCAAGACAGTCACTGTCAATGTTACATTGCTGTCTTTGTTTTCCCTTGATAGGCACACTCCAGGGGAGGGTTGGTGGGGAGGGTGGGATGAGGGGCTGTAGACTGTGTTTATGTTCTCCAACAGCTGCTCTAATCTCATGTGCCTTATCTTGTATTGTACTGATCTTTACAAAATCAATAAAATATATTGAATTTCAAAAAAATGGTAATGGGGTGGTCAAGGTCATCAGATAGACAATTCCTTGCCAAGAGTTGCGTGACCCAAAGGAAGAATGGTGTCAACTGCTCTTTAAGTGTTACAATTTTTGTTGAACCATTCCTTGTCACTATTAGGCTTTATAAAGCAGCTTATTGCCACCTGAACTAGAGTAGCCATATCACTGTTTACAGCAAAAGTTATCCTCATTTACTCACCTCCATAGACCTGATGTACCTTCTCCTACTGTTGTTAGATATGAATTTACTCCTCTGGGCCTGGCTCTTTTTGCCTTCCTCTCCAACTCTGAAAGTCACCTATTTGGCCTTTTCCTGGACTCCCTCACCATCTCACCCACCCTCTGGCTTCCACCTCTCTGCTCTTTTTTCTTCCCCCTTCTCCTTGCTGGTGACATGAAAGCAACCCTGGCCCTAGCACCCCTATCAACCACTCTAATGTCACCTGGGCAATGCAGATTGGTCTAAGAATTGCACATTTAAATGTTTGCAGCGTCCCATCCAAGTTCTCAGACATTGAGGCCTGAGTGTCCCTGTGTAAGCCCTATGTGCTAGGGCTCTCTGATACCTGGCTGAAACCCTACAACTCCAATCCCTCCTACCATCTCCCAGGTTACTTCCTCCTTCACCTGGATTGACCAGGTATTTAAAAGGGTGGGGGAGTAGCACTGTATGTCCAGGAACATATCTTGGCCACCATTCTTAGCCACTCTGATCCCCTCTCCCCCAGTGAATATCTCCTTGCAGAATTAATCTTGGATTTCTCAAAAATGTTCTACCTGGGCTGCTGCTACAACCCCCATACCGGCAGTATCCTTGGATTATCCAGCCTTCTTGATGGCCTAGGACTACTCTCTCCTACCAGGGACACCATATTGCTCTGGGACTTTAACCTTAATTGGTTAAGCACCCAGGAACCCGACTATGCAAACATCCCGAAAACACACACCCTCGAGCAAATCATCTCATACCCCACCAGGCACAATGTCCACATGCTCAACCACTCGCTGCTTGACTGGATAGCTCCAAATCGGGTGGACCTGGTCCTAGAGGTGGGTACATTGTCAGACTCTATAAGTGACCACTCCCCTACCTATATCATATTGACAGCCAAAATCAACTCCCCACCCCAGCCAAGTACATGTCTTTCAGAAATTTTAACTGCATGGATCCCACAAATCTCCTCGAGGATGTAAGAGTGGTAAACTGGTCTGCCCTCTACTTCATCAACAATGTGTCAGATGCAGTTAGTTTCCTGACAAATGCCCTCATTCAGATACAAGACTTCCACTTCCCCTCTCACTAGTTGGAGGGTGAGAGGGGGCTGCACCCGATGGATATCCAAAGAGTTACTGTCCCTAATGAAAGAGAGGGACAATAAATGTAATGCTTATAGCACCCCCCCCCCCAGCTCTGGAATGCCTATAGGTGCTTATGCAACACATGTAAGTAAACTACAAAATCGCTAAAATGCAATTTCTGCCGAAACCTTCAAAGGAACAACCTTGGCGATCCATGTCACTTCTGGGCCTCAGTAAGATCCTTGCTCAACCCCAAGATCCATAGCCAAATTACTCAGTTTGCCTCCCTCTCAGGCACCTTGACTGATCCCTCTGAGATTGCGCAGATTTCTAACAAAGTATTTTCTGACCTCTGTGACTATCTTACCAACTTACCGTCTTAGCCACACACCAGCCCTGGCAGTCAGAAAAACTACTCTTCCTCCATCACCAACCCCTCTGACACCCTACCCTTCTACTTTAGAACCATTGGCCAAGTGTTACCACCAAGCTCCTGAAGTCCCTCCCTGCCAGGGGTAGCCCTGGCAGTGATGGCCTTTTTCTCTTGTTCCTCAGGCTCATCTCTCCAACAATCATTGAACCTCTCACCTTTATATTTAACCTTGCCCTCTCCTCATCCACAATGCCAGACTCTTGGAAACATGCTAATGTTGTGCCTATTTTCAAATCAGGCAATCCCCTTTCTTCTGGCAATTATAGGTCTATCTCCCTCCTCCCCCACCTGAACAAGCTACTGAAAAAAATCATGCTCTTCCAACTCTCGGAGCATCTTAGAAAGTATAATCTGCTGTGCCTTCAGCAGCATGGCTTCCATAAGCACCACAGCACCACATCAGCCTTAGTCCATTTCTCTAACCATGTACTCAGAAACATGAACTTGGGTAAGGCCACTGGTGCTGTTTTCATGGATCTGACTAAGGCCTTTGAGCTGGTTGACCACTTCCTCCTCCACTCCACTCTTCTACACCTTGGCTGCTCTGCTGAGACAACAGCATAGTTCAGAAACTACCTCAAAGACAGGTCCCAGTCTGTTACAATTGGTACAGCCTCCTCCCCTGCCCAACCAGTATCCACAGGGGTTCCCCAAGGCTCCATCCTTGGCCCCTACTTTTTTCCATTTTTATTTATGCACTCCCGGCTGAAAGCCTCACCTGTGAGATTCTCCTCTATGCAAATGACCTTGTCCTTTACCATAGCGACAAGTCTTTTGCTGTTACCCTTAAAGGAAAACTACACCCTCATATCTTCTAAATGTTATTTGTTTCCATGTCAATAGACAACTCTTTTCCTGCAGCTGTTAAGGATGTATGCAAATGCTTTAGTCTGTTTTTATAGTTCATAGTAGGCCATGTGACTGCCCTGGGAGTTTCCATTTCATGGTTGTTGGAATCTCATTGTACTGACAGCTGCATTAGCATATGAGAACATGATGCATAATCACCCTTTAAACTCCCCAGTATGGCTGCCTGCTTAATTAGTCTTCAAGAAACAAGCTGCAAAAAGATGTGAAATACCACATTTACCTTCAGTGAGCTTTGCAAACTGTCTGAGTTATAATGCAGGGGTTTTCCCTTTAAACTTCATTTAGGTAATGAGTTTCCAGAGAGTTGTTGCAGGGTATTTATTCTTTCAGCATACAGATACATGGTATAAATGGGTGATCTGACATCATGTTCTCATATGCTAATGCAGCTCTCAGGGACAACAAGATTTCAACAACCATGAAGTGGAGACTCCCAGGGCAGTCACAGGGCCTAGTATGAACTGTAAAAACAGACTAAAGCATTTGCATACATCCTTAACAGCTACATGAAAAAAATGTGTCTATTGACATAGAAACGAATAACATTTAGAAGATATGAGGGTGTAGTTTTCCTTTAACTATGGTGCTGCCCACAATTGGTTTCTTTCCAACAGACTCTTGGTAAATGAAAAGAAAACAAAAGTAATGCTATTTGGATCCAAACCATTCCTCACAAAGATCTTTAAGACAAACTCCTCCCTCCTTGTACCCACACCTGCTGCCCCCCCTTGAAAATGTCCCTAGTTTCAAATACTTAGGTGTCACTCAGGACCCCTCCCTGGCATTCACCAACCATGTCAATAATTCTGTGCACAGAGTTAATCAGAAGCTAGATGACACCTACCGCCTAAATCAATTTCTTTCTTATGAGGCGCACCTAGCCATTGCACAAGGAAACCTTCCACCGCTCCTTGAATACTGCTCTCCTGTCTGTCCCCTCATATCCTCAGCTCTGCACTGTAGACTGAATTCAGTCTACAACAGTAACTGTCACTTTGCCTTCCATGCCCCCTTTTCTACCCATCATTGTGTATTGTACCAGCCACTTGGTTGGCTCCCACTGCAAGGACAGTTTGACTATGCCCTTGGTTGCTTAGTTGACAATACTCTGAGAAGCAGACACCTGTCCCGGTACTCATCCCTCCTCATGGGCAGAGTGGCAGCTAGGAGCCTCCATGAATCATCCACCCCCCCCACAAATCTCCTCTACCATGGGTAGTAAAGCCTTTTCCATCTCTGCCCCCTCCCTATGGAACAGACTCCCCACATCTCTCCACTCTTCCACCTCCCATCTCTCCTTCAAAAACAACTTCAAAGACTGGCTACTGTCTGAAGCCTAATGCCACTGCTCTCCTGGGTAATCTCTGGCATCCCCTTCCCCTGCCCTCCCATATCTATTAGCAGTGTCTCATCCTTGCTACACTCACCACTACCTCTCCTGTCCTCTTCCCCCACTTTTAGGAGCTTCTGCTGTTGCCTCCCTATTCTAAGTCCCATCACCATTTGCTATGGGGAAGTGTTGTACTCAATTTCAGAGTTCCAATCTGCTCATTGACCTGTGCATTATTAATGTACTTGAATGCATTTTGTACTTTTTGTATCATATCTGTGACTTACAGTATGTTTGGTCTCTGTGTTTTGTGACTTCTATTTCAGCCTGTTGCCTGGCCTGTGACTATATATTTTTGACCTGTAAGCTGGCCTTCTTTGACACATTGTATTCTTATGTAATTGCACTTTATGTAATGACCCGTTGTTCTGTAATTTTCTGCTGTCATGTTGAGGCCTGTGTTTGCTGTTGTTCTCCACATTTGTCTTACTTAATGTGCCATGCTGTGGCTCGGGTCATTCCTGAAAATGGTCCTTTGGATCAGTGCACCCACCTGGTTATCAAAGACATAAATAAATAAATACATAAATTAATACATAAATACATAAATTAATAAATAAACAAACACACTCTCATCTGACTGTGTTTCTTTGTCTAATTATGTTTCTTATTTTTTCAGTTTTGCTCTTTCTCTTGTTTGTGCCTCTAAGCTCTTTTCAAATGTAATTGAGTTAAATTTTAGTTTCTAGGGACATGGATATGTTGTTCATCCACACTATCTGGCAGGTTCCTTGCTGCTTTAAATCTTGCCGGAAGGTCTTCAAGCTAGCTCCTCCCACCCACCCGGGTGGTAAAACTCTCGGCTCCGCCCCATGACGCCAGATCTTCCTTACCGCTTGGAAGCTCAGGTTCCCTCCTTAACGCTCTGCGATTAAGTTTTGGGCCTAAAATCCTTCGGTTTAAAAAGGAGAGAAAAACATTTTATAACTTTTCTCCGTCTTCTTCCTTCAGCAGCTCGCGATGGACCGTCGACTCAGTTTGGAGATGTCCCTGTGGGCAGAAGATGTCTCGGACGGACCCGCCTCCGTGCGTTTATTATG
Source organism: Neoceratodus forsteri (assembly GCA_016271365.2). NCBI lineage: Eukaryota > Metazoa > Chordata > Ceratodontiformes > Ceratodontidae > Neoceratodus > Neoceratodus forsteri. The sequence continues at coordinate 1,256,000,294 of CM028131.1, forward strand.
AGCCAGGAGCATGACCCGCGGGCTTGCGACCTGTGTTTCTCCTTCTCGGTCGTCCTCGAGGACCGCGCTGCCCGCTTACATCTGGGGCGTCCGGAAAGAAGATTTCCTCCGGTCAAATCCAAAGAGGCCCGACTGGCGGTTTCCGTGGCTGCGGGATCCGCCGAATAACTAGAGAGGTTGGTTGCCTTCGAAGAGCAGGCGGCTCAGGCCGCGGCTTCCTCTTCTGCGGCCTTTGTCCCTCTATCGCTCGGGACCTCATATTCAGCTTCCTTTGAGGAGCTTTGCTTGACCCTCTCAACTAAAGGCGAGGGTCCTACTTCTTCGAGTCCGTTTCATCGGTCGAAGAAGTCTAAGAGTAAGTCTCATCGTCAACGCTCTTGGGAGCGGGAAAGATCCCCTTCCCCTCGTCGACAATCGACTTCGGTCGAATTCTCGGCTTCGGCCACTGGCTTCACGGTGCCCCCGTCAGGCCAGGTGACTGAGACTCCCGCTGACGAGGTCGAGATTTTTCTCGACCCGTTAGACGGGTTGTCGGCTGGAGAAGCCAAGATTCCCTCCTCCCCGGTTCCCCCGGTGAGGGCTGAGGATATCATCAGCTCTTCCGTACCGGTGAATCAGGAGCCGTCGGTTTTGCCGACCGAACCGAGGGGATCGCCGATCCTCGGCTCCCCGCCTCACCGACCTCGGCCTAGCCGAGATTCTCGGTCTCGGTCTCGGACATCTTCACGGTCCAGCCATTCCCGTCGACATAGACAGTCTCGGTCTCGGCACCGCGGCAAGCAGCGTCGCCGCTCTTCCTCTTCTTCCTCCTCAGCCGAGGAGGGAAGGCTTCGGCATAAGCTACTCCGAAAATACGAGGACCTCATGTGGCAACAATTTTTTCTGGCCAATAAGCCGGCTCAGGCCTCTTCTCCGGCCATTAAGTGGTTGCCACCGGACCAGGTAGTGGTTGAGGAGCCTGTTTCCAAGCCAGTTGTCCGACCTATTCCAGCTGCCCCACCAATTGTGGTGGAACCGCCTCCACCTCAGCCGACAGCTGGGGCTCCGACGAAAGAGTCGCGGTTGGCCCAAGGCCTTCCCCGTAGGCTGTTGGTCACTCTCACGCCTGACAAGCCTCGGCAAGTGGAGGGTGGCTCAGGCTCCAGGCAGCTATTCAACAACTCGTCGGAGTCGGATGACTCCTCCCTGTTCTCCAAGCGTTTTGACTTGGAGTCCTCTGGGGGGCAGTCAGTGGACGATAGCCCTTCGTCCTTCCTAGGACTTCTTAGGCTCATCTCAGAATCCACTGGGATGAAGCTTGAACCCGTATCCAAACAGGCCAGATATCTCCTCACCGAGATTCTGGACCGAGGGGATTCTCCCACGGAGGCCTTTCCAGTGACCAAAGCCATTGTCGGGCTGGCCCTGGAACTTTGGCAGCGTCCCAGCTTCCTGTCCTGCACCTTCGGCCAGGATGGCCAGGAAGTATGCGGTCCCTACTGGCTCTCTGTCTGGGTTTTCTGAACACCCCTCGGCTGAAGGGCTGGTCACGGACAGTGTTTTCCGGCGTGCCGTTAATGCCAGGGACGTGGACAAACCGCCCGACAAAGAGTCCAAGAAATTGGACTACTCGGGGTGGAAAGTGTATGCTGCCTCTTCTCTCGGCCTTCGTCAGGCCAGTTCGGCCGTCCTCATGGCACATTTCTCCCATGCCCTGTTGGGTTCCCTGGATGAGGCGGTCCCTCATCTTCCCGCTGACTTGCAGACTACGGTCAAGCAGGTGCGGGATCAGGGCAGGGCAGTAGCCAAACAACAGCTCCAGACTGCTCTGGATATAGAGACTCATGTGCCTGGTCAGTGGCGGCCGCTGTGGCCATGCGTCGGCGGGCGTGGCTGCGAATATCCACCTTTACCGCGGATACCCAGCACAAGCTTGCGGATGTTCCTTTCCTGGGAACAGACCTGTTCGGCCCTGGAGTGGAAGGCCACCTCCAGAGGATCGAAAAATCCAATGCCACCTTGGATTCGGTCTCGTCGCGCCAGAGGACAAGGTCATAAGCCCCAGCCCTAAGTCCTTTAGGTCCCTCTACTCCCGCCCGCCCCGGCCCAACAACAGCGTCAGGGCCAGCAGGCTAAACCTTGAGTATTCAAGCCCAAGCCATCGGCTTCCTCTAATAAGGAGCAAGGAGGAAAAGGCCCTGGTGGTCCCCAGGCGGTCCTTCCTCCAAGCCTGCTAAGTGGCGGGCTGAGGGTGTCACCCCCATCCCCGTCACCTCGCCCCTAGTTCCCCCCGTGGGGGGACGGCTCCGACACTTCCTTTCTGCCTGGTCCGCTGTTACCACAGAAGGTGGGTTTTGGAGGTGGTGGGAAGAGGCCTGCCTCTGGAATTCGAGCAGGCTCCACCTTTCAGAGCCGTCACCCCGTGGGGGGCTTTGGGGTCCCCAGAATCTCTACAGGCTCATCGAGCCGACGTCGCCCTCCTCCTTCAGAAAAGGGTGATAAAAGAGATAGAGGACCCTTCACCAGAACCAGGGTTCGTGTCCAGGTACTTCCTGATCCCAAAACGGACGGGGGGCTGGCACCCCATCTTAGACCTACACGACCTGAACAAGTTCCTAAGGTCTCGAACCTTCAGAATGGTCACTCTGGCTCAGATAATACCATCTCTGGAACACGGCATGTGGTTCTGTTCTCCACTTTACTTGAATTTGGGGAGTTTATGGTGCTCCTCTATAGCATGCTCCCTTTAAAATGTCTGTGTTATATCCCTTCTGGGAGCACAGTAGCCATTTAGGCATTTGAAAGTTAAATCACCTGTGTAAAATCCCTGTTGGGAGCACAGTATAAAAGCAGTTAGCTAGTAGCCATTGAGGCATTGTAAAGTTAGGGACTAAATCGAAGGGTCCCACCTTGACGTTTGGTGATTTAGCTTACTCAAATTGGAATTCCAATCTGAAACTAAGAGGACCCTCTCCTCACATGGACCATTTATAAATCCTGCAGTTTTGCAAGTTTCAGTCATCAAAAATGGAAGAGTATTCCAATATGTCATTGATCTATACAAAATTAACTTCTAACCAAGCAAAGATGTCCTTTTTGGAAGAATCAAGTCCCCCTTAGTTATAGATATAGTACCATAGTTGACAATCATGCCACTATAATCACTGGGAACCACAGGGGATGCACACCATTGATGCCTTTCTTAGCTCAGAAGCCAACCTGCAGATGGCCATGGGAATTTAGGGGTAGCCAATCAAGAGTACTATGCAGTTCATAATAATAATAATAAAAAATAATAAAACTTTATTTGTAAGGCGCCTTTCCAAAACCAAGGCGCCGAACAGGTTTAAAACAAGCAGCATTTGTACAAATTGCAGCGAATCAGTTAGTACACAGACATCCAAAAACCTTAAAATTAAAACAGTCAATCACCAAATGCCTGGTTCCATAAATGGGTTTTTAAGGCCCATTTAAAACTCTCCACAGTCGGGCACTCACGTAACTGGCAGGGTAGAGAATTCCAAAGAGAAGGGGCTGCATGCATAAATGCCCGGGCCCTGGAATATTTCAGACAAACTCCTGGAATCTCTAACAACCCCACGCCAGCTCTGCAGAGCAACCACCCAGGGCAGTAAGGAATCAGAAGCTCTTTCAGGTAGTCAGGGCCCTGACCATGTAGGGCTTTATAAGTCAAAAGACAGGCTTTAAAGGTGATTCGCCATTGTATAGGCAGCCAGTGCAGACCATGCAGCAGTGGAGAAATATGACAGCACCGAGAGGTTCCTGTCAAAAGCCAGGCTGCTGCATTCTGCACTAGCTGCAAATGGTGAATTTCAACCCCTGAAAGCCCTAGATACAGGGAGTTACAGTAATCCAAGTGAGAGGACACAAAGGGGTGAAGCAGCATGGGAAGGTCGCTGGACGGAACAAGGTGCCTAATCCTGGTGATATTCCTCAGATGATAAAAAGAAGTCTTGATGATGGCTGACACCTGTGAATGCAGGGTCAGCCCCTCATCAAAGATTACACCCAGGTTACACACCTGTTCAGAGGCCAGGAGCGGTTGACCCCCCAAGGAATAATCCTGAGGGGGAACCTACCCCCGACCCCCCTATCCAGCTTCCTGGGTCCACAACCAGTACTTCAGTCTTTCCCGAGTTTAACTTCAGCCAGCTCAAATCCATCCACCCCTGGATTTCTACCAAGCAGTTATTAAAGACCGAGAGAGCTCCATTCTGGTCGGGCGCAAAAGAAAGGTATAGCTGGGTATCATCAGCATAGCAGTGAAACCTCAGCCCATACCTCCTTACAATGTCTCTGAGGGGCAGCATATACACTGCGAACAACATAGGGGACAAAACTGACCCCTGAGGAACCCCACAAGACAGAGGAACTGGGTCCAAAGAATAAATCCCGGACTCCACCCTCTGAGTTCTTCCAGTGAGGAAAGATGTAAACCACCTGAGGACTGTACCTGACAAGTCACAGATGTACCTCAGACGGTCAAGCAAAATCCCATGGTCCACAGCTTAAAACACTGATGAGAGATCAAGAAGGACCAAGATGAAATGGTACTTCCAGTCTCTAGCCATCAAGAGATCATTGAGCACCTGAACCAGCACTGTCTCGGTACTATGCTTTTTTCGAAAACTGGACTGAAGGGGTTCCTAGATGTCATGGATGGTCAAATGGCTCTCCAGTTGAACAGCCACTACCTTCTCAATCACCTTCTCTAAAAAGGGGATGTTATAGATTGGTCTGTAGTTGGCATGGCAGTTTGGGTCCAAAGAAGCCTTCTTCAGCAGGGGTGTTACCACCGCCTCCTTCAGGGAGCTAGGAAACTCACCTGTTTCCAAGGAGCACCAAACTATCCATGCAAGGACTGGGATGATGGAATCAATACAACCCAAAATCAGGGAAGTTGGTCCAGGGTCCAAACTACAGTACATTGGACAATCCTCATGACATCCATGAACTCCGGGTGGTCAAAGGTACTCAAGGAAAGCTGAAGGCCAGTGGCCAAGCACTGATCACTAGCAACACCCATAGAGTGTGCAGGCTGGAGAGCTGCCCTGATGTCGGCCACCTTAGTTGCAAAGAACCGAGCAAGCTCATTGCACTCTATTTGCAAAAACGCTTTCTGAACTTGTAGACAGGGCAGGTTGCACAGCCTGTCCACAGTTCAGAAAAGCTGAGCTGGTCGGTTATGAGCAACTGAAATCTCCCTGGACAGGAACTCTGCCTTCTTACAGGAGATTGCAGATTGATAGGCTTGATAATGATCCATCAACCTAAGGTGATCGGCATCGAGGGCAGATCTCCACCAGCAATGCTCAAACCTTTGTCCTTGTCACTGCATCTCTTTCAAGGTACCATCAAACCACAGAGACTGAGGGTGAAGGGAGAGAGGACAAACACGGACAGGAGCAACGACATCCAGAGCCACTGCAATGGCCATGTTATAGGCCACCACGAGGTCCTCTGGGTCACTGCTTGCAACTGGAATGGACGATAGGTCAAGCACCGCCATAAGACCATCAGAGTTAATATCTCATAAAGGGTGGTATTTTACCATCTCCACAGGGGTAGGCCTTCGAGAAAGGGTGCTAAAATTGAACCCCACGATGTAGTGATCAGACCATCTGACTGGTTCCACCCTCAAATCAGAGGTTTTGATCTCCCAGAGGAAAACCAAGTCAAGGGCGTGACCATGTTTATGGGTAGCAGAGGTAACTACCTGTGTAAGGCCCATAGATGTCATCAACTGGAGAAAGTGTTGTTCAAATTGTGAGAGTTTGTCATCGACCCAGGCATTGAAGTCACCCAGGACCATCAACCTGGGAGACTCAAATGCCATGTCGATGATGAAGTAGGCCACTTCCAGAAGGAACCGCTTCCCATCCCCGGGTGGATGGTAGATGAGGGTAATCCTACAGCCTACACCTGCTACCACAGTACACTCAAATGACTCAGCCTCCTCAACTGGTACACTCGTGAGGCCCAATTCAGACTTAAAACAGACCATGACCCCCCAACCCCTGTGAGCCAATCTCGAGCAGTGAATCACTGAGTAACCTGCTGGAATTACGGCCTCTAAGATAGGGCCAGAGTTCTCATCCAGCCAGGTCTTGGTGATGCAAACCTGATCCACTGAATTTACAAGATCTGCAATAATTGCCATCTTGTTTTTGATGGATCTGGCACTGCATAACACCTCACAAGTTGGATGAACTTCCTGGGCCGAACGAACTACGTGTCCTCACAATTTGGTGGTGCCCATGGGTATGGAAACCAAACACGGAGAACTGCGATCTGGATTCCATTTTATCCCAGGGCATCTTCTGGACCTTACAACCCCGATGTGATGTCCCTGCTCATTCAACCTCCGCCGTGCCCCCAGTCCTTCCCCTGATGCACAATACCCAGTGCTCTGCAATGCTGGTAAATAGAAAAATGTAATGGGGAGAAGAAGGGGTGGAGGGAGTGAAGGGCAGAGGATGAGTAGCACACTGCCATGACAGCAGGCCTCCAGCACATTCTGAAGACTGAATTTATAAAACCTAAAACCATATAAATTTAACTTTAAATGTAAAATAAATAAAATACACCCCCACTAAACATAAATAAAAATAAATTAAATTGAATATTTAAATCCAAATAAACTAACAAATATATAAAAAAAAAATCCTCAAAGTTGCAGAAGCTTTGCTGGTGGCTCAGCAGAAAGTCCTCAGAGTTGCAAAAGATCGCAATAATAGGGGAAAGATACCCAAGTTTTAAGTCTCCATTGGATCTCTGACCTCCAAGAAGACATGTAAAAACCCCAGGAACTCACATATCCAGGGCAAAACAGATGTAAAAACTTAATAGGCTCTTCAACCCCCCCATAGTCACTCTCACTGAGAGGAAAGTTGGAACAAAAATGAGCCAAAATCTGAATTATTCCCAGTCAACAGGCACTCTCACTGCCCAAAGTTGGTGAAGTAACAAGGCACTCTCACTGCCTTCTTAAAATCTGGGAAGATCCTCTTCGGTGGGTCACTAGCAGCTCTGAGGTTAATGTAGGCCCCACAAAATGCACCATTGGGGGTCAAATGTGAGGTACACAGCCAGTTTTATGGGTCTCCGCCATGACCCACCACACAGCGAGACCAGCGGAGAAACCCTAGGGACTGCCCACCCAAAACCGTCGGCTACCCAGCAGAAAAAAGCCAGAGCCATCCGCCCAGCTGCATACCCACAATCCAACCCACCAAAAGGATCAGGCCAAACTGTTAGTCTCAAATCAAGCTGCTATTACCCACCAAACTGAAAACCTCTGCAGGGGACCGACAAGACACTGACACTCCACACTCTCTTCAATGAGAAAAACTGTTCCACAAGTTCATTCCTCCTTAAGACTTCGGCTCCTCTCCAGTCAACAGTTAACAGAAACACCAGCAGAGAATTTAAGCCACAGGCAATGTTGTAGGTCCCACATGCTGGATAAATCCAAAGCAGGGCTCAATCAATTCACCGGCAGGAAAAATTAGTCCGATTCGAATATAAAACAAAACAGTTCACAATGATGTTTATGATAATCAGCATTTAATATGCAGAATGACACATCTTGTTAAGAGCTTCCCTAGCCATCAAAAGCACAATGTCATCTTTCCTAATCCTAATATAAACTATCAAAGTATAATTGACCACGAAAAGTTACCTATTTCCTTGTAGTCATGGTGAGATTTCTGTTTTTTCTGTAACAAACACCAAGCTGTAAATTTCCTTTTCTAATCATTTGGTTGGCATGGTATGCAAAAAACAGTGTGCTGTTGAGGGTAAATCTCGAAGACATAAAGCTTGATGCCTGCTCAGTCACTGCTCTATCAACATTTTATAACTCAGATACATACCCACCTGCTCAGTCACTGCTGTACCAACAGTTTATAACTCAGATACATACCATTAAGAAATGCCATACTTTTAGATGTCTTTGTTCAGAATCACCTGTTGAGTCCTTTTGACCAAGGGGAAGAAGTCGGAGGACTCGACTGGGCTTGAACTACACAGGTTGCTGTTTATTTTCCTTACTGTTTTTTTTTTTTTTCAGGGATCATGTGGAGAGAGAAGGAGGGGAACAGAGAGTCCCCCACACAGCATGGGACAGGAGGATTAGGTGCCACCATGGTTTTCATGGAGTGAGCAGGGTTGTATCTGCACACTCGGGAACCAAATCAGGTGGAGCTCTCCTCTATTGGGGCACATAGATTTCTTCCAACTTATTTAATTTGTTGTTTTATCTTTTCGCTGGAGCTGCTTGTTTTGATTTTGCAGGTACGGGGTACTACAGGAGACACTGAGTAGAGCTGATTGTTTCTCTTCACAGCTATTTGGAGAGATAGGGCCCACCATTCCTACCTCATCCCCCCTCCCATGGGTAATCTGCCTTTATAGGACTACACCCAGGCATCAGACATTGACTTCCTGATTTAGTTCAGGGCAGGGGTCTTACAGCTGCACATCAAGCCACCTGTTATAAGGAAGTTACCCAAATAATAAAGGGAAGGGGTAGTCAATGGGGTGGGGACATGGGGAAAAAGTCAAAACAGAGGGGAGAAACAGTAGAAGGGAAAAGAAAAAGAAAATGAAAGGAAGAGGGGTAAAAAGGCAGAAAAAAGACCAGAGCACAAAGTAAAAGGGCAGTACACAAGAAAAGAAAGATTCAGGGAGTGGTGCAGTGCTATGGGTGTGGTGCAGTGCTATGGGTGTGGTGCAGTAGCCTTCAGAAGAACATTCTGGGAGCTGCGATGCTGCCCCATTTGCAAGCACCTTTCTGGGCTGAGGGCAGAGGTGGCCTGTCTCCAGGCCAAGCTGTCAGGAGTACAGCAGAACTTCAACATCACCCAGAGGCCACCACTTCCCTAGTCATTGCCACAGTGGCTGCCCAGGCAGATAGCAGGATGGACTACGGTGGGCTCAGGGAGGATCAGAGTGGGCGATCAGAGGCACATCCCCCAACTGGTCAAGCTCAGGAACTTCTACACTGTTCAGGAGGAGTGAGAAAGTCCCACAAGGGAATCCGAGGCTGAGATCGGGGGGGTGAAGGTCCTCCAGGATGGAGACCCAGGGATGGGAGGTAGAGGATCCCATAGGAAGAAGTTACTCCTATTGGGGAACTCAATTATCCAGGGACTGGATCTGGGCAGAGATAGCAGGGAAGAAAGGGAGGTCAAGTGCCTCCCAGGAGTCACAGTACAGAGGAAGGGGGAACAGATCCTGAGGATCACTGAAGCAGTGGCAAAGAGGGGGGGTGGAGGTCATTGTTCACCTGGGAACAAACGACTTATCCAATGACAGGACTAGCTTAGAGATGGTACAGGAAGACTTCAGAGAGTTGGGAGGGTGCCTGGGAAAGGTGTCAAGCTCCATGACATTCTCGGAGGTGCTGCCAGTTCATGGCGGGGGGGATAGAAACCTTCATATTAGAAACTTCAACACATATTTGAAGGGCTGGTGTAGTGAGAAGGGTTATAGCTTTTTTTGGAACTGTGGACCCACCTGGAACGATGGAGCCCTGTATGGTACCAATGGACTACATCTGTCCAGGAAGGGGGAAGCAGTCCTCAATGGACAATTTAAATGCTTTGTGGAGGAGCATTTAAACTAACCGGAGGGGGGCAAAGGGAGCAGGGAAAGTCTAAGAGCCCACCCCCACAAGGTACAGTGACCAGAATTGAGATGCAGGAAAATGAATTCATGACAGGGACAACTGAGGCAGGTGGAAAGAGAGTAGCAGAGGAGTCAAGGTGACATAGGAACAATAATTGGGGAGGGAGGAAGAAGCAGGGGCAGAGGGAGAATAGGATGCAATGCATGGAAGGCCATGGTAACTAATGCCCACAGCCCGGGAAATAAAATGCCAGACCTGGAGACCTTATTATTACAAGCAGACCTGGATGTAGCAGCACTAACAGAGACATGGTACACTGCAAACCATGGCTGGGACATAAATGTACCAGGTTATGCTCTGTTCAGGAGAGATGGGGGGGTAAAAAGGGGGAGGGGTGGCCCTGTACGTCAGAGATGGTATTAAGGTGACAGAAGTGCAGAGCAGACAGTGGGAGGCTGAGGCACTGTGGGTCACCCTAGAACCTGGCAAGAGCACAACAATATGCACAGGGATGATCTACAGGCCTCCAGCACAAGAGGAGGAAGTTGTCAGGGAGCTAGTGGATGAAATGTACAAGATGATGACTAAAGGTGAAGTTCTACTGCTGAGTGACTTCAATATGCCAGATGTGGACTGGACCACCCAGGTAGCTGCTTCAACCAGAAGTAGAGGCATCCTAGATTCCCCACAGGGGGTAGGTCTCAGGCAGTTGGTGATTGATCCCAGCAGAGATGGGGTTATTCTGGAACTAGTACTGGTCAATGGGGACAGAATCACAGATGTCTGGTTAAAAGGACAACTGGGTTCCAATGACCACAACATAATTTGGTTTAGCATGGGGACAGGGACTCAGTCAAGTCACACAAAGGCGAACATTTTAGATTTCAGAAGGGCAGACTTTGCTGAAATGAGGAGGTGTATAAAAGTTGCCCTAGAAGAGAGGGAGATAAGAGAAGGATTGAAGAACAGTGGGAGCACCTGAAAGGAGCCATAATGGAAGTGACCAACCAATGCATCAGGTTGGTATCCAAAGGCAAGAAGAGAAGGAAGCCACTATGGTTCTTGAAAGAGGTAGAGGACAAAGTAAGGGCTAAAAGGATGGGGTTCAGGAAATATAAGGAGACCCAAAGGGAAGAAGACAGGGAGATGTATCTAGAGTGTCTAGGGGAAGTGGGAAAGACAGTTAGGAGGGCAAAAGCATGGACTGAGGAAGGATTAGAGCAGAAAGTGAAGAAAGGGGAAAAGACATTCTATAGGTACATCAGTGAAAGAAGGAAAGCTGGGGGGGATTGTAAGGATAAAAGGAGAGGAAGGAGAGTGTAAGGAGGGGGACCTGAAAAAGGCAGAAATGCTGAATAAGTACTTCTGTTCTGCATTCACTGAAGAAGGGATGGCCACAGTTGGGCAACCGATACAAAGAGGGGGAAGAGGTGGACACCAGTCTGTTCACAGTGGAGAGAGTCCTGGAGGACCTCACGAAACTGAAGGTGGACAAAACAATGGGGCCAGATGGCATACACCCAAGGATATTAAAGGAGCTGTGAAGAGAGCTAACAATGCCTCTGGCAGCCTGGTTCACCAAGTCACTCAACACAGGGGTGGTCCCAGAGAACTGGAGAAGGGCACAAGTAATCTCTCTGCACAAACGTCAGAGTAGAGAGGAGGCAGGGAACTATAGGCTGGTAAGCCTCATCTCAGTAGTGGGTTAGATCATGGAGGCACTACTGAAGGAAAGAATAGTGGCACACCTAAAATCCAATGGTGTCCAAGATCCAGGACAGCATGGATCCACAGCAGGAAGGTCTTGTCAGATGAATCTGATAGATTTTTTTGACTGGGTGATGAAGGAAGTAAATCGGGGGGGGGGGCAGTGGACGTTGTCTACCTCAATTTCAGAAAAGCCTTTAACACTGTCCCACACAGAAGGCTGGTTAACAAGTTGGGTAGTCTGGGCATGGGGCACAAGGTGATAAGCTGGGTTAGGAACTGGTTAATGTACAGGAGGCAGAGGATGGTGGTAAATATGATCCAATCTGGGGAGAGGGGGGTGACCAGAGGGGTACCACAGGGATCCGTCCTTGGGCCTGTTCTGTTTAATGTCTTCATTAGCAACAATACAGAAGGGCTGGAAGGAAAGGTCTGCCTGTTTGCAGATGACACCAAGATATGCAACAGGGTGGATACTCCAAAATGGGTGGAAAGAATGAAGAGGGACCTGAGGAAGCTTGAAAAATGTTCTGAAGTGTGGCAACTGAGATTTAATTCAAAGTAGTGCAAAATTATGCACCTGGGATGAAAGAACCCTGGGGAGAATTACAGGATGTGGGGGAGTTGCTGACGAGCACCAAGAAAGAAAGAGACCTAGGGGTTATCATTTCTGATGACCTGAAACTGTCTAAGCACTGTACAAAGGCTGCAGTGAGGGCCAGTGGCATGCTGGAGTGCACAGGCAAAGGTATCACTAGCAGAAGGCAGGAGGTGGTGATGCCATTGTATAAAATGCTAGTGAGGCCTCACCAAGAGTACTGTGTGCAATTCTGGTGGCTGCACCTTCATAAGGACATCGACAGAGTGGAGGCAGTCCAGAGAAGGGCGACTAAAATGGTACATGGCTTGCACCAGAAAGCATATGTAGAAACATTAAATGACTTCAATATGTACTCGCTGGAGGAGAGAAAAGAGAGGGGAGACATGATAGAAACATTCAAGTACCTTAAGGGCATAGACAAGGTGGAGGGGGGACATTTTACAATATAGGGGGAGTACAAGAATGAGGGTGCATGATATGAAATTGGTAGATGGCAGATTAAGGGGAAATGTGAGGAAGTTCTTCTTCATGGAGAGGTTGGTGGACACATGGAATAGTCTGCCACAGGATATGGTGGGAGCGAGCACAGTGGAGGTATTTAAACATGCATGGGATAGGCATAGGGGAACCGTAGAGGTGGGGTGGAGTGGAGAAAAGTCACTGACCAGTTAGGGTCAGAGGACACAAACAAGTGCTGGGCAAAAGGGCAGACTGGATGGGCCCTACGGTCCTTATCTGCTGTCAATTTTTATGTTTCTGTGATTAGCTATAAACCAGTTTTGTAAGCTTCTGAATGCCTGCTGATGAAGCAAGGACAAGGCATGCACACTATCATATTGAACCATTAAGACTCTGTCATCTACACAGAGTCAAACCTATTGAGACAAACTGAAGGTAAAGGACTTTGAATTAAACTGAAGAACCAGGGTCCCAAGATAGAACCCTGAGGGACCCCAATTGTTACCTGGAGCTGGTAGAAAAATGTTCCTGAAAACCCTTAACCACCTGGTAACAATTAGATAAACAATCCAGCAACCATTTTTGCATCAGAGAAGAAAAGCCAAATGTCCCAGTTTAGAAACCAGCAGTTAATGAGCCAAAAGATCAAAGGTTTTCGTTAGGTCACCATAAACAGCTCTAACAGTCATGGGGACAAATTTTCAAAGAGATCTATCAAGATGCGTCCACCTATATTTTTTAGAAGGTAAATGTATCTAAACCAGTTAGACTAGCTATTAGATTGTCTAATGATGCCTAAATTGTGCGCAGTTTCTTACAGCAGATCTGACTTTTTGAAACAAACAGTTGCATCCTTTGAAAATAGCAGCAGGACTGCTCAGATGCAATTGGGTAGATGCAGACACATGCACAGCATGCATTTGTGTCCACGCCCATCCCTTTTAAAAATCTTCCCTTATCTCCTAGTGAGTCTATCTCATTTTTAATTACGACCAATTGTTCTGTCAAGAGGATACTATCTAGATATTGATCCATAGGAGCTGCAAAAGGTCTGCGCTCAAGAAAAATGAGAAGTTGGGAGCATGATAAGGAAGATCAGTACTTTCAGCTGTACTAGGTAATTTAGTGCCAGATTGTTTCTCCCTCACCGTGGAACCTTCCACATAGAATAGGGCTTTTAGGCTATCTATAGCTGTTTCTAAGTCAGTAAGTATACAGTACTAGGGAAGACCTTCATACCCCATCCATAATTATGGTCTAATGTCCCTAGTTCTTTAGGAGGAGGAGGAGGAGGGTCTCAGGTTACTGACTGACTGCTAATTCCATTTATAGTCTTGTTTGGAAGTCTAGAGTAATTGTAATTTTCAACATTATGAAATAAATTGGAAATGAATTTTAGTGAATTCTCTTGCAGAGATGACGTCCAAGACTAGTTTGCTGTAGCCCTTAAGTCATTATTCATTAGCAGATTTCCCAACACTTTAACCTTTCTGGGCTACAACAATGACTGTCCTGGGAGTTGATATTCTTTGTTGTGCATTTGTATCCTTAACTACATTAGCCTCAGATCACTCTTTTTAATACGAGGCAACATTTTTGAATTTAGTTGTGTCTTTGTTTTTATCACTGAATCCATTGGACACATTTTATTCCCTCCCCAAACCATCTGATTCTCTAAAGCATTATCCACTAAAACTGCTTTGTAGAGTAGTTAGTACTCCTAGTTTCAACCATGTTATGCTTTTTAAGGATTAGTTTTGATTTTAAAATTAGCCCTGCAACAAACGATGGCCTTGTATTAGACTTTTAAGTCTCATGAAATCTGTATAAAATATCAGACAAATAGCATTATGAACAAAATATAGCATAGCAATAATGAGACTTATAAAGATTAATATTTTGTTTTTTGCAGTTAGTAATTGTTCTCCCTTTGACCCCAATGCTATCCTCCAGATGCTGTCCACCCAAGATCCACTCCCCCATCATTTTCCAGAGCTCACCTTCATACTGATGCTACATGGCCTGGGTGCTTAAAGGGGTGCAGGGCTACTGGGAGGTTAGGGTCAGTGGCAGCATAGGAACCACTTTTCTACCTGAGGGGTGGCATGCAATGCTGCCCAGCTGTCATCATGCACATGTCTGTGTGTGGAGCATTGGCAGCCACAGCATTGAAAGTCTTGACTGCCTTGCCTTCAGCCAATGCTAGGGGACAGGGAGTGGGGGTGCCACTGGACCACCAAGGAGATATGTCCATTACTCATACTGGTGATCAGGGATGCAGGTAGGGTGGGGGTTACCACTAGATGACCAGGGAATAGCAAACATTCATATATGGGCCACGCAGCTACGGGTGGGGGTGGAGGGTGCCACTAGACTACCAGGGAGGGTTTAGATATTCATGTACTGGTGATTGGAGCATCAGGAGGTAAGGAGGTACCCCTGGACTGCCAGGACTGTTAATCCATTCACTGTTGGTGATCGCAGCTACAGGGAGGGTGGAGGGGTTCCTCTAGTCATCCTCTGGGGGTACCACATGCTGTGCTGGGCACCAGGCGCAAATTGGTGGCCTGCCCTACACAACACATGCAAATAGGGCCATAATGGCATGTAAATGATCCCAGTTGTGCCTTGTATACATTATGGCCCCATTTACATACTGCTGGCTGAATATTGGGAATTTGCACACAGCGTTACTCTGTTGCACTGGCACAGTTCCCATTCCAGGATGTCAGCCCTGTCTGGGGGGATGCACCAGCACATCGTATTTGTGCAGTGTGCATTATCTGGTATATTCAGAGAAGATGCACCATTGCTCATCTCCTTTGAATATATTCCTGAGTTTCATCAGTGCGCGCACCCACTTGCACCACTGCCGGGCACACCTCTGAATATCAGGGCCACAATAGCCTGCAAAGGATTGCTGCAGGAAGGGATTTGTCAGTGACGACTACCCTTCCTGACACCTAAGCTGGCATTTCAGTGAGATAGGCGGGTATACTCCCACTAGAGGAGGGGCTAGGTAGGCAGTTAAAGGGACACAGTCAACCCCCTTAAGCCTCAAATTTTCCCAAATATAAACAGCATGTTATGATTGCTCACATTCTGTAGAGACTGCTGATGTAGTTGATTGTTTGATTCTGTTTCCTTTTTTCTGTTAAAAAGAGAAAAACAGATTGCCTACCATACTGGTGTTACCACACAAAAACATATTTGTTTACATTTTTTGATCAACTCCCATTGCATCTTTCCTGGACTTAGGAGCTCCCCTCAGCAGTCTAGCCATTCAAGATGCAGTAGGAGGAGAGGAGACTATCACATCTAGAGTGACTGCACTGTTTCGGAGATGTTCATCATGTTTAGGATGTATGCAATAAGAGTCGATCAAGGATTTAAAACAAAACAAGGTTGGGTAAAATTACACCATTTGCATGCATTATCGTTCTACTAAGAAAAGAAGCAGATAAAACAACCAACATTATCAATTAATTTTAGCGCAGGTAAGCAATTGTAAAATGTGGGTTTTCAACTAGAAATACTAGGATACAAAAAGGGTTGACAGTGTCCCTTTAAGGTTTTCCCAGGGAGCAGAGGATGTGTGGCCAGAGAGGAGCTGCAAATGGCTATTTAACCAGGAACACTGCAGTGCTCAGCCCTCCTGATCCCTCATTTCAGCTGGAATTCCCACCCTCTCACCCTCATAAATGAAGGGCATGGGAATGGCAGGAAGTAGGAAACTCGCTGTCCCACTAAGGGGAAGGGGGGGCTACATTACAGGTCGAGGAGGAATTTTCCCATTTTTTTCCCATGAGGTTTTCTAAGTTTTTCACCTTCTCCACTTGGGTTAAAAAGGAGTTTGTTTTAGCATACGTTTGTGGTAGGATGTCACAGTCATGTAATGTGTCGGCATGGTAATCTTGCAAGGAGTATACAAAGGAGGTAATGAAATCACTTGCATCTTCTACAGATGGTCTTCCTCAAGGTTGACAGGAGGTGAGGTCCTGGATGGTTTCAGGCCACCTGAAAGGGTCAGGTGAGGGATAGCCTCTCAGGGCATGGCCTGTGTGTGTAGTACCATCTGATGGGGATGGGCACATGTCACATGGCCCAGGAGCCACCCTTTGTGCCACAGAGGTCAGAGTTCCTCTAGAAGCTGTACCCTTTGGAAGAAATGGGGTTCCACTCAATGGGTCCCCTTTGGGGTAAGGGGATGGACCGAGGTCAAATCTGACCATACAAAGTCTTGCTATGTCTTCCTTACTGTGCATGTCATGCTGCTGTTGTAACTTGAGTTATGATTATGATTTCAATTAACACATGGCTGTGGCCATTTTTCTCCAAGACATTGTATACATCTCAGTCTGCTTGGATGAAGGAAAAGGAAATGTAGCCTGATAAGACATAACATTTTTAATATTAGGATACCAACTGTTCTCCTTTGCTGTTGAAATACAGATTTCTTGATCACAACTGACTTTTCTTCAGCATTATCACTTGCTCATGTTTGCACAAAAATGATACTTTCTCAATCCACACATCTACAGTTTAAAGTGTTCCAACAGTACACAAAAGCAGACCTTCAATCTTCAGGAGAAGGGGTACAGTAAGATGCCAAGCAGCAGACTTTCACTAGCTTCTGCCTTCAACCTCAGTGTTCTCCTTTATGAAATGTCAGAAAAGCTGTAGGATCCCTCCAAGAGAGTGGAAATCTATTAGTAACTGCACAGTAATTCACAGTATAATTAATTACCTAATTTTAGAAAGAAAAGTTCAAGAATCACTAATTATCAAATACCAGTAGTGTTTCCTTTAAAACTTACTACAAAGCTGGGGCAACATAAATATTTCTGTCAGTAAACAGTTTTATTTATTATTGATCCCAGGCATCACAACTTGCCTAAAATACCTTGGCTTTCCTAATATATATTATCAGAGTGATAGTAAATGTTTATATGGAGAGAATAGAATGTAATACTGTGTATACTGTATCTCATCAGAAGATGCAAGTTACTGGCTTATATCCATTATGGTGGGTGCAATGTCAGTCTAAAATTTCTTTTAAGATGTAATGAATAGTATTTAGTCAATAAGGCACAAAAATCTGTAGTTTTAGTTGAAAACCATTCCTGTATAAAGTGCAAACCTTGTGCAGCAATTTGTTTTAAATGTGGAGTGTGATAAACTATTAATCACTATGTAATGACTACTGAAAAGTGATTCAATTACCTGTCATTCTAGTCTGTATTTATATATAAATATTCTTTGCAAAAAACATGTTCATGCACCGGTTAGGGTTCAAGTTAATGTCACAAAAGTAGGGAAATGTAGCAATAGGGTTACCAACCCTAACTCCCTAGCCCCACCCCCCAAGCAGCAACAGAAAAAAACATTAGGATTTTGGGTCTCCGGAATCTTGGCAAATCAGTGGTGGGGTCTTCTTGGGGTTGTCAGACCTAATGCTCACCTCTCACCCCCAGCCTGTAGCCACCTGACAGAAGTGCAAGGTACAGCTGTAAATCAGTGCCTCATAATGATACTCTTCAGAGGTGGAGAAGCATGTCTCAACACATGATGCCAATGCAACCTGCTGTAGCTTTCTTCATGCAGGGCCCTGTGGGTCCTGCATGAAGAAAGGAGATCATGTCTGACATTGCTTGCTCAGGGAACAGGATGGACATTAGGGTTGACAACCACAAGAATACCACGCCACTGATTTTCCAAGACTCTGGAGCCCCCAAATCCTAATATTTTTTTTCTTTTGTTGCTTGAGGGGGGTAGGGTTGGAAACTCTAACACCACATTTCCCTACTGTTGCGGCATTAACTTGACCCCTAAGTGGTGCATTAACAACATTTTTTGCAAAGAATTTCCTTTCTTGTTGAGATAGTGGAATTGTATCCTTAGCTACACAGGTTGGACCTGTGTGAACAGATGCAGATGCACAAGTCCCTTTGAGGGAAGACTCCATCTGCCTAAGGAAGCACAAAAATGGATGCCAAAAATTCATGGGGCTGTGTGGTGGGCTGTGGATGTCCAGGGCCCTCTGGTCCTTGCACTTCCATGTGGCTGCAGATAAAGATGCACAGGGCAAAGAGTCCATCTGTCAGCAAATGCACAGGGCCCTTTCTACCCATGGGTGCAGAATGCAGGGCCGTATGCCAAAAGAAGACTTGTCTTCACTATATGGTACCTCGGTCTGCGCAGGCAACCCTGCAGCTTTCATTCCCTGGCTGGGAGGGTGTTGCATAACAGCACCATCCCCCCACCCACACCCCATCCAGCTGGCTCTCTGAGTTCACCCCAACCTCAGGTCACTGGCATGGGATCACAAAGCATATCCACTGGGGTGAAGGCTGGCATCTCACACAACGTTTCGTAATAATTGTAATTGATTTTTATTTTGACCCCAAATTTTCATGGTAGACATTTTAAGACTCCCCTTACAAAAATGACATGTGACATTTATATTATATTGTCTGAAACATCATTTTGCACCACAAGTGTGAAAACACATCTCATCCAGGATTTAAAAAAAATGACACTTGTCATGTTTATGAGATGGTGTAGAAAAATGGCTATACTGAAAGTGTGGAGTTAAAATATTGAAAATTAGCTAAGTTGTGACAGGACATTGAAATATTGCAATGTTCACTTATAACCTAGGCATTTTACCATATTTGTACACCACATTTTTAGCATAACCTTCTTATTACCCCACCTCATGAACTCGGTAGGTGAAAATTTTCAAATCTTTGCTGAAACATCATTCTGCGCCACAGGTGTGAAAACACATTTTGGCCAGGATTTCATTCATTTCATTTTCATTTCATTTTTATTGGTTATACTGGAAAGGCATGTGAGCATTGCTGCCTATTTACACAAGCGTCCAGTTATATACAACAATCATGAGACATGACATAGGCAAAAACATTTATCTAACAGTGAGGGTTAATACAATGGTACATAAAATCAAGATAGTATAGACTAAAGGACAAACCATGAACTAGCCTCAGTGAATTAACAAATGCAAGGTGACATTAAGCATTCAGTAAGGGTTTAACAATAATATAATATACCAGGGACACTGGTTTACTGTGATTGCGAAAGGGCAAATTCCATTTTGCACATAGTAAAAACCGGTATTGCCACCGGTGTCTGCCAAACCAAAATCCGTTTTAACCGGTGTTTTGTTTTGTGCACTTTATTTAACAATTTTTAACTGTGTTAACATGCATTTTAGCAATTTTTACCTCCACTATTAATACATCAATCCATCCTTGTACCAATTAAAGTTATTGTAGGTACAAGATGTGATGGCAGCGGCAGCAGCACTATGGCCCACATCCTTCAGGTTCAGTAGTAGCAACAACACTATGGTCCCCACCTCCCTCCGGTGTGACAGAAGCAGCAGCACTGCAGTCTCCCATCCTGCAGGTGTGACAGCAACAGTACTACGTTCCCCATCCCTCAGGTGTGATGGCAGTGAATCAGCACTATGGTCCCCTTTCGTCAGGGGTAATGGTGGCAGCACCACTAATACTTCCAGCTCCCTCCAACACAGTGAATACAGTCAGCCCTGGAAAACAAACACTGCAAGAATGCCACCACACCTAAATAAATCCTGGCTGAATGTACCATTATTTTGTACTGTATGTCAATGCTACATTATGGAAAGGAGCATAGCATAGGGCATTGCCAATGCTGGCTCTGTATGCCTTTTCATGTCACCAGGTACTTAAATAAAAAGAGACAAGCTAAATTAAATAAAATTTGGTTTATAAATGTGCAGAAAGTGGTGCAAAAAGTAGAAACAGTCCAAAATCATATACATTAAAATGTGCAAAATTTATAATCAGCAAAAAATTAAATACGATAAGGATAAACCAAATACTGTAAGAATAACATTTAAAATGTATATAAAAATAGTAAAAGTGCAGAAACAGTGGAAAACTAACATTTTGGACTAAAATCCACAAACATTAAAATGTGCAAAACGTGAAACAAAGTAAACTGTGCAAAAGAATCAGTTAATCTAAAGCCCTTACAATTTAATTGAACATTTTGTTAACTAACAAAAACAGCTAAGCAGTGGCAACCAATACATAAAGTACCCTATTTATTGAACATTAACATTGAAAACAGTCGCAAATTGTCCACCTACAGGTTTCTCCTTTGATCCGTATGGATCTGACCATATATAGAAAATGACCTTTCAACATCAGCACTGGACTGGGACCCAAATTGCCTGCTGGGCAGCTCTAGCCAGCACTGGTAGCTGAGGCTCCACAGACTTCCAGTACTGACCCAGATCAAAGTCTAACTTTCCTGGCAAGTCACTGAGGTCTTGTCTTATGTAGAGATCCCAATCCTTTTTCAAAGCTGCCGTTTGTGAAGTCAAACATTGGAATGTCCTCTGCATATTGATTGTAGTCCTTGTTCAGTTTAGGCAGATTGAATGGGTCTAGTATCGACATGCCTTGAAAAACTGTAGCAAGGTTTGACCCCATATGCTTGCTGAGTTTGTTTAGCGCTACACTGAAAGCTTTTTGAAATACCAAAACTTGATCCTGCTTGGCCCGGCCTCTAAGCTGATGAAGCTGCTCATCAGTTTTCTCTCCAAAGCCATCGGTCTTTAACACACCAGCCTCAAATCTGTTCTTGATTGCCATTAGTGTATCGTAGATAGACACAGCCAGTGGTTTATCTTTCAATTGCAGCATGTGTATTGTCTCTATTATGTCCATACTATTTTCTGCAATAAATGTAGTTTGAATTTGAAGCTCTCCCATCCATTCGGTAAATAAGTTGCATGACGATTTCAATGAATCGCATCACTCTGGTCTTCCTGCAAGAAATCTCGTAAATATTGCAAGTGGGTGGCATGGTATTTCACAGCCTCAAACCATGTGTTCCAGCGTGTCAGTACTGGGACAGGAGGTAAAGTGTTATTCTCCACCCCAACTCTGTGAGGAATGCCAGGTACTCCTTTTTCATTTGGGACTGCTGGAACACATATTTAATTTAGCGACCAGTTTGTTCACCAACTCAAAATGGTCGATCCATGTGTCACCTACAAGTGACAGGACATGTGCCCAACAACCGACATGGATGACATGGTCCCCAATAACTCCCTGTAATGCATCATTGAAACATTTAATCATGTATCTGGCATTGTCAGTGACAAAACCCACAACTTGTTCCATCTCCACCTCATATTTCTGCAGAGTTTTTAAAACGGCTTGCACAACAGTTGAATGGTTCAATGCGACCAACTCCATGGTATTTGCAATGTAAGATTTACCACCATCGATAACAAAAATAATGTTCAGTACACACCGAGCATCTGAATCTGTGGATTCATCACACATTACTGTGATGCTCTTTCCTTTCACTTGTTGGCGAATTGACTCCTCCATCTCATTCTGCAGTTTTGGCAGGTAGTTCTGATGGAGAGTGTCTGCCTTTGGAAGTGCACCTATGCTCTTAATATACTTTCCCCATCCAGTCTCTGAGGCAGGGTTGATCAAGTTTCTCAGTTGGAATATTGGCCCCACACCAAGCCCTCAATGTGTCGAGAACTGTTTCTTCCCTTGAAGCAGCAGCAGAAGTGGTGGCGTTGAAACTCGTTTGTAATGTTACCTGTCTGTTCTCACTTTTCTCTTTCTGGCTCGTGTTTTTTAAATGCCTTTTGCTGTTGCAGTGGTCTACAACGGTATCCTTCCCGGATGTGGTCCACTGGATGGGCACAAAACCGGCAGAACATTTTCCTTCTATCTTCATACATTCCCATTGCCTTGAACTGTAGTGCACGGTCTTTCACAGTAATGCTGGAGATTTTGGACATCTTTCGTGGTGGTGGTGTTGCCATCTTGATGGTGTAGTGATGCGATATTTCCAAAGAACTAAAAGTGACAAAGCAGCAGATCACTAACACCACTTTCACAGATTGACCTACAAAAAAAAACAAAAAAAAACACGTAAGGAATAGTTCTGCAACACCAACAAAGCATTCACAATTTTAGCATGGAAGACCCACTAGTGGGCAAAAGAAAAGCAAACTGTACCTTTACGGTGGTCTTGAATACACTAGCAGCAGATCACGTCCAACAGCACTTCAAGGCCTGAAATCATAATTGAAATGTTTACATGTGGCCCACAGAAAAATGTACACATAACTGTTAAAAGATCATCATCCACATCCTCATCCTCATCAATGCATTCTCCAGTCACAGCTTGCCACCAACACCACACATACTTACTTGAAGAGTGGCGCAAAGGAATAAGCATGACTGCATGAGGTGCTGGTAGCAGTGTTGGCAGGTGGTTCAACACCAGCATGAATTTGCATCAGTGCACAGGCATGGTGTTTATGAAGACTTCACAGACTCCCAGCAAGATGTAAACAGCAGTCTTGTTGATTCTTCAGATGTGACAGCAGCAGGTGCAGCCCCCACCCCTCAGGTGTGATGGCAGCAGGTGCAGCCCCAACCCCCTCAGGCGAGACAGCAGCAGGTGCAGCCCCCACCCCTCAGGCATGACAGCAGCAGAGGCAGAATGATGGTACTCACCCAATGCCATGTACCAAAGCTTGACAGAGCTCAGACGTGAATTAAGCCGAACCACCAAACGCCAAGGTGGACTCCGTCGGTTCAGTCCCTAACATCTAGCTGCCTGGATTGGTTTATTATATATAAACAAAGTGCATCCAATTAAAACAAATCCAAAACTGATTAATGGGGATTGAGGATGCTAATGGAGAGATCAACAATCTGTACCAGAAAATAAACCAACCAGGATTTGCACCCACAGTAAATTGGGCACTTTCTAACTTGTCCTCATGAAAATGGAGCCTCTTAGTTTTCATGTAGACTCAAACTCAGGAAAGGTGTTCCACCAGCAGAGATACAGCCGCCCATAACCACTGTGTCGTTCATGAGCTTCATCTCCCCTATCCCCCTGCAGTCAACAGAAATAGATTGATCTTTGCCCCAATCACCAGTTTGAGTGATCACTCAGGTGCAAAGATTATAGTGCCATGGGGGAATACAAGAGGTGAAGCCCCAATCCGGCACAGTGGTCAGCTTCACCTCTGCTGGTAGTTCACCTTTAAGAACTTATCAATTCTCTGTAGTTCCCCAACACTTCCCAAAATATTCTATTAGACATTCCTGCAAAAGTCCAACTTAAGTGGTAAGATTATTACATGCAGTTATACAGTTTATCAACTTGTCTTTGTTTACCCCCTAGGTAATCCGATGCCTACATCCTCCACAATTGATCAAGGAAACCAAGGAGGAAAATCTGCAGTTGACAGTTTTGAAGGGCACAGATTAGACATGGAATGGTTTATTAAATTATTAGTTTGATGTGGCTTAATAAAGTTATTTTGTCCAACTGAGTCTATTATTCTACATACATGCACACACACACACACACACACACACACACACACGCGCGCACAGACACACACAGGCATGCACAGACACACACGCGGGCACAGACACACGCATGCACAGACACACACGCATGCACAGATATGCATAGACATGCACGAACATGCACAGACACAGACATGCATAGGCACACGTACACACACCACACACACACACACACATATGCACACAGATAACACATTTTATACATTTTATACTGTATTTCTTTCATGGAAGTACAACCAACAAAATATAAAACACCAGGCGTGACACGGGACCGGCAGCCTGGCATGCATGCTGGAAAAAAATGGTTCTATGCTGGTGCCTGTTCTTACTCCCTCCCAGGCCAGAACCATTTTTCCCAGCATGTGACCAGTCCGTCCAGCCCATCAGCCTGCCGACCATCAAACCACCAACCACCAGAGCGTGGCACGGACCCGGCAGCCTGGCATGCATGCTGGAAAAAAATGGTTCTGCGCGTATGCCTGTTCACCCCTCCCTCCCATGCCAGAACCATTTTTCCCAGCATGTGACCAGTCTGCCCAGCCCATCCGCCTGCCGACCATCAAACCACCAACCACCAGAGCGTGGCACGGACCCGGCAGCCTGGCATGCATGCTGGAAAAAAAATGGTTCTGCGCCAGTATGCCTGTTCATCCCTCCCTCCCAGGCCAGAACCATTTTTCCCAGCATGTGACCAGTCCGTCCAGCCCGTCAGCCTGCCGACCATCACACCACCAACCACCAGAGCATGGCACGGACCGGCAGCCTGGTATGCATGCTGGAAAAATGGTTCTCGCCAATATGCCTGTTCATCCTCCCTCCCAGGCCAGAACCATTTTTCCAGCATGTGACCAAGTCGCCCAGCCGTCCGCCTGCCGACCATCAAACCACCAACCACCAGAGCGTGGCATGGATCCAGCAGCCTGGCATGCATGCTGGAAAAAAATGGTTCTGCGCCAGTATGCCTGTTGTTCATCCTCCCTCCCTCCCAGGCCAGAACCCTTTTTCCCAGCATGTGACCAGTCCGTCCAGCCCGTCAGCCTGCCGACCATCAAACTGCCAACCACCAGAGCATGGCACGGACCCGGCAGCCTGGCATGCATGCTGGAAAAAAATGGTTCTGCGCCAGTATGCCTGTTCATCCCTCCCTCCCAGGCCAGAACCATTTTTCCCAGCATGTGACCAGTCCGCCCAGCCCGTCCGCCTGCCGACCATCAAACCACCAACCACCAGAGCATGGCACGGACCCGGGAGCCTGGCATGCATGCTGGAAAAAAATGGTTCTGCGCCAGTATGCCTGTTCACCGCTCCCTCCCAGGCCAGAACCATTTTTCCCTAGCATGTGACCAGTCCACCCAGCGGATCAATCTACTGGCATTACTTTTGCTACACAATGATCATCATCATCATCATCATCATCATCATCATCATCATCATCATCATCTTATTGTTTGGCATAATAAGCCATTACAATATTCTAAAAAGTAAAACTAGAACACAAATACATATGTAGCATACAGCAGCACAGTTAGAGCTTCAATATTAGATACATGAAATTACCTTTGTGTTGCAGGCTTATATCAAAATGCACTCACTGTGTCTCCACTCCATTCACTCCTGTGTCACTCCTATATTATACTGCTCCTGATAATTCCTTGTCAAAATAACTAGTGCTCAACCTACTAAAATTAGTGAATCTAGAGCTAGAGACACAGCACAGAGGTTTTATATGCATTGACTGTGTTACTGTTGGCTTTATGGACATTCAGGTTACATCCAGGTTGGCTCCCCATGTGTAGTTCAATTCAGGCAGTTCAGGTTAGCCATAGATTAGCCTAGATTCACAAATTTTAGTAGATTGAGCAGCTATTTTGAAGACCTCCTGTCCCATCCCACTCCTCAATCCTCCTCCTAACACACCAGTGTTCCGTCCTGTCCTCCTGTCCCACTGTGACTGTCCTCATCCCCACAGTGCCCCCCTCCTATCCCAGAGACTCCAGTGTGCACCCCCCCATCCCCGAACACAAGAAAGCGCTGTCTGCACTGCAGTGGGCACTAGTACTCACAGACAGTCAGTCACAACAACACCGATGGTCCTTCTCGGTGGAAATAGGCGCGTCAACTGCTGGTTTCCAATCCTCACTGAGACTTCGTTCATTTGTCGGGCAGGTGGATCAGTGGCTTTCCCAGAGACCTGCTGGATGATCGGCAGTAGATGGAAGGGTCAGCACCATCAGCAGGGCTAGTAGGGCTACTACAGGTGCGTTCCTCCTACATGGCTAGTAGGGCACAGTCACCACAGTGGCACACAGTGTACAAATAGTCTCCGTATTTATTTTATCTATTTTTTTTTCTTGTCTCACTAATTTATGTGCTATTAGCAGGACTGTGTGCTACTAGTGCTAGTTTTCAGTTAGAGACAAAGTGGGGACTTTAATGCGACTTTAGCTGTTGAGTAATAATGCCATTTTGTTGATGTCTCCGATTTTACCTGAGTTCTAAGACTGCGCCATGATCGTTCTGCAGCATGGCACGGTTCAGAGCTGGGTACGTCGAGCATCAACTCAGCTGCTGATACTCAGCCAAGCGGCAATACAAGAATCCCCATTTGTCTAACTGAAAAAAATAACACTAATGTATACTGATCCTGCTAACTAATAACATAAATTAGTGAGTTTTGAAAAAAATAGATAAACCTGAGAGACTATTTTGATTTAATCTTGCTGCTCCCCACACAACAAAAAACCAGTGCAGTATCATTGCAGCACCCTTTCTTACCACCCACATTTCAGAAAACGGGCTAGAATATTGGTATTTTGCACTTACTACACAGCACTCCAGCCAAATGCTCACGTCAGTGTACAGGGACAACAGCAACAATCCTAGAGCAGCAGGAGAACCAGTAAGAAGGCAGACTGCATGCTTTGCTTCCCCTTTTAAAGCCCAAGATCACGACAACTCCGTGAACAAACGCTAGTTCTGTTTTGGCGCCGAAAATCCTCGGGCCAATCAGGAATCCGCATTTTTTCCTGTTCCTCCGTGAAAATGGCAAACCAGTGTCCCTGAATATAACAGTGGGAAACAAAAACTTTAAGTGCAATCTTAAAACTAGCCTAGGTGGATTAACCATACTACAAGTGCTAGAAAGTGAGGGTAAGTGCCAGAGATGGCTAACCAGAGAGTGAGGGGAAAAGAGTACAGAAGGGGAGCCAGATTAGGGCTGTGGGCAGGTGCCAGTGGGAGAGAAATGTCTCTTGATATTGTCTTTGAAGGCCTTTGTGGAGGGACAGAGTTTTAATTTTGGAGGGAGAGAGTTGAAGAGCTTGGGTCCCGTAAAAAGAGAGTGTTTTCTG
Source organism: Neoceratodus forsteri (assembly GCA_016271365.2). Lineage (NCBI taxonomy): Eukaryota > Metazoa > Chordata > Ceratodontiformes > Ceratodontidae > Neoceratodus > Neoceratodus forsteri. Next base: position 1,256,027,477 of record CM028131.1, read on the forward strand.
GCCTTGAGTAGTCCGGCAGAAAGGAACAGTGAAAGGGAGAGTGGAGGACAGTCTAGTAGTCCTGGTGGTCGTGGCTGTCTGGAAAAGAGAGGTGAGGCAATCAGGGAGCAGTCCACAGGAGAGTTTGAAGAAGAAGGTGGCCATCTTGCAATTGAGGCGGGCCTCAAGGGAGGGCCAACTGGTGAGCTTATAAATGTCACAGTGGTGTGTGAGTTTAGATAAACCAGAGGCAAAGTGAATAGCATTGTGGTAGGTGCTTCAAAGTCTGGAGAAATATTTGATGGAGAGGTGGGGGAGGGGGAGGGAGAGAGACAAGTGAACCATAGTCAAGGACAGGAAGAGGAAGCTGGAGACTAAGAGGGATTTGGATTCCCTGTTAAGGTAATGCTAGGTTCTGTGGAGGATACCGAGGTGCTGGTGGACTTTTTTTGATTGTGAGGCTAGTTTGAGCATCGAAATTGAAGTGGCTATCCAGGAGTAAGCCAAGGCACTTGAATTTACTGACTCTTTCAATGGAGTTTCCAAGGTTGTCATAGAGGGAGAGGTCAAAGCCAAGGGGTTTGCGGGGGCTGGAGAAAACCATGAACTTAGTTTTTTTGGAGTTTAGTACAAAACCTATGGACATGAACCAGGTGTGAAATCTGCTGAAACTGGAGTTTGTTGATGAGAGTGTTGAGGGTTTTTTCCTGACAGAAAAGGGCTACATCATCAGCATAAAGAATAAGTTTGGAGGTGGTGCAGATGTCAGGCAAGCAGTTAATGACCAGAGAGAAGAGATTTGAAAAATGACAGCTGTCACATTCATGAGGGTTGTGTAAAAAAATGGCTATGTTGAAAATTAAGAGTCAACATATAGAGAATTACCAATTACCAAAGTTATGAGCGAGCATAGAAAAATTTCAATGTACCCTCATAACTTTGCCATGCATACATATTTTCACCCCACATTTTCAACATAGCCTTCTTATGACCCCACTGCATGACCAAGGGCTGTGAAAGTTTGCAAATCCCACCAAAAAGGTGATTTTGTAAAGTGACTGCAAAATTACCTTTCTGGCTAGTGTAGCATAATTCCACCACAGTTGTTCATGAGATGGGATCCCAAAAAGGCCATCCTGAACATTTGGTGTAAAAATATGTAACCAGACTTACCTTATTATGGCTGCATGGACACAGACATGCTGATGAATTGCTATGATGTAGGAGAGAGAAGGGATGGTGGAAGCATATGACCATATACCTAGACTGTCTTCTTCCACTGAGGGCTTTGACTGGAGTTGAATTACATCTCTCTGCCTCCTCTCCATTTATCACAGTGATGTTCCTTTGTCTGCTCCCTCCCTCTCTGGCCTGTACCATGCTGCACTATTTCCTTCCTTCTGACTTGAAATAACATGGTGCTGGGAGGATGTAGACTGACTGGTCATGGCAGTAATCCTGAACTGTAGCTGGATTTAGGAAACTACTGACAGGGAGTCTGCACAGAAAAAACACACACATGCTGTGCTTCATTGAATTGTCGTGGGGTTGGGGGCTGCTGCAGGCTCATCTACTCCAGCTAAATGTAAACCAATATCCAAAAGCAGTACTCTAATGCAGTGCAGACAGTGTACCAGAATCATTGAGGAAGCAATCGGCCCCCAGTGATGGCACCCTCTGGGTACTAAGGTACGTATCCATGTCTGCCAAATCAAGGAAAGGGGGTGTTTTCCATGTGCAGATAACAGATGCTTCTGTGCTTTTTCTTGTAAGGGTGTTTTTTTTTTTCATTTGTCACTGTTGATGCTCTTCGTTTTGAATTGATAAGGGGTGTTGGGTGGGGGTTTCTGTCTTTGATATCCTGCTCTCCCACATCTAATCCTGCCAGGGATGTACAAAGCTAGGTTTCTGCTCCTCATCAAATGCTCACACCCTGGTCATCACAGAAAAGTTCATAAGAGCTATAACTAAGTGTAAATCTTTTGAAGTAAATGATTCCCCCTCATCTTAACTGCTCAGCTGTGAACCCTTAGATTACCAAAAGGTAAAGCAATTCTGGACAGATACATCAGTCTGCAGCAGTGCAAGGGCTAACAATTAGCAATGTTGTTGACTTTTTTTACATCTGCAGACAGCCCCTTGCATCAGTAAGGAGGGAGGAGGAAGGCTGTAATGGAAGCAAACAAGGCAATTTACATTTCAACCCCAAGGCTTTTTCCAAGCCATTTGTCAGTCTGTATCCCAGCCATGTCTCCTCCCTTAGTGTAGATAAACAAATCACATGAATGCAGTGAGGGAAGGGGTTTCAAGTCACATGCAGATACCAATAATTCTTATTTTAAAATCAAGTCTATTTGGTAGTTTAAGCCACTGGTATCCAGCAAGAAATTCACAAGTAAAAAAATAAAGAATACTAATGCGAGAACCACATATGTATTAAAAAAAAGGCAATGTTTTTAATAAGTGGCCCTGGCAGGATTAGAAGGTGACAGCGTAGGACCCCACCCTCCACTCACCAACAGATATCAGGATTTACCATGGTGTCATCAGGCTTAACTCTCACCCCGTTCTCATATGCTGTAGCATGTCGGCTTGTTTACACATGGAATGGGGTGAGATTTGGGCCTGATGACCCCATGGCATACCCCAATGTCTGTTGGTGAGTGAAGGGTGGGGTGGTATGGGTGTAACCCTAACATCATATTTCCATATTATTGTCGCTGTGCTATCAACCTAACTGATGCATTAACTGAGTTTTTATAATGAATATATATATATATATATATATATATATATATATACAGTATATATATATATATATATATATATATATATATATATATATATATATATATATATATATATTTACTTCTGCCTACTGATGGTGGTTCTCCTGGGACCTGTAGCAAATACAGCACTGAGTAAGGGGATCTTCTTCTTGACTCAGAAAACAGGGGGCACTCCAAGTGGATCTGCTACTGTAATAGTAAGAAGACTGGGAGAAGGAATGCAAATCTTTGAAGGTGAAAAAAAGCTTTTCTAAGGTAGTGCATTCCACTTTAATAGATGCAAACCACCCTCCTCCTCCAAAGCACACTCAAGTCCATTAAAGAGCAAGAAGGTGCACGCTAGAGGTTGTGGGATGGTCTGTTCTGGCACTCCTTCAGTTGTAAAAGATAAGGAGCTGTTTGTAGATTACAGACCTCCCCGATACAAACAATATTGTTGTGCTTTCTGCAAACAGCTTTGATGAACTGGCCTGAGTTCTTCAGAATCACATAGTGCTTTATTTTAAGGTGGAAAGCATATGAAATTGAACATCAGTCTAGCTGTTTTCATATACATCTAGACAAGACTGAACTAGAAGTTTAAGCACTTTTTAAATTCAAAGGCTGCAGATATTTCTTATTCTGAGAAATGTACTGTATATGGTAAATTATAATATATTTTCTGAGGGAAATGTGTTTTGATGTCATAGGAGAAATTTGGTGATATCTATGTGGCTGAACTGTTGTCTAGGCTATACCTCATGCTGAATATTGACTTACATGAAGTCACTAAAGTAAGTAAATAAATAGAAATATACACTGATCCCTGTTCCCTTATTAAAATGTTTTTCCTGGTGTCTAGTGGAGCCTCACCCTCCAATCCCTGTCCCCTTATTGCCATCTTTTTCCTTGGTGTCTAGTGGCAGTCTCCCATCCCCCAATCCCCATTCCCTTATTGCCATCTTTTTTTGTCCTCTGTAATGGTGCCCTCCACCCTCTGATTGCTGTCCCATAGCTGCAAAACAGACCAATCGTCACTCTATTTTTTAATGACCCTGTAAAACAGAACAGTCTCTTGCCAATTTCACCCCTCTCACCCCCACCTCCCACTCAGCACTCACCAGTCCACCCCCCCCGTACACCCCACACACACCCTCACTCACCTGAACAGGTCCCAGGAGATAGATCTACTCTGTGATAGAAGACACATCTTGCTACTAGAACTGGCAACTGTGATCTCAAAACTAAGCAAAGTGTGGTTCAATGTATTTCAATGGGGTTTTGAACTTTGCTGCATAATTTTGCCAGTTTTGCATATTTTCACTTCAAATTTTCAATATGACCATTGTGGGACACTACCTCATGACCAATAGCAGTGGAATTACACAGATCAGGCCCAAAGGACATCAGCTGGAAAAATCACCTTTCAGGAAGCATTTGAAGATTATAACTGACCTTATCCATCAGGTGGGGTCATAAGATGGCTAAGCTGAAATTTTGGGGTCAAAATATGTAAAAATGGCAAAGTTATGAATGTACATTGACATTTTGCAATACATGCTCATACCTTTAGTAATTTTCACAATTTTGACCGCCAATTTTCAAGGTAGCCATCTTTTTCACATTACCTCATGAATGTGACAACTGTCATGTTTCAAATCCTGGCCAAAATGTGTTTTCACACATGTGGCATGGAATGAACTTGCTGCTGCATGAAATCATCTTTTGAGCAGGTTTTAAATTTTTTTTCCACCCTTGTTCATGAGGCTGGATCATACAAAGGCTATGTTGAAAATTTGGGGTCAAAATATTTAAAAATGGCAAAGTTGCAACCATATGTTGAAATTTTGCAACACAAGCTCATAACATTGGTCATTTTCACCATTTTGACCCCAAATTTTCAACACAGCCATTTTTTCACATCACCTCATGAATGTGGTAACTGTCATTTTTCAGATCCTGACCAAAATGTGTTTCCATACTTGTGGTGCAGAATGATATTGTCACTGCACAAAATCCCCTTTGGGTAGCTTCTTAATATTTTCTCCACCCTTGTTCATGAGGTGGCTTCATAAGAAGACTATATAGAAAATTTGGGGTAAAAATAATACAAAACAACACAGTAACGAGCGTACATTGAAATTTTCCAATGCACGCTCGTACCTTTGGTATTTTTCCATGGACAATGTCTCTTTAAAGCATTATTTATAGCAGTGTAGGTAGGCAGGCAAAACTTAATACTGTATATGTCATTTGGACTATTACAGTGCAGTTTGCAAGACAATCCTGTGTTTATCTACAGTTACAATAAATTGTTTCACATAGAGTGACATTTATACAAATACATGGACTTACTACATGAAAAACATAAAAATAAACAATATTTACAATTCCTTGCAATTAAAAGTCATAAGATGTGTGGACTTATTAAGTGCATTGGCAAGTAAATGAGAATAAGTCCTTGATTGCCATGGTAAAAATCCCATGTGCAATTTCTGCACATATTGTAGGGGTAAGTGTTGGCTCTGACCAGACTTTGTTTTATGTTTTTATCATATTGCAGACACTGTTTCCAGCAGCAAGACATATCTTTAATCAGCACAGCATGCTTCTATCCTGAAGGTTTTGGGAAAAAAATCCTATTCTGTGTAGGCTGTATGTGAAAGTAAAACCAAAAACCCATGTTAAGTATAGGAAAAAATTAGATGTCTATAGGATAATGACATATGTGAATCTCAGAACTCACTCATGCTGCCATCATGAAACTTTCCACATATTTAGACTATGCCTACTAGACAACGTATGCAAACATTCAGCTAATTTTGTCAAATGCTACCAAAGCTATTAAGATGTTAGGTGTTTAACATAGAACCTATCAGTCAACTCTAACTATACAGGCACTACCACAGCAGTATAATTTGTGTACTGGTAAATTACAGTGCAGCGAAACTTAGGAAACAAAGGAAAGCTACCCTTAGACTACTTTTAAATGTTATTGTGTTATTGTGAAATATAGCTGAACCAAAGTTCAATAATTCTTTGAACAGTTCCAAAATTTAAACAACTTAAGTTCTAAAACAAACTCCTAGCATGACAAAAAACGTACAAAAAATAGTACTACTTATAAATAAAACCTTCAAAAGATAAAATTAAGTAAAATGAAAGAGACAAAGATGCTATATACTGTAGTCATGTTAGTATAGAGCTCTCACCATACACCTCATCAGCTGGTGACCCTCGTCCTTATACAATGATCAACTGAATACCATGCTATGAAGACTGTGGACTAGATTTTCAAACCTCTGATGCAAGCTGCGACAATGGCAGCTTGTGTTGAGTGCCAGTGCATCTGTGACCCTGCGCCCGATCTTCCACTAGACAGGGTCCCAGCACCTAAGTCCCGTGGCTTGCGGCAATGGTGGCAGTGCAACAAACAGATGGTGCACCCACTAGGAATGCTGCAACAGCAATGGGGTGCATATGGTATGAGCTGCATCCCTGGATGGGGGCATTAAAGTGGCTCATGTGCCCCCCCACCACCTCCACCAAGCCCTGATCTGCCCATATTGGGTAACCCACAAGTACCCCAATGCCCTCCCTGCACCAGTCTTGGCAAATGCTATCGTAGTCACTCAAATCCCTGGTGATCTAGTGGCCCCCCACCTCTCCACTCCAGCAGGTATTGCCAACCACCCCACTCCCCCCCATCTAGACCCCCGATTCGGCGACCAGCACAGCCCTCTGCATACCACCACCACTGCCGGCCGCTGAACTGTCAGAGCATGTTCTGTGCTCAAATGCACTCTAACAGTTCGCTCAGTGCCTGGCCTTGGTGGTGTGTAGAGGGCTGTGCCAGTTGCCGAATCAGGGAGCCAGATGAGGGGAGCAGGGTGGTTGGCATTACCTGCTAGGGCAGAGAGGTGGGAGGGCCACTAGATCACCAGGGATTTGAGTGACTACAATAGCATTTACCAAGATTGGAATGGGGAGAGCACATGGGGTACTTGTGGGTTACCTGGTAGAGGCAGATTGGAGCTTGGTGGAGGTAGTTGGGGGTAGGATCACAGGGGTGGTCACATTTAGGGGGACATTGTGGTGGGGGATCAGATAGTACTAGGGTATTGTGGCTGGGGAGGACACACAGTGGCACAACATGGTTGACACACTCCCAGGGGCTTCCTAACTACTGTTAGACCAGCCAAGTGCTGGTCTAATGGTACATAGCTCTTTGTCCCTGGGGAGTGTTTTGAAAATCCGGCTTTAGGAGTTGTGGCAGCCAGGGTCTGCTGCAAGCCACGTAGTGCCATGCTGCAGCCACTTTTGTGGGGCAAGGCTGACGCTAGTATACTTTAGTGCAAGCAGCCTGCTGATTGACACATGCTGCTTTCTAAAATAGCTTGGGGCGCTACCCTTGGCGTAAGGTGCTTGCTGCATCCTACATGCTGGATGTAAGCATCTTGCGCCATTCTAAGGGCTTTGAAAATCCAGCCCTGACAGTTTTATTCTGCACTCCTGAGACATACTCAGTAACCCCCAGTCAAAAGCAGTATGCTCTAAATGCTGTAGGGGATTCCAGAAGTGGTATGTCACTTTCACTCTGCACACTTTGTAACTAACTTACAATTTGCACTATTTGTGATTTTGTTTTAATTCCTTGCTTTTTGCCTAGATTTCACTGCCATGTCTTTAATACACTCTGTACAGTGTATCCAGTTCTGCCATTGATTTTAACAATAAAAATTATATCACTAGTAACTCACAAGTTCAGTATCTCTATTTCACAATTAATCAAAATTACTATGAAATACTGCTGCAGACGCCATTATTTTATACCCTGTATTTGTCCAGATTGTATTGCTGTATTTTCTACATTGCTGTTATTGTCCTACACTGCTTATATTGTATTGATGCATATTGTTACTAGCTATTTTTGTGTATATTCTCCATCTACCCTCTCCCCTAGGATGCACTTAGGAAATGAGCAACTTGTTCAGTGCGCCTTCCTGGTGAAACTTTTCAGTAAATAAATAAAAATAAATAAATAAAAGCATCCCGTGGATCAGTCCTGGGGCCTGTACTGCATATTGTCTTTTTGAACAATCTAGATGATATATTGCATAGCTTTGAATCTCATATTATCATGTATGTGGATGATACTGCTTTTCACAGGAAGGCATCTAAAGTCAGTGACATGACCAGATACTTGCAGCATGACTTTGATCTGGTAAGAAAATGGTTGTTAAAAATGGCCTTCTACTGAATGTTGGTAAAACCAAGTACTTGCACTTTGGAACTAAATTAAAACTAAAGGCTTTAACCCCCCCCCAACTTGAAGATTTAAGTGGGACTTAAGTGGAGAGAGTGGGACTTTTAAAGTATCTTGATTTTATTATAGATCATACTCTTTCCTTCAAAGAATATATCTCCATGCTGGTTAAATCAGTTCACACTTGCCTTGGTTTGTTTTATAGGCTAAACAATTGTTTGTCCACTAACTCCAAGAAAGTTCTAGTTCAGTTGCTTTTCCTGTCCTTAGTAGACTATAGACTTCCAGTCTATACCATTGCCAGTGTCAGGGACTTGAAAAGAGTTAATATCCTACACACTCCATATACAGATTTGCTTCCTCCAGCTCCAGATTTTCACATCACTGTACTCGTCACAAACACCTTGGCTGGTCTTCTTTTGATTAATGCATTAATTATTTTACCTTCAGCAGTTTTAGACATTTCTTAAAATGTCCTATAAAATTCTGTTTCTTGGCTGATGCTAGCCCCAACACTGGTTCCCAACATACTAGATCTGCTCACGCTTAATTCATAAGACCCCCACTCTTGTATGACCAACACTCTGTTATACTGTGTATACAGCCATTACATTCTGGAATAATTTACAGCTCCACTAGGCTCTATCAATTTGCAGAATACATATCAAGTGTCTCAAAAATGCTGTATGGATTTGTCAATGTACAAGTGTAATACTCCCCGACTACTATGTACAGTGAAATATTTTATTGTCAATGTGCAGGTGTATTGTTTCCTGATTACTGTGTATGCTAATGTATTACATATTTATCCTGTACTGTTGCTTTTGTTTACATCTCGTGGACACCCTGGAAATGGGTGTCAAATGCTTTTGGGTCCTATCCAGTCAACAAATTTCTAGTAAATAAATTAAAAACTAATCTGGCTAGTAACACAGTACCAAGCATGAAAAATATGTCTCTTAGTGTGTGAAATAATTGGATATACATGATCAGTAATTATCAGAGAGTGTCACTTAGCACTCATGGGGCTAGATATTCAAAACTTTGCCCCGGGGCTAAATTAACACTGCCTGGCAGGCAAACTTAGCCCAGAGCACAAAGCAAGCTATATTCAAAAGGAATAGCCCGGGCAAACAGCTTCTGAATATAGCATGGGAATGAGGCCGGGCAAACTGGGCTGGGAGTGCAGGGCAAACTTAGCCCTGGAATAAGACAGCTCTGAATATAGAAATCAGGAAGTGCAAACCACAACAGCAGCACAGTGGCGTGAAGGTAGGTAGAGGTGAACTATGTGGCCAATGTGTGTACCAGCAAATGTGTGGACCCAGTACAGCTGCAGGCAGCAGTGCATGTAAAAGTACAGTGTTCAAAGCTGTATGATATTCCCTGAACTGTTTGCACAGTGCTAACACATTTGTGTGGGTTTAGCGCAGGGCTAAACCATTAGCCTGTTGCAAACACGTTTGCCCGGCACTAAACTTTGCCATATTCAAAAGTGGCATGCAAATGAGCCTACTTAGGTAGTCTCTGGGCAAACATCCAGATTAGCATCTCATTATGCCCTGATTTGCATGCAGTTTGCCCAGTGTTACTGCAGGGTCCCACAGCTACATCTGTAGGTCAGTCCAGAAGTACAGGGGCTGCCCAGATCGGACTGCAGCTCCACCTGTAGGTCAGTCTAGCAGTGCATGATGATAGCTGTAGGCTACATGTAAACAGTACAGCATAGCATAGAATATTGTACCCCAGGGGACAACACAGCATAGGCACAGATGGTAGTGGTGCTGCATGCAACTGTCACACTGTAGGTCATGCTACAGTACACAGCAGACACTACAGTAGCAAGGGGGCCAGTAGTGTGTGGACACAGCACTACCTATGGTATGTAGGGCAGTGGTGATGACTGCACTATACACAGTGACAGGCCCAACATGCAGATGTTTACTGATAGTGGACATTACTGTTACACTGTTGTGTGACCCACAGATGCTGTACCTCTGGCATGGGATGCTCACAGTGACATATACATGTCCGGCTTTGTGTGCTGTGGCAGTTGTACAGCTGTGCGGTATGTGGCTGGGGGGCATATATTATCAGAAAGGCACACTGGCATTGGAGTATTCCCAATACTGGCTCATGTGCACTGCGTAATGTGTCCCAGCCTTGTGGCCACACCTGGTCTGTTGCACAGCCTGGCCACCTGTGCACTCTCCCCTCAACATCTTCCATGCCCACAGTGCTGCTTGTGTGTGCTGGTATCTGTTGGTGTCTACAGAAGAGTGGTCCGCAGGTGTGTGCTGTATGGCCACACTGCCATGTTGTCCACTGGTGGCAGGGTCACCACTCACTGCCTGGCATGGCTGGAACTTGTGGCAGATGATGGCATCATTGTGATGCCATCAGTTAGCAGCAGCATGTTTCCTCTATGTCTGGCTTTGTCTATGTGTCATATTTATTTGTTAGGGTCATGCAAAGCCACGCAAAAGCCACGCAAACACTGCACAAAGCCAAAATGTCACGCAAAGCTGATTGCCCATGGTTAAAGAATACCTTTTCCTGGGTCGTAATGTGCACCACGCTAAGTGTCGTGCTAAGTCGCGCAAAACCACTTTGCGCGGCGCTAGTCATGTATACACCCTCTCAGTTTGCCTCTTGCATACATTATGATATTGCCCGGTTCTAATGCAGTTTGCCTGCGCTATTTGGCCTTTTGAATATAGCAAACCCACGCTAATCCCACACTAAACCTGCGCAAACTTTTTTGCCCTGCGCAAAGTTTTGAATATCTGGCCCTTAGTGTCAATGTTAGTTATTTTGATAACCAGATAGGTGCACTAATACCAAAGCACGTTCTTCAGGTACAACCTGGGTACTGAAACTACAGATCGAGATGATGAAACATGTTACAAGTACAGTATATACAATACATAATGGACATGGTACAGGAGTATAAAATTCACACTTTTGAAGTAGACCAGCAGAATTGGTAAGTTATACAAAACAGATGTAGATATTAAGCTTTTGAAGGTAATCATTTAGTTCAGCAAACAAGGCTTTGAGGATGGGTAGGTAAATAGGTAGCTGAAATTCATTGTTCGTGAGCAAGACATTACAATTGTTACAAAATTTTATAACATAAAAAAGACACAAATCGAAAGAAGACAGTATATACATGGTTTGTTAAATAATACACCATAATCTAATATCAGTAACACATTACACAGATCATTTCATTTGTAACATCTTTTTGTACAAAGTAATTTTCTTTTTTGTTTCAGAATCTCTTCCAGAAATTTGTGCAGCCTAGTTACAATTCCTTTATCGTGTAGAAAATAAGTAACATACCATTGCCAGTCGATCCCATCTTTTTTCTCCAATAGTCTACCTATCTATTTGGCTCTTTGTTTATTGTACAGTGGGCATATTAATACCACATGTATTAAGTCTATTAAGTAGAAGACTTAATGCATGTGATCTTAATATACCAATTGTGCAATCTGATATTCATTATTTTGATCTGAATAATGATTAACCTATTATTCCTGTTAGCCATGAATTAATATTCATTACAAGCAGCTGTCAATGCAATTGTAGGTGTCGGCTATCATCAACAGCTGTTTTTACCACCTTGGGAGTATCGTCAGACTGTGCCCCTTACTCAACCTGAGGACACTGGTGCAGACCTCTGCTGAGACGAGGCTGGATGACTGTAGTGTGCTTTATAAAGTCCTGCCTTGCAATTAATGTTGCCAGGTGTAGCTTGTCCAGAACACCGCAATGAGTTTTCTGACCTCTGCTCAGAGTTTGGATCATATCAGCCCTTTATTGCAGGCTCTGAGCTGGCTGCCAGTGTGATGGCAGGTTGACTTCAGGGTACTTTGTTTAACTTACAGAACCCTGGATGATCTGGGACCTCCTTACCTCCATAACCTCCTGACCCCCTCTCCCCCTCAGAGGCCAGACCATACAAGAGCATCACACAAGGGCCTGATTGAAGTCACTGACTCCCAAATAAGATATGTGGGGGATAAATCTTTCTCAGTCTGTGCACATGTTTAGTGGCTTGCTCTTTCTCAGAAGGTCTAAAATGCTACTTTGGTGGTCCTCTTTAAGTTCGGACACAGCTGGCACCTTTGGGCACAGATTTTTCCTGATTAATTTGTGGGACTCTAACAAGTTACTATGCAATTTAAGGCTTAAACTTTGTATATATGCAGCTGTCTTTTGTTTGTTGCACAGTAGTTTAGTTGTTTGCATGTTTCTCTGTTTGCACATATGTTAAATGATTTTAGTCTTGGAAAGGTGATGCATAAAATAAAGGACCATAATAAGTATTACATACTACTTACAAAGCCCTATGAATCAACTCCCTCAATCTGGAATCCTGAATTATGGTGTTGTGGACAAGATTTTGTAAGAAATAGTGAAAATGAATGCATATTTATTACATAACACAGTAATTTGACTGTTTTTTTTAACATTTTTAGAGGTCAAACCCAACCAACGTTTTTTTAAAGTTTCATCTTTTAATGGTGAAAAATTTCCACAGCCCTTCTCATCAACTACTGCAGATGAGGTTGAAGTCAACCTTTTCTTCAAAATGTGGACTACTTTTTCATAAATTGCAGCATTCTGAATTACCAGCTTAATTAGAATTCAAACTACTCTACATATTTATAAACCTTAGTTTAAATACAGCATGAGTGGCCATGCAACTAAATCATAATGCAATGGGATTTTTCATCATGTGTGATATAAATTCTATAATAATCATTGTTTTAATTGAATATAAATATTACATTATGCCATTTTGTGTGTTTGCTGGTGACTCAGTGTTTGTAATCTATTGCATATTTGCTGTCATTTTGATTGTTTTTTTTTTTGCAATTAACTTTATTAAACTTTTCAGAATAAACATGAAAATGAAAAGGAACAGCAATCCATAGTAACCACAAATACAGCGAACAGCAAATAGAAGAAAAAAGGAATATGAGAATAAATATTACGAAGGACCAAAACAGGCTAAACTAAACAGAAAAAACAATAAAAAGTCCCCCCAACCCTCCAACCCCCCACCGTGTCTCATGCAGTCACAATATACCTTGGAGAGTAACAATGCCCCAGGACAAATGAGTGGGAGGACAAACAACCTCAACATAAAGAGCAAAACAGGTAACAGGTAAAGGTAACAAGCTTCCTGAATTAGTGGCCTTGATGGAGGAGGAAGATCTGGATATCGTGGCAGTCACAGAAACATGGTACACACAGAACCATGACTGGGACGTAAACATACCAGGATACACTATCTACAGGAGGGACAGGGAGGGTAAAAGAGGAGGAGAAGTAGCTCTCTACATAAGAGAAGAAATCAAAGCAACAGAACAAAAGGGTAAACAGGGAGGAGAAGAAGCACTGTGGGTCAATTTGAGGCAGGCAATGGCACCACAATCCACACAGGGGTTGTATACAGACCCCTCCTCAGGGGAGGAAATGGACAAGGAAATGTTAGAAAGTATACTTAGAATGGCAGATAAAGGGATATTGCTGATGGGTGATCTGAATATGCCAGATGTTAACGGAATGCAGTTGCAGCAGCCACTTCAAAGTGGGGTTATTCTAGATGCCCTACAGGGGCATGCCTTAGACAACTAGTATTGGAGCCCACTCAAGAGGGAGCAATCTTAGACCTGGTTCTCTCAAATGGAGATGAAGAGAGGATCACAGATGTAGAAGTGGGTAGCCATCTGGGAACTAGCGACCATCGAACAGTATGGTTCACAATAAACACAGCAATAGAGTCAAGCCATACAAAGACAAAGGTACTGGATTTTAGGAGGGTTGACTTTGCCAAAATGGGTGAGTGCCTAAGGAATGCACTAGCAAATGGGCAGGAAGGAGGGGTGGAAGAACAATGGGGAATAATAAAAACTGCCATCACAGAGGTAACAAGCCTTTGTGTAAAGCAAATAAACAAAATGAAACGAGGTAAGAAACCACTATGGTTCTCAAAGGAAGTGGCAGTGAAGGTTCAAGAGAAAAAGAAAGCATTCAGGAAGTACAAGGAATCACAGAAGGAACAGGACAGAGAACTGTAACAGTTAAAGCAAAAGGAAGCTGGAAAGGCAGTCAGAACAGCAAAGGCCCAAACCCGAGGAAAAGATAGCCAACTCAGATAAGAAGGGGATAAACCTTTATAGGTACATCAGGGGAGCTTAAGGAAGACCAAGGAGGGATAGTGAGGCTTAATAAAGGGGAGGAGGGTGGGCAGAGGGTGACTGTGAAAAGGCAGAGATACTAAACAAATATTTTTGCTCAGTATTTACAAAGGAAGAGGGGGAGGTACCTAAAACAAACAGTAGAAACACTCTGGATACAGAAGTTGATACCAGCCCATTTACAGAAGAAAGGGTTCTGAAAGAGCTCTTAAAACTGAAGGTGGACAAAGCAATGGGGCCTGATGGGATTCATCCCAGAATTCTAAAAGAACTAAGGGTAGAACTAGTGACACCACTGACTACCCTCTTTAACAAATCATGGGAAGATGGGGTGGTACCTGAGGACTGGAGGAGGGCAGATGTGATTCCCCTTCACAAAAGTGGGAGCAAGGCAGAAGCAGGAAACTACAAACCTGTTAGTTTAACCTCAGTGGTAGGGAAAATGATGGAATCACTTCTGAAGGAAAGAATTGTTGTGTATCTAGAGGCCAGAGGGGCACAGGACCCAAGGCAGCATGGATTCACAGTGGGAAGGTCATGCCAGACAAATCTGATAGATTTCTTTGACTGGGTGACCAAAGTAGTTGATCAGGGAGGGCTGTGGACATGGCCTACCTAGACTTTAGCAAGGCATTTGACACAGTCCCACACAAAAGATTAATATGCAAGTTAGCCAGCCTGGGAGTGGGTCCCAAGATGACAGCCTGGGTAAAATTGGCTGGAGAATAGGACACAGAGGTAATAGTAAATGGAGTCCACTCTGAAAAAAGGGGTTAGCAGTGGGTACCGAGGGTTCAGTATTAGGACCTGTCCTCTTCAATGTCTTTATAAGCAACATTGCAGAGGGACTGGAAGGAAAAGTATGTCTCTTTGCAGATGACACAAAGATCTGCAACAGAGTTGATGCACAAGGTGGGGTGGAAAGGATGAGAAGGGACTTGGCAAGGTTAGAGGAAGGTCAAATGTATGGCAGCTTAGATTCAATGCTAAGAAGTGCAAGGTAATGCACCTGGGAAACAAAAACCCAGGGGAAGAGTACACAATGGGGGTGAGATACTAACAACAACAAAAATGGAAAGGGACCTGGGGGTAGTCATATCAGATGACCTAAAGGTGGGCAAGCAATGTGAGAGGGCAGCAAGGAGGGCTGGGGGGATACTGGGATGCATAGGGAGAGGCATCACCAGTAGAAAACAAGAAGTTATTATCCCTCTGTACAGACAGCTGGTGAGACCACATCTGGAGTACTGTGTGCAGTTCTGGAGACCCAATCTCCGTAAAGACATAGACAGGATGGAAGCTGTCAGAGGAGGGCAACTAAAATGGTGCAAGGGTCTGCACGGAGAAGACATATGAAGAGACTTAAGGAGCTTAATATGTATAGCCTCAAGGAAAGGAGGGAGGGGGGACATGATAGAAACGTTCAAGTACCTTAAGGGAATCAACAAAGTCCAAGAGGGTAGCATCTTTCAAAAAAGAGGTGTGCAAGAACAAGTGGGCACAATTTGAAGATAGAAGAGAGCGCTCAGAGGTAATTTAAAGTATTTTTGCAGAGGGTTGTGGATGTATGGAACAGCCTTCCAGAAGGAGGTTGTGGAGTCAAAAACAGTGGTGGAATTCAAGCATGCATGGGAGAGTCATAAAGCAATTCTAGGGGGTGGGGGTAGGAAGAAGTAGGCTGCTGGTTAACTAGGATCTGCAGCTTATCCATCAGGTAGGGAAATGGGCAGACTGGGTGGGCCAAGCGGTCCTTATCTGCCGTCAAATTCTATGTTTCTATGTTTCTATTACTTAATATAACCCGAGAAAGGGGGTAGGAGATGATTAAGGTTTTAGCGTAACATAGGAATACAGTGGAGACCAAAAAGCTTGGCACTTGTGCCACACGACTCGACAAGGCGATTACACCCTCTGTATTGTAAGCACTTAAAAATTATTGCAGCCATTCAGCATATGAGGGTGTCCAATTCCCTTTCCAGAGTCTCATGATTAGTAACTTAGTAACTAATGCAATCAGAGCCATATATGATTTTTCTAATGGGATAGAAGTATAATCCCCAAGGAGACAAATCTCTGCAGTAAAGAATGTAGGATGCTCCCCAAAAAGGTAAGAATGCATTTTGTATCAAGGCCCAGAGAGATTTTACCCTGGGGCAAGTCCACAACATATGAAGTAAAGTGCCATCTCCTTTACCACAGAATTCACATGTAGGTGAAGCTAACTTGCCCATCCTAAATAGCTTAAAGGGAGAATAATGTAGATTGTGCAGAATATTAAACTGTAGTAGTCTGAGGCAGTCTTGCCTAATAACATCAGACCATATCCTAGGCCAGCAAGAGTCAGGCCAATCTATATGGAGGGAATTTCTCCAATGAAAAGCAATTGGCATAATTAAGTTACAGGTTAGCTGGCTAATATCTTGGTAAAGTTGAGATATAGATCTATCCCTAAGAGAATGGGAAATCAGTTTTTGAAAAAGGGGACCAGCTGTGTTTGACCATGAAGGTGGTCCTAAGTAGGTCTTTAAGCAATAATGAAGTTGGGCATAGTTGAACAATGGCTTAGAATAAAATGCAAATTTAGACTGAAACTCAGGGAATGAAAGGATTTTGTCCCCTTTAGTGAGATCAGCAATTGCAACAACTTCAAGGCCTTTCCATCATTCTTCTTACAAAGGGATACCTGAAATACAAACATTAAGATTATTAAAAAAAGGCTGGCTAAGGTCTCACAAATGCGAATATTTTAAAAGTTTACCAAGTTGAGAGTGGGCCCTGATGGACTAACTAATACGGGTAGCCCTGAGCTCCTTGGGTAAACTGGATGGAGAAACATATAACAGTGATGACAGGAAAAATTGATGTTTAGTTACTAAAATGTGTTTGATGGACAACCAACTGGGGGAGGACGTACCATTAAATTCAGGGTTGCCTCATTGAAAATATTTGGCGCCATGTATGGATAGGTAGTAACTGTAAACGTCTGGTAGCTGAAGACCCCCCAGTCGATGTTGCTTGCACAGTTTATGAAAAGCCCTATGTGGGGCTTGTTCAGTCAGAGAAAAGCTGAACAAAGAGAGTGTAATTTTAGGAACAAATTTTTAGGAAGAAAAATATAAAGCATATTGAGGGGGTATAAGAGGCGTGGCAAACCGTTCATTTTAATAATGTTAGCCCTACCCCACAATGATAAGGGAAGGTAACGCCATCTGTTTAAGTCCGTTTCTAATTGTTTAAGGACAGGGTCCAAATTTAAAGATTTCAACAAACTTAAGTCTTGGGTTAGCCTGATGTCCAGCTATAACAAGGCCTTAGGTTTTCATTGCAGACCAAACTTCAAAATGTCCTCCCTGAAACAGAGGGACGAGAAGGGATAGACCACAGTGTTGTGCAGATTTAATTTGTAACCAGAAAATAGGCTAAATTGGGAAATTATATGAAGCACAGCAGGTAATGAAGTCTGCCAATTTGAGATATGGAGTAAGATGTCATCTGCAAACATTGACAACTTGAATTCTTGGTCACTTATTTTGATTCCTTGGACGTCTCTTGATAAATTTACTTTACATGTCAGGGGTTCAATGTAGAGGTTAAATAAATATGGCAACAGGAGGCAACTCTGACGTGTCCCTCTGGCAAAGGAGAACACACCCAAGAGGTTGTTATTACACAAAATATGTGCTGAGGGCTTAGAGTATAGTACCTGTATTCAGCGCACAAATTCAGCAGGGATCCCATATAGTATTTCTTTGAAACCTCAGATAAGTAGGGCGAGGACACATTGTCGAACACCTTCTCTGTATTCAGAGAAATCAACACAGAATCCTTGATAGATCCCCTGGACATTGAAAAAAGGTGGGACAACTTCCAGAAATGGTTACTAGGGTTACGGCTCACAACACATCCTGCCTGCTCTGGACCCAAAAGGACAATCCAAACCTTAACCAAATGTGCGGCTTGTGTTTTAGCATATAATTTCACATCCACATTTAACAAAGATATTGGATGGTAATTCTCAGCTTTGGAGGAATCTTTCCCTGGTTTAGGGAGGAATACAATATGGGCCTCGAATAGGGATGCTTCATTGGGAGATGAAGTGTCCCAAAAATTAAACAACTTAACCAATAAAGAGATCAACTTCTCTTTAAAGGTTTTGTAGAAAAGGGAAGAAAAGCCATCTGGACCGGGGGTTTTATCCAAGGGGAGGGAAGATATAGCTGCGGCAACCTCTAATTCTATTATTAGGCCAGTCAAGAGGTCTTGCTCATCTCTAGAGAAACAGGGAATGTCAATGGTATTCAAGAATTCCTCTAGAGTAGTAGATAAGGAGGAACCAAGAGGAGGAGCTGAATGTAGATGTTGATAGAAGTTCTAAAAGATGGCTGTCATCTTCTTAGCATCACTAGTGGGGGAGCTGGTCTGAGAATCAACCAGGGCTGGAATCCAGTGAGAAGCACTCCGCTGTTTCAGGTGAAGGGCCTAAAGCTTGCCAGCTTTATTGCCTTGGCCTATATAGGTAGCTTTGGGGCCTAAAACAGCTCTATCAATTTTCTCTAACAAATGGGCTGAATATTCTGCCCTGAGCTGAGTTAGTTCAGCTCGGGTGGCGTCAGAAGAAGTAGGAGATAGCTTCCTCTCCAGTTGATTTGTATTGTAATGTTTTATTATGGTGTGATTTTATAACCTGTTCTTGCCTTGATTTTTGAAAGGCGCATTAAAAATAAAGAATATTATTATTATTATTATTATTACAGTTTTTGAATCCTGTGGAGACAGGTTTTAACATGAGACTTTTGTTTCTTTTTAAGAATTGTTGCCATTTGAATTAGCTCTCCCTGCCGTATAGCTTTAAGTGCACCCCAGAAAGTGTCATAGGCTTGGATCGAGCCCTGATTATCCTGTATGGATCAGGTTAGAAAAGTCCTAAAATGAGAAACTGTGGGTGAGTCCTTCAATAATAAATTATTGTGGGACCAAGTGTGAGGCCTGACTTTCAAATGAGGGGACTCCATAGAGAGCACTGATGGGGAGTGGTCTGATAGGACATGGGCCTGTATCTGGCAATCCTGTAAAAGGAGTAACAGCTGTTGACTAACTAAGAACTAATCTGTCCTAGAGAGAACCCCGTGTGGGGTAGAAAAAAGTATAATCTGAATCATTAGGGTGTAAGACTCTCCAAGGATCAACAAGTCCCAGGTTATCTATAAATTCCCTGCGAGCTGGTTGAGCTGGAGAAAAGCCAGCCTTAGTTCTGTATGTCCTGTCTGGGTCATTTGCAATTACAAGATTCCAGTCCCCTCATATGAGTATAGATAAATGGCTAAATGGGGCAAGTGCTGAAGCTAGGACTAGAAAAAAGGAAGGAGAATCTAAATTAGGGCCATATACTACACCTAAGACCATCTCTACATGGACCAGCCTGCCATGCACAAATAAATGCCTGCACTCCTGGTCCTGTACCTCATTAAGAAAAGTGAAAGGAACAGATCTGGCAATTAGGACAGTCACGCCTCTCTGATGGGAGCTGTTGCCAACCCCAAACAGCTGTCCAATCCAGGTCTTGCGTAAGTTTTTAGCTTGATCATTAGGTAAGTGTGTTTCCAGGAGAAAAACAATATGTGGGTGAAATGTATTCAAGTGTCAAGAGTATTGCAAATATTTTATGATTATCCCTCCCCCTCCCTCCTTTAATATTCTAAATTAGAATATTAAGGGTTTGGCCATAAGCAACCAAGTAAAGAAAGAAAAACCCTGTGTGTCCCGGAATCCCACAATAATGCATGAAGTATAACCCACTCCCCAATACCCACAAACCCCAACAAAACCCAAGGTGTCCAAAACGTTTCACCTCAAAAAAAGCAACAATCAGTGTTATAGTTTCTGCATTGTAGAAAGTGTACAATCTAGGCCCAATGCCTGCTCCTCACTATTGTGGTCCATGATGGGACTGAGGGTTGCCTCTATCTATACCATCCCTATAAAACAGATCAGAATAGGCAACTTCCCCCCCCCCCCGCCGAGTACCACAGAACCCAGAGATAAGGACTAAGGAGTAGTGATACAGAGAACCTGAAGGCTGTCATACCCAGGCCTGTAAGAAACTACCCAAACCAAGACCCCTTAATTAATAGGCCAGGTAAAGAAAATAATGGTAACCCCAGCACAAAAAGCAGGGCGCCTAATATATATGTTTCATAGAAGCCTTGTAAATATTATGTTAAGGGGAATAGCCATCACAACAAAAGACAAAATATTTAATGAATTAACTACCCTTTTCAAATAGGGGTTGGCATACAGAAATAGTCAGCTCCCTAAAACAAAAAGATGCATTTCCTGGCATAAAGATAATTATCAGGTACTTAGTTAATAATGGGAGTTAAGTCTGATGGCTCCTTAAAGCAGGCAACAGGCTATATAAAAGGAAACTAAGAGTACCAATAATTTCCCGATGTTAAACTAAGCAGCCCTCCTAATGGGCCTCAATTTTTAACAGCCCTCAATAGAGAAACCTCAAAACATCTAAGAAGTAGAAAAATACATTTTTTTCTTCCATATTTTTTTTTTCTGTGCTTTTTTCTGTTTTCTCCCCGTACACCCCCTCCTCCTCGCGGCATGAATGTGCATGTGTGGAGGCACGCACACATCACAGCTCCACGCTTCTGTGTCTCCCAGCCTCCAGCGCTCGCTTCTGGCCTCCACTGGGGGCAGCCAAGGAGAGGAATGACAACACTCCCCTCCCCAGGAGAGGAGAGCAGTCCATCGGATGGTCGATCCTCTCCCTCCCTTGCCAACCCCCGGCAACCCAAGGTTGCTCCCAACCCCAGGTCACTAGTGTGGCATGAGGTGTGGCATTCAGTGCCTTAACCCTCAATGTCACCAGGCTGGCTAGGAAAAATACATTTAACCATAGCTACAGCAACCCATGAAATAAATTCTAAGTGATCCCATTATAGAAATTCAGCTAGCTAATGTCCACAGGAAGAATACAACAACCTTGGCCAGTTCTTAAGCAAAATAACATGGGTTAAACACCCAGAAGTTTCCTGCAGGGGGAGCAAATGTCTGACAGGAACTGCCAGCTGGGTAAACAGTGATCCTTCAAAGAATGTTCTGGAATGCTTTGCAAGAGAAAAGTACAATTAATTAAAAAAATCAACAAACATGGAGACCAACTGGTTCTACAGTAAAAATAAACAAGGGATTGCTGAACTCTTAGTTAAAAAGTTTCTGGCAGTTCAAGCTTCTTATGGCAGATCTAGTAGTTGGAGACCACTCTTAGTGAAAACGCAAAAACAAGTGCTGATCCTCCTCACAAGTGCAGTAAGTGCCATTAGTTCCCAATGTGGTCATCAGACATAAACAAAACAACAGGGTTAAAATAATAAAGGAGATGTCCATTCATAACTTCACTGCAAATTATATTCTCAAGGTCGTATCACTGCTGGGTGTATAACCTTGCAACCAAAATGAGAGTCAAACCGTCATCATGCTTTTTTCCCGAACAGGTCCGGGGAAAGATTTGGGAAGTTCTGTTGCCGCCTGTTCAGCTGACTCAAAATGTTTGATACCAGCATTAGTATGAACTTCTAATATTGCCGGATACAACATTTGATGTTTTACTTGAGCTGCCCATAATTTCGAATGAAGGGAATAATACACAGTTCTCGCTTGTCTTACCTTGAAGATTAGATCTTGTACCAGCATAAGTTTTGTGCCCGACCATTGTAGAGATGCCAGTTTTCTCACCTCCTTCAGGATGGTCCCAGTCTAGGTAGTTAAGCAATTTAAAGATCAAAGGTCTGGGGGAGGCTCACCGAGAGCTGGTTTGGCTCTAAGCAACCGGTGTGCCATCTCGATCACATAACAAAGCCATTGGGAGAAGGGACTACTTCTTTCATGCAAAAACGTTGCATAAAGTCCACTGCATTTGGCTCTTCTTCCCCCTCAGGTAAACCCAGGAGGACAATGTTATTTCGTCTGCTCCTTCCCTCCAACTCATCAACCTTGTCCTCCAACTTGGAGAAGGTCCTCTTCATGGTGACTATGTCAGGATCCAGATGGTTTTGACGGTCCTCTATGGAGGAGATATGGACCTCCATATTGGAAACCCTCTGTGTGAGCTCCTGCAGTGCCAGTTTAATTTCTTTAGGATCTGCAATGATGGCAAAAAACATTAAATTTATTGTCACCTGTTCCATGTAAACCTGTTTAGGCAAGAGATCCACTTGTGCAGTTGGGGTGGGAGAAACTGGCAATGTACTGCTGCATGGTCATTTTGTCTCTAATGCGAAGGCCTGAATTTTGTCTGCAGTGGGTGGTGATGACAAAGCTGACCCTTTGGAGGCTTGGAAATCCATGTTGTCTTACTTCATTGGTGTCTGGTGAGTAAAACAGCCACAAATACCACAAATTGTAAAGAAAAAGCCACTGGGGGCGGCAAAAAAACCATGATCCAGATGGAGTTCCCTGCTTCTAATCCTACCTCAGTGCCAGCATCATGTGACTAGCCCCTGCCATTTTGATTTGACTTCCCCTCATACACTTTTGTACTGTATATGCGAGTTGTTCTTAGAAGGTCTTTCCTGGTAAAGGTTTTTTAATAAATAATACATGGGTTTAATATATGTTGGATTTCTTGTCATTTCATGTTATCATGAGAATGCTTACACAACATATAACATGGCATTAAATGTTATGTCCTTTAGTGCATTTCAAAAGCCTATTCCATTTGCAATACAGGACAGGGGCTCAAAACGGCTGACCAGGCTGTCTGATTGGCAGCTTGGATCCCAATAGCATAATTTTAATTTTTGCACACCAGTATGACCTCGCCAAATATGCACAAGTGTGAACGACACTGTTGCATTGTATTGTAACAACAATGCGGTCTAATAACAAGAAGTAGCTTGTAACATAGTGCAATATGTTCTTTGGTAAGTGATTATATTTGTAAAGTAATGTGACAAGGTAATGTACTGTAGTATGAGAAATACTAGCCTCAACTAGCAGATGTTTGTAAAATGGAACCACAGAATTGTCAGCAGAAAAGGATGACTTCGTCCACTCAGTCTGCCCAGATGGTACCTGCCTAGTCTGTCTTCAGAGATCCTAACTGGTATCAATTGACCCTCCTCCTCCCGGTCTATTTACTAATAGCCCCCTATGTCTATCTCATGTATGCTTGAAGCCCCCAACTGTTTTTGCTTCCGCCACTTCTGCTGGCAGTCTTTTCCAGACATCCACCACTCATTCAGTGAAGTAATACTTCCTCACATCCTCTTAAACTTCATCTCCTCCAGTTTTATCACATGCCCTCTGGTCCTGGTGCTTTTTCTCATTTGAAAGAGACTACCCCCTGCACCCTGTGATGTACTTGTAGCTTTCTATCATGTCCCCTCTCACTCTCATCTCTTCTCGAGTGGACATGCTGAGATGCCCCAGTCACTCCTCATAGGGCTTCTTATTCAGCTCCAGCACCATTTTAGTTGCCCTCTGCTGGACTGCCTCCACCCTGTCAATGTCCTTTCTGAGGTACAGCCTTCAGAACTTGATAAAATTCTCTAGGTGGGGTCTCACAGGTGAGCAATACAGTGGCAACACCACCTCCCTTCTCCTGCTGGAGATACTTCCCCTATGTATCCCACCATCCCACTGGCCCTACCCACTGCTTTGTCACACAGCCCTGCTAGATTTTGATTATCAGAAATGATAACCCCAAGGTCCCTTTCCTGCTTAATGACTCTCCATACCCCTCATCCTATACTCAGCTCCTGGGTTCCTATGCCCTAGGTGCAAGATTTTGCACTTTTTGGCATGCAACACAAACTGATGTGCTCTTGTTTACTCCTCATATCCCTTACAGAAATATAAGTGTGCTGCATACATGCAGATTGCATGCCACATGCTTAATTGTGCAGTGTTTGCATGCACTTTGCATACGCAAAGTGAACCTACGTGAACCAGATCTAAAAAGCATATCAGGTTCATATGCTGCAAGTTTGACATGTGTGCAGCCAGTGAGCTGGTATGAACATTGTCTAAAAATCACATCAGGTTTGCATGTTGCACGCTTCACATGAGTACAGCAGTTAAGCTGGTGTGAATATCATTTAAAAACCACATCAGGTTCACATGCTGCACACTTGCCAGGTGTGCAGCAACTAAGCAGATGCAAATCTCATCTAAAAAACACATATGTTTCTGTTTCTCATACTACTGCTAGCAATTAGAGCCATTAAAATACCCTTTTCATTGATTTCCCAATAAATTAGGTAAATTTATTAATTCTGATCCTTTTACAAGTTACTAACATACTAAAATGCCAGCAGAATAGGCCTAATGGTCTTTCATGTCTGCTCGTTTGGTCAGCTCCCACCCTGGGAGCTGACCTTGCTGCCCCCCTCGCCTTCTCTGGCTTCTCCCTTCCCAGTTCTGGATATTCTCGCTGCACTGGATTTTGCTTCCAGAACCCTTCCCCTGTACCTGTCCCACCACCTCTTGAAACCCTCCACCATCTCTGCCTCCACCAGCCCCCTGAGCAGTGCATTCCATGGCTCCACCACCCTCTCAGTGAAGTAGCACCTCCTCCTTTCTCCCCTGAATCTTCCCCCCTCCAGCTTCCATCCATTCCCTCTAGTTGCCCCCTCCTCCTTCCTTTGAAGCACCCTGACTGTTCCTCCCCTATTTACCCCTTCATGTCCCTGGAGACCTCTATCATGTCCCCCCGGTCCCTTCTCTCTTCCAATGTGTACATATTTAGCTCTTCGAGCCTCTCCCCGTAGGTCCTGTTCCCCAAGCCCCAAATCATTTTGGTTGCCCTCCTCTGGACCCTCTCCAGGAGTTTAATGTTCCTCTTTCAGTGTGGCCTCCAAAACTGCATGCAGTACTTGAGGTGCGGCCTCACCAAGCAGGTATACAGAGGTAGTATCACTACTCTCCTTCTGGAGGTGATCCCCCTAGTGATGCATACCAGAATCCTGTTGGCCTTGGCTGCTGCCCTCCTACAAGTCTCCAAGTTGTTCAGCCTGACCTCCACCACCACCCCTAGGTCCCTCTTAGCCATCGAGACTTGTAGCATTCCCCCCCAGGGTGTACACTTGACCCAGGTTTCTGGCTCCCAGATGCAGTACCTTGCATTTCCATGCATTGAACCTCAGCCTCCACTTTCTAGACCATCTTTCCAGAGCCTCCAGGTCCCCCTGTAGGGCCATCCTCCCCTCCTCCCCATCCACCACCACCCCCAGTTTTGAGTCATCTGCAAAGAGACTCATCTCACTCCTGATACCTGTCCTTATGTCAGAGATGTAGACGTTGAATAGGAGGGTCCCAAGGACCGATCCCTGTGGGACCCCAATAATGACCCTCCTTGGGGATGAGACTATCCCACCAACTACAACCCTCTGGGTCCAGTCCTGGAGCCAATTGCCTATCCATCTGATCATCTGGTTCCCCACCCCCATTTCTCCCAGCTTATCCAACAGGCCTTCTGAGGAACAGGGTCAAATGCTTTGCTGAAGTCTAGATAGAGGGCGTCCACTGGTCTACCCAGGTCCAAGGCACTTGCCACCCTCTGCTATACCTAAATGGCACCCCTGCTTTATGGTAGAAATTAATTATCAAGGGCTAACATCAGTAGAAGTAAATACAATGGTTTCCACTGTGTTCTGAGGTACTATATCTCCATGTTTCGGGATGTGTTCTGATCATTGTGAGGGTTAGTATCCCTCATTGTCTCATTGATTAATAGCTTTTGATGTTTGTCATTAAGTTGCCATTAATTTGTAAAGTAGTGTTTGCTTACTGCATTAAATGCTTAGGATATAGTCAGCCAACATCCCCCATTCCAGATGTATGAAGAGGGGCCTCTGTGTTGTGAAACCTGACCTTTTTGTTTTGGTCCATGTAAATCCCCTTATGCATATTTAGTGCTATAAATGCACTTCTCCGTGACTGTTACGGCTCACTTACTTTCCCTTTGTCATTCTGTATGCAGCATATACACTATGGCCAAGCAGTCTTTGTGCTGAGTAGGGTCTTGGAAGTATGCACCATACCTCACATTTTGTCACTGAAGTAGTGAGGGACATGGACACTCAAAATGAGAGACAATGAGGGATACTAACCCTCACAATGATCAGGACACATCCCGAAACATGGAGATACAGTACCTCAGAACACAGTGGAAACCATTGTATTTACTTCTACTGATGTTAGCCCCTGAGAATTAATTTCTACCATAAAGCAAGGGTGCCATTTAGGTATGGCAGAGGGTGGCAGTTGTCCCCCCCATACACACACATTTGTGCCTAGGTTGTTCTTATGGTGTGGCAATAATGGCATTAAATTTGGATTTAATCATTTGTACAATAAGTGCCTCCCTCATGCTGCAGGTGCACTCCTGACTCAACTGTGTCTGTATTGTGTTGTCCACTCTCTCCGCCTATTAGCGACAGTGCCATCATATGTGATGTGGAGGAGCTCCAGCCAAGAAAGAGGATATGAGTCAAATGATTGGGACACTGTCATTCCCACCACAGATTAGACATGCAGCACACTACAGCTTGGAGGAGTCAGTGAGCACTGAACTCTCAACAGCAGTGTTGTGGTTGTTTATTTTTGTTGGTCTACTCTTAGTGAGCCTCCATCTCCCTGGGTGGCTGAAGGGGCAGGGGGTGAGCTAGAAGTTAATTCGAGACTAGGCTACCTACTACTCAATGAGGCTAACCTCACAGAAAAACAGCGTGTGCCCATAGCAGCAAGCTAGACCTCGCAGCAACAGTGACAGCAGTGTAGGCATCTTCATAGGCCTTGATCAATACAGTGTGTCAGCTCCCATGGCAGCAGCCAAGCAAGAAGCAAGTAACACTGGTTGAGTGAGTTCATTTGGTGAGGTGACTTGGTCCCAGACCATGTTGGGGATCTGGGATGGTCAGTTCTAGCATCCAGCTTCTGGTAGAAGGATGGAGGAGGAACAGACTGAAAACTGGGCTGGTGGCACACTGAGCTAGGCCACAAGTTCTGGCCAGATGGTTGGGTAAATATATGTAAATAATTTTTTTTTTTACAGGGGGATTGGGAAAGGAGTAAGGACTGAAATATTGATGTGTTTTCACATTTCAGTGCCTTTGGATGGCTTCATGACCCATATGAGATGGGTATTGAATGTAATGGAGTTGGGGAGAGAAACTGCAACTACATTTTGTTTTGGGGGGAGGGCAGAACTTCAGCCAGGAAATAAATTGGTTAGTAACTGGGTGGTTTTAAGCCCAACCCTGATGCAGTGCTCCAGGGTATATACAGATGAATCTTATACATTTGAATTTTTCCTGATTTGCATATTACTTTTCAGTTACAACAAATACGTTTTAGCTTTTAGAGATGTTCTGGACATTCCAGAGCTTGCCGCCTAGATGCTAACTAGCATCTGGCCTCCACTGGTTGTTGGCTCCCCCCTTCTGAAATCTGAAATGGCACCCCTGCCATAAAGTCTAAATTTATAGGACATCCACTGTGTGAGCAGCATGTTTTCCATGAGGGATGATGAGAGGCAGAGCAGTTTTCAGGGGTAAAATGAGGGCTGTCCCTTGCATTCAGGGACCATTGAGCGGTATCATATGCACAGACTATTGGAGCCCCACTATAGTGAGGCTTATGCCCCCCCCAATGTTGCTGTCATCCACATCCCCACACTC
Source organism: Neoceratodus forsteri (assembly GCA_016271365.2). NCBI lineage: Eukaryota > Metazoa > Chordata > Ceratodontiformes > Ceratodontidae > Neoceratodus > Neoceratodus forsteri. The sequence continues at coordinate 1,256,055,396 of CM028131.1, forward strand.
ATGCAAATTATGACATAGGGCAAGGAAGAGTGCAGAGACATGCCCATTGAAATGAATGAGGATTTTTTTTATTACTATTTTACACATTATTGATGAAGAGTTGGAGATTAATGAAGGACACCACTCGACTAACAAAGGCCTTGTTTGTAGAACAGTGACCTTCATTATTCTCCCACTCATAATCATAATGTAAAAATAGTAATGAAAAATAACTCCATTCATTTCAAGGAGATACCTCCCAACACTCTGAGCCATGGACATCATCTCTTAAAGACTCCTACCTCTGGCTCCCTAATACTCAGGTAAGAGACTCTCGACTTGTATCTGCACTTGGTGGGTTGTCTGTAGCAGCATGGTTGCACCCACTATAGTGTGTATGCATGGGCGGGGGACTGGTCATGTAGGTGGGTGGTGAGTTATTGCTACTTGTGTGTTTGCACCTTAAAGTCTGTTTGTTAAAAAGTATTCAAACCTATAGAAAGAAAATAGTAGGAGTACAGGCCAGGCAAAATTAATTAAGTAGTTGTGTGGGTAATTGTGCTTATTGGAGGTGCGAAGAACCACATGTGTTTCCATTGGTATGTGTGCTACAGTTCAGCTGTGTAGCTGAGATGAGAAGGGACAAGAAAACTAAAAAGTATATCAGTGGATATAAGCATGCTGCATGCATGCAGATGTATGCAGGTTTGTATTGAAGTACAAGCAATCCATATGTATGCAGGCAGTATAGCATGGTGGTTAAAGGCACTGAACTACAAACCAGGAGACCTGAAGACCTGGGTCTGAATCTCATCAACCCCCACTTGTATATTGTGTGATCAGGCCTTCCCAGACACTGTATTCTAGATCCTAGTTTTGGGATAGCCCACTTTAGCTACTGTTTTTAGCTTAGACCTTATCTATTTAATTACATTGTATGTTATTTATTGCTGGTAATTTTATTGTTTTACTGGATAATTGTATTGTTGTGTACAGTGCCCAGAGCCTCTGGGATTGGGCACCTAGAAAAATAAAATTTGCTTTGCTTTGATCCTGAGCAAGTCACTTAACTTTTATGTGTGCAGTTATCAGTGGCCACTTGCTTTTTGCACACATGACACATACATGCAGTCTATTCCAATTTAACATAAAAAGCATGCTTACAGCATGTATACCACATAGGTAGTGTTATGTGTGCAGTATGAAACCATTTCATATAATTATTTCTGTAAGGGATTTCCCAGTGTCCCTAGGCATTCTTTGCAACCCCCCCCCCAAGTGTCCAGTCAATTACAGATTTTGCTGTCATCTGGAAAAAGGCATGCCCTCCCTTCCAGTTCTTCTGCAATTTTACTTATGAAAACATTGAGGAGGACTGATCCCAGTACTGAGTCCTTTGCCACCCCACAACATTGGGGTCTTTAAATCAGACTACATAATTTTAAACTATAGTTAGATCCCAAGAACAACTTTGCTGTTTTCAAATCCTGTAGTGTTTCAGATACAGTATCTATTAAGTCAGAAACACTTTGCTAATGTTTCAGGTATGCCAGGTATGGTATTAATTACAAGCTGATACTGTGTAAGCAGCAACCTGTCCAATCTATCATTTTTCTCTCCTATGCTGCACTCACCATCTGTGATTCTGTGTGTATGAACAGTAATGCCAAACAACACTCCCTCCTACATACTTAATGGCATGGCACTCACTCAAGGACTCCAGAGCAGGCTGTAGTTAGGGATCAGTGTAGTGTTAATTAAACTACATAATTTTAGAATGAGCACCAATTAATGTTGGGTAATGAGTGTGAATCTTTTTGAGTGTGAAACTTTTGCATTATTAAGGCTTTTTTCAGTAGTCAGGACATTTTTTTTAATCTAAAAATGAAATGTATATTTTTATACTTCTTGTTTGTTTAATTTCTCAGATTCATAAGTTGCTTTTGATTTTCAAGAGTATGACTATGTAACTTTTTTCTATGAGTTAAATGTTTCCCCTTTCCATCTCCCTGTATGTTTACCAAAGTGAGACTGTATATGGATTTTCCAGGTTTTCTTATCAGAGGGAGATTCCCAGATTCTTACTTTGAGCATGCAAGCAGAATGAAAAAAATTCTCAGATTCCATCCCATAATGTCTAAAACAGAATTTCTTCTGCACATCATGCACAGGGGACAATAAAGGCATGTCCACAGTTTTAGATTCATGATTCCAAATGCTAAACCCCAGAATTCGGCATGTAGAAATATAGACTATGACTCCTTTCACTTTTTAGATTCACTGTATTTGCTCAAGAATGAGAAAACTGAAATATCTTATGGTTCTAGCTCATGGTAGCTCTCCAGGGGACACTTTCTGCTTGGTTTTAATCAATCATACTGATTTCACAGCATGGTGTTAGGGGGACTCTGCTGGCGTGATGTGCCATCATTTTTCAAATTCTATATTTCCTTCTTGGCACTTTCTAGCTAGGACTTCCTTTGACAATTGTCAGGGTTACCTTACCTTCTTGTGGAGGTTCCTACTAGCTGGACCTCCCAGGACTCCCGGGGCACCCACAATACACCACTGTGTTGCCCCCCCCAGCATTTCTTATCCACCCACTAGCTGTGGTCTGTCTTTGGCTCCTTCAGCAGGTCCACCCACACATTGTGACCCACAGTGGTGGTGAACCCCAGAAGCCAGTGGTAGATCTTTGATTATAGATGTGGGGTCAGATGGGGCTTCATGTGCTCAGCGGGCTGCCTATGTTTCCCTTTACTTAAACCCACCTTGAGACATCACCATCCATGATGCATGTGACGGTGCATAAATGCATGGGCGTGTCATCACTGGTCATGTCTCTTGACCACTTCTGAAGTGCCTCTGGCTGCAATGTCACCTAGTCTTTACTAGGTGGCAGTTGCATAGTGAGGCATACAACCCACCCTCACTGAAAGAGAACAGATCTTGAGACACTCAATCCTCTTTGCACATCCAGTTCTTGAAGACTTGAGTTTATTTCCAAACTCAGGACATTGGCACAGCAAGCAGTTACATTAATGTTATGCTATGCTACCAGCCAGCATTAGGTGCCATCTTTCAGATGGCACATTGAGATGAGCTCCTGTCTGTCAGTCCTGAGGTTGTCCAGAAGGACATTAAAAATTCAGTGGTACATCTCCAGAACCGAAAGGGAATTTCCTCAATGTCCTGACTAGATTAACCCAATTCACTAATCTGCCAGCATCTTATTCCAGTTCAAAATCATTTGGTTTGAATTTGTATCCCCCTCCGGATGAGGATGAGGATGAAAACAGCTTAAATTAAAAAAAAATAAGCCTAGGCTTCACCCCTATGCAGGGTGTAGGCTTCCATCCAACAATTTACTGTACTTCATAATGGTAGACCAGGGGAGGCCTTTTAACTATAAATACAATTTGCACAGTTCAGATTAATAAAACAGCTACAGAGCAGGGAATCATCATAAAGTGCATGATTTTAAATTTTCAACAAAACATTTCAACTTGCGGTTAATATTGCAGTGCATTTCTCACCAGGAATATTTTAGGGAACTAGACATATTCCTTAAAAAAAAAGAAGAATGCAAACCATCCAAAACTATTTTGTTTGTTTGTTACTGGAAAAGGGGTTGTGCATTCAAGAGGCAACCATAATTGTCAGAGGGTTCATGACGTGGAATGCAAGGGCTGTAGGGGGGAGGGAGAGAGACAACCAGGAGGAAGAGTGATGGAGGGGGAGGTGAGGGGGGCCAGATGACAAGATAATGAGTTACAGGCAGGAGAGGGGCTAAGAGAGGTACATAGAGGAATGAATCTTAGATCTCCCCTCACTTTCTGCTGGAAATATGAGCTACCCGAGTTTTCAGCTCATCAGTTGGTGGATTTCATTGGTAAAGTGATTGTACAGGGATTGGAGAAGGTAAGGTGAATTTCAATGATTAATTAAAGGGGGACAGGAATGATGAAGTAGAGTATTAGATGCCATTGGATTGGGGGTAGAATGTGAATGTGAACTGTGTTAGCTCAGGTACAGAGAGAGGCTGTAGAGCCCGGCTTGGAAGAGTACACACCATGGGAAATGGTGGGGGATTTGATGTGGTTAAGCAGAATCTTTATTTATTCATTTATTTATTTTTTATTTTAGTCTTTGGTAACCTGGTAAGGCCTACTAGGCACAAGTGCCTACTTTCAGGGGTGACCTGGGAGCACTGGGTGGCTAAGTGACTTGCTCAGAGTCACACAGTATGCAAGTGGAGGTTGTGAGAATCAGACTCAGGTCTGGTCTGCTGGATGTATCAAGCTTATTCACACCTCATTCCTCTAACCTCTAGGCTATACTGCCAGCCAAGAAGCCATTTAGAAGAAGGAGCTAGATTAGCAGGAGATAGGAGGCCACTGAGCATGTCGAACTAGAGCTTGAACTGAGGTGATGGCATGGGTTCATGTGCTAAAGGTTCAAACAGCACAGCATCCTCCATTGACTGGGAGTTAAGCAGTGATCAGTTAAGCCCTCCACAAGAGTGAGTATGCTCGTGGGCATCAAGTATGGGTGAGGGGAACATGGACTGGAGGCGCGAGAGAGATGGGGGGAGTCAGGCAGTCAGAATGTGGGGGTGGATGCTCTGAGCAAGTATCAGGAATGAGGTTTTCTCTGGGAGCTACCCGAGGCACAGGGTTTTCATCAAGGGCAGCAGGCAAATGTATAAAACAAAACAAGAAACTGTTACCCAACTGCATGAAACAAGTGGCTGATAGGAGAACAAGGGAGGGGAGGTAAGGAGACCATGGAGCCACGGAGGTGAGAGGAAGGCAGAGCGAGCAGCAGCAAGCACCATCAACAGAGAATCCATGCGATAGTGACATCTGATGTCATGGCCCGATGCCATTTTGTGGCTTGAGACATGATGGATGGTCAGGGAGAATAGAAGATGGGATTGGACAAGGGGGGTTTTATCAATAAAGTAACAAGAGGGGGAGGTTGTTGAAGGGGCAGGAGGAGGAGCAGATGAGTGGGCAAGCTCAGTACTAGGGGAGAAAGGAATGCTACACCGTCGGGAATTTTTTTTAACTGCAAGATGGGAATGTGTGAGTGGCAGGGTCCCATTCAGTGCATACTGAGACAGACACTGCTTAATATGATGTCCCTGTGGTGGGTGAGATGTTTTTGTAATTTAGTGACTACCAGGCAGGAAAGGTGCAATGGTTACCCAGGGAAGGGACTGTCAGCAGCGGTTTACAACAGGAGGTCAATCCGTATTGACAGAGGCCACAAGGGTTTACAGTAGCATGTGGCAAACTAATCTGGAGTCAGCAAAGGCCAAATTATGTGGGTGGGGCAAGCAGAGGATGGCATTTAAATCCCAATTAGTTACAGTATATTACCACATGAGGCAGGAGGGAAGTAGACAGATAAACAAGATGGCCAGAAGTAGGAAAACAGAAAGTAAAGGGGAGATGAAGGATGCAGGAAGTAAGAAGGGTCATGGTGGTCATTTTGATTCAGGCCATTTGGTTGGAAGGCAAGGGTAAAATGGCCTTTTTGGTTGTACAGCACCCAGCCGAGAGTTATCAGGTTGAGGGGGGATTAGCTCAATATGGTAAAATGGGATGGGGCAGAGACAGCAGTGTGCTCTAGGGGGAAGAAAAGTATACTGTATAAATTTAGAAAATGGGAATATGCAAAGCTACATTTTGATTGCATAAAACTGGCAATCAGCCAGTCCAGTATGAGACAACAGAGACCAGGAAATATCTAGTCCCAGTCTCTGCTGCTTCATATAGTTCTAATAATATTGGGCCAGTAGAACATTGAAAACGGCAAGTGCAGCCATGTTTCTTCTCACCTACAAAAAAAGCAGTTAGCTGATCTCCTCCTGCCGCGCCTGCCATTTAACTTAACTTCCCTCAGTCACAACCGAGTAAATGACTGCAACATATATTTTTTTTGTCATCCTGTACCCCGTTACCAAATACAATGCACAAAGACAACATTTAAAAAAAGAAAACAGCCCTGTCACGCCACTTCCCAACCACTAACTGACATCCCATGATCTGAATTCTCACCGTTGCACTCTCCGACTCTATTTAGTAGAAATGTCACAACTCACAGTAATAAAAGATCGTCTCTCGCAAACCAGAAATTCAGATTAAATTTTCCCGCTGCTCTCTCTCTCTCCGTCGACTTGATCGGTATATCACTTCTATGCTCGGTTTTCGGCTGCCTGCCCACGCTATGCCAGCGACGTTAAACTTCAAAAAAAAAGCCTCTGTCCCTAGTGCCAGCTAAACCATAGTGCCACTGTCTGGGGGAGGGGTAGAGACTACCCCTGCTGAAAACTGCACAGGAAAAGCAGCACACAGATCTTGCTACTGTAGTCCCTACTACTATTTACGCTCCCAAACTCCCAAAACACCGGCCACTAAATTGCTTACTATAACCCGGCATCCTGTCTCCATCTCCGAAGATCTAATCAGCCAAAGTCACGCCACCACCGCTTTCTGTTCACTCCACTCTCCACTTGTAACTTTTTAGTCCTAATCAGTAATGAGAGGAGCACAGAAACGAAATACCTGCTTCCCCAGAGACTGTCCTCCTCAATAACCGGTAGCCCACTCGCCAGCTTCTGAACTGTTCTGCACACGCAGTCCTGCTCGCTGTCTGTGGTATCTGTCAGTTTAAATAAATAAACGTATGTGGTAGAGCGGGGAACAAAAGAAAATTAATCCAAAATGGACATCATGCTGTAAATAAGGTGCACCATGGGGGGGGGTGGCAGACATTAGGTGTAAGTGCATACAACTAGCTTTTTTTTTATTCTTTTTAACTACCAGGTCTCCAATAGAACAAACCTCGCCTCCAAAAAAACTCATTATAATGCAGGTGGAGGAACTATTTTATTACAAAACTTACTTTAAATGAATAGTTTATTAACAATTTTTATTCAACTTTTTTTTATAATGGAGCCCATTTTCTAAGCGCAATAATACCCTCCAGGGTGGGCGGTATGGGCAATACCAGACTTCAGGGCTATAAGGCCCTCCGCCTGCCGGCCTCATTATCGTTACCCCTGACGTCTCAGATGTCTAATATCACCAATCTCCTGTCATATTATTGCTTACTTAAAAACAACAAAATAGATTTTTTTAAGTGAAAAGATGTTCCAGGACTAGAGGGCATGGGATGAAGTTGGAGGAGGACAATTCAGAGGAAACATGAGGAAGAATTTCTTCACAAAACGGGTGGTGGACAAGTGGAACACCCTGCCAGAGAAAGTGGTGGGGGCTGAAACAATCACGGGATTTAAGAATGCATGGGATAGACATAAAGGAATTCTGGGGGTCAGGGGTAAGGGGCAACAGACTTCTAGGAAAACATAAACTGAACTTACAAGCTCAAATGAGCAGACTGGGTGGGCCATAGGCCCTTATCTGCCGACACTGTCTATGTATCTATGTATCTATGTAGATGCTAGCTGTTTTGTTTCCTTAAGGAAAATCAATGTTACTGGCTCAGCCATCTATAGAAGAAATGAGTTCCATCACAATGGAAGGAAGTTAAGAAAAAGGAGAAAAAGGGGAACAGGAGTGTGGAACGAATGCCAGCAGGGACACAGGTTAGCTGGCAGCAGACACTAGTGGCTGGGGGGTACAATGGGACAGGAGCTGGGGCATTGAAGGGGTAGCGAGGAAAGGGTCACAAGGCTATATATGTCCTTTTCTTTTATGAAGATGGCACCAAGAAAGAACACCAAAAAAGTGGAAAGCACCAGCAAGAAACTGGTGAACCAGGCAGCAGAACTTATGGGACAAGTGCAATCCATCCCAGAGAAAGTATGGAAAGCGGAAGACGAAGAGAGAGGGAAAAGAAAGAGGAAGGAACTGGAAGACAAAGAAGGCTAGGTGAAAGGATGGAAGCGCCCAAAAAACCCGATGAATGATGAGCAGCCTGGCACATCCCAGGGTAAGGAGCCACAGATTGACCATACTGTGGATGGGAGTCTAAAAAGACTATCTGGCAGGGATAATAGTATAAAGGGGGAAAAAGGTTGGGAAGTAATGGAGAAAGCATTGTTGGCCCTGTGGGAATGGACAGAGGGGTACCTGGATGGCACGGCCAAAGAACAATTACAAGCAGGTTTTACACAAGAATTTGGATTACATTATGGTGGGGGGTGATGAGGGCCATGCAGGCCAAGAACTTGGGATCTATAAAAGGCAAAGAGAGGGTGGCTCATAGGAAGATAGAGCAACAGATAGAAGCAGGGAGAGTCAAGGGGCCCTTCCTGGTTCCCCCATGGCAGGAAGGCAAGTACCCCCACTAGCATTAGTACCAATGAAAAAGCCTGGGGAATTTAGGCTCATTCACTACCTGTCCTACCAGGTAGAGGGGACAGTGAATGATGCAAATCTGGACAAGGACAGGATGGTGTCATACACCATGCTGGATCAAGCCATGAAGCTGATCAGGGCAGTGGACAGGGTGTAGCTAGTGAAGACGGATATCGAGTCCACCTTCCTGCTACTACAGCTAAGGGTGTTAGACTGGTATTTATTAGGTTTTAAATTTGAGGGCAAATATTATTTTGACAAGGCGATGCCCATGGGATGCTTGGTAGCATGTGCTGTGTTTGAGGCTTCAGCACTTGGTTGCAATGGGCCTTTGGGGGCAGGAATAAGAACAAGGCAGTAGTGCACTACCTGGATGACTTCCTGTTGGTGGGGCAAGGGAGGAAGGGAGTGGAAGCAACGCTTGCGGACAAACTCGTCTCCACTTCCCACCTGTGCCACCGTTAGACACGGCAATCAAAAAGAGCAAAAAACAGCACCAGATTGCATGAATAATAAGGATACAAAAGTTTTATTTACTCACATATAGTCACTAACTCCAGAAAAAGCTGAGGTGATGGCTTCCCTACCGATTACGCACATAGTGGAGTTTAATTTTTAGTATTGCTCTAGATGTAGCTTGTTTCCTCGGCTGTGCCACCAGGAGACAGCCAGCTCTCTTGCCATGTTCATAACTTTTTTATCTCAAGTATCTTAGGGCCCCCCCTCAATTTTATTCTCTAACAGTCTTGTTAGCTCTGCCCACTTGCTGTTTAACCACATCTCGACTCCTTCATCCAGTGCAAACTTATGTTCATACTCTAGATCTTTGATATGTTGTTATACAGAAAGCTGACAAGCAATTATGTCCCTCTTTTGCTGTGATGGTATATGAAATTATAGAACCCCTAAGTGTGGCTTTCAACATGTCCCACTAAAGAGGGACAGAACTGTCCTCTTTGGGGTTTTTTGTCATGAAATCTTTGGCTTTGTCAGTCACCAGTTGTTTGAATTCTACAACATTTAATCAGCTGACATTTAGCCTCCAAGCTGTTGTTTTAGGTGTCCATTGAGCTTGGATAAAGAAATACTCTGTTCTAGAGTACTGAAAGTGTTGAGGGAAGAAAAACAAATAATCTTGCACTCCTGGGTTAGTGAAATGTCAAATTTCAAGTAGACCCAACTCTGATACAAGTCTACCCAGCATTTTAATCACTCTAGATGGGCCAGATTGCTGTGGGCCAGATCTGTCCAGAGCAAGGATGAGAAATGTATTAAAGTCTCCCCCTATAATCACTAAGATGGTAGTAAAGTCTCCTCTTGTAATCCCTAAGCTGGTGGCCTCTGTGACAGTCTCAGAGATCATAGTCTTGAAGGGCCCCTGAGTGCATCTTTCTTAGGGGCATATACTGTACATTTAACAATACACATTTCTATCCTTGGTGTTCCCCCCTCATCTGGAAAATTCTTCCCTCTAGGTCTATATCTACTGTTTCTACCCTGAAGAGGAGGTTCCTCCTTATAAGTTTTGATGTAACCCTTCTTTGGGGTGTACTGCAAATGTTGAAACATAGACTTCCCCTACTCAAGTTCTTTTTAACTTTGCATGTTCCACCCCTATGAGGCGGGTCTCCTGAAAACACACACTCTCCACTCCACTCCACTCCACCTTTCTGCAGTTCTCTAAGTTCCCTCAGGACCCTTAGGGTTAGGTCAACCATCTTTGTTCCCCTTAGGTAATCCTAACCAATCCTGTATCCCTGTGAATCCAAACCAACTACTCCAACTACTAAAGAACTGTATGCAACAGACATTAAATAGTTTACAAAAATACAAAGAACAATTGATATGTCTGAGACACAGCCTTTCAAGTATGGAAGTAGAAAGCAAAATAATTTGTCCTATTTCAATGTGCTGCACTCTGTTCACTCTCATATTCTAGCTTGGAGGATTGGGGGGTGGTTAGCAGCTTCACAAGGAAGGGCCTATTTCTGGGTTAGTTGGCAGCATGTGCTGATGTGCTGCGAGTACTGTTAGTTCCAGAGGGTTCTTGAGGTGAGCTGCGCTGTGTTTAGTGGGTGAGCTGGGGATGTTCATGAGCAGAAAGGCCCTCTAAGAAGATGACAGTCTGGATATTTTCCTCATTTCCCACCATTGCATAATGTCAAAAGAAAAGGGAGGTGGAAAGAGAAAGTTACAGCGCTACTTTACAAGAAGCATTTCTGTTTAGGGTGATGCAGAATGGTTTCTATCCCCCCCCCCCAAAGCCAGGGCCCACTCCATCCACTGTGATCTTCCCACTGACAGAAGCCAATTAAAATGAAGTGAGGTTTATAATTATCCTGCTGATATTGCCAGTTTTAACTAAGCTTGGGAACCAATTTTGGTTCTTCGCCAGTGATGACTCCCTGAAACAATTTGTCAGTTCTTGATTTGAGGAAGGAGGAAGGTTGTTTCTATACAATGGCACACAGTTCAGGCAATAAATAATTTAGACTGCATATATTCTGTGAGGCTTTAGCCATCTATTAAGCTCTCATACACCAGCTGGGTCTTCCATTGAGGCAGAAGGTCCTGGAACCATCCCCCTCAATCACCTAGACCCCCGGGTACTTTATTTACCACTCCAGGTTCTCCAGCAATAAATTATACCAGTGATTAACCAGTTCATGCTCCAGGTCCTCAAATTTGGAGGGAAACTCTTCACCACCACTGAGTCTCACCATGTGCTTATGCAGCCTGTATGTTCCATAGAGCCTGTCAGAAAAGTTTGAGGTTTTGTTTTTTCCCCCAGTACTGCACCGTCATTACCTTTTGTCCTCACAGATCTCTGCACAATATTCCCCTCTCTCCCTGCCTTGCCTAGCAGACTGCAAGGATGTCAGCAGTAACCTGGCCCCAAGGCCAGATCCCCCCATAGCACCTGCCACATCACCAGCCTACCTCAATGTCTCTTTCCTGCTGCATTAGCCACCATCCTCCCTATACTCTCCCACACCACCTACCTCATTGCCTCTTGAGTCAATTCATTTTCAAATGTCCAGGACAGAGAAATCTTCTTGCCTCCAAGTTGAAAGTTCCATTTCTGCCATAAGCCATACTGAGGACCAATTTAGTCTACTTAACAGTCATATTTTTTGTCAGTCTGCTGACTCTGAGGGGCCTTGGTAGGTGCTGGCTTGAGCTGTGGCAGGTGAATAAACTTGATTCTATGTTGCCATTGTATGCATGGTGATGGAGTTCCAGATTTTCTCAGGCGAGCTACTGTAGGTGGAGTCTTGTGTGGCTGTGGATGTTGGTTCCATAAGTGACCCTGTACCTTATGGAGCGTGAATTGTTTTTGAGCTTGTATAGTTTGAGTCTCTGCGATTTTAGAAAATCTGCTGCCTCTGATAGTTTGGCATATCTCTGTACACCATCCGGAATCTGTATTTTAAAATGGGTTGGGAATTCAATGTGTGCTGTAATCCCATTTTGTTTTAATGCTCTTTGCACCACCAGGATCCATCTGGGTCTCTGTACAGTAGAGGGGGCAAAATCATGGTCTAGATAAATTCTTCTGTCCATCAAAATAGCCACTTTTTTTGCCCAAGCAGTTCTCAGGATATCATCTTTTGTCCACTAGTCAAGGAAGGCCTCAATAATAGAGCGGGGTGTGCATTGGCTTATTTTAGCAGTGCCATCAGTGATCCGTTTGCCCAAATGATGTTCAGCAGTTTGTTAGCAGGTGGACCCAGAATTTCTTTTAAAAGTCTTTCCATGAATTGTAACATGTCACCATTCTCTGTTTTTTCTGGTAGGCCATGTAGCCTAATATTGTTTCATCTGCACTTGTTGTTGAGTTCTTTGAGTTTATTATCTAGCTTGAGTTCTTTCTTGTGAAGGAGCAGGAGGGCTGAACTGTGTATGTCAACCATTTGTGTGTAGTGCATGAGACATGTCTGTATCCCTCCCAATCTTTTCTACCACCCAGCGGTCTCGACGTTCATCTGCTACCATGGTTTCAAGACAGCACAGTGTTTCTCTGATCATCTTTAGTTGAGAGCACAGTCTTTTAGAGATAATGGTAAATTTCCTCATCTTCAGGTTGATGGCCAGGAGGGAGGATGTCATGGCATGGCAGAGGGAGTCAGACTGCTCCATCCTTGCAGCTTGTCAGAGATTTGCTGTTTTTGTAGCTTTGGGCTGGCTGTTGCTGTACAATCCTTTAGGTGTCATCTGATGGACATAATTACGTCTATGATAGAGCATTTTGTCTGGTGTGAAGTCAGGTTAATGCTATGGATTACTCAGGATCATAGACTGTTGCTCAGAGTTCCCTATTCAGGGCAATTAAAGTGATGATGTTACCTGATGTCAACACAATTGATTCTGACAAGGGCAGTCACCTTTCATTTCAGTCAATAGATTGCATCATTATAAACAGACTTTAAATGAGCAAGTTTGCCATGAAAAGATAAAAGTAATGTTGGTAATATTAACTCTTTCAGGAATACATGTAGCCGCCTGCAGCAGCCTGATGGGCAACTGCAAGTAATATCACATACATGATGTCACCACTCGGTGCACTAGGACGTAGCATGTCACAACACAATGCAAATGACCAAATGAACATAAAATCTCCAACGTTTGAAAAGTAGAGTCCATGAAACCAGACGCGATATTGTGCTCTGGAAGTGGAGGTGCTTTACAGCAAGGCAGCTAGACTGCTGCAAACAAAGAACGGGAATGCTCTGCACTTGTGGAACCAGAAATAAACATCCAAGTCATCAAACATGTATTTTGCTCACTTATTCTGTAGACCACAAGTGGAGGACAGTTTGAGTAGGACCCCAGGGTCCTAGTCAGACTATCCTGCACCTGATGCCTACTGAATAAATGAGAAAAATACATTTTGATGACTTGGATGTTTATTTCTGATTCCACGAGTGCAGAGCATTCACATTCTTTTTTTGAAATGTAGAGATCTTTCTCTGTGAAAACTGAATAAAGCAGGAAGCATGCTGCCATTCACCCTAGTTAGCGTACGTGTTGTTCTCTGTGTAGTTCTTATATACTAACTTGTTCTTTGAAAAACAAAATATCAGTGGTTTAAATGCAATTACAGATTCTGTGCTAAAAGGATACTGGCTAGCATTTCAGTAGGGTGCAACGTACATGGTAATACATTACTGACTAACGATTACCATCGAGTCACAGCTCTTTTCTTTGATTTAATGCAAAGGATGAAGTAGTATTTAATAACACTAAAAATAGTGTTTGTGTGTAGAATGCTAAGTTACTTCAAGACTAGCACACAATGAAGTATTAAAAACATGCCTCAGTTACTTCAGTCACTTGAAAGTCATTTTGACAGGCACCCAATGAATAAGTAAAAATGTGCCAGTTATTTATAAATAAAAAGAAAATTTTTATACTGAATCTTTATGCATTAAGAGTCACACAAACTTATCCTCACAACCTATTAAAGCCATAAGCCAAGTAATGATAAAAACTGATAACAAAATCTTTTGGAAAAGTATTTAGATAGCATTATAGTGTTATGATGTTCCACACAATGACATGATTGTGCCACCACATTAAAGTAACGTGAAGAAGTAACATGAGTTAAATAAACTTAGACACATCTCTTAATACAACAAGATCACTAAACAAATAATAAATAATAATACAATAGACAACTCATATCAACCCAGTAAGTTGTACATAAAAAGAAAATATTAATACCATGATGGTATTTTACTGAAATTTGATTATTTTTGTTATGCACAGGTTAAAATGAAAAGGCACCAATTCTATCTGACAGCACAGTCAGTGCATGTAAATAATCATAAAATCAAGGTAGATAGATCACTATCCAAATGCTTTTGACAGTATCAAAACATTTTTTTTTATGCATTTCAATATATAAGAAGAAGAAGAAGAATCAGCATTCATATAGCACTATTCATATATATTGTGGCCCCCATACTGAAAACTGCATAGGAAAATTACGTAAGTGCCTGCTCTGCGCATCTGAGATGCACTGCTAAAACATTGCAATATTCAAAAAATGTACCAGAGGATGCACCAGCACAAAGTGTTCTGAATATTACAACAATGAGCTGTGGCACAGCCTGACATAGGCAGCGCATCAGGGCAGGACAAAATATAGGAAATGGAGCAAGTCAGGCTGTGGCAGTGCAGTAACAGGGCAGGACTGCAAAAGGGAACTGAGCAGTGCACAACAGCAAACTTACAGTCCTCCCAAGGCCTGGATGAGTCCAGAGCCACATGGACAGTGCAATATGTGTACCGGTACAGCACCAATGAGCACAGTGCAAAGCACCACACAGTGACCAGCAGCCAAGGGGAGTACGTGCCACAGTGTGCATGGCACACAGACAGGCAAGGTGGGAGTGGCACTGCAATGGTATTGCCAACGGTGGCATGGGCTGGCAAAGCACAGTGACACCTGGCCCGATGTGCCATGCAGGGCAGATGTGCATGCCAGACCACAGTCACACTGTGCTACACTGTGTCACATGTGCACCGGCACACAGGTAGGTGTTCCCTAGGCCACACAGGTGCCCCCCTGCAACACTGGGCTGCAAACAGCATACACAGCAGCATGGGGATGGGACAATAGTAGAGGCAGACAGAGGTCATGTCCAGGGGGATGGTGTCAGAGCCACAAATGTATGCCAGGGAGGACACCCCACAGGCAAACCAGGGCAGCCACCACAGGCAATGTGCGGGCCAACACGAGTGGGACAGGGTGGCTGTGAGTGCAAGAGAACATGCACATATGAGAGATGGGTAGCAAGAAGCAATGGTACACAATTGCAACAGAATAGGGAATAGCATAAGAAGCAACTGAATGACCCCAAACACTGGTGCTGTCAGGTTAACAACAATTTTAATACAAAACACAATATGCAAAACCAAGCAACAACAGAATGTGAAACAGGCAACAAAAACTAGGTATAGGAAAGAGGGTGAGAGGTTCAGTGAATACAGGTGGAGGGGAAACTATGTACAGAGGGTTGGTGTGGGTGCAGGTGTGTGAAGGCATGGGCTATATACAGGTGGTACAGGCATGAATGGCCTCATGGCCCTGGCCACCATCATTTGCTGTCCCCTCTGTCCACCACTGTGCACTTCATGCAAGATGGCACTGATGGCTTGAAGAATGGCCACTTGGCACCTGAACATGACCACAAATAGGTCCAGTGCCGATACCATCCATCCACAGACAATGACCCTTCCACAGCCCAAGAACATCCTCTGGCTACCCTGTCTTGCCCATTGATGACCTGTTGGGGGACACAGAACATGACCTCAGAGCCATAGAACACCCAGGCATGGCCCCCTGCAAAGTTGTGGACACACATGCTGGATGCCATCTGGGCCCCTGCCCAGGACCACACTAACATCTGACACAGAGCAGATCAGCACCGGGCTGTGCAACAGTGCCACACAGGGACTGGCATGCAGCACAGGAACAGCAAAGACCAGCACATGCATGCATTGGACAGTGTTCTGGGACATGCAGACATGCCCCGCACAGTGTGTGACACCTGCCGCCACTCACACCACTCACTCAGGCCCTGCATGTGTCCCTGTGTGGGCACCACGAGGCACCCATGGACCTGTGCAGCCATAGCAGAAAAGGAACACCCCACATAGGAGCCAGGTGCACAGTGTAGATGCAACACAGTGCCAGGACATCAGTCCAAGTGTGAGAGTCTGGCAACACAGTGGCATGCACAGCATGCAGGCCATGAGCCACAGTGGGCAATGAAACCCCCACCCACAAACAATAGGAACACACTGCACTGTCAGCACACTTACCTCCTGCCTGTGTGTCATGTCCCACCATGTCCCTGATCCTCCTGGCCCTGAGACCTCCCCATCACAAGCCCACCGCAGGGTGAGGTGCCTGGCCTGACGCTGCTCCTCCAGACCTGCAGTGGGGACCAGAATGGAACATTACTGTGTGTAGCATGCATGATCAACTGCCATCCCCCCCACCCTGGCCAGGGGTGAAACAGTGTTACAATGGCCCAGCACACAGCACAATGCATCACACACAGGTGCCCGACATGGCCACTGCAACAGTGACTCATGACACCAGAGCAGCTGGTGGCAGCCATGCATATGAATGGTGCAGTGTGCCCCACAGTGCCCCAATGGTGATGCCCACCTGTGTGCTGGTGCTGCACACCTCTACTGTACACCCACAAGCCCACCCAGTACCAGTTAATGTCAGCATGCATACTGAGGTAATGTACCTAGGCATGGCACTGCCCCCCTGTGAGCCTGGTCCTGCAGATGCTGCAACCTGTCCGGGTCCCTCCTCTGCAGGTCTCCATATCTGTGCCGGCACTGCTCCCCCGACCATGGCACACCAGTGCAGCATGTGAGGTGAGATGCCACCCTGAGCTACACCTGGGACCGGGCCTCCCCATAGCTCATCAGACCCAAACAGCTGGCCCTCAAGTTGGGTAACCAGGGCCTCCATGTTTGCAATCTCCACCTCCCCTCAGTTCAGGGTGCAGGGTCTAGTGGCCTGGATGGGTGCAGCACATGTCATTTTCTCCCACACTGCAGCAGGTGTTGCATTCTGCAAAGCACTGTGGTATGTGTGTGCATGTTGCACTGGATGCGCGACAGGCCTGCCATGCAATTCTTCACATGGCATGCACATGAGTCATAGGGATGCGCAACAGTAGCATAATGGCATGTTACAGTGCATGTGCGGTAGAGGATGTCAGGGTGGGAGCGCAGGGTCATGACCCATGCACCACGTATACGCGGCCACATGGATCTGCCATGTTGTGTAGGGTGGGCATTGCCACCACAGGGGCCATCCGCACTGTGCATCATGGTGGACATGCGCAGTCCACGTAAACTGCACATGTAGGTGATGTGCAGAGACATGCGATGCAGAATGAGATGGGCCAGGTGCAAGTTTGCAATAGACAGCCTGCATATGCAAATGACCTCATTGCCCAATTTTGGCCCATCTCAGAATATTTGCATCACATTACAAGCAGTTCTGCCCCTCATTTTCATGTGTTGAGCCACAAATGGGCTGCCCTGTACCCCCCCACACACAGGTGACTGAAGGGAACTGCAACCTTGTAAGTGAGTGTTTACCTATTGATTTCTGTGTCATTCTTTGTTGCACTGCATACAGCAGATTCTTCAGACCCTGGCACTGCTGCATGGCCTGTGCTCATGCGTGAGTTTTGCATTCCACAGGCACCAGCATGTCAGCCGAGGAGGGGAGGAAGAGGAGGTGGCTGAATTTTACAAAGGATGAGCTGCAGGCCATCCTAGAGGCCTACCTCATGCTTGAGGACCTGTTTACCTGCAAGACTGGCAACCTACAGGAGAGGACCCAGGGATGGGATGAGGTTGCGCAGGTGGTCAACACGCATGGGGTGTTCAATAGGACACTCCAGGAATGTATAAAGAGGATGAACAGTGAGTGCACCATGGCCAAGGAGAGGCTTTCTGCACTGAAGGCATCCCAGTGGGCCACGGGGGGGCATCCACAGTGCTTGCCCTGATGGCATGGGAGGCCATGATGGCCAGCACACTGAACTGCACCACTGCTGAGGGAGTCCCAGGTGGGGGATTTGATACAGGGAGTGACCCGGGACTGCACTGTGAGTATGCATATGGCTGGCAACAGCGGGGTCTTGCATGTGTTCCATGGTGTTGTACACCACTGTGTACCCAAGGAACACTTTCCAAGACCTGCCATGTGTTGGCAATGTTGTTGGCAGTCATGCACAGTGGTGGGTTGTGTCGCAATAGGTGGTCAGGGTGTCACCTTGTGGCCATCATGCCTGCCAGGTGGCCCACTGTATGTCCCAGGGATGGGACTCGAGGACATGGGTGTTGTGTACATGGCCATCCATGGTGCATCTGCTTGGCATATGACAGGCCACCGGGGGGGGGGCGTCACCTGGTATGTGACTGGTGGGCACATGTGGCAGTGTCCAACAGTGTCCTCTGGGGGCGTACATGCATTCCTGAGCAACGCACACATGCCAGGCATGTGTGTTTCCTCAGACTCCCATGGGCTCAGTGGTACCACCAGCAGTAACATGGCACACAGGCACACCCCATGTGTGCACATGCCATGCACCTACATGGACACCACCCACTGACCATGAACATCCTTCCTCCATCACAGCTCTATCACACCTCAGTGGTGGCACCGGGTCCAGGACCACTACGGCCGTACAGGAGGTAGATGTACCAATGGCATCCACATCCACTACATCCATGGCTGCTGCAGAGGCGGATGCCATGCTCAATCTGGGGGTCATACTGGGGCTGGCTGATCCAGGACCCCTGCCCAGTCTAGATCTAATGGATGATCTCCAGGTTCTGGCATCTGCCATGGTTGATGATGATAGTAATGCCACCCAGCTGGAGGGCACCAGCACACACATGGCCAACACCCATGGTGGCCTGGTTGCCACACAGACAGTGCTGGGCAGTGTCTCCTGTCCTGGGCCCTCAGATGCACCTCTCCAGGCACACCACATGTCAGTTGATGCTGCAATGACTGTGGCTTGCCAGCACCACGGTGGCACTATTACGCAGGGCACAGTGCAGCTGCTGCCTCACAGGCACACAGTGTGGCCATGCCAGGGCCTGCAGTGCCTACACGTGCACAGGCCCCAGCCTGACAGCGGACCGTTGTGTGACATCTGGAGCCTGCTGATGTGGCACAGCAGTCTAGTACCTGCCAGCCCATCAGCATCCCCTACAGGCCATGTCCCCCACTGACAAGCTCAATGAGAACACCCGGCTCCTGCGGAGCTCTATGGAAGCCCAGGTTGTGCTTTGGGAGACTATACATGGCCTGCAGGTGCAGCTGGACTGCATGGATGAGCATGCGGCTGCAAGGCATGCACAAGTCATGGCTAAGTTGTACCATCTGCACGAGGACATGGTTGCAGAAATGCACCTTACATGGGCAGACATGACCACTGGCCTGTGCAGGATTGCACAGGCCATTGAGGTGGGTTGTGCAGCCCTGGTGCATCATGGCCACAGCAGTACCCATCACACAACATGCAGTGCTATGAGCACTCCCACACCATTGGGGTGCATGACCACAGTGCTACAGATGCCGCCCCCTGCAACACTGCTCACCAACACACCCAGATCTGGGCAGTTGTACAGGATCCCCACACACACTCAGTCATGGTCGAATGTGTCCACACCCTTGGGGCTGAGGACTCACCCTTTGCAGTGGTTGACTCCCCACTGGTGGTAACCGTGCCTGTGCAGGACCACCCATATGTCAGCACTGGCCAGTGTGGTGGACACTGATGCATGCATGGCATCTCTGGCCTGGATCATCTGCCCTGCGGCAGCTGCTGTGACCCCTTCCCAGCAACAACTTGGAGCATGTGTGGTGCCAAGTGCACATGTCCATGCTGTGCATGTGGTATCTGGGATGTGGGTGTGGGGCATGGTGCCGTGTTGGGTGGCATGGGCATGATGAGTGCATCCTGCATCATCCGCTGTGTGTGTGTGTGTGTGCCAGCAGTGTCCTCTGATCCATGCCATGTTGGTGCATGCACCTGCACACCCCCTGTCCTGTGGACCACTGCGCTGTGCACCCAAGCCCACCCCTGTGTACCTGTCTGTGCTACACCTTGTGTCAGTTTGGTGGCTGCACACCTGCCCATGGTGCCCCCTTGGGACACTGCTGTGTGTATGTGACTGCCCAGCCAGTCCCCGTTGTACTCACCTGCAGTCACTGAAGTGCTCCTCCACGATAGTGGCCCTGTGCCACCATGCCCTGGTGGCCTGCCGTGGGTCCCTCCTCTCACGGCATTCAAGCTCACCCCTGATCTGCAGTCCCTCATCCTCTGAACTGTCACCCTCTTTGGCTTGGACAAGTATTCCACAGTCAATGACCATGTTGTGGAGCATGCAACAGGCCAGGAATATGTCACAGGCCTTCTGTGGGCTATTTGTAAGGCACTACATGGCCTGTCCAGGCATATGAACCACATCTTGAGCATGTCAAAAACATGCTCAATGATGTTGCATGTCCTGATGTGTGCCTCATTATACCGTTCCTTGGCCTCGGACGCAGTATGGGGGTGAGCTGCCAGGTGTGCTGTCACCTGTGGGGTGGTAATGCAATATGTTAGTGTCCAGTCTGTGTACACTGTGCACACTGTCCTCTGCTGGCAGCCCTGGCTCCTGTCAACCACCTGGGCCCCACTGCCCTGCTGCCCTGCTACCACACCTTGCCCATCCCATCCTGCTGCACCTCCCTGAACCCTGACTGTAGAGGCATTTGCACCACTATCTGCCTGGCGTACAAGCACACTGCCTTGTGCTGCACAGCCTGTTGGTTACATGTGCAGTTCCATTCCTTGTCCAGTGCTCAGGCAAGCACCAGGCGCTTTCCCCACCATGGTGCCTGTGTCACCAAATACTCAGTCACTATGATGGCTGTGTCTTGCCCCTGACACATTGCACACCTCACATTCGCTCACCTCATCCGTGGGCCTCTGTCTGTGGGTCACACTGTCACCCTTCCTCCCCCCTACATTGTTGTCTCTACCTGTCAGACACCACATGGCCCCATCCCCCCCCCACAACTGCCACCTGCTGTGCTACGGGCCACAGTCAGGCCACCTCCAGCATAGAATACACCCCACTTACCCAGTAGGTGACCACTGGGTATGTACCTGGACTCAAACCGGCAGCACAGGGCCGACCAATGCCAGATGTAGGCATTGTGAGCACTCCCAGGTTGGGTCACACAGACATCAGTGATGCATCCTGTGTCATTGCACACTACCTGGCAGTTGATGGAATGGTAGCCCTTCCAGTTCACATATGCATCACTTTCTGGGCCAGGTGGTGACCTGATAGCCACATGGGTGCAGTCTATGGCCCCTAGCACATGTGGCATGCGTGCCACCCTGTGGAAGTGCTGCACTGTTTCTGTCTGCTCTGCCTGTGTGCTTGGGAATGGTATGAACTCCAAAGCATGGGGCAGCAGAGCGGTGAGGAATTCTGTGAGGAGATGGGATGTGGCAGATTGTGTGATACCTGTGGTGTCATCCAAGAGTATCTGGAAGGTGCATGTGGTGAGCAGGCACAGTGCAGCTGTCACCTTTGCCTCCACTGACATGGCATGACTCCTGTGTGTTGGTGCCTGTAGTTCGTCATGTAGCAGCTCACAGAGCTGCCTCAGCATTGCCTATTGAGATGGTACCAGCTCACCATCTCAGTATCACTCAGCTGTTCGAAGGTGACATGGACTTGGTACTGTGGGGGATGTACCACCTCTGGGCCCTTCCAAGCCCCTGTTGTTCCTCCCATCTCCTTACTCCCCTCATGACAGTCACCATGAGAAATGCACTGCTGTCCATTGCTGTTGCTCTTCTCCGTTTGGCCTCTGGGTGGCTTGCAAAGTTAGGCCATCTGGGCCCCTAACTTTGGGCAGCACATCTTGATAATGCACTGCAGATGCACCGCCCACTTCTGCTGAATATACCACTGTGTGGCATATTCATGGGAATGCCTCCTGTATATGCACCTCATGCATTAACTTTGCACCATGGCGCATTCTAAGATGCATGCTGCATCTCAGCCTTTTGAATATCACATTCTGGCACATTTTGTGAGATGGGCAGCACATCTCCTGCTTGTGTCGTGCATCTCTTTTGAATATATGGGCATGTATCTCAAAGCACTTTACAAGCAATGCTAGACTAGTAGTGAAGTGACCGAATGTGTAATTGCAGCCATTTCGTACATCAACACCCACACACAGCCTAGAACAATTGCATGAACTGGTTTAATGGGAAGGGGAATGTTGGCCAGGACACTGGGAAAAATCCGCTACTGTTTTGGTAGGGGCAGCTCTTAGCCATCTTGCCAAGATGGCCACCATGAGTGGACTGGATGGAGTGCATGCAGAGAGTACGGCATCTGAGACACTGACCTCAACCTCAGCCTCCACGTCCTGAGAGGTCCTGAGTTCTGTTTCTTCTGATAAAGTCATATGAATGAATATTGATGCTGCTGCAGTACCTAAGAGAGCGGTCAGCCTGACCACAGATTTACCAATGCAGGAACAGTTGCTACAGTTTGGGTAAGCACAAAAGAAAGAGCTGTTACTGGCTCAACTTGCTGAAGAAGACCGCCACTATCAGCAAGAAGTGGCTTATTTGAAGATGTTGGTTCTGTTTTTTTTTTTTTTACCTACAACTAAATCAAAAAGTCCTCCTTGTCCTGAATTAACTTTAGAGTGTGCGGTTCTGCCTGTTGCCACAGACCGCAAAACATTCGGGGTAAGTTAACCCCTGACTAACTGTATTGTTCCTAGCAAACCTTCTTGCAAGCCTTGGTTACCTGATTGAGCCCCACATGATGCAGGTTGGAAACAGTCAGGTGATGGCGTGTGGATTCCCGACAACACTGATGTAACAGTCCAACAGTACCGAGCTGAAGCTAGCAGCCCTTCACCAGCTGCACTACCAGTACTGCTGCCTGCTGAATCTCCTTCTTGATTCCAGCAGTCAAAAGTGAACCAGCCTCTTTTGAACTCTAACAACTTAGCTGAACATATGACAATGGACTTGGCAATCACACAACAGCTTGCAGTGACCCCAGTACCCACTACTTCCCAAACTGACCACCTGCCCATTGACTCAGACAACACTTCTGACCCTGTTGAACCTTTTTCTCCACCGCTACCTTCTGCTAGGACATCGGAGGGTGGTCGCTCCATGATTTCTCCTGTTGCTATTGAACAGAGTGTGGTTGAACCTCTTACAGTTCCTCCTCAGCAACCTGCTCATTTGTTCCTCCCACCACAACAGTATGCAGATCTTTTACAGTCCAGAGGCAACTCAGCACCTCATAGGAATGTGGTCTACCTCATCTATAAAGGCATCTTGGAACTTCCACCTTACAGGGTTTACATCACCAGAAAATGTCTGAATGAATCTTGCAGTTTCATGGCGTCAGAAATACATGCCCTTAAAAATGCAGAATACTCCTGCTTTGATATCAGTTTTAAGCTGATTTCCAGTCTGGACAAATTCTGAACTCACTACAACTCCCAGAAAGGCACCCCTCTTTGAATGCCCTTCATGCCTGTCCCGTTTACTCATCCCACAATGCACACCATCAATGTACTTTTCCAAAATGAAGGCATCAACATATTGGAGATCTAGTGCTGGCTCCATGTCAGATGTGAAGTTTTGAATTACCCTGTGCTAATCATTGACTCAGAGCACTTATGGACTGGGGCTTGGAGACTTGGACTAAGGTAATGCAAACTGATGTAGGTGTTATGCATCTCCCCTGTACCTTTTATTTAGGTAAGGACAGGGGGACAACATTCTGCTATGGACAAACCAAATCCTGCTTAAAGTGTGGCTGTCAGTCCAACTTCAGTAATGCTCGTTTCAGTGCCCGATGCAGCCACTGTGTTGTATTTGGCCCCTTGAAAAGGGGTTGCACTAATGAATTCTGTTGTAACTTGTGGGGCTGTTCAGGCCATTCCTATTACTACAAGAAAAAGTGGGCTCAACAGCACAAGAACAAAATGCAGTTGCATTCAGCTTCAAATAGCAGCATATTTTAATATTAAAAGGTAAAGCACCCCCTTGCACCAACATCAATGTTTCACACTGCCCTGGCACTTTTTCAAGACATCAGCAGCATGAATAAATGCAGGTATTTATAGTGTCAACCCCACTTATCACTTAAAGACATATACATAACTTAAAGCACATTAATCAAATTCCACACTGATAAAACAACTGAAAAAACAGACACAAACAATAAACTGGACATGACTACTGTAGACACTACTAACCAAAGTGCAATACAATACATAAACACAGCAAAGCACCACACATATAATTTACCCAGATATTATAGCCAAGGCCCCTAGAATTCTGCGGCCACAGAATTTTTCGCAGAACTTGCAATCTACCGCAGAACTTCTGCGGTGCTGCAGAATTCACTCTTCTTGTTGATTTTTTATTAATATTTAAGTTTTTCCATAGAATCTGGTTCCCTTCCCCTCTTTTTATATCCTAAACCCTCTATATACTCAGAATATGATGTTATCATTGCTATAACATCATACATTAGCTAATGAAATGGCTGCAATCTGCTACAGAAATGAACAGTCACTTATCTACCACAGCTCCCACTGCCAGAGATAGTGGCACAGCACATCATGCATGGTGATATTTGCTCAACCTGCACTACAGCCTAATACAATTTTCAGTCTTACATTACTGCACTAGGGCCAACTTAAACAAAACCTTGTCAATAGCACAGACCTGTTAAGTCCATACCTCACTTTGTACAAACCTATTCGTGCCTTTAAGGTATAGAGATGCCATCTGAAATGAATAACTTGTGAAATGAATTTAACTGTAATTTTTAAGAAAAATAAAGTAATTATGCCCAGAAAAGTGGAATATAATAATGTGTAGACCTGTTGAAAGAATAGACTTGCTAAATAAATAATTGCACTGTACGCATTTTTGCCAGAGTTGATTACATATTGTCTCAGGTTCATAGAATCACCTAAAAGTTATGGAGAAATGTTGTGTGCAGAGACAGCTGTTGGGCCAGAGGGTAGTATGCTGTGTTTCCACGCCAGCAACTCAGGTTCAGAGATTAACTCTTGGAGCTGGCTGGGCAGCACAAGGATTGGTGGAACACATCATTGCTCGGAGCCTGGGAAGGTATGGTGCAGTGTTCTGTCACATGGTGGACACATTGCGCTGGTCTGGAGAGCTCTATCTCACAATCGGTTCACATGCATGTCATGGCCTGATGGTGTTATGCAGTGTGTCAGGGTAAGCAGGTTGACATCAAAAATGTGTTTTGCAATAACTCCTCTATTCCATTTCTAATGGGACCTGTATGAATGAGGATGCAAGTTCATGGAATAAAAATATATATATATATATATATATATATATATATATATATATAATACACACACACACACATATACAGTATCTCTGTCTCTCTCTCACACACACACACACATTTGTATATATGTTACAGATTGTATATAAATATATAAGTGATACACAGTGGGAACCTCATGAGTGGTGTAGAAAGCACATACAAATATGTAAGTGATAGACAGTGGAAACCTCATTAGTGGGATAGATAGCATGCATACAGAAATACCTTATTTATCACATAAGATCCCCTCTGCATATGTCATTTATTTAACAGGCTAGGACCATAAGGGAGAGACATTTGTTTTGATTTTTTAGGCATAAAATTATTTTTATAATTCTGTTATTTTTTGAACTAGTGTTACTGTGCTTTCCACCATCCTGATTGCTATAAAAACTGCCATGAAAGTGAAGTCAGGATGACAAGCTGTCACTGTGATGTGGTAGTTTGTTAGTGCCGCAGAACTTCCACAGAAATTACAAACCACCTCCGCAGAAGTTCTGCGGCAAATGGTAGTCTTGCCACAGAACTTGGTCCCACTGTGCCGCAGAAAAGTAGGAGCCCTGATTATAGCTAAAGGGCATACTACCTAAGTGCTAAACTGTACCATAAGAAATATAAAAAATTGAACTAATATAACTATAGTGTCCTATTAGTTAAGGTGCACTAAATATCAGTTACAGTGACTGTTACATAAAAAGCTAAAAAACACCATCATATAATAGCCCTAATAAATAATCATAAATACTGGGCTTAATCATACTTCTCAGCACAGAGGACAATTTAGAAATTCATAAACTATTGACTCACTATGATTTAATATGAGCCAGGTGTTTATAATAAATGGCAATGTTAAGAAAATATATAATAACTAAATATTCATTTAGTCAAAAAGGAGAACAATTGGAGAACATCATCTAGTCCTGGGTGTTGCCCAGCTTTCAATTTACACTGCCAGTATGTATCTCTATGTTGTAACCTATTAACAAGATCACCTCCTCTTAGTCCTAATCTGTTTCCAAACCTCTAAATTTAAAAGAATGTTCAGCTCCTGAATTTATGATATGATACACCAGTGCATTTTCTATTTTTTTCAATCTACTGCAGGATAGATGCTGCAAAATACGGTCTTTAAATCTATGTCCTGTCATCCCAATGTAAAAACAATTGTAAGTGCAACTTACGAGATAAATAATGCCTTCTGTTGTACATGAAATAAAATTTCTCATCATATGTGTCCCCTTCTTGTTTGGAAATTGAAAACACTGGCCCACTTCTATAAATTTACATGCCATGCAATTACCACAATGATGATTGCCGGCAGGGAGATTCAGTCTATTTTCTCTCAGTATAGTCTTATCCATTGTCCCATGTACTAACAGATCAGAGAAGTTGCTGTTTCTTTTGTATACCATCTTGGGACCTTGTTCCACCACATGTTTAAGTTTGGGCTCGGCACTTAAAATATTCCAATTTGATTTTAATAAGTTCTCCACTTCACGAGACTGCACACTAAAAGTGAAAACAAACACAGGGCTTGAATTATTAAGCATGTCAGATTTCTGACCATTTTTCTTCTTTTTGTTAATAAATCCCCTCTGTCAATATTATCTACTCTAGTTATAGCCTGTTTAGATTACCAGCATTATACCCTCTTTCCAAAAAATCTGAATGTCATTTCTCTCTTTCCCAGTTCATATTCAGCTTCTGTACTGCAGTTCCGTTTTATGCACATGTACTGACCCACAGGGATATTTTTGGCTACGTGGGTTGGATGACAGCTATTATAAAATAAAATACTATTCTGATCAGTATTTTTTCTGTATAACTTGGTTCCAGTTCCCCCTTGGCCATCCTTATATACCCATAAATCCAAAAATGAAAGTCCTGTTTTACTTGCTGTCACAGTAAATCTCAGATTTAAGTTTGTATGTTCCAAGTATTTTATAAATGACTTGAGCTCCTCCAACCCACTAGTCCAAATAAAAAAAAATGCAATCAATTAAACCACAACAGAAATGAATATGTGCTAAAAAGAGATTAATATCTCCATCATACATAATTTTTTTCTCCCATTCAGACAGATATATAATTGTATAATTGGGGGGCCATTGCCACCCCCATAGCTGTTCATTTAACCTGATGATATAATTGAGTTTCATATAGAGAAATATTTTGGGTCAGAACATGCTAAAGAATCTTCCCTTATAAACAAAATAAAATCATTCCCAAATTCTGTATTTTCTGTCAATGATGTATAAACAGCTTCTAACCCCTCCTCATGGGGAATATTTGTATATCGGGATTGTATATCAAGTGTTACAAGCCACCATTCATTATCTACCATCATCTCCTCAAGTAGGTTCAGCACATGGGTAGTATCTCTTAAATATGCTCTACAGTTCATGGCAACCTGTTTGATCTGCACATTGACAAATTTTGCCATTGGCTCTTTCTCAATACCATTGGTCTCATAGGTGGATCTTCAGTATTTTTATGTATTTTAGGTAACCCATATATTTGTGGCTTGACAGGAAAATCTGTAACTAAAAAATCACCATTTTTTTGGGAGATTAAGCCATCTACTACTGCCTGGTATACAGTTATAGCCATTTCCTTTCTGTTTTTAGAAGTTGGATCACAGTGCAATTTTTTATAGAACGACAAATCATCTAAATGTTGCAGCATTGTCATATTATACTTAACTTTGTCCATCACCACCACGGCCCCTCCTTTATCAGCTGGCTGGATGGTGATGGTCTGATTTTGCTGCAGTGTTTTAATAGCCAACTTCTCTCCCATAGTACAATTATAGAACTTTGGAGGGTGAGGCGCTTCATGTAACTTCTCCAGAACTTGTTCACATCTCTTTAAAAACACCTGTACCATAGGATTCATGGCAGGAATAAATGTTGATTTATTTTTCCATTTTTCTTCCTCATGTCCTCAGAAGTTGATATAGTAGTATCTATTTTAGAGTTCATAGACATATCATCAGCCACAGTATAAAATGTTTTCGGATTACATTTCCTACTAAAAAGCTGGACATCCAATACTGTACTAAAACCATCGCTACAAGTAGTGGGAACAAAAGAGAGGCCCTTGTTCAGGAGTGCATTTTCATCATCTGTTAATTTATAACTAGAGATGTTAACTACCAGGTCGTTATTTATATCATTTAATTGTATTGTCTGCCCCTGTTGTTGTACCTGAAGCCCCCCCCCTTGTGGTGATCTTTTTAATAGATTACAACGTAGAGAGACATACTGGCAGCTTAAATTGAAAGCTGGGCAACGCCCAGGACTAAATGATGTTTTCCAATTGTCCCCCTTTTTGGCTAAATGAATATTTAGTTATTATATATTTTCTTAACATTGCCATTTATTATAAACACCTGGCTCATATTAAATCATAGTGAGTCAACAGTTTATGAATTTCTAAATTGTCCTCTGTGCTAAGAGGTATAATTAAACCCAGTATTTATGATTATTTATTAGGGCTATTATATGATGGTGTTTTTTAGCTTTTTATGTAACAGTCACTGTAACAGATATTTAGTGCACCTTAACTAATAGGATACTATAGTTATATTAGTTCCATTTTTTATATTTCTTATGGCACAGTTTAGCACCTAGGTAGTATGCCCTTTAGTTATAATAACTGGGTAAATTATATGAGTGGTGCTTTGCTGTATTTATGTATTGTATTGCACTTTAGTTAGTAGTGTCTACAGTAGTCATGTCCAGTTTATTGTTTGTGTCTGTTTTTTCAGTTGTTTTATCCGTGTGAAATTTGATTAGTGTGCTTTAAGTTATGTATGTGTCTTTAAGTGATAAGTGGGATTGAAACTAGATGCCTCCCTCCCCACGACAATCAGGTGAGTGAGACAAGGCCAACAACATTGCCCCCCTTGGATGAACCTGGTCCCGTTGTTTCACCTCACCCTACCAGTCCACAACCCAGTACGTCAGTCCTAGTCCCACCTGATTCTACTGTTGACAGGGACCAACCCCAGTCAAGCACAGAGGATCTTTCCTTCACTATGGCCTAGTCAACTCTTTTGGTGTCCCCACTTACCATGCCCCCCCCAACCCAGTAGAGTTTAAATCAGTGCTACCAAAAAGAAAAAACCTAGGTCCAAAGTTGCTAGTGTGATCAGGTCAAAAGGGAGGCGGGGAGCAGTGGATGTCATACATAGAAGTCAGTTTAGGGTCTTGGCACCTGGGACTAAGTGGGGAGACTGTGGTATTGATAGCAGATACTTGGAGACCTCCTCCATTCCATCATCTCAGCAGGATTGTTCCTCTGATATGAGGCCTCCCAACCTGAACAACTACTAGGACTAGGAGTCAATCAAAGTTACTGAGTGCTTCCCAATGAGTTTTGAATATATGTGTTTTTTTCTTCCTTTTTCTTCTTATGGGCCCTCTAAAGATCATATTTCTCAATGTCAACAGCATCAAGATCTATGGGAAAAGGCTTTCCACTTTTTGGACCTTGCATGCCATTACTGCTCATATATGCCTTTTACAGGACACTGGACTAAAAACACAGTTTGAACTAACTCAGGCCTCTAGGATGTGGATGTAAGGCCTAACTTTCTGGTCAGCTGGCACTGATCGATCTGATGGAACTGGAATGTTGTTTAATGCCCCAGACATGCAGGTGACCAGGTTAATTGAAATTCATACTGGCCCAGCCTTGTGCCTTGATGTTTCTCATGGACAGGATAGACTCTGCCTAATAGTAGTATATGCTCCCCAAACCAAGGCATCTCATGTGCAATTATTCCAGGACATAAATCCCCATTTACAGTCCTTCTGCCTCATTGTGTGGGGCGATGATTTTAATTGTGGAATGACTTGAGCCAACAGAGGCCCACAGACAGACAAAATGTTCTGTGACTCCAAATGTTTGAATTCTGTACTCTATAACACACACTTAAAAGATGATTATAGGACCATTTATCCCACTGGAGGACACACTTATTTTCAAAATACTTTGTCCGCCAGAATAGATTACTTTTTTATTTCCACAATTATTGCAGTGAGGAGGGCCCATGTTTGGGCGACCGAGATATCTGATCACAAAATTTTGTACTGCTCTTTCACTTCGGGAGAAGCTCATACCCATGCGAAAGGTCCATGGAGTCTGAATACCTCAGGTCCTCAAGGACCATTATTTACAAGATAAGTGTACCTCTTTATGGGAAACCTGTTTTCAGTCCAGTGTATGTACAAGGATACTGCCTCTTGGTGGGAGGATGTAAGACTGATTTTAGTGCCCTGTTTAAATGGTATACTGGCTAAAGGGTGACAGGGGAGTATCTTTGGTACCTGCCCTTCGTGGACAGTTGCAGAAGGTTATCTCCTGCAGAGAAATCGATCACATTGACTATAGCACCCAGATTCATTCCTTGAAATCTGAAATGAGGAAAATTTATATGACAGAGACCAATCTGTACAACAAGAGGTATGCTTTGGAACCCACTGTACTATGCAGACTTTTGATCCTTTTAAGGATTGCAAGTGCCATGTGGACAGCAAATCAATATATTCTCTGTACGATACCACTGGTAATGTAATTCACACCAGAACTGGCATTCTGTGAGTTGTGTCTAATTTTATGGCAGCTTCTTTCACCACTGCTCTACCCACTGCTTTTACTTCATCATATTTTTCTGACCTTCACCTTCCTGTCTTAGACCCAGCTAACATGCAGTCTCTTATTGCCCCCATTTCCAAAGATGAAGTATTGCAGAGCACTGACTCCCTTAAAACAAACAGTTCAAAGAAAAATTGGCACCCTCCTTGGCAGAGGTATATAATTATTGTCTTCAAGTTGGCTGTCTCCCTCCTTTCATGACACAGGCAGTTATCATCTATATCTACAAAAGGGGTGACAAAGTAGACTTTTGTAACTGGAGACTGCTGAGTCTCTTATATAATGACTATAAAATTCTTGTAAAATTGCTGGCTGCTCATTTAAGCAGTGTGGCTGAGCATCTGATTTCCCTGTTTCAAACCTGCACAATCCCATCTAGAAGTATTCAGGAAAACCTGCTCACCCTTAGGTAGAGGTGTGGAGAGAATGGTCGAAGGCTATGTTCTAAGCCTCATTCAGGAAAGGTATGCTGTTACTAGGACACCGTGATTAGGGGAACATCATATAGGTGCTGCAACAAGGTCGTGAGTGACAGGGGTGTTCTGGGTTTTAGAGCATCCCTCACTCACACTGTGATCAGCATCTCTACAATTCACCGACCCATCATGGCATGCCCGACTCGGAGGTAGTTATATTTAATTTAGGGGGTTCAGTGGGTGAAGCCCCCTGCAAAACATAAGTCTCTCAGGGGATGGTCCTTTGGTGCTGTAACTTTCTGGTGGTGTAATGTCACCTGTCATCATGACGAATGACATTTTTCCTGCACCCTAAGTTACCATGCCCACATCTCCCATGCAGCAACCTGGGTGACCCATCAGTAGAAGACATATGACAGAATCTGCCATGACTATCTATGTGGAGTATTAGAGGTTTTTATTATGCCCCTCCCTCTTATTAAGTGGATTAGGTGCCTTTATAACAGCATACATGTGATATCTCCCTCTTTACGCAGGAGACTCCTGTTTTTTTTTGACTGAACTCACTCCCTCCCTCCCAGAAAACAAAATCTCCTGCTTAAGTAAAATTCTGTCCAAAATATCCACGATTTTTGGGCAGATAAAGACACATAAAAATTAAATCAGTGATGAACAATGTATCTGATAACTTTATACAACTAGTTGTTTATTCTTTTTAGTGCTTATTCTTGACAAAATGAAATACATAAAATGTATGTAATGACTTTTTTCTTATTTTTTTGACACCATTTAGGTACACACTCATGACGTTATGGCATCTCCCTACTAGCAGGCCAATCTCCCTCCTAATTTGACCAAATCTCCCTCTTAAGCAAGTTGGAAGGCCAATCTCCCTCCTAATTTGACCCAAATCTCCCTCTTAAGCAAGTTGGACATATCACATGTATGTAACAGGGCAACAATCTACCCCCAGTCAATGGTTGGTTTGGAACCCCCATGTACTCCAAAGAGGGGTGCACCAGGGTTGCTCCCTGAGCCCCCTGCTTTATGTGTTTTGGTTGGACCTCCTCTTACATCATATACACTCAAGCACTTCCATCACTGGACTTCAGCTGACCCCTAGGTCTACCCCACTGAAAGTAATGGCTTATGCAGATGACATTGTTGTCACCCTCTTACATGCATTGGAAGGTCATGTTCTCAGAGTTCTTTTAGAGACATTCTCTGAATCATCTGCCTCTAACATGAACTACGCTAAAAGTAGAGCTTTCCCATTGGGATGCACTTCACTTGATTATCATCCAGATATAGCCTCCATACTGATTTCACCTGCTGATATTACCATATGAGGCATTTGTTTTAGCCACCAGAATATGGCAGTCAAGAATTGGGAATCATGTCTCCAGACGGCTTCTTTCAAAGTGAATCAATGGAAAGGTCAGCAGATTTCAAAATTGAAGTGTATATTCTTCATAAAGTCCCTGCTGTTACCCATTTTTCTGTGCATCAGTTATATTTTTCTGCCCCCCCCTCCATGGTTTGACACTAGATTATATAGTGTCTTTTTTCAAGCAGTGTGGGGTAGCTCTCTTACCTCTATCAAAGGAAATGTTATATATTGGCCTAAGAAGCAAGGGGAACTTGAAATGCTTAACCCTTTAGCTTTTTATTTTAGTTTTTTTCTTCCTGAGTAACATAATTGCTTTTTTGCAGAGAATTGATAAGATCTGGACATAAGCAGTCAAAGAATGGCTTCTGGTCTATCTCTCCGAATGGCAATCTACTGGCCTACATAACATTAAGAAATCTGTTTTTGTCCCTGGCTATATAATTATTGCACTGCAAAAGGTGATAAAGTGGAAAGTCTCCTATGGCATGATGGTCACAGCTACTAGAAAATCATTGTATCACACCACGATGGCTGCCAGTTTCAGATAGAATTGAATTTCCCTCAGTGTGATACCCTGGATACTCCAATAGTTCTTTACTTGGTTACTTGGTTGTTACAGACAAAAGAAGGCCAAATGCCCATCTAGATTGTCTCCTGCTATCAAGCGGGTGAATATTTTGCCATGGAATTAGTAATATATGTGTCCAGTTCTCTCTTAAAGCCCTCTGGAGTGTTTTGATTTACTATGTCGCTAGTAAAACTATTCCAGCTGCATGCCGTTCTAATTGTAAAATAATGCATATGTTTGTTTGTATTAGCTCTCTAAACCCCTAGTTGTCTATTATGTGATCTTAATTGGGTCATTCTACAGTTATATTGCAGTCTGAATTTGGTCATGGTGTCTTCATTTCTCAAGACATTATACAAAAATAACAAGTCACCCCTAAATTGTCTCTCGGTTAGGCTGAACAGGTTCAATATCTGCAGCCTATCCAGGTATGTCATTTTTTTGAAACCATGCAAGCGCTTGATTAACCTTCTCTGAGGTTACTCTAATAATTCTATAACTTTCCTTAGGTATGGACTCCAAAAGGGAGAACCATAATCCAGATGTGGTATCACAACAGTTTTGTATACTTGAAGAATACTCTGGGGATCCCTGGTCATAAAAGAGTATGAAATTGCTCTATTCAAATAATTAGCTTTCCTTGCAACCTGTGCACAGTGATCCGATTGAGAAAGTATGTTATTTACAATAACTCTGAGGTCTCTTTCCTAATTCACTAATTTAAGCTCTCTACCGTTAATGAAATAGGGGTGACCGGGGTTATTTTTACCAAAATGTAGGACAATACTTTTTTGTGTACTGAATGACATTCTGCTTTTTGTGCCCATTTTTGTACTGTTAATAAATCATTACACAGAATTCTGTATTTTTCTGTGGAATCCACCTCTGCTCCTATCTTTGTATCATCGGCAAACTTTACTAATTGACATGACACCACAGATCTTAAGTCACTGATAAATAATCCAAATAACACAGGTCCCAAAACAGAGCCCTGTGGCATTCCACTGATCACCATACCTTCATCTGAGCATTCACCATTCACCCTGACAATCTGTTTTAATTCAGATAACCAATTTTTAATTCATCCCAGAATAAGGGAGTTAAAACCAAGTTTATGCAATTGATTCACTAATAGGTCATGTGGTACTTTATCAAATGTTTTACTCAAATCAAGCATAATCACATCTATGGTGTTCCATTGTCTATGCTCCTGCTTACATGATCGTAAAATGTAATCAGATTGGTATTACACAATAACCCCTTAGTAAAATGATGTTGAGAGATGTCCTGAAGGTTAAGTCTTTTCATCTCTCGTTCGATAATACTTTTTAACCATTTCTCCATTATTTTGCAGCAAATAGAAGTCAGGCTAATTGGCCTGTAATTACCTGCTAAACTTTTGCTGCCCTTTTTATGTTTGCTTGCGTGCATGCACAATAAACATTATATGGCAGCTTAGGAGAGAAGCGGGTTGTGGAGGTGCAGCAGTGTGATGGCCAATGCCAGCACTGCATTTGTGGGCTTGGAGGTGTGCACCTAATGCAGGCCCAGCGTCTTGATGACACTGGTTCTGCAGAAGTGGCACCAACTTGAAACAATTTGGCTGCTGCATCAACAGTTATAGGCGATGACCCAAACACATACCCCAATGCCTGTCCCTCTTTGCAGGGTGGAGGTGGGCTTGACGTGAAGTTCAATACTTCACTGCCTTTCCTATTCAGCATCTGTCTAACTCCTGCATTCATAATGCTAATACCAGCAAGCAAACATTCAGCATTGACAAATGCTTGTTGTGTATTGGGACAACTACTGCTTGTCTCCAGCCCCATGGAACTACTCCAGTGTGTAAGGATTTATTAAACAGTATGGACAGTGGCAATGCTAAGTAATGTGCC
Source organism: Neoceratodus forsteri (assembly GCA_016271365.2). Taxonomy (NCBI): domain Eukaryota; kingdom Metazoa; phylum Chordata; order Ceratodontiformes; family Ceratodontidae; genus Neoceratodus; species Neoceratodus forsteri. The sequence continues at coordinate 1,256,090,618 of CM028131.1, forward strand.
ATTTTAATAAGGAACTGGGGATGAATATTGTCAGGGCCTGGGGAGGTATTATATTTCATTCATTTCAAGAGGTCCAAGGTCTGTTTTGGCATTATATGTTCAAGGGGTGAAGCATTTCTATTTATTAGTTGGATCTGGCTCACACTAGCACTGAATACAGAACTAAAGTAATAATTTAATAAATCTGCCATCTCTTTCACATCTATTATAGTTTTAGAGTTATTTATTAAGGGACCAACTGTTTTGGCTGTAGATTTGTTATTGTTTATATAAGAGAAAAAGGCCTTATTGTTGTCTTTTGCAAATGCTAATCTTCTTTCCAGATTTGCCCATTCCTGTTTGCCATTTGAATAATGCTAAATTGACCAAGTTTGTCTGGAATGTGGTGTGGTTAAGATGCTATGACAAATTGGGATTGAGAAGTGCCCATAAACACAAACCTGTGACAGACAGATACTGTCTCAGGTCAGGATGTGAAACCTCTCTGGAGGCACAAGAACATCTTCATTTTTATTGTCCATACATGGCACAATTTTGGGCTTTTGTAGCACAGAAGTGGGGTGACCCCTTATTCTTATCTCTTACTTACCAAGAACTGGTATTGGGTATTTTCTCTTCAACATGGTATGAAAAGCGTTTTTGCAAATTGAGTGCGAGGAGCTTGCTCAATTCTTTGCAGCTAAGGTGGTTGACATCAGGGCGGTACTCCAATCGATACACTCTATGGGCATTGCTCTGAATCGGTGTTTGGTCACTGCACCTCGGTTTTCCTGGAGTACCTTCAGCCAGCCTGAGCTTTTGGACATCATGCAGATTGTCCAGGGTATGCGCCCTACGTGCTGTAGTTTGGATCCAGAACCAGCTACCCTGATTTTGGGTTGTGGTGACATTTTTGGTCTTATCCTAGCATGGATAGTCTGCTGCTCCCTGGAAACAGGTGAGTTTCCTAACTCCCTGAAGGAGGTGGTTGTGACACCCCTCCTGAAGAAAGCTTCTTTGGACCCAGACTGCCATGTGAACTACAGACCAATCTCAAACCTCTCCTTTACTAGGAAGTTGATTGAGAAAGTAGTAGCCGTACAACTGAAGGGCCATTTGGCCATCCATGATATCTATAAGCCTCTTCAGTCCGGTTTTCAAGAGTGGCATAGTACTGAGACGGTGCTGGTTTAGGTGCTCAATGATCTCCTGATGGCTAGAGACTGGAAGAACCGCTGTATCTTGGTTCTTCTTGATCTCTCTCTTCAGTGTTTGACACTGTGGACCATGGGGTTCTGCTTGATTGTTTGAGGTTCATCTGTGGCCTGTCAGGTACGGTCCTCAGTTGGTTTTCATCTTTCCTCACTGGAAGAACTCAGAGGGTGGTGTCGGGGATTTACTTCTCTGACCCAGTTCTGCTATCATGTGGGATTCCTCAGGGATTGGTGTTGTCCCCTATGTTGTTCACAGTGTACGTACTACCCGTTGAAGACATTGTAAGAAGGTATGGGCTGAGGTTGCACTGATATGCTGATGATACCCAGCTCTACCTGTCTTTTGTACCTGACCAGGATAGAGCTCTCTCAGTATTTAACAACTGCCTCATAGAAATCCAGGAGTGGATGAGTTCAAGCTGGTTGAGGTTGAACTCAGAAAAGACTGAAGTGCTGGTGGTTGTCCCAGGTTGCTGGATAGGGGGGTTGGGGGAGGGGTCCCCCTCTGGACTTTTTCTTGGGGGTTTGCCACTCCTGCCTCCAAATGGGTGCGAAACCTGGGGGTAATTTTTGACAAGGGAATGACACTGCATTCGCAGGTGTCTGCCATCATCAAATCCTTCTTTTACCATCTGAGGAATATCTACAGAGTCAAGCATCTTGTTCTGTCCGGTGATCTGCCTACGTTGGTCCATGCCTTTGTGTCCTCATGCTTGGATTATTGCAATGCCCTATACCTAGGGCTCCCGGGGGTGGATATTCACTGCTTGCAGCTGGTGCAGAACGCAGTGGCCCAGTTATTGACAGGAACCTCCTGGTCCTGTCATATTTCTCTGGTGCTGCGTGAACTGCACTGGTTGCCAGTACAGTGGTGAATCACATTCAAAGTCAAACTTCTGATATATAAAGCCCTACATGGACTGGGTCTGGACTACCTGAAAGAGCTTCTGGTCCCTTACTGCCCTGGGCAATTGCTCCGCTCGACTGATGAGGGGTTGCTAGAGATCCCAAGGCCCCTACCCTTTGGAATTCTCTACCCCATCAGTTACATGAGTGCACGACTGTGGATGGATTTAAACAAGCCCTATAAATCTTTCTATGGACCCAAGCATTTGGGGAATAACTGGAACACTATTTTACTGCTTTTCTGTATTTTATACTATTTATAATGCTTGTGATTATGCTCCATAGCTGTTTTAATTGTTATGTGCGGTGCCTTGGTAATTGAAAGGCACAATACAAATAAACTTGATTGATTGATTTCTATGCTTCAAATTTTGTTTGCATTGCTCAAATATTTCATTTGGCAAGCAAGGTGATCTTGGGTCCTCCAGCAGATTGTGGTTTCCCATCATGAGTTAATGGCTAATGTTCAACAGGAATTTTATAAGGTTTATGACTGGGACAAATGGTCCTCTCCCCCAGCAAAGGTGCAGTGCCTATGGCACATGAGTATTAAATTCCTGCACAATCCTGTATAGTTCCCTATCACAGGATGCCTCCCTTTCTTCTTTTTTTTCTTCCCTGTATTGATTTTCTGTATAATTTGCAATCACTATGAAGTAATAATTGTTTCCCTGTTTTTCTTTTAGTTTCCTCATGGTATGAACCTTTATTGCATCTGTGTTTTGTTTATGTTATTTTTGCAATAAAACTTCCCCTACTCTTTGCAAAATGTGCCTTGGGTTCTTCTACTTCCACATGGACACTCACCAGGATGTGTAGAAGGGACTTCGGTTTAATGTGTCATCCAAAGGACAGCACACCTCGACAGTACAGCATCCCCTAATACTGCACTCAGGTGTCAGCATTTAGTTATAAGCCCAATCCTGGTGTGGGACTAGAACTCATGACCTTCTGACCCAGAGGTGGGTGTGCTACCAACTGAGCCACACTGACACCCTAGCATATATAATATTTAATTGATTATATTAGTATTATATATAATAATTTATTATAATATATAATTGATTATATTAACAAAAATATTGTTTTTAGAAAAAAAAGAATGACGAAGAACTCATTTGTTCATGCAAATATTTGAAAAGGAATGGTGCATCTCACAAGAAGGGTATTTGATTTGGTATAAATATACGACTATATTTAGAATCCTGATTATGCTTAAAGACAAACTGTCCTTAATATTGTTTATATATTTAATCATAGTAACCAGATATATGAAATGAGAAAAAATATTTCAACAAATGAAGACTGACACATATTCAGGTGAAGGGATGCTATTTTTGATTTATTTGAATGGGCAGTAATTAATGGTCCACTGATATTTTGATATTTGTATAAAATAATGCAAATATCCTCTGAGCTTATTGAAGATCTGCAGATATCTCCCTGATGAAGCTGATTGTAGCCAGTGAAAAGCTGGAGTCCCGCATTCCAGATCTGAAACAAAATAAGAAAATAAAATTATGAACAATATTTGAGCTGAGTACAGACCCTGCATTCTTTCTGCAATGTTGTTTATACCAGGGGTTGGGTACAGCACTCCTTGCACATCTTTCTATATGTCTACAGGATCCAGCTGCTCTAGGTCTGATTTTATTTTAAGTGATTGACTGAACCGCAGTCCATTTACTGTGAGCAACTAGTAACTTTTTTGGAAACAAGGGACACTGCCATGAGCTAAAATTCAATGATGGATATCTTTGCACAGTTGGATATATTAACTACAGAATGTTCTCAAGCTGCAGGATGCAACATGGAAGAACACAACAGGATTATAAACTTGGTAAAAAGTTATAGACCTCTATGTGACACTAACAGTACAAGCATCTTATTCAACAAACTTGAGACACTGAAACTAAAGGAAGTCAGACTGGACTGTCATTCAGTAACTCTATCACAATACATGAAACAAAAAATAATTCCTCATGGATTAAGGGTACTTTAGGACCACAATTTGAGGCTCCACTCTAAAGGCTTAATGAAGAAATGGGATGACCGGGGTAAGGACAAAATGTAGTTTCGAGTTAATTCTTTTACTTATTGAAGCCTTAATTAAAGAATTGGCCAAAGTCACAACTGAATTTGAAACTCTGACTTAGCAAATTAAAAGTAACATTAATTTAGATGTATACAAAAATATTAGACAAAGTAGAAAAAAGTATAAAAATGTTTGATGAAAAGATAAGACAACAGGGGCCTGATATTCAAAAGTTTGCATGGGCACTAATGGGTCTTTGCTTGTGCAAACTAGAGTTTGGCTGGATTTCCATATTCAAAAGGGTCTGTTGCACAGGCAAAGAGGGTTAGTGCAAGTGTAGAATATAATGTATGCAGGTGGGCAAGGGGAGGGTCGTGGCCATGAATAAACATGCTACCCCGTAGCAGCTTTGTGCAGCACAAAATGGTTTAGTGCAGTCCTTTCGCACAGCGCAAATACCACCAAACAAAACCCCAACTTACTCTGGGCAACCCTGGCAGCTGCCCAAGGTAATACTGCCATCTAGCAGATTGGCCTCTGGTGGAGCACACCAACCCTCTGTGGTCCATGGGACCACCATACCAATTGCCTGCCTGTACTGTATTATAAAAAATCCCTGGTGGTAGTGGTCTCCCCCTCTGATCACCAGCCCATCCTGTATCAAAAAAAACAAACAACCCTGGTGCTAGTTGTCCTCATCTCCAATCACCAGCCTGTCCTATATCAAAATAAATCCCTGGTGCTAGTGGTCCCCCCCATTGTTAGCCCCTACTGTATGACAATAAAATCCATGCTGCTAGTGGTCCTCCCCCCTTTCTAATCGCCATCCAGCAGTAACATGGAAAAACCACCTAGCATCCAGTGGTCCTCCCTTGGCACTGATCCATGGTATCACCTCTCGCAATACTATTATCTCTGGTGTTCATGATTTCATGGCACTGAACACTCCCCCCAGTCACCTTACCTGTCCCTTCAGTGCCACAAGTGCATATGATGACCAGCGAATCCCTCCTCATGCCTCCTCGGTCGGCCACCATATATCCAGGCAGGGAGTGTGCCTCTTATTTATAAGACAGGGATGTCCTATAAATAAGAGGCACACTCCCTGCCTGTACATATGGTGGTCAGCTGAAGAGGTGTGAGAAGGGCTGTGCCAGTCACTGTATGCACTCGCAGCACTGAGGTGACTGGGGTGGGTGGGTATTCAGTGCCACAGTGGTGGGGTGCTAGACACCAGGGTTTATGACATTATGAGCAGTGGTACCATGGATCGGTGCCAGGAGGGCCCACTGGATGCCTGGGTGGATTTTCTGTGTTACTACAGGATGGCAATCGGAGGGAGAGGGAGTGGGGACCAGTAGAACTATGGATTTTATTGTAATACAGTAAGGGCTGGCAATAAGGGAGGGGGGACCTCTAGCACCAGGGATTTATTTTGTTACAGGATGGGCTAGTGGTCAGGAGGGGACTACTAGCACCATGTTCATGTTTATTTTTTGTTATGTTTGTTAATTGTTTAATATATGTTTCTGTGCTGTAATGTATTTATTGTCAGACATGACTAAAAAAGGACTGCACCCAGTCACCTCCTGGTTAAAAATAATAATATAAAAAGCACAAGGTTATTTTGTTGATACAGGACAGGCTAGTGATCAGGGGGACCACTAGCACCAAGGATTTATTTTGATGCAGGATGGGCTGGCAATCTTGGGGGGGGACAATTAGCACTGGGGTATTTCATTGATACAGGATGGACTGGTGATCGGGGGGGAACCACTAGCATCAGGGATTTTTATTTATTACAAGACAGGCTGGTAATTGAAGGGGGGACCACTTGCATCAGTGTATTTTGTTGATACAGGATGGGTAGGAGGTCAGACTGGGGGGACCATTAGCACCAGGAATTTTTGTTTATTGCAGGACAGGCTGGTGATCGGGGAGGGGGAGACCACTAGCACCAGGGATTTTTATATATTACAGGATGAGATAGTGATTAAAGGGAGGGACCACTAGCACCAGGGATCTTTATTACAGAATGGACTGGTGATCAGAGGGGGAACCACTAGCACCTGGGACACCTACCCATTTTATATGAATGGGGCAATTGCAGGGACAACAATGCACTAACCTGCCTTGCAACCCATGGAAATTAGCCCATATTAGGCATGCAAATGGCCCCTAAGCACCATTCATGCCTAGTAGGCTTTGGCACTATCCACTCTGGCTGAGTACTTTGGAATCCATGCTGGGGTAGCACTACATGACTTAACATTGTGATGCCATTATCCTATGTTCAGTTGAATAGTGCCAGTGTGCTATTCAACAGAAATTCAGCATCCTCAGGCTCCTGGGCACTCGCAAGGTGCATAGCAAAGTTTTGCACTGTGCTTTGTGCTTATTTAAATATTGGGCCACAGAAGTTAAAAAAAGTTTTGTAGAACTATCATAGACTATAAAGATAAGAAAGTCTTAATGTAGCCACTCACAATAGCATGGTCAAGAACCATGCAGCAAAAATGCCACCAGTTTTTGTTTTTGCAGGGGCCTCCACCCCCCGCTCCCCCAATACTAATAGATCCCAACTCCAGGAAGAGCAGATCATGGGGCAAGATGAAATTTGTGGGGCCAAGGAATACTATTTCCATGGCCCCTTGTAAAAAAAAAACTAAGCCCCAAAAACACAACAAATTAAGGGAGACCAGGAGTAAAACCCTGGTCTCCACTGCCACCCCACCAAGCTGCTCCATGCCTCATCCCTCCACACCATGGTAGCAGCTTGGCCAAGCTCCAGAATCCTTTTGCCCTTGTGCTATACTAACACCACAGACAGCAACCAGGGGCGAGCTTACTGCACAGCACTGTAAATCCCCTCTCACAGTCCATGGTAGAGCTGTACAAATTAGTGCTGGATTGTGCTGTGCTATTCTTGCAGTGTTATTATAGCCAGTTATCCTTTACATAGGTCAAAGAAAGTCTGCCACAGTGACCAATTAGAACCTTAACTGACTCAGGCAGTTCATTAAGTACCAGTGAGAGTAGTTTAGAGGGTTACCAGTTTCATCAGAAGAATATTTTTAGGCTATGGCAGGGGACAATACTACAGATGCCCTTACAACCAAAGGTCAAGGTTCAGATATTGCCAATACAACACAGAACCAAACATGTATTTCAGAGGGGAAGCAGAAAGACCAGGAGAAGGAACCAGGTCAGGTACAGAAAGAGACACATGGAGAAAAAATATGCAATCTGAGGTCCAAGAAACAGTTTTTAACTTGTTGAAAAATAAAAACTTGGCAGCGTTGATGTCTCATTGCTGAATAAGGGTCATGGTTATTATCTAGTAGAAAAACTGGACACAGTGACACTAAACATTGATTGTGAATAATTTTTTTTTAGAAAAATATAATCAAAAGACGTCTTTAATAACCAGGAAAACTTTACCATAGCAACAACTCAGAACAATATGCAGGAAATTGAAAAGAAAGAACTAAAACTATTACCCTTAATGTAAAGTCATATTTCTACCCACCAGGTGCAATTCCTGTATATATCTCTACTTTTATAACGCAAGTAGAGAAAATTATAAATAATATCATAACAGATTATGAAAGAGAGAAATTGCAATACTTTAATTTAACCACAGCAGAGTTAAAGACACTTAAAGAACTTAAAGATGATACTAGAATAATCATAAAGGAAGTTGACAAGGGGGGTTGGGTTGTCATGCAAGATTATTCAAAATATAAACATGAATGTGAAAGACAATTGAGTAATGTGAATAATTATGTAAAACTCCCAGGGAATCTGATGGAAATTGTAAAAAGTGAGATGAAAAATGCGCTGAATAAGGCTAATGAGGAAAACAATATAGATGAATGGGAGGTAAATCTTTTGTGTACTTAAAATTAGAATATTCCATCATTTTACACTTAACTCAAAATTCATAAAAATGTGGGAGATCCACAAGGAAGACCAATTTTTCAGAAATTCAGTCTATAACACATATTTCCTCTAACTTCTTAGATTACTACATCAAGGACATTGCTCCTGAAGGTAAGGACTACCTCAGGGATAAAAAGCATATATTAAATGTCCAAGATTTCAACAAAGGTGACATTAAGTCACACCATCTTGGCCACTATTGACATAGCAGACTTATATACATGAATTCCTCACCAGAAAGGTCTTAGGGCGCTAGATGTGTTCCTTAATGAAACAAGAAAAGAAAGGAAACCATCTAACAGTTTTATTCTAGAGTTAGCAAGTTTCAGTTTGATTAACATTTTCAAATTTGGAAACAATTTTACTGGAAAATATAAGGCACAGCAATAGGGCTATCAATGGCCCCATCCTATGCTAACATATCTGTGACTGTGTTTGAACAATGATACATTTACACAGAAAATGGCCATTATACTTTCTAGGAAATGTTGCTGCATTAAAGGTTTATTGACAACCTCTTATTCAAAATCAGCCTGCCAGTGTTTTTCCTATGGACTTCCACCTGCCTAGGGGCCAGAGAGAGTGTCACTGATTGAGCCTGCTGTGACTCTGTCCCCCCTACAACCACCTGTGCAGATTCTCTCAGTGAGAAGATCCATCCTGACAGTTAGTTACATGCCCTCCAGCTGAACCCACCAATTGGGTGCATGACCAGAAGTGGTGCCCATATTAGAAATGGCTCTCTCCAGCCAAACCCACCAGTGGGGTGCTTCACCAGATTGACTCTGACACAAGGATGTCACCCTCAGCAGCCTTCCACACTGCAATTCTCTGCCAGGGGTCAGTCTGGGGTTCACCATTGGCTGTCAGCCAGCAATGCTGCTACACACACAGTAAAAAGCTTTAGACTGTCTAGCTCAATCTCTCCTGCTGCTTGGGTCCCTCCAAATAATTCTTCACTGTGGCCATTTCCTAACTGGTTCACCCTTATCACACTGCTTCTTCATAGCCACTTGCAACCTTTACCTTTTTGTACTGTCTTGCCTTATGTTTCCCTAGCTAGCTCCTCTGGTATTGTACTACTTATTGGGGCTACTCTCTATCTGAGTCACTCCTACTCCTGCTTAGTTACACAGCCTATCTAGTGACTGCTGTGCCTAATTTAACACTGCACAGCCTTGCATTTCAGTTATAATAACTTGTTCATTGTGGTTGCTCCTTATCTATGTCTCCTGTATAAAGTGTTTTTGCCTTATCACCTGCTGTTCTATGCTTTGCTATGAGTAGTTATATTCTACACTGCTGTTACACTGTAAACTGTCACACTGTAAATGTGGTGAATGTTGCCTTGTAAAGTACTTCTTCTTACCTAATTAACAAACCAATACAGTATGGCTGCTGGGGGCTCTCATCTTGTTTTTGTCTTTGCCTTCCATGTTGAATCTGTTCTGTGCTACATACATTAGCATGTTTTTGTCTATAACTGTATTCAATTTAAGGAAATTGTGTTTTATGCTGACTAGTGATGGTGCCTGTAAAAGAGACTTTTGCACTAAGTACAGAAGTTGCAAGATGTGATATTTGGCTCTATTCTAATACAAACCCTTCTAATACAGACCCATAACAGAAAATGTTGTGGTCACCACACTTCCTTTCTTGCAACTTTCTTCAGAAACTTTATTTTAAAACTATTTCTTTTTTCTAACTTTCAAAAAGTCCGAGTCAGACATTGGGTCTCGATGTCCTGGTATCATACTACATTATAGCTGGTAAATAAGAGTGCTAGATAGCCACATAAGGTTGGAACAGGGTTTTTGGAAGAAAGAAAGAAAGAAAGAAAGAGAGAAAGAAAGAAAGAAAGAAAGAAAGAAAGAAAGAAAGAAAGAAAGAAAGACATCACAGGCCAGATATTTAAAACAGACCAGGTGCTAAGGGGTGTTTTCCTGTGCAAACCAGGTTTTGCATCTGATTTGTAGATGGGGTCTATATTCAGAGCCCCCCCCCCAGCATGGGAAAAATCCATTAGCTGCCAGGATGCTCAACCCATCAGTGCAGCATCAGTCAGGGCAGCCTGGGAAAGCCACTTACCACCAATACCCAATGATTGGGGAAAGGGGCCGGGACTCATAAGTGACATATAAATGCACATTACCCCCTAGTCCAGGAGCCAATTTTCAAAAGGGGCCTAGAACAAGGGTCATGTAGCACACCCAGTATTTGGAAGATCTGACTTTATATTCAGTTAGTTGGATGTTTTGGTCATATCCCGAGACCTGTTGTATATTAGAATTGTGATATCACTAATGCATGACAGTCCAATCTTTATTACCTTGTTCAAGCACCTTTCTGTCTGCCTTTACTGTGTATACAGTAAGTCTTTGGAAGCTTCTAGTTCATGAACTATCCATTAGATCTTTCCCAGATTTGAAACATATTACCAGCATCACCAGATATATATGTCACCAATATAAGTTTAGCCAAATACCTTTGATTTCCATAACAATTATGTTTTTTGAGAATGAGCTTTGACTGTGGATATTTTTTTTCAGCAAAAACTAAGATTGACTATTTTGCCAAAGCCGTGCAAAATACTCTTTTCAAACGAGCTCAGAATATGTATCTAGGGGGTAACAATCTCCATGGGTAAAGAAATGGGAAATGTGTTCACAGTTGAGTGATTTTGGGGCAAAACACTTATTTTTGAAAAATACAATCATGGCAATTTTGGAAAAGTATATTACTATACAGTTACACTGTGAATGTGTATGTATGTGACATATATATGTGATGTGAAACCCAAAAACCTTGAATTCTTACAATGAAAGAAGAAGAAAATTTAAACAAGGTACTGAAGGCACACATTTTTACTTCCCAAAACACAAAATGAATACATTGAGACTCCACAGATACACAAAGTTGAATGTCTAGCTATTCTGAGCACTATTTTGGAATACAATTTAAAAATAAATACACTAAAGTATTCTGTACATGGTTGAAAATTCCAAAACTGTAACATATGTTTCACATCATCTTAATCATCTTTATCCAAGTCATCTTCATAAGCAATTGTTCTATGGACATTTTCACACAATTTGTCTGCCATGCAAAAGCAAGCTTCAGTGCAGGCTAGATTGTTTGCTTTGCACTGGCACAGATCAGTCCTTCTGCATGCAGATTTCTGACATCTGCATGATGTATGTCCCAGCAGTCCACTTGGAGCAGGTTCTTTTGACATCAGAACAGGGCTGAGTTGACCATCCAAGAGGTGCCAACCATGTCCGTTTGGAGATGAGAGGTTCGGAACTGCTTGCAATAAAAGTTTACACACAAGTGGCTGGAAGTTGTCCTTTTCTATATGATGTTTAAGGCTATTGGATGTAGGTGTCAGATTTTAATTTCTTTGTCACTTTTGACAAAAAAGCCAGTATCGGGTGTCATCAGCTGAATTACCAGCATTCTTTGAGGCATACATGGCACATACAAACTTCTCACAGGACCTCACTTTATCCAGTAACACTTATACACTTTCCACCAGCTGTGCCAAACTCTGTTGATAACATTCGGATTTATTTAGCAGTTGAAAAGTTTATTTTGCCTAGTCCAGAGAAAGCACTGGTGCTATCACAACCTGCCAGTGAATGAAATCCTGGGAGGGCAGAGCACAGTGTTGGACCTAGTCTTTCTGCAACATGATGCATTGGTATGTATCATAGCTTGTATTTTATTCCAGTGTGAAACCACAACTCAGGACAGTGAACTGAGCTATATGCATACACCTTAGTACAGCAACATCTGTATCAGGGGACTTTATTACTACTCTTGTGTGGTCTTCAGAGGCATGAAGTGCATGCAGCATCATGCGTGTGTCTTCTTCCTTGTGATCAGATCTGAGCTCATCCAGAGGCTGTGACTGAGTTAGAGAAATCAAGACAGTATCCACACCATCCTTGAATCAGACAGTGAGAATGACATTCTTACCAGCAGGCAATATCTCAGGGCCAATGTTACACCACCTTTCACTAAGGAATATGGCTAGATTAGGTTTGTTGACTGGATTGCTAATATACTTCCCCCACTGCCTTGGGACAGGAGTGTTTGCTCAAGCAATCTTTACTTCAAGCGCAGCCGATGATGCCCTTTTGGTACGCTTCTCTGCTTTTACAGACTCTTTTCTGTCATAACGGTCAAAAACTATGTCGACTCTGTTGCAGCCTTCTTAACTCAGTGGCACTGTTAGGATCTCCCAGTACTTATCAGCCAAGTCTCCAAATGTAGTTACACCTCCAGTTTTGACCATTTGCAGAGTAGCCATGCCATCCACAATATAGGCTGTAGATACCGGCCTATCTGAATGGGGGAGTCTTGGGTGAACTTCAGCTTCCTTCTCAAGTTCAGGCAGCAAAGCACTCTTTGTGTTCTTTCTGAGAGTCCCACCTGAATGTGTCAAGGTGAAGGGAGCACCAGAGAGGTCATAGGTCAGAACTTCTTCTAGATCAACATCTCTGGACTTCGCTGCAACAATCAGTATTCTAAAGAGTTCTTGGTCCACATTAACAATTTGTACTTTCTCATCTCTAACTTTGATAATTTTCTTCGGTGCAAGAGTTGCAACATTTTCAATTTCAGTCATGGCGAGCTGTCCCAAAAGCTTTTTGTGAGAGTGTTCAATCATTCTTGGATAAATCTCTCTCCATAGCCTCCCTACCAATATTTTCAGTGCACACAAGACTGCGTGTCATTTCAGCTGGTACTACAACTCCATTTGCAATGTTCACAAGTGAGAGACATGCACTGTCATAATTATCTGGAAGAGTGAATGGGTTTGGCATTAGTTTCATTGTGAACATCAGCAGAAGCCTCTGCACATCAGCTTCATCCCTCTTCAGTCACTGGGTCCCTAATTCCTTGTGCGTGCCAACTGTTTCACTCTCCTGCAAGCCACACGTGTGCTTTGTGGCAGTTGTTATGGCTGCTCTCTCATGGCTGCTGAGAAACCATCTCTGTCTCTAGATCTCCTGGCTGTTGAGTGATTCCAATGGTGCCCCTCGTTTCTTGGAATTAAGGTTAACAGACTGCTCTAGGGCCATATCTGTTCATACTTGACTGAATGGTTGAATTGAGCAACTGACTGAATGATTTCCTTTTATGAACTCTTCATGCACCTGGGAGTGCGTACGTGGGAGTTGGCTCACGGCTACAAGATATACCAACAGCCATCTTGCATAATTGGTTCTGTCCATGGAGATGAAGTATTGCACCATTCCAGCAGTAGAAGACAAATGCAACAACCAGTTCTTGTTTCTCTCAGCTCGAATGAACATGAATAAAAGTTGTACCACTTGAATATACGAGTTCCAGAAAGCAAAGAGATGTGATTTTGAGCTAACTTCTGCTTTGGAAGACATGAACAGCTGCTGAAGCTCATTCAGGTCTCTGCACAACTCCCTGAAGTTCTCACGTAGCATTTCGCCCCTTTCAGTGCTGTTTCTGCACACCTTGATTTTGCTGTTGAGATTTTCCACTTCTGTGGCATTCAGGCTATCCTGATGCTCTCCTTTGTCTTGAACCCATTATGAGAATAACTGCCATTGCAGGTGCAACATTGCTTCCATTACCAATTTGTGGACTCTCACCACTCAATTATATGACTTTCCTTTAAGCAGAGCAGAAACTGTGCTACTGCCATATGTGTTGGACTCTATAAGGAGATCTTCTAAGCCTGAGTCCTCAACCCACTTCCCTATAAGTGCTAAGTAGTTTAGGATGATGTGAAAGCCTCCCATTCTGATCACAGTGTCCTTGAACTCTTCTGCATGCTGTCACTGTATCTCCTTTGCTTTCACATAAATGGTTAAGTCAAATGTAATGACTGAATCCTTCTGTGCCATTCATCATTGTCTGAGCTTGCTTCATGACTGTCTACACAGTACTGAATTCAGTTGGAGATCCTGCAATCAGAGAACAGTATCCAGTTCATGTAAGAGGTGGGTTAGCCTCGGACAAAAGTGCATTGAAAGCACTCCAGCTGGGAACTGTATGCTTCTTTGGGTTTGACATGGGGTTGAGATCTACCTCAAATAACTTTGTGGGGCACATTCAAATGATAGCCCATGCAATGTCCATGTTGAAGAAATTGTCTTGGAGGGACCTGTCACACTGGTACCACTCTCTCACAACACAATATGCTGTACATGATCTGCTGTTTTCAAAGCCCTTCTTCTGATGGAGTGTTTTGCAAGCACAACTCTTTTTAGTTTTGGACAAAATTGTCTCCTTTGATACATCACCAAGGTGGTGGAGTGGGTTGTCTGTTTATCATCCAAAGTTTCTTTGATGATATCATTGTTATCTGCTGCCATTTGAACAAACATTTTTTGGAACAATATTTGTTGGGATAACAACACCATGGTTTTCTGACTGAGCTGGCACTTCCAGTGCAAGGCTTGTATCTATCACCTCAATATCATCATAACAGGCACTATGTCCCATGCGGTTCAGAATGATGATAGCTTGTTTGGAACCTGTGAAGTGTCTCATTGTCATAGCTAAGCTGATGTGCTTCGGCATCTTTTGTCTTCCGTGTGATGCACAGTATGTAATGTCCTGACTCATCATGATTATATGCCTTTCATCAGCTTTATTCTTGCATTCTGAGCTGATATCACCAAACTGTTCTACATCTTGATCCTTTTTTGTAATGATCCATTGCAGAAACCAGTGAAAAGCTTTGTGGAATAATTTCCTTTGACTTTCTGAGTGTGAGATTTTTAATATCGACTGGTTCGATGTTGATTCCTGCAGTTCTCCAAATCTGCCTTCATTAGCTGTGCTGCATGAAAGAACACCTGACTAGGACTGTCTTCATCCTTCTTAGATCCTCTGCCCTCTACAGATTCTAAAGTCACCTGGGACTGTGATTTCCCAGAGCATGCTGTGGAAGCTGCATTAATTGCATCTTGTAAAGATATGTCACTAGAGTAATCTAGTTCTGATTTGGAAGGATTCGGTTGCTGGTGAAATACCAGTGAATCCTGAAAGTGAATCTGCAACCTGCTCTTCAGTCGCTGGAAGCGGTAATTGTCTTCTGAAGTAACCTAACAGAAGTGTCATGGTACAAGCTCTTCCTGCATTAATACCTGGTTGTATCTCTATCACTAGCTCACGGAATGCCTTTGAGTACAAGTACTCCTCAACAGGTTCATTGTATGGCTTAAAAGCTCATATTTCACTTTGCTACATACAGAGCTCTGCATGGTTCATGATATTTTGCCTCTGCAACAATTAGGTCAACATTCCGAATTTTGGTGAGTATTTCAGCATCTCCCTTTTCCTCTGCAGCTTGCTGTATAGTCTTGCAAGTGGAAAATGTGGCAACTGAGAATAGTTTATTGACTTTCTTGTGTGTTTTCTTTTGACAGGATATGCACATTGACCAGTCCATCCCATATGATCGGGTCCTTGCTGATCTAGCAGTCAGTGGTAGGTAGTTCTTCCTCTTTTGTTTTTATATCAAGAAGAACAGAAGTTAGAGTTAAGAATGTCTTCTTCACAAATTTAAGATTACGTGCACAGGTATATTTGGCATAGCAGTTTCTGTGCCATACAATACTAAGTTCAGTGAGATGTTAAAGTCAGACTTGAGTCTTTCATGGACTTTGTCTTCTCTATGTTGTATGGCCTCTACAAATTTTGAGATACCAGTTTCTGTCACATTGCTAACAATTTCTCTGCTGTCAGCCTGACATAAAATGCATTTGCTCTAATCAGTCCTCTTGATGCACTTTGAAGGCAGAAGATGAAGAGCTACTTCATCATTACAACTATTATCACTGCCCATCTTTAGTTAATCTGAAAACAGAAAAAAAGTCTGTTAAAACCTTGTGTGTTATGAAAATGTGAAATTGCAATTATAACAAATAACATTACATTTCATCCTCTTGTGTTTTGAAGACAGTGTAAAATGCCTTATTAAAATGTGCACACTTTCATAGATGGCACACATTAAAGGTTCAGCTCCACAATGTGTGCACATTCTACAACATCCGCTTGACCTTGACCCTTGACCTTTGCATTTTGACAGTTGACCATTAAAGTTTTGGCCCTAAGTATACAGCTCATCTAGGAAATGTCAAGATTAACATTCACATCCAATTTTGTGATCCTATTAATATCAGTTCTTGAGTTATCATAATAACCCTATGATATGTACCTGACTGTGATCTTGATCTTTGATCTTTTAGCCTCAGATGTGTTGTACAGCCAGATTATGTCAAGATGAATGTGTACAACAAATATGGTGATCCTATTGTAATCAATTTTTGAGTTATCATGTGGACAATCCCATTTAACCATGTACCGAGACCGCTATGCATGCCATCAAATTCACTCCAACGTAGCTAATTAGTGATACCACAAATCCATAGTACAGAAGGTCTAGAAATGTTCCTTAGGTGTTCCCCTAGCTGGAACAAGTGACAGACCTTCCGAATACTGGGTATGCTACATGATCATTTTTGACCTAACGTTAGCTCCTGGACTACCAAGTGTCATTACCTTTTCCAGAACTTGCCAGTATGGGTCCCTGAAAATTTTTTTAAATCCCTCAATTCCTTAATAAAGAGATTCATTTTGGCAGGCAAAAAGGCTAGAATAGCTAGGGACATCTTGCAAATGTCTATAAAAAAGGGAGCTTGATGCTACCAAGCTTTAAATTTTATTTCTGGGCAGCACCATTATCCCAACTTACAGAAAGAAACTCTGATACTGTACTGGACTGGTTGAAGTTGGAGGGGGAGAGAGAGGTACATGGTCTACTGAGGGGGTGCTTAATTCCTGGGTCACTAGGTGGAAGTGTATCAAAAAAGGTGAATCCTTATACCAAAAAGTTAAGTAGAATTTAGTTTGGCACCCACAAATTTATAAATTACCCTGGTGGGCTTTACCTTCAGGCTAGCTTGCTGGCAGCATGTAAGGAGATGGCTGGATACAATATCCCTTTACACCAGGTCTTGATGAGATGAGTAAGAGAGGGATGGCACAGGTGGGAGATATCTATGTAAGTGGCATGATGAAATCATTCACTGACATTAAAGAGGAATTTGCATTACATGCTGGGGACTTCTTCACCTATCTATGAATTAGGCAGCACTTGTCTAAGCAGACTATTTCATCCTCCCCAAGTGAGGAGACATTGTGTTGCCCACAGCCCTGAACCAGGCCCTTAACGGCACTGTACATATTTTTTTTGGGGGGGGCTGTGCCTGAACCACAGTTGAAGGCCCAAGAATGCTGGAGCTCAAACCTAAATTGCAGTCTTGACTCTGAGGCCTGAATGGCTGCAATTAGTCATGCACATGTATACTCCAGCTCTAACAGATTAAGGAAAATACAATATAATTTTCTTTATAGATCATATTATATGCCAGTTCAGTTACATAAGTACAGACCCATATGTGCCCTCAATGTTCTAAGTGTCAGTTTGAGAAAGGGGACTTTATTCATTTGGCACTCATCTGTGTCAGGGTTGCCCCATTCTGAAGGGAGGTTCAAAGGCTAATGGAGGGGTCATGGAATGCAAGTTGCCTTTTTCCCCTTAGGTGTTTATGTTGAGAGTTGATACTCTCCACCCCATTCATCCTAATAAAGAATTGAAATGGAAGCTTTGGGGCCTCATCCTTGTGAATGCTAGGAAGACAGTGGCTCAGCACTGGATGAGAACTTCACCACCAACATCACAGTGGGTTAACAATAGGATGTTTTTCATGAAGCTTGAAAACTATCAATACAATTTATTTTCCTGCATTTGCTCCACTCATTCAGACCTCCATGGAAATGCCACTGTAAAATGCTGCTTCATTTTTTTTATATTAAAATAATCACTTTTAAAGTTTGAGGGATTGTATGTTGTTGAAGGATCCATCAAAGTTGTTTGGGTATTATGAGGAGAGGAGTGTCTTTCAAATGGGATCCAAGATGGCTGCTGCACACTATGTGGAATAAGGAGGAATCACAGAGGCAGGAGTTGTATATAGTGTTCTGTACTTTCTGAACAGGTATTTCATCATTGCCTGAATTGTACTGTATGCAACTCTTTCCAGTCTGTCTTGTGCAGCCATTCTTAGCAAGTTGTACTACCCTGTCTGTTCCCCCAGTTTTAGGTGTGAGTGGAGTACGGGTGGTGGGGGAGCAGATGCCCTGCTTTGGTCAATGGAGAGTCTTGCGGAAGGCTTGGCCAGGGAACTGCTACAACTTAGGGAAGGCCAAAATCCTGAAAAGAAGCCATAATCGAGGAAGACCAAAGACCGGAGACAGAAGATGGGACATGGGATATGGGACACTATTGGAGGAGTACTGAAGGAGCCCGTAGGCTGTGTGATATGGCAGTTGAACCAGTGAAGGAAAGAAAATGGGAAGGAGGAGGAGAAGAAAACCTGAGATCTGTGACTATAACCCAGTTCTCTCTGATTTTTTTCGGCAGTGTTCTGTTTGGTACTTTCGGGCAACACTTGGCCTGAGTAGGAGTGTTTAGGCATATCTAGGAGTAAACACTTACCAGTACCAGTTCTATAGAGCAGAGAATAAAAGATAATGGTAGAAAATTTGAACACACCTTTTCTTCTGAGCAATGTGGAGTTGTTGCTACTGGGTTTGTTTGGTGATCATGGGGGAGCTGAGAGTGTAATCTAGAAGGCATTTTGTAAACATTTTGGGAAAAGGTTGGAAAATAAGTATAGTAGATTAAAAATAGATATTAAACTGAAGATAAACAATTTGATAGATATTTATATATTTAAATGAAACCATTTCCAATCCCACGTGGTCCATCCATGTGACTGTGGTCACATGAGCTTTCCAGCGCCAAGATGAAGTGGGCATGCTTGGTGTTCTGGTCAGACAATCGCCATTTTGTGTTTGAATTGGAAGACTGCACAATAAATAAGAGGCCATGCACTAGGCTGGCAAAAAGGAATATTTTACCCCAGGTTGGAGCATCTAAACCAAAATTACACCACTGCTAAAAACTGTTGCTAAAATTTGATCTTGAAAGGTAAGGAGTTGCCATACTGGTGTTTTAAAAAACTAAAGCTAAAAGACTATAGTTTGTACTCTAATTTTAAACTACTAAAAACAAAATAACTTTCAGTACAAAAAAAATGTATGTTTTAGATACTTAAAGTTATAATGGAACCTGCAAATATAATACCAGACCTTAAGCTGCAAGTTTGGGGAAATACTTACATTCCACGAAGGAAACTAACAGTACGTAGAAACAGAAACATATACTTTGATGGCAGATAAGGACCACTTGGCCCCCTTAGTCTGCTCATTTCCCTACCTATTGGACAAGCTGCATATCCTAGTTAACCAACAGCCTACTTCCTCCTACCACCACTATAATTGCCTTATGTCTGTCTCATGCATTCTTGAATTCCCCCACTGTTTTTGACCCCATGGCCTCCACAGGAAGGCGTTCCATGCATCCACCACCCGCTCCATGAAAAAATACTTCCTCACATTGCCCTTGAGCCATGCCCCCCATCTTCTAATTGTGCCCCCTTGTTCTTGCACATCTCTTTTTCTGAAGGATGCTACCCTCTTGAACTTTGTTGATTCTCTTGAGGTACAGTACTTGAAAGTTTCAATCATGCCCACCCTCTCCCTCCTTTCCTCAATGGTATACATATTAAGCTCTTTTAGTCTCTCTTCATATGGCTTCTGGTGCAGACCCTGCACCATTTTAGTTGCCCTCCTCTGGACTGCCTCCATCCTATGTCCTTGTGGACATGAGGACTCCAGAACTGCATGCAGTACTCCAGATGGGGTCTCACTAACTGTCTGTACAGAGGGATAACAACTTCTTGTTTTCTACTGGTGATGCCTCTCCCTATGAATCCCACTATCCCCCCACCCCTCCTTACTGCCTTCTCACATTGCTTACCTACCTTAAAGTCATCTGATATGACTACCCCTAGGTCCCATTCCATTTTTGTTGTTGTTAGCAACCCCACCCCATTGTGTACTCTTCCCCTGGGTTTTTGTTTCCCAGGTCATTACTTTGCACTTCTTTGCATTGAATCTAAGCTGCCATGCTTTTGACCATTACTCCAACCTCATCAAGTCCCTTCTCATCCTTTCCACCTCCCCTTGTGTATCAACCCTGTTGCAGACCTTTGCGTCATCTGCATAGAGGCATACTTTTCCTTCCAGCTTCTCCACAATGTCACCTATAAAGACATTAAAGAGGACTGGTCCCAGTACCGAACCCTGATGTACCTCACTAGTAGCCCCACTTTCTTCTGAGTGTACTCCATTTACTATTACCCTCTGCATCCGGTTGTCCTGCCAGTTTGTTACCCAGGCTACCATCCTGGGACCCACTCCCAGGCTGACTAACTTGTTTATTAATCTTTTGTGTAGGACTGTGTCAAATGCCTTGCTAAAGTCTAAGTAGGCCATATCCACAACCCCTCCCTGGTCTACTACTTTGGTCACCCAGTCAAAGAAATCTATTAGATTCGTCTGACATGACCTTCCCACTGTGAATCCATGCCGCCTTGGGTCCTGTGCCCTGCTGGGCTCTAGGTACTCAACAATTCTTTCTTTCAGAAGTGATTCCATTATTTTCCCTACCACTGAGGTCAAACTAATATGAACATATGAACATACGAAGAAGCAAGCAGAAGAAGGCCATTTGGCCTATCAAGTCTGCTCATATTGTAGGGTCCGCAGCTTGAGCTAATGTTCCTGCCCTCCCTCCCCACTCCTCCCTATCCATGATCCTTACCTTCCCCCATGCCTATCCCAGCCTCTCTTAAATCTGCCTACTGTCTTCAATGAGATGACCTCTTCCGGCAGTGCATTCCAAGTGTCCACCACCCTCTCTGTGAAGAAGTGCTTCCTGACCTCTGCCTTAAACCTCCCACCCTCCAGCTTAAGACTGTGCCCCCTCATGTTATGGTTGCCCCTCAGCTTAAAGAGAGTCTCTTTATTAACCTTATTTATCCTTTTCAGGTACTTGAAGGTCCCAATCATGTTCTCTCTCTCTTTCTTGTCTTCCAGGGAGTACATGTTCAGTGCCCTCAACCTCTCCCCACATGCCTTACCCTACTGACCAGCTATCATCTTTGTAGACCTCCTCTGGACCTTCTCCAGCAGGTCAATGTCCTTTTTGAGGTATGGACACCAGTACTGAACTCCATACTCTAGTTGTTGCCTTACCAGTGACCTGTACAAGGGCAGTATAACCTCCTCTCTCCAACTACTGATCCCCCTAGATATGCATCCCAGCATCCTGTTTGCCTTTGCTGCTGCTTTCTTGCACTGTGTGGAGTGCTTCAGGTCACTAGTGATCATCACTGTCAGGTCCTTCTCCTCCTCTGATGCAGATACTCGACTCCACCCAGGTAGTACTCTGTCCTCGGATTCTTGGCTCCAATATGCATAACTTTGCATTTCTTGGCATTGAAGCCATGCTGCCAGATCCTGGACCACCTCCCCAGCTTTTCCAGATCTTCCTCTAGGTCCTGTATCCCTTCAGCTGTGTCCACTCTCCCACAGAGCTTGGTGTCATCCATGAATAGGCACATCTTGCCCTTAATGCCATCCCCAATGTCATTGATGAAGATATTGAACAACACCGGCCCCAGAACTGAGCCCTGTGGGACCCCACTGGTCACCTCTATGGTACCAGATAACTCTCCCCCCACAACCACCCTCTGGGTTCTGTCACTCAACCAGTTTTCCACCCATCTAGCCATCTCTTCCCCAACCCCAAGATCAACCAACTTCCTGATCAACCTTTTGTGGGGCACAGAGTCAAAGGCCTTGCTGAAATCAAGATAGAGACTATCTACCACTTGGCCCCTGTCTACTGTCTTAGTGACACAGTCAAAGAAGTCAATCAGATTTGTTTGACATGATCTCTCCCCATGAACCCATGCTGCCTCTCATCTTGGAGACCATGCTCCTCTAGATATTCCACCAACCTTTCATTTAAAATGAAATCCCTGGGCCCCTACATACATCCACAAGCCTCTCTCACTTCAAAACAGGTCTGAGGCAACACCTTAATTCAAGCTGTAAATGTAACTGCTTTGGACCACTCCCCCCTATTGCTTACCAAGCCTCCTATCTGGTTGCCTGTTGCACCCCCTCCCCTGCAAAGTGAGAGACTTCTCCCAATAAGGGTGACTCTTCTCCCCACCCCTCTAGCCCTACAGTGGCCTCCCTCTCCCTCCACTTATCCCTCCTGCCCTTGCCGTTGTTCTCCCCTATCCCCTCCCACTTATCCCACCCCCCTCCTGCACTCCCACACCCCCTACTGGACAAAGCTTCTCAGGAGACTGCTTAGCCCCCTCCTTACTTACCACCATGAGGGTCTCCTCCACCTCCCCTCTCCTTCCTCCCCCAAAGTGCTACCACACCTCTCAAATCATTATCTATACTGATGCTGTACTAAGCCATGGTACTAGAAATGACTCTGTAACACTGTAACCTATTGTAAGCTGTGTACCTAGTCTGTCCATATGATGTTAATTGTGACTAATGTCTGTTAACCTGACGTGGAACCTTTGTAAAAGAGCCTGTGCTCAAAGGTACTTTCTGAATTTCTAATAAATAAATAAATAAATAATTTAGTATGGTCTCCATGAGCTTGCCCACAATGGAGGTCAGACTGACTGGTCTGTAATTCCCTGGGTCATCCTTGGGACCGCTTTTGTAGAGGGGCACTACATGTACTGTTCTCCAGTCCTGTGGTACCATGCCTGACCCTAGAGAACTATTAAATCGGTCTGCCAGTGGCCCTGCTAGCTCCTCAGCCAGTTCCTTTAATACCCTTGGATGTACTCTGTCTGGGTCTGGTGATTTGTGCACCTTCAATGCCACCAGCCCCTCCCTCACTCTGTCCTCCTCTTTTACTACATCTGTGTTCTCCTCCCCCTGACTCCTCTTTTCCCTTCTGAAGGCACTGGTCCATCCTTCTCCCTAGTGAAGCCAGAACAGAAGTATCCATTTATTTATCAATGCTTTTCCCCCATTATCTTCCATCCACTCACCCCCTTTCTTAAGCCTAACAATCCCTTCCTTCTCGTCCCTTTTCTCACTTATATAGTGAAAGAAATCCTTATCCTCCTCATTCTTAATTCCTTCAGTTATCTGCAGCTCCTTCTGTGTTTTTGCTTGCCGGACTTCCTTACTTGCCTTACTAGCCAACCTTAGGTAATTTTCCTATCCACCTCTCTCGGTCTTCCTGAATTTTCTATAGGCCAACCTCTTTTCCCATACTGTCTTGGCAACTCCAGAACTGTGCCAGCTGGGCACTTGAGCCCTTGTTTTCCTCCCCCCTGAGCCAAATAAAGTCATCTCTGGCAACCAGTATTCATTCCTTAATGATGGACCACTTTTGGTCCACCTCCATATCTGCTCTGATGCCTGCCAGATGACTCCTTAGCACTTCACCCATTTTCCTGAAGTCTGCCCTCCTGAAATCCAAGATTTTAGTCTTAGTCTGGATGCTTTCCCTGCCCATATCCAACTGGAACCACACTGTGCAATGGTCACTTCCACCCAGTGGCTCCCTGACCATTATTTCCTGCACATGCTCCCCATTTGTAAGCAGCAGATCAAGAATTGCCTCATGGGTCTGTAGTTTCCTGCCTCTGCCTTGATCTCACTTTTGTAAAGGAGAATCACATCCATCCTCCTCCAGTTCTCAGGTACCACACCATCTTCCCATGATTTGTTAAAAAAGGTAGTCAGTGGTGTCACTAGGTCTCCCCTTAGTTCTTTTAGAATTCTGGGGCAAATCTTGACAGGCCCCATTGCTTTGTCCACCTTGAGTTTCAGACGTTTATAACCAACAGTTATCTTGAGGTATTGTTGTGTCTATTTTATATGACTTTTAAGCATTTTAAGCCTGAAGTTTTTAAATTAGTTAAATATTATTATAAGTAATCCAGATCTTCAGATAAATTAAGAGTAATAATTATAATGATTGGTGGTTTACTACCTTTGTCAAATATAAGTTTTAGGCTCGTACACAAGTACTGGAAAAATTCCAACTGCGTACCTGTGTATTTAGAGAAATAAAACAAAAAACAATAATACAGTCAATGCTTCCAGAGCTGATTCCATATTTCCTATATTGGATCTCCCTCTCAAACTATCACTATTTGAAGGATGAAGAGAGTGAGGAAGTATTTGAAAGGGAAACACTTGAATTTATTGAACCTAGTTACAAAAGTAAATAAGTTACTTGATTCATGATATTGGTGCTAGATCGAAAACATAGATTAGGAGTCACAATAAAATCTTTGCACTACTGGTTGTATGCTACAGATGCTTAGTATAGAATCTGTAGTAAACAGATGGATAGATTGAAATTGAATTCATTTAGGAATTTAGTTTTTCTGTTAGCTTAAAGGTCTATGTGACAATCTTTCTATAAGTAATTTACAAAAAATGTTTATATTTTAGTGGACTACATTAAACTGCAGCTCACTCTGGGGAGTGAAATGTATGGGAATTTGTGCCTGTTTGGAAATCTATTTTCTGATTCTTTCTGCACTACATTGTGTTACACTGAGGTGTGATAAAAGAACATCTATTACACTAAAGTTTTTTCTACTAGTTTGGATTTGTTTCTGAATAGGTATTGTTATATTAATCCTAAGCCATAGGATCTGCTGGACTAATGTTTATGTGTGGTTCAGATAAAAGCAGAGAATGTTGGAACAACAACAGTTATAAACAGAAGAGTATACTAAAAACTTCACAGAAGAACAGACTGATACTCAAAATATAGAAAAGACATTCTTATATGGACATCTGATTGTTAAAATTATTCTTGGATTTATACTGTTTTATTGTTTTAATTGGTTGGAATTGTATGGTATATTAATGGTTTGTATATATTTCCTATATAGAAATTTGGTGCTATTGATTGCCTTAATTTGGTATAAAAATGAACACAAGATAATCTAAAAGGAAATTAAATGTCAATATAATTAGTTATAAAAATGAAAAAAAGGTATGGATTTGAAGGGAGCCAGAGGAACTAAAGACGGGAAGAACCTAAAAAGTGAGAAGAAAATCACCAGCTGTATTTTAGTACCATGGAATCAAATCAGCCTGGTGGGTAAGAAAGAGGTACTCAGGATGCAGAGTTCCTCCCTCCTTCCCCCCATTAAGTTCTTCCTCTACTAAAATCTCAGAGGATAAAATCCAGGGTACAGAAGGAGAACATCCATTAATGAAAACAATTAGAGACCTAGAACAAGGTTCTCCAAGCAACAGCATCAACCAGGAGCAGATTTATCCTGGACTCCCTTCAAGGTGCTTTCCTTAAGCAACTGGTCATGGAACCAACTCAGCAGAAGGCAATACTGGACCTCATGCTCACAAATGGGAACAGTGTGATGGGGTAACAGTGGGGGAGCACCTGGGGAACAGTGACTACTGGTCACTGTGGTTTGCAATCACAGAAGGAGCAGAACCAAACCGCACAAAAAACATGTATCCTGGATTTTAGGGGGACAGACTTTGAGAAAATGGGGAGATGCTTGAAAGAGGCATTAATGGGAATGGGGAAGGAATCAAGGGTTGAGGAACACTAGGCAATATTTAAAACAGGGATTACAAGAGCAACATAATTATGCATTAAGCAGGTTAGCAAGGGGAAAAAGAAGAGGAGGCCATTATGGTTTTCCAAGGAGGCAGTGGAGAAAGTGAAAGCCAAAAAGATTGCATTCCTGCAATACAAAAAAATGCAGGCAGAAGGGGATAGGGAGAAGTACCAGTAGAAGCAAAGGCAGGCAGGGAGGTCAGTAAGGGAAGCCAAAGCTCAGACAGAAGAGTACATTGCAAAATCAGTGGGTAGAGGGGACAAAACCTTTTACAGGTACATAAGTGAAAAAGGAAGGGTAAAGGGAGGGCTAGTGAGACTGAAGGGGAGGATGGGAGCTGCATGGAGGATGACAACAGTAAAGCTGACATATTAAACAGATATTTCTACTCAGTCTTTACTGAGGAAGAGGAGGGTAATGAGCCTGAAGGGAGTACAAGGGGTGAGAATGGCACAGAAATGTGCACAAGTCCGTTTACAGAGGAAAGGGTCCTAAAGGAACTGGAAGGAATAAGAGTTGATAAAGCAATGGGGCCAGATGGGGTGTACCCCAGGGTTCTAAAGGAACTAAAAGAGGTGGTGGCTTAACCTCTGGCAATCCTGTTTAGCCAATCACTGGAAACAGGGGAGGTACCCAAAGACTGGAGGACAGCAGATGTAGTCCCCTTATACAAAAGCAGGAACAAAGAGGAACAGGGGAACTACAAACCAATAAGCCTGACCTCAGTAATGGGGAAGATCATGGAATCACTACTGAAGGAGAGATTGGTGGAACATCTGGTTGCCAATGGACTACAGGACCCAAGGCAGCATGGTTTCACCAGGGGAGGTCATGCCAGACCAATCTCATTGAAATTTTCAACTGGGTGACAAGGGGGGTGGATCAGGGGAGGGCAGTGGATGTGGTCTATCTGGACTTCAGCATGGTCTTTGACACTGTGCCATACAGAAGGCTATTAAACAAACTGGGGATTATGGGAGTGGGCAGGACAGTAGTGCAGTGAGTAAGTAATTGACTGGGCAGCAGAACACAGAGAGTGGTGATAAATGGCTGTCATGCCACAGAGGGAAGAGTGACTATTGGATACCATAGGGATCAGTGCTGGGTCCGGTCCTATTGAAAGTCTTCATCACTGACATTGCGCAGGACCTAGAAGGCAGAATTTCCCTGTTCACTGATGACACAAAAGTTCTGTAACAGAGTGGACATGCCAGAGGGTATAGACAGAATGAGGAGGGACCTGCAGAAGCATGAAGAATGGTCAAGGGTTTGGCAGTTGAAATTCAATGCAAAGAAGTGCAAGATAAGGCATACGGGGCATAAAAACCCTGGAACAATGTATCAGTTGGGGGTGAGGATATAGCATGCAGCAAGCAGGAAAGGGACCTTGGAGCTATCATCTCTAATGATCTCAAGGTAGGGAAACAGTGCGATAAGACAGCAGGTAAAGCAAACAGGATGCTGGGATGCATAGGCAGGGGCAGCACCATCAGGAAAAGGGAGGTCATAATTCCACTGTACAAGACACTAGTGAGGCCCCACCTGGAGTACAGTGTGCAGTTCTGGAGACCTTACCTATGTAAGGACATAGACAGGATAGAGAAGGTTCAGAGGAGTGCAACAAAGATGGTACAGGGATTACATCACAAGTCCTATGAGGATGGGCTGAAGGACTTGCATATGTACTCCTTGCAGGAGAGGAGGGAGAGAGGGGATATAACAGAGACATAGAAGTACCTTACAGTGAGGGACAGGGTACAGGAATACACTATTTTCCAGCAAAAAAGATGTTCCAGTACTAGAGGGCATGGGATGAAGTTGGAAGGAGGGCAATTCAGAGGAAACATGAGAACGAATTTCTTCACAGAAAGGGTGGAGGACAAGTGGAACACCCTGCCAGAAGCAGTGGTGGGTGCTAAAACAATCATGGGATTTAAGAATGCATGGGATAGACATAAGGGAACTCTGGAGGTCAGTGGTAAGGGGCAACAGACTTCTAGAAAACCATAAAGTGAACTTACAAGTTCAAATGGTCAGACTGAGCGGGCCATAGGCCCTTACCTGCTGACAGTGTCTATGTATCTATGTATCTAAGAAGTGTTCAGTCTATTGATGGAAATGTAGACGCAGACAATAAAACTAGGAAGAATGAACATTTTGCAGTAACAGTGCGTGTTGAAACAACCTTAGGAGAAAGAAGGAAATATGGAAAGGAGAGTGAACGTAAAGATCTAGTTAAGATAAACAATGAAAAACCAAAAAATCAACATATACAAAATGAGAAAGGCCACCCCACAGAGAAAACAGATCTACCCGAGAAAAGGACATATAAGGATATATCCCATCAGTGACCATTTTCCTCCTTTTTAGGAGACTTGAAGCATTATTAACTCCCTATACCCTGGGACCTAAATTGGATCCACCCTCACAATATCCCCCTGATGTCTCACATATTGTTAGAAATAGACTAGACATGGTAAAAACAAATTGGAAAGAAGATGTAAGTGATGATAGAAAAAATACAAATACTGTAACTGATGTCCCCAATAACTGCCTGTTGAAAGAAATTAGAGATGAAATCCCCCTAAATAACTAGCTGCTAATTAATTTTTCATCACTTCTTCGTGCATATATGACAAAGGATGATGAAATTTACCACCAATATTAAATAAAAGGAGCAATATCAATAATAAAAAAATCAAACAATCTAGATAGGGATAAGAATATGATTAAATGAATAACAGAAGAGACAGGCAATAGGGAGGTGACGGAAACAGAAAAATTGATACAAGACTTACAGGCGAACAAATAGATTTTGCGGGCCAAAACACAAACATAAATAAAAGAAAAGCTGATACAGGAATAGATAATAATAAAGACTCTAAAAAGAATAAACAAAAGGAAAAGAAGAAAAATGGAAACTGCCTGGGGAAAATATTAGAATTTGAAGAAGAGGGGACTGTCAAAAGATACAAAATTGTGGAAGAAGTCTCAGCAAATATAGACAATCATGAAGAAGAAAGTATAAGTAGGAAACATGGCAATAAAGAAAAAGCATCTTGGAATACACCCAGAATATGTAGAAAGTAATCAATGTATGTAATCAATGTCTACCTATGGATGTAATCTATGTCTGTAACTAATCTGGGTCGCTCCTGAAAAAGGGACCTCTGGTCTCAGTGAGTTTACCCGGTTATCAAAATCTAAATACATAAATAAATAAGAAAGGGGAAATTATACCAACTGTTTTCTTAAAAATGATCCCTAAACCAAAAAAATAAAAAGAACACTTAAATTTGAGTTTATAATGTATGCAAGGGAACAATGGGGAATAAATTTGCAAGGAATAACATTGGTTCCATGTATAGATATCAGGTGGGTAAAGAAAATAGTAGATCTGCCTGGTGCTTAAAAATAGAAGTATCAGACAAAAACTGATGGAAGTAAAGGAACAATTGTCAGATTTGGGTGTTATAGCGGAAAGAACAATTTGTGTATCAATATTGATGTGAACAAGACAAATCATGAACTGGAGGTATCAAAATTAAAAAGGAAGGAAGGCAAGCCCAACCAACCAACTAAGCCTACTGGAAAAGTGCAACAACATATATCAAATTATATGAGACCAATAGAAAGAGAGCATTCACTACTAACAGATGATGGTCTTTTAGAAAATGAAAACAGGAAAATTATTAGGGGACATTTGTAAAAACGCCATGCGGATAGGCAATGGTATAGGGAAGCCCATAACAAATGCACATGGGCCATTTGTACTGCCAAAGCAGACTACTACAAATCTTCCTTATCCTCCACATGGGACTCCAGGTGCAAATTTTGGAATAATATTAAGGAACTCCATGGCAAAAGTACTAACCTACCCCCAGACCAATTGGTAATAGATGGTTATTTCTCATTGGATCCTCTCAGCATAGCCTCGGCCCTAAACTCTGCCTCCACTGACCTCAACCATGTCCTCCCCCTAATTTCTTTGGCCTGCCACCTACCTGGGCACCCACCCCGCCCCCACACTCTACCTTTCAATCTTTGCATCCTTACCCCACAGACCACCAAACCCTACCTTGCCAAAACCCTTAACCACTCTCTCTTTAGCAGTGACCTGAGACTTCTCTGCCTCACCCTCCAGGAGGTCCTTACCCCTCTCACCCTTATCCTCAACCTCTCCCTCTGCCAGGTGAAATATCCCACTCACTGGAAATCTACCTACATCACCCCTGTACATAAGAGTGGAGACTGCACCTCCACTAACAATTACCACCCTATCTCTATTCTATTCTCCATTCTACTCCCTCTATCCAAAGCATTAGAGTGCATAGTCTCCATCAACTCACTGACCACCTTACCAAATATAACATGCTATGCAACCAGCAACAAGGTTTCCGAAAGGGCCACAGTACCACCACCGCCCTTCTTGAACTTACCTACTTGCCTCGCATATCCACTCTGCCTTAGATAGCGGCCACGTCACAGGAGCTATCTTCATGGACCTCTCTAAAGCATTTGATACCGTCAACAATGCCCTCTTACTAAACACAGTCTCCCACAGTGGCCTCTCCAATGATGCTTTAAACTGGTTCACCAGCTGCCTCTCTGATAGAACACAGCTGATTGAGGTAGACACTGTCCTGTCCTCCAGCCTCCTGATCCACTCCAGTGTCCCTCAGGGCTCCATCCTTGGCACCCTGCTATTTTGTCTATACTTAAACTCCCTCCCATCTGCCTGCCCCAGAAACCTGCTCCTATATGCTGATGATGCTGTCCTTTTCGCAACTGATCGGGACCCCCTTCAACTCCACCAAACACTCCAACACTCATTCCATGTGACTGAACACTGGCTCACCTCCCAGCGACTAATAATTAACTACAATAAGACAAAAGTCATGATTTTCTCCCACTCGCAGAACCCACTGAAGAGCCTCTGCTGCCAATTTCTTTTTTTATACTCCTTTTATTTAGTAGCATAGTTTAATACAAGTTCACATGGTAATGTAGGCTATATTATATGCAGCCCATTCGTTTCCAAACAGTAACAGTAAACTTTATAAATTTGGCATTTTAAGCAGGACGATTTCATCAGATAGTGAGCATCACTTCCACATCTATACAATCAATTAGCACACAGTTCAGTCTATACAAATAATTTGCACTTACAATGTAACAGACAAGTTTATAGTGGTGCACCAACCTTTCCTCCGTTAACCGGTATTCTGGTCTCAAACTGTTTAGGTGCAATTACAATTATTGCTGTTGCTAAGTCTAATGTCTCTTTCTTTAATTGATTAGCTTTCAATTCTATATTTATACTTGATCTTGATATAATTCCCACCTTTTCCATCTTATAATATAAGTCTCCATCTTATCTTGAAGGTTTAGAGACATCTGTTCATTGTGCTGAATATTTTGTACTAGTGCTTTCCACTCAGAAATCTGAGGGGAAGTCTTCTGCAGCCACTTCTTAGTGATAGATTTGTAGGCCGAGGTTAAAAGTATTGACCATAGGTATATCTTTGTTTTATCTTTTACCTCTTCAGGGGGAATTCTCATTACCAAATTGATCTCCTTCAACGGGATTTGAATATTTAAAAACAGCTTAGTATGGTTTGTTACCTGTTGCCAAAAGGTTTGTATCTTTGGGCAATCCATAAAGATATGTTCATGGGAAGCCCTTGGTTCTCCACACTCCCTCCAATACTGAGATGTATTTCTGGGATTTCTCTGAGCCATTACTGAGGGTACCAGAAAGAACCTCGCCCTTACCTTCCAAGTGAATTCCCTCCAGATAGGGGAGGAAGTGGTAGTCCATGTTCCCCTCCATATCTTAATCCAATCCTTGGAAGATATTGGGTGTGTCAGCTCTTGTTCCCATCCAGACTGGACCAACACCATTGCATGGGAGTTTAATAATATTAGAGACTTATATATTATAGATATCGCTTTTTCACCATGAGATGAGGTCCATATTTGCCTATGGGGGTATTATCGTCTTCTAATCTAAAGCCTCTCTCATTGGTCCTAATTTGAGTTAAAATATAGTCTTTTATCTGATAATAGTGTATCCTATCTCCCTCAGACCAACCAAAGACCCTCTGGGTTTCCTCAAAGCTTAGAATCTCCCCTCCTTTTAGAACCTGCCATGGTGCTTCTAGTCCTTTCTTAATTTGCTTTTTGTACCATTGATTGTCATTTAGCAGAGTCAGGGCAAACCATTTGTATTTCCAGAAGTGTTATGTGTAAAGTTTACTCTTTGTCCCTAGTTGCCACCCTGTCAGGATGGCCACAATCACTCTAGGGACTATTTGAATAGCCTTTCTAAGGTGGGACTTAGAAAACAAGCAGGCCAGGAGTGGTAGTGGGGAAGGCCTTGCAAGGTCTATTTGTTTCCACTTTGCCTGGTATGATTTAGTTCCCCATAAAAGTGCTAGTCGCATCTGCGCTGCAATCCAGTAGTTTTGAAGTGAAGGAAGGGCTATCCTGCCTAGCTCTTTAGGTAGGGTTAGTTTATAAAAGCCTACCCTTGGCTTTCCTTTGGTCCACTGATAAGCATTCAGTATCCTTTGCCAGGAGAGAAGCTCCTTAGGGGTTAAGGCACACAGAACACATTGGAATAGATATGGGAATCTAGGTAATTCGTTAATTTTGAGAGATAGGGTCCTAGTATAAAAGGAGGATGGCAAGAGTGACCATCTACTTAAATCTTGTTTGATATTTGTAATTAGGGGGTAGTAATTCTTGGTGAATAGCCCATCTGGATCTTTAGTGATTTGTATTCCCAAATAGGTCATGCTTTCAGCATCCCATTTAATGAGATAACATTTCCTAAGGGAGGGACGAGGTTCATATTTAAATGTTAGGGCCTCTGATTTATTTATATTAAGTGTAAATCCAGAGAGTTTGGAAAATTCTTGTACCTTCCTAAAAAGGGCCTCAACCGATATACTTGGGTTAGCTAGGTAGAGCAAAATATCATCAGCAAAGAGTGCCAGTTTTTGTTCTCCTCCTGCCAATTGTATTCCTTGGATGTCTGGGGCTTGCCGTATACTTTGAGCTAGAGGTTCAATATAACAAGCAAATAGGAGAGGAGATAGAGGGCAGCCCTGTCTAGTTCCTCTACATAGAGAACATTTTTCTGATATGTGGCCATTTGTTCTAATATAACCTATGGGATTATTGTAAAATTTAAAGATAGTGTCTACAAATTGGGGTGGGAAACCAAATTTTAATAAAGTTCCTCTTAAAAATTTCCATGAGACCACATCGAAAGCCTTCTCTGCATCTAATCCTAATAGAACCGATGGAGTTTCACCTTCCCAGATATGTTCTATAACATAGACCGAACGTCTGACGTTATCCTGGGCTTGATGGCCTGGTATGAAGCCACATTGGTCCATGTTTATTATGGTTGGGAAAAATTGAACTAAGCGCTTTGCAAGTATAGAGGCCAGTATCTTGTAGTCTGTGTTTAAAATAGATATAGGTTGGTACGAGGAACAGTATGTATGATCCTTCCTGACTTTGGGTATAACCGAGACGATCGCCTCATTCCAGGAAGGAGGGATTTCTCCCTCTTGTGAAGTCACAGAGGATAATACCCGCCCCAACACAGGGACCAGCGTCTTAATAAAGACCTTGTAAAATTCCCTCGGTAACCCATCAGAGCCTGGGCATTTACCTGTTTTTAAATTTCCGATTGCTGAAGCTATCTCTGTAAGCAAAATTGGGGCCGTTAATAGTTCACTCTGCTTCTGTGTCAGTGTTGGAAGATCTAGGGGGGCTAAGAAGTGTTGAATTCCCTCCTCAGTGGGGGTAACTCCTTCTGCATAAAGTGCAGAATAGTAATGGTGGAAAGCCTCTGATATTGTATGGATACTATTCTTAAGATCCTTCATTGCTGGGTGTCTTATTTTCAGGATAGAAGATTTAGCTTTCCGGGTTCGCAGTTGAGCTGCTATCATTCTCGTGAATCTAGGACCTCCATCGTAATATCTGTGATGGAGGTATATCAATTTTTGCTCTATGGCATAATCTAAAATGGTATTTAACTGCTTTCTAAGAGATGTAAGTTCTCAAGATCGGGTTTTACAATGTTTAGCTCTTTGCATTTCTTCTAATGCCCCTATCTTTGTTTCAAGTGAGAGTCTATATGACTCCCTCTGCCGTTTCTTATGGGTAGTTATTGCTATAAA
Organism: Neoceratodus forsteri; assembly: GCA_016271365.2. NCBI lineage: Eukaryota > Metazoa > Chordata > Ceratodontiformes > Ceratodontidae > Neoceratodus > Neoceratodus forsteri. Next base: position 1,256,124,519 of record CM028131.1, read on the forward strand.
TTTACCTCTCACCACCACTTTAACTGTATCCCAGATCATGGCCATGGTAACATCTTGTGTATCATTATCTAATAATGCCTGGGTTATAGTGTTTTTGATCATTTCCTGTATCTCTTTGTCCCTAAGTAGTGCTAAATTAAGCCTCCAAAACGTTCTTTTACATGCTTCTTGTGAGAGCAGTTTGCAGAAAATGGGTGCATGATCTGAGAGGGTGAAATCTCCTTGCCAAGCCTGCTGTATGGACATTAAATGTTCTCTCTGAGTCATCAGAAAGTCAAGGCAGGAGTAGGTTTCATGGGCCTGGGAGTAAAAAGTATGTCTGGGTGCCAGGCCATGCAGAAATCTCCAAATGTCCTCATAGCCCATTTCCTTCAACAACATTCTAACTTCCCTGCTTATTTTATTTGAATGACCTTGAGAGGGATTGCCCCCCCCGAAATATCAAGGTTTAAATCCCCTCCTCATATTAATCTACCCTCTTCCCAGCCCGCTAGTTGGGTAAAGAGATTTCTATGTACCAAAAATTCTGTTGCTGGGGGTATATAAATCGAGGTTAGCGTGGTCATCTGACCCTCTAAGAGGCCCTTTAAAAACATGAACCTTCCTTATCCATAATTTTATCCTTGATCTCAAATGGAGTTCCCTGTTTCAGCATTATAGCAGTTCCTCGTCATCTGCCCCCCTTATATGAGGAGGCCACCACCTGGGAGAAGCCCAGTTTTTCAAATTTTCCATGTTCACTTTGTGTGTGAGATGTGTCTCCTGCAGTAATAAAATGTTAACCCCTTGTCTTCTCATTAATTGGAGAATTTTACTTCTCTTGATGGGATTGGTGATGCCGTGCACATTGTACGTGCATATTATGTAGGGTTGAGCCATCTTAAGTCCAATCGTAAGCTTCAGGACTACCCTTCACCCTCAGGTATTGGTCTTTCACCCACGGTGGCGGCTCCCTCTCCATCAAAACTGTGTCTGTATACCAACCTGTTATATTGCCCATTATCTTCAATCGTGCTGCTATGCCACATCTGAAAATGCTCTCTAACTTCATTTTAAACAATAATATAACCTTCAACATTAGTTAAACTTCCAAGGTAGGGGGCTAAGTTACCTCACTAGCCCCCTTTGTTCTCCTCTGTTTAAGGAGAACGAGGAGGAATTACTGCCCCTCCATTGCCGGAAGACCTCCTCCAGAGCCTCAATGTTGTAGGGCTCCTTTTGGTAAAGTTACCGTATAGGTTACTAATACCTTAGCATGTCCCGAACCCAGCTGACCATTAAATTAAATTTAACCTTGCATTAGTACTTAAGAGGCTTACAGGGATCCATTCAGTTGGCTCAGTAGTATTTTCCTACTTCTGTTCTTTAATGGGTAATGTCCCGGGTCATTGTTTTGCATGACCGAGTGGCCTTATTATTGTTTAATATATTCTCCCACCCCTCCAGGCTGAGGTCCCTTTCAGTTTTGTCCAAGCCCATTCAAATAAACTAAAATACTCTTTAACAAACTTTCAAAATGGAATCAGGCTGTTCATATTTTAATACATTTCAACGTTTTTTAAAGTAATATACAGTGCCTTTAAGGGCTTTAGTGTCTTATGTGATCTGAGATCTAGTAGATTTGCCCCTCCATCCCTCTGCAAGCTCTTGCTCTTGCTTAGGCATCAATATTAAACACATGGAGGTAAATCCCTTAATTCGAATGTCAGTTTGTACTCATCATTGGGGCAAACCGCTCTGCCAGGTGTTTCAGTCGCTCAAATGAATTATGTTCTTCAATTCTGCAATTTTTCAAGTTGTGGATTCATTCTGCTGTGTTCTTCCTTTGAGAATCTTCTGAATTCTGCACATCACGTCGACGTGTGTTCCACCTTTAGGTCCCGCTATCTTCCTGCCACTGGTGCATTGCTTGAAAAGTCCCCGACTGCCTATTTCTTGGTTCCTAGATTCACTCACTGAGATATTCTTCTCCTTCAGAGCCTCAATAGCCTCTTCTGCCATGGAGTATATCTTTACTCCCTCTTCCCAAAAGATTCTCAACCTTGCAGGATAAGGTGTATGGAATCGTATCGATTTCTCTCTTAAGGCTTTCATAATCAGTAAGTACCTAGCCCTTTGGATCTGAACTTCTTGGGGATAATCATGGTCCAAGTAAAGTCTATATCTAAGGTATTTAAGCTCTTTTTTACTCCATGTGTGCCTCAGTAACTCTTCCTTGGCTCTGAAGGAGTTCATCTTAAAAACTATGGAGCGTGGGCATGCTGCTGGGTCAGTAGACTTTCTCTGCAGTGACCTATGTGCTCTCTTGATGTGAAAGTTCAGGGTTTGAGGGAGGTCGAGGATGTCTCTCAGCAGGTTCTCTAAAAAGGGTGCTATTGGGACTGTCTCTGTGTCCTCCGGCAGACCATATAGGAGCAAATTGTCCCGCTGGGAGCAGCCTTCTAAGTCCAGGCATTTAGCATGCAGGCTTTCTGTCTCCTGTACAAGGCCCTGGACTATTGTGGCTAGTTGCATTACCGTGCCCTCCATTTCCGACACTCTCTCCTCTATCTGCCCAATGCAATTCTCAAAAGTGGCAAGCTGAGCCTGCATGGTCCCGAAACTCCTGCTTGTTCTCTTTTCTGGACTCAGTTATCTCATGTAGGAGCCTCTCGAACCTCGATCTTGATAGTTGTTTGTTCTCTCCGTCAGTGTCATAATCGAGTGACTGGGGACCAGTCGGGAAGGATGGCCTACTTGATGGGCCCATTTTTAATCTGCTGGAATCCTTTAAATTTGCCTTCGGCTCAGCATGATTTTTGCCTCTATTAGTAATCTGTAGTGCTCCCCCCCCTGTGCTTTTCAACATCTTTTAGCTTGTAAATCGCAGTTTCAGGAGGAATTTTAGGCAGCTGGGCCAAGAGCCTCATGAATTAGGCTTGTTGCTTCTCCGTGATGTCACTGGAAGTCTGCCGCAAATTTCTAACTGCAAACTGAACCCCCCTCAAACAAGTGGATACTTTCAAATACCTAGGGATCACACTTGACCCGGCCCTCAACTTTAAACAACATATTCTCCTTCTATCCACTGCCCTAAACTCTAGACTAGGCGTACTTTATCGGTACAAACACTGCCTCACCCCCGAGGCTCTACATCTCACCATTAACTCTTCTGTCCTCTCTCTACTAGACTATGGCATTCTAATCTACAGTGCTGCTCCCACCTCTGCCCTCAATAGACTTTAGCTCATACTAAAAAAGGCCTCCTGACCCATACTTGGATGTGATCACTCCACTCACACCTACTCCCTCTACAGAGCCACTAACTGGCAAAGCTTAGAAAACAGAATCAAGTACCACACCTGCTTAATGACCAAAAAGATAACCCTAGGCCTCACCCCTACTACCCTAAGCAAAGTCATTCTCCCAGAACCCCCTGTCAGAATCACACGTAACTCAAACAAACCATTACTAAGGGTACCCCTTTGTCGGACTGCCAAATTCCAAAGAACTCTCAGTTACAATGCCCCATCCTGGACCAACGCACTCCCCACTCTAATATCCAATGAAATAAGATTAGGCCCTTTTAAATCTAGTCTACACAATCACCTCCAGGCCTCCAGTCTATGTGACTGTCCCTAGACCAGCCTCTAATCAGGCTCCAGACCCAATTTCCACTGAATCTTTGTCTTGACAAGCAGCCTCTCGCCTACCTTGGACTGTGCTAAACTTCTGTAATCCATGATGTCCTTGTCTTATATTTCACTTTTTTTGTATCTAGTGTGTATCTCAATGCGATGTTATGTAATACACAGCAACCTGTATGTTCTGGTACCCCTGTACCTCACTATGTATATCATGGAACCATTGTAATCTCACTGTGATGTAATGTAATCCACAGCAACCTGTATGTTCTGTTACCCCTGTACCTCACTATGTATGACGTGGAACCTTTGTAAATGAGTCTTTGACTTGAAGGTCTTTCTGATTATTGCAAATAAATAAAAAAAAATTTAAAAAAATTAAAAAAAAAAGGCTCGAGAATAAAAAGCAATTTACAAAGCCTAGAAATGTCTGCTCAAACTATTGAAGAACATGAACAAAATCTGAGCATAGAGAATGGCTTTAGCAACCAAGAAAGTAACCGATACTACACTCTAAGTGAAATAGATGAGGAATGCTGACTGCTGAAAGATAATAAGCTTGAGCCTTATCAAAATATTAGTATGCTCTGTTGGAATATTGATGGGGTTGCCGGTAAGTTAAAAGACACGGGATTGGTAAAATTTCTCTCAGAATTCCAGATAGTTATGCTACAAGAAACTTGGGCCTGTTCCCCAAATGACTGTTACCTTGAGGGGTTTCAAAATTGGCATATTCCTGTGAAAAAAGACCTCCAAATATGGAAGAGTTTCGGGTGGGATTTGTACCTTTTTACAATGATGTCCTGATTTAAATGCTAGATGCATATGGAGTGATAATATGCATTAGATATTAGTTATTGAGTTGTCCTATAAAAACAAGGTTACATGTTTGCTAATTAATGTTTATTTTCCCCCTGATACTATTGGCTCTCTCATTGTAAGATGCATAGACAAATTTAAAAACATAATTCAGCAACTACAAACTCTCTGCCCAGGTACAATGATATTGATAGGAGGGGATCGTAATGCATGTGTGGGGACCACTCCTGAAGACTCATGTAGAAACTGGAACCTGGATGACATACTACAAATTCCAATCAGAAACTCCACAGATAAAAGAATAAATAAACAAGGAGAGTATTTTCTGGATACTTTAAATAATTTGAATCTGCACATCTTGAATGGGAGGTGCTAAGAGGATAAGGAGGGCAAGTGTACCTATGTGTATAAAAACATAACTAGCGTGCTGGATTATATCATTACAGATGTTTTTTCATACAAGCATGTCCTAACGTTTGAGGTAATAAATAACTGAGATAGTGATCACTGCCCAGTAAAAGTAAGTCAAAATATCACTATGGGTGTTTTTATGGAAACCGTAACTCAAAGAAAGATCGCTGATAATAATATGTTAAAACATAACAGCAAAAGAATTAAATGGTCCAGAATGAATGTGGTGTGTATAAAAGTATTCTAGTTCTACAAAAGATAAAGGAAGCTAAACAAATGAGTATGGATATATTTATTTCAAGTTTAGAAACTGATGGTACATCCACGCAGAATCAGTTAAACCATTCTAGGTATCAGCAGATAGAACATCAGATGGTAAAAGAAATTAGAAAATCACCAGGAGAAAAAGAGCAACAATAATATTTTAAAGCTAAATGGTTTGATCAGGAAACCTATAGGAAAAGGAAACTAATATGACAAATAGGGAAAAGAATAATAAAGTATAGTGGTTATGAGGATTGTATGGTCTTAAGAAACCTGAATAAGGAATACAGAGCCTTGCCAACCTCCAAAAAAAGGAAATTTAGCTATAACCTATGGTGTTCTCTAGAAGTGGCAACAGAAAAAAAAGGATAACTGTGCATTTTGGAACATAGTGGCAAATGGCACAGGTGGAAATAGATATAATGTAGAAGCAGTAATCCCACCTGACATCTGGTAGAATAATTTAAAAAAATATTCTGTGGAAAACCAAATAGTAATAATGGAGCTAAAGCAGTAAGGAATAAAATAGAACCCCCAATGAATAATCTGAATGGAAAATGGTTACAAATGACAAAAGAGGAGGTTATACAAGCAATCTTAACACAAAAAATAAATAAGGCATGAGGGATTGATAAAACTGGTTCTGAATTATATCAAGCAGATCCAAACTTGTGGGCAGACATATTGGTACATCTTTTTGAAAATATAATGAAATATAAAATACTAGCCAAAAATTGGAATGTGAGGGTAGTTGTACCACTGCATAAAAAGGGCTTGGTGATGCTACCAGAAAATTATAGGCCTATAACCTTACTAAATATAAATTTAATCTTGAACAGAGTTATGTTTTGGATGGAAGATAGTAAGATTCTATCACAATTTCAAGCAGGATTCTGTAAAGGCCGCTCCACAACTGATCAAACATTTACTTTAAAATATATAATAGTAAATACATATCAATTAAAAAAAGGAAAATATACACTGCTTTCCTGGATATTAAGTCAACATTTGATTCTGTTAACCAAGATATTCTGTAGGAAATGCTGGAAAAAAAGAGTATGGAGGGACACCTACTCTTTATTACTAAACTTTTACATTCAGTCACCAAATTGGTTGTTAGATATAGCAAAGATGGAGCTATGACAGAGGAAATAAGTGCAATATCGGGGTAATACAGGGCTGCCTATTAGCACCCACTTTATTCAATTTATATATCGATGTAATGGTCTTCAGTCTAGATAAATCAACAATAGTAGTCTTTGGGGAAAGGAAAAAAATACCCAGTATGTAAAGTAAATGGAGTTAATATTTCTGAAGTAAGTGAATTTCAATATTTGGGTGTAACTTTTAGTAACAACTTGAAATGGAATAAGCATATAGAAAAAATCAAGGAAAATGCGGTTAATACATTAAATGGTATAAATCATTTTGCATACTCTGTAGCAAAAAAACTCATATATAGCACAATATTGTTGTCTTATAGCCAAAGAGAATTCCCAACTTTTATATGGGTCTGAAATTTGGGGCCTCTTTTGTAACTTTAAAGAGGTAGAACTGATACAAAATCAATATCAGAAAAGTTTGTTAGGAGTGCCAAGAGCAACTTTAAAAGCTGCAATATGTTCGGGAACAGACACAATTTCTTTATATGCTAGAGTAATGAAAAAATGTATTTCATATAGGAGAAAACTTAGCAAGGCACCCCAGGACAGTTTAATTTATAACTGTTGGATAGATGCAATATTAAGAACTGATCAAAATACACTAACCTGGTTTGGTAAATTAAATAATGAATTAAATCAAAGTGGCCTGTAATTCAATTATATTATGGTAAACACAGCAGACCTTGACAATTTTATGTCTCTCACAGTGCAAAGGATCTGGGATACTGCAAAACAAAAAGATATGTCTAGTCTAGGTTACTCCTGGAATTATAGCATACTTTAAAAGTAATTAAGTTGAATTTTAATGTGGAAAAACACCTACTGATGTGTAACAATGTATGACTTAGAAACGCTTTGACTAGACTGAGGTTGGGGATTTTTACAAAATGGAGGACTTCGGAATATGTAAGAAGTATGAGTCAGATCTGTCTGGGATGTAATGATGCACCATTGAGTACTGCACATTTGGTATTAGCATGTGAGGCTTTTTTGCAAGAGAGACAGAATATGATTATGGCAATGTTTAAGAACGTGCCTTATTTAGATAAAAATTAAAAACTAAAATTAATATTTAACACAGACATACCCAAACAGATCTATGCACTGGCAGGTTTTGCACATAAAATTGCAACAAAGTTAAATTGGAAGCTACAAATTATGTGAATATCAAAGTTAAAGAACTAAATTAGTAACCAATAATTTGTACATATTTCCGGATAGTGTCTTAGCACAAAATGTTAAAATACATGTATATTGACTGCCTGGATAAAATAACTGTATGGGTATGTGTGATTTTAAAGATTTGTTTTGGAAACTATTTGTATGTAACAAATGCCATTTTAAACGTACTGGAACTGAACTGAAAAATCAATACAATGCTAGAGGTCAGGGTAAGCAATTTATGGCAATATGGGAGCCGTTGAGCAAAACCATAGAGACCAATATCTTGCCAGTGTAATTGTTAGTACTCTGGACTGCATTGAAGGAGAGCATAGCTTTGCTCAGTCTTTCCTAATTAGATGACTAGTTTATAAAGCTTAAGAATTATATATATATATATATATATATATATATATAGTGCATACTACAGTTAAGTTGATTGGTAACAAGGTAGATTGTGGCATCCCTGGTAGCATTATTGGCAGCAGAAGCACTGTTGATTGATGTGGCAGTAAGGTGGTAGCAGTCCTTTTGTTATGCGGTATGTAGCATGGCTTTGAGGGTGGGATGCGGCAGTTCTTGTGTTATTTAATTAAATGAGGTTTACTTTTCAAAACAGGTAAAAGCACCAGGTGACGCTCTTCCACAGACAGTTTACCTGCCACATTCTGATTTTCCAGCGGGTGTCTCAGGAGTCTATATTGTGTTCCCACACACTACTGCTGATCTGTATGCCACTATTGATATTTGTTTTTCAAATATTTTATTTAGGATTTACGATTTTGTATGGCTCAATGCTAAGAGCATTGCAGAATTGTACACCAGTTTCTTACCTTGTGGGTAACTGTCCTCAGTATCTAATTTTCAGACAGATCATTTGTACTGTAACAGTTCAGCAGATGTGGAAATAAAAATGCCACCCATTTAAAAATGCAGCTCTAGATCAGTCAGAAAAAAATAATAAAGAAGCATGTGTAGTTTAAAATAGAAGGAGTTCAGTTTGGCAAATAAATGAATACATTTGCTGCGATCCTTCGCTTGCACTAAAGGGAAGGTAGTCTGCACAATAGTTGCTGTATAATAAGCCAGTATAACCTGCCCTTGTTTTTGCATGACACACGCTTGCCCTTCCAATTTCAGTAATAAAAAAATATCTGCCAGCAGCTACCTGAAGATGCACTACAATGTGTTACTTACAACAGTGCTGTACAAAATTGTATATTGTGATGGTTCCTGGTTTCAGTGTGGCAAGTGAAGTGTGCTGTATCCATTCTCAGCTTCAGGGTACTTCTCTGTCATCTTTTTGAATTACTGTCTGCTAAGTCACATGTGCTCTAAATTGTAATAGGAGTGCAGTTCTCATTTGCCATTTATCTAATTTTGTTTGCTTGTTTGTTTGCTTTGTCATTTGCTAATATGCAATCTGTTTTTTCAACTTTTATTATCCGGTCACAAGAACTGCAGTTTTTTTAGATTGACATACTGTAGGTTATGCAATGCTCCTTGACATGATGTGATTTTGGATAATGTGAGTTTGTGATTTTTGTGCACACTGCAGCTGGTTCTTTTGGATAGTTTACAACCCTTGTGAAGTTTCTAGCAGATTTTTGTGGCACACTCAGCCTCTGTAGCCACTGGCGTCTATAGGGATTCGGGGTCCCAGTGCTCAGTACTCATGTCACAGTTCTGTCATCATAATAGATGGATCCACCAATGTATCTTGGTTATTCTCAACCACTGTGCAAAAATATGTAATGTGGGGCCAGATATTCAAAGCTTTGTGTGGTGCACAAACCATTTGCGTGGGAGTAGCATGGGATTAGCACCGGTCTGCCATATTCAAAAGGCCAAATAGCGCATGCAAACTGCATTAGTGCTGGTCAAACCATAATTATATGCAAGGAGAAAAGTAAAAATGAATACAGGCGCTATGAGATATTCAGCGACTAGCACCACGCTATGGTGTTCAGTGTGACATAGTGCGGCCCTTAGCGTGGTACAAATTACAGCCTAAAAAGGCTGATCTTAACCCTCGGCAAACAGCTTTGCATGACATTGGTGCTTTACGCGGTGTTAGCATGGGGTTAGCACAGCTTGTGCGACCCTAACATATGAATATGACACTTAGAAAATGCCAGACATGGAGGACACATGCTGCTCATTGATGGCACCACCATGATGCCAACAGCTGCCACCAGTCCCAGCCAAGCACAGACAGTAAGTGGTGATCCGACCCACAGGGGATATCATGGTAGTGAGGCCATACAGCACACACCTGCAGACCATACATCTATGGTGACCAACAGATGCCAGCACACACATGAAGCACTGTGGGCATGGTGGCAACTGAGGGGAGGGTGTACGGGTGGCCAGACCTCACCACAGCCCAAGTGTGGCCACAAGGCTGGGACACATCATGAGTGCACATGGGCAAGTAGTGGGAATACCCCACCACCTGTGTGCCTGTTGGATCTTACATGCCCCCCCAGTCACATACCGGACAACTGTACAGATGCCGCAGCACACACAGCTGGCCATGTATATGTCACTGTGAGCCTCCCTCGCCACAGGTGCAGCATCTGTGGAGCACACAACTGTGAAATAGTACTGTCCACTGTCACCTGCAAGCTGGGCCTGTCACTGTGTACAGTGCAGTGGTCATCACTGCCCTACATACCATAGGCATTGCTGTGTCCCTCACACTACTGGCCCCCTTGCTACTGTAATGTCTGCTCTGCACCGTAGCATGGCCTATAGTGTGACAGTTGCATGCAGCACCACCACCGTCTGTGCCTGTGCTGTGTTGACCCCTGGAGCATACAATGCTATGCTGTACTGCATACATGTAGCCTGCAGCAACTATCATGCACTGTCAGACTGACCTACAGGTGGAGCTGTGGCCAGCCCTGGCCAGACCCTGTACTTCCAGACTGACCTATAGGTGGAGCTGTTGGACCCTGCTGTAATGCTGGGTGAACTGCATGCAAATCAGGGAATAATGAGATGCTAATTTGGCTGTTTGCCCAGAAACTACCTAAGTTGGCTCATTTGCTCATTTGCATGTCAGTTTTGAATATGGCAATTTTTTTGCGCTGGGCAAATGTGTTTGCATGGGGCAAACACCTTAGCTCTGCACTGAAGCTGCGCTAACGTGTTAGCATGACACTAATGGTTCAGGGAATATTATACAGTTTTGACCACTGTTCTTTCACATCTGCTGCTGCCTGCAGCTGTACAGGGTCCATGCATTTGCTGGCACACACATTGGCCACATAGTTCATCTCTACCTGCCCTCACATCACTATGCACTGTGTTGGTGTTGTGGGTTGCACATCCTGGTTGCTATATTCAGTGCTGTCTTATTCCAGGGCTATGTTTGCCCTGCACTCCCAGCCTAGTTTGCATGATCTCATTCCCATGCTATATTCAGAGGCTGTTTGCCCTGGGGTATTCCTTTTGAATATAACATGCTTTGTGCTCTTGGCTAAGTTTGCCCACCAGGCAGTGTCAACTTAGCCCAGGGGCAAAGTTTTGAATATCTGGCCCGTGGTGTCTATGTTAGTGAGTCTGAAGTACTGGACCTCTGTGAAGTGCGAAGATCCATGAAGTGATTTAGCAGCTGATTGCAACTGGTCTAGTAGTGAGGACTGTAGTGTTTTTGTTTAAATGTTCTTCATGACTCATAAGCAGGCTTAGTGTCAACAGGAATTTCAATGAAGCAAAAAGAGGTTGCAAATAGCCACTGGCAACATACACACTAAATCATTATCTCTTCACAGACACACACACGCACACACACACACACACACACACACCATAGTGCCATTTTGACAACAGCTTTCCATTACCTGTCAGTCCATTCCCGCCACCCCAAAAAAAACACAGCTGTTTACCTTGCAATTCACAAACAAGAACATAAAGGACCACTACATAATCATACAGTTGTTACACACAGAGAGGGATTCTAAGAGAAATTGGAGAAAAAACATTGTGAGGTCAAGAATAAATTTCACAGTGGACATGACCGGAAAACTCCATATGGACAGTACACTACCACATAGTGTAACACAAGCGTGTACTCATTTGTACATGTGTAACCCCTAGGTGGGGCTATCCCAAGGGCTACTATCCCTCCCTGCTTGGCTAGTTGCAGGCTAAGGGACCTAGGTAATGAAACGGGTGCCTCCACTTGGAGGTCAGGGTTGTTAGTGGTCAAGCTAACCAGGGCACAGCCCTCTGGGACACTGTAACCCCCATCTTTCCCTTCTAGTGGCCTGAACAATATACAATAATTACTTTCACAATGACCCTTATTCACCAGGCAATTACCCACACTGTTTGCACTTACCACCAGGGCTGGTTCCTCTAGCCTGACCCTGGGGACCCCCTGTAAAACAGGGTTAAGCACGGCAAATAGCAACAGTACAATACGTTTGGCACAAACTGGAACCACAGTCAGGTTAAATGCAAACAAAGTTAAATCTGATTTATTCAGGGGACTTAAACAAGGGGGGGGGGCGTAATCAGGTTGATTTGCTTAAAAGCTATATTAATACCAGTTGGTGGTGCTGAAGGTTGAGACACTGGATGCCACACCTCGCTTCATGCCGGTGACCCAGGCTCGGGAACGAGCCTGGGTTGTTGGGTGACAGCAGGGGAGGACTAGGATTGAGCATCCGACGACTGCTCTCCTAGTCCTGGGGAGAAAGGGTGGCTGCATACTGCACTCTGCTGGCCTTGGGGATGTCCAGAGGTACTGCAGCTCTGCGGGTGCTGGTGGGGGAAAGCACGGCAGACGTTTACATGCTGGTGCACTGTCATCCTTGCACATCCATGCTTCCATTGGGGAAAAACATAAGTGGGGAAAAAGCAGCACAAGTCCATGGCAGCTTGATAGCCTCAGTTTCACTGGCCGACAATGTCCGGAAGGCATGGGCCGGTAATGGTTTCCTTGCTGGGTGCAGGGGCTATGGGGGGCCCCTTTCACAGGTGTAGCTGCATCTGCCAGCTGGGCATGTAGTGCTTCAGGGTTGGCTGTGGAACGGAGGAGCGGTGGCTGGATGTAGAGCAGGACTGTGGCTGCAGGTGGGAAAAAGTGTTAAATAAAAAAAAAGCTATATTAATCAGTCAGTTATGCATGCAGTTCAGAGTCCCTACACAGTCACACACTCTGGGTACCCAGGTAGGAAAATGGTGGGATGGCCAGGAACATTGCAGCTGGTTGGGGCCCTGTGATGGAAGAAAGCAACATGCACAACCCACACTATTTGTAATCCAGAGCCGGAGGGCTCAGTTCATGAAAGAAAAGGCAGCAAGACAATCAGATTCAGCTGTTGTTGCAGGGAGCTACCCTGATGTTTACTCATGATACCCAATACTGGACACAGGCAAGATGAAATTGAGACTGCAGACTGTTGAGCTGGAGTGCCTGGAGAAGTAGGGCCCACACAAATCTCCGAGGCATCGTTCCTGTTCAAGGCATTGAGCAGAGGGCTGATCCCCAGGCCGGTCTCTCATCAAAGACTTTCTCTGCGTCACAGGTATTCTGGCTGGGCCAGTGTAGCAGGGCCCAGGCAAGCAGAAATGGATACAGATTCAGTCCATGGAGCTGGATACAGCCTTCAGCAAGCAAAACACAGTCCAGACACACAGTGGGGAACCAAATCATGACCCACTATAAGCACTCAGCGCATTCACATGTAAGGAAATTCCACTGTACCAGGCAAATGGCTCTCTGGTCACAATTACAGAGTCTCTGCACAATCTGGAAGTTCAGAGGTAGCTGGAAGTCCTGACAGACCGATCCCATTCGGCAAATCTTTGGTCTTCTTTAGGTTAAAGCCTGGTCACAATTCAGTGGCTTAATTTGCTCTCCAAATTCAGATTCAGTCTGAAAAAAGCACAAGTTCCCTTGTAGGGACAGCAGGCAGGCATACAGGCCAGAAACTCAGAGCCTTTCTACAGTTCTCCTGCCGTGAATCCACTACTGTGTGCTGCTCAAACTACATCTCGAGCTGTTACTTATTCACTTCCCAACTCCAATCTAACTGAAACTGCAAGCAGTGTGGGACTTTCCCCAAGATCCAAAAGGTTCGGTTGGCTGATCTGTCTGTCATTAACAACAAGGGCTCCCCTGCCAGGTTATTTTAGGTGCCAAAAGCCCAAAACTACAATTCCTACAAGTTTTGGCCTCACCAAGTCCCTGTAGGCAGGCTCCATTTTAGAGTCCCAAATGTAATGATTGGCCCATTCTGGCAGTCCCGGACCAAGATGATGGAAAGAAACAGAACTGTCCATGCTGCAAAGAAAGCAGGTTAGAACAAACTGCAATATTATTACTACTCTAACAAATGTTCAGCAAACAAAAACATCTTCTAACAGAGCTCCCTCTCAGATTAATTATGACTGCAATCTAGGTAGCTCTTAAAGAGACAGTGCACAGAGGATATACAGGCACTCTCTGGCAATACATTTAAACTGCTAAAATGCAGGACACCAGCTTGGCAGTGAGCATTTACGCAAGTTCAAGGAAGACTTTTTGGGAATCCCCATTTGTAGGGGGTTACACCCTTCCCTGCCTGGAGAAAACTTGGCGTCCACATCAAGTCTGTACCATCACAATATCAAAAATGCAATATAAATGAGACGTGTGCATCATTAGCTTGTTACATCACTATATCTTTCAATATACTTCGCATTACTACATCTATATTGACAATACTTATGCATGTTTCATACAGGTAATGCTGATTCCACTATGATTAACACATTAGCAACATCACAATACTACTTCAGGTAATTACCTCCTGTACATTAAACAATGTAGGAGGGGATCCTTCCCTATCACCTAACTTTGGGGCTGGATGGGGCAGGGGCACCATACTGAGAAGGAAGAACAATCAACCTGGAATTGGCCATTAAGCTCAGTTTGGGTAGTGAGCTCTGAGAAATATAAACATCTTTGTGAACCACATTGAGAGGCAAATCCACTGGCCTCCCAGGAGAATCATAACTGAAGCACAATACCGGCTTGACAGCTTGGACAGCCTTTCTGGGGGGAACAGACACAGTCTCTGTACTTTCAGCACCAACTTTGGAGCTTTCATCATTCCTGAGGGGTGCCTCTGCATGGATGGGAATGTCCAAACTGGGAGCACTGTCAGCTCCTTGCTCTGTAGGCTCTGTTTCCACAACACTCTGCTCATTTAGAGAAGGTTCTGGCTCAATTAGGCTTTTTGGAACTGAAGGATAGCTGTCAGCATGCTCATATTGTTGTTCAAGTTCTGGTGTGTCATCAGAAAGACTCAGACCATCAGCCCCTTCTTCAGGCAAGTCACACAGTTCCACTAAACACAGGGAGTCTGCAGCCTCAGACGTGATACTTTGCACTCCACTTTCAGGGAGCATTGGCTCCAAGGATGAAGCTGGGGGGGGGAGTTAGGCAGTCCAGAAGGCCCAGCTTCATCCCTATGATTCTGCATAGGATTTCCATGAAACAACTGACTCAGTTCATAGGAGGGATAATAGGCATTACCATAGTCACTTTCATCAGAGGTAGACTGACAGTCACTATCATTCTGGGTCTGCTGTGGGAGAAATGTTAAATCTGTAACTACTGGGATAGGTTGACTCTGTCTCTTTTTTGCAGCAGCATGAGTCACCAGCCCAGGGGAGGCAATATCTGCTGGCTCAGCTTCAATAATAACTTTGCTGATAGGCAGCAAGTGGTTATGTTGCATGGTCTTGACAGGTTTGGAGTTATTCTCTTGGTGTACCTTGTACACTGGTAGATCATCCAACTTTCCAACTACTACATGAGGAAGATGGTACCACCTATCAGCAATTTTGTGCTTGCCATGTAGTCCCAAATTGCATAACAACACACAGTCTCCGGGCTGTAGCTCTTGAGCCTTTACTTTCTTATCGTGCCTCTCTTTGTTGGCAAGATTTCTCTTGGGAGCCATTGTCTGGGCCAGTTGATATGCATGGTTCAATTGAGCTTTCAGTTTCTGTACATACAGTACTGCAGGTAGTTTTTGGCTTGGACCCCATCTGGAGAGACCCCAAAGCAGACATTAACTGGCAGTCAGGCCTCCCTCCTGAACATGAGGAGGTAGGGGAGAACCAGTAACATCATTTTGGTGCAATTGTATGTGTGGCCCTTAGGAATTGCTAATCAAGCACAGCTCCACTTATGCTTGTCTTTTGGATGGAGGGTGCCCAACATGTCTAGAGGGGTGCAGTTAAAATGTTCTGGTTGAGGGTCCCCCTGCGGGTGATAAGGAGTGGTTCTTCCACACCCCCCACAGAGACAGCATTTATTTGATTAGCCTACTTTCAAAGTCTCTGCCTTGGTCAGAGTGGATCCGCTGGAGGGCACCATAGTGGATGAAGATTTTTTCCACTAGCACCTTGGCCACGATAAAGGCTTTTTGATCTTTTGTTGGAAAAGCTTGTGCATACCATGTGAAATGATCCATAACCACTAACACATTGCCAATATTCTATTGATCAGGTTCTAAGCATAAAAAATCTGTGCAGACCAGTTCCATGGGGGGCGCTGGTAGTGATATTGACAAGGGGGGTAGCCTTCTGAGGCAGAGCTTTTCTTTGGAGGCAATGACTACAGGTCTTTACATCATGCTCAACATCGGCCCTCATCTTGGGCCAGTAGATTCGGGATTGTACCAGGTAGAGAGTCCTGTCAATTCCGAGGTACCCCATGCGATTGTGGAGGGACCTCAGTACCAAGTGTTTAAAGGCCGTGGCCAGGACCAATTGTTGCTTGTCTACTTGACCACTATGATCCACTGCCTCTCTGTATAACAGCTGATTGAGTAACTTCAACCTGAGGCCTTCTTTAAACAATAGGATAGTTTGCAAGTCAGGGGAATGCAACTTAGACACATCTTTCCCCACATGCAGAGCATCAAGTGCAGGTTGAATCATAGGATCTTGGGATTGAGCCCACTGAATACTGTCATTGTCAAGTTGAGGTAGTGCACTAATATCTAGAGCAGAGAAATGGCAATAGGCAGCCGGTATGCAGGTATCAGGAAGGCCCAAGCAATCTACTAGATAGTCCACTGTGTCCGCAGACATCTGTTCATCTCTGTCAAACTTTTGGCACAATGCTCGGATGTCAGGTTCAGACAGCCTGACCTAATAACTCTTGGAAACGAGCCTTTTGACAGGGCATCAGCATCAATATGGTTCAGTCCCAGTCTATATTCAACAGCATAATTGTAGGTTGATAAGGCAGAGAGTCACTGGTGCCCAGTGGCATCTAACTTAGCTGAAGTCTGTACATAGGTCAATGGGTTTTCGTCAGTCTTCGCCAATATCTTTGTCGCATAGAGGTACTCATGAAACTGATCAAAGATGGCCCATTTTAGGGCAAGGAACTCCAGCTTGTGCACAGGATACAGTAGCTTCACTCCGACAGGGTCAGACTCCTGTTGGTGATAGTGAACAGTCTCAAACCACCCTCATGGTATTGATACAGCACAGCTCTTAGGCTCTGCAGACTAGCATCTGTATGCAGCACATAGGGCTTGGTAGGGTCAGCATAGGTGAGGATGGGGGCATGAGTGAGCTGGTATATGACTTTGTGGAAGGCTGCTTCACATTCAGGTGTCCAGTGGGGCCCAAAAGGTTCACCTGTGTGGAAATAAACTTTCTCTGGTTCTTTGACAGCCCTTTTCTTGTATTTACGGTTGGTAGGGGGATAACCATGGGCAACATTCAGTAGTGGGCAAATCACCTTTGAATAGTCTTTTATGAACCTACAGTAGTAGCCACAGAACCCCAGAAAATGATGTAGTTCTTTTAAGTTATGGGGCTGGGGCCATGTAGTCAGTGACTCAACCTTACTGGGACCATTCTCTATTCTTTCTGCAGATACTATGTGCTCCACATACTTCATGTAGGTTTGAAAAAACTGGCACTTGTCGATGGACAGATTGAGGCTGAAGTCTTCCAATTGATCCAGCACTTTACACAGTCGGGTCTCATGCTCCTCTGATGTGTATCTGAACACAATGACATCATCTAGGTACACTAGACATTCCAGCAAGTTCATAGCTCCCTCTGCACATTCCATCAGTCACTGGAAGATGGCCGGGGCACCCAAAATCCCATGTGGCATTCTCAGAAATTTGTACGGAGCAAAGGGCAGATGAAACTGTTTTCTCAGGTCCTCCAGGGCCATCCCGGAATCTGGTAATATCCACTGTGAAGATCAGAAGCAAATAAGTCTGGGGTCACGCTCTCCTTTTGGCCAGAGTACTTGTTACTGGGTAACACTGCAGTCTCTGCACAGTGTACTATAGCTAGAGTGCACCCTCTGTTCACCCAGACCTCCCAGTCTGATATATTTCAAATCTGGACCGTCACTCATCATGCATAGGCATGGGCATGGGCATGGGCAGGCAAGATGCTGGGTTTAACCAATAATCCTTCTGGCAACTTTACACCACCTGGTACATCCAACATTAATATTTTGTTCTTTATGTTTCTCTTTAGGTGGACCTCTCCATGGATTGTGCACTGGGCATTGGGGGCCAATACCAAGAAGACAGGTTTCTTTTTCCACACTATCCCCACTGGCTCATCTGGGTCTTCTTCTCTGGGTTTCTGTTGTAAGTCATATGCCCTTTTTACTAAGGCTGAAATTCTTAGGGCCCGTCCAGTCAGTTGCACTTGTTTCTCATGACAGAGTTGTGCTAGTCTCCCAAACATGTGGGCATTTGTACTAATTAACAGGAGAACCTCATAATACAGTCTGGTGGGGGGACACACACTAGGGCCAGTGTCTCTACTTGCTCCTGTACACCAGTTACAGTTGCAGGAAAAGACAACCAGGGGCAGACATATCCTAGGTAGGGATAAGACTTAAGTCACTCAGCCCCACACATGTAGGCCTTCCAGGGATTGTAATGGCACATCAGATAAGTGTTTGTCATAGCAGTCCTGAAATACAATGGTCACTCGTGACCCACTGTCAAGCACAGCCTGAGTAGGAATATCATTCACAGTCACAGTAGTCTTCATTGAGGGCCCACTATTTTGGACCAGTTTGGAGGGACAACAGCAGGGGGCTCGACAGATGATTTAGCCACAGGTGGGTCTGAGTTAGAATGGCTGAAGCCTTCACTGCAGTCATTTTGTGCACCCCTTGACCACTGACTCATTTTCAGAAGCTCTCCTTGAAGCCAGATAACTATATTCTCTAAGTCCTTCTGAGACTGGAATTCGCCCTTTATATGGCCATCCTTGCCACAATTGTGACAAATGACAAGCTCTCAGGGTATCCTTGGGGAAAACATAGCGGGGGATGCTGGAGCAATGATGGGAGATTGTGATCTTACTTCTGCTGTTAGTGCACCATGTCTCAAAAGTTCCTTTAGTGTAGCAGTCAATTCCTTGAGCTCAGCTGAAAAGGCACCCTCAGTAGAGGATACCTGAGGGTGCACCCCCACTCCATAACAGTCACGTCCTGACAGGGGCCAGGATCTATGTCAGCAGGGGATACCTCAGTGAACACACCCGGTTGTACTTTTCTGACTTCCTTCAACAACTCCTCTCCCCACTGTTTTAGCCCTTGGCAGGACACTCATGATGGTCCATTTGAAGGGCCTTCCAATGCATGGATCACTTGGGCTGCAATTTCACCTATAATTACAATCTCCTCTCACCTTCACTCCGGAGTTCTTTTATCAAGTCATAGTAGTCAGGTGGGTTACCCCTCCTATCCTGGATCATTAACTGAATGATCTGCAGTTTAGAATGCTTGGCATGTTGCAGTATGTGCCCCAGTCTCACATGGTTCAAATCACTGGCAGCTACCCCACCTTTCCGGTAAGCTTTCTGCAGAGCTCTTTCTAGGTGAGTAACATACACAGACAAACTTTCCCCCTTCCATTGTTTGGTACCTTGGAATTTCTACATCAAAGATTCCCCTGGCTCAATACTCCCCAAATTGCCTTCAAGTACAGATAGGTACTTCTGAGCAGATGCATCAGGGTTCGTGGACCTCAAAAATTTAATGGCTTCAAGGGCGGGGCCTCTTAAACTTTCTATGACTCTTTTCTGCTTCTCAGCCTCTGCATACTGCCACTTGGGTACCAAGAGGGCAACATAATCGATACAGGTCTCCTAGTAATCCTCTCCTTGGGGGGTGGGGAGGGTGCTCGAGAAGATTCTCAGCCTTCGGTAGGAGTTGTGACTAATGGCAAGTACAGATATAGGGGCCAGCATTGGCATGGCAACAGAAGGTGGGGCAGTAACAGGTGCCGGAGTGGAAGGGGGTGTTGGGGGAAAGAACATCCCCAGGAGGCAGGAATAGTTTCTTAAAGTCCTCTACAGTTTTCCCTTCCTCCAGCAACAACTTAGCAAATTTCTACCCAAAAGACTCAGATAATGGTGGGAGCTCATCCTTCTCAGGGTCTTTATTGTCTTTTGTTATCACTCTTCAGGCAGCTAAGACCCCTTCTGAGGCAACACTCTGTGGCATTTTAGAGCTGTCCATGAGGTCACTACACTTTACCAAGGTTATGAAAGTTTGGGCGATCAAATCAGTCTGTCGACCCACCACCACAGGGATTTTTAAACATTCAAATTTGGAGAGTGCTCCCTCTACAGTGTCCTTACTGGTACCCAGGGGAATATCCAGTATAAGCAGAGCATTTTGGGGGTCAATCTCCTGCCCAGTACACCACCCCACCAACTGTCGTACAGCCATTTCTATTGGGGTAGCCATTAATCTTTAACAATAATTCATCATTTTTGGCCACTAGAAGGCACAAAATCCCAGTGGTGAGCCTCCAAGATGCAACCCCTAGGTGGCGCTATCCCAAGGGTTACTACCCCTCCCTGCTTGGCTAGTAGCAGGTTAAGGGGCCTTGGTAACGAAATGGGTGCCTCCACCCGGAGGTCAGGGTTATTAGTGGTCAAGCTAACATGGGCACAGTTCTAGTTCTAGTGGTCTGTCCAATATACAGTAATTACTTTAACAATGACCCTTATTCACCAGGCAATTACCCACACTGTTTGCACTTACCACTAGGGCTAGTTCCTCTAGCTTGACTCTGGGGACCCCCTGTAAAACAAGGTTAAGCACGGCAAATAGCAACAGTACAATACTTTTGGCACACATTGGAACCACAGTCAGGTTAAATGCAAACAAAGTTAAATCTGATTTATTCAGGGGACTTGAACAAGGCAGGGACCTAATCAGGTTGATTTGCTTAAAAGCTATATTAATTAGACAGTTATGCACACAGTTCAGAGTCCCTACACAGTCACATACTCTGGGTACACAGGTAGGAAAACGGTGGGCTAGCCAGGAACGTTGCAGCTAGTTGGGGTCCTATGATGGAAGAAAACAACATGCACGACACACACTATTTGTAATCTGGAGCCAGAGGGTTCAGTCCATGAAAAAAAAGGCAACAAGACAATCAGATGACAACACTTTTAGATTTAGCTGTTGTTGCAGGGAGCTACCCTATGTTTACTCACGATACCCAATACTGGACACAGGCAGGATGAAATAGAGACTGCAGGCTGTTGAGCTGGAGTGCCTGAAGAAGCAGAGCCCACACAAATCACCGAGGTGTCATTCCTGTTTAAGGCGTTGAGCAGGGGGCTGATCCCCAGGCCGGTCTCTCATAGATTACTTTTTCTGCATAGCAGGTATTCTGGCTGGGCCAGTGTAGCAGGGCCCAGGCAAACAGAAATGGATATGGATTCAGTCTGTGGAGCTGGATACAGCCTCCAGCAAGCAAAACACAGTTCAGACACACAGTGGGCAACCAAATCACGACCCACTATAAGCATACAGTGCATTCACATGTAGGGAAATTCCACTGTACCAGGCAAATGGCTCTCCGGTCACAATTACAGAGTCACTGCACAATCTGGGAGTTCAAAGGTAGCTGGAAGTCCTGACAGGCTGATCGCATTCAGCAAATCTTCGGTCTTCTTCAGGTTAAAGCCTGGTCACAATTCAGTGGCTTAATTCACACTCCAAATTCAGATTCAGTCCAAAAAAAGCAGAAGTTCTCTCTCAGGGACAGCAGGCAGGCATGCAGGACAAACTCAGGCCTTTCCACAGTTCTCCCATGTGAATCCACTATGGATTGCTGCTTGAACTATCTCAAGCTGTTACTTCTTCACTTCCCAACTCAGATCTAATTGAAACTGCAAACATAGAAACATAGAAACATAGAATTTGACGGCAGATAAGGACCGCTTGGCCCACCCAGTCTGCCCATTTCCCTACCTGATGGATAAGCTGCAGATCCTAGTTAACCAGCAGCCTACTTCTTCCTACCCCCACTCCCTAGAATTGCCTTATGACTGTCCCATGCATGCTTGAATTCCACCACTGTTTTTGACTCCACAACCTCCTCTGGAAGGCTGTTCCATACATCCACAACCCTCTCTGTGAAAAAATACTTCCTTAAATTACCTCTGAGCCGCCCCCCCTTCAAAGCAGTGTGGGACTTTCCCCAAGATCCAAAAGGTTCGGTTGGCTGATCTGTCTGTCAGTCAAGTCACAACAAGGGCTTCCCCTCCAGGTTATTTTAGGCGCCAAAAGCCCAAACATACAATTCCTACAAGTTTTGGCCTCACCAAGTCCCTGTAGGCAGGCTCCATTTTAGAGTCCTAAATGTAAGGATTGGCCCATTCTGACAGTCCTGGACCAAGATGATGGAAACAAACAGAACTGTCCATGCTGCAAAGAAGGCAGGTTAGAACAAACTGCAATATTATTACTACTCTAACAAATGTTCAGCAAACAAGCACATCTTCTAACAGAGCTCCCTCTCAGATTAATTATGACTGCAATCCAGGCAGCTCTTAAAGAGACAGTACACAGAGGCTATACTGGCACTCTCTGGCAATACATTTAAACTGCGAAAATGCAGGACACCAGCCTGGCAGTGAGCATTTACGCAAGCTCAAGGAAGATTTTTTTGGGAACCCCCATTTCTGGGGGTTTACACATGCTACTTTACAGAGTTTTTTTTTTTTTTTTTTACAGTCTTCTATTACAAATATTTTTATCTTACGTTTTCATTTCAATTCATGAAACATTCAGCAGACTCAAGCTATACTGGGAACATTTATAATATACCAGAAACACAGAAACACAGACTTTGATGGCAGATAAGGACCGCTTGGCCCACCTAGTCTGCCCATTGCCCTACTTACTGGATAAGCTGCAGATCCTAGTTAACCAACAGCCTATTTCTTCCTACCCCCTTATGTCTGTCCCATGCATTCTTGAAATTTTCCACAGTTTTAGACCCCACAACCTTCTTAGGAAGGTGGTTCCATGCATCCGCCACCCTCTGTTAAAAAAAAAACTTCTTCACATTGCCCCTGAGCCATCACGCCTTTCTTCAAATTGTGTCCCCTTGTTCTTGCACATCTCTTTTTCTGAAAGATGCTACCCTCTTGGACTTTGCTGATTTCACTGAGGTACTTAAATGTTTCTATCATGTCCCCCCTCTCCCTCTTTTCCCCGAGGGTATACATATTAAGCTCCTTTAGTCTCTCCTCATATGGCTTCTTTTGCAGACCCTGCACCATTTTAGTTGCCCTCCTCTGGACTGCCTCCATCCGGTCTATGTCCTTGCCGAGATGGGGTCTCCAGAACTGGATGCAGAACTCCAGATGGGGTCTCAACAACTGTCTGTACAGAACGATAACAACTTCCTGTTTTCTGCTGGTGATGCCTCTCGCTATACATCCCAGTATCCCCCCAGCCCTCCCTACTGCCTTCTTACATTGCTTGCCAACCTTAAGGTCATCTGATATGATTACCCCCGGTCCCTTTCCATTTTTGTTGTTGTTACTACCTTCCCCTCCATTGTGTACACTTCCTCTGGGTTTTTGTTTCCCAGGTGAAACATAGAAATATAGACTTTGATGGCATATAAGGACCGCTTGGCCCACCTAGTCTGCCCATTTCCCTACCTAGAGGATAAGTTGCAGATCCTATTTAACCAACAGCCTATTTCTTCTTACCCTCCACAAAAATTGCCTTATGTCTGTCCCATGCATTCTTGAATTCTCCCACAGTTTTAAACCCCACAATCTCCTCAGGAAGACTGTTCCAGCTGGCCACCACCCTCTCTGAAAAATACTTCTCACATTGCCCCTGAGGCATCCCTCCTCTATCTTCAAATTATGTCCCCTTGTTCTTGCACATCTCTTTTTCTGAAAGATGCTACCCTCTTGGACTTTGTTGATTCCACTCAAGTACTTAAATGTTTCTATCATGTCCCCCCCTCTCTCCCTCCTTTCCTCAAGGGTATACATATTAAGCTCCTTTAGCCTCTCCTCATATGGCTTCTCTTGCAGACCCTGCACCATTTTAGTTGCCCTCCTCTGGACTGCCTCTACCCTGTTTATGTCCTTGTAGAAATGAGGTCTCCAGAACTGGACGCAGTACTCCAGATGGGGTCTCACCAACTGTCTGTACAGAACGATAACAATTTCCTGTTTTCTGCTGGTGATGCCTCTCCCTATACATCCCAGTATCTCCCCAGCCCTCCCTACTGCCTTCTCACATTGCTTGCCAACCTTAAGGTCATCTGATGTGATTACCCCCGATCCCTTTCCATTTTTGTTGCTGTTACTACCTTCCCCCCCATTGTGTACACTTCCCCTGGGTTTTTGTTTCCCAGATGAAACATAGACTTTGACGGCAGATAAGGACCGCTTGGCCCACCTAGTCTGTCCATTTCTCTACCTAGAGGATAAGCTGCAGATCCTATTTAACCAACAGCCTATTTCTTCCTACCCTCCACAAAAATTGCCTTATGTCTGTCCCACGCATTCTTGAATTCTCCCACAGTTTTACACCCCACAATCTCCTCAGGAAGACTGTTCCATGCGTCCACCACCCTCTCTGTGAAAAAATACTCCCTCACATTGCCCCTGAGCCGTCCACCCCTCTATCTTCAAATTATGTCCCCTTGTTCTTGCACATCTCTTTTCTGAAAGATGCTACCCTCTTGGACTTTGCTGATTCACTCAGGTGTAATCGTTTTCTATCATGTCCCCCTTTCCTCAAGGGTATACATATTAGCTCCTTTGGCCTCTACTCATTGGCTTCTCTTGCAGACCCTGCACCATTTTATTTGCCCTCCTCTGGACTGCCTCTATCCTGTCTATGTCCTTGTAGAAATGGGGTCTCCAGAACTGGACGCAGTACTCCAGATGGGGTCTCACCAACTGTCTGTACAGAGGGATAACAACTTCCTGTTTTCTGCTGATGATGCCTCTCCCTGTGCATCCCAGAATACTCCCAGCCCTCCCTATCACCTTCGCACATTGCTTGCCAACCTTATGGTCATCTGATGTGATTACCCCCAGGTCCCTTTCCATTTTTGTTGTTGTTACTACCTCCTCCCCCATTGTGTAATCTTCCTCTGGGTTTTTGTTTCCCAGGTGCATTACTTTGCACTTCTTTGCATTGAATCCAAGCTGCCATACTTCTGACCATTCCTCCAACCTTGCAAGTCCCTTCTCATCCTTTCACGCCTCCTTGTGTATCAACCCTGTTGCAGATCTTTGTGTCATCTGCAAAGAGGCATACTTTTCCTTCAGTCCCTCTGCAATGTCACTTATAAAAGACATTAAAGGACTGGACCCAGTACTGAACCCTGCGGTTCCCAACTAGTAACCCCTCTTTCTTCAGAGTGGACTCTATTTACAATTACCTTCTGTGTCCTGTTGTTCAGCCAATGTTTTACACAGGCTACCACCCTGGGACCCACTCCAAGGCTGGTTAATTTGACTACTAAACTTTTGTGTGGGACTGTGTCATATATCTTGCTAAAGTCTAGGTAGACCATATCCACAGCCCCTCCCTGGTCTACTACTTTGGTCACCCAGTCAAAGAAATCAATTAGATTCATCTGACATTACCTTCCTGCTGTGAACCCATGCTGCCTTGGGTTCTGTGCCCCACTGGCCTCTAGGTACTCAACAATTCTTTCCTTCAGAAGTGATTCCATCACTTTCCCTACCACTGAGATCAAACTGACAGGCCTGTAGTTTCCTACCTCTGTCTTGCTCCCGCTTTTGTGACGGGAAATCACATCAGCCTTCTTCCAGTCCTCAGGTACCACATCATCCTCCCATGATTTGTTATAAAGGGTAGTCAGTGGTGTCACTAGTTCTCTGCTTAATTCTTTTAGAATTCTGAGGTGAATTCCATCAGGCCCCATTGCTTTGTCTACGTTCAGTTTTAGGAGTTCTTTCAGAACCCTTACTTCTGTGAAAGGACTGGGATTGATTCCCCTCTCCAGAGTGCTTCTGGTAATTGGATTTGGCACCTCCCCCACTTCCTCTTTTGTGAATACTGAACAGAAGTATTCATTCAGTATCCCTGCTTTTTCACTGTCACTGTCTACCCACCCACCACCCATTCTATTCAGCCTCACTATCCCTCCCTTTGTTTTTCTACACTCCCTGATATACCTATAAAAGGTTTTATCCCCCTTCTTAACTGAGTTGGCTATCTTTTCCTCAGTTTGTGCTTTGTTATTCTGACTACCCTCCCTGCTTCCTTCTGCCTTAACTGGTACAGGTCTATGTCCTGCTCCTTCTGTGTTTCCTTATACTTCCTAAATGCTATATTTTTCTCCCTAACCTTCACCGCCACTTCTTTTGAGAACCATAGTGGCTTTTTCCTTCATTTTGATTTGTTTATTTGCTTCACACAAAGGCTTGTTGCCTCTGTGATGGCAGTTTTGATATTTCCCCGTTGTTGCTCCACCCCTCCTTCTAGCCTGTTTGCTAGTGCTTTAATAAGGCACTCTCCCATCTTGCCAAAGTCAGTCCTCCTGAAGTCCAGTACCCTCACTTCTGTATGGCTTGACTCTGTAGCTGAGTTTATCATGAACCACATGGTTTGGTGGTCACTTGTTCCCAAATGGCTACCCACTTCTAGATCTGCGATCCTCTCACTGTCCCCATTTGAGAGTAGGAGGTCTAAGATTGCTCCCTCATGAGTAGGTTCCAAAACCAGCTGTCTGAGGCATGCCACCTGAAGGGCATCAAGAATGGCCCTGCTTTTGGATGTGGCTGGAGCAAAGGTGCTCCAGTTAACATCTGGCATATTAAGGTCCCCCATCAACAGTATCTCCCCTTTCTCTGCCATCCTAATATCGCCCCTTTCTCTGCTATCCTAAGTATGCCTTCTATCATATCCTTGTCCATTCCCTCCTCCTGACAGGGGGGTCTGTATACAACCCCTGTGCGGATTGTGGTGCCATTTCTAGTCTCTAAGGTGACCCACAGTGCCTCCTCTCCTCCCTGTTTACTCTTTTGTTCAGTTGCTTTTATCCCTTCCCTAACATAGAGAGTTACTACCCCCATTCTGCCCTCCCTGTCTCTCCTGTAGGTTGTGTACCCTGGTATGTTAATATCCCAGTCATGGTTCTAAGGCAGCAATGTCAGGCTGAGATCCTGCAAATAAATAAATACAATAAAAAAATAAATAAATAATAAAAAATTACTCAGATGCATAGCTGGAGAACTTCTACTGACACTAAGCAATTGGGGGTCAAGTTACATAAAATGTAAACGTCCATCAGATCACTATCCACCACCACAGGAGTTTTGTGTTGAGCAAGTAACTACTGTGCCTCACTTCTGACAGGACCCAGGTTCAAGATTTCATGTTTCCGTAGAAGGGGGAAAATAAACCAATGTCAAACAAAAAGGGCTAAGAGTTTCAACACAAGGAAATGACTGAATTAAAAAAAAAACATGAGCAAATAATTTTCAGAGAAACACATGGGTAGAAGACTATAGCAAGAACATTTGCCCTGATACTGTACTGTTCAGTGCTTCAGTCATGGAGACAAAAGTAAAAAAAAATGCTTTAGTAATGGAGACTTACAGTAAAGGGGAGACATAAGGGGGGGAAATAATTGTGATGAGACTTGCCCTTACTAAGTCAATGGCAAATTGCTAGCCATGGGCAAGACCTCCTCCTCAGCAGAATTACTCTTACAGGAAAACTCCACTTGAGCATCGCTGGGAGCAACAGGCTCAAATGAGCAGGGAGTAATTGTGCCAGGAACAGAAATATTGGGCGATCTTACAGTATCTTCAGAAGTCCTTGTAATTTCAAATAATTGCTAACTTTTAAATACCAATGCTGTACCCACATAAAGTGACCTCACAGAACAGACACTGTGAAGGTGATTGTCACTCTGACAGGACGGTCAATGACGTGGGTGCATTAAAGTAGACAAAATGTAACTGCTTAGCACTTGGGTCATGCACAGCCCCCCCTAACATCTTCACTTAGCTAAATGGCACCATGTAGTCATCTTTCTCCTCACTACATGAGTCACTTGCTGCATACTGTTGATGTACAGTACAGTATGTAGATGCATGCTTCTTGAGGAGTCATGGCACAATATTGTGCTAATAGGATTATGTTGTCAGAAAACAGTCCCCAATACAAGCATCAATGGAACTTTGCCGAAACTGTATACCAAAAGGTGACTTTATAAACTAGGTAGGGTTATCTTATTCAGTACCTACTGTTATACAATACTGTAGATCCTACTTGACCTCTGGAGTGTCCATCTGCTCTCTGATGAATAAGATTTTCCCTAGCCCATCAACAGCAGCGCTACCCACTACAAGTACCTCCACCTTCCCCAATTAGCAGCAGCCCTCTATACTGTTTATTAATAACAAACAAATCTCAATAATTAATTGATTGCCACATGTTTTTCTTGATGGCCTACTCAGAACCTCATTCTTTGGGGGGGAATCTTGCAATTGCTTGACACAGACAGTCACTGTCAGCATGGGATGATAACATTTTAAGTTAAAATGTGGGATTAGTGGAGGCAGAAACCTATGCTCCCTGTTTTATAGGGTGAATTTAGATCAAGACCACTTCACAAACCATAAATATAGGTAAAATATTATAAAATACTTTAACCTTAAAAAAAAAAAAAAGCCAAACACTTTGGCAACACCAGTATGGTCATCCATACCAAAGGAGAGCATCCACTGATTCAGAGTTATGGCATGCTGACAGGAGTACAAGACTGCCTGGGGAGAGCATAACGAAACACCATCAGAAACATATAAAAAATGCAGGGTGGTGTGTGTGTGTGTTGGGGGTGGCTAACCTTGTGAATAAAACATGATCTTCAGTGATAGGCAGTCGACTGTACCATATGTGTGTGACCAGAGTCATCAGACAGGTGCATCCCCACCGTCCATCCTCACCACTACCCACAAACAAGGGAGTAGAAGTAGAATATTTTTTTTATTTCATTATGCACATACAGTATGAAATATTTCATTTCATTTGGTTTCAAGCAGAGGAAATACAGTGCTGACTGTCATGTTGCTATTTGCTTGCTCTATTTTACAATGGCATTAGTTGAGAGAGAGAGAGAGAGAGAGAGAGAGACAATCAAACACACTGTAAGATAAGTAGATCACAATGTCAGTTTCATGTTTAATAGATCACATATTGGTAGTGTTAAAAAATGGTTGCAGGGTTTATCATAAAATTTCAACATTAATTATTTTCATTCAAAATGTGTTGTAGATGTTAGCAGACAGTGCAAACTTCAAAACTAAGGAGAGGTAGGAGTGTACTTGAACAGTGATTGTTCCTAAACGCCTCACTGTCCTGAGTTTTTAATTTTTTACTGTCTGTCTGAGTAACTAAGAAACAGATTATGTACTGGAACCAATACTGGATTTATACAACACAGAAAGACTTTCATACACCTAACTAAAAAATTATGTACAGTACTTACAGCTATTGACATGGGGTCTGATTTCACTGTGTTCACTGTAATGATGCCTTGCTGTACAATGACACAGAGACATATAACACTTCTATATGACCTATGAAATACTGTCATAGTCTTGTAAAATAAAGAAAAATAAATTACTAAATATATAGTAAATAGATAGCGTATATCATCATGGATTTACTGATTGCCCTGTGGCACAAGCATGATCTGTGTCCTTTATGTGGGTTTCAAATTTGCACACACATGCTACGTTATTTTTAACTGTACACGTCTGGATTGTGGGCATTCAAATGTAAACCAATAACTTCACGATTTGATATTTCCCTTAGCCACACCTCTCAACCTTTAAACACAGAAATTAGGGACAGGGACACTCAGACTTAGGGACAATGGGGGGGCACTGACCATCATAATGAGGGACACATCCTCAAATGTAGTGATAAAAACAGAGAACACACTGGAAACATGTACTAAGTACATTTCCATTTAGCTACTTAGAATGTTATGGATAAATAAAAGAAAAACACACACAGAAACAAAAATAAAAAATACACCATGCAGACTGCAGACTGCAGTGTCATTGGAAGCAATCAGGCCCATCTATCTTCACCCCATCCATCCCCATCCCAATACATTTCACATCTACCGGACTTTCCATGCATTGAATGGACCTGTGAAGTGTTTAGCATATGAATGTGCTCCTATAGTTAAACCCTTTATTGAATCCAACTGAAGCTGTTGACACTTTATACCCACTAAAAGTTGATTTTATTATCGAGTTTTCCTTTAGTGTCTGTATTTACAGCACATTCTCTGTGTGGGAGTACCATTTCCATGAGTGATGGATGGGGATAGAGCATGTTTGAGGGGTAAAATCAGGGCCAGTGGATATGTATGTCCTTAGCACACCATTGAACACTTGGAACGATGTAACACTTTCAGTGGGTATAAGGTGTCAACAGCTTCAGCTGGATTCAGCAAAAGGGTATGAGCACATTCATATACTAAACACTTCACAGGTCCATTGAAAGTGTGGCGAGGAAGGAAGCTGTTCACTTACATAGATACGTAGACAGTGTCAGCAGATAAGGGCCTATGGCCCACCCAGTCTGCCCATTTGAGCTTGTAAGTTCAGTTTATGTTTTCCTAGAAATCTGTTGCCCCGCACCCCTGACCTCCAGAATTCCTTTATGTCTATCCCATGCATTCTTAAATCCCATGACTGTTTCAGCCCCCACCATTTCCTCTGGCAGGGTGTTCCACTTGTCCACCACCCATTCTGTGAAGAAATTCTTCCTCATGTTTCCTCTGAATCGCCCTCCCTCCAACTTCATCCCATGCCCTCTAGTCCTGGAACATCTTTTTCACTTAAAAAAAGTGTATTTCTGCACCCTGTTCCTCCCTGTAAGATACTTGTATGTCTCTGTCATATCCTGTCTCTCCCTCCTCTCCTCCAGGGAGTACATATTCTGTTCTTTCAACCTGTCCTCACAGGACTTGTGATGCAATCCATGTACCATCTTTGTTGCCCTCCTCTGAACCTTCTCTACCCTGTCTATGTCCTTATGTAGGTAAGGTCTCCAGAACTGTATATTGTACTCCAGGTGGGGCCTCACTAGTGTCTTGTATAGTGGAATTATGACCTCCCTTTTCCTGCTGGTGATGCCCCTGCCTATGCATCCCAGCATCCTATTTGCTTTGCCTGCTGCCTTGTCACACTGTTTCCCTACCTTGAGGTCATCAGAGATGATAACCCCAAGATCCTTTCCTGCTTGGTGCATGCTATATCCTCACCCCCCAACTGATATATTGTGCCAGGGTTT
This sequence comes from Neoceratodus forsteri, assembly GCA_016271365.2. Lineage (NCBI taxonomy): Eukaryota > Metazoa > Chordata > Ceratodontiformes > Ceratodontidae > Neoceratodus > Neoceratodus forsteri. The sequence goes on from CM028131.1 coordinate 1,256,155,607, forward strand.
TTGTGCCCCATTTGCATTACCTTGCACTTCTTTGCATTGAATTTCAACTGCCAAACCCCTGAACATTCTTCAAGTTTCTTCAGGTCCCTTCTCATTCTGTCTACACCCTCTGGTGTGTCTACTCTGTTACAGAGCTTTGTGTCATCAGCGAACAGTAAAATTCTGCCTTCTAGTTCCTGTGCAATGTCACTGATGAAGATGTTGAATAGGACCAGTCCCAGCACTGATCCATGTGGTACCCCACTGGTCACTCTTCCCTCTGTGGAGTGATAGCCATTTACCACCACTCTCTGTGTCCTGCCGCCCAACCAGTTACCTACCCACCACACTACTGTCCTGCCCACACCCATATTCCCCAGTTTGTGTAATAGTCTTCTATGTGGCACAGTGTCAAAGGCCTTGCTGAAGTCCAGATAGGCCATGTTGACTGCCCTCCCTGATCCACCTCCCCAGTCACCCAGTCAAAAATTCAATGAGGTTGGTCTGACGCATGCCTCCCCTGGTGAATCCATGCTGCTTTGGGTCCTGTGGTCCATTGACAGCCAGATGTTCCACCAATCTCTCCTTCAGTAGTGCTTCCATGATCTTCCCCACTACCAAGGTGAGGCTGACTGGTCTGTAATTCCCCACTTCCTCTTTGTTCCCACTTTTGTATAAGGGGAATACATCTGCTATCCTCCAGTCTTTGGGTACCTCCCCTGTTTCCAGTGATTGGCTAAACAGGATAGCCAGAGGTTCAGCCACCACCTCTTTTAGTTCTTTAAGGACCTTGGGGTGCTCCCCATCTGGCCCCATTGCTTTATCAGCTCTTATTACTTCCAGCTCCTTCAGGACCCTTTGTCATGTAAAGGGACTTTTGTCAATTTCTGCACCATTCTCACCCCTTGTACTCCCTTCAGACCCATTACCCTCCTCTCCCTCAGTAAAGACTGAGCAGAAATACCAGTTCAATATGTCAGCTTTACTGTTGTCATCCTTCACACGACCCCCATCCTCCCCCCTTCAGTCTCACTATCCCTCACTTTGCCTTTCTTTTTTCACTTATGTACCTGTAAAAGGTTTTGTCCCCTCTACCCACTGATTTTGCAATGTATTCTTCTGTCTGAGCTTTGACTTCCTTACTGACCTCCCTGCCTCCCTTTGCTTCTCCTGGTACCTCTCCCTATCCCCTTCTGCCTGTGTCTTTTGTGTTGCCTAAATGCAATCTTTTTGGCTTTCACTTTCTTTGCTACCTCTTTGAAAAACCATAATGGTCTCCTCTTCCTTTTCCTTTTGCTAACCTGCTTAATGCATAATTCTATTGCATGTAACTCAATTTTAAATACTTGCCACTGTTCCTCAACCCTGATTCCTGCCCCATTCCCTTAATGCCTCTTTCAAGTATTTCCCCATTTTCCCAAAGTCTGCCCCTAAAATCCAGGATACATGTTTTTGTGTGGTTTGGTTCCACTCTTTCTGTGATTTCAAACCACAATGACTGGTAGTCACTGTTCCCCAGGTGCTCCCCCACTGTTACCCCCATCACACTGTCCGTGTTTGTGAGCAAAAGGTCCAGTATTGCCTTCTGCCGAGTTGGTTCCATGACCAGTTGTTGAGGAAGGCACCCTGAAGGGAGTCCAGGATAAATCTGTTCCTAGGTGATGCTGCTGCTGGGATGCTCCAGTCCACATCTGGAATATTGAAGTCTCCAACCAGCACTTACCTCACCCTTGTCTGCATCCTTTGGATGGCTAGCTTCAGTTCCCTATCTGTTTCTTCCTCCTGGGCTGGTGGTCTATAGACCATACCTGTGTGGATGGCTGGCCCCATTTTCCTTTCCAGCTTAACCCACAGTATCTCTCCCCCATTTTGTTCCTTCTGGATCTCTGTGGCCCTTATGTCATTTTTCACATACAGTGCCACTCCTCCTTCCTTCCTACCTGTCCTGTCTCTTCTGAATATGTTGTAGCCAGGTATGGCCATCTCCCAGTCATGGTTATCATTACACCAGGTTTCAGTGATGGACACAATGTCCAGGTCTGACTGCACCATGACAGCCTCCAGATCTTCCATCTTGTTGCTAAGGCTCCTGGCATTGGCACACATGGCTTTCCATGATTTGACCTCCCTAGACTGTTTCGCTGTTCTACTCCAGCACCTTCCTTGGTTGTCCTTTATTCCTGGTTCTCCTTGCTGTCTATCCTTCTGTTGAATTTTGCCCCTTTTCTGCCTATCCACCTCTTGGGTGCTAATCTTCATATTTTGCACACTGTTTTGTAGAGATAGCCATTCCTCCCATTCACTGGTTCCACTGCTAGCTGTGGGGGGTGAGCAAGTAGGTACCCTACTTGCTGGCCTGCCACCCCCCTTTGCTAGTTTAAATGCTTGTCAATGTAGCATTTAAACTTATCATTGAGTGCTTGGATTCCCCTCCAGGATGGATGCAGGCCGCAGGCTTGAAGACAAACCTCCATCCCTCCAGGTGGATCCCCAGTCACCAATGAATCAAACCCTTCCTCACAGCATCAGTTCTTCAACCATGAGTTAAAGTTCCTGGTGCATGCACTTCTATGCTCCCCCTTGCCTCTTGGAGTTAGTACTTCTGAGAAAGTGACACAAGTAGCTACTTGCTTGAGACCCCTTCCCAATTTTCTAAACTCTTCCTGAACTTCCTTTGGCTCCCCATTTGCCAAGTCATTAGTACCTAGGTGGATAATGACATCGAGCTCACCCTCCCATCTTGCCTTCCCAGTGATCCCCAGGATCTTACTTCCATCCCTCCATGCCATGGTACCTGGTAGGCACCTCATCTCCCAGTCCTCCCCCTCCTGTGTTCCTAGCTGGATCCCTCTTATGATGGAGTCCCCCACCAGGATTCACTTCCTCTTCCTCTGGGGTCCACTGCTCTCCCCGCTGAGGCCACCTCCTTGGCTGACTTCCACATCCTTTCCTTCCACTTCTCTGGGTACCTCTATTTGGTTGTCCCCATTTACCAGTGTGACATATGAGTTCTTGAATGGAATAGGATCTGGGATGTGCCTCTGCCTGACCGCTCTAACCCTCCCTGAGCCCACCATCATCCAAGTGCTCCTCGTTCTCAGCATCCTTTGAGGCAGTTGCATTGGACTGGGTGGTCTCTGGATAGGGGTGATGGTACTCCTGACCCAGTTTACTTCCACTCTAAGTCTGGCTACCTCATCCTGCAGTCCAGAGAGATGCATGCAGATAGCAGCACCTCAGTGTCCAGAAGGTCTGCCTGAATATGGCTGCCCCACAGCCACTGCATTTCACCACTTCCCACATTATACTGCAATTATACTGCTATTCCACTACTTGTCTGTTACTGAAGCTCTCCTAGTTCCCTTTTTATTAATTTACTGTCCTAAAAATCCTGCAACAGATCCTCAGATACTTTTCTTTTTTTAAAAAAAGAAAATAAACCAATAAATAAATAAATGAGTCAAAACACTTGTCGTACTGAGGGTGGGCTTATTCCTCTTTTTGCCCCTCCTACTCCACACCCCTTACTATCCCCTGTGTTTAGCTCCTGTCTATCAGATTTAGCAGGGCATATAATTAAAAGTTGGGGGAAGGGGGTGAAAATTTGCAGCAATTAAAGACGGCAAAGAAATACACCATCACTACGTTTTAAATTTTCAACAGTCCAAAAACAATCCTAAGTAAAGACAACAAAGAACTTACAGTGTCACTAAAAGCCCACAATCTAAGTTTAAAAGAAAAATAGCAATTGCCAGTTACTGTAAAGCACTGAATTGAATATGTTTCCTTCCCCTTCTGGCTTCTTCTGAGAAAACAAAACTCACTTGCTACCTCAACTCTGACTGAGCCCCACCTCCAGTTATCACATAGCTGTGGTCAGAGGCCAGACAATTAACACCCCTCACCCAAACTACAGGGCAAAAGAAACTGGTTTACCTCTCTCCCTGCACCCATCTCTAATGCCCCCACAATCTCCAGTTTCAAAACCGCCCTTCTGAGCCAGTTGTTTAACACCCACAGCTGCTCCTGTCACTAATTTGGTGCCTTTCCATCATCTCTCTACACTAGACAATGCCCACTGGGCGGCACTCCACCTCACTCCCCCCCATTTCTCCCCCTTTGCATCCTGCCCCTGTTGCAACCAGCATGTGCTCAGCTGTATCACTGGAAATGCTACTAAATTGTGCAATATATGAAATCTTTCTGTGTAATTCTAAGTCAGTGACCTGTATTCTGCAACCTTAATGCTTTGTCTGTCCTCAATGTGATGAGGTACCTTTGTAAATAAGCCTCTGGCTCAAAGGTTGTAAACCGATTAAACAAATAAATAAAAATTAAAATAAATAAACTGGCTGGGGGATAGGGAAGGATGGGTGGGGATGAATGATCATAATTGCTTCAAAAACAGTGCATAGTATATTTGGGGAAAGCCAACCAGCAATAACCCTTCCTCCCCCCCAAGAAATGAAATCTTTCCTTACAGAGACTGAAACTCTCTGATCATGAACCAGAATAAATATATAGGAGACCTGGATCTGAATTACTAAACAGTGGTTTAGTTGCTTTTCTTTACATACTGTATACATACTCCTCCGAGTGCTGAATTCCATTTTGTGGTGCCCTTAGTGGCTGCAAAAATGGCTCACATTACTAGTATGAACATGTCCTTTGAAATACATGAAAAAACTACTGTATATGAATTTCTTACCTTAACATCTCTTCTTTATAAAAGATTATACTTATCAAACTCTGTAGAGCTTTTTAAAAAAAGGACAGGACTGAGCTGGTTTGAATTTTGTAGCTGAAGCTGTAAGGAGCCACAAAGGAAGTTTTGTGGTAGTTATACTTTATGGGCTGGATATTCAAAAGGGTTGCGCCATGCATAATAGGGTTCTTGTCCTGCATGAAGTCTAGAAATGTATCATTCTGCGATATTCAGCAGGAGGCAGTTGTGTCCCCCAAGTCATGCTGATCAACAGCGCAATGAAGGCATGCTCAACAGGAGGGGGAGGAACCATTCATAAACTGCACAGCCCGATATTCAGCCGGGCTGTGCAGAGTTGTGCAGGCACAACCCCCAACCTGCGCCTGCACAACTTTGAGCCGAATATAAAGGAGTAAATCGAGGGCCACCCACAAGTGAGTTGCCACATTGCAGGGCACAACACAGCAGCTGCCACCTGTGGGTGGCCCTGCACTTGTTCCCTGTGCCCCCCTCGCAGCCCAATCATGGGCAGATCTCACTCCCCCCAACTGGCCCGATCATGGACATAACAATAATGAAACCCCTCACCCGATCGCGGGCATAACAGTAATGAAACCCCCCTGCCTGATCGCGGGCATAACAGTAATGAAACCCACCCCCACTGGCCCGATCACGGGCATAACAGTAATGACCCCCCTCGACTGGCCCAATTGTGGGTATAACAGAAATGACCCCTCCAGCCCGATCATGGGCATTAGAGTCAGACCCACCCAAGGTCCAATTTCCCTGGTGATCTAGTGGCCCCCCACCCATGGAGCCCCACCACCCCACTCCCCCTATCAGCCGGCGGGTGGCAGCACCCCACCTGCCTGTCACCCCGCCGCCCACTGACTGACTGCTCGGTAGGGCTACCGCCCATTGGTTCAGGCAGAGACCAATGGGTGTACAGCCTCCACCCTAGAGCAGATCCAGATATGTGATTAATTCACTCACATATCTGGACTGCCTTCGCGCAATATGAGCTGCATGGCGGTGGCTCTTGCTCACAGACAGTAGGCGTGCGGCCCTGCCGAGGCGATCCAGTCGGCGGGTGGCAGGGCTGACAGGCGGAAGCGAAGATCTTACCGCCCGCCATCATGCAAGAGGTGAAATGTGGGCTCCGCAAATGAGGCCTGCAAACCTCACCAAGTGGACCCTGAAAGTGTTTGACTCTAATGCCTCTTGACCGAGCCCTTGATCACTGGACTGGGATATTGGTCTTTGGGGGGTTGAGACACAGATTCTGCCCAGCAGTCAGGCTGGGGGGGTTCAGTTCCATTTGCCCGCGATCAGGCCAGTCGGGGGTTTAGTTCTGTTTTCCCACGATCGGGCCAGTCGGGGAGGATTTACTTCATGCCCACGATCAGGCTGCAGGGGGTGTAGGTCCCCGACGGCTGCTGCCTGGCAGGGCGCCAGGCACAAGTTGTCATGGGTTCGGCGCATCTGCATGCTAATGGCATGCAAATGGGGCCGTAAGTAGAAGCAAATGGCCCACCCGTGCCTTGCATAACTTATGGCCCCATTTGCATGTCACCTTTTGAATATCAGAAATTTGCATAGAAGCGCCAATGGAACTGCGCCACTGCATCTTAGATACTCCACTCTGACCACTGCGGTGGTGCAAGTTCCACTGCATCATGCACAGTGGCTGTGGCGGGGTGATATTCAAAGGAGTTGCTCAATAGCGCAACTCCATTGAATATCACCCCAGCCACACCCCTGCGCAACTTTTTTGAGCAGCGCAAGGGCTTGCGCCACAGAATAGTGCAGTTTGAATATCCAGCCCTATGTCTCTCAACCTAACTTTTAAAATGGTTACTCCTGACAGAGATCTTAATAAACAAAAGGCAAAGCACATCTTTACACTTCTACAGTCTTAGAGTAACAGGTGTTATGGTAAAGGTGATAAATAGGATAATTCAGGGTCAACACAGGGGCAGGGGACATGTTTTGTTAAAGAATTACAGTATTTATGGAATGTTGCTGTGACACAGTCAGGGATGGGGGCTATTGGAGAGTTAGGGCCACTACACACCATGACTTTCTTTAGATATTGGGGATCAGATGAGTGAAAATGAAGCACAGGTGGCCAGTGATCATAGTGTACTGCATAGGGACTGCCAGAGCACAAAATGCCATCCAGCATCACTCAAAGGGGGGCTCAGGTGATGGTGTCTAATGCTTTGGGATACATTAAAAAGTGTTTTTTGTTTGCATTCAGTAGTGCAGCTCTGGCAGTTTATTTTTATGAGCAAATGGATTCAGTTGAGCTCTTTTTCTATTTTTGGGGGGGGACAGAGAACTGTGGTAAATCTGACAAATGTTGGCATTAATTGGTATATTAAATTCAACATCTAGATTTTATTGTATTCCTGGACACCTTGTGCCATACAGCTGAACTTCATGCTGCAGCATTCATACCAGACAAAGATATGATGTGTATCCTGAGAGCATCAAGTTTTTTTATCCACTTTGTTCTTACTTTATCTACATGTACAGTAGTTTGAGTTATCAGTGTTCTATGTTCACATCTTTTAGACCAACAGCTCCAAGTTTGCAATGTCACAGTCTCATATACCGTATTTCTCTCACAAATTCACTTCTGTGCACCTTATTTGAGTGCACTGTACCTTTACTTGGCAGGACCCATTTTCTTTGAGGAATTTGTGTTAAAATTGAACAGCTCTCTGAAGTGGTCTATCTAATTATACCTCAGGGCTACCTTTGTGTATATTCTAGTCTGCACCAAAACACATGTGCTAACAGGGCTAGTAGTTGGAATTTTTTAAACATATCTCTAAAAACTATTACTGTACCAAAAAGTGCAAGGAGTTCATAATACTGCTTTACATAGGGTGCCCATATAGTGTATATCACTCTTAGACAATATCTCACACTCTTTATTAATAGGTATCTCAGTATCTGTGTTTGTATTTAGACACTATTTAATAGACATTAACAGACAAAATTAAACTAATAATCCATGCCTGAAGGCATTGAGAGATGGGAAATTTGTTAGTGCTTAGTGCTCCATAGGTTTCTTCATTTAATTATGTAATATTATCAGTTTCAAACAATGGTGGCTTGCTTGTGATTTGTAACAGGTAAATGCATCAAAATATTAACGGAGATTGAAGGTCATTGGTTGTAGAGGAGAAAAAATATGCTGACAGCCTAAAACACTATTCATATGCTTAAACATATGAGCAGCACCCAAGTACAAACATATTAAAATGTAACAACAAACATGATGACACTAAGTAAGGAGCACATTACTATGAAATACTGTACATTCACAAAAAAATAAACTTCCCTTCCACCTCTACCCCAACCAACACAAGAGTGCAGGCATCACAGCATGTCCCATTATTGAAGGGAGGTGTAATGTAACTGCTATCATGGACAGAAACAAAAACCTTGTGAATCTAAACCTATGAACCATCAAGTGTATAGAGAGGTAGATTTAGGAGTGCAACAAAATGCCACAGTTACTGTGCAGAGAGTCATCACCAAGAACTCCACAACACAAGTCTGAAATAGTGCATTCTGCATCCCCACTCCCAAAACAACACTAAAATCAAAAAACAGAAATGACCACAGTTAAATATTTTGTTATATTTGAGTTCAACTAAATGAAAAGCCTTCAAATTCCACAGATACACTTCTCATTCTCAAGAATAACATGAAGTTGAAAATTGACAGCAGCAGATACTGTACATTGGCTGAGCCTTATCAATTTGCTGTGGTCAGTTATGCAAAGACTGCAGCTCCAATATGAAGCCCTTGATCTGATTTACAGTACCTGGTGAGACAATTTCAATGAATAAATAGGATTATATAAAATGATATAGGCACCATTGAAGTGCATCTTTTATAAACTAACTCTGTTGTGGAAAATCGTGAACCTGCTCATCTGCTTTGTCAAGTAGAGTTCTTAGGGAGAAAAATGCCCCCCCTCCCCCCATAAAAAACACTGCTGCATTCAACTTCATCCTTCTCAAGTGTAATCAAGGATGAATGGGCCTTCAGTTGTTATTATTTGTTAATAAGTAATGCAACTTTTTACATACATTTTTCATTTTTAGTGGTCTTCCTCTGAGTACAAAACAAAGATCCGCTGGCGATCAATGCCCATCTCTAGTGCATTTTTTTTAATTAAGTAGCAGATTCATGCTATGTGCATGTCTAAGAAATATCAAGGGATGGCAGCTGTTGTGACTCAAGTGATGACATGGGGACACTTGGGAAACAAGTTGCACAAGTGAGTGCACAGTTCTTAATTGGATAATATTGGATTATCAAACACATGTATTAAATGAAGCACATAAAAGGCTGAAAGTTTGAATAGACAGCAATGATTTGCTATGGGGTTTAAACTTGAAGATCTTGAGGGGCATTCAAGACACAATAATATTGTAGTTTACTGATTTCCTGAAGCTTCAGAAGAAGCAGACACTATACAATTTGTATAAGTAATATGCAAAATCGGGAATAAAATGTAAAACAAACTACCCAGCTCATCATCTGATGATCACAAAAGATGGGAGATACTACTTATTTGACTCCATGGAGCAAGCTAAAAATCAACTCCAAAAGATACATCCCAATCTGTTCAGATCTGGATGAGAGCCTATGCTGAGCTATACTGTTTTGGTAATTCCTTGTTTTATTCTTTGCCAAGAAGAAAAGCTTAGGCCCAGATATTCAAAACTTAGTGCAGCACGCTAACCATTTGTGCAGGATTAACACAGGGTTAGTGCGGGACAGCCATATTCAAAGAGGGAGATAGTGCGAACTAAACACAATAATGCTGGGCTAAAACATAATGTATGCAAGGGGCAAAGTGGAGGGGCAGGAACCTGCATATGGGTGCACTGGGATATTCAGAGATATAGTGCTGCACAATGCACCATTACGTGGCACTTAGCGCAGTGCTACCTACCGCCTATAAAAGGGAGGCCTAAACCCAGGCAATCCACAGAGGAGGGAGTGGCCAGACCAGGAAGTGTAACACAATGGCTTTCTTTAGCAATGCTGTAGTGCTGCACCTGATGGAGCAGGCTGTGGAGGAGGATGAAAAAGAGCAGGTCCAACAAGGCCCATTACCATGATGAGGGAGGAGAAATGCTGCACACAGATGGTACTGGCCCAGAGTCTCCTTTGAGACCCTGCCTGATGGCCACATTGTTGGGCAGTACAGGTTGGACAGGGGAATGTTGAGGCAGCTATGCAAACTCCTGCATGAGGAGCTGCAGCTGAACATCAGGTGCAGCCACACCATGTCAGTTGAGCAAAAGGTGACAGCAGCGATGTGCATCCTAGCCACTGGGACATTTCAGTGCCCAACGGGGGACACCATTAGGATATCGCAGTCTGCCATATCATGCCTCCTGACCCAGTTCCTTGATGCTCTCCTACCACATGCTGGTGAGTTCATAGTATTCCCCAGCATGGCAGCAGAGTGCACAGCAACCATGCAGCAATTCCATTCAGTTGCACACCTACCCGCTGTACTTGGTGCCATTGACTGCACCCATGTCCCCATCCATGCACCACCTTGTGATGCCAGTGACCTGTACATGAAAAGTAAAGGCTTCCACTCCATTAATTGCCAGGTGGTGTGCGATGCGACAGGGCACATTAGCAATGTCTTTGCACAGTACCCTGGCAGTGCCCATGATGCTTTCATCTGGCACCTGTCCTGGCTATGCCAGGCATTTGAGGAAGGCAGGATTCCACAAGGGCATCTAGTCGGTGAGTATGGGCAGCTACAGCAGGATGATAGCACAGGGAAGGGGGAGATAGGCAAGGGTAGCAGTGGGAGGGGCAGGGAGCAATGGTTCAGAGCAGCAGTGGGCACTGTGCAGGACAGCAACACTAACACCTGATTTATGTCCACAGGGGACAGTACCTATCCCCTATGACCCTGGCTGCTGACACCAGTACCTCGGCCAGCAACAGTGGCTGAGGAACGGTACAATGAGGCACATGCTGCTACAAGGAACATCGTAGAGAGGGTCTTTGGGATGCTCAAGATGCAGTACCATTACATAGACCAGTCAGGTGGTGCCTTACAGTACAGCCCTCAGAAAGTATGCCATATCATTCTGGCCTGTTGTATGCTACACAGCATGGTACTGAACCATGGGATACGTGCACCTGAACCTGAAGTACATTCTGACAGTGAGCCAGAGCCAGGAGTAGGGGGGATAGCAGAGCAACTTGAGCGGCTGGATCTGTGCATGGCCCACCAGGCCATAGAGCACAGGAGCAGCATCATTGAGACTCTGAACCAGGATGGACGGTGAGTACGGAAAACACAGACAAATAAAATGGTGTCAACAGTACATTTAATGGTAGTGCATATACAGTACAGTGAAAACTGTGTGATATATAGGTGTTGTACATGTTGCCAGTGTGGTGATGTGATGTGGTGCAGTGCGTGTGATGTGTGTGGGCCACCACCATACCCCTCAACTGTAACACGGTACGAGGAACAGTACTACAGTTATATCACTGCAGCTTTCTATTCCAGAGTGTGAGGACCTGTCCCACACTCAGTGGCAACACTGTAAAGAAATTTCCCATCATAGATGATGCCAACAAAACCAGGCAATTAAAAAAAGATGGCCTGAACAGATAAGCAAACAATGTAACAGGTCAGTTAGCTACTGAGGGAATGCAGTGAGAATGAGGTCCACATTCTGCTCAGTAGTATCATATCCTGAGAGGTACTGTTGTATGGACGGGGGACAAAAGAGTGAGAGGTATGGCCACCACCCAGGTGCACACAAGAAACAGCACTGTATATATGTGATGGCAGGGGCTGTGGCATGGGAGTGAACAAGAGCCATGGAGGACTGTGTTTGTGCAGGGGACATGGGGAGTGGCTGTGTGTATAGGCATGTAGGTGAGTGAGTCAGGGCCACAGCATGCATATGGTGGAGCACATCACCTGTGCCTGCTGCCACGCACATGACGCACACCCTGTGTATGGGGCAAACTGCAGGGTGTGCTACGTACCGAGAACATGGTTGGGGTGGATTGAGGTGAGGCTGGGAGGGCAGACCATCCATGGCCATGCCTTGAGGCCTGCACAGGAGTGGAGAGAGGGCAGCCATGATGCCGTGCATGTCCTGTGGATGAACAGGAGGTAGGGGTTGAGGAGGTTGCGCCCACCCTGTGTGAACCCTTGCCACGCTGCTGCCCATGTGAGGCATGGCTGCGCTGGCGTCTGGGTGCACCCTGCAGTACTGTGGTGATAGTGTCCCGCAATACCACAGCATTGGCCTGCACAGCAGCAGCTAGGCTACCAAAGCCACGCTCAATGGTGGTGAGAACATGGGTCATCCTCTCCTCCGACCACTGCTCAGCACGGGTAAGACCAGTGCTCACTGTCTCCCACAGCTGTGACAGCTCAAGCTGCAGCTCCCTACAGAGATCATGCAGGTCCTGCTGGATTGCATGCTGTGAGGCCAAGGCCTCCTGGAGCATGGGCCATGCACCCTGGCCATCTTGTGCAGATGCAGCATCAGCATCATGCACCTGTGCTAGGGGTCATGGCTGGCGCTGGGCAGTGTGTTACGAATGTGAAGGGACCTGTGAGGGTGACTGGCGGTGCATTGGCTACTGCAACTGTGGCCTCACAGGTGACTGGGCATGCTGTTGGGCCAGCCCTGTGGTCAGTGCCCTGTGGGACATGTCCAGTGGGCAAGACTGTTTGGGCAGGGGAATAGCAGCTGTGGGCAGATAGGTGTCATGTGCCCGAGTACCCCTTGTCCCCAATTTAGGCATGGTGCCATCCCCCATTGCACCCAAACCTCTGGTGTCACTAGCAGCACACAGAACTGGCATGTTGGGCTCCTCCCCTGCATCCTCTGAGCCATGGTCACTTGTGACAGTCAGGATCACCACCTTCTCCCCACTCAGATCCTCCACCTGGGCATACTCAGGTGGATTCAGGGACTCCAGGAAGGCTGCATCCTCCTCATCTGATGTTCCAGCATATGTCAGTACCTCATAACATCTGTGAGTGGACATAGTGCTGACTGGCATGGCCACTGCCGGTCTAGCTGTGGCTGCCATGCCTGATGTGGAAGGGTGCACCTCTGCTGTGTATGAATCCTCCACCTCCAATACAACTGTGCCTTGCCCCATCTGGGACATAGCCTGCTGGGCATGTAATGCTGAAATGGAAGAGACTGATGTCCGTCGCTGCTACAGTGACCAGCTCACCTACCCCCACCCCACTCCCAACAATGCCACATGCACCCCCAGCAATGTGTGCCCTTCAGCATGCCCATGCAGATCCAAGTGTGCATCCCATGCAATTGCAGCTTGTGCCCTAGGAGCCCCTGCACCATGGCACACATGCACTTACGACATGTGCCTGCCAGCAGATGTCCACCACTGTGCAGCCCCAACACCACCCTTACAATGGAACATACCCATGTGGGCCCTCTGCATGCACCATGACAGTAGTGATGTGTTTCTTTATTCCCATGGTGTTGCTGTCCACTGAGTGGTAGATACATGCCACGAACTTACCTGCTCTGGGTGGTGTAAGTGGTGTCTCACACCCACCACCTTCAACCCCACCGACTGCCACTGGCCACAAGGTAAAGGCTACTATGGCCATCAATGGGTCCCAGTCCTGCTGTTTAAGTGGTTGTGGTCCCCCACCAGCCCACAGCCTGTTCTGGATCTGCTGTGCCTCCTCCTCCTCCTTTGCCCTGCACAGCAGGTCATTCCACCTTTTCTGGACGGCATCAGTGCTATGGCCACGACCACCTACAGCGTTTACTGCTGTGACAATCTCCTCCCACATCAGCTGAACAGTGGCATCCATCAACTTGTTCCTTTTTTTTCAATTTAAAGTTTATTAGAGTTTTACCATACAAGACAGATCTTCCATAACAGATACAAGTCATATATACAGTATACATGGGATCAGACCTGCCAACCCCCCCAGCTCCTTCCCCCTGAATTCCTTCCACCCTCCCCAAGGTACAGATGGAACAAAAAACCTTTTCACTACGACTTCTATAGCACAGATCATACCAAAAGTGTTGAAACGTCACCACGAAGGAGAGCCTTACTCTAAGGTGTTCTGGATCGAGAACAAGGTATGGAAGGGGTCCCATATTTTCTTGAACCTGTTCAGTCTATTGTTGAGACTTGCAATAACTTTTTCAGTTCTGAGATTTGCAAGAAGCTCAGATAACCATTCACCATACCCGATTTCAGATTGATCTTTCCAATGTTTTAAGACAACTTTCTCAAGAGACAGGGATATCAAGGCCATATTGTATTTTTTGTTTGGAAATGTGATATTAGAAAAATCTCCTAAAATACATATTTCGGGAGTAAATAGTTCTTCTAGTCCCAAAATGGGGTCCAGTTTATTACGTATACTGGTCCAAAGGGGTTTTATTTTGGGACATGTCCAGAGTATATGAAATAGAGAACCGTCATGATTGGCACATCTCAAGCATTGGGGGGAGGATATTAGTCCCAATTTAAACATTTTCTCAGGGGAAAAATATGCGTTATGTAGGATGAACATTTGAGTCATCCTAAGTCTATCCTGCATTATAAATTTATGGCAGTTAGACCAGAGACTCCCCCAGTTAATGTTATGACTAGGAAAATGGGAGGACCAATAATGAGTGGGGCCGTAACCATCGACTTGTTCCTGCATAGGACCATCTCCCTGTCCTTCACTGTGTGTGCCAGGGCACGCAGCTCATCTCCAGAAAATTTGCGGGCCCTAAACCACTTCTGTCCTGCAGCCTCACCTGTGTGGGACAGAATGCAGGGAAAGGGTTAAACAGAGTTGTGAACAAGCATTGCACAGCTGCAACAGTATCATATGGCCATGATGCAACACACAGCTGCAATACATGCCTCCACCCCCTGAGGAGCGGCAACAGGACATGCACGATGCACCTCAGTGCTGTGGAGTCCTGCAGGCCAGCACATGTGGAAGCCAGCTGTGTGTGTGCAGCACACAGTTGTGCTGCACATGTTGCTGCCTGTGGCATGTGAGAGGTGGCCTGCCCGCACATGTTGGCATGGACATAGGTGCACTGCAAGGCAATCACAAGGCCTACAGCCACAGACAGTGTCTAATGTGCACATGTGTGGGACTGTGCAGCCATGGCTCTAAATGCCTGACTCATGGTGCCCCCCCGGCACATCCAATGCTATGCTGAGCCTCGGAACACCCAGCACCATGGAACACATGCTGTGGAAGCATGGGTTGTCTCCCCACAACAGGGCTAGATGACTGACCAGGACATACGTTCTGCTAGGGGTGCAGCCTAGGCACCATTGCATGTGCCAGAGCATGTATCAGTGCAGCTACATTGCACACACATACAGGCATGGTGTGTGTATAGGTGATCCTGGCCCAGCTGTGCACAAGGCCTGTGTGTGATCCACCATGTGTCACAGTTGTGGGTACTGTACAACAATAAAACTGGGGTACTGCACATCCAGCATGTGTGTCAACGCATGTCATGCAATGGCCTGGATATGCACACTGTAGATGAATCAGCCTGTCATGGGGGTAGACACCCTGGACCACAACAACGTTGGTACTGCCCCTGCCCCTGGCTGCACAGCACTGTGCACAGAGTCAGCAGCTGGGACCGCAGTGTACCAACAATATTAACTGCATGAGTACTGTCTGCCGTGACCCACATGCATACATCACACAGCACAATACAGGGGTGGGGGGGTTGGCTGCCTGTGATGCAGATGTCAGTTGGTGACATGGGTGACAGCACAGGTACCTGTGGCAGTTGTCACACTGGAGTACATGCACAATACTGTCACAGTGGACTACTGACCCACTCCAGAGTGCATCCTCCACACCGTTGATCACATCCCACTGCCATCTGCAGCACCACAGCATGCAGTCAATTAAGCATGGCCTGTGCAATGGGCGTTGGACAGTGCATAATGCTGGTGGGGTACCACTACCCACACAGGGGCAGCCAAGAGGGTCAATGGGCCACCCAGCTCCCCCTAGCACCACCACATACATGCCCAGCCACACTGCACCAGTTAGGCATCAGCTGTAGTCCCAAGGCCATCACCAGTACTCCACTGTTGGACAGTTCACAGATACCATAGTCTGCTACATACAGGCAATACAAGAGCAACCTGTGTGTAGCAGGGCAATACAGCCACCCATGTGGTACTGCTACACCTGGAATCAGGTCCTGTCCTGCCAGACAGGCAGGTGGCTGGTATTGTCTGGGCCAGCCTATCTTCCATGCAGAACAGGACTATAAAGTATGGGTAGCCCTGATTACCCACTGATATCCAGCAGATTACAGCCCTGGCACCCCAGTGGTGTGGTGTGATGTCAGGACCATATGAACTCATCTCAGCTATGTCTTAGCAGTGGGTTAACTAAACTGACTACCACTGTTAGTCAGTATTCTACACACCTGGAATGTGCTTGGAAGCCTCAGTACAGTAGTTCTATGACAGTCCAGTTGTCACAGTGTACTGTCACTGAGTCTAGCAATCTCCATGTCTGATAAGGGTTAACACTGGTACTATGCTGACCCACAGTCATTTGATTCATGTATCCCAATACGGTGTGTACAGTACCTACACATACTGTACATGAGGCTGTACTGCAGAGTCAATACTGGGGTAAGGCCCACTTACATGTGATGGGGGGATTCCCATGATGAGTCCTATCCACTATACCTGACAATGCCTGATGTACAGGTGATAACCATGGTGTAATCACCTCTCATGGTTGCTAGGGCATTCGTAAGCCTCTCGAGCTGTGCACTCAAGGTTTACTGATATCCTAGCAACCACTCAAGGCGTTTACACCATGGTTATCACCTGTACATCAGGCAGTCTCCCCTGTTACATCACACAGATTGCACACAGTACAATACACAGGTAAAGGCTCAGCAGGTAGCACAGATGCCCTGCGGCTGGGAGATCAGACAGCTGTGGGTTCTAATCCCACACAAGGCTCCTGGGTTAATATTCTATAAGTGACACTGCAGTGCAGCATGAGGGGGGTGCTGCACTCCTGAGGTGCCCTCTGTCAGATGAGATGTTAGACTGAGGTCCCATCTGCCTGCTCTGGTGGTAGGTCAGGTGGATGTTAAAGACCCCATGGCACATCCCGAAATATGTAGGAGAATGTCTACAGTGCCATGGCCATGTTCCCCCATTCACAAGAATACCACAAACAGGGTAATCTGTTTCAAAGACATTTGGCATTCACCTGTATCCCCTTCCCCCCAGGTTGTGGCTGAAAGAGGCAGAATTAGTCTACAATACGTACCCAGTCAGCAAACACTACAATAAGCAATACACATGACAGGTGGAGCAGTGCTATACACAAAAAACGTGCCCTGCTGGGTCAGGGTTCTGATTCCCATGGATCTTACAAGCTGTGCTCTCGGTGTCATTGGGTCTCAGAATCCTTCTGTGGCAGAACACACTGGTGCTGCAGAGTGGCCCATTCAGTATCCCCTATGTGCTGCTGCAGTAGTGCTGTCATTATGATGATTTGCTGTAGTACTGATGTCACCACTGCTGCAGGAGTGCATGGCTTGCTGACACAGTGTTAATGTCCTCACGATACCGCAGTGGTGTCAGTAGTTTCGAACTGCTTGAGACATCACATGTCAGTGTCAGTATGGAACAGAGTGCAGAGTAACACACTGCACACATGTGACATACTACATCTATACAATATATCACATACATGACGCCACAGTTATACACAACCTGTGTTCTGTCACCTCGAGCATCTGTGCTCCTGAGGTCACAGGGACTGAGAACTCCTCTGTGGCAGCACTTACGGATTGTGCAGACCGGACCATGCAACAGACAAAGTAGACGTGTTACAGCCCTGACCTGGATGTCTGCCATCATCCAGTGCTATCAAGTCACACACACATGACATGGGGATGCCCAACTGTTGTCAGCATGGTGACTACACAGAACATTCATCAACGGCAGCCACATCCAGGGCACAGTCAGTTAGCAGTCATCTGTATCCCCCTCTCCCAGGTCTATACCTCTCAACTGTACCACAATACGAGGAATGTTCCTCACTGTACGGCACAACAGCACGCTGTTCAACATTGTGAGGAGTTGTCCCGCATTCAGTGGTAACACTGTAAGGCACTATTCCACAGTAAATGATGCAGAACATACAGTATATAGCTCAATTACTAACTGACCTCCTGAATACAAATGCAAATAGTTTAACAGTGTTCTGGGCCTCTGAGGTGAAGTTTGAATACGTGTTCCACATTTTGCTCATGTGTGCCACATATTGAGAGGCAATGTTCCACATTTGAGGGATATAAGGTTGGGAGGTATGGCCAGGCTGTGCCTGGCACTAGGCACCCAGTCAGCATAAACCACATCACAAACCTACTGCTATATCCCTGGAATTGTACCTCTGTGTCAGTCCACATGCAGTACATACCTGGCTGGCTCTATGAGTGTTCCAGTGACATCCTGTGCTGCAGCAGTAATCCCACAACATGCATTACCGATAAGCAACACAGGTGGGGCACTGATAGCCCTTATATATCACAGCCGGACAATCAAGCCTGTTATTCATGCTAATCGGCCATTAATGATATGCTAATCTCCTTGTTAGCACCATGCATACACAATGACCATCCTTTTCATATGCTGTTTGAATATGGTGGATGATAGTGCCAGGCAAAGAGTTTAGCACCGGGCAAACCATATAGTGCCGGGCTATCTCGGCTATGCTTAGCGCAGCGCTGTTGCAATAGCACCATGCTAGGTTTGATTAGCGCAGGTATGGTGCATGCGCTGGTTGGGGCAGTCCACGGTAGCCTGTTCGCGCTATTGTGCCTTAGCACTGAGCTAACCATGTTAGCATGCTGCCACTGCACATGCCTGGTACGTCTGCACGAGGTCATGGCAGGGTTGTGCATGCACATTGCGCACACTTCTGGGTAGTGCAGTGCTATAGCATAGTTCTGCGCAGTGCTAGGCTGAACTGTTTGGGAGTGTCAGGGTGTGTGGGCTATCTGTTGCCAGTACAGCAATACCTTTCCTTCCTCTTGTGTCAGCCATGTCTGGGAGATGTAGGCAAAGGGCAGTGGTGGGCTGTGACAGGCGTTGGGATGAAGTGGAGATGGCCAACCTTGTACAGCTCACTCAACAGCACCATAGGTACCTGTTTGGAGAAGTCCGGGAGGGTGACCCCTCCCGTAGCCAGGTCTGGGCTTCAATTGCCTGTCACCTCACAGCACTCATGGGAATACCACGTGATGGGGGAAGTGCCTCCACCGATATGTGGACATCAGGTGCAGGCAGCACCTGCTGCTGGAAAGATGCCGGACCGATGATTCGGGAGGTGCTCTGCCTGTGCCAGGTATGTGATGCCTCTCACCACGGTGATATAATGGGTGGTGGGGATGTGTGTTGGGTGGTGTGCTTGTGTGTGTGTGTGTGTGTGTGTGTGTGTGTGCCATGGCCCATTAGCATACCATCGAGGGGCTGTGCTGCTGTGCTGGTGGGGTTCAGCACAAATCTACCATGCTATTACTGTTGTGCACCTTGTGTAATTATATGTGACATGGGTCACTCTTGGACATGGGTTTATGTCCCAATGACGTTTTACCATTTGCTACTTATACAAATATACACTTTTACTACTATTACGATATGTTGGTCTTCTGCCATGGGGACCTCCAATCAGGTGTGCATGGACTGTGTGGGCCAGAGGGATGGAGCATCTTGGGAGAGTTGTCTGCAATGTCCTGCACTGTGGTGGCATGGACCCATGACACCTGGCCCCCCTACCACATCCACTGTGTTCTGCCATGCTGCCAGGAGGCTGCATGCAGCTGTGCCTACTTTCTACATCCGCAGTGTGTGGTTGGGTGTGTTGCCTGGGCTAACCTCCCAGCCATTTCACACCCACTTGTGGTACATTGCCTCTTACAATGTAGCATTAAGTGGGATGACTGTAGATCACTTACACATAGCTACACCTATGCTGCTCAGAACACTGTCACAATGTTTGCAGTTATGTTCCAGAGGTCTGTTAATTCATTGTATGGTATATGGTTTGCATCATTTACTATGGCTCTGTGCTTTCGTATGTGTCCACTGCATGTGGGTCGAGTCCTCACAATGTGGTACAGGGAGCTTCTGTGACGTACACTGAGGAGCCTTCCTCAGAATGTGGTACTGTTGAGAGGTATGTGTCTGGGTGTGGTGCACTCCACCACCACTGCTGTGTCTGTGCCATAACACTGGCCAGTGGCTTGGGTGACAGTTCCATGGCATTGGTGCCCTGCTGTGCTGCACACTCTCATTGGTGTGGGCAGCATATGCACTGTACTCAGTTGTGTACGGCCATGCTGTGTGCATGTCACATCCTGAATGCCTTTCCGTCATCATTGTCATTCTATCTATAGCCTTTGGGTTTTTGTATGCCACTGGGTTGTGTCTGTGTGCCCACATCTATTGTTGAGGGGTTCTATACTTGTGTTCCCTCATTACAGGTTAGGGGACTCCTCTGCTTACAGTCTGCCTTGTGTGTGAGGAGGTACCATCCAGAGGGGCTGTGTACATATGATGGAGGGGGGGCTGTTGCAGCTTGTGTTTACAGGATAGCATTGTCAGGCTCCACCCCTGCACACATTGGCAATGCACTGTACGATCTGCAGTGATGCGTGTCATGCTTGGCATGGCTTGGGTGGTGCACTGTGCCTGTGTGCCAGTTATGCGTGTGTTGTGCTATGCCACTAGGGTCCAGGGTGGTCTTTAGTGTACAGTGGTTCCTGACATTGTAGTAATGCTTCTGTACCATCTTCCCACTGCAGAGCACAGAGATCATGCTGGAAACAGGAGGGGCAAGCAGCAGGCCGACCAGAGGCCCACCACGGACAGGCGGAGGGT
Source organism: Neoceratodus forsteri (assembly GCA_016271365.2). Taxonomy (NCBI): domain Eukaryota; kingdom Metazoa; phylum Chordata; order Ceratodontiformes; family Ceratodontidae; genus Neoceratodus; species Neoceratodus forsteri. The sequence continues at coordinate 1,256,176,275 of CM028131.1, forward strand.
GCCATCAATGGTGCAGCACACAACAGAGAGCAGTGACGGGGATGGGAGTGTGTTGCATGAGTACTGTGTGCCATTGTGCATTTCTACTATGTGTCTGAGTTGCCACTGCAGGCATTGGAGTGCTGTGTCTGGTGTCATGGCACAGTCACCTAGATCATCCAGACCTGATGTGATTTAGCTGTGTTGCATCTGGATTCCAGGGTACTCACTTAGAGGGACCCCTTAGCCATTGTGGCTACAATATGTGCAGCCACATGAGGCTACAGTGTTCACACCTGACTATGTGCTGGATGGGGGTACACTGGATGCATGACACCAGTGGCACCATTCAGCACACCCATGACCGTTACATCAGTAGGGCCTGCTATGCTGGCTGCATGTGTTTGTGTTGTCTTCCGTGCCTCCAGTGCCTTGCCTTCTGCTGTGTGGCCTGTAACATGACTGGCTCTATATCTGGTCTCCTGTTGCCATTACTGCCATGTGCACTGCTGTCTGCCTTGTACTGTCATGTGCAACATGTTGCTGTTATGTCCACCATTGTGGCAGGATGCAGCAGGTCTGTGCATGGCCATTGGCCAGTCATTATGCCTGGAGCTGGGGGATTACTGGGGTCAGCCTGCTGTGCTGGCTGTTTCTGCTGCTGCTGTTGTCCTGTCTGCCATGGCAACACTGTTCTGCATTTCTCATGGCACGTCTCACTCACAGTACCATGTATAGTGTGTCAGTGTCTATGCAGGACATGTTGTTAGTGCCTGCCAGGGCTATTCATGCTGTGGTGAACAGGGGGCTACAGTGTCATGTGGTGCCTGTGTCTCCTTACCAGTGTATTGCCATTGTAGTGTGGACACTGGTATGTTATTGTGTGCCCTTGTCTGACCTCCATGGCGTACATGCACAGGGGCTGTTGGGGGGGCCTCTGTGCCTATGGTGCCACACGGTCCTGTGTGGCTGTGCATGTCATGTGTGCCTGTTGCAGCATGGAAGTAGGCAGGAATCCTCCAGGCACTCCATGGTCTGCTATTTTATTTCTGGGGGGGAGGTAGAAAATAGGTTCTGAACTGCTTCCTTTTTTCATGAAGTCTAACAAAAACAATGTTGTACCTTTATGTGATTTCATTCATTGGGGTCTAAGCTAGGAGGACTGGTCACTATGACTGTCTTTGTATCCCATGGACAATACAACTGTACAGGTTGTGGGCTGGTATGTGGGTGTCTTGGGGAGCAATGCATGGCTTTGTATTTACCCATGCAGGGCAGCGCCCATTGTCATAAGTTTCACAAGTTGTATTTATTGTGTCACTAGTGGCAACAAACACAGTAGTCCTGGTGTACGTTTGTATATTGTCTGGCTACACTCTGGGGTGGGGTAGCTCACCCTAATGATGGGGAGAGAGGTAGCAGTGTGTCCACATGGTGTGCAGATGAGATCTCCCTGGCTACACCCCTGTCTGTTGGCTCCAGCTGTGTTATGGGGGCCATTGTTCCCTACAGGGTGCTTTCCCTCAGTCTCTGCAGTGCATGGTGTTTGTGCATAGATTATGCAGGTGTGCTGCAGGGGTTGTTCTGTGGTAGTATGGTGTGCTGGGTGTCAGACCCCGTGGCAGATACTGCTCCCATGAGTCGGGGTGTGTGCCTCGCCATGCCTTGGCCACCAGGGTGACACTGTCCTGTGCATATCATTGGCCTACCACTGCCCTGCCAGTGGTGTACCATGGCTTGTGTTCCTGTTTCACATGTGTGTGTGTGTCTACTTGCATGTGCGCCTTCAAGGTGCTGCTGCTTTGGGTGGTGGCACAGCCCCGTGCCATGCTCTTCACCAGTGTGGGTTCCTCATCCTTCTGTTGTGGCAAGGGGTGTGGGTGGGTATTGGCACTTTCCCTAGTTGTGTACTGCTTGGTTACCTGTCATGCAGTCCATACTGTACTGTTGCCGGTGTCATTATCCTCTGTGATCATTAGGTTTCTGTGGTCAATGTCTAGTCTATCTGTGTCACTTGCCACTGTTCTGCACTTACGTCAGTCACCCACCTGTTCAGGGCTTTCTGACATCATTTGTACAGCTACTATGTTATGGCATTGTGGGTAGCAGTTTGGCTGAGTCTGTACAGTTCTTGTGGGGTGGCAGCAGTGAGGTTGGGCCACTCTCGGGGGGTACGGGACAGGCATGTCTGGTTACACACCTGGTTGTGGCTGTGGCACCTTCTCCAGTGGGTGTCATCTGTGTTGTGTATCATAGCTGTGTGACTGTGGGCAGCCTGTCCCAACAAGTGTCATCCCATGTGCATGTCATTCAGTGTCCACTTGTCATTCTCATCTCAGGGGGTGGCTGTCTATTTGCACTGTTACAGTCTGCATGTCGCTGAGCTGGCTGGATTCCACTGTGTTAGGTTTCTCAGCATATATCTATGCATGTCCATGTACATTGGGGTGTTGCATGCTGCCTGTTACATGCTGCCTTGCCCTGCAGGCACATGTCAGTGTGCATTGTGGTTTGTTCTGTACTGGCACATGGGCATGGTTGTTGGGACATGCTGTCTACCATGTGGTGGTACATGGTGCCTTTGTGTCATTGTCATGTATAAATGGTCCCCCTTTCTCCTGTAGGTCCATGTTGGGCGTCACTGTGGTCCACCCATCCGGAGGAGGCTAAAGGCTGGGATAAGCTGTTAAGGAGGGTGGTGCGGCAACAGCGCACACTTATTGATCAATAGGCTGTGTTGATAGCTGAAATGAGATGGGTTGCAGTCATCCTGGAGGAACATCTGCCAGCACCTGCCCACACCTAACTCCTACCTCCTATTCTTGTTATCCTGCTTCCTGTCCCTGACCCACTGTCCCTAGCCCTATTTCTGCCATCCTGTTTCCCTCTATTGCTTCCTATGTCCACATCCCTCTCCCTTCCACATTCTTTCCCCATTCCACTGTAAATATATACACAATTGCTTTTTTGCACTGTTACTGTTGTTTTCCCATTGTTTTCAGTCCCTTTGTTAAGCATGCCCTTTCCCTTTTATTATGTTTGTCTTGTACCCCATTTTTGCATACTGTGTTCTGCTGTGTTTTGCTTTGTTTTTCTGTACATTTGTTTCTGTTGCCTTTGTGCCTTACCTGTTCCCTTTCTCAATTATACTTTGTTAAGCTTGGCATTCCTGTGTCCTGTGTCTTTTTGGGGGGGACTCGGGATTTGACAGTGTTCTGTGGTATTTTGGTTTCACTTGTGGGTCCAGGTTATTCCATGCCATTCACTAGTACTGCAGTTGTGTCTGGCAGGGTTAATTTGCTTTCCTGTGTTCCTGGACAGCTGCTTACACTTCTAACACTTTGTTTCTGTGGGTGTTTGCACTGCCTCTGTCTGATTGCTATGTTCAGTGCTGTCTTATCTGCTATATTCAGTGCTGTCTTAATCCTGGGCAATGTTTGCCCTGCACTCCTGGGCCTGTTTGCCCGGCTTCCTTAGCATGCTATATTCAGCTGGTTTTGCACTGGGCTATTTCCTTTTGAATATAGCTATGTTTTTGCTCCGGGCAAAGTTTACCCACTGGGCAGTGCTAATTCAGCCCCAGGGCAAAGTTTTGAATATCTGGGCCTTAGTGAGAACAAGTGATAACAGATTTGTATGGCCCAACATATCAAGCCCTATGATTCTTAAACCATACGTTGGTCATTTAACTCAATGCAAAAGTCATACTATTTGTTTTTTAAAGGGAAATGAGGTCTTGTTTTACCCTAAGTTACCTACTTTATATTTTGTTTGGAGCCCTGATTTTAAGGGAATATGTGCATACATGCATTTTTATGTTTAAGTCTTCCTTGGATAGTATGACTTATGCTTCTTCTTTTGGTCTTTTGGGACATTTTGAGAAACTGTTTAGAAGGAAATCAAGACATACAGTACTATATCTGCAGTTAATAAAATGTTCCCTAGCTTCACGGCTTTGTTGAATCTTCACTTGAGCTTTTCCATACACTCTACAGTTCTTGCCTTATTAAAGATTGTACTGTTTCGGAGTCAGGGATATTTTGAGCAGGAAGAGGGACTTTTTCATTTTTGTCATGGATTTTTGTTTGCTCCTTTGATACAGGTTTGTTTGTTATGGTTTTACACTTCAAGAAATGGAAACAGCTTTACGAAACAAAACTGGAGAAACTTTTTATCGAGGGCCGAGAAGGAATTGCTAGCTGTGTCACCGACTTTTCCAAGAAGCCCATCTATTCCTCAAGGAAAACAGCAGAACCTGCTTTAAGTACTTCTTTTTATTATTTCTTCTGCAATTCTGAATATTGTTTATAGCACAATTACTTTGGTTAGCAATGGCCACAAAGCAAACTAAACATCATCTCATACAACAGAGTTATATCTGGAACTTAACTACACTGCTCTTATCTTGGTGTTCTATTCAGACAGAGAAATTTATTATGTTGAACTTTTACTCTCAACATTTATCATTTGATTTAGTAAGGAAGTGATAACATGTTTTTGCTTTTTTATTTTGGTTTCCGAGAGATGGACCAAATATAAAAATGTTTGAGTGTTATAATTCTGCTAGATTTTAGACGATGAGGTGTTTATGGGCAGAACAGACACAGAACTGTACCAAAATTAAGCTTGTATGTTTCTGGTAAGCTCTTATCAATCGGAGGAGGTAAACAAGTACTTGAAAATATACAGTAAGTTCAATATGTTAAGTTTTACAATTTTGTTCCTCACTTATATCAGTTGTTTAAAAGAGGGCTATGAGTTTTGAGTTATTTTAGCTACAATCCAAAATGCATCAAGTGTTTTGCCTATTTTGGGCATCTCTGTGGCACTATGGAATTAAGCACATACTGTAAGAACAAGTTTTTACAACTGTCGCCATCTGCAGGTTACTTGAGGGTGACCAAATATTTAAGACTAAATCACACCTTTTTTGCGATGATAGATCATGGCAGCCACCCAGTGGTTAGTCAGGGAAGTGCATTTAAGCACATTTAAAACCCATTGGAATTTACCGCAGAAACAGTATACCGCTTGGCTACCAGCTCTCTACTGAACATCAGGAAGCTCTCTGCCACATGGCAGGGTGAGGTACTGACTGGTACACTGTGTTACCGGTCAACTTCACTGCAACAAGCACTATATATATATATATATATATATATATATGTGTGTGTGTGTGTGTGTGTGTGTGTGTGTGTGTGTGTAACCATTCTACTATGTACATTGTTCTTTAATATTAATATCCTGCCTTCAGTTTTGAGTTGGTGGAGCATTCTGATGTATTCCAATATAATACAACATTTCAAGGTTGCACATGGGTCAATGCAATATGTATGTGTTAATTCTGTCTATATACCTCAATAAAATGTTTTTATAAAAGAATTTAGTGCTTTGCTTTTCAACATCCTGTACCATGGCAAACATTTTAAACAGGGTTACTCTTGTCCACACTGCAGTGATGCACAACCTCTTGGCACTGTCAATGGCTTGCTAATGGTGAGGTCCAGTATCAAGAGGAATCCACCTGATTACATTGTTGGACTTTATCCAGGGCATCCTGGAACACCCAGTCTTCATGTCTCTCCTCGATCACATTCCATATCCTCTCACAGACATAGAAGTAGGTCTCTGCTGGATAATTCTTCCTAATGCACTGTCTGACCCACCTTTCAGCTTGTGACCATTCAGGGATGCTCCTGATGCTGGTACATGGGGAGGTCCTTTTCATAAGCCAGCTCCCAGAGGTGTAAATGTGGTACCAGGGGTCAGATAGTCTCAGAGAATCCATATTCATCCTCTTCTGCTTGCACACTTGAGCCAGTCAAGGAATAGTGTCTGGATAGTGCAGACCAGGGAACTGGTATGGCCTGGTGATATACCTTTTCTATAGCATGGTCCTAAAATATCAGAGACAGCAGAGTGGCAACAGGAGCCATGGGCACAGTGTCAACCCCTTCCACACACTCCCCCTGCTGACTGGTGACTTTCTCTGTCAACACCTCCTCGATTATCATATCTGACTATTCTCTCTCTGTATCAACTGAGGGAATACAAGTGGTGGTCTTTGTGGTCTCTGCCACTGTGTGTGCCACCTCTGAAACTGAAGTTACTACAGGAGTAGGTTTTTTGCCCCACCCACAGCCTCTCTCTCTGCCACAAGGAGGGGCAGAGTCCAATGGAGGGGAAGGGCTAGGCAGATGTCTAGCGCCATTCTCCTAGGGGTCACTTCACTCACAGTCCTTTCCATTTCTTCCCAGTTTTCCAGGGTTGAAGGATGGATATTTAGCTGCACAGGCATGGGCAACGACTCCCAGGATGGCGCAAAAGGAGTGGAGGGTTGGCACAAAGGATGGGCTGCACCACAGGATCAATTGAAACACACTGGCATGTGCTTGACATCAGCTCCAGCCCTGTTGCAGATCACACACTGGTCCATTATGTTACTCTTCTTGACCTGTTCCCAAAGCCAAGACAGGAGAGAGGTAGGCACTGGCACCTCCTTTCCAATTTTCCCTGTAGCATTGGCCATGATGGAAGATAATTCTAAGCCCTCAAATACTACATCAGCAGTAGCATAAATACACAGACTCTGCAGCACAACCTACACAGTCTTGCCCGGATGGCAAAATACCATTCCCATCTTTAGGCACCACAGACTCCTCTACTCCTCTCACTTTCTTCTCCAATCCAGTGGCAGCTTTCCAGCAATAGTCACACTCCAAACCATGTGCAGCAAATAAAAGGCTGCAAGACTGTTAGCAAGATGGTGGTGCCTGGAATTTTTTCAAGTCCAAAAACACAAGCCATACGAAACTGCCACCTCCACCACTCCCAACAAAGCTGCACCCCAAAATAATTATCCCAGATCAGCCCCCATGTTGTAAGTCCCCCTTCCCACATCTAAGGGTATTCCACATGTTGCAAAAGGGAAGGGGACACTCCAAAACACAGCAACACAGTCCAAAGAAATAAAAGTTCATACCTGGGTAGAGATGGTGCCCTCGATCAGGGGACTTTGGGGGGTGTGGCTAGCTGGTTATAAGTGTCCTGATAAGCAGCAGGGTGCAGAAAGTCCTGAATAGGGAGCTATGGAGCCAGCTGGTTAGCATTTAAATGAGTTCACTCTCCAGGTACAGATAAAGAACATAAAACATTTGATTTAATGAAGAAAAGACAATCAAGCTCCATGGAGCAGCTGGGAGCATAACAGTTCTGTGCAGACCTCAAAACGATCTTCATGGCACAAATGCTTAAACAGGTTTCCTGAGTGCCAGGACTCCCTGATGATGGTAGCTGCAGCATGCATTCCCTGTATACTATGGCCTCCAATCCTGTGCCAACTATTGCAGTCCCTGCAGTCTTCATGAATGTACGAGGTGCTCATACTGCTCTCTTCACCGGCCTGGGTGTCCTGATCTCAACTAATTCCCAGGGATGGTGACCCCCACAGCAAATGACACCCCACACAGTAGTCCAAACTTGCAGGTCCAGGGGCCTGGGAACATCCACATGATGCTGGATATGGGCTCAAAATGGGGTTCCCAGGGACATGCTGCACCCACTGCCCCCATGATGCAGTCTACCACCCTGCACCATGCCTGACCTTTAGCAGCCATGGACACTTTAAGAACTCCTCTCTGAGGCTTAACCCAGTGCCAGGGATCATGAGATGGGCCTCACACTGTCCCACCAGGACCCAGCTCCCATCATCTCCACCAGGGGGTCTTTCAGCACTGCAGCCTAAAATGGCCCTGAACCCAAGTGCCACAAAGTACCTGGCTTGGCCAAGAAACTAAACAGGGGGTGGACCAGTATAGCAATCACCCCATTGAGGAACTGAACCTCTGCCCTGCAGCCAAACTTGTCCTACCTTACAGCCTCGGCCCTACTTCCTTCTCCCAGGCCATGTCAACCCCCCAGAATGTGCACCAAACCACCCCTTATAAGGGGGACTCCCAGTCCCAGCTACACCCACCGGCAGGTAGACCCGAACACTGGCCAGCTCCAAACTTAAAGGGCCCCCTAATTAGTAAGCTCCCAGAGGGGGCTTACACTTACTTACAAGGTTGTCTAGGTTCAGAATGGTCAACACAAGTGCAGTTTCTGCTAGCTGATTGCTATGGTATATAGGGAATGCATAATGGATTGCAGTGGAATAACACATTTATTTATACTAGTTTATTTATTTATGACAATTTTGGATAATGGGGCGTCAATGGATACAGCGCTCAACAGGGTTCAGACTGCGCTCAACAAAGCCTGCAGACTCACCCTGAATGCTGAGCATGGCACTCACATGTACACTGTACAAATGTGCAAATTGGCTGTCATTAAGAAACAGGGTCAAATTCCAGACTTGCATCCTAGGGAAGAAAGCGCTATTGGGTAAAACATCACCTTGTGTAGGCAACTTGATCAAGGTGGCCAACTTCTTACAGGTCACCAGAGGGAGGACTAGAGGGGCCTTGGCTGTCCCCTTCTGTTGCACTTCACTTGGGCAATGTGCATTTGCCTACCAAGCCCCCCTATGGATGAATGAACTCCCTGGGTACCACTTGACCACCAATTGTCTGGCACAATTCAAAACCAACCTCAAACAGCACCTAATAACACTCTCTAAGTGCACCTGTCCCTGAGTCAAGCCACACCTGCTCTCTCTGCCCCCCAGCAAGCACTAGGCAAGCCTCAGGTACCCCCTCCCTCTGTCCCTTCTCATGGCTTGCCTCAGCAATCAGTTTGCATAATGCTCCTTTGGCACCCACCACCCCTTCCCCCAACTCACAGTCCCATGAGTTTCCCTAACAGTCACTACTAATGCAGGCTGCCTGACCATGCCCCCTCACACCCCATCATTTTACTCTAGCATGTCTTCTCTGCTCAGCCTCCCTTCACTCCATTTCTCCCTATACCTTATCACCTTTCTTCCCCCAACCTTCACCTCCACTGCAATACATACTTCTCTCTCGTACCTCCTTTCTTCACCCCACTGCCAGCTATCCCTGTGCCTCTGAACTACTAACAAGGCACTTTGTGGCTGCTTATCCCCCCACCCTCATAAAGTGTTTTTCTTGTTATTTTAACTTGTACCTATGTTTTGAGTTATGCTGTAAGTTCTGATTCAAAGCTGTATCATTTATTGTAATGTACCTGTGCTTTCTCCTATTGCACTTTGTTTTGCAATCTATGATGTGGAACCTTTGTAAAAGATCCTGCACTGAAAGGTCTTTTCCAGATCACTAAATAAATAAAAATAAATAAACACCTTTGAGCAAACAGTGCTCTTTTACAAAGGTTCCATGTCATGGACAATGTACAAGTATACACAAGAACAGGCAGGTAGATAACAGTTAATACAATTACAGCACATGAGCTGCCAGTAGCTTTGTCCAGATAAGACAAGACAACAGAATTAATAACAGGTAAAACATTACAGAATGCATGAGCTGCCAAAGGCTTTGTCAGGATCAGTGTGGATGGAAGCAATGGTGCAATATTGGCCAGACATTATACAAAGAGAGCCTGGGGTGGTTACAATTGAAATAGTGATCTGACAAGTGCATGAGAAGGCCAGAGGTAGTTGGTGAGAGGACAAGGTAGTAGGGGGACAGGCAAGAACCGAGAGGTGGGGGATTGGATGGATAAGGTAGGCGGTGAAGGAGAGGAGTAGGTGGTGATGGAGGTGAGGGGAGGGGAAAAGGGATGTGAGATGTAAGTGGGGGTAACAGGATGGGTGGGGGGATGAGAGATGAGTTAGGATGGGCAAGGAGGAGAAAGGAGAGAGAAATGAGAATCAGAAGGGAGTTAAGGATGGCTAGGGGAGAAAGGAGAGAGAGAATATGAGAGCTAGGAGGTGCAGGGGTAATAGGTAAGGGGAGGGATAAGGTTGTGAGAGGGAATGGAGAGAGGGAGGAATGAAATCTGGGGGGGCAAGGGAGGAGGTTAAGGCTGCTGACGTGAGATATTGGAAAGAGTTAGTAGGGAGGGAGGGGGCATGGGGAGAGTGCATAAGTAATGGAGAGGCCAGGAGGGGGTGAGCAGGAAATTTAAGTGTAGCAGTCACAGTAGACGCTGACCACCAAGTGTTGTCATAGTTTGTGCTTAAAGGAGCTGAGATTCGGTGCATTTTTGATATCCACTGGGAGTGTGCTGAACCAGTTAGAGGTCCTAACTTTGTAGGAGTGCTGCCCTTGAGTGGCCCAGCATTGGGGAACTGCAAAGACTAGTGTTCCAGAACTCCTGGTAAGGCAGGTGGCACAGTGAGAGAAAAGTATAGACTAAACCCCTGGTGGAAGGAGGTCTAACGCTGTCTTCTTAGCAAGTAAGCAGGTCTGATGCTTAATTCTGCCTTGAAGTTGTAGCCAGTTAGCCTGTTCATAGAGATCACATGTGTGTGTGAGTCTAGAGGCTATGGTGAGGAGCTGGTAGGACTTGTTTAAGGCTATGACTATATGCCGGAGGGCAGTGTCAGTAGCTGATCCATGAACTATGAGGCCGTAGTCAATTAAACAGGTGATTTAGTTCTGGATGGCAAGTTTTAATGCTTCATCTGTCAGACAGTGCCTATACCTATATAACAGGTCTATGCGTGTATTCACAGCTTTAGCAAGTTTATTTGTATGTGTGGAGTATGAAAGAGTGGAGTCGAGGGTCACTCCCAGGTATTTGAACTGGTCTCCCTGTTCCAGCACAGTTCCACCACTATTATAGATTATCAGTTATTGGAGTTTGTGTTTGCTGTGAGTACCATGAAACAGCATTGTTTTGATTTTTGAGCAGTTTAGGATGAGTTTACATGACCTGAACCAGGTTTCAATTTCTGAGAAACTTACGCTGTAGCTGTTGCTGGAGGTGATGGGGGTCAGAGTGGCTCAAGAAAATGACTGCATTGTGTGCAAAGAGTAGAAGTCGGTCACGTCAAGTGGCAGGGAGGTCATTCAGAATGATGCTGAAGAGTAGGGGGCCAAGGATGGAACCTTGTGGTACACCCAAACAGACTGGGAGGGGAGTCGAGATGGTGTCTCCAATTCTGACCTGCTGAGAACGGTCACTAAGGTAGCTTTGGAACCAGTGTATGGCATCCGGTGAAAGGCCAAGATGTGATAGTTGTCCAGTTAGTAGGGAGTGGTTAACTGTATCAAACACCTTAGTCAGATCAATAAAGGTGGTGCCGGCCAATAGGTTGTGGTCTAGTGCCTGGTGGATGAAAGAGATGAAGTCTAGTAGTGCAGTGGTATTGCTGTGACCTTTTCAAAAACCGTGTTGTTCGGAACATTGGAGGTTATATTTTTCTAGGTAGTCTACAAGTTGTTCAGCAACTATCCTTTCCAAAGCTTTAGAGTGGGGGAAGGGTGGATATAGGTCTGTAGTTGCTTGTGAGAGTCTTGTCACCACTTTTGTGGATAGGAGTCACCACAGCGGACTTCCATTTGCTTGGGAATTGCAAGAGCATAAGAGAGTGGTTGAGAATTTTCATAAAGGGTGGCAGAACTTCATCAAAGGTGAGGGTGATGAGTTTCAAATAAAGGGAGTCAGTACTATGCCTAGACTTCTCTAGTACTTTGAGTAGATGTTTCCCGGCTAGCCCTTCAGTGATAGCCTTAAAATAAAATGGGGAGTGCAGCTGGGCTGCCTGAGGGATGGTGGAATGGGTTACTGTTGGTGTAGGATCAAAGAAGTTAGGTGGGAGCACATGACTAAGGTTACAAAATGTTGAGTTGAAGGCGTTAGCGATGGTTACTTTATCCAGGGTGATAGTTCCATGAATGTTGAGCATTACAGGTGAAACTTTGTTTTAATTTTTCCAATTACCTCAGAGAGGCTGTCGCAGAATTTCCTCCCATCATTCCAGGTGTTTGCAAGGGCATTCCTATAGTAGGAGGCTTTCACCTGGTGGATAGCTCTTATGCAAGCATTCTGTGCTGATTTGTAGGCCTGAGTATTCCTTAGGGTGTTGGATGCTTTAGCACGGTACCATAGTTAGTCACGGGATTTCATCCGTTCAAGGAGGTCATGAGTCACCCATGGGTTTTATGATCCCCTAATCTTTCATTTCTTGTACGGAACATGAACATCATTCACATGTTGTGTTAAAAGTAGTGAGAAAGTATTCTAGGGCTGAGTCCACATCCTGAGCATCATCAATCGGAGACCAGTCGAGTGATCACAGGTGCATTTTTAACAGACCTAATTGACCAGGTAGAAGTATTCTACTGACAATTAATTTTGGTGGAGGTTTGTTGAATTTGTTAGACCAGAGGGAAATTACTAGAGAATGGTCACTTATGGTGTTCAGGAGTACTTCAGTCTTAGTGATGTGTTCAGGTCAATTAGTGAGGACCCAGTCCAGGAGTGAAGAGGTCCCTAACCTGTAGTTTATCCTGGTGGGTGACTGTACCATTTGTGCCAGGTTGTCAGCTGCCAAGGCGTCCTTATAGGTGCTTGCACAGGGGGCCAGCCAGTTGACATTGAAGTCACCAAGCAGAATCACTTCTGAGTTTTGCCCACAGGAGGTGATGCAGACAAGGAGGGAGGGAAAATCAGTTTAGGTGGGATATATACTGATGCAATGGTCAATGCCTTATTGTGTGTGCCTAGTAGTACCTTAATGGCTAGAATCTGAATGTCATTTCCAGGGCTAGGTAGGGTCAGAATATGACCCACAAGTGTGTCTTTAAGGAAGAGGGCACATACCCCACCTTTCTTAGTCAGCTGTCATGCCTAATGACTTTGTAACCAGGAATGGCAACAGCGGAATCAGCGATCTTTGGGGATAGCCATGTCTCAATGACTGATAGTATGTCCCGGTTGTGTTGGGAGATCCAGGCAGTGATGGTATCGAGTTTCAGAAGGTGGTTGCAGAGATTTATACTTGCCAAGGATAGAGTAGCAGAGCTGTCAAACTTTATTGATGCCAGATAGTGGAGATCCATCCACGGTTGGGGGTGAATATTTCCCGAGAGAAGTAGCAACAGTAGTATTAGGTCTTTAAGAAAGGCTTTTAGATATTTCCTTTGGTGTAACTGTGTCCTCCCTTTCAGTGATAAATTATAAAAATGAGGTTACAGCAAGAGTTAGCAAGATATTGGAATATGAAGAGCTGGTGATAGCCGTGGCTCAGAGGAAGGTCTGAAGACCCTGTGAGGTTGGAGGGTTTACTAACACAAAGAAGCTAATGGGTGGAAACAGGTAGATGGAGCAGAGTTTTAGTGTATTTCTTTTTTGTATGATTTTGTTTATCCCTCCTCCTCGTCCTGGTCAGCCACTCCTTCAGGTCCCTCTCTAGGCCTTCCCTATCTGCTTCCCCGTCCTCTCACTAGCCACTTACTTCACATTATGGCTTCCTCATGGATAATCCAGCATATCCCTTTTTGCCATATGGGGCCCCCTCCTCCGAGAGGGAAGGCACCAGTGGTGAGATCCAGCACATTATTCCAAGTTGGCCCAGGGTGCCACTGAGGCAGGACCACCTATTGAGGCTCGGTGGCAGCGGGAGACCAGAGGGACAGTCACCCAGTCGGCCTGGGCAGTTTCCTGGGTTTTCCCCCCTAGGAGTGGCATGCCACTGACATCAAGGCATATGCCAACATCCACCACTCCCAGTTATTTCAGCTCAGGCAGCTGTGCTCTGCTCCCGGCCTCCACCAGGGGCCAGCAGGCACCAAGGTGCTTCCCCACCATCCCCTCGGAGAAGGCGAGCCATCCTGGGATTCTCCTTTCCTTCCCTTCCCCTCCCCCCCGGCTAGCCCTCCAGCAACCCGAGTCCATTCCCGAACCTGGATCACCAGCATCACAGATGGAAATCCAACCATTGTGCCGATGGGCCAGCCACATTTTAGTGTATTTAATAAAGGACAGTGGTGGGTGGGTGGGCCAAATAATCAAGTAAGTGGACAAGTCCAATTTAGCAATGAGCAGCAGCTAAGCACAGAAGTCAGTACAGTCCGAGGAAGAGCTGCTCCCAGTGGCAAAATGTCCAATTAGCATCTGAAAGCAGCTGGAGTGTGCCAATGGGAGCAATGGCTTGGGAGCCTTTCAATCAGGCAGAAACCTGCCTTGTTCAGAACTTCAGGCAGACAGGCTGGAAATGGTGACTGTGGCTGGCTGTGCAGGGAGCCTAGGCCACAGTCATACATGGTGGGCTTGCTCAAAGCTTAGGAACTGGAAAGAGAGGGAGAGAGATTACAGATACAGCTAGTCAGAGTAGAGATCAGGGCTGAGACAGTGGGTGGGATGAGAACAGGACAAAAGATTGGGTGGGACTACACAGGGGAGTAGGTGCTAAAAGGGGTGGAGAGCAAAGCAGGGAGAAATGGGGTGGGGGTGTCTGACCCGAGGAACGAGAAAGAGCTATTCAGATAGAGTCAGTACAATGGAGGAGGGAGAGGGAGAGAGCGAGAGAGTGTGTGTGTGTGTGTGTGTGTGTGTGTGTGTGTGTGTGTGAAGAGAATCACAGAACATGCAGAAGTGGAGCAATGAGAACTCAGCACAATAAATTACTGGCTAACTACAGAATCAACTAGCTGGATACAATTAAACATTGTTAAAAAATAGTAAATCCCATAAACTGTTAAACAAATAGCAAATCACAAAGCAAACTACTCTGGGTGCAAAGCCCTAGACTTGAAAGCAGGCAGTTGAAAAATCGAGTAAGCAGACAAGTCCAATTTAACAATGAGCAGCAGCTAAGCACAGCAGTCAGTACAGTCCAATGAAGAGCTGCTCCTAGTGCCGAAATATCCAATTAGCATCTGAAAGCAGTTGGAGTGTGCCAATGGGAGCAATGGCTTGCGAGCCTTTCAGTTGGGCAGGAGCCTACCTTGTTCAGATCTTCAGGCAGACAGGCTGGAAATGGTGACAGTAGCTGGCTGTGCAGGGAGCCTAGGCCACAGTCGTAGATGATGGGCTTGCTCAAAGCTCAGGAACTTGTTCAGATCTTTAGGCAGACAGGCTGGAAATGTTGACTGTGGCTGGCTGTGCAGGGAGTCTAGGCCATAGTCGTAGATGGTGGGCTTGCTTAAAGCCCAGGAACTGGAAAGTAAGTGGTAAGACCCATAACTCATGAGTGGTGAAGTCATGTCTGAGTTAGTTATAAAAGTCTTACCACTCATGTGTGGAGATAAATGTGTTACTCTACTGCAGTCCATTATGTATTTGATATATGCCACACCATTTGTAATATTTTTACTGGTGTTTCACCATGTTTCAGCTGTCTTTCTTTTCATTTGTAAGTTCTCTATCTAGCCCATTGTTCTTTGCATTCCGTTTCCAGATTCTAAGTGGAAATAAGTTAAATAGATTGCATTCTAAGTGAAATAAATGGTGTTCTGAGTGAAAATAGATATTTATCCCAAAATAACATGATTTATTTACCCAATGTATTCACCACTGGTGTGGTATATAGTCCAGAAGTGCACACACACACACACACAAAACAAACTGAAGCCATGTTTATTTCAGTGTAGAGGTTTGCTCCGACACCTCCACCCCCACTCACTCACTGGCTCATTTCCTTGGAACTAAAATGAAGGCAAACACTGCACGGTTTGATTAGGTGGCACACGTGGCCAGTTCAATGGTAAGAAAAAGAAGCAACTGAGGATTTCTGCCCATTATGTGTGCATGTCAGGAGCGTGAATATTGTGGTCAATAAGATGGAAGTCACCGTAGATAGTGCTTCGAGCAGCTGTGATTGAGGATACTGACTTCACTTCCATTGATATTTTTAATTGCAGCATGGAGACACAGACAAGGATGGAGGGCACTTACTGATAGGTATTGTGATAAGTTTTTGTCTTTTTTTTAAGAAGAGGTATACTAGCATTTAAGCATTTTTTACTGAGAGGCATTCCCCTTCCAGGTGAGAGTGGCGGTCAATGGACGTAAACTGAGAGTGGTTGGCAGTGGGCATAGACTTTAGTATGGGTATGTTTTGGGAGTCTTGATATAAGTGGGACTGGAACTGCTGCCTGCATTGGGAGTTCAATTTGAGAATAGGGGATTGCCATTGAGTGCTGGTCACTGGGTCCTGAGTCAGCTTCAACACCCCAAGTCTGCATTGGTCACTTTTTTTTTGGCGGGGGGGTAGATTTTAAAATACCAAATTGTAATGGCTACATAGAGAATTGAAGGTGTGACCCGAGTCAGTGCATATGTGCTGTATTGAAAAACTTGATGTAAATGAAGAGATACTTACTGTAAGTATCTGACTGACTCTGTTGTACAGGAGCATTTAGTGAGGTGGAGGAATGACTGCCAGATAGTTAGCCAAAATTTTATGTTAGCATATTAATCTGTGATAGGGCTAAATACCAGGATGCCCATGGGTAGTACTGAAGTACTGTACAATCAGATGACTGGTTCTAGCCAATCAATATTTCAGGATTTAAGTGCCCATTTTATAAATTGACATGACTCAGTAACAGCCAACAAGAAAGACCACATCACTGAGCCCAACAGCACAACTCAAGTAAACAGTATAACAACAAGTATACACCAAACAAAAGGAGCAACTGGACCCACAAGCTCCGTAAAGAATGCTCAAGCATGCCAACAGATTTCTCCAAAGTGAGTTATGGTATGACAGTCCCTCTTTAGAAAGGCAACGCTGGAAGCAAGACATCACCAGATGGCAACACCAGCTTTTTAGTTTAAGGGTTGTGATGAGGACACTACCATACCCACCCAACTGTTGTGCAACTTCACATGTTCTGTTGGTGAAAGATGGGTTTCCATTAATAGGACCACTTTGCAGTGCCCCGTGCCAACTCTCATAGCACCTTAGCCCTCCTAACCACAGATGAAATACCTTTAATATTGTAAGTAATAATTTCAGGTTACTCATTAACAAATTTGTATAAAGACAATTCACTTAGAAGATAATTTCTCACAACTGGGACTCCAGGCACAGAAACTGGGAAATATGCATCTCTCTGACCCATATAGTGGCTTGACTCAGTAACAGTAAAGAAGAAAGAACACATCTTCGAGCCCAACAGCACAACTCAGGTAAACAGTATAACAACACGAATATATTGAACTAAAGGAGCAACTAGATTCACTACTTCTGTAAAGGATGTACAAGAATGCCCACTGAACTCTCCGAAGTGAGTGAAGAAGGTACAGTCCCTCTCTAGGAAGGCAACACCAGAAGCAAGGCACCGATCCTCAGAGTGTGGTACCAAATTTGCCCCCGAGCACCATCAGCCTGATCTGGCTGACCTAGGTGGTCAAAGTTGGAGTACTTTTTGGAAGACCACCCCATCTAGCCCCCTCCTAAAATCCCACCCCAGATCCCATCATTGAATCAAACAAGAAAAGAACTGGTCTGAGAATTCTTCACTCCCCCTTGGAAGTGGACCAAGTGAAAAATCAGTGTTTACACCATCATCTTATGAAACAGTATAAGCTCCAGCAGCCTCATGGGAGCACCAACTAGATGTTTGACCACCCCCCAGGCTAGGGAAATCCACATTGCATGAGATGTTCCCCTTTTGTACATCTGCATATCCTCAGTAGTCTCACAGACAACTTTTCACCCAGTCACCTCCGCCCCTTCCCTGCAGTCCAGACTGTGAAAAGTCTCATAATATTATGGTGGAGATAACACCACATCAAAAATGAAAGGATATGTTCATGTCCTCAGATTAAGGTAAAACAGCCAGTGTTATGTGTGATCTTACTTGAGGAAAGCCTTGCAACCATCATAATCCCAGCGGTCAACAGTCCAATAAATGCTGCAGCAGTGCTGCTGATCATGGCATCATCTCGGTTGAAATCATGAGGCTGTGCAGCCTGGATTGTCTCCCACTTTAATGATTGGTGTGCATACCTAGACCATTGCATGCAGTTTAAAACAAAACTAGGGAAAGAAAGGGTGTGGTGCAGGCTGTGTGAGTTATTGTCTGAGAGCAGGGATTTATAATCCAGCATAATAAAGTAAGCATACCTAGTAATATAGAATTTATCAGAAGATAAGGACAGCTTGGCCCACCATGTCTGCACATTTTTTCTGCCTACAGTATCACCGTAGACCCTATTTGATCTCTGGCTCTCCCCTGCCCCCCATTTCTTTTCACTAAGATCTCCTTATGCATATCCCATGCATTCTAGAACCCATCACTGTTTTAACCCCCACCACATCAGCAGCTAGTCCATGCTACAAATCTGCTACTTTTTCTGTGAAAAAGTACTTCCTCACATCCCTCCTGAACCTACCATCCCCCCAGCTTCACAGCACGTCCCCTTGTTCTTAAACATCTTATTTTTGGACAAATAATCCCTTACTGTCCCTTAATCATCCCCATAAGGTATTTTAAGGGTTTCTGTCATATCCTGCCTTTCCCTTCTTTCTTCCAGGGTGTATATATTGAGTTCCTTCAATCTCTCCTTGTAGAGCTTGTGATTCAGAGTCCACACCATTTTAGTTACTTTCCACTGGACCACCTCTACTTTGTCTATATCCCTCCATAGATGTGCCTCCAGAATTGTACACAGTTTTCTAAGTGAGGTCTTACCAATGATCTATACAAAGCAACAATACCTTCCTCCTTCTGTTGGTGATATCTCTCCCTGTGCACCCCAGCATCATACTAACCTTCCCAACTGCTTTGTCACATTGCCTGGCCACCTTTAGGTCCTGAGAGATTATTCCCCCCAGGTCTCTCTCCTGCTTTGTAGTCATCAATAATACACCATCCTTTCTGTACTCTGCCCCTTCAGTTTCTGTGTCCCAAATGCATTATTTTGCACTTTTTCACATTAAAATCCAGTTGCCATACTCTTGACCACTCCTCAAGTTTTCTCAGATCTCTGCACATCCTTTCCACCCGCTTAGAGTATCCACCTTATTGCAGATTTTGGTGTCATCCACAAATTGGCAGACTTTCCCCTCCAGATCCTCTGCAATGTTACTTATAAATATTAAAGAGGACCAGTCCCAGCGATGATTCCTGAGGTACCCCACTGGTCACCCTGCCATCCTCTGAGTGAACTCCATTTACTAACACCCTCTGCCACCTATCCCTCAACCAATTTTGTACCCAGTGTATCACGCTTTGACCAATCCTAGGCTACTCAGTTTGCCTAAAAGTCTTCTAGGTCTAGCTAGGCCACTTCCACTGCTCCACCCTGATCTAATTCCTTGGTCACTCAATCAAAGAAACATAGAATTTGACAGCAGATAAGGACCGCTTGGCCCACCTAGTCTGCCCATTTTCCTATCTAACAGATAAGCTGCAGATCTTAGTTAACCAACAGCTTACTTCCTCCTACCCCCCACTAGGACTGCCTTATGTCTGTCTCATGCATTCTTGAATTCCCCCACTGTTCTTGACTCCATGACCTCCTCAGGAGGCTGTTCCATCATCCACAACCCTCTCTGTGAAAAAATACTTCCTCATATTACCTCTGAGCCGTCCCCTCTATCTTCAAATTGTGCCCCTTGTTTCTTGCACATCTCTTTTCTGAAAGATGCTACCCTCTTGGACTTTGTTGATTCCTTGAGGTACTTAAGTTTCTATCATGTCCCTCTCTCTCTTCTTTCCTCAAGGGTATACATATTAAGCTCCTTCAGTCTTTCTTCATATGTCTTCTGGTGCAGACCCTGCACCATTTTGGTTGCCCTCCTCTGGACAGTCTCCACTCTGTCTATGTCTTTGCGGAGATGGGGCCTCCAGAACTGCACACAGTACTCCAGATGGGGTCTCACCAACTGTCTGTACAGATGGATAACAGCTTCCTGTTTTCTACTATTGATGCCTCTTCCTATGCATCCCAGTATCCCCCTCAGACTTCCTTACTTCCTTCTCACATTGCTTGCCCACCTTTAGGTCATCTGATATAATTACCCCCAGGTCCCTTTCCATTTTTACTGTTGTCAGTATCTCACCCCCCATTGTGTACTCTCCCCCTGGGTTTTTGTTTCCCATGTGCATTACCTTGCACTTCTTTGTATTGAATCTGAGCTGCCATACATTTGACCATTCCTCCAACCTTGCCAAGTCCCTTCTCATCCTTTCCACTCCATCTTGTGTATCAACCCTGTTGCAGATCTTTGTGTCGTCTGCAAAGAGACATACTTTTCCTTCCAGTTCCTCTGCAATGTCACTTATAAAGACATTAAAAAGGACCAGTCCCAGTACTGAACCCTGCGGTACCCCGCTAGTAACCCTCCTTTCTTCACTGTGTACTCCATTTACTACTACCCTTTGTGTCCTGTTGTCTAGCCAATTTTTTACCAAGGCTACCACCTTGGGACCTACTCCAAGGCTGGCTAACTTGTGTGTTAATCTTTTGTATCAAATGCCTTGCTAAAATCTAGGTAGGCCATATCCACAGCCCCTCCCTGGTCTATTACTTTGGTCACCCAGTCAAAGAAATCTATTAGATTTGTCTGACACGACCTTCCCATCATGAATCCATGCTGCCTTGGATCCTGCGCCCCACTGGCCTCTAGGTACTCAACAATTCTTTCCTTCAGAAGTGATTCCATCATTTTCCCTACCACTGAGGTCAAACTAACTGGTCTGTAGTTTCCTGCCTCTGTCCTGCTCCCACTTTTTTTGAAGAGGAATCACATCTGCCCTCCTCCAGTCCTCAGGTACCACCCTATCCTCCCATGATTTGTTAAAGACAGTAGTCAGCAGTGTCACTGGTTCTACCCTTAGTTCTTTTAGAATTCTTGGGTGAATCCCATCAGGTCCCATTGCTTTGTCCACCTTCAATTTTATTAGTTCTTTCAGAACCCTTTCTTCTGTAAATGGACTGGTATCGACCCCCCGTCTTCAGAGTGTTTCTCTTGTTTGGTTTAGGTACCTCCTCTTCCTCTTCCTTTGTGAATACTGAGCAGAAATATTCGTTCAGTATCCCTGCTTTTTCACTGTCACCCTCTACCCACATTCCCTCCCCTTTATTAAGCCTCAGCATCCCTCCTTTGGTCTTTCTTCACTCCCTAATGTACCTATAAAAGGTCTTATCCCCCTTCTTAACAGAATTGGTTATCCTTTCCTCGGTTTGAGCCTTTGCTATTCTGACTACCTTCCCAGCCTCTTTCTGCTTTAACTGATAAAGTTCTCTGTCCTGCTCCTTCTGTGTTTCCTTATATTTCCTGAATGCTATCCTTTTCTCCTTAACTGTCCCTGCCACCTCTTTTGAGAACCATAGCGGTTTTTTTCCTTGGTTGTGTTTTATTGATTTGCTTTACACAAAGGCTTGTTGCCTCTGTGATGGCTGTTTTGATTACTTCCTATTGTTCCTCCACCCCTCCTTCTTGCCTGTTTGCAAGTGCTTTTCTGAGGCACTCTCTCATTTTCCCAAAGTCAGCCCTCCTAAAGTCCAATACTCTTGTTTTTGTGTGGCTTGATTGTATGGCTGTGTTTATCGTGAACCACACTGTTTGGTGGTCGCTTGTTCCCAGATGGCTACCCACTTCTAAACCTGAGATTCTTTCTCCATCCCCATTTAAGAGTACCAGGTCTAAGATTGCTCCCTCCCGAGTGGGTTCCAATACTAGCTGTCTGAGGCATGCCCCCTATAGGGCATCAAGAATGACCCTGCTCTTGGGTGTGCCTGCAGCAAAGGTGCTCCAGTTAACATCTGGCATATTCAGGTCCCCCATCAACAATATCTCCCCTTTTTCCGCCATTCTAAGGAAGCCTTCTATCATTCCCTTGTCCATTCCCTCCCCCTGAGATGGGGGTCTGTATACAACTGCCTTGCGGATTGTGGTGCCATTTCCTGTCTCCAGGGTGACCCAGAGTGCCTCATCTGCTCCCTGTTTACTCTTTAGTTCTGTTGCTTTGATCCCTTCCTTTACATAGAGAGCTACTCCTCCTCCTCTTGTACCCTCCCTGTCCCTCCTGTAGATTGTGTATCCTGGTATGTTGACATCCCAGTCATGGTTCTCTGTGTACCATGTTTCTGTGACTGCCACAATATCCAGGCAACCTCTTCCATCAAGGCCACTAGTTCAGGAGTTTGTTACACAGACTACGGAATTGGTACTCATCACCCTCCACTTTTGATAGCCTTACCCTTTGGCCCCATTCCTGTCCTTACTGCCTTTGCCTTTTTCACATTTACCTCTGTCCTGCTCCCTAATAACTTCTCTACCTTGGTGTTTACCTCACTAATTACCATGTTTTGTGGGAGGCTGGGATTTCCCTGCTTCTTTTCAGTGCCTCTCCCCTTGGCTAGTTTAAATGCTTGCCAATGAAGCATTTAAACCTCTCACCTAGGATCCTGGTTCCCCCGGACAGATGCAGACCATTGCACCAGTATAGGTCTGCATCCCTCCAGGTGGCTCCCCAGTCCCCAATGAAGCCAAAACCCTGAGATCCACACCAGTTTTTCAACCACTCATTGAATTCCCTGGTGAGGTGCCCTAACATCATCCTTGCCATAGACAGGCAGCACCTCCAAAGAGGTTACATTGTCACTTCTTGTCTAGGCCCTCCCCAATTCTGCAAACTCCTCTTGCACTGCTCTGATCCCATTCCTAGCCAGGTCATTTGTCCCTAGGTGGACAATGACATCCAGCTCCCTCCTCGTGCAGCTTCTCCCACGATCCTGAGGATTCGCTTCCTGTCCCTCCAAGCCGTGGCACCAGGAAGGCACCTTACCTCCCTCTCCCCTTCCTCCCCATTTCTCCCCTAATGATTGAGTCCCCCACCAGGAGTTGTTTCCTTCCCCTGTGGGGTCCCATGCCACCCTTCTGTGGGTCTCCTTTGTGAAGGTTCCCAGCATCCTCCTTGGTCTCCACTGCAGGTGCCTCCATAGAGGAACCACTATCCACCAGAAGAGCGAATGAATTGTGGAGAGGTACAGCTGGAGGGATGCAACTCTGTTCCACCACCCTCTCCTTCCCTGAGCCCACCCTGGTCCAGCCTCTCCACTTTCTTGGCAACCTCTGAGGTAGTGGCATTGGCCCTGGTGGTCCCTGGGTGGGGGGAGGAGGTTTCACGAATCCTAGCCAGGTCAGCCTGGAGATGGGCAACCTCCTCTCTCAGGCCAGAGAGGTGCCTGCAAATAGGGCAGCATTGCAGCCTCAAGAATGTCTCCCAGAACACTGCTGCCCCACAGCCATTGCACTGCACCACTCCTATCATGTCTTATTTTGTATCCCCTCTCCTGTTTCTCTGTATGCTTACTCTCTCCTCTCCTTACAACTCTCACCCTTCCTGTTCTGGGACAGCGACTTCCTATCTTCTTCAGTAGCCTCCTTCTCCCTTGCTCAATGTCAGATCACCAGCAGCTAGGGGGGCAGAGTGAGCTACTTTTTTCCTTTAGGGTTGACAAAACCAGTGTTTCTCTATAATCCTTCCCTTCCTACTGCCAAACACGAAGTTCCTGTTGACAGTCAAATCCAGTGGCTATAAAAGTAGAACTGGCTTAGGGTGGGATGGAGGGCAATTAGTAAGAAAAAAAGGCTAGCAACAGGAAGTTGTACTTTGAGTCACCTGCTTTTATAGTGTCTAAACCACACCCCCAGTTAAGCTTTCTCTCCTCCTACTGGTTTAGCAAAGTCAGCTGATACAATACCCTTCCCAGCACAGAACACACACTGACTTTCTTTCTTTTCTTTCTTTTTTTAACCCTAAATAAGACCCCTTCTACTTCTAATAAAGTATCTGTCTACTTAATCTCAACAGGCACCGACTCCTGCTGAGATATAAGTGTTAAATTAATAAGAAAATGTAGCTTCTTTTAGTTAGCTTCTTTCTGCTCTACAAGCAAGGCTAGCAACAGGAAGTTGTAATTTGAGTCACCTGCTTTTATAGTGTCTAAACCACACCCCAGTTAAGCTCTCTCTCTCCTCCTACTGGTTTAGCAAAGTCAGCTGATACAGTACCCTTCCCAGCACAGAACACACACTGACTTTCTTTCTTTTCTTTCTTTTTTTAACCCTAAATAAGACCCCTTCTACTTCTAATAAAGTATCTGTCTACTTAATCTCAACAGGCATCGACTCCTGCTGAGATATAAGTGTTAAGTTAATAAGAAAATGTAGCTTCTTTTAGTTAGCTGCTTTCTGCTCTACAAACAAGGCTAGCAGCAGCATTCTATCAGAATTCTATCATTTGTTAGACATGACATCTCTCCCATGAATCCATGCTGTTTTCGGCCTTGTAACCCATTTAATTCAAGATATTCCACTATCCTTTCTTTCAACAGTGATTCCATTAACTTTCCCACCACCAATGGGAGGCTGACTGGTTTATAATTGTCAGCCTCCTCCCTGCTACCACTTTTATGGATTGGGACTACAACTACCCTCCTCCAGTCTTCCAGAACCACACCTGCATTAAGTGAGCAACTGAACAGTACTCTCAAAGGTGCAACCAGTACCTCCCTGAGCTCCCTCAATACCCTAGGATACACCCCATCTGTTCTCATTGCATTCTCCACCTTCAGATTAGCAAGTCCTTTTAGGACTCTCTCCTCTGAAAAAGGACTATTGTCCATCTATCTTCCTACAGAGATCCTGTTACTTTTTTGTGGCTCATCACCTTCTCCCTCCACTATGAACACTGAACAAAAATATTTGTTCAGGATGTCTGCCTTTTCCTGGTCCCCCTCTGCACTATCCCCCTCATCCCTTCTTCATCTGACAGTCCCTCCTCCCTTGGTTTCCTCTTTTCACTTATATACCAAAAAATGTCTTGTCCCCTATTGTTACTGCTTGGGCTATTTTCTCTTCAGCTTATGACTTTGCTCTCCTTATTGCTTTCCCTGCTTCTCTCTGTTTCTCCTAATAAACTTCTTTATCCTCCTCCCTCGGAGTTTCCATATATCTTTTGAATGCCACTTTTTTACCCTAGCTTTTCAGGTACCTCTTTCAAGAACCATAGCAGTCTTTTTTTCTTCTTACTCTTACTCACTTGTTTGATGTATAGGTTTGTTTCCTTCACTATGCCCTCCTTTTAGTTTTGCCCACTGTTCTTCAACCCCAACTATTTCTTCCTCTCATGCCAGTTCATCCATGAGGCATTCACCCATCTTTATGAAATCTGCCTTCCTGAAATCCAGGACTCTCACCCATGTGCTGTTAGATTCCGCAGTCATCCTTATATTGAACCATACCATACCATACAATGATCACTGATTCCTAGGTGGTCCTCCATCTAGATGTCTACAACACTTTCCCTATTACTAAGCACTAGGCTCAGTTTTGCCCCATTACATGTGGGTTAACTGAGTAACTGCCTGAAGAATGTCCCTTGCAGTGAGTCCAGGATGCCTCTACTTCTGTTTGAAGCCACAACTGGGATGCTCCAGTCTACAACCAGGAGATTAAAATACCCCACTAACAGCACTTCCCCCTTTTCTGCCATCCTGCCAATGGCTTCTACCAGTACCATATCTAACTCCTCACCCTGAGTTGGAGGCCTGTTGATCACACTAGTGTGAATAATGGCTCCATTTCCGTTTTCCAAGATGATGCACAGTACCTCAGCCTCACCCTGTAATCCCTGTACCTCTGTTACCTTTATGCTTTCCTTCACATAAAGTACCACACCCCCTCCTTTCTTCCACACCCTGTCCTTCCTGAACAGAGTGTAGCCTGATATGGCCATACTCAATCATGGTTTTCAGCGCACCATGACTCAGTAGTGGCCACTGTATCCAGGTCAACCTCTGTCATTATGGCCTCTAGATCTGGAATTTTTATTTCCTAGACTTCTAACATTTGCACACGAGGACGTTTAGATTTTGTTAGCATTCTGCCTTTCACCCCTTTCCCCTTTTCCTCCACAGACCTTCCCTCCTTTCTTTTTAATGTTACTGTTCCACCTGCTCTCAGTTACCAAAATCCTGCTTCCTTCAGTAATTTTCAATATGGAGGGGGCAGTCTCTCCTCCTCTCTCCTGACTACAGCTGGTGGGGGATGGCAGTACCTCAAGCAAGGTCCAGTCACCCATAGCCCTACAGTTACTTTTTCAAGTCAGGAGGGCATGGTGATTGAGAGCCAATGGCAATACACTGGGCAGGCCGGCATCAAGAGCAGCAAGTATGGCTGGGTATTGGGAATATTAATAACAGAGAGCACATCAACCTCATAAAGAATGGTACCCACAGCATAAAGAACAGTGTTTAGCCTTTAGGTTTTGCCAGGCTTTTAAACAAGTGTTTGAAGTATTTCCTCATGCTTCAGAGGGTTTAGATTAGCCAGTACGATCTTTCAGGTTACAGTAGCCAACAACATCAGAGGCCATGGATAGGAGATTTCCTTCATATGCCTCCACAGGGAGCTCTGGCAGTAGAATATCCAGTTTAAAAAGCAGTTTTCTGAGCCTGCAGTACGTTATTATAGCTCTTCACTTCTGCTTCAGGTTACAGGATTAGCTTGGCCGGATACCTCCAACTAAAGAAAAAGCTATGCAATCATTCCTGTTTCACAGGGCTCCTATGAAAGCCCTACAATACTTTTGTTAAATGTTGCTACTTTTGCTACTTTATTAGTGCAAACTGGTGAGTGCATTAACCATTCCATCTGGTGAATCCAGAGAGTCTCTGACTCTCAACTACCCACCCCAGTGGTTTGACCTGTTGGTCTTCCTCAAGGGGCTGGGAACCTCATCTGGGTACAAATCTGTTTTTTGTGTGGTTGTTTAATAATAGAATGGCCTGTTTTCATTTTTGCATTACATTGGGCAGATAATCTTTGTCAACATAGATGTGTTTTCCAACTAAAATTTAAATCCTTCTCACAGGCATATTTAAGGAAGTATTTCTTTAAATGGATGCTTGAGAAATTTTATTGTGATAGAGCAGGATGGCTTGTCTCTTTCAGGCTTGGGTTCCAAAGCCCTGTGAACCTGTTGTGTTTCAGTTGTAAAGTCCTTAGCTAGTTTTAGTTCCAGTTGTAGCCATGTTATTAAGCAGGCATTTAACTCAGGTCCCTTGTGGCTTCTAGAAACTCATAGAAATGCAGATTATTTCTCTGTGCTCTACCTTACAGAAAGAATTATATGAAATGTTTTCATGCGGCACACATAAAACCACCCAAGTGATATGCATGCTGCAAGTATGATTTAAATGTTAAATTGGAACCAATTGAATGCATATGGCATGCGTGCAGCAAGTGTGGAATCCATGATTTTTATGTTAAATTGGAAAAGGCTGCATGCATGTGGCATGCGTGCCAAAAAGCAAGTGATCACTGAAAAAGTTAGTTGACTTGCTGAGTATCACACCATACACAAGTAGGAGTTGACAAGATTCAAACCCAGGTCTTCATGCCTCCAAATTTTCTGGCTTGCAGTCCAGTACCTTTAACCACTAAGTCATACTGTCTGCACACATATGGCTCACTTGTACTTCAATACATACTGTATCTGAATACATCTGCATGCATGCGTCATGCATGTAGCCAATGTACGCTTTTCAGTTTTCTTCTGTACCTCATCTCATTTTCACAGTTGAACTGTAGCACACATACCAATGGAAACATGTGTTTTTCCCACCACAATACACAGACTTACCCACAAAACCACTTAATTACTTCTGTCTGGCCTGTACTCCTACTATTTCTTCTCCATAGTTTTGAATGCTTCCACGCAAACAGCCGTTAAGGTACAAACACAAACGTGGCAATAATTTCACACACACACACACACACACACACACACACACACACACACACACCCATATGGCCAGTCCCCCCCATGCAACACACTGTAGTGGGTACAGCCATGCTGCTACAGACAACCCACCAAGTATAGATATAACTAAAAAGTCTCTTACTTGAGTACTAGGGAGCCAGAGGCAGAAGTCTTTAAGAAATGATGTCTATGGCTCAGAGTGCTAAGGCGTACCCCCTTGAAATGAATGGAGTTATTTTCTATTACCATTTTATACATTATGACAGTGAGTTGAAGAATAATGAAAGCCACCGTTCTAATAACAAGGCCCTTTTTAGTTGAGCAGTGGCCTTCATTAATCTCCAGTTCTCCATCAATAATGTATAAAATAGTAATTAAAAAATACCCCCATTCATTTCAATGGTGCACACCCCTGCAGTCTCCTTTGCACTTTGTTATAATGTGCCTGAGCTTGGGGATGTGGAGGTCAGCTTCACAGGGGTTGGGGGGGGGGAATAAGCCTGACTATAGTGGGGCTCTAATAGTCTGTGCATACCATACCACTTAACTGTTGGTGAATGCAAGGGACAGTTCTAGAATGTCTGTAACATCTCTAAAAGGTACAACTTATTTGGTTTGACTGATATGTGACATGCAAATCAGGAAAAATTCAAATGTATAGGGTTCATCTGTATATACCCCGGAGCAGTGCATCAGATTTGGGCTTAAACCAACGCAGTTACCAACCAATTTTTTTCCTGGCTGAAGTTGGCCCCCCCAAAAAAAATAACTTTGTTCCAATTTTTCTCCCTGATGCCATTCCATTCAGTACCCATCCCCTATGGGTCATGAAGCCACCCAAAGGTGAAGAAATGTGAAAAACACATCTATATGTCAGTCCTTCCTCCTTCCTCAATCCTCCTGTAAAAAAAATTATTTAGTTTTACTTACCTGGCCATATGACCAGAACCTGCAGCCTGGCATAGTGTGCCACCAGCCCAGTTTTTAGTCTGCTCCCCCTCTTTCCTTCACCAGAAGCTGAATGCTAGAACTGACCATCACAGGTCCCCAACATGGTCTGCGACCAAGTCACCTTGCCATACAAATCCACCTTCTTGCTTGGTTGCTGCTGTGGCTGCTGTCACACTACTCTGATCAAGGCCTATGAAGGTCACCCACACCACTGTCACCACTGCTGCTAAGCCTAGCTTGCTGCCATGGAGGTCTGCACTTTATTTTTGCAATGTGAGCCTAGTAGAGTAAGTAGGTAGCCTAGTCTTGAGTTAGCTTCTAGCTCACCCTCTGCCCCTTCAACCACCAGGGGAAATGGAGACTCACTAAGAGCAGAACAACAAAAATATGCTGCCACAACACTGCTATTTAGAGTCCAGTGCTCACTGACCCCTCCAAGCTGTAGTGTTCAGCCTGTCTACTTTGTGGTTGTAAAGGCAGTGTCGCACTTGCAAGGCTCATTCACTCTTTCTTGGCTGGTGCCACTGCTAATAGGTGAAGAGAGTGTACAACACAGTACAGACACAGTCAAGTCTGAAGAGTACCTGTAGCATGAGCACACACAGGTCAGGTGGGCACTTATTGTGCAAAAGATTAAATCCAACTTTAAAGCCATTAGTGCCATACCATAAGAACAACCTAGACACAAGTATGGGGGTGGGAACTGTGCCCCTCTGCCCTACCTAAATGGCACCCCTGCTTAATGGTAGAAATTCATTCTCAGATGCTAATAAAATGGTTCCACTGTGTTCCGAGGTACTGTATCTTCATGTTTCATGGTGTGTCCTAATCATCATGTGGGTTAGTGTCCCTTATTGTCCTTCATTTTGAGTGTCCATGTCCCTCATTTTAGTGACAACATGTGAGGTATGGTGCATGCTTCCAAGACCCTACTCAGCACAAAGAGTGCTGAGCATGGCCATAGTGTATATGCTCAATACAGAATGACAAAGGGAAAGTGAGATAAAACAGTCATGGAGAAACACATTTGTAGCACTAAATATGCATAAGGGATTTGCATGGTCCAATACAAAAGGATAGGCTTCACAACACAGAGGCCCCTCTTCGTACATCTGGAATGGGGGATGTTGACTGGCTGTATCCTATGCATTTAATGAAATAAGCAAAAAATACTTTACAGATTAATGGCGATTTAATGGCAAAAATCAAAAGCCATTAAACAACTTGCAAAAGGATCAGAATTAATAAGTTTACCTAATTTTTATGGGAATTCAAATAAAAATGTATTTTAATGACTAATTGCTAGCAGTAGTGTAAGAAATAGAAATTGATGTATTTTTTAGATGACATTTGCACCAGCTTAGCTGCTGCACACATGGCAAGCATGCAGCATGTGAACATGATGAGATGTTTAAATGATATTCACACTAATTTAACTGCTGCACTCATGTCAAGCATGCAACACGTGAACCTGATGTAATTTTTAGAAGATGTTCATGCCAAATTACCTGCTGTGCACATGTCAAGCTTGCAGCATGCAAACCTGATTTGCCTTTTAGACCTGGTTCGCATATGTTCACTTAGTGTATGCGAACCGCATGCAAACATTGCACAATTAAGCTTGTGGCGTGCATTCTGCATGAACACAGCACACCTATATTTCTGTAAGGGCTGGCTTCTGCATCCTCA
Source organism: Neoceratodus forsteri (assembly GCA_016271365.2). Lineage (NCBI taxonomy): Eukaryota > Metazoa > Chordata > Ceratodontiformes > Ceratodontidae > Neoceratodus > Neoceratodus forsteri. The sequence continues at coordinate 1,256,206,493 of CM028131.1, forward strand.
ACTCAGTGAGTGAGTTCCTCCTGACAAAGGAAGAGCAGTGTGCCTCCCATACATGCTGTGTCAACCTGCACTTCCTTAACAGCTTCTTCTACTTGGTATGTACATTGCTCTAATTTCTTAAAATCTGCCATTTTAGAGTCAATATGATGGAACATTTTAAGTATACCTGCAGTACTGGCTTTATCAAATGTCCCAGTACTGGACCTTGAGTCCTCATCTTCTAGGCCAGAGTGCACAGTGCCACCCAGTGATCATGAGAGAAAATTGCTAGGACAACTGGGTTTGTGAGCTGATCTTTAAGCTTAGAAATCCCCTGTTCTAAGCCAGCTTGGTGGCATGGAGGACTAAGGAGCTGGGCACTTTACCTCCTGCCACGCCATCAACCCAGGGTCGGGAACGGACTCGGGTTGCTCAGGGGATGGCATTGAGAGGAAGGATCGAGCATCCCCAGACAACTTTCCTTCCTCAGGGAAGGAGGTTAGTGTGGTATGCTGCTTGCCTGACACCCAGTGGTGGCTGGGTGCCAGCACATGCACGCCACCACATAGGGAAGGGATCCCGAGTTCAGGATGAGGTTTAGACATTGTGGCCATTGCACATCTGTGGGCACGGGTAAAAAAATCTGAGAAAAACCACCCCGGGCAAGATGACAACCAACACTGCGCGGCTCGACACTGGTGGGCAGGCACAAACACAGTCCTGTTGCAGAGGACACTGGTGAAGGTAAGTCCTGGAGGAGCAGGTGATGGGGCTGGGAGGGATTGGTTAGAAGGGGGCTGCTGGGGAGAAACAGGAGATAACATATATATATGTATGTATAAATCCCCCATACAGACAGAGGGAGAGCCAGAGAAAAAGCTCAAGCCACCATCACACTCCCCCATTGTTAAGTTTACAACCCAACATTCTAAACAATAGCTAATTATTTTAAATCATATGGGGGGGCTATAACCCCTACACCCACTTCCCAATGTTAGAAGTCAACACTCTAAACTATTCTGAACTACTTATTTATTTAGTAAAAAGTGTGGTGGCTGAGATAGGTACACTGAGACAGAGTTTTCAGGTGATGCAGCAGGGAATGAAACAGCATTACAAATAAAGTGACAACACTGAGTGCATTTATATAAACAATAAAAGCAAAGTACAAATTACAAGTAATAAACAACAAAGTAATTTGTCTTGGATAGCACTGTAAATTGTACATGGTGTATAAGCATACAGACTACAGCTTCCTTATAAAGAAGAAGAAGCCACTATCTGTGCTATGTGTATAGTTTGATGTTTTGTAAGCTGCAAATATTTTGTATGCATGAACTTGTCCTGGATGGCACAACAGATGGTGTGTAAGCAAACACAAGCTTGCTATGTCATTCATCATCATATAGCTGAAATCAGGCAAATAAAATCTTGATGGCATCTGATCACATAGTTTCATGCAAAATACTCAAAAAGAAATTCCCAATATCTGGGAGGTTGAAGTAGTTTTTGATGTTCCCTATTATTATCAGATTCCTACCACTAGAGGGCACTGACATTACTGTTTAGGGCTCTAGTACTGCAGCATGCAATATCACATCAAGATGTCGTTGCTAGTCACAGATCACTTTGCTCACATACAGGCTTCGTTAAACAAGTGGCATGGTATATCAGGGACAAGGCTTCTTGTCAGCTTATTCCCCTCAGCATATTCAACTTTTTATAGAAGCTATATACTTTGGACAGTCATTGAGGAGCAGCATCCTGTGACCCTTTCACACTAGATCTTCCTATTTACTTTGCAGGTTTCAAGAGTGTCTTTTGGATCACAAACTTAAAAAGTAAGCCTTATGGTACCTATGGACCAACGCGGGCTAGGTACATGTTATAGGCAGGTACCCACCTACACACGCATGTCAGCACCCATGGACAGGCATGCAGAGCATGGCATTTACAGCCACTGGCCACCACAGGGCATCTGTCCATGGCCATGCCCCCCCAAGCATGCTGGTGCATGTGGGTGGTGGATCGTCAGACACAGGCCGCCATCCAATAGGATGCCCATCCTGATCCATGAGTGGATCCCCTGCACTGTGTGGAGCAGGAGACTGCAGGATTCTGCTCATCCCAGGGAATTAATGTAAAAGGTTTATCACCCCAATGGTTGTCCCAGCCCTCCCTGCCAGACTGGAGGGCTGGGGAAGTATGTTGGGGGTGTACAGTCCCGCAGTGACTGGTGAGTGATTCCATTATGGGCATACAGTGGCTATGGCACTGCATCTGCTTGCATAGCCTGCACCCCCTTTCCCAACATTCTGTGCCTTAGAGAGCAATGTGGAGTGCTGGCACACCCCTTGGCCATCCTCCAGACCATCTATGTGCATAGCTGTACAAACTGCGGGGGGATCAAGTGTGGTAGGGCTGTGCACCCCTTTGATGCATGTTGCAGGAGTCTGAGGGACCCCTAATGTGTGGATCTCTAACTTAAGGTTGCCTACACACTGCAGATATGTAACACTTAGGCAATCCACACATATGTGCATAGGACCCTATATGCTTGGATCATTGACTGTTAGGAGGAGGGGAGACCTGAACCCAGGAGGCCTATAGTCACTTTTAGTTTGTTAGTCAACCTGCAGAACTAAGTTAAAGTGAACAGTACCCATACAAGTTTTAAAGTCAATCCAAAATTAATTTAAATTAGGTACTGGGCTCCTCTGTAGCTGGCAGCAGTCCAGAGATATTGATGATTAAGTCTGCCTCATGTTGACACAATATTTCACCATTTTTAGAACCTTTTGATGTCACTGACATTTAAGCTGTGGCTAACCACAATGTAATCAAGCACAGCTTGATCATCAGTAACATCACAAGGTTCTAACAAGCATTTGTCAATGCCAAATGTATGCTGCTAGTGTTGCTGGTCTAGCTTGTACACATTCTTAGTATGTACTTACTCAGGATAGAGCAAGATATAATGTTTCATTTTCAGTGGTGTCCTGCTTTGACACATTGTTAGATTGTATTTACCCAGGGCAGGGCAACTGAGAGGCAATATCTACTTTTAAGTGGGCTCCCACATTTCAACCGCAAATGTCCAACAGTCTTTTTATGACCTGATGTCATGATCAAGACAGGTGGAATTTTTAAAAATCCCATCTGAAAGGCAATTTTGTCGTGCAACTGTGGAAACAAGTTTTGGAGGGGATTTGAAAAATGACACCTACCACATTCAGGAGGTGGGGTAACACAAGAAATATGTTAACATAAGAGGCCAAAATCTGCAAAAATAAATTTGTAAGTAAATATTGGAACAATTCAATGTTTCTCCATAATTTAGTTGTTGTTTTACATTTTTAATCCATATTTTCAACATAATCCTTTTATGACCACTCCTTCTGAGCATCACAGGTGTCATTTATAAATAATGGCTGAAACATCATTTTGTGCTACAAGTGTGAAAACACATTTTGGGTACAGTTTGAGAAATGGCAGCTGTCACATTCATGAGGTAGTGTGAAAAAATGATGATGTTCAAAATCTGGGGTCAAAATATTGAAAATTACCACAGTTACGAGCGTGCATTAAAACATTTCAACATACACTCATAGCTTTGTTGTTTTTTAATATTTGTATCTTACATTTTCAAGATAGCCTTCTTATGACCCCATATACACTTCTTATGACCCCACCTCATGAACAAGGGTGGAGAAAATTTTCGGCTCCTGCCCAAAGACGAATTTCACCCCACAAGTGCAAAAACACATTTTGGCAAGGTTTTGAAAAAATTGCAGCATCACTTTCATGTGGTGCTCTGAAGAAATGGCTATGTTGAATATTTGGGGTCAAAATATTGAAAATTACAAAAGTCATGAGTCTGCGTTTATAAATTTCAATGTAGGGTCATAACGTTGTTGTTTTTAAATACTTTTACCACAGATTTTCAAAGTAGCCTTCTTAAGATCCCACCTCATGAAAAAGGTTGGAGAGAATTTGCAAATCCTGCCTGAAAGTTGATTTCTCACAGTGTCCACAAAATCACCTTTCAGGACAGATTAACATAATTTCACTGTCATTGTTCATGAGGTGGGGTCCCAAAAAAGGTATGTAGAAAATTTGGGGAAAAAATATTCAAAATGTCCAAGTTATGACAACAAGTTCAAGACCCATTGAAATACATTGAACCACATACCTGATTTCCTCTGTTCACAGTCTGGCCTGGAAGAGTGAATACATGTCTCTGGTCCAGAGAGGATTATGGCATTGGCAGGTAAGTAAGGGCTTGGAATGTGTGGGGTGGTAGGTGCTGAGCTGGAGGATTGGGTGGAGGACAGTGATGGTGGCGGCAGCAACAGACAAAAAAACTATGACAAACGGTTTTCTTTATTTCAGGTACCAACATGGGATTTGGCACCCCAGTGTTGGCTGTATGTTTGGCGGCACTGTGGTGGGCTCCCTGGTGTCGCACAATCAAAATGAGCAGGGTGGGGGGTAGCAGCTGGCATGGGAGACTAAGCACCCCCATGCTGGAATATTAACATGGAAGGTGTGGGAGAGATGGAGGGAGGGTTTTCTTTATGTTTGGCGACACTGGGGTGGCTCCCGGTGTACGCTGTCTTAATGGTTGGGGTGGGGGTTGTAACACTAGGGATTACATCGGGGGGGGAGAGACCTGAGCAGACTTATCATGACAGATCAGCTGTGCTTGCTGGGTGGTGTTATGTACATCAAAGGAAAGAGCCGCCCTATGATTGGGTCAGCTCTCTCCTTTGAACTACATGAAGTTTCCACCTCACAAGCCAGAATACTGTCATGATCAGCCTAGCTGATGATTGGTCGGACACTGAAGAGCCCCTTGAAGACTGCCCTGCATTGGACTACAGTGACACACCTCTCAAACCTGCTCTCATAACAATATGTTTGCTCATACAAAATAGGTGAAGTGGTATTGATAAGCAACAGGCAGAAAAGGGTCCAACACTCAGTAAAGCCCCTACACCATCCACTCCCCCCTCCTCAGCCTCTGCTCCAACCCCAGTTTCACTCCCCCATGGCCTAATAATCCTCCACATTAACATTCGCAGTCTCCTCCCTAAACTTGACCTGCTACTCCCACTTGTAGGATCCCTCAATCCAGACATCATCATTGTATCAGAGATCTGGCTAACAAACAAAATCCCTGATTCTTCTATCACAATTCCTGGATATGCTATTACTCACCAGGACCGCACTGGTAGGGGTGGGGGCATAGCTATCTACTCCTCCTCTTCTTCTCTCTAAACCACTACTGTTATATCTACCACTGACCCCAATGCCTATGAAGCCCTCATCATTAGACTGTCTCTGCCCTTTTCCGTACCAATATTTACAGCAGGAGCCTATTGCCATCCTGGTCTACACCACTCTGTAGCCACTGATCTAATCACCACTATTAGGTCCCTTACCTCCTCAGGTGAGCTCTACCTGTTAGGGGATCTAAACCTGAACTGGTTGTCATCCACCCTAGATAAGACTCGTACTAAAATAGCTGCCCTTAACCTGTCCCAGGTAATCATAGAACCTACTTGCCTAAACCACAAATCCCATAACCACACTCTTATAGACTGGGCTCTCACCTCCCATCCACACAGGGTAATCCAGTCGGGCCTACTGCCAGACGCTCTTAGCTATCATCATATGACCTACATAGTTAGAAAAGTTCACAGACCTAAGGCACCCCACAAACTACTAACGATCCTCTCTTACAAAACATTAGACCTTGCCCCTCTACATCATGACTTAATGCACGTTGACTGGGCCCCCTATTTCCTCAGCCAAAACTATCAGTCACTCCCTGGCTTATTTCAATGATAATTTCATCAACGTCTGAAACAAACATGCTCCCCTGAAGCAAGTTAGAGTGTGAGGTAGTCACCTCCCCTGGATAACCCCTGAACTCCAGGCCTGTCAACAAGCACATGATAAAGCATGGAAAACCCACAAATCCTCCAAACTTCTTTGTGACTACACTATTTACCAGGCACTCCAACATGTCTGTACCAAAGCCATCCACCTGGCCAAAGCAGAATATTTCCAGTCCACCTTTAATACTAACATAAACAACCCATCGACGTTTTTGAAAGTAGTTCACTCACTTTTCTCTCTCCAAACTAAACCCCCAAAATAAACAACCAACTCATTGCCAACCATCCTACAGTAGCAGAGGAATTCAATTCCTACTTACTTCTGTGCCTCCACCCTGTTAGTCTCCTCCCACCCCACCCTACTACCTGTTCCCTCCCTCATGATTCCTCCCAACACCACCAATTAGCAGAGAGTTTTGCCTTTTCACCCATCTCTCCCAATGACACTTTAAAGGCACTACTATCTCTCAACCCAACTAAGGGCAGCTACCCCAATGGCCTTGACCCTAAGCTGCTATACCTCTCTGCTCCTGCTATTTCCTTCCCTCTCACTGATCTCCTCAACCTGTCTTTCCACACTGCGAATATCTCTGAAGCCTGGAAACATGCTACAGTTCTCCCCCAACCAAAGGGAGCTGATCTCTCATCTCCTGGGAATTATCACCCCATCTTGCTTCTACCTACCCTGGCTAAACTTCAGGAACACACTGTTCTCTCCTAACTCTCCTCCTTTCTTGATGACTCCTCCTTCTTCACTCCCTTCCAATCTGGTTTTCAGAAGAATTACTCCACAACCACTTCTATACTTAGACTCACTGACTCTATCCATTCTGCCATGGATAGAGGTCACATTACTTCTGCTATCTTTGTCGACCTTGCCAAGGCTTTCAACACAGTCTCCCACTCCCTCCTCCTCGAAACTCTCCTGTCAGCTGGCTTGTCTCTGTCTGTCTGCAACCGGTTCAGAGCCTACCTGTTAGGTAGAACTCAATCTGTTAAAATAGCTGACTCTACGTCCCCTCAACTACCCATCTCTACTGGTGTGCCTCAATGCTCCGTACTTGGCCCACTCTTATCCTCAATTTTTCTAAATGACCTACCGTCAGTATGCTCCTCATCCTCTATCCATATGTATGCTGACAACATGGTCATGTTCACCTCTGGCCAGTCTCCTTCCAGTGTGACTTCCAGAGTACAGCTTGACTTTAATAATGTTCAGTGCTGGCTAAGCTCACATCAACTCTTCCTCAACACCAAGAAGACAGTCTCCATGACCTTTGGCACTAGGCAGAGACTCTCTAGGCTGCCCTCCCTTCCCTCCTTCCACACCCTTAATGGAACAACACTGGAGGACACTACCTCTTTCAAATACCTGGATGTTTGGCTTGACAAACACCTTAACTTTTCTGTACATATCAACACCATCCTGAAAAGACTGTGCCCCAAGCTTGGTACCCTTTACAGGAACCATAGTTCCTTATCACTACCGGTTAGGTGTGATCTTGTTCAGAAAATGATACTCCCTATTTTTGACTAGTGCGACATAGTCTACAGTGCTGCTCCTAAGTCTTCCTTTACCAGGCTGGATACTGTCTTCAATGCTTTCTGTTGCTTTGCTCTTGATTCCCCCTCCCACACACATCACTATACCTTGTGTCATTCTCTAGCCTTCCCCTCCCTTGCATGCAGGCGTCTCACTCACTGCGCAAAGTTCACTTCTAAATTCTGGTTTGGGACTCTCCTCTCTTACCTCTCCTCTTTACTCTCTGCTCCACTTTCCTCCTCTTGCCCTCTCAGATCACTGACACATGCACTCTAGCTATTCCTCATCACTTTACCTCCACAGGCCAGGAAGCTTTCTCCTACCACTGCCCAAAGCTTTGGAACTCACTGCCACCTCCTATCAGACTTTCCTCTTCCCCATTTTCAATCTCCTTAGCCCATCATAATTTCTATTCCCCTAACTGCACTTGTTCTTAGCCCCCTTTCAACCCTCTCAACCCTGGCGCATTATCCTGTAGCTCTACTTTACTTCTAGTCTGCTAACTGTACTTGTTACTAGCCCCCTTTCGCAACCCTCCCTACCCTTGCACACTATCCCCTACTCCTCAATCCCTAACTTAGCTCCTGTCTTCTAACTGAACCCTTCCTCTGTTTACTTTATGACATGCTACCACCTATTATACCACTCCTCCCACCCCTACCACAACCTACTGTGCCATTTTGATGCTCTACTACCATCCACAATCTACTGTGCTATTTTGACATTCTACTTCTGTCCTTCCTCCCTCTACTACCCCCTCTCCCTCCCACTGATGCTCTCCCTTTTTCCATTCCTAGTTTACCACTATTTTCTTCAGCCTCCCTATTTCTTAAGCCTCTCCACCCACCATATTCCACTCATCCTCCCTGCCCCCCCTCACCTCCTTTTCCGCCTGGTCCTGTCCCACTTGCAGGGTTCTCTGTCATCCCGAAAGGGTATAGATCCTGCCTCCCTCTCTTCTACCCCTCTTCCTTTCCCCCCACTTTCTAATCCTGACCCCTTGCAGGGTTCTCTGCATTCTGAAGGGGTATAGATTGTCTCTCTCTCTTCCCCCCCTCCTTTCCCCACTTTCAAATCCATCGCCTGCCCACTTTCCTACTTCTGTATTCCTTTCCTCCTCCCTCCCTCCTGTTCCTCTGCCCTCCCTCTTCTCTACCTCCTTGCTCCCTTTCTCTCCCTTCCCTTTCTGCCTGGTCCTGTCCCATTGTAGGGTTCTCAGCATCCAGAAGAGGTTAAATCTTGGCTATCCCTCTCTGTCCCTCTTCCATTCCCCACCTTCTACCCCTTGCCTGTCCACTTCCCCATTTTCTTATAACTTCCCTCCCTTAAGTATAGAATAACACTTCAAATCATGTGCTCAGCCTACTACTTCTATTACTTCAAATGTGTTATCCATCCTTTAACCTTTACCCTACTGGATCACCTGCTCTTGGGTTGTTGCAATGTACGTTATATCCAAACATGGTTTTGTTTACCCTGGCCAGTTGGTCTGGGTTATTTCTGCTCTGTAATTGTACTACACTGTTTTGTTTTAGTAACTGTACTTGTCTTGCTCTGTTATTGTTATGTGTTTGCCTGTTCTCCCAATTCTTGTACCCCCCCCACCCAGGATGCTTCCAGAAACAAGCTGTTTACATCTCATGTTGTCTTACCTGGTGAAACATTTTCCAAATAAATAAATAAATAAAATAAGACCTGGGGGTGATCATATCAGATGACCTAAAGGAAGCAAGGCAGTGCAACATAGAAACATAGAATGTGATGGCAGAAGGAGACTGCTAGGTTCATCTAGTCTGCCCAAGATTACTTGCTTGCCTATGCCCCTACCTTATTTGTCCTTCAGTACAATTGTATTATTGTGCCTATCCCATGCCCTCTTGAAATTTCCTACCGTCCTCACCTCCATGACCCCCAGTGGCAGGCTATTACATGCATCTGCCACCCTCTCTGTGAAGAAGAACTTTCTGACATTTGTTGTAAACCTTCCACCTTTCAGCCTCAGTTCATTCCCCCTTGTTCTACTTCCTTCTTTGAGGTGGAAGAGTTCCTGTTCTTGTACCTTATTGATGCCTTTTATGTACTTGAATGTTTCAATCATGTCCCCCCTCTTTCTTATCTGTTCCAAGGAGTACATGTTCAGTTCCTTCAATCTGTTCCTATATGACAACTTTTGCATTCCCCATATCATTTTTGTCACCTTTCTCTGTACTGTCTCAATCCGGTCAATATCCTTCCTGAGGTGAAGCCTCCAAAACTGGACACAGTATTCCAGGTGTGGCCTTACCAGTGCTCTACACAGTGATAGCACCACATCCTTCCCCTGCTCATGATTCCACTCCCAATACATACCAGCATGCCACTGGCCTTTATTGCTGCCTTCTCACACTGTTTCCCTATCTTCAAATTGTCTGATATTATGATGCCTTGATCACACACCTGGTTCATGGCAGCTGGTCTTTTCCCTCCTAGGTAATATTCCTTCTTGGGATTACCTCTACCCAGATGCATGATCTTGCATTTTTTGGTGTTAAATCTCAGCTGCCATGCTCTGAACCACTCCTCCAGCTTCTTTAAATCTGATTCCATTTGGCCGGCCTTCTCTGAGGAGTCCACCCTGTTGTATATCTTTGTGTCATCTGCACACAGATGTAATTTTCCTGTAAGTCCTGTGGTGATGTCAGCTATGTATATATTAAACAGTAGCGGTCCTAACACCGAGCTCTGGGGTACCCCGCTGACCACCTCTTCCTCCATTGATACTGTGCCATTGAGCTGAACCCTTTGCATTCAGCCCTGCAGCCAATTTTTAATCTAGTTTGCCACCTCCTGTCCCACCCCCATGCAGTCTAGCTTTCTTATCAGCCTTCTGTATGGAACCAAGTTGACGGCCTTGCTAAAGTCCAGGTAGACCACATCCGCTGCCCCCATCCACTGCCTTTGTAACCCAATTGAAGAATTCGACCAGGTTTGTTAGACAAGACCTATCCATCATGAAACCATGTTGTTTGGGGTCCTGCTGACCACTGGTTTCCAGGAATGTTAATATCCTCTGTTTGAGTAGAGATGCCATAATTTTTCCCACTATGGATGTGAGACTTACCAGACGGTAGTTTCCCACCTCCTCCTGGCTGCCAGATTTCTGAAGTGGGACCACAGTTGCTCTTCTCCAGTCTTCAGGGACCACACCATTCTCCAGTGATCTGGTGAATAGTTTTGCCAGGGGGCTGCCAGTTCAGTACCCAGTTCCTTCAGGATTCTGGGGTGTATTTTGTCTGGTCCAATGGCCTTGCCATGGCAGTAGGGAGGGCAAGTGGGATACTACAGTGCATATGGAGGGGTCTTACCAGTAGAAAGAGGGGGGTGGTGTTGCCTCTGTATAGATTGCTGGTAAGACCCCAACTAGAGTATTGTGTCCAGTTCTGGAGACCATGTCTCCAGACGGACATAGACAGAGTGGAGGCGGTCCAGAGGAGGGCAACTAAAATAGTGCAGGATCTGCATCAAAAGCCATATGAGGAGAGACTAAAGGACCTCAACATGTACACCCTAAAACAGAGTAGAGGGAGGGGAGACATGACAGAGACCTTTAAATGCTTCATGGGGGTGAATATGGTGCAGGAGGGAGTATTTTTCAGAAGAAAAGATGCTCAAGAAAAAGAGGACATGCTATGAAGCATGGGGGGGTAGGTTCAGGAGAGCTGTGAGGAAGTACTTCTTCACAGAAAGAGTGGTAGATTCCTGGAACAGCCTTCCAGTGGAGGTGGTGGAGGCAAAAAGAGTGGTGGGGTTCAAGAATGCAATAAGCGGAAAGGAATCATAGTGGAAAGGAAGGGAGAGGGATAAAAAGCTGTAGATCAGGCACAGTCTGATGTAATAGTGTAGGTAGGGAGAAATGGGGAAGGGGCAGACTGGATGGGCCAAGCAGTCCTTATCTGCTGTCAAATTCTACTTCTATGTTTCAATAGTTATTACCCTGGAGGTTTGCTTTATGGTGTTAGCTTGTTTGTTTGTTTTCCCCTTTCCAACTGATCCAGTGCTCTCTTTTTCTATTGCAGCATGCCTACTTACATAAGGTGGAACATGATTAGCTGGTTCTTTTTCTGAATCAGGTCAGTATCTGATCCTGGACTACCCAGGTTATTTTCAAGCCATTTTCAAATGAAAATCCCTCAGACAGTCCTGTTTGGGAGCAAGGCAATTCCGTCATGTTATACACTCTCAAGTTGTAGTCTGGGCACTAGTTCAGAACAGTGCCAGCAAGAACAGCGCAGGCAACAATCGATCATGCCTGCAAAAATGGTGTCACTTTCGTTTTTGCGGGGGGGGGGTCTGCCCCCACTGCACCCCTGTACTAAAGGATTCTCACTCTAGGGGGGGAGCGGATCACAGAGCAAGATGAAATTTGTGGGGCCACGGAATACAGTTTCCATGGCTCCTTGTAAAAAAAAGTAAGTCCCAATCACAAAAGTCAAGGGAGACCAGGATTAGAATCCTGGTCTCCACTGCCACCCGGCCATGCTGCTCCATGTCTCAGCCCTCCATGCCACATGAGCAGCTTGGTCAGCCTCCACTATTCTGCTGCTCTTGTCCTGTGGCAGTACCATGGGCAGTGACCTGGGGAGCACTTACTGCAAGTGCTGTAAATCCCCTCTTGCTGTCCATGGCAGAGCTGTTCAGAGTAGCGCTGTCTTTCCTTGCACTATTCTGGTAGTGCTATTCTAGCCAGTTACCGTAGTCTGCACACTGACTGGCACTCTGTCTGGCACTCTAGGCACCATACAGCATAAAAATTAGGTACACATGCTCCTGGTCTGAAACAAGTACAGAAGTGTAATTATGATCTCATAATTACACTTCTTTACAGATCTCCCGGCCAACAAAATGCTTACACTTTTATCACCATGTTATAATCTGTAATAACCAGGCTTGGTTATTACTATACATCTTGGTCTATGGCCTTGGTGTTTATTCATCCTGGTCTGGCTACTGCCTCATAAATCCTGACCACTACCCCATTATCGCTATATTAAGCGCATATTTTGGGTGGGTTGTGAAGCATGCAGAACAGTCACAGTCAAGGGCTGGAGTATATTATTCCACTTCTAATCTGCATAATAAAAATCTATAACTAATGTTATGAAGGTTTTCAAAATATAATCAAATTGTGTATTTTCAGTGCCTGTTTATTCAAACAGTGCTACACTTTAATAAAACTACTGAGCCACAAATTAACATTTTATAATTTTGCATGTCTGATTTTATTTACCAAGTACTACTGCTCATTTCAATGCAGTATAATATCTGGACTTAAAAATTAACTAAATTTTACTTTTTCCTAAAAAAATGTAATTTATATTTAGAATTATGTTAAATGAGTAAACAAAACTGCAGGCTCCCCAAACAATCAGAAACCCCATGTTTAAATGCATGAAGGGCATAAATAAGATGGACTCTAGAGAGCTGTTCAAGATCAATAGAAATACCTGGAGGAACAGCAGCAAAGTAGTGGTGGTGGTGGGGGTAAATGGAAATAATATTTTGCAGAAAGGGTAGTGGATGGGTGGAACATGCTTCTAGAGATGCTGGTCAGTAAAAGTGTGGAGAGTTTTAAAAGAAGGTGAGACAGGCATAAGGTGCTGGTGAGGGGGGCTGGGGTAGGGGTGCAGTGAATTAAACTTCATCAGCAAAGTTGCCATGAAGTTGTGAAAATTCAACTTTGTGAAGCTTTGCAAGGTTCCCATTGTCAGCACCAAACTCAACTTTGTTGACTTTTCAACATTTGTCAGGCAAAGTTGCATTTTTCCCCCATGAAGTTGCAACTTTGTGGGACAAAGTTGGTCACTTTGTTGGGAAAAAGTCCTACTTCGCTGTTGCGAAGTCTGCACTGCAGATTTCATGAAGTGTGCCAACTTTGCAAAGTTTTGTCAAAGTGAAGTTTTCTCAGCTTCGCACATCTCTAGGCAGCGAAGGAAGGGGTGGATGGACCTGAACCTCTAGAGGGTATGTACTTCCCCACTGTGCAGACAAGATAGACCATAAGGCCTTCTTCTGCCAGCACATTCCTATGTTTCTATATGCAGCACAAAGTGGCTGAAATTACTACTTTGTCCCGATGTTCTACAGTAGTTTGTGTCCCATTGTAAAATATACAATGGGGTCACAAGTTTTCCCTGCTCTGTCACAATGGGCATTGCAACAACACAAGGAAAGGAGTAGGGGGCTGGCATTCTGATGAAGTGCAGTAAAATACGTAGATGTTTACTGGCCCACAGCGCAGCCTTGGTGGACATCACCACACCTCCCTACCTGTCACCACACACAAGAATCCAACATGTGGGGGATTAACTGCAACTGTGTATCAGACTTTAGATTTCTTAAGCTGTATAAAAGTGTTGCTTGTTACATGCTGTATGTGGGGTGGTGGTGGGAAGATCCATAGTGCAATTTTTTTTTAATTGAAAGATTCCCACCAATTATTTAAATAATTCTGTTTTATTTACCGTAAGCTCTTCCAGATGCAAATCATTTAATTACACAAAATTTTGTTTGTGGGAGGAAGTCATTTGAGAAATAAGTATTGGTAATTTGTGTGATTTTGAAAAGGAAGAAGGCAAGAAGCACTACTAAGTCACCAGACTATGATCACTCTAAAATATTGCCTTCTGAAAAGTACAAAATGTATTTCACTGGAACACATTTTGTCCGGTGTGTTAACTTTTTACAGTGAAAATATTTACAAGTATTCAAAAAAGATTGTCTTTGGTGCAAAACAAATTGCATAACAGATAGCGACCCACGTATTACAGGACTATTATTCCATCACTGGATATAGGTGATATCATAAACCTCAAGAGCGAAGCTTGACGGGTCTGTGATATCTCCTGAATAGCATAACGGAATTAGCCAGATGGTTTTGTTATTTTTTATTTTTTTGTTAAGTATTGAGGGGCACTTTTTAAGCCCGCCCACCCCATTTCTGCTGCTGTAGTTAAAAAGACTTGAAACACTGTGGCTAGCAGCTGTATTTTACATTTCCCGAGGCCAGTTTTCTTTTTCTGTCTGGGAAAATTGGTCTTCGCTTCCTCTGTGGCTTCCCATCCTTCTTATTTCAATGTAGATAAAGTAATAAAAAGAAATGCTCCCCCATCCTGGCTATGCAGACGAGCACTATCTCCCCTCAAAAATTACTATTTTAATTTAAAAAAGTAGTCATTTTCAGCTCTGTTTACAATTCATGTATAGCAACATCCTTTTTGGCATCTTTTATTAGTGACCTTTGAACCGCGAGTATCAACATCTTGGTTCAAAGGTCATTAATGAAAGATGTTAAATATTACATTGCTGTACAAGAACCAGAGGCAAAGCAGAAAACAGTTACTTTTTAAAACAAAAGCCTAAATTTTGGAGGGGAACGACTGCTCAGCTTGGTGGTAAGAGTGTGGGATTGATTTTTCATCAGTGGACCCCCCATTTGAGCAACTGTGGAGCCTCATGTTAGTTTTAGTCTGCCATAAAAGGTGGGAACCTCATTAGTCTGGGAGTTGGGATTGTTTTATAACAAAATTACATCTGTATCACCCCCCTCCACTGACCTAGCTGAAGTGTACTGCATTTCTATGTTGGCAGCCCAGGTTTGGGAGTGAATATAGGGTGTGTGGGTGAACAGAAAGGCTGGAAAATAGTGCTGCTGCTGGCAGTGCTTCCCAGCCTGGAGAGGGGATGGAGTGGCAACTGGTGCTACAGTGATCCCTGTGGAGGGCCAGAGAGCTTGCTCCATGTAGGATTATACTGCTGCTATAATATAATGTTCTGCCTCCAGCATTTCATAGTTTCTCATCACCTCTGACTTTTTTTAATCATTTAATAGACTGTCTTTTTATGGCTGCGTAGGGGGAGCCCTGCAGACATTTTGGTGTTACTCTGGAAAAAGGGGACTTCAGATTCCATCCAAAGCACAATGTCAGAGTTGAACCACAATCCTTCCACTACTTGCACTAGTTGAAATTACTCTGCTGGGGGGGGGGGAGAAAGAGTTCCTTTCCTACATGTAGCATTCTCATGCCAGGTCAAATTACAATCAGTGGATATGCTCACTTTAAACATCATAGACAGCTTGTTTTAGTCTTAAAGGACACCTAAACCCTCTTTTTACATATTTTTATCTAACCAGAGCCATGTTGGCAAGGCTGTATTTTTTTTTTGTGTGTGTGTAGTTCTCCAAGCAGCACTGTTAAATCAGCAACTTAACTGTCTTTGAACCAGAGGTGTAGGAACTGTGTTTTATAGCTCTTTGCTGAATTGCTTCACAGACTTTAATGCCCGACTCTGATGGATATCTTCCCTCTTTGATATGCATGGATTGACTTGACTGGACAATGACACACACTACGACTCAGAAACAAAGTGTTTACTGAAAATAAAAGTGCTAACAAAAAAGAATCCCCAGATTATAACTAATTCAAAATTGTTAGGTATGTATGCACATCAAAGTCCTGGCCTTGTAGGGACTGAGTATAACAAAGTCCTGCAACAGCTGTGCCTTGTATAGAAAAAAACATGGTGGTGTGTATATGTATGTGAAATTTAAAACCTAGGAAGGATGTTATGTAAAGGAATTCATGACTACAGTTTTCTATGCACTTATTAAAGGACTCCTGGAGAAACCTGGAGACATGGGTTTGAATCCCACACCCACCACTTGTAACACTAAGCTGAGCAAGTAACTTAACTTCATAGTGCTCCCAGGATGACCTGGAAATGAGTTTCAACTCAGTGTGTTTTTTCCTGGCCAAAAAAAGGAAAATAAAGGTAAAATTAATAAATAAGGGCTTGAAACCTGACTCCTGTGGCTGAGTCCTTATTTTAGTTCTAGAGTGAGGGCTGGATCGGGAGGGGGTGATTTAAATAAGATCAGTCTACACACCCCTACTCAGCTTCCTGCACCCTCAATCAACAGTCCTGTAGCCGTCTTGAATATTTCTAGTAGTCTAGTGGTCTCCCCCCACCCATAAGGACATCTGATCCTCTGCGAACCCACCTACTCAGGACCATCCTCCCCACAACCCTTCCCCCGCTCACATCACCTAAGCCGAAGTACAGAAATAGTGACAGCAACCTGCACAGCCCACTGCTTACCACCTTGGCCTGCCACTGTCTGATTAATCAGTGAGTGATAATGAGTACAGTAGAAGCAGGTGTTTGTATAATACTTGTGATTGCTCAGAGACCATCAGATGGAAACCAGTTGAGGTGGTGGGCAGAGGGCTGTGCCAGTTATCACTATTGCTGTAGTGGGACTCGGTAGAATAAAGTCCTGCAAGAGCTGTGCCTTGTATTGAAAAATAAATACAGTGGCGGTGTGTGTGTGTGTGTGTGTATGTGAAATTTAAAACCTAGGAGGGATGTTATGTAAAGGAATTCCTGGCTACAGTGTTTTATGATCTCATTAAAGGACTCCTGGAGAAACCTGGAGACATGGGTTTGAATCCCACAGCCACCATTTTTATGCTGTGTGACTCTGAGCTGAGCAAGTCACTTAACTTCATAAAGCTCCCAAGATGTACTGGAAATGAGTTTCAGCTCAATGTGTCTTTTCTGGCCAAAACAAAAAGTAAAATAAAGGTAAAATAAATAAATAAATAAATAAATAAATAAATAAATAAGGACTTGAAACATGAATCCAGCAGTTGAGTCTTTATTTATCTGAGTTCTGGGGTAAGGTCTGGATCGGGGGGGGGTCTGATTTAAATAAGAACTGTCTGCACACCCCTACTTAGGTTTCTGCACCCTCAATTGACTGTCATGTAGCTATCTGTAGCTGTCATGTAGTCTAGTGGTCTCCCACCGCACATAAAGACATCTGATCTCTGTCAACCCACCAACTCAGGACCCTCCTCCCCACAACCCTCCCTTCTCACTCAAGTCATTTAAGCCAAAGTACAGAAATAGGGTATCCTGTGATAAGAGCGCTGGGGAATGGGCACCTACAATAACGGTGATCCACACCCCAGTACATTTCGGGGACAGCTACTGGAGGGTAGGGTGGCCGGATGGAGGGTGGGAGACTATAGTGACAGGATGTTGCTATACTTACGCACGTGGGGGTGGGAGTGGGCACATACAGTGAGGGATGTGAGTGGCGGTGTTGCGGTGGGTTGCCAAGCTGACCCCGTGGCATGATGGGTGGGTTACCGGTGTCGGTCGGTAGGGTATTGGGTTCAGGTCTGGGTGCTGGTACATTTTTGTTGTGCCCAGTCCAAACTTTTTTTTTAATGTTTTCACCCTCCCCCCTGACATGCAGCCCGCTGGAGTTCAGAATCCTTTAGTAGGGGGAAGTGGTGGCGAAGCCCCCTGGTGGGAGTGGTGCAGGGGGCGTAGCCCCCCACAGAAAACATTAAAAAACAGAGTCCCCGGTGCCCTTTTGCTCTGCGACAGAGTATCAGAGTGCTGAAATAAATTTTTGGCACTCTTGACTTCTGCATAATGGCGATCACCTTTAGACTTTCACTGTTATGACATAGAATCCAGAAATGGTGACAGTGACCTAAACAGCCCTCTGCTCACCACCTTGGCCTGCCACCGTCTGATTAATCAGTGAGTGACCATGAGTACAATATAAACAGGTGTTTGTATAATACTTGCGATTGCTCAGAGACCGTCAGATGGAAACCAGTTGAGGTGGTGAGCAGAGGACTGGGCCAATTATTACTATTGCTGTAGTTTGCATTATGTGACCAGGTCTGGTGAGGTGTCTGAGATGGTGGGTTGGGAGGGCTCAGATGCCCTTATTGGAAAAAGAACTAGTCCACCAAGAATATACAAGACAGCTACATGTCTTTTGAGAAAGGATTTTTGGTCTGAAACTCATTAAGGTGTGTGGTGTGTCCTGCACCGGTACCTCAATAAAGATTGCACTTTAAGGGAGATGTGAGCAGCATTCTTTTCTACATGGTGGTGGTGAGTGTGGGATTCTGTGTTGAACTTATGTCGATTTTTCCCTGCACTCCAACTTTGTGCAGCTTTCTACTTCTGAATGAGGACTGAGTTGTGATATCTTGTTTGTAGTGGGGTTCTGTTTGACCAAGTTGTTACACTGTATTTTCCCAGGATAGTACAGCAGAGACGCAAGATCTTTTTTTTCAGTGGGGTCCTCCTTTTACCCATTTTTATAATGTATTTACCCAGGATAGCCCAAGTTGGAAGCAATTTCTCATATTCAGTGGGGTCCAGCTTTTACTATGTATTTTTCAATGACAGAGCAGAATAGTGGACTTATTTATTTAATTAACTTATTTAATGTGGCAAAACTGTAGTGCATGTTTAAATGTCTTCTCCATGAAGGATTAGTAAGTTAATAACCTGGCAGTGATAGCTTTGTTCTCATCTTGAAGTTCATACTTTTTGTTCATGTGAAAGATAGATCTGCAATCTAGGCAATTTCCTACAGAACTCCATTCACATATCTGGAATGTGTAGTACGGTACAGGCTGTACGCCCATTGGCTCACACTGTGGACCAATGGGCATACAGCCGTACTCCATGGTGTTGTCGGTGGGCGGTGGGTGGCAGGCGTAGGTGCTGCCTCCCGCCACTGGACTGGGGGAGTGGGGCAGTGGGGCTCAGTGGGTGGGTGGGGAGGGGTCCACAGGACCACCAGTGATATTGGACATAACTTTCTTATACAAATGCCTGTGATCAGGCTGACAGCGGTCCACTGGACCACCAGGGATACTGGATTTATTTTATTCATACTCAAGCCTGCGATCAGGCTGACAGCGGTCCACTGGACCATCAGGGATATCGGAATTTACTTTATTTATACTAAAGCCCATGATTGGGCTGTAAGCAGTCCACTGGACCACCAGGGATATCAGAATTTACTTTATTTATACTCAAGCCTGCGATTGGGCTGCAAGCGGTCCACTGGACCACCAGGGATATCGGAATTTACTTTATTTATACTCAAGCCAGCGATCGGGCTGCAAGCGGTCCACTGGACCACCAGGGATATCGGAATTTACTTTATTTATACTAAAGCCCATGACTGGGCTGTAAGCAGTCCACTGAACCACCAGGGACATCGGAAGTTATTATATTTTACAAATGCCCACGATCAGGCATGGGGGGGCACCGCCAGGTGCAGTCAGAACTCAGGTGGCCACCCACGGGTGGCAGCTGCCATGTTGCGCCCTGCAATACAGCAGCTCACCTGTACGTGGTGCATTGTTCCTTTTTTTTTTGCTTCACCCAGGTGCAGCGCAAGTAGGGGTTGCGTGACAGAGGACTCCAGCACATCCCGGCTGAATATCGGGATGTGTAGAGGCGTGGCTGGGCACGCCTCACCCGCGCCGCCACTATACATTACTGATGCAGTCCAGTGTATCGGGATTTGTGCCAGGCAACAATCCCTTTTGATTTCTGCATCAAGAATGATTGCTATGCGATGGTGCAACACTGTTGCGCCATGTGCAACCCTTTTGAATATCTGGGCCAAGGAGTTTAAAAACAGAAGTCTCCCCCAAAAAGCAGAACAAAAGACACACAAACACAGAACAGGGAACAAGCAACACAAAGAGCACACAGTTGGAGGCAAACAATACAAATCAAATGCAGGAGAACAGACAACAGAAGTCCAGCAGAAACAAGTAGAGCCAAAATACAGCAAGGCGGGGACAGGGGCAGGCCCTAGCAGGCTTCAAAGGACAGACCAACAGAGCCTCAGGCTGCAAAGAACAAGTGATTGAGAGAGAGACTCAGAGGAACTGCTTATGTAGCACAGGAAGGGGGAGTGGCTGGCTGTTTGTCCATTGAACCACAGGCATAGTCTTCCTATTACCTTTGCTGCAGACCCAACTTGCCATACAATACTGTCTCTTCCACCCAACCCCTTTCTCCTAGGATTCCTTTGTGTCTGTTCCAGGCATTTTTGAAACCCACCACTGGTTTCTCCCCCACTGCCTCCCATGGAAGGCAGTTCCAGGAATCCACCACCCTTTCTGTGAATAAGTACTTCCTCACATCTACCTCCTTCTGGCTTCATATCAAGACCCCTTATTCTACAGCACCTTTTTCTCTGAAACATTTCTCCCTACTGTACCTTTTTAACCCCAAAGAGATATTTTGAAGGTCTCCATAATAGCCCTACTCTCCCTCCTCTCCTCTCCTCTAGGGTGTACATATTGAACTCATTCAGTCTCTTCTCATAGAGCTTCTGATGCAGACCTTTCACCATTTTGACAGCCCTCACCTCTCTTCTTGCTGCTTTCTCCGTTTTCCAATTGTTCCCCCTTCCACACCTTTCTCCTTTGACTGCTCTTTTCTCCTTCTTCCTTTGCTAACCCTCTGCTTCCTTGAATTACTTGCATCCTGGTGTGACACTCGCTCCCCTGGAGATCTTCCTACTTTCTATCTCAGCTTGTGGTGGCCCACTTTCATCCTCCTATATTTCTTCCATCACACCCCTTGGCTACATTAATTGCCCCTAGAAGTAGCATTTGAATCATCCACTGAGGACTGTGGTTGCCACCTGGATGAAAGCAGGCCATCATCTCGGTATAGGTTCTTATCCTTCCAGGTTGGCCCACAATCCCTAGTGTAGACATACCTCTCCTTCCTGCACCATTCCTTCTACCATTACTCAAAGGTCTTGATGCGGAGCTCCCTCTCCTTCCAAATATAGTATAACATGCACTCACCACTTGCATTTTAAACACATGGGAAACACAGGATCAACCAGATAAATGGTATGCCTTTAGCAAACATTATATTTACACACAGAGATGACTACAGCAATTCATCTTTATGTTTAAGGCCATGAAATGCCCTTATCAAGTTAATGTATTAGCAGCCATAGTGGCTCTGACCAGAGTTTGTTTTATTCTGGGTGGCTAGTCCCTTTCAGTGGCACAAGACTGTCCCATCTGAAACTGCATTTTTGGACCTTCCAAGTCTTCCCTGGTTGCATTTAGCTGAAATCTAAGAATCTTGATCAATGGGATTATTTGGCTGAGTGTGGCACTGTTAGAACTCACTTCCCTACTAATTTATTCAAAGGGTTGCAGGATCTTGATGAGAAGCTCTAAAAGAGCACACTGCTGATAATTAATGTACACATCAGCATCCTATATGCTGTTCTCCAATTAATACTGTCTTACAGCCTTTTTTTTTGCTCCAGCAGTTGCTGGAACATGTAAAAGATAGAGTTCCACCTTGTTGCAATGTCCTGGATGAACATATTTGGAGGCAGCTAGTGTTTGTCTTGTATGGCATGAAGTCATTGGCATGCTTTACAGGAGTGACTGAAATGTGTGCATATTCTTTTGCCACGTATGTGAGAGCCTTTATATCTCTGTCCTCTTCCAGAAAGGCATGCATAATGAAATTTAGACAGTGTGCAAATCATCAAATGTGCACAAAGTCACCATCAGACAATGCTTTCTTTATGTTTGAACCATTGTCAGCCACAATAAAACCTATAGAAAGCCCTTGCGATGTAAGCCAGTATTGTATCTGTCTATTAAGCTCATCCAGGATGTTGAAAGCTGTGTGATCCTATGGGATATATTGGATGTGAAGGGAAGTCAGTTTCAGAGGGGGGTTGTCTGTGTCACTACAGCGAGTAAATGATACCCAATGTACAGTCAGTGACATAAATAGTTCTGACTGACAGCTTGTCCATATGTCTGTAGTCAGATGGACAACCCCAGCAACTGCATCTTTTAAAACATTTTTTAGTTTAGCACTGACAGCCTCATACATCTGATGTATAGTGACAGTAGAGAAATATTTCCTGGATGGAATGTTGTGTCATGGTGACAGGTGATTGAAAACCCTTTTGAATCTAACATGCTCCACCATTTTGTAAGGCTGTAAGTCCAACGCTATCATCTCTAAAATTAGTTTTGTTATAACAATTGCTTCTGGATGAGTACGTTGGTATCTGGCTTTATGTTCAAGCATTTCAGAAATTGTGAGCTGCCTCCTAGCAGAAGAAGTCTTCAAATGGCCAACATTAGGAATGTTGGATGATGATAAGGGCAAATGGGGACTGTTTGTAGCACTTGCTCTTGAAGAAGACTGAGAAAAAGGAAACATTAGAACTGTATCAGCAGGACTGTTGTTACCACTTGCTACATCAAGTGTGGGTGGTGTCTGACCTATCTCTACCTTCATGTTGTCATCATCTTTCTCTCTGTCCAAAAAATCATACCTCAGGCGAAATGGGTGACATCTCTCTAAATGTCTTTTTAATGCTGAGGTTTTTGCTCCCTCTGCCAATAGTCTTTTTACATATAGTGCAAACTGCTTGTTACTCATTATTGGCAGCCAGAGAAAACTAAGACCACACGTAAGAGGTCACCTTTTTTGTTTTATTACCAGACATGGTATACTGCCCTCTGTCACTGCCACCCTGTTGTTCTTTCTTAACACTGGGCTACTCATCAAGGTCTGTCTCTATTTCACACTTATCTTCATCCAACAGCTCATTCAGGCCAATCATAGAACCCAATTCCGAATGCACTGCCCCCTCGTCTTGTTCCTCCTGCACCTGCACCACTCTGTTCATGCTCTTCTCATCCAAATCCAAATCATCACATTCATGCTGCATATGTGCAGCTGCCAACTCTTCCTCATTCACTCAATCCACTTCATTCTGTTTTTCTCTGTCCTTGTCTACATCCTCCATTTCAGTACTGTCATAAGAATGCGTTTTCTCCTCCTCTGTTTCATTCAAATATGTACTGGTACTACGGTACACATAGGTAGCATGTCTTTGCTTGCTACTTCTTGTGGTGCTGACTACCCCTTTTGTTTAATTAAGATAGATTGTGCCTTTTCTGTCTGAACAGCATTGGGGAAGGAGAAGGACCACTACTGCTACCGCATGATGTCCCAGCAACTGGTCTTTTACCAGTCTGACTCGGCAATGTTGTTTGTGCCATATGTTTCCCAATCCCTTTCACCATTTCTTCCCCCTCATTTCCCTTTCTGGTGCACATTATGAACTGTTTTCTACCTAACAGAAAGCAAAAAAATGGTAGGAAAACTTGGCCAAAGAAGTAGTGAGAACAACAAACACATAGGCAGCTGAGAAAGAAACTGGTGTGAGTGACGTAATTATATCAATTTTTTTTTATTAATGCCTGCAAGGCAAGAAAAAGTGCACCAAACAGAGTAGTGAAGAGTCTCACAGCAAGGGCAGCCTATACTGCCTCCCTTGTATACTGAACAAGATAACCCTTCCCAGGACAGGTAATGTGATTGCCACAGTCAGGAGGAAGAGGGGCAAGGTAAAGTGGGATTTGTTTTATTTAGTAGAGAGCATGCATTAGCAATGTTAGGAGAAGTAGGCCATAAAATATATTCACAACAGCAGATAAACACACAGGCAAAGGCAACTGATAATGGTCCTGGCAAGTGTGAGATGCAAGTATATGGAAAAGTAATTTTTTTCTTTCTTTTTTATTATTGCCTGCCAGAAATGAAAAAAGCACAGCAGTTGCAGCAGAGTAGAGCCTCGCAGCAACTTGTTCCTGCTCTGAGGCTGAAAGAGGACAGGTAGTTTTGGTAGTTTTACCAGGAGGACAGGTAGTTTTAGAGACTACCACTGTCGGGGGGGGGGGGCAGGTCAAGGGGAATTTTTTTTATTAGCAAGAAGCATGCAACAATGGTAGGAGCAGTAGGCCATGAAATATATTCACAACAGTAGATAAACACACAGGCAAACTGGCAAGTGTGACTTGCAACTAAATGGAAGAAGTTTTTTTCTTTCTTTTTTATTAATACCTGCCAGAAAAGAAAAGGCACAGCAGACATAACAGAGTCAGACTTTGCAGCTACTTTCTCCTGCTCTACAGCTTAAAGAGATCCTCTTTGCCAGGAGGACAGGTAGTTTTAGAGACTACCACTGTCAGGAGTGGGGGGCAGGTCAAGTGAGATTTTTTTATTTAGCAGAGAGCATGCAAAAACTATAGGAGCAGTAGGCCATGAAATATATTCATAACAGCAGATCAGCACACAGGCGGGCTGGCAAGTATGAGACTTAAGATGCAAATATACAGAACAGTTTTTTTGTTTTTAACTAATACCTGCCAGACAAAAAATACAACAGCAGTACAGTCACAGCAGAGTAGGGTCTCACAGTCACCTCCTCCCTATGTCAGAGGTTCATTTGAAACAGGCAGGAGGCAGGGAACCAACTGATTGTTGTTCACATAAGTCAGTATTTCTTTTCTTTAAAGTTAACTAAGACTCTTAATTCTCCAATGTGCCTTTGTGAATGTGAAGGCAGAACTAAGCCCAAGAGACAGTCAGTCGGTCACTCACACTACCCTTGAACTTCCCTTCCCCCAGACAGGTTGATCTGTTTTTCTCCTTTGTTCCCCTTTTTTCAGTTGTTTTTTAAATAAAATTAAAGCATTTGCTTGCAGGCTTTAGAAACAACAGATGGCAGAACAGAGGTTTGAAAACCGCAATGAGTTCAATGTGCTTACGCAACTGGTATGATATATGCTTGTTTGACTTAGATACGTCGTGGCTTTTCGCCTCTCTATCCATGGGATATACCACTCTGTAGGGGTACAATGGCAATGAACCCTAGTGAAGGTCGCTATTTTGTAAGCGCTATTATCACATGGAACCCTTGTTTCTCCCTCTAGCTTAGCGTGCCACCCCCCTCCCCAAAGTGAGCCATGAGATTTGGAAGGAAGCTGCAGGAAGGAAACCAGTAAGTTATAGGCTAGCTACAGATGCCTGGATGAATGGACATGGCAGGTTGGTAGCTCAAGTTCTGACTGTCTGTCATCGTCACACTGAAGTAAATCATCATCATGCAGTGTGACATGACAGTGCACACATGACAGCTTTGTCAATTTCAGACTGTGAATAACAAGAAATAAACAGGACAGTTCAGGAAACGATGGCCGAGTTTCAGTTCCCTATTCTAGCCAAAGCTGAGACTGGCCTGAGCAACAAGCAGGGAACAGGTCCTTAGGTATTTTATGGTTAAAAGAAAGTCTGGAGGAGGGGATTGTATCCTGACCTAGGTGTCCAAAAGAGCCTGCAGGGTATCTTTCCTTGATGCTGAAGGTAAATGTGTAGAACATTACTCTCACAAATCACCTTCAAACCTAAAATACACACTAATTCCAGGCATAGATTATACATGTGCTGTCCTACTGTATCTGGCAGATCATACAATTCTATTTTTTAATATCTACACATTTTCTGTTTTGCTTTTTTAAGAAAAAGATCGACCCAAAAGTGAATGTGCAGTGTTACAGAAGACAGAATGGTTGTTGATTCTAGACCTCCTGTTACACCCCTTAAAAATGTAGTCATTGCTTATCCAGTGCTTTTTACTATAGCCCACTCAACTAAGTTTCAGGTAACTTCACCCAGGAGGATAAGTTTTTCCCTTCAAGATTAAAGTCATCCATCACCCCCCACACACACACACACACACACACACACACACTGCCCCTCCACCAGTATGGTATACTTAGGAGATTTGTCTTATTATACAGGACAGCTCTTTATAAGTGGTACATTGTGCAACAGCAAGTGGCCTGAGAGAATTGCCTTCATTGGACAGCACAGTTCTTTTGCCACCTCCTCCCACCGTGAGGCTTTCGATTCAATTGACCTAACTCAACTGGTCACACAGCCTACTAGAAGAAACCCTGGGGGGGGACAAGCACCCTCCTGGATGTGGTCCTCACCAACAGGCCAATCCGCATCCACAACATCCAAATCCTCCCTGACTGCCTCAGTGACCACTCCCTGTGCTTTTCAACTGGGAAACCCTCGGCCCTCATCCCAGTCAAACCACCTCTCTAAGTGACAGGCCTGGGGGACTCTCATAGGCCTTAAGCGCTTCCTTGCCCACACTGATTGGTCCCCTCTGACGAGGGCAACCAACATTGACTTGGCTGGCCTTCTTTGTAAGCACTTTCAACTTTGCCTGTGATATCTTTGCTCCCATAACTGCTAGGAGGTCCAAAGTGAAACATGCCTTGGATCACCCCTGCCCTACTGTGGCAGCAAGCAACGCACAATCTTTGGCACCTTGCTGTTGCTACTGGCGTTCAGCTGACAGGCAGTCCTATGCTGCCACCGCAACCAGTGCACCTGGGCCATCTGCAAAGCAAAGGCGGAATACTACTAAGCCTCTTACCTCCTCCTGGGGAACCCCAGGTGCTTCTGGGACAACATCAAGCAACTGAATGGTCACTCCCAGTCCCTCTCCTTCTCTTCTCAACATCAATGGTACCGTCTCCTCTGACCCTGCCCTCATTGCCACCCACCTCAATAACTCCTTTACCGACCTTAGCTCAGTACTTCCTGGTAACTTTTCAGTCCACCTCCTCCATCTGTACCACCACCCATTGCCCGCCTCTTTCCACCTCGTCGTGTCACCATGCAAGAAGCTAGGCCTTACTTGCTAAAAGCCCTAAAGGTAACACCATTAGTAATGACTCACTTGATCCCTGCCTTTACGTCAGGTCCTGGATCAGGTCCTCTCACCTATTACGTGCATTTTCAACAAATCACTCTGTCTCTGACAATTCCCTCTGCCTGGAAGATTGCCACAGTATCCCCTGTCCATAAAGGTGGTGACAGGACTCTTCCGGTAACTACCGACCCATCTCAATCCTCTCCCCTCTCTAAGGCGTTAGAGAAATTGTAGGCGTCCCAAGTCTCTGACTACCTCTGTAAGTACAATGTTCTCTGCCCTGAACAACACGGGTTCAGAGCAGGTCATAGTACCAATACAGCACTCCTGGAATTTTCCAACTTCCTCCATGCCTCCTTGACTCTGGTGCCCTGGCTGGTGCTATATTCATTGACCTGTCTAAAGCATTCGATACTGTTTCGCATCCTCTTTTGCTCTCCACCCTCGACCTAATAGGCTTTGCCTCAGGACCTGTTTCCTGGTGCACCAGCTATCTCTCCGCCCACTCCCAATGTGTGAAAGTCAATGGTACTGTCTCTGAAACATGCCCCATTCGCTCTGGGGTGCCGCAGGGCTCAATTCTTGGACCCCTACTATTCTCACTCTTTCTTAACTCCCTACCCAGCAGTTGTAAGGGTAAGATGCTTCTCTATGCTGATGATGCTGTTCTCTTTGCCTCCCACAATGACCCCATGCTGCTACAGAACTCCCTCCAACTAGTCTTTGACTCTGCAGCTACCTGGTTCACTGAGCACCGACTTGTTATCAACCTTAAGAAAACAAAAACGATGCTCTTCTCCAACCCCCAAAATAAGTACAGCAAGTTTCCCTTAGCTGTCCACTCCACACCCAATCTCGTCATTGACCAGGTGCAGTCCTATAAATATCTTGGTATAACCTTTGACCCTGCACTTTCATTCCATGGACATATATCTGCCCTAAATTCTGTCGCCAACTCACGGCTAGGCATTCTTTACCAGCACAAGAAATGCCTCCCTCCTGATGCCCTCCACCTGGCTGTCACCTCCTCTGTCATGTCTCTCATTGACTATGGCCTTCCGGTCTATGGCTCAGCAGATCAGACTGCCCTCAACAAGGTTCGCCTCACAGTTAATAAGGCCTGCAGACTTATCACTGGTGCTCCCAGACTCACTCACACATGTGAGCTGTACACCCTGGCTACCATACTCAACCTGGAAGAGCGACTCATGTATCAGACATGCCAGCTCACCTTTAAAGCCCTGCGTGGCCTATCCCCCATAGGCCTATCCAACTCCATTCACCGTACTGCACCGACCCTGATCACGCACAGCTTGTCAAGAGCTACCCTAGTTATTCTGAGAGCCAGGACCTCTCAAGGTCAGAGGGCATTCCCCTACCGTGCACCCCACTGGTATAACTCCCTCCCTGCCAGTGTCTCAAACTCACTAACCTTAGCTTGCTTTAAGCCCAGGCTCAGAAACTTCCTGCTTAGCTCTCGCAAATGCAACTGCCACTAGCCTAGTGTAAAAAAAATATATATATATACTCTGTTTGACAATGCTCACTGAGCAGCTCCCCCCTTCCTTTCCCTACTAATTCCTCCTCCCCTATCTCCCTCCCTTCTACCCCCACCAGCTCTCCCCGACCATAAGTTTTGCACCTTTTGTTATCTTTTGCTTCGTTGGAGATCGTATTCTATTGTAACAAAATTGTAATTGAACTGTAACTTTTTTGTTTGTAAGTACTGTGTCCCTTGTACTACTGTTCTGATGTCCTCTTTGTGACGAGGTACCTTTGTAAATGAGCCTCTGGCTCAAAGGTTTCTAAACTGATGTTTAAATAAATAGCTAAATAAATAAATAAAGGATCAGTTTTGTGCAACTGCACCTCTATATTGTCAATAAGGAGGTAGACCAAGAATATAAAATGATACAGATAAAATCAAAAATCATTATGGAAAATAGCATCAATCCTGTTGCAAATGGTCAAAGGGGATGTGGCAGCATATTCCTATAATTTTCTTAGTGGTTTAAAGAGAGCGAAGAGCTGCACATGTTTTTTTAATCAACATTAACTTTGTAACCTTGTGCATCCCATCACCTTCCCATTTCTCTGTGCATGCATCTTATCTGCCCCCTGTGCAGAACAGATGCCCCTGTTTACAGAATAGCAAGCTCCGTGGGACTTCAGTTCACATGGAAGGTGCAGCAACACTGCGAGGTCCTGTCATTTATATGACATGTTTAGTGAGGGAATAAAACTTCAATCCAGTCGGGATATAGTGTGGGTCACAATACTGCTTCCCAGCTGAGAAGTGAAATGGGAATGAAAGAAGTGATTATAAGGGGAAGAATGGCTTTATGTTATTGGAGACAGCACAGTCTCTAGAGTATTAAAGCACCAAGCTGTGATTCTGGGGTCCTAGCAACTTGGGTTTGAAACCTACAATCTCCACTTGAGTGCTGTGAGTCTGAATAAATCACACAACTGCTCTGTGCTCCTGAGATGCACCTGGAAGAGTTTCAGCTAAGTGTGCTTTTGCTGACCAAGAATTGTAAAACAAAAGAATATTGTGACCTTTATTCTAGTGCCTGTAATACAGCATCTCCTTGTAAAAGTATGGGGGATCCCTCCCCATACATCACTGTAAACTGTTTCCTACTATTTCTTTTCATTTTGTGAGGTGGGATGGATTACACTGGTTTTATTTCAAACCTTCATGTTTAAGATTAACTCCCATAAAATGCCTAGAATAAAGAGGTACTCTTGATGAGAAGACCATACAATTTTTTTGTGTTACAGGCTGCCAGACTACCCGAGAGATAAGCAGTCCCCTCAGATCTGCCTTCCCTGCTTCCCATAAGGTGGCCACTGTGCTGTCTGGTGGTTCATTTAGCTCCATAAATTGATACCACTGCTCCTTATCAAATATATGTGGGGAATCTCCAGCTGCATTTATGCCTAACAAATCAGTACATGCCTTTTTACCACAGTTCAGGGTTTATCCCAGAGGCTTCGCCATCCCATCCTCCTGCCAGTGTCACAAAGCAAAACAAAATCGGAAAGCAGCTTGCTGCATGCCTGCTGTATTTAAATTGCCACTGAGTCTGACAAGAAAAAGCAAAAGGAGTGCAGAAAGAAAAGTATAGGAAGGGAGCATCCTTCAAAGAAAAGATGTCCAAAGATTAGAGGTCACAATATGAAGTTGGAGGGGGGAAGGATCAGAGGAAGTAGGAGAAAGTATTTCTTCACAGAAAGGGTAGTAGACCCCTGGAACAACCTCACAGTGAAAGTGATAGGGGCTAAACCGGCAACAGGATTTAAGAAAGCATGGGATAGGCACATTGGTATCATAAAAACTGGTAGGGAAGGAAACCCGGAGTCTAAACAAGGGCGGGGGACACCACTGGTAGGGGGAAGTGGACAGAAGGGAAGAGAATGGAGACCATTTAGGGTTAGCAGCTTTATATTAGGCAAGGAAAAATGGGCAGACTGGATGGACCAGGTGATCCTTTTCTGCTGTCAACCTCTATGTTTGTGTGTTCCTATGAAACATGCTGCTAAGTTAAATGCAGTGACTTAGGTGCATCTATTTAGTGTAGGCAAAGACTTTTTTCTCATGGATTAAATTTTTTGTGTCAATTCAGCTTGTACTCATATTTAAATGGCCATACATGGCAGATCCAGAGTCAGTACAATTATGCCAAAAGTTCTTATTGATCCAGGTCTGCTGGGCTGCATGGGATCCGGGGATGGGGGGGGGGTGTGTTCTGATTTTTGACAAGTTGGTCCACCCATCCTTATTTAGGGACCAGCACATAAGGGTTGCTCTGAAGTAAAAAGTAAAAAGTAAAAGAAGAGATCAGCTTGAAATAAAAAAGTGTTAATATAAAAAACAACATTGTTGTCACCCTTGTATTCATACAATGTGCACCACTTTTTGGATTTGGTTTGGGGCATAAGGGAGAAGAGGGAGAAGAGGGAGAAGGGGGCATTACAAGTATTTTTTCTTGGGGTAGGATTAGGTTTAAAATTGTCTTGTTAAAAACCTACAGCCAAAGTAAGTACAGTATCTAAGGAAAAGAGGCATTCTGTAAAGCAGATGTGGTAGAAGAAAATCTATAGGTATAGATGTGCCCTGGAAACCAAATAGTTAAAAGGAAGGGAATTTTTCCAACTCCTCTTGGCCCACTTGCTTAGTAGGTTAGGTGTACACTTAGGAGGTGTTGCCTACGTCTGGACCTGGAAGCCAGCCAGCCAGAAATGCCGTTAGACTGCACTGACTCTGATCAATTTTAACTACACCATCCCATAGCAAGATACTGCACAAATGGAATGCAACCAGGTATCAAGTTCCTGATGCTGGAGCCTGCCTGCTCCTATTCAAACTGCAGGGGTTGGCCTGGAGCACTTAGAGGGACAATGGGTGAAGAAAAAAAAAAAAAAATGTTTAATCATTCTTTAGAAAAAAAGAGGACATCGCTTTCCACATTATTCACTACATTCAAAAATGTTTCTTTTTTCCTATAATTTTATAAAATAATCATCTTTTGATAGATATAATAGTAAGTTCTGGAAGCACAGATCATTTTTTTCTCTTAATAATAGCCTTCTTTCCTCTTGGCTGCAGTCTCTCGTAACTAGCAACATACCAAACATTCGAAGATTGGATTATGGCCTGTCGTACTTGATTATTTTTGTCAGCATGCTGACCTAGGCTGCCCTTTTCTTGTGTTGTTCCTTCTGTTTCCATTTTTCATGTCATCCAGCTTTTCATCTTGTCAATCAGTTCTTGACTTCCTGATTAAAGTGTCTGTCACGGGAGCAGCCCGGTCTCCAGTCAGTTGTTTAATTTGTTCCTCATGGCATCCAATTGAGTAATTCATCTGGCCCAGCTGTTCGCAAATGCTTCTAGCATCACTTTTTCATGTTTGGGTTTAACCTCTGTATCTGCAGTGTGTACAGCCAAGTGAATTGTTCCATTCATTTGGTTGACAGTGTGGCCCACTGTTAGTGCTATCTCATTTGCTTTAATACTGAGTGACTCAGCTCTGTACGAACAAGGTACAATCCCACATTTTTGATACATCAGCAGTCTCCCAGCAGAATGTATGTACTCACTTCTATTGGTCAGACTTTTTCTGGTGAAACAGAGTGATGTTTTGTTGATACAAATATGTCTTGCACAGTAAGTCTACAATTCTTATCACATACAATACACTGTTTCATGTTCTTCAGAGGTAATGGGACATTTTAAATATTTATGCCTTTAAATATCTTCTTTGTTTTTTATCTTTATGGTATCCACTCTCTGGATATGCATTTGGAGCTTTTTGGCTTAAAAAAATATTGTTATTATTTTTTTTTTCTATCTCTGAGTCTGCTTTTTATACTCCCTTTTCTCTGTCTACTATCATCTGAGGTGTAGGTAGTGGGCCAGAACACTGGGCTAGATAAACTATACATCAGAAAATGTTACTTATGGTGTTGCAGTGAAGAAATCAGGGTTACTGAAGAATAGAATTCTGTGCATGGGTTTATAAAGCACATATTGAGGTGTGGTTGAAAGCAGAGCAGAAACTAAGGTGTGGGCAGGTGAATAATAGAACATGGGATGTAGGCATTTTGGAGGCAGAATGTGTCAAGTGGGGTGCTAAGGTAGTTTTACAAATAAACTAACCAGTGACCATAGTTAAACTATAGAGCCTTGAGTTGGTCTGGTCTCCATGTTGAGCCAAAGGCTATTGTAAATTAATGACTTGATGGCCTTCAGCTGGCTAAACTAAATGGGAGGCAGTATAGCGCAGTGGTCTAAGGCTCTGAGCTGCAAATCTGGTGACATCCAGCAGACCAGACCTGGGTTTGAATCCCACAGCTTTCACTTGCATACTGTGTGATCCTGAACAAGTCACTCAACTTCCTTGTGCTCCCAGGTCGCTCCTGTTAAAAAAGCTTCCAGCTTAGTGTGCTATACCTGGTTAAACCACTAAATAAAAAAAAAAAAAACTGCACCCCAGCAAGACAGAGGTGTTACTAGTCAAACTGGGCTCCATTGGGTTGGATTTATTGGGCAGTGTGGCCATGTTGCCATCTAAAATTGGCATCATGCTCAGAGCTGTGGATACAGTGAAGAATCCGGGGCACATTGCGGGCTGCAAGTTGACAATAATAGAACATCAGGTATTGGTGGTAGTCCACAGTGGCTTCTTCCATCTGCATAAAATAGCCCAGATTAAGCACTATCTATCACTTGAGGACTTGGTTACACTGGTGCTTGTTTTGTTACGTCTAGGTTAAACTCATGCAATACTGTAGCAAGAGTTAGCCAGAGGATTCATTCACCACCTACAGTTGATCCAAAATACAGTGGCCTGACTGATTGCTATAATTTAATATTCTGAGTGTATGGCACTTGTTCTGCATGAACTGTACTGCCTGGCAGTGAGATGTCACTTTGCATTTAGGATAGGCTTCTTGACATACAAGAGCCTACCTGGTTTTGAGTACAGGCTACCTGAAAGATCTCCTAATCTTATAAAACTCTTTCTGCTTCTTTTGCTCCTTGGCCTCCTCTGATCCCTGTTGAAGTTTTGTGGAACAGAACTTTTGGGTGGCTGCTCCATTGCTCTGGAATACTTTGCCTGATTATCTGTGGGAGTCCCCCTCAGAGGAGACATTTGAAAAGGGACTAAAATCTTATTTTCTTAAACTGACCTACATAAATGATTTGTAATTCTATCTGCTCCCTGAAAATGTTATTTTGTGGTTGTACCCTTAATGTTTATTCTGTGCACTTAGAATTTGAGTATATTGTTTTAAACTGATTTAAAAAAAAAAAAACACAAGCCTTCAGGAAAGGATGCTGATAAATAAAACTGCCTTGCCTGTAGCAATGCTGCAGAATAAAATAAGGCATGTGCAGGGCTGCTTGAGGCTTACATTATCCAGCATGTACAGTATTTGAAAGCAATACAGCCAACATGACTTTTATCCAGTTACTTAGCAGAACAAGCCGATGACATTGACATCAGAGACTGGAGAAACCCTAGGAAACAAAAAGCTAAAGGCAGTAAATAGTGATGAGTGACACTATGAGATAGATGCAGTGGAAGTGAAAAAGTAATAAAAATCAATGTTCAGAGAAACCAGACCACTCCACCGAGAGAGAGGTGCACTACGGTAAGCACCCAAGGTACTCGAAACAAAAAAAATTTGCAGCTTGCAACAATCCATAGGCACTTAAAGAACACCAAGATTCAAGTTTTCATACTGATGATACTAGCTATTTCAGCAGGATCATGGCAGATGACCAAAACATTCAATATTTTGCCCCCCAAAATAGGGCTTTGTCTTGTCTTGGACAAAATGTTGACTTTTTTTCACCTATCATGATCCTGCTGAAATAAATTACACTATCAGTATGAGCACTTGCATCTTGGTGTTCTTTCAAGTGCCTCTGAACTGTTGCAAGCTGAAGTTTTGTTTTAAGTAGTAAAAATCATGGATTAAGCAAACAAAAAAATTGCCACATTGCATCGGAAGCATAGATAATGTATGAAAGAAGCAGAAGGGTGTTGTGATGCATTTAAACTCTGTACTGTCACCTCTAACATGCATTTCAGTGAGCTCAGGTAGGTCTCCAAGATGCCACCACTCCACAACTTGCAGTAGTGGGAACAAATCAAATTGGCACGTAACACATGCTGAAGAAACCCCCAGAATGTGGTTTGATGTTATAAGTAGGATAGAATAGGAAAGCAAAGTCATCCAATAGTTAAAATGTAGACAGAGGAAGGTTAGGAACCAGAAACTTTTATGTTTGAATACTAACAGAGCCACAAACTCAGTGTGTGACCTTGAGCAAGTTAATTGGCATGCCTGAATTTTAGTCCTTTCTAATAACGAATAATGTAGATGCGGCACCTCATTAGAATAATATTCTTAATCTTCTCTGGGTTATCTGGGGTAAATAAACTGTAAAACTAAGTGAACAAAAATAATCCTGTTTCTTTAGCTGGCATAAATATGAATTGGATTGGCACAGAAACATCAAGCAACAAAATTCCATGGCAGACTGTAGCGGACTGTACTCTATCAGCTTCCTTTTTACACCTGTGAGAGTTTTAAATGCCATCACTTATTTCTCAGACTTCAGGATGGCACTTTTGGCAAAATTATATTTGTAAACTTGGCTCACTTCTGCAATCATTTGTGGGAATGTGTCTGTCTGTCAAAGCAATACGTCAACTCCCCAAATGACTTGATTTGCCAAATTTAAGAGTTTAAACACAAGGGGTGGGATATTCAGACTGCACCAGGCTGTGGCGCAAGCCTGGGCATAGCGCAACTGGGATGTGTCAGGGCGTTGACAGGGTGATATTCAACAGTGCTGCACCATGGCTCAGCACCTTTGGATATCGCGCTGTGGCCACCCACAATGTGCATGGCACAGTGGCACTGCACCAGCACAAGTGGCCAGAGAGGGGCAGGGGCATGCGCTAGTGCAAGTGCCATTTTGCTAGGTGCATCACCCATGATATTCAAAAGTGCACATACAAATGGGGCCATAATGCATGCAAGGCACAAATGGGGCCATTTGCATGTCATTATGGCCACATTTGCATGCAGGTGCACCGATCCCTGGTAACTTGCACCTGGTGCCCTGCCAAGCTGCAGCCTTTGGGGGCCGACACTCCCTGCACAAGCGGCAAAGTGCCCCACTGCCCGATCTAGGGCATATGTATTAAATCAAAGGTCCAATATCCCTGGTGGTCCAGTGGACTGCTCCCAGCCTGATCGCGGGCATATGTATTAAACCAAAGGTCCAATATCCTTGGTGGTCCAGTGGACAGCGTCCAGCCCGATCGCGGACATCAGTTATAAAATATTAAAAAACAATCTATCCCTGGTGGTCCAGTGGTACCCCCTCCCCATCCGCCCACTGGATCCCATTCACATTTCTTGACTGTGTAGTATGGTACAGGCTGCACGCCCATTGGCCCACCCTGTGGACCAATGGATGCACAGCCCTACTGTATGCAGTCAGTCAGTGGGGCGGCATGCAGGTGGGGAGCTGCTGCCCACCGCTGACCGAGGGGAGCGGGGTGGTGGGGCTCAGTGGGTGGGTGGGGAGGGGTACCGCTGGACCACCAGGGATGGATTGGTTTTAATATTTTTTAACTGACGCCCATGATTAGGCTAGATGCAGTCCACTGGACCACCAGGGATATTGGACCATTAATGTAATACATATGCCCGCGATTGGGCTGGGAGCAGTCCACTGGACCACCAGGGATATTGGACCTTGTATTCATTACTAATGCCCATGATCGGGCATGTGGGGGGCGCTACCACAAAGGTGCCGCCGGAGCTTGGGTGGCCACCCACAGCTGGCAGCTGTCGTGTTGCGCCCTGCAATATGGCAGCTCACCTGTGGGTGGCCAGCTGTTGGTCCTTTTATTTTTTGCTCAACTGTGTGCAGCGCAGGTACGGGTTGCACCTGCATCTGCTCAGCACATCCTGGGCTGAATATTGGGATGTGCGAAGTATGCATGGGCACGCCCCCCCCTCCACTTGCACCGTATACATTACTGATGCACTCTGGTACATCGGGATTTGTGCCACGCACATTCCCCTTTTGAATATCGCACCGGGGCGCATCAGTGGGTTGCACATGGTACAACTGTATTGCGCCATGTGCAACCCTAGGCCAAAGGTCATTTTCTTATCGGGCACCCAGCTGGCTCAATGAACTCCCCCATCCATAGCACAAGCCCCAAGCATTAGCCAGTTCAAAGCCAGCATCAAGATGCACCTAACTAGACTCAGAGACTTGTTGCACCTAAACACATTACGCCACATAGACGCAGGGTTGTTTATCCAACCTGAGACAAGGTCCTTTGATTGCAAAGTGTACCACACTTCTGGAAAGTACTCAGGTACTTAAATGGTGCATTGTCAATCTGACTTGGGCTGCAATAGCAATCCCAAAATGTAACTACCCAATCCATGGAATTATGTCTTCTGTCTTTTTGTAATCACCTCTGTACATTAATATTTAATTATTGTTGTTATTGTCTGTTTGCCCTGACGTGGAGCCTTTGCAATGGAGTCGCTGACTCAAAGGTTGTAATTCCGAAACTTTAAATAAATAAATAAATAAGTAAAATAAATTAAAAAATCCCACCCCGGTGTTTTTTTTTTTTGGGGGGGGTAGCATCAAAAACACAATGTAAATCTCATCAGTTCCTCTTGTGCTTTAAAGCGCCAATGTGGACTATCACTGCACTTCCTGGTGCACTAAAGGAGCAGCATATCAGAATACCAAGGCATAGCGCAGGTAAATATAACTATACAATGGCAAGAACATTTCCTGGACTCTGATTGGTCAGATTGTGCCTGAGACAGTGATGATATTACACAATAACATCACTATGTTGATTATTTGGATGATATGGATTTTTTTTTCGGAAACAAAGATATACTGCCTCACTAAAAATCTACTAAAAACATTTTTATTTTTGTTTTGTGTAACATCGAGCCAGTGTATAATTGCAATAAGGCACTCCAAGGTGTGTGTTATCGTGTAATAACGTCACTCCTGGGGTGGTAGAAGCACTCGGCTTTGCCTTGTGCTTCAACCCACCCCAGGAGTGACGTTATTACACGATAACACACACCTTGTCATGCCTTATTGCTTAATCAGCTGTGCATTATTTCCTTCAGCCCTTAGGTGTTTGATTGTGAAGTATCTTCCTGTCCATTACTGGTTCAGTTCACCCTCAATATTCAACAGGTTTCTCATACGGCTATGATAATTAACTACTATATTCTGGCATGGGAATTGTGCATCCTGACAAAATAAATAATTGCAGTATGATGTGGTAGAAATACCACTGAGCTGCAGCAGATATATAGAGGCTTTCACTTTGATTACAGGTCTCTTAAGAAGTGTAATATCCTGGTGTCTCCACCACTACTGGTTCAGTTTTGCTCATGTTTTTATTGTACACATTTTTTCTGTCTTTGCCCAAAATTCTCTATTAAACTCAGGCCACAGTTACAAAACAACTTCAAATAGTGTGGCTGGGAGTTGGGGATTACTTGGTTCAATTCAAATTTCTTCTGGTGTAGTATCCCACTGACTCTTCCTCTAAAAGTTGTGAAGAACTGGTCCTATGACAATAGAAAAAGTGTGACTTTGTTTTACTAAACATCAAATACAGATTGGCCTTCTCATTGAACTCCCCCCCCCACCCCCAAGTCATTGTGAGTCATTCACAGAAGAACCCACCTGCCACTGCAGGCCGCGCATGATGCTGACAAACACTGGCATCACATGAAAAACATTTTTTATCATGAAATGAGGATGTTATGTGTGTCTGGAATAAATCTCTTTACCTGATTATGTGTGTCAACAAGTCCATTGAAAACAGTACTGTTTTATTGCTTGAGGGTTCAGCATGTTTTCAATACAATGTAATTGTCAACACGCATTAGTAAAATTAATTCAATCCAGAAGGTTTTCACTGGCATATTATGTTATACTAATAGTATTTCTTTTTTGTTATATTTATTTCATAATACTAATGCCCTTTGATATATTTTAGCTGTATATGGTAGTCTCTTTATGATGGTATTTCAATTTGTCTAGGAAGTTCAAAACAAGGTTCTGCTGCTCAGGATAACTAGCTAGGCTACAAACTTGCTGGAACTAGGCGATCGGCATTTGCAACAACATGCACCATCAAAACGCAGAACCCTTCATTGTTTGAGTTTTCAGATTTGTTCAGGAAGAAGCCACAAGCTGAACCAGTGATATGGTGCATTGTGCTGTCACCTGGGACAAAGAGTCCAGGAAACTTGAGGATGAGTTAGGTGCTTCTGGAAGTCTTAGCATTCCAGTAGCCTTAATGGTGTAGTTGGCAGCACAGCAGAATGATATTCTGAGTGACCTGGGTTCAAATCCCAGCTAAGGCACTTTCTTCTTTCTCTTTTCTGTCTAAGTTCCATATATCTGCACACCAGTGGGTTGTAAATAAAAATATAGTTCATTTACTCCGCTATGGTTGTCCATCTGAGAAATAGTAAGGTGCTTCTGTGAATCCCAAGTTTCCAGTTCTTAGTGGCACAGCTGGTATGGTAGTACAACAGAATGGTGTTCTGAAAGACCTCGGTTCAAATCCAAGATAAGGCACTTATTGATTTCTCCTTTCTCTCTGATAATGGCAGTCAATTGTTACCAGAGACATGGTATGAAATGGATGATATTAAACACTAAAACGAGGGCATGGGGAATTGTTTCAAGACAAAGGTGTAGAGGACAAGGAACTAGAGCCAGATCGCAGAAGAATAAGAGTCCTTAGCAGACATATTGATAACACAGCTGAAAGAAAGACTAGCCACTTCAAAGAAGAGTTGCAGAGCCCCTAACAGTACAGTATACTGTATATTGGCAAGGCGCTGTCACTCAGTGGGCCCCCCAACTATTCTTAAGCACACATTTGTTTTGGGGGAAGTAATTTTTTTAACAAGTCCAGTTAAATGGGAAGGTTTTAAGCCTGAGGTTCAATGGGCGGAGCAACTACGTCACTCCCCCATCAGGCTTTATAAGGTCAATCATCCTGGGCCTCCTCAGGATTCATTTCTCATTGCAGCCAGAGGCACTGGTCTTCTACCCATCTCTTTGGTTCCACTTGTGTGTTGCTTATTTCCCTGTATTCCGCAGCTGCCTCCAGCTACCCATTCATTTCTCGGTGCCCTCCCTTGCTTGTTCCATAGTCCGTGCTTTTCTTATTTAGTGGCCTTTCTGCTGCTCGTCCTCCCAGCCTGCTGCCGTGCCTTCTGGCATGGTTTGCCTCCCCCTTCTTCGACCTTCCATTCTGGCTTCCTGCAGTGTTACCCCATGCTCCTGCTTCATCCTGTTTCCACTCTCTGTTCTGTCCCTCCCTGCTTTTGACACGCTCTCTCCTGTTTTGCTGTTTTCCACACCCCTACCATGTGCCTGTGCTCCTGTCCTCATTCCTGCCATCATCTCCTCCATCTGGTGCTGCTGTTGCCTCGTCTTGTTTCTGTCACCTGACTTTCTCACTGCTGCTGGCTCCTGCCATTCGGTCCTTCCCTGCCCTGTCTCTGATTCCCTCCCTTCGCTCGCCTCACTCCTTCCTGTTTCTGCTCACCGCAGCTTGGGGCTCTCTCCTGCCCGTGTTCCTTCAGCATTTTTTGACCTCCTGTGACTGCCTCCCTCTTGCTCATTTTGCTTGTCTGTGCTCTCGCCATTCATTGGAGCTGTTTTTTGGCTAGCCACTCCACTCATTCTGCCAGAGCACATCAGTTGCTTCTCTCTCTCTTTCTCTCTCTCTCTCTCCTCATTGCCCTGGGTTTTGTCTGCTTCCCGCTCCACACTTGCTGTTCCCTGTGGGATCTCCATGCCTTGCCCTTTTGGGGCCTTCTCCTGCAGTGCTCCTCCTCAACCCTCTTAACCTTTTCACCTCTTCATTCGGGGACAAGGCTTCCTATTATCAAGGACCCATTCCCAACCTTGGGTACATACCGTGACATTCAATATGGTCGTTCAGCCTGCTGCTTGTCTATGGGGATTAGTATAGGATGCATTTTCTGCTGCTGCGCAGGTCCATACCTTTCCTGAGTGCTATTTCTGTTTGCTTGCAATCCCCACGTTCAGTCATTTTACCTCGGCTTCTGAGGTGCAGTGCATTATTTTGTAGCTCTCACAAGGATGTCCCTGCTACTTGGGGTCGGTTGAGTGGTATGCTCCTCCTGTTTTTTGCTGCTTGCCTGCTGAGCTGTGCCTGGGATTTTAGTTGTGTTCCTCTTTGCCTTTCATTGCCTTTCATGGTCCCTCAGTCACAGTCCATTTATCCGTCTTCGTTCTGACCATCTTCCATTGCCACCAGCACTCTTCCCTTCATTATTTTATCTTGTTTGCCTGCCCATCCCAGCACCATGCTGCTGGCCTTGTTTCATTTGTTTTCCATCATTGATTTCCTCTGCTTTGCTTTCCATTCTGGCATGGGCTCAAGAGCTGTGCTTCCCTTTAGTGGGCACTTGTCTGGTGTATGCCCCATTGCCTCCACTCCTTGTTCCTCCCTCCATTATGCTCCTTCTCTGATCTGTGCTTTCTTTTGTGTTTTTTTCCTATCCTGCCATCACCTTCCCTACTCGTATCCTTCTCTTACTTTAGCCTGTATGTGTCCAGGTGCATGAATCTGGTTATCCTTCACTCATTCTGACCTCATGGTTCATCTATTTCACTTCACTTAATCGAGTATACCTCTCATTGAATCCTATGCTACGTCATCGAACCGCTGCTCTCCTGCAGTTATTATCACCATCAGTCTTCTCATGCCTGCATCTGGGTATCCCTTGCTGATCCAACCCTCATGTAGGTCTATTCCATCACATCGACTACTCTAGTATAACCCTCTTGGGTTCATTCTACCTTGACTTGACCTGCTCGCCACTCAGAGACATGCCTTCATGTCCATTGACCCTTTGCTAGGACCTGGCAGGTGCTCGCCATCATCATTCAGTGTTCATTTCCTTGTGCTCCCAGGTCGCTCCTGTAAAAAAGCTTTCAGTTTAGTGTGCTATACCTGGTTAAACAACTAAATAAAATTTCATGTCTCATCTTCAACCATCAAGCCTTCAAGGCTTCTCTCCATCATCATACTTTCTTGCTGGCTTTTGAACGTTTAGTTGTAAACATCGCTCGCATCCCTAGGTGGCTATCCATTTAGGAAGTCACAGCGAGAGCTTCATCTACAATTGAAAATTTTCATACTTGAGAGATCTCTATTTTAAATTGCTGTAGCGGTGCCGACAAATGTACTTAATCAAATGTCTTTCAACCTGGAGGGAAGGTGACCTAGGCCTAGAATCCCCAGAGGTTTCCTCCTCAAAGGGTGTTTTTCCTCTCCTCCGTGCCAATGGTCATAATATAAGTTAGGTTAGTGCTTCTTAGGTTCCTTAGTTAGGTTCCAGTGTTGGATGGAGTCGGATGGTGGCACCGGCTGTTCCCTCTCTCCTTAGGAAGTCTGCCCTTATTCATCTTATCAGCTTTTCTTTCATTCATCATCCTCACCTTTCCTCCTCTTCTCCTATCATGCTTACCTATGTCTGTCATGTTTATTTCCAGTCTAGATATCTTCTACTGGTGCTGGTACTTTTGGATTGTTAATCTGATTGGCTGGCTGGCAAGATTTACCTGTTGTAAATCCTGCCATTACCAGTGGGTAAAAGTGACAGTCAGCTGCATCAGTGCAACAATCAATCTGGCCCCCCCAAAAAAAGATGCCATATTAATTCCCCACTAAGCACCACCACCTCTCTCACTCATTCTTCCCTCTGCTTCACTCCCCCACAGTGCAGTCACCAGGAGGCTCGTACATGCCTCCCACCATACCCATTCAGCAGAGCACATATCTTAAGACCACAGGAATGCTGAACTGGACTTCCGGGTTGCAATGGCCACTGTGTAGGTGCATTCTCGGTAGCTCCGCTAACTCCCTCCCTCTCAAACGCACCAGAATCAATCACTAAAAGCCTAAATCTGCTCAGAATACTGGGCGGAACTGAGAATTCACATTTTTCCGCATATTGCCTATCTGTATGGACGCGGAAAAGAAAACTTCAAGGCCGAAACATACTCCACCTGCTTCCCCAGCAAAAAATATACCGGCCAAGAAAAGCAGAGCTGGAGGGGAATCTGAAGCAGGCCTGTCTGTGCCGCAAACTCTTTTAACTGAGGCAATATTTTTCGAGGGGCTTGCTCCTATAAAGAAGTCACTGAACACAGTGGTTGGAGACCTACAATCTTTAAAATCATCATTCCAACAGCTGAATATTTGCACAGGGGATAACAAAGTGAGGATTTAATCTCTAGATGATTAGAGGGTTCAATTGGACCCAGACCTAATCAGCCTAAAACAACGTCTGCACAAAGCTGAAGATAAGCTCGAGGATCTGGAAGGTCACTAGCGCAGGAATAACGTGGTTGTATTAGGACTTCCAGAAGGGGAAGAAGGGGCTAACTCCATTTTATTCATGCAGAAATTGTGTAACAAAATTGCTGGCCCATCACCAAATGGCCCCACTTATATTATTGAGAAGGCCCATCTCTCCCTCAGGCCCACTCCCCCATCCAACTCTCCACCGCTCCCGTTGACATTTTGCCTGTTGAATTACTTGGATGAGCAAGTAATTCTGGAGAAGATAAAAGAAACCAAAAGTATACAATGGGGAAACACCTCCATTAGGGTTGCTCACGATCTCCCATGCACTGTAAGGCAGAAGAGGACTGAATTGCACCCTTTGGTAATGAAGCTAATTGCAGCAGGGATACATTTCAGAATGAGGTATCCGGCTACCCTCCAAGTCAGTAACAAATCTAAGTGGCATTCCTACGACTCCCTCAGTGAAGCAAGTGACTCCCTTAAGAAACTGTTCCCTGACCTCTATAAGTGATTTTGGTAAACTGGCCAAAGAGGAAGGAATAGCAAGTAAGCCCGCAATGTAAAGGTCGCAGGAATCGGTTTGAGGATATCTTCTCACTCGGGACTGTCTGTATAATTACAGTAGGCTGTAAAATGGGTATTTGAGCCCATCCAGTTATGTGCTTTTAATGTGCATTTAGCACTATGTTTGGTTTTCTCATGTTACAAATTTACAGGGTTGTGTCTACAATTATAACTAGTTTAAGGGTTGAACATTAGTTCAGTTGGATGTTACTAGGTATGAGGAACACCTGCAACCCACGTGCATAGTTATATATGTTCATTTTTAGCCAGAGTACTTGTTGGGCCCAACCCGGGGGGGGGGGTTTGGAGAGCAGCTGAGAGGCATGTGATTTAACAGTGCCTATGGAAATCGGACATTTATTCGGAGGTCAGTCGAAAGGACTGGGGGTTTTGGGCAATTTCTTTTCTCCTTTCTGTTTAGTTTTTTTTCTCTATCAAGATGGTTTTCATCCTCTTTTACTGGTATTTTGGAAGGTAACAGGGTGTGGCAGGAGGGGGTATAGTGGGTCTTTTAGAATAGGAATGTTTATGGGGAGCAAGAACTTAGGGGAAAAGGGAATTTGCTCTCATATTCTAATAGCAGCCCATTTTGGCTTGCGGGGAATACAGCTATATACATTTGGGAAAGCAGTACTTGTTCAAGGTTACAGAACTAATGATCAGCTCCGAGTCTTGGCTAATCATGTCCTAATCTCCTAAACAAAGAATAATCATGGTTACAA
Organism: Neoceratodus forsteri; assembly: GCA_016271365.2. Classification (NCBI taxonomy): domain Eukaryota; kingdom Metazoa; phylum Chordata; order Ceratodontiformes; family Ceratodontidae; genus Neoceratodus; species Neoceratodus forsteri. Next base: position 1,256,250,613 of record CM028131.1, read on the forward strand.
GATTTATGACCTGGAATGTGAAAGGTGCCAGGTGCAGGATAAAGCAATGTCAAATCCTTAAACACCTGGAATGCTTACACAGTGACATTATTTTCCTCTCAGAAACTCATTTGCTGGAAAATGAAGGGAATCTTTTCCGTAGGAGACAAATTGGGCAAGTGTATGTGTCGGGGAATGCCACAGCATGAAAAGGGGTGGCAATTCTAATTTCCAAGCATGTTTCCTTCCAAATGCAGAATTTTCATTTGGATCCACAGGATAGGTTTATTTTTGTTAAAGGTCTGCTCAATCATGCTGAAGTAGTACTAGGGTCAATATACGGGGCCAACATTGACTCCCCTGAATTTTTCTCAGAATTAGTACTTCATTTAAATACATATCCAAAACTCCCTCTTATTCTGGCTGGAGATTGAAACCTAGTCTATTCACCAGAGCTTGACAAAACACCCTATCATCTGGGAAAAGCACTTTCTCCAGTGCAGAAAGCTCTGCGTGAATTAATGGTTGTTAATGGGCTTATTGATCCGTGGAAATTACTGAATCCCCAAACAAAACAGTTTACTTTTTATTCCTCTGCCCATGGATCACTACCACAGATACATTATTTTCTGGTTAATAATCCAGTGTTGTCTGGGCTCAGAGGTAGTGGAATTATTCCTCTAACCATATCGGATCTTGCTCCAGTCTGGCAGGAAGGAACCCTTCCATCTGCTTTATGCAAAGAAAGTAGCTGGAAGCTAAATGTACACTTGCTCCAGGATACATGGATTGTTTAATCCCTTAAATAAACCATTGAACATTTTCTTAGCCATAACCAAAATTCGATACCACAAATTGACAAGATCTGGTGTGCCCTTAAATGTGTTATCAGGGGAGAGTGTATTCGACTGGCTACAATTTGAAAAAAGAAAAGGGAAGCTCTCTCTTCCTCATTACTAGAGCAAATTAAGACTCCATAAGAGGCTTTAACATCCAACTTAGATGAGTCTATCCTTAATCAGCTGATACAAACTAGGAACCAGTATCAAGAGGCTCTACATGAACAAGCTCGATATGCCTTGTTTAAAACTCGAACCCGATACGTGGAACAAGGAGAAAAGGCTAGTCACCTATTAGCCCTAAGACTTAAAAAACAAGAGGAATCAAGGCTAATTGCAGTTTTAAATTCACTTGAAGATGACTCTGTTGTTACAAATCCTAAAGATATAGTTTGGGAATTTGAAAAATACTACATATCTCTGTATTCCCCCCCTAAGAATCCACCTCAGACCACAGTTATCCTGAACTACTTAGCCTCTATTCCTCTTCCATCTCTTAGTGCTCCATAAAGGGATAATCTCATACCCAAAATGTCCCAAGCTGAATTAGTCAAAGCAATTCATGCTTTGCCAGATGACAAGGCCCCAGGTCTGGATGGCTTTCCTCCTGCATTTTATAACATTTTTGAGGAGCAGCTGTCTCCCATTCTTTTACAACTGTTTAATTATTTATGTGAAGTAGGAGTTTCTGATTCATCCCTATTAGAAGCTGTTATAATTGTTTTCCCTAAACCAAATAAACCCAAAAATAGAGTGTGTAACTATCGGCCCATTTCATTGATGAATTATAATATCAGGTTGTTTGCCAAAATTTTGGCCACATGTTTGGTGGGGGTTGGGACCTCCCTGCTTGGCCCAGAGCAAGTCAGTTTTGTGTCAGGACGTTCCTTGACTGATCACCTTTGCAAACTCTCTCATGTTCTTTCTGTGTCCAGGGAGGTACAGGATCCTATGGCTTTGGTCTCCCTGGACACAGAAAAGGCATTTGATAGAGTCAGTTGGGATTTTCTATTTGAAGTAATGATCAAGTTTGGAATCTCAAAGAAATTTGTACAATGGATTAGAGTAATGTACACCAACCCTACTGCCAAAACCTACTGCAATGGGGTATTCTCAAAATCTTTCCCGTTGTGTTCTGTAACTAGGCAGGGATGTCCACTCTCACCAATGTTGTTCAATCTATATCTTGAACCACTTCTTTACCCTCTCCAAAACTCTCCAAATATAATTGGCATCCCAGTGGGACCCTTTAATTTCCAATTATCTGCATATGCAGATGATATCCTGATGCATATCTCTAATCCGAGTATCTCAATTCCAGCAATCCTGAATATAATAAACTCCTATGGCATCCTGTCAAACTATAAAATAAATATTGATCAGTCGGTAGTCATTCCCTTAAATAAACACACTCATTGGTCACAACTAGAGGGACTTAAATGAACTTGGTTCCCCCAATTTAAGTATTTGGGATTAATCTTGTCCCAAGACAAGGCTCAAATGAAAAGACTCAACCTTGACTCTCTGGTTGAGATCTTGAAACAGGATTTGGGAAGATGGGCGCCTCAATATCTTTCCTTATGGGGAAGGATTAGTGTAATTAAAATGAATGTTTTTCAAAGGATATTCTATCCTTAGAATATGTTGAATACCCATCTCCCATTATCCTGGTTCAGCAAGCTGCATGGCATTATATCCCCATTTCTTTGGCAAAACAAACCCCCCAAAAGATCGCATGTAAAGCTGGGAGTCACAAAAATGAATGGAGGGCTCAGGCTTCCCAGTATTTATCATTATTACCTAGCTAGTCACCTAGCTAAATATATGCGCTAAATACATCCCAATCCTGATCAGCCAGACTCTACCTTTATACCATCATGGCTGCAATTAGAACATAATTTAATAAAACAGGGTGGGATGTCCCCATTAAGTTTGCTATACACTAAAATAAAGCACAGTGCTACCACTATTAAAAATGACACAATTATAACATCCATGAGAGTACATGAACAGCTTTGTAGAAGTCTTAAATATGATAACTGCAAGGATATTTCACAGCCTTTATATTTTAATCCTAATTTTAAACTAAATGGGTACTGCTTGAAACTGTATGAGAACCCTATTCTGGATAAAACAAAAATTACTGATTTACTAGGTAATGGAGCAGTAAAGGCCACACCAGATCTTCTACCACTTCTGAATCTTCCGAAGAAGTACATTTTTAAAGGATACCAAATGAGACACTTACTGATTGCTAGGATGGGCATGGGACCACGGCACACGGACTCATCGGAACTCATGACCTCATTCCACAATCTAGCATGGCAATCCCATGCAGTCTCCCAGATAACCTCAAAATTATACTCCAGCATTTGCTCACCAGACCCAGTTCCCTCTACATACTGGGTTAATCAATTCCCTAATAGTGAAGTTTGTTGAGAAAAATTTGGCAGGGGGTTTATAGGTATATTTCTAATGATAAGCTTTGTCTTATGCAATTTTATATCCTACAGGATATGTACTATACTCCATTGAAATTATCTAAAATAGGGAAAGCTCCAAATGTGAACTGTAATAGATGTGGCCAGCATAAAGGTTCCCTAGTTCATGTTATGTGGGACTGCCCCATAATTAGACCATTATGGAATGAGATTCGAGCAAAAGCAGACCCCTTATTAGGTATTGCAGACCTATTTAAACCTGAAATTTGCATACTAGGAGATTTTTCACAGATTAGGGTAAAGGACAGAAGATATAGCATGACTATAATCTCCCATGCAGTCAAACAATTGGTGCTTAAGCACTGGAAGGATTCTACTATTATTTCTTACTCTGAATGGCTGAATGTACTCCTATTCAATCTGAGAACTGAAAAATTGATTGCATCTCTTAGACATATCCCAGCATCCTTTGACAAAAAGTGGAATAAAATCTATACGCTGTATTCCCTACAGAAATAATAATTTATCCGGATCTGCTTTGGTTTAGATACCAGTCTCATAGTAAAGCCACTCTGTCTAGATTAATGACTGTCATAGATGTATTCAATGCCATAAAGATATATGATATATAATGAGAGTAGGGTGGGAAGGGTTAGGAGAAGGGGAGAGGGTAAGGTGGGGGGTTAGTTAGAAATATATTTGGCCGATGTTACCTCAAGGCTCCTGTCTGTACTACCACTGTAATTGTATACCTGTACAATTCCTTGTTATACCTGTATGGATGTAGAAATAAATAATAAAGCTTACTGAATTTCACAAAAAGGAATGCTGAACTGGGAAGAGTGCGTCTGAATTAAAAATGAGTGCTAGAAGTTGCAGAAATAACAGCCGAAAAGCTGAGCTATGATACTGAGCATGTTCCTATGCAGCATCGTGGCTCAGCTTTTCGGCTGTTATTTCTATAACTTCTACCCCTCATTTTTAATTCAGGTGCACTTTCTCCCATTCGATATTAGTCAAAGTCTTAAAATATTTGTTCGCTAAATGGGGATGATGCAATGTGTGCACAAGCAGCTGCTGTTGCTCATTGTAGTTTGGGCAGACCACACTTTAAAATCTGCTGCAACAGTGCTCAGATGTATACCCCCCCCATACCGTTTGCACTTCAAGAAATAAATAATTAATAGTAGCAATCTCTCACTCATGGCAGTGAGCATCCCATTCCGCTCCCAGCTCCGTTTAGTTCTCCATTGAATATTGAAACGCCTGCTCTGTTTAGCCCACCATTTACTTCATCTTCTTGTACTCCTTACCAAAAAGAAATAAAGCTTGTATGCCAAATAATCACTGATCACTCACCACGTTCATTGACAAAAAAGAAAAACAAAGCTTTGTATGTGTGCCTGAGAACCAGACCGTAGCAACCCAAGGCTAGTGTGTGTGTGTGTGTATGTGTGTGTGTGTGTGTGTGTGTGTGTACGCTAGCGTGCATGTGTGCATGCATGTGTGTGTGTAAGAAACCATCTGCTACTGCTGCTGCTACTACTACTAACAACCAATGACTAAAGGACAATTTGTTCTTTGGAGTAACAAATACACTAAAAATAAATTACTCCCCACCCCAGAAAAACTTTCATTAAATTTTTTTTATATCAAAAAAGGGGGGAGGCATTGCATAATCGCTATAAATCACTCCAGGGTGTGAGTAATGCTGGGATTTACCCACCCCTGGATGGTTTGGTCACTCAGCCTACAGCTTCATAACTGAACCACATCAGGCATGGATAAATCCCAGCCTAACCTACACCCTGTCGTGGTTTATTGCTTAAATAAATTACTCCCCTGTTATGCAATGAAACATAATGTAGTGTATAATGTCCATTTATAGTAAAGGACAGGGTTTTCTGGCAAAGTAGCCGAATGCCCTCTGTCTGCTACTCTACAAAGTCATAGAGGAAGCAGCTTGTTGGCTGTGGAGTGGGAGTGGGTGAGTAAATAAAATCCTGGCTTGGAAGTCGATCGCTGCTTGAACCTCTCTGGGGCTGGCAGGTTTTGGCGGTGGCAGGAAGGACGTTTTAAGGAAGAAAGGAGATGTGCAGTTTGGAAGGGTGGTTGGGTGTGGAACTCAGACTTGACCATTTCATGGGGACTGGGTGGGGATGTACTGTGATGGTCAGTGGAGTCATGAGGGGGAGCTTGAATTTTGTGCATGATGGGGGGACAGGTCACAGTTACTGTGGAGCCTGCTACTGAAGAGACATGGGAGGAGTCAAAATGAATGGTCATCCATGTGGCTGAGGGAAACAAACATTCAGATTAGGAAAGGCTAGTGGCTCAGGTGGTTGGGCATCAGACTTTGGTGTTTAGGGTATAGAGTTCAATACCTGATCAAGGAATCTTTGGTCTCACTAAGGGAGCAAGGAGCTTTTATTGCTGGGTGAAGGAGCAGCAGGCTGCCGCATCTGAGCTTTTGGACTGGGGCACACATTCGGCAGCCTTGAGGGAGCAACAGACTGGGACAGGCCAAGAGGGATCAGCGCGGCCAGGCTTAGACTTTCCATGGAGGGGCCACCAACCAATCAGGGCTGGCATACCTAGACAGAGGAGTTTTTTTTTTGGCCAATAGGAGCAAGTGGCATGGGATAGGAGTTTCTGGCCAGGCCTTAAAAGCCATACAGCTGGGCCATGACTCCAGGTCTCGCTAAGGGACCAAGGAGCTGTTTTTGTTGGGTGGAGGAATGGCGTCTGGATCGGGTGGAGCAGCGGTGGGTGGCCACACCTGAGCTTTTGGACTGGGGCACATATTTGGTGGCCTTGCAGGAGCAGCAGACTGGGACAGGCCAAGACAGATCAGCACAGCCAGGCTTGGACTTTCCATGGAGGGGCTGACAGCCAATCGAGGCTGGCATACCAAGATGAAGGAAGTTTTTCTTCCTTCCCTCCCACCTTCCCCAACCCTGGCCACTATTAATTGCAGGATGTGGGAGCAGCTTACAGTCTGGTGGCTTGTGGTTGGCCCAAGGGATCTGTGCTGCACTTCACACAAGAAGGGCAATCATTGGTGGCTCGAGGGATTGAGCTGCAAGATCCACTGAAGGGAGGCACACCTGACAACTAAAAGGACTTTTCTCCTTAAACTGTTAAAACTTTGGGAACCTTGAATTCTTAACTTTTTGGACTTGAAATACTTGACTATATGCTACAGATTGCATGAGCTGGTAAAAGTGGATTTTTCTTTTCTTTTGGTTTTTATATGCTTCATTACAAATGTGTTCGAATCTGTCAAGGCTAATTACCACATTGTTTGTTTATTGAAGGGATGAGGCTAGTTTCTACTAGAGCTAGGGGCATTGTGTGTTGCCTTCTCTTTACTAGGGCTAGGGGCATTGTGTGTTGCTGTGGGGGGTGGTATTTGAAATTTGCTGAGTAGGGGGTTCTAGGTCTTAGCAAATGTCCTGTTTAGGGGCTGGGTGATGCTTTGGGTTCCTAAGAAGGCATCTGGGTAGCCAGTCAAGCAGCTCATTTTTACTCCTGGGCTGGTATTCAATGCTCATATAACATAGCAGTGCAGTGGGTGGTAGAGTTGGCAGTACATCAGAGGGAGCAAGGGCAGGATGGCTGAAAGAAGTTGGAGTAGAGCAGGGTGAAATAGGAATAGGGTGGGGGAGCATTATGAGGTGCCTGGCAGAGGAGGCTGGGCTGAGAAGGGTCATGATCAGATGAGAGGGGTGGTCTTCTGGGTATAGGATGGGGAAGACCAGGTTGGTGGGTTGAATGGCTGTGGAGCTGCAATGGCCATGAGTACCCTGTGGAGACTAGGGAACTGTCCTATTTGCACTAGGTTAATGAGCTTGGAGGCTGAACTGCCCAGACTCTGGTGTGCCCTGGACAATTGGGTGAAGGGTATGAATATAAGGACAGGAAAGCATGAATGTTGAGTTGGGAGGGAGTTGGAAAGTTGGGTGGAGGGTATGAACACAAGAACAGGGAAGCAAGAATCTGGAGTTGGGAGGGTGTCGGCAAATGCAGGGGTAGAGGGGGAGAGAGAGAGAAGGATGGGGGGCTAACAGAACTCATGCTAGAGCAGACCGACCCAGAGGGAAAACACAGGGAAGGGGGCCAGGGGACTGTGTGGAGGCCAGAGTGGTGGAGGGCAGAGGGAGGGAGCTACAGGCAGTGGGAGTGTGGCTGCTAAAGGGGGTGTAGAAGGATGGGGAGCCAACAGAACTCATGCTGGAGCTGACTGGCCCTGGGAGCAGATAAGGGGGAAGAGATTGGGGGACTGTGCAGGGGTCAGGGCTAGGGAAGGCAAAGGTTGGGAGCTACCAGCAGCTGGGCAACAAGATCTCATAGGTACATGGTATAATGGGATGATAAAACCATCACCTTCTCAGATTCTTGTTGGAACTACACTAAAGTGAAGAAATGATAGACAAATAGTGTCCAGCACAAAAAGTGATTTATTTCTGGTATATAAAGCAGGCTTACAATCAAACAGTGTGATCACCAGGAGAATACTTCCAGTCTTTCTTACCTATAGGTAGAAGTATGTCTCTTCTCAGAGAGCAGGTGCTATGCAAAGGGTGTTATACCCCTGATAATAACCATGACAACGGCTAACATAATATATAAAAATATTATAATTGATCATTGGCAACTAGCCTGACTTCTCACTAGCCTGGGAAAACATGTTGAGCTAGCAGAAAGACACAATAGCTAAACAATGGATCTTGTATATATGAAGGACACTTGCAGTTACATATGCAGTTGCAGTTCTGCACTAGCACTAAAGATGGGGGTATTGCCTAACTAATCATTATACAATGGTGTAAATAGAAGTACTGTATAGTAGGAAATATTAGCTTTCAGTTTATTTTTGCTACATTAGCTTAACTGACAAAAGCGCTAAAATAAGCTGATCGCTAATATTACAGGGAGCATAGTGCTGTAATTGGACATGAAGCTGATGCGCTAATTTAACAGGGCGCTAAATAGTACTGCATCCCACTCCACGCTAAATAAAGAGGGTGCCAATATAAGCTGCTATACAGTATCTCCCAAGTGTTACAATCAGAATAATAGCAAAACCATTATGATTCTCAGTAAAAATATATAAAAGTACAGTAGAACTCAGACCCTGACACTTATGCTTATACGATAAGTGTCTGTGCCCTAAGATTAGTACATATATGTATATGTAGTGCTGTCTGCAAGGTATGGGGCCAATCAGGGGTGCTGGTCCATGGATAACATTCCCCCTTGTTGCCTCAGAAGGGACAACAATCCCACATCAGTTGGCAGGAATGGAGCTAAAAGACATTTACAAGCCTGATGCATGAGCCTTGTAAAGGAATTTGAGTTATTCTCAATGTTGTCTTAGGGTATGTCATAGCACAGAGTGAATATGAGAAAGACAATGAGAAATGCTTGAATCACTACAAAAGCTTTAAAAGTGAGTTCATGACAAGTGTTGCCTATGGCAAAACTCAAATCACCATCATGGATAAGGTCATTAAGTGCATTTGTAGCTTTGGTTATATTATTACTAATATAAATCAAATGAGCATCTCTTCTTGCTAAAAGAGATTGTAAAGACAGAGTCAAGGGATCATAGTGTATGTTAAAAATAGGCAAGTATTGAGACTGGGCAAGTAAGTATTGGGGTAAGTACCAATAACGTCTGGTTCAGGGAGAGGAACAGGCGTGATAACAATGTGACCAACAACAGTTTTTTGCTGTGGAGTAAAACAAAAGTTAGGTTTAGTAACTTGACATGTCTTAGAACCATAAGAAAAACTGGGATAATTCATGACCAGACAGTACTGGCCATCAGAAGTACAGGTAACTCTTACAGAAGGCACCCACCATCAATATAGAGGTACTGGACAGGAGAATGACTGAGTGATTGATGAGCCGTGTAGTGAAGCGATGTACCTCTCCAAGGTAGCTTTGAGATTGTGCTGTTTTGGCATCTTGCGTCAAAGATGCAGCAGGAGGGCTGTCATCATCTGGATCAACATCAGTAAGATTGGATGGCAGATCTTCACCCAGTGTCAGTGCCCAGTCAAGGTGTTCAGGTGTATATCCACATACAGGTTTGACGATATCGAAAATGTCACATCGACACAGGAAGTAGTTGCCTTTCTTTGCACAACAGTTCATATAAGGTGTGACCCAAGCCTCGAGGACTTGATGGTAGACCAGCATGGAGGGTAATTCAGTTCTTTCATGAAAAATTTCATTTTCAAGATGGCCTATGGAATGAATGCTGGTTGAATTTCAAAGACAGCTGTAGCAGGGTCAAAACATGGTAAAGACACAGTGAACGTAATAAACATATTTTCCTTACTAGCACAGGACTTAGTGAAATAGCAAGGTGCTTGGTTAGGAAACCTAGAAACATAACCAGTATTTCTAACAGTAGCCATAGAGATGTTTAGAGTATTCGTTAAACACATAGTAATGCAACCAGTGGTTTTGCAATGTGGACAATACCATTTACCCAATCTGAGATCATGTATGATAGCTGGAATTTTGCCTAATTCCAAATCCCTGAAGAGAGCGTTAACAGTGGATAGAACATAGGAGCCATAAGCAGAGCATAAAGTTTTACACCCAATATATTGCTTGTCTGCCTCATGGTTATTCTGAAAAATGAGATCCTTAAGTTTACGCTTGGTATCATTGAACCCTTGAACAATCTCCTGCATATTGTACATGGTATAACTTTCTTCATTACTGAGAGAAGTTACACCTTGTAAGATAGGAGGCATTACATTATTATTAATAGTCTGTTGAAATTTAAGAGTCTGAGCTTTAACGGAAGCAATATCTGCTCTATTCCAAATGGACATACCTGAGCCAAAGAGGCCAGTTATGGTACCGGCTGCTTCAGTTATGCCAGAGACAGATCGTGCAGCACCAGCTACGTCAGTTGCATCCCACTTGGTGTGTGCACAAGATTTGTGTTTAACATAGTCTTTAGGGGCAGGTCTAAAGACTCCAACATGTTCAGTGGTGTGAGGTTCACCTATGGGATCATTTGTGTGTGTTTGAAAAGCATCAACAATGTCAGTAAGCATCATACTGTAAAATTTGGAGGTATTGGCTGTGTTACAGAAGCCAAATTCAGCCATATTCCAATGTGTGAGATTTAAAATGACTGGGACATGCATAAACTGAACATTATTAATGAGGGCTCCAGGTAGTGATGGGGCGACCAAACCACTAGCAGGGCCATCCTCCTGAAGAAGGAAGGCAGTCAGTTCTTCCTGACTTGGTGGGACTATGGAAAGATAAAGAGCTTCAGAAGCTGAATAATTTTGAAGATAGAAAGCATGTGCCTCCTCTGGAGAGAGGTGGTCACAATAGGCAGGTTCTTTTAAAGCATGGAGATTGTACTGACCAATATGTCTAGGAGTGGTCTGTCTGATCAAAAGAGTACCATTTTTAGAAATATCAGCGTTAGGCCAGCCATGGAATGTACCTTTGGACAGGCTAGCTACAGGGATCATGTAGCCCATAGCATCAGTTTGCCATTGTATGGAGAGTGAAGATTTATCTGGGACAATCATTACAGCATCCAAAAAGGCATCTGAGCCTTGAGTAACCTTAATCATTTTGTTGGGAACGTTAATCTGTACAACCACAGGGGCTGAATGTTCAAGTTTACCAAGGAAATGTTGCAAACGTTCCTTATGAGTCTGTGGGCTTTATGTAGGGGTGCAGTCACAGTCACAGTCAGTAGTCCCACCAGTAGGAGAAAGGTGAGCAAGATAGCCATCTTGCTGATACTTACAAGGAAACAAAAATGACTGGTTAAGTGTGGGTACTATTCTGCCCAAAAAGGGGTTAGGAAAAGTAAATTTAGTCACCTTTATACAATTTAAGTTGGCTAACATGGAACCACTTGTCAGCAGTCTTTTTCTGCTGTTGTACCCTGACCTGATACTCAACAGGCTTGAGTTTGTTGACAATGAGATAGGGTCCTTTCCATTTACTGCCAAATGAATGTCTAGGTTGTCTGTATTGGAGAAGAATAACTTGGTCTCCAACTTGCCAGTTGACTTCTTTGACATGCTTGTCAAAATAAGCTTTAGCTTGTTATTGTGCTTTGCCTATCTGTAACAGTGAACAGGTGTGTCTTCATGATGTCATCATGAAGCTTTTCAACATATTTGTCTACAGATACTCTATCTGCTGTAGGGGTGTGGAGATCAATCAGAAGGTGCTCAGGTAATCTTATAGGCTCTACCAGTCATAATCTCATAAAGTGTGCACCGAGTAGTGGCCGCAGGTGTGCCCCTAATTGTTGTTAGTAACCGAGGCAAGAGAGAATCCCAGTCCTTGGGATTATTGCTGATGAATTTACACAGCATCTGTTTGATGCATCTGTTAGCTCTTTCTACCTGGCCTGAGGATTGAGGGTGGTAGGGAAGGTGGAAATTTTGATCAATTCCAAGAAGTTGGAGTGTCTGTTGCATCAGCTCGGCAGTAAAGCTGGTTCCCTGGTCTGAGTCTACCTTTAAGGGTAGGCCCCACCTGGAAAACAATTGATCTACCAGGATTTTGGCAGTTGTCTTTGCTGTGTTGTTCTTAGTGGGAAAAGCTTCTACCCACCTGGAGAAAAAATCTGTGACAACAAGTGCATATTTGTTGTTCTTACTGGAAATGGTAAAAGGGGCAATGAAATCAATCTGTATCGCATTCCATGGTCCAGATTGCCTTTGTGGCAGCAATTTGGTATTTTTTTTTTTACCAGTAATGGATTGTTCTGAGGACATACTATGCAGTTGTCCACATAGTGTTCTACATCTTTAGCCACACCAGGCCACCAGGTGACTGTTTTGAGTCTCTGGAGGGTGTTTTCTATCCCCTGGTGTCTGCCAGTGGGAGTGTCATGAACCATATAGATAAATTCAGTCTGCAGAGATTGTGGTGCAACCCACAATTTGCCATCAGTATCTAGTTTGTGATACCAGCTGAGTTTCTGATCACTGGACAACTGCATATTGTCCGAGTGCCTCTTCTATGGACTGGCAACAGGCAGTGGCTGTTCAGTTTCTTTGTCTAGGAATTTGAACATTTCTCTGATTTCGGGGTCTGCTTTTTGTGCAGCAGAGAGGTTCAGTGGAGGTTCTGGTATCGGTTTCTTGCTGGCAGCTATGATGGATGCCACAATAGCTGCTACACCTAGTGGGTGAGTCATTGCCCATTGTTCCCCCCCTTCGAGCACCTGCTTTGGCAACTGAGTCTGCTCAGTCATTAAATTCATGGTAAGGGTCAGATTTACAGTGAGCCCTTACCTTATGAATGTACAGCTTATGAGTGAACATTTGTGTCAGGGTGTGTATATACGCAAACAATTCCCTGTATTTGACAGGGATACCATCAGTGGATATAAAATTGTTCTTATGCCAAAATGGAAAGAACTTTATGAGTGATGAGCAAACCCAGTTGGAGTCTGCAAAAATGATGGTATCTCTGTTACCATGGGGCATGACCTCTAATGCACAGGCCACAGCTGCCAGTTTGGCATACTGTGAGGAGATAGTACATTTCCTAGAAATGCACCTGAAATCACCTTCCTGGTCCCAAATGAGCACTCTAAATCCTGCTACCTGCTCTCCATCCACATAGGAGGCAGAGCCATCTGTAAAGATAGAAAACATAGTAGTATCTTCCAGACCTCAGGTATAGCTGGTAGAAATGGTCCTGGGTCAGGTAGGTCAGGTAGTTGGAGGGCGTAGTCATGGGGCATACCTGTATAGAGTAGGCCATGGGCCAGAATTGAGGGAATTTTAACAGGCAGTACCTTGATGTCCCTGTCCTGCCAAAAAAGCAAAGACCAGTGGGTCAGCCTGGTGTAAGAGACTGATCTATCTTTTACTTTGTCTGAAAGCAAAAATTTGGTTGGGGTGTGGCAGGTATGCAAGATAATAGGGGCATACCCAGTGATGTACAGAAAGCGTTTGACAGCCCAAAAGGTTGCCAAGAGTGCCCTTTCACAGAGACTATGCTTTCTCTCTATGGGGGATAACATCTGGGATGGATAGACAATGGGTCTGTGATACCAATTGTACTTTTGTGCCAGCACTGCAGACATGGCCACATCAGAGATGGCAGTTTCCAAATAGAAAGTTAATCTTGGATTAGGATTTATCAGTGCTGGGCTGAGGCCAAGGACTGTTTAAGCTGTGTAACAGCTTCAGTGTGTGTTGGGCCCCATGTCCATGGGACATCCTTTTTCAGCAGTTCATACAGGGGAGCAGCCTTCAAGGCAAAATCAGGGATGAAGTCCCTGGAGTAGTTTACCATTCCTAGAAAGTGTCTGAGTGTTGCCACACTTGTAGGAAGTGGCAGATCTTGCAAGCCCTGGATCTTCTTGACAGCTGGGCTTCTCCCTTAGTCTGTGATATGTAAGCCAAGGGCAATGACCTCTTTTTTGCATAATTGCACTTTGGAGGGATTGCACTTGAGGCCTGCTCTCCTGAGGAGAGTCAGTAATTCATTTAGAAGGGCCAAATGTTCTTCCTTTGTGGCGGTTGCTAAAAGCAAGTCATCCACATACTACTTGAGATACTGGGGAGTGGAGAATTCCTGCAGGGCATCCATCATATGGAGATGGCAGAGAGAAGAACTGTTATGGAAGCCCTGGGGCAGTCAGGTCCAGGTATACTGGCACCCATCAAATGTAAAGGCAAATTTGTATTGGCTTTCCTGTGCTAATGGGAGTGACCAAAACCCATTGGAGCTGTCAAGGGCAGAGAACCACTTTTTGTCAGGTGTCAGCAGTTTAAGCACATCAGGAGCTGATGCCACAGTTAGGGCACAGCTGGGGGTAACTTGATTAAGTTTCCTGTAGTCAATTGTGAGTCTCCAAGCTCTGTTAGGTTTTTTCCACAGGCCAAATGGGTGAATTGACAGTAGAGATACAAGTCCTAATCACTCCTTGCTGTAGCAGTGACTGGATGGTCTCCCTAAATGAGGGTAAGGCTGCAGCAGAAAATGGGTACTGCTTCTGCCTTGCAGGGTTGGGCCCTGGAATTTCAGTGGCAGTGGGCATCCTACCACAATCATGCTTGTTGGTAGCAAACATATCAAGGTGTTCCTGTGACAAAGGTGAAAGTTCAGAAAACAGGTCATGACTTTTGAAAAGAGCCATGACGTCATACTCCTTGTTATGGGAGATGGCTGCCACCACGTGAGTATGGTATGGTGACAGCATGGCATTGTCCCTTGATCTATAGCAATAACCTGTTAGCTAGGTCCACACCACAGCCATGCTGTACAAGGAAATCAATTCCCAGTATGCTGGGGTGATGACATAATGCCATAAGGTCAAACACAAAATTAGTCTTCAGATGGTCTACCTGCACAGGTAGAGATACAGATCAATAGGTGTGTAGCTGAGTACCATCTACACCCTGTGCACTGGTTTTCCAGCTGGTAGACCAGTCAGACATGGCTGGGTTCTCATCCTGGAGAACAGACATGGCTGCTCCTGTATCCAGAAGCATGTCTAGTTGGCAGCCCCTGACTGTGGCCATTAGAAAAGGCTGTCCATTTGTGTTGACAAACAGATCTCTCACAATCCAGACTGGGACCTGTAATTGTCAATTGGTGCAGTTCTCGGATTCTCCTTCATCATCCTGTCCCTGTGGCCTGAGGCCTACGGAAGCTCATTGGGCCTCCTCTCGGCGCTTCACAGGACATGATTACTGTACCTATGATGTCAAAGCCACAATATTTAACTGTTCAATGGATGATTCCCAGATCACCGCATCGGCTTGGCCAGTGCCCGATGCCATGAAGGGGTTCTTTCCTCAGCTGCTTGATTGTTCAGCAGCCGAAGGCCAGAAAGGGTTGGTGTTACTAGCCGGTGCCAGGGTCACCATGGAACGTGTGGATGTGGCCTCTTTTTGGCATGGGCCTCCTCCAGCTGTTTCCAGAGGGTCTCATTCTCATCATTTAAGTCCCAATAACTAGGCCCATTATGGTACTTGCCATCGGAATTTGAATTTTACCAATTCCTGTTGTTGTTATTGTTGTAGTTCTGGTTATTCTTATAGTTCCAGATCACCCCCACTTGTGCAACTGCTTGTCATCAGAAGGGGTTTCCTGTTTATCATTGTTACCTTCCACTGTATAGTGGGTGGAGGTAGGGTTCACTGTGGTGACTTGGGCTGTGGCTCCCTGGGCCGTTGGAGTTTGGATGGCGGCGGTCTTGTTGGTGTTCTTACTGGAAGCTAGGTTATGGAGGTAAACCTGTAAGACATGCTCCGTCTTGGTGAGGATCTCATCAAAGGTGTTGGTCTGCAGGTAAACGTTGAGGTCAGCCTTTTCCCCGGAGAGTCAGAGTCATGTTTCAAATGTGCAAATCCTTGTACTCAATTTGATTTTTGTTGACGTTTTCACCCACTAGGCTCTTGTGGGCCTCATAGGCAAATCACAACTGGATGGTAAGCTGCTGGGCTTTTCTTCACATTTTGTTTAACCATGTAGGCCAAGCAGGCTCCAATGATACCTGGGGCACTGGCAGCAAGGAGTGCCTTGGAGATATCATTGTAATTGAGCATCTCACAGTTACAGACAGCCTCTGGGAGTTTGGCCCAGAGGGTATGCTCGATGGTCTGTCTCAGGACCTGAACCTGGTATTTGGATTGGAGAGAAAGCTTCTTGCATAGGAAACGTTCCTTCTCCAAATGACAACTGAGGTTGTAGGTCAAGCCCATCTGTCTGATGCCTCGAGCAATTTGCTGAACAGAGTGAGCAACCTATAGGGGATTGGACATTGGTGTACTGGAAGTGGTGGTCAGTTCCACATGATCCAAAGCACCGCAAAAGGCAGCTTCTGTCTCCGCATCAGTGACTGCTTTGAAAGCATGCTCCTGGGTGACAGCGTTCTCAAACATGCATTCAATATGCTGTTGCATGGACGACTGTCTGTCCATTGTTCCTAGTCCAGTTAAGCCATCTTGTACAATGCCACGCATCTCCATATTGTCATCCCTGGAGAGGGGTGCTAATGGAAGTGGGTTCCTACTTGGAGGTGGTTGACCTGCCGTATCATGGGGGCTGCCATGTTTGTGTTGATGTGGCAGCATAGAAGTCATTCCAACATGACAAGAGGCGGGCTGACATGGCTGGTAGGTGGGCTGATGTAGTTGCCATCTTGGGAATGGCTGGTAAAGGCCACCACCTTGTAGGGTAGGAGTTTGGACATGATGAGGCGGCCTATGTCCTCGTAATCAGAATCGCCATCGCCCAATGACGTAATGTCAATGTGTGTGTACTGAAAACCATTCATGGCTTTAACATGGCCAGTGAGAACCTCTCGCTGATGACACATTCTCATCATCTTTTCTCTACATTTCTTATGACAAACTTTTGCAGTGCCCTGCTCAATACCCTTCTCAACCTCACACTGCAATACTAGATACGCGGGGTCCAATTCAACATTTTCTCTAAGCTCTTTGTCTAGCTCATACATCAACCTCATATGCTCTTCCTTCAGTTCAACATTATTCTCTCTCAGACCTTCATTTGTATCACTTAAAATGTCATTCAAATAAGATAGCTGTTTCTTATCACATTTCAACCTTTCATTGTCATCTCTCAACATACACAATTCATGCTCAGATTCTTGAGCAGTACGATGCAACAGTCTGTTATTGTGGTCATGGAGTGACTGTGTCTCCTCCACGAGTTTCTGTTCCCTTTTCAGTAACTCCAATGTCTGCAAGCCCATCTCTTTTTTTAGAGAAGCGTTTTGCAGTTCAAGGGAGGCACAACATGCTAACAAACTTTCCACGGCTGTATGTAAAGCCGCGACCAAGAGACCTTTGGTGTGGTATTTCTTGACTTTTTGCTTAAACTCTGGATATTGATCAGAGATCGTAAGCAAAGGATCTTCTGCCGATTTTGCATCCAGTGTAAAATCAGTCCAGCCTCCATGGAAGGTAAGATAGTTTGAGACATCAATTCTCAGTTCTGTGCACAATTCAGGCATGCCAAACAAAAGAGTAGACATAAACAAAGAAAGCAGTCGAAAGATTGGAGTCAAATCATTGGTGGTATCAACCAATGGCTTTCTGGTCCCCCGTGGGCAAACAGTGGGGCCAAGGCGGTATGCTGCTACTCACAAAGGGAGTATACCAAGGGTCCAGTGTGGGTCTGCCATGCCTGAAACCAAGATGGAACAAATCTGAAAAAGAACATCCACTGTAAGTACAAGTAGGTCCAAGTAGGCAAAAATGCACTACACTATTCGACATTCAGTTCAACAAACTCAAATGAAATCCTCACTTTGTACATTCCAACCTGCACACAGTCGCCAAATGTAATGGGATGGTAGAACCATCACCTTCTCAGATTCTTGTTGAAACTGCACTAAAATAAAGAAACGACAGACAAGTGGTGTCCAGCACAAAAAGTGATTTATTTCTGGTATATAAAACAGGCTTACAACCAAACAGTGTGATCACTGGGAGAATACTTCCAATCTTTCTTACCTATAGGTAGCAGTATGTCTCATCTCAGAGAGCAGGTGCTATGCAAAGGGTCTTATACCCCTGATAATAACCATGACAACGGCTAAAAAGATATATGAAAACATTATAATTGGGCATTGGCAAATAGCCTGATTTCTCACTAGCCTGGGAAAGCATGCTGAGCTAGCAGAAAGACAAGATAGCTAAACAATGGATTTTGTATATATGAAGGACATGTGTGGTTACATATGCAGTTGCAGTTCTGCACTAGCACTAAAAATGGCAGTATTGCCTAACTAATCATTATACAATGGTGTAAATAGAAGTATCTCCCAAGTGTTACAATCAGAATAATAGCAAAAGCATTATGATTCTCAGTAAAAATATATAAAAGTACAGTAGAACTTAGATCCTGACACTTATGCTTATACAATAAGTGCCTATTCCCTAAGGTTAGTATATATAAGTATGAGAGTCACGTGATGTCAGCTTGCTGAACTGCAGCAGGGGTTTGGAGCTCTCTCCTCCCGTCAACATATCCGACCTAATCTGCGATTTTCCGGCCAGTTAACTTAAAGATTTACTCCTTACCGGCACAGCCACACTCCGCCTGTCGGCCTTAGGGCGTTTGTTTCAACTAATCTCTTCGATCTGCAAGGGGATGGAGGTGGACAAAAAGCAGGCCAACTGTGTTAATACGCCCGCCTGCCACCGAAAAAGCGTCTAAAACCAAGGAATCAACCGGCACTACCTCCGGGATAGAATGGGGACAAGATTCAGTCAGCTAGCCCTCTCACGAAGAGAGTTTTGCAAGAGCTTGCTCCTCTAAAAGATGTTCTACAAACCATCACCTCTGATCTGAAATCTATTCGGGGACCTGTCATCTCTACAATGAGGGTGTCTGACTCGGAGGCCAGAATCTACTCCTCGAACAGTGGAAACTTACTGCAGAGTCTGAGATGTCTACGTTAGCTCAACAAGTCAAGAAGCTACAGTTAAAAACAGAAGACCTGGAAGGCCGCAACCGAAGAAACAACCTACTCATCTTGGGAATGCCGGAGCTCGAAGAGGGACCAGACCTTATTGCCTTTCTGCAAAAATTCCTTGCCAAAATAGTGGGCCCTTCACCCCTTAACCCCCACTACCATTTGGAGAGAGCACATAAGTCATTAAGGCCCAGACCTCCATCGGGCTCTCCCCCACAGCCAATCATCATGAAGTTTCTCAGCTATATTGAAAGGCAGCATGTCTTTAATAAGTCTCGAGAGCTGCAGTCCATCATGTGGGGGTCAGCCAAATTACGTGTTGCTCAAGATCTCCCAAAAGAAACCGGAATGAAGAGAGCTGCATTCCATCCCGTCGTCCAGAAATTAGTTGCTGCGGGCATTCCCTTTCGCATGATATATCCTGCCACCCTCAAGGTTACCATTGGCGACATCACCCACAGTTATGACTCTTCAGACTTGACCCATAAGGAACTGTCTGCTAAACTTCCTAGTCTGTTCAAAACGAATGGTTGAATTTTTGTCCCCAGTTTAAGTTTCATAGCGGGGTCTTATCCCACCTCCTTTAGAGTTTGGTACCCTTACTAGTTATCCCTGGCACTTGCCTGGGCTAGCCTTACCTGTCTGACTGCTCCCGGGGTCGCTGGGATGACCGGGGACTTCGGGTGGTTGGGCGGAGGCTGGATTAGGCCGTGACATTCTTAAATTCTACAGCTACCCGGAACTTCTCTGGGACGGCCGCTGTTTCCCGGCTCACTGTTTTTTGCGATGGACCGGTTCGGTCCCACCTCCAAAAGGCTTCCCCAGGAAACAGCTTGTTTTCATCGAGATAGTGCCTCTATCTCGCGATCCACCTCGCCAGTCTCCTGCCCTTTCTTTTTGCCCGTTGTTGGCGGTAAGTAAATCCCCTCCACTTGGATCTCCTTTTTTTTCTATTTTTTTTTGCTGGTATGGTTTCTGGGGCTACCTCTGGAGGATCGCAGCTCCTTGATTTAGAGCCATGCAGTCTGTTGGTGGGGGGGGAGATACTCCTGAGCCCCTTGCAACTGCTGGAAGTTGCATTGCGAGCTAATGGAAGGGGGGCTTAAACCAGTCCCTTGTTTAGGATTCTCTTTAATTCCTCTGGGTTGGATGGGAATACCCTTTTCTCGGGGTTATAGCGGTTTGGTCATTTTCTATCCTGCAAGACCCCTATAGTTTAAAGTGTTCTGGGTTTGCATTGGGATCTGGTTTCCAGACTTTCATTGTTCCTACATCTGTTTTCTGAATGTTCATGCCTGGTGCCAGAATGTATATAGTTGGATTGATTTTTTGGGGGGTGTTAATTGGGGCGGGGGGTGGGTAGATCCAGCCTGTCTGTGTTCTTATCTGTACTGTTCTAAGCCAGCTTTGTCTCATTTGCCTAAGATACCACTTCCTTTGGCAATCCACTTTCGGCAGGCTATTGGGGGCTGGAATTCTGGGTTTCAAGTGCGCCTTCTCCTTTGGTTCATACCTGTTTGTTCTTGTACCTGCCTTTCTTTTTTTTTATATTTGAAATGGCTGTAAACTGTCTTAAAATTGCATCGTGGAATGTGCGTGGGCTCAGAGGGAAAGTCAAAAGGACTCAGGTATTCAAGCACTGTGACTTATTTCACACCGATATTTTGCTCCTGCAAGAAACCCACTTAACCAATGCAGAGGCGAAGTGGCTGTCTCGATCTGGTTTTTCGCAGGTGTTCGTTGCAAATGGGTCCAGCTCTAGTAGAGGTGTGGCTATACTCATTAAAAAATATGTCATCTTTCTGGTAAATACTACGATAGCTGATCCAGAGGGGAGATTTATACTGATCAACGGTTCTCTTAATGGAGACACTATGGTCTTAGGTTCAGTGTATGGCCCAATAGGGGGTAGCTCCAAATTTTTTATGACCCTAGCAGACAAAATTAGTGCCCTGCTTCCCTCCCAACTTATATTAGGTGGTGACTGGAATCTCCCACCATCTCATATATTAGATAAAGACCCTCATTCAAACCATCCACTTACTCCAGCCCAAAAGTCTCTACTAGATTTCCTGCATATGTTAGGGCTTTGTGACCCCTGGCGTCTCTCCAATCCTTCCCTTCGATCCTTCTCATTTTTCTCTCAACCCCACGGATCCTGGTCTAGAATAGACTATATTTTGATTAGCAAAACCCTTCTTCTGGGTCTCCTTCAATCTGGCATTGATCCGATCGTCCTCTCTGACCATGCAATCGTGTGGACAAAAATTTCCCCAGACCCTAATTTTCAAAGGGACACTACCTGGAAGCTTAATACCCAGCTTCTTAAAGATCCCCAAACAGTGACCCATATCAGGACCCTCATTTCTCTTTTTCTGGAGAATAACCTTGGGTCCACCTCTAGATTCGACATCATTTGGTGCTCCCTAAAATGCTATCTTAGAGGTGAGCTAATTAAGCTTGCTTCAGCAAGGAAAAGAGCTCGGCAATCTCGGGCATCCCTTCTAATGACCAAAATTAAGGAACTGGAAAGCTCTCATCTCCCTTCCTCTCCCCTGTCCTCCCTTGAAGCCCTCCTGGCAGTTAAAAATGAATATACCGACCTTCTTAAAGAAAAAGCTGAATACTGTCTCATCAAGACTCAAGCCAAATATATTGAGCACGGTGAGAAAGCCAGTAGGCTCTTGGCCCTAAGACTTCGGGCATTAGAAAGCTCCAGAATAATCCTGGCTATACAATCTCCTGCTGGCTCCACTGAAACTTCTCCCAGAGAAATAGCACAGATCTTTGAGAGGTACTATAAGAATCTTTATAGCGTGCCTTCTTCTCCTGCTCCTTTATCAGACATCTCAGCATACTTAGAGGATCTTGACATTCCTCAACTTTCACCTTCCCACATAAGTACCCTGACCGCCTCTATTTCACTCTCCAAAATAGAAAATGTCATTGCCTCTATGGCTCCTGACAAGGCACCCGGTCCAGACGGTTTTCCCGCTAATTTTTACAAGGTTTTCTCCAAGGAACTCGCCCCATTACTCCTCAAACTTTATTACTATCTCTTTTCTTCTACCACCGTGGACTCTACACCTTGAAGCTACATTATCCTAATTCTTAAACGGATAAAATTCCCACTGACCCGGTGAGCTACCGCCCATATCCCTCCAAATTGTGATATGAAAATTCGCTAAGGTCTTGGCTGAACGGATTAAGAAAATCTGGACCCATCTCCTTAGCCCAGAACAGGTCGGCTTTGTTCACTCTCGTTCCCCATCAGATCATCTCAGAACCCTCTCCCATATTTCTCATCTTGCCCAAACATCCCACCTCCCCATGGCCCTAGTTTCGCTAGACGCAGAGAAAGCATTCAACAGCGTGGACTGGTCTTTTCTCTGGGCTATGATGGCCAGGATGGGTTTCCCAGTTTCTTTTCTCAAATGGATCCAGATTTTGTATAACTCCTCTTCGGCCAAGATATACTGTAACGGTGTTTTCTCCTCGCGGTTCCAGCTTCATACTGGTACCAGGCAGGGTTGTCCTCTCTCACCCTTTCTTTTTAATTTATATCTTGAGCCCCTTCTTATTAAACTTAAGTCTTCCCCACTTATTAAAGGATATCTGGTGCACCAGCAGGAGTTAGTCCTCTCAGCCTATGCTTATGACATACTTCTGCATGTTACCCACCCTGCAACTTCCCTAGGACATGCATTATATCTCATTAATCAATTTGGTAACCTCTCTCAATATAAACTGAATATATCCAAATCTGAAATCTTTCCTTTAAATGCCTATACATACAAGCATGACCTCACCAAATTTGGAATGCGTTGGTCCCCTAAATAGATTAAATATTTGGGTATTCACTATTCCTCAGACCCTTCTCTACTTAGAAAACTCAATCTGGATAACCTCAAGACTCACATCCAACAAGATTTGCTAAGATGGTCCAATCTTCCTATTTCCCTTTGGGGTAGGATTATATATTAAAATGAATATCCTTCCCTGTATTTTTATCCCCTTAACCTATTGGGTCTTTGTTTCGCTCTCTTACCTGCAACAGTTTCACGTAATTTTCTCGAAGTTTGTCTGGCGAGGAAGGAGTCCGTGCTCATTCCTAAATTATCTCTCCCCAGAGACAAAGGGGGTCTTAGACTTCCCAACCTCTTATTGTACTACTGGGCTGCTCACCTTTCCAAATTAGGGAGATGGCTCTCAGCACATCCCGACCCCTTTTCCCCGATCTGGCTTCAAATCGAGAAATTGATCCTTTCGGAATCTAAGTTAGATCCTTACACCATCTTTTACACTCCCACCTCTGTGCTTTTGCAGTGGATAACTGACCAAACAATTCTTACATCCCTTAAATCCCTGTCTCAGTGTTTACATTTTCTAAAGATCTCTCCTAAATTTGACTTGGGGCAGCCTATCACCCTTAACCCCAACATTAAGCTGGGCAACTCGATGATTGCCCCTGAGTGGCTCCCGCATATTAAAGACACTAATTTAGAACACTATTATGATCAAGGATCTCTCCTCTCATCATCTGACACCCTAGCCAAATTTGGCATTCCCAATAATAAGGTTTTTAAAATATACCAATTAAGGCACCTCATTATTGGAAAATTTGGCACACAGTCTAGAGAATCCAAGGTCCACCCCTTCCTCTCTTGCATCTTTACTCTTGCTTCTAAACCACATTCTATTTCATTAATATACTCCTTTTTACTGGATTACAAATTTCCAAAACCTACCACAGGGTCTAATATCTGGCTTTCTTTACTCCCTGACTTTACCTTTAACTGGTCCCATATCTGGAAGGATCTACACAGATACCACACTCAGGACAGGCTTAAACTTACCCAATACTATATTTTGAATAATATGTATTATACCCCTAAGAAACTTTTCCGGCTCAATAAGCTTGCTCTTTCTCTTTGTACCAGGTGCCTCACAGTGAAGGAAACCCCTTGCATATTTTCTGGTATTGTAATAAGGTAGCCCCACTGTGGGCCACCATCCAAGATAATTTAGATCCCATACTAGGTCTTACCAATTTTTTTACTCCTGAAATTTGCATTTTAGGAGACTACACTGGCATAGACTGTATTGAACGCCGGTATCATATCGCCCTTGTGTCCAGTGCGGTCAAGAGACTAGTTCTTAGGCATTGGACAGACCAATTGACCCTGATCTATTCTGAATGGTTGACTGAGCTCTCTGCCTACCTTAACATGGTAAGGCTGGCAGCCAGTTCGCGTAATCGCATGGAACTGTTTCATAAAAAGTGGGGTAAATTATATGTGCTATATTTGCACCAATGATCTCCTGGCTTCCCCTCTGATGCCCAATGTGGTTTCTTCCTCTTTCTTATCTCTTACCTTTGCCCTTTGTGCTTCTGAAGGCAGGCTTACATTTTGAGATATCTGTGAACTTATTAGTAATTTTAATTAGGTGGGCATTTGGCACGCTTTGTCTGGGGGGGTGGGGAGAGGCTGGGGAGGGACGAGGGTGGGATGGGGTGGGGGTGTTTTTTTTTCTTTATACCATGTATGGACAGCTGGCATAATACATGTAATGACTATGTTATTTCTCATTTTGTAAAATTAATAAACTTGAATTTCAAAAAAAAAAGTATATATAAGTATATGTAGTACTGTCTGTGAGGGCCAATCAGGGGTGCTGATCCATGGATAACAATGGCAAGGGGCCTCGTCTCACAGGAGGGGAACTCTGGTCTTCAGACAATTGAAGGGATTCCAGTCTCAAACAGGTATTCACCATTGGGGGACTCCAGTGAGGAGAGGCCCTTGGGGATGAGGGGAAAACAGTCAGCAAAGGAGGGATGGGTGAAGCAGTCAGCAGTGGAAGGATGGTTAATGAGGAGGGAAAGGAGAAAGTAGTATGGAGGGATGGTCCTAGGACTACGGAAGGAGCCAGAGTTAGCACTGGAGGCAGATCTGGGGGCTGAGAGTGCCGAAGAAGGGTTGATGAGGAGGTGGTAATGAGGGAGCAAGATGCCCGGGGGAAAGGGGACAGCAGGAACCCAGTCAAGGTGGGGATTGTGAACAGGGAAAGCAGAGGGTAGTAGCAGGGACACCTGTGGTGTTGGAGGGGCCACATGTGCAGGGTGGTGTTAATGGGTTGGACCCAGATGGAGCCACAGAGGGGGAGTCTCAGATGGGGATAGGGCAGGCAGAAGGCAGATTCAAAAAGGGGGAGTATGGCAGTCAGGGGGGAAGAATAGTTGGTGGGGCCAGAAAAAAGAAAGCAGTTGCAAGGGGAGGAACATGAGATTGAGGAGGGGTCAAAGGATAGGGAGGAGGACAGGGTGCTACTGCTGGGGGACTGCATGATAAGGGTTATTAAGTGGGAAGGGCTGTGCTGTCAAGGTCAAGAGTATATCTGGCCTGACTGTGCACAAGGCAAAACACCTAGTTTACACCCTGGTGAAGGATTGTGGGGTTTTCCCTGACATCTTAGTGCACCTGGGCATGAACAACATTGAGGGGAACAGTGTGCTTGAGATCCAGGCAAGGTTCAGGGAGCTAGCCGGGGTGTGTCATGCTGTGGGGTGCTCAGCCTCCTTTTCTGAGTTCCTTCTGGTGCCTAGAGCCAGTGTGGGTAATAAACAGAAAATCTGAGAAGTTAATGAATGGATTAGATTGGGGTTTGAGACAAGTGGATATGGGTTAGTGGGGGGCTGGAGTGCAACTTGGGAAGACAAGGGGCTGCATGCTAAGGACAGGCTCCACCTGAATTTGGGAGGGAAAGAGGTGTTAAAGCTAAAATTGTCTGAATTTATCGAGTCTAAGTGGGGTTTAAACTTGTGAGGGGGGGTTGGGACTGGAGGTCAAGGTGCGCACACCCCCTCAGAAGTAGACAGGGGGTGCCCAGCGGGGGCACCCGACTGTGAGTTGGGGGGTGGGGCAGACAAACATCTGGGGTTTCGGGGTCAGGTGAGGGCAGGGGGAGGGAATGGAGAGTGGTCCTGATGAACATCAGGATCATGGGCAATAAGATGGCAGAGCTTCAGGCTTTGCTAACTGAAGGGGAGGTGGACATGGTGGCAGTTACAGAAACTTGGGCCATGCCACTGCATGATTGGGAACTAAACATGGAGAAGTACTCTGTGTACAGGAAGGACAGAACTGTGGGCAGGGAAGGGGGTAGCATGCACCATTTGGAATGGCATAGATGTATGCAGGGTTGAGGTGGCCGAGGGTCAAGTGGAGGCAGTGTAGGTCACCTTGCAAGCACCCTGGGGGTAAGGGGGTGAACTTGGGGGTGGTATATAAGCCACCCTTGCAGGCAGATAATCTGGAGGAAGGCTTGGTGGAGAATTTCAGGGAGCATTGTGATAAGGGGGCGGGAAGAATGGTGGTGCTGGGGGACCTTAACTTGCCAGGGGCTGATTGGGGAACTATGTCATCCTCATCAACCAAGGAGCAGTGCCTGCTGGACATCTTCCAGGATGCATTTCTGTCCCAACTGGTGGTGGAGTCAACAAGGGAGAGTCACATCCTGGATGTGGTCCTAGCAGACTGTAACCTGGTTAGGAACCTAGAGGTCAGGGAACCTCTGGCAGGGAGTGAGCATGCCACAGTCTGTTTTTCCCTGAATCTGTAGGGAGAAGAAAATCGCACTAAAACAGTAGTAATTGACTTCAGGGATACAGACTTCAAGGGTATGGGGGGGATCCTCAGGAAACACTTACGGGGATCAGACTGGGCATGGACGCAGACAGCAGATGGGAAGTTATTAAAAGAGGGCTTCTGGAAGCTACGAGGGCCTGCACAAAGATCAGATGCAAGTCTGGGAGAGCCTGAAAACCATGCTGGTGGACCAGGGAGGTCCAGGAAGTGGTAAGGAAGAAGAGGGGGGGCTTACAGATGATACAAGAGAATGCGTGGGGTTATGGACAAGGAGGAGTATGATAATATATATAAAAGAGTGACCAGGGAGGTGAGATTGGCCAAGGCTAGGGTAGAACAGAAGTTGGCTCAGGAGATCAAGGGAGGCGATACAAGGTTCTTTAGGTATGTAAGGGAAAGGAGGAAAGTGAAGGTGCAGATTAGTAGGTTGAGGTCAGGGAGTGGGTGGGTTGAAGAGGCCGAGGAGCAGGCTGAGGTACTAAATGATTACTTTGCCTCGGTATACACTAAAGACCATGGTGAGACAGCACCTTATGGGGGAGGGGGTCAGAGTTGAAGATGGGGGGCAACTCAAGGGGGGAGGGATCATTTTTTATGAAGGGGGGGAGGTAATGGATGGTGAAATTCTGCCTGGTAGGGTATGGGATGCCCTCAGGTCCCTAAAAATGAATAAGACACCGGGTCCGGATGGCCTGCATCCCAGGGTACTGAGAGAAATGGTGGATGTACTGGCTGTTCCCCAGCCTTTTTAACTCCTCCCTATGTATACGGAGGGTGCCTCAGGATTGAAGGATGGCTCACATTGTGCCCATCCACAAAGGAGGGCTACGGGAGGAGCCAGGCAATTACATGCCTGTCAGCCTGACATCCATGGTGGGTAAAATGATGGAGACCATATTGAAGGAGAGGCTGAATGAGTTTCTGGGGCAGGGGGCAATTTGGATGATCACCAACATGGCTTTGTGCACGGCAGATTGTGCCAGACTAACCTTGTGGAGTTCTATGATTGGGTGGCTAGGGCACTGGACCAGGGCAGGCTGGTGGGCATCCTCTTTCTAGACTTCAGCAAGATGTTTGATTCAGTGCCGCATCCCAGGCTGAGGGATAAGTTGGAGGAAATGGGGGTGGGAAAAAAGATGGTTAGGTGGATAGGAAACTGGCTAACTGGGCGGTGGTAGAGGGTGGTGGTTGGGGGGTGGTCTCCTCTCCTAGGAGGATCACTAGTGGGGTACCACAAGGGTTGGTGCTGGGCCCACTCCTGTTCAATGCTTACATCTCTGACATCAGAAGAGGCATCGGGAGTGAGATGATCCTCATTGCCAATGACTCAAAGCTGGGGGTGGTGGTGGATGGGATGGAGGGCAGAAGAGTCCTTAAAGATGACCTGGACACCCTTGAGGGGTGGTCTCACAACTGGGGACTGAAGTTTAATGCTAAGAAATGTAGGTTTCTGCACTTGGGGCTTAGAAACAGATCTCAAGGATACTTTCTGAGAGGGGAGATACTGCAGGTTACAGATGGGGAGAAGGACCTTGGTGTGGTGGTGGATGCCAAAATGAATAACTCTGAACAGTGCAGAAGGGTGGCGGCCAAAGCAAATAAAATGCTGGGGTACACTGCTAGAGGGATAACTTCCAGGAAGAAGAAGGTGATTATCCCTCTGTATAACTGCCTGCTTAGACCACACCTTGAATAGTGTGTGCAGTTTTGGTGGCTGCACTTGATTAAGGACACTGCACTACTTGAAAATGTCCAGAGGAGGGTGACCAGGATGATACAGGGGCTGGGGGAAAAGACCTATGAGGAGAGACTCAGGGAGCTTAACTTGAACTCCCTGGAGGAGAGGAGGGTCAGAGGGGATATGATTGAGGTCTTTAAATACCTAAAGGCGATAAATAGAGCATGCCCTGATAGGATTTTCCAGCTGAGGGAGGCAGGGGCCACCAGGGGGCATCACCTGAGGCTGGTGGAAGGAAAGCTCAGGGCAGAGATTAGGAGATGCTACTTCACTGAGAGGGTGGTGGAGCCATGGAATGTGCTGCTAGTGGAACTGGTGAAATTGGAAACTGTGGAGGGCTTCATAAGGGGCTGGAACAGGTTTAGAGGGAAGATTAAACTGAGTAATTCCAGACCTGGAGATGCACTCCCGATGGGGGAGGAGGTGGGGGGGCAGGGTTTAATGTTTCTACCAGGTGCTGATCTTTGAACAGACTAAATAGACCTTTGGGCCTGCTCTGCTGGCATCTTAGTATGTTAGATGGCTACAAGGCCTGTGCACACTCCCATATGGATCATAGCTCCATGTTCCTCAGACCCGTAGAGCTTGATCTGCTATTGGCTGCATGTTCCCAAGGGTACCACTGTTCTCTCTCATGGGATGGCAGTGCATACTTTTTAGGGCTGTTTTTTAAATATCTAAATGAAATCATGAGAAATGAAAGGTGGCAGCACTGACAACCAGCTGCAAGCACCACCACTCTTTCATTGACCAATAGATACTCTAGGTCCATCATGTCTGCCTTCCTGCTTCATAAGCAGGTATGAATATGTATGATGTGAAAACATGTACTAATTTAAAGGTGTTTCCCATTAGCTCTACTACCCAGGGTATCCAGTAAGTCCCTTAGTAAGTAGAAATGTGTCCAAGCATATCTTGAAGGCCTGTACTGTCTATATGTCCAGTCTCTCTACTGGTAGTCTGTTCCATAGGTTCACCACCCTCTGGAAGAAGAAGTGCTTCCTAGCAGTATCCCAGAAGGTACTACCTCTGAGCTCACACGCTTGCCCCTGCTGAAGGACATCAAATTGAGCTTCTCCATCTATTAAATCTTGTTGAATCTCTTGAGTAAGTGGAAGACTGAGATCATTTGTATGCTCATCCTTCTTTTCTCCAACATGAACATATTAAAAGCTGCCAACATCCCCTCATAGCTTTTGTCTTCCATACCCCTTATAATTTTGGTGTCCCTGAAAGTCATCCTAAATTATAAAAAGGTTCTCAGAAATGCTGCAATCTGATTGGCTGTTAGGATTCCAACAGCCTTACATTAATCCATGTTATACTGCAATGTACAGCCTGATTACTATGGCACATGGATTCTTTCTGTCAGCATTCCATCCTCTAGCACTATTGAATGTGTGGAATGATGCATTTTGATTCTGAATCAGCTTTCTTAAACTGTTTGTGGAAGAACTATTGTATTAAAAATCTCCCTCTAAATGAAGAAAAGATTCAAAAGTATACTTTTAACACTTTTCTTTTGGAATTATTTTTATAATAGCAATAAGGCACTCCCAGGAGTAAGATTAACAGTCAGTTAATCACCCCCTAGGGGCAATGTGGCACTCGGCTGTGCTTTGTGCCACATCACACACCTGGGGGGATTAACAGACTGTTAATCTTACCCCTGGTCATGCCTTATTGCTGTTCAACACCCGCTGCTGCACCTGTCCTTTAAATATACTCTGCTACTCTTCTGACACTATTGACATGGCCCACTGGGCTGAACACCCACCCCCACCCCACCCCACCCCCACTCCCCGGCCCTCTCTCCTCTGTCAGTTCCTGATGGTACTACTTGAAATGTTTATTAATTACACATGTGTTCAAGCAATTGTATGTAATACTATGTATTTCTGTTTATGCAACCTATGTAAAACTATGTGATTCTGCATGTCTGTATTCTGTAAATATGTAAAAATTATGTTATTCTGTCTTGACTGTACACTGTAAATTATGTTAACCATGTGTGTCCTCTCTGTGACGAGGTACCTTTGTAAACAAGCCGCTGGCTCAAAGGTTGTAAATCCGATTATACAATAAATAAATAAAATAAATAAAAGACTACATCATGAAGTGGTAGCCAGAAATAAGTCCCAACATTTCCAGATCTATCTATATCTATCTGTCTATCTCTATCTCTATCTCTATCTCTATCTCTATCTATCTATCTGTCTATACATACATATATATATATTTATAAAATGGGTAGAAACAATTCTCTCAGTTGGTTGAAACACATCATATTACCATGCTTATAGCAGAGCGTGACTGCACATCTGTACTTTTACCCCCCTCCAAAACAAATTAGTCATTTTATGTAAGCAATAATACCTGACAGGGTGGGCAGTATTGGGCCATACCAAACTGCCCAGGGGCGTAATGAAGCCCGACGCCATAGGCAAAGGGCCTTATAGCTCCTGGAAGGTCCGGTATAGCCCACACTGCCCACCCTGAAGGGTACTATTGCGCTTAGAAAATGGGCCACTGGATTATGTACAGTATGTTTTAAAAAATAATTATGTTTACATGTAAAAACTCTTATTTTGTGATAAAATAGTTCCTCTGCTTGAATTGCAATGTTGTTTTTTTTTTTTAGCTAGGGACTTTGGATCTGGTTGTCATGGTTCCCCCCACACACACACACACACACACACACACACGCACACAGGTTGCATAACTTTATTTATAAATGCTTTTGTTTTATTGTGTATTATTTACTCAGTTATTTGTGTGTGTGTGTGTCCCAGTATCTGTTTGTTTTAGTGTTAACTTGGGGCAAGTAGTTGTTGCTGTTTAGATCGGGAGTGTGGCTGTCATGGAGAGTGCACTCTGTCCACTGACAGTTACCTGAAGCCGATCGGGCTGACAGCTTCATTTTCATCTCTTCATTCGTGCCCCCCCAGTTGCCTGAAGCCAATTGGGCTGACGGCTTCATTTTCATTTCTTCATTCATGCCCCCCCCCTCGTGTGACTGCTAATGTCATCTGGAGTGGAGCAGGTGAGATCCAGTAATGCCAGTAATCACCTTAGACACTGTGCTGGTACATTTACTTTTTCTGTAAACAACTGTGAGTGTTTGTTGTGCAACGCACAGCGATTAGGATGGGGAGCAGAGTGGGAGTGGGAAGATTGTTTTCTGAATAAGAATACCAGCAAGCTCAGTAGTTCAGGAGTGGAGCAAAGGTGGTGTGTGAGCGGCGGCACTGTACATCACTTCAGCCAAGTACGGTCATCACGGAATGTCTGTATCTTTTGTAGGATGAGGTTGAGCGAGGTGGCAGGAAGAGAAAACTAATCCTGCTTAAAGCAGGTACATTTGTGAGCTTTTGTTGGGTGGCGTTTTGTGGAAATTGGTTGAGAATCAGTGACGGGACAGGGGCCTGGACGGACGGGGTGGCTGGCGAAAAAGTGTAAGGGGTTAAAGTAATGTAGCTGAATTAAAAACAGAAGCTTTACTGGCCATTAGAAAAGAAGTACTTTCAGTTGTTTTTTTTTAAATGCCAAAATATTTCTGGTCATGGTTGTGCTGTGTGTGTTTGGTAGGGCTGATTCACTATGGATATTTTTTTCTTGTTAAGCGAGACAAAAAAATGGCAGCGATTTCACTTTCAAATTAGGTGGTTTCAGCCAATTAGGTAGCAAGGTTGGCACTAGGATACTGAAGTGGGTGAAGAGGCACTACAGGATGGTACTTTTTTTTCCTGGGCATCTATTGAAAGTTAATGTACCCCCCGGCAAGGGTACTAGCCAATCAGATGTCAGGAAATAAAAAGCCCATTTTCTAAAAGATAGATAACCTGCAGTAGGGTGTGCAGTTGCGCTCCGATATACACACGCCTTGGGTGGTTGACACACTCAGTATGTGGCCTCGTACATAACAATGCACACCAAAGCGTGCGTATACCAGAGCATGACCACACACCTTAGAGTGAGTTATCTATTACATATATTTATTTATTTGCTTTTGGTAACCGGGTAGGTGCATTAGGCAATAGGCCTGCCTATTTTCAAGCATGACCCGGGAGAGTACAGTACATAAACCAGAGAATTAACACAGAACAGGTACAGATAGTTAGCATTACAGGCATCCAAAAGAAACATACATTATGTTGAATAAATCATATCAAGCAAACACAAATAGCTTTTACCTAACAATGTTGACCCCCACAGAGAAAGTCAAGGTATAACAACAAGCAGTAGCCATCCACGCAGGGATGGATAGGACCATTGACACAGTCAGGCAATTCAGTACAATTCAGTTCAGTGACACCTAGGTAGAGCACAGTAAGGATAAGCAGGAGAAGTACAGAGAAAATTAGGTACAGTGACAGGAATCAAGTGCATGAAGGTGGGAAAAAAGTGCAGATTTAAAGGCAGAGTGAGATAAGGAGCCCTTTAAATTGACAGGTAAGGAGTTCCAGAATTTAGGGGTGAAATGAGAGAAAGCTTGCTCCCCCATCTTAGTCGAGCATTGAGGGACGGAGAACAGAGGTTGATATATATATATATATATATATATATATATATACACACACACATATATAGTGCTACAGAAAATTCCTGTTAATTTCAAAGGATTTCCTGTGATACACAGTACCTAGATGTAGCTAGACATGTACTGAGCCTTGTCTCTGGCTACCATTGTGATTTATTGTCATCTGTTTTTATTTATTTATTTATTTATTTGGATATTCAGAATTACAATCCTTTAAGTCTGGGACTCCTTTTCAAAGGCTCCAAGTCAGGTTACAATGACAATAGACATGACATACAGTTAGCATATACATGGTGCACTTTGAAAAACAGAAGTTTTCATACAAGGGAAGCAATTAGACATTTAGGATACAATAATTAGGTACATTCCATGTGCAATTAAGAGCAACTCATCAAGACAAATATATCAACATATGGAGAGCAGTATGCATTAGGGTACAATATTAAGGTATAGTTATTCGCACACATCAAACGATACTAGAGATGGTGGGGGAGATGAGCCTTCGAAGGGGTCTATATGGTGGCTCAGAGTGGTAGAACATAGGGATGGCGGGGTGATAGGGGACAAAGAATTTGGGGGGAGGGCAGGGGAGAGAGCTGGACAGTGTCCATTGTCAGCGTAGTGAGGGGGAGGAAAAGAGGGAGGAGGGAGGGTGGACGGGGTTGTTTCAGAGATCAGGGTAGGACTGGAAATGTCACATAAATAATCAAGCTGGGCAACCAGAACAGCACCCTCATATTCAATCTTTTAAAAATGGATTGGAAATGGAGCGATAGCAGTTAGATGGTGACTCTTTGTGGATGAGGTCACTCAGAGTGGATGATCCACTATCCACCCATTATATCTATTACATGTCTCTGACCATGTTAAAACTCAATATGTATTTTTTTAATTTGCATTTTTCCCCTCTCAGCACAGTGTTCCCAGCCATCTTTTCAGGCCCAGCCCCATCTCCCCCCATCTCCAGCACTTACCTTCATACCTCCTGATCCCATGGATAACCCCATGGTGGAGCCTGGCCATAGCCAGGCGACATCCCACAGTGCTCCTGCAAATGCAGTGGTAGACTCCCACAGCAGGGTTCAAGCGGCTTGTAGTGGAGAGTATGGTCCAAATGTGCTGGCTATCATACTGCTTCTCTCAAAGGATAATCCTTGTTAAGCCCTCTCACCTCCCTGGAACATAGCCAATGATCACCCACTGCACTAACCGGAGCTGGCTCACGTGGCAGGGGGCTGGTTCTGCACTGCCACATAGCAGCACTCCCAGCTAAGTTGGTGGGCTAGGAAGCCTTACTCCTCCTCAGGGACACCACTTCATACATGAGTGCTTGATCTGTTGGGTCCCACCATTGAAGGAGGGGATGCAGGAAGAAAAACATAGCAAGTCCCAGCTTCAGGACATCTGCATGACTATGCCTGGCATGCTGAGGCACTACTGCATATTGTTCCCTGCTGCTTCAACAATAGGGGAAGCAGTAGATGGTGCTGGGAGGTTGCAATCAGGAAACTTGACAGAATGGTAAGGAGGACCGAGCCCGGGGTTAAAAAGCTTGATAAAAAAAATCAGCTCAAAGGTTATGACAATGGATATCCTAACTGGATGAAATGCTAAATCAGGAGGTAAGGAAGCATATAATAGATGTTTCATGGGAGAACCCACAGATTTTTTTGCTACTGTACTAATAAAATACTTGTATTTTCTTCTATGGATTGTATTTATATTGCTGCACTTCTGTCTGACAGCAATCAATTTATAAATGTCTAATGTTTGCATCTGTTTATGTGGACTATTGTCTTGCACATTGACCTTTTTTTAAGATCACTAAGGAGAAAATTGAATTAAACATCTTAGTGAAATGCACCGAAAATCATAACAAATATAAAATAATTTCAATAATAGCATTTAAACTCTCCCAGCTATAGGTTACTATGAGGTCAAGCGTACCCAGGGGTGTGATTACCTCTCAGAAACCCACTACTGTCATTCCTTACTACTTAAGAAAGATATGTGATGGCTGTCTAATGATACATTTCTTTAATTATAGCTTTATTGCTTTATAGGTACATAATTCATGTAAAATTGTATTATAGTTTTACTTAAATTGATACCAAAAATGTTGCCAAAAAATGTATTATTAAGTACTACAGTATGAAGTAAGCTGCCTTGCTTATTAATTAAGGCTACATTATATAAAAAAAAGCCATCTTAGAGTACCATTCTGTAGTTATCATCAACAAGTTTATTTATATAACCTACAGATTCTGGTGTGAGCAAAATGGCATCCTTTTCTGGGGTTCAGAGATTCGTATTTTATTACATAGATGAGGGGATTCCATAAGGGGATCCCTTCTATCTGATGAGACAGGGAGAAAGAAAAGGGAAAAGATGAAGGAAACAAAGACACAGAGTGTTGGGACACAGATACCACAGCGCTTCATACTTCTTGATATTATTACTTGTTAAGTAGTGCTCCTACTCACTTTTAGCTTAGTCAATCAGAAGATTCAAGAACATATCATGTTGGTGGTTGCAGTTCTTTCCACTGTTGCAAAAATTATATTAGCATTTATAAATAGTAAACTGACTGTAGCAATAGTTTTTTAGGCATATCTAAAGAACAAACTAGATGAAACAAAATAATTCTAGAACAAATGGGAAATTTAGCAAAATGGCACCCTTAAAATATGCATTATTACCCAATTTCTGCATTTTTTTGTTTAATAATTTATTATTTCTAGCTTGCATTTTATTGTCCCTGTACATGCATCTGTTGGTGTCACTATGTTTGTTATTATTATTGCTTTTTATTCTGTAGCTCATGTATTTTGTGCAATTTTTGCATAGTTTATAGTTCCGTAATTTATTTCATTATTTGCAATTTGCATTTTATTATTCCTGTACATGCACTTCTGTTGTCTCTATATTTGTTACTGCTGTTTCACTCCCTGTCCTGGTCCCACTCTGAGTAATAGAAACACAGAAAACTGCTGGAAGAAGAAGGCCTTGCTGGCTAGCCAGTCTGCCCTATGAGGTTGTAATTGCCTGCTATGGAATAATGACCAACCTCCCCTCCCATGCCCTTCCTGATTCTTTGACCAGCTTTTTGTGTCTATCCTACCCCCTCAAAGCTCTCCAACATTTTTGCATGATCAATGTTTCATGTGACTGGTTTCACCCCTCCACTATCCTGTCTGTGAAGTAATATTTTCTCATGTCCCTTTTGACCCCCCATGCCAGTTTCTTGCTTTCCTTCCTGGTAATTGGGGAGGCAGTATAGTGCAGTGGTTTAAGGCTCTGAGCTGCAAATCTGGTGACTTCCAGCAGACCAGACCTGGATTTGAATCCCACAGCTTCCACTCACATACTGTGTGACCCTGAGCAAGTCACTTAACTTCCCTGTACTCCCAGGTTGCACCTGTAAAAAAGCTTTCAGCTTAGTGTGTTACTCCTGGTTAAACATCTAAAAAATTAAAAAAGATTACGTTGCCTCTAGTTGTGAACAGCCTTTTGAAGTTCACTTTGTTAATATCCTGCACATATTTAAACAGGTTAGACATGTTCCATCCTCCCTTCTGGCCTCTAATAAGTATATGTTGAAGCACTATATTTTTTGCTCGTATATCTGTTGTTCCTGAATCGTTTTGGTTACCCTCCTCTTCACTGTCTCTGGCTTATTGATGTCCTTTTTTAGCAGAGGGTTCCAGAATTGTACACAATAATCCAGGTGCAGTCTTACCAGAGTCCTGAATAGGAACAATATGACCTCCTTTGTTCTGCTGCTGAACCCCCTGTCAGTGCTTCCTGGCATCCTGTTAGCATCCCCCATTGCCTTATCACCTTGTGCTGATTAATTACAGCTGTTAGAGATCACCATCCCCAGATCCCCTTCCTCAGATCCCCTTCCTCCTCTGTCACAGTAACTGTCATGCCCTCAGTCTGTATTCTGTACCTGGATTTCATTCCCCACATGCATGACCTTGCACATTTT
This sequence comes from Neoceratodus forsteri, assembly GCA_016271365.2. Taxonomy (NCBI): domain Eukaryota; kingdom Metazoa; phylum Chordata; order Ceratodontiformes; family Ceratodontidae; genus Neoceratodus; species Neoceratodus forsteri. Next base: position 1,256,287,268 of record CM028131.1, read on the forward strand.
GGCACTGAAGCCCAGTTGCTGGATTTTTGACCACCTTTCAAGCCTTTCCAGGTCTTCCCTTAACTCACAGATACCTTCAGATTTAACTCTGCAACAGTGCTTGATGTCATCTGCAACTAGGCAGAGTATCCCTCTGATGCCTTCACCCATTTCACTAATGAAGATATTAAAGAGTGCCATGCCTAGCACCAACACCTGTAGTACCCCACTGGTGACTTCTCTCATTCCCAAGAATTCCTTGTGATACACACTCCTCTGTGTCCTCACCACAATTCTCCATCACCTTGTAAGTTTGTCCCCAACCCCCAGGTCCCCAAGTTTTTTTGATTTGCCACCTATCCATGGCCAAGTTGAATGCCTTGCTAAAATTAAGGTACAGTATGTTGACTGCTTATATACTACTCTCGTTACATAGTCAAAAAGTTTCAGATTTGATTGACAAGGTCGTCCTACCATAAAAACATAGTTGTAATTTTAGGAAGGGACATGTCCCCCCACCAACTTTTTTCTACATCTAGTTCACATTACTATAGCTCCCCACAACTTTTAACTGCTTGCATTTTCCTATCTCCAATCTGATGCATCTTTTATTCCCATAGTCCCAGAACCTCAGTTGATAAGTGGTACAGCATGCATACAATTTCACTCTCATGGACTGTTGAAAATGCTAGCCAAAGTGCTACATCACTGGATTTTTATCTCCTTTTGGTGCCATGTTAGGTAGCCATGAGGCCCCTTGCTGCATACACTAAAAAGGGGATCTCTAGTAATACATGCCAGTTATTAGTTTGCATTGTGAAATTAGTTTGTACACCTAGGAACCAGCAAATATTTGCTGCACATGCAATAGGAACATCATGAGTAACCTCTCCTTTGCCAATGTTAGTAGAATTGTTGGAGAGCTGCAGATGTCTTCAACCCACACCAGAATGACAAAAGAATCAAGAAAGGCTCAAGCTGTTGTCCTACAAGCCTTCTCATACAGCTCTCCCAACACAGAACATCAGCTACACTGGTCATCCACAGCCATGAGCGAGAACTGATTTTTCAAATTACCCTTTTGCCCCTGAATTGTGCTTTCATTCAGTCCTGGTGCTGAGCTGCTTTTCCAATACTGAGCTGTTGCTCCTCCTTGGACAACTACACCATATAACCATGGCTTACCCACTTTTGTGGAGCTCCCCTTTCTGCCTGGCTATGGTGTAATCAGGGTAGTTGAACTGATCACAATGGTGGGACTCCACAACATGGGAGAGATCAGCCCTTTGCATGCCTGAGAATCTCTCTGGGTAATGTCTCCAAATTTAAGATCTTAGCTAATATAATAATCCTGAAATGATCATTCATCATCTGCTCCATTTATTATCTGGAATATAATGTAGCTATTAAAAAGTCCCCTGAGTGGTTAAAACATAGAAACATAGAATTTGACAGCAGATAAGGACCGCTTGGCCCACCCAGTCTGCCCATTTTCCTACCTAATGGATAAGCTGCAGATCCTAGTTAACCAGCAGCCTACTTCTTTCTACTGTTAACATGGAATAAATGGTACTGTAAGTTTCGCAGAGCAGATACCCACAGTCTGCTTACATTATCATTAACATCAAATAGCATACTGCAGATAAAAAAAACTGCAGTATACTGTTAGATAGCCCCCACCCCACGCTCTTTCACAAACAACAAAAGTGACATGGCCTCCCACCTCTGGATGCCTTAAAAAGCTACCCCATAGTATAGCATCCCCAATACCAAGGTCTGTTTCAATCCTTGCCATATTTATTTTCTGCCATCTCCACCAAGAAAACTGAAATACCCTGCAGGACCTACAGTATCTCTTATATTTTTAAAAATACCCATGCTCTTACTCATTTGTCCAGCTCCATAGCCTCAGTTCAGAAGCATCCAACAGACAGATACGACCTGTGGAGCAGCTGAACAGTGAATAGTTAGTGTGGTGTAGTCTTTGCCATCTTCCACACACAAAACCCCCCAAAACAAAACAAAAAACAGCAGGAGTCCTGTACACAGTTGAAAAGGGTTGCCCTATGTTTTTGTAATTACCAATTAACACCAGCCCCTTTTCTTGGGCCCTGTTGTGCTATTCTCAATAGAGTCTCAAGTTTTTCCCTGTATGGCAGCTAGCGACATCACGACCATGAGAGAAAAGCGGCAAGACTCACCATACAAATGGCTCCCATGTTCATGCAAAAAGCATGCTGACCCTTGCACAGGAGTCAGAAAGTGTTGCAACACCATCTTCCTGGTATATGTTGATGTTCAAGGAGGTAATGGAGGGATGGTGGACCACCAGGGATCACCAAGGACAATGAGGGAAATTCAACACCTTCATGGCACAGAAGTGGGCTTAAACGTATGGGCCAAGGGGGTGTGGGAACATAGAATTTGTCCAAAGTTCACAGCATGGCCTAAACATTTGCTGCACTAACCACTTTGGTAGCATGCTCAACCGGCTGCATGATTTAGTTCAAGCTGTCCATCATCCGCCACTGATCCATACTGAGGAAGTGAGATGCTGCATCATGATCTCTGTGCAGCATGGTGAGGTCTGTCAATGCCTTGTACTACTCAAATAGTTTCTGAATCATATACAGTGCAAAGAAGAATTCAACCATGTTTCCACCTCCTGCTTTAGCTTGTGCTCTAGAATTCCAGCTTTAATCTGGAGATTTTTCAGCAAGTTTCTGTCCTGTTTTGGAATGGTTAAAATGTCCACACAGGTAGCAGCATACCTCATAACCTTCTGCCACTGAAGTGAGAGACACAGACACTCAAAATGAAGGAAAATGTGGAGCACCAGCCTTCAAAATGAAAAGCATATACTCAAACATGAAGATGCAAGCTCAGAACACTGTGGAACTGAATGATTTAGTTTACCAAAGTTTAATGTTGTTTTAGCAGCATAAAATCTTTTGAATTTCTGCTTAAAAGTCTGAGTTAACAACATCTCCTCTACGTGGGTAGCAGCTTTTTAGTGAGGGATAAATGTAGGACCGAGTTCTTCTGAAGGGTAAAGTGAGGGACAGCCCACATAACGAGGAATAGTTGAGAGGTATGGGTGATAAGCAGAGGACAACATGAGATTTACCTCTGTATTTTGCTTCAGGTAGTCCTTTACCATCAAAGTTATGTAGTGGGCAAACACAGAGCATGATAAAATTAACCGACCTCAATGGCCTCGACTGTGTTCCTGCCATTGTCGCTGCCAATGAACCCCTATTTCAGATTATGCCAGATGATCTCCTCAGGTTGATTTTTCAGCTCAGACAAGATGTAAGTAGCATTGTGCTGCATAACATCCATACACTACATGTCATGCTGAGTGTGGTCTGCTGTCCCACACCAGCAAGAGGTGGGTTAGACATAAAGGGCAGTGGAAGGGCTTCACACTAATATTAGAAATTATGAACTGGAGCAAAAAAATCAAGGAAGCTGATTGGCCAACAGCTCTTTGAAGCCATGATGATATCTAGCTACATCATCACGGCTTAAAAAGCCTCCAGCCACCTGCCTCCTAACTGGCAACAAATTCCTTTCAGCGTAATGTTGCCCAGGTCCCGCCACCCGGAACAAATCGGACCTGCAGACGGCCACTGTTAAAAATAATAAAACACACAGCAATCCTCAGCAAGAACTACAAACTAAATAAATGACACTGCCCCCAACTGACCATACACCAAAACAGTCACCCGATATCCACAAACCACTGCCCAACACCACACCAAATAAAAGCTACCAATGGTCGCTCACCATATCAAGTACGATGGAGCGGCTCGCAGCTCGAGCAACTCCTCAAATCAAACATAAGGAAACAACCCCAAACCTCACCACACTATGCCTGCTTTCTTCCCCTCACACTTGTATCACCAAGACAGCAGCTTCACCACTCTGGGCAACTTACTGTAACATATCCCTTGTCATTCACATCACTGCTTCATCCTTGCCACACAGAAACTTTTCAGAAAAATAAAATAAAACCACACACATCTTCACTGAGACATCGGGACTAAGGTCAAAGGCAAAAATAACACAATTCAATTCCTGGTGCTGACTGAGAGACACACACAGTGCACCTCCTCCAGGAACTCAACTTACAACAGTGCCACCTGCTGTCTAGAGGTCTTCAGGAACTATTTTATTAAAATATATTCCACCAACACCTCAAAGAATGCATTTTCAGAAGGATTTAAGTTTTTTTTTTTAATGATAAAACTTTTATTCCAGTTCATAATAGCAATAATGCACTCCAGGGTGTGGTATATCATGGGATATCATCACTTCTCAGGCCAGCGGCCTCATGCCCAACCACCTGAGGCGTGATTATATTTCATGATATACCACACCCTGTCATGCATTATTTCTTAATTATGAACCAACAAGCCATTGTATAATAGGAATAACGCCCCTCCACGGTGAATGTTATGGTGGGATAACACCCACCCTGGAGGGCATTATTCCTTTAATGATCCCCAGTGTACTGTGATACACATATTTGAAGAGGCTGCTCCAGGCCCACTGCTCCACATATTGGTAGTGAGGTGAGCAGTATGCACAGCACAATGATTAAGGCCATGAGAGACAAAGATTTAGGACCCAGGCATAATTCTGGAACAGCTTTTGTTAATACATAGGTTCTGCATGGAATATTCCATTTGATAACTGCCCTAGTCATTTAGTGTGGCAGCCACACATTTTCATCAAAGTAGGGCAGCGTAGTCAATGCCAGCATTTGTATTCAACTTACACTTAGTTCACTGGAAACTGGATGGTTATGATTATATTTACAATGTTTTTAAAGTGCCTCTGTGATTGTGGGTTGTACTAGGAGTTGATGTACAGAACAGGAAGATGGTGTGCCCAGGGACAGAGACACATTCTTTCAGTCAGTGGTTGGTTTATTAATTGTTTTAAACTTGGAGCAGTAGCCAGCCATGGAATGTGATGCTTTACTGGCAGGAGTGTTTGTGGCACACATGGAAGAGGAGTTGGTGTTGGTAGTGCTACTGCTGCTATGACCTTGCTTCCTTATTCACCAATCCACCATGGACAGAACAGGTTTACTAAAATCACACTTTGCACCCCTCTGCTGCTGCTGACACTTAAAATATTTTGCTTTTACGTGACTCCAGTGACCGGTAGTCCCTAGATGTAAACCAGATTTGCCATGGCTGACTCCAGCTTTGCGGATATGACATGTGGCAAAGTTCTCATCTGTTGGATCTTGAACAAAAAAAAAACACATACGGTACTAAGAATGATGAGACAACAGGACAATGGTTACTCCCTTGCTGTTTGGCCATGGTGAAAGGGCATGACTGGGCCTGCACCTGTTACTATATCTGCATGACAACCACCAATACCTCTGCTGGTACCTCCCCTATCACAATCCCTTTGCCTTTCCTGTTCATTGCCCTTACCCTATTTTTTTTTTCCCTACCTTTGGCTCCCAGTCTGCCATCTGCATCTAGGCATCCAATTCCTCCAGTCACCGTCCAGAGCATCCCAGCTCCTAGTTGGACCCTCGCTGCTCTACTCCTGCAGCTTGCCCCCCCACAGTGGGGTGGTGGAGAGCCTACCCTACTTTCTCCTCCCAGGACCAGATCCAGTACTCACAGTGATGCCCTTGAAGCTGAGTGTCCCATGGAACTGCCATCAAGCCACTGCATCCAGTTGCCATTTTCCCTGTTCTGAATCCCCTGTGAGTAGGGCATGCAATGACACCAATGGAAGGATTGTGCATGCTTCCACATGTGCTCCCTCCTGGTGCCATACCCCAACTCACCCCTTGTATTGCCTGTGCCACTGTAACACCCCCAACCTCTGCTAGGGGCCACAAGTGCACTGACAGGTACAAGCCCCCCACCCAGGAGAGGGAGAGCAGTCACTCAGATGCTCAATACCTCTCCTCCCCTGCTGACCCCCAATGACCCAGGCTCATTCCCAAACCCAGGTCACTGGCTTGGCACAAGGTGTGGCATCCAGTGCCTCAACCCTCAGCACCACCAGGCCGGCCACCCTTACTATATCTTTTCAAAAATTTGTAACATACTGTATGGGACCCTGATCATTGTCACCTTCCTCATCCTTCTCCTCCTCTTTCTCAACATCAGTGTCCCTTGATGCAGAAAATGGCCTTTTCCATTTATAAACTGATTTGCAGACCTCTCTTTCCAGCACCCACTCAGCATCTAGCATTGGATCATCCAGATCTTAAAAATCTCCCTGCTGCCCACATTGATATTCTCCATATCCCACAATTCTTTAGCTGGCATTCCCCTCATTATTTATATTCCTTGACCACACAGTCTCCATTATTAGGAAAAATTCTTGGGACTCATCCTTATCCACTTCCTTAATTACCTCCTTCTGTGCCTCCTCCTCCTCTTCTATCACCACATGTTGAGATTTCTTCACCACCATCTCCTGTGACTCAGACTACACAGTATCCTGAAATTCCTCCAGTACTGATGCCCCATCCTCTAATTGTTACCTCAATAACATTGCTGCTACATCAGCAGCCATTTTTCACTGGCTGACTGGGCTGCATAGTCGCACTCCTGTCACTGATGAATTTCCATCCCCTGGCAGTATAGGAGCTGTTGTTATTTCAGGAACCACTGCCAGCATTGGATTTTCAGTTGTCTGGGAAGCACATGCAACAGATGCTGCTGCACAACTACCTGCACTGTAACTGCACATGCAGTGCTTCCTTAGTCCTTTTTACACATGCATGCCTGAGCAATCCCACATCTATATCCACTGCCTGAAGTGGTCTTCATATCAAACTAAAATAAATGTATTAATTTAGTGTAAACAATTGGTTCAATAGAGTGATGAGCAACAGAACTATAGAAGTTGAGCACTGAAAAAATAATTACCACTAGATTCCTGAATGAATAGAAAATTCCATCACACCATTCTTTATGCAATAAGCCATGAGGGTGTGTGGGTTATCAGGAGATTTACCACAGCTGGCATGGTTTGCCCATGAGGCATTGTCGAGTGGGTAAATCTTTGCCATCCATGGTAAATTCCCTGATAACCCATATCCCCCTAGTGGCTTATTGTGATTATACAATGTCTCTGCTTTTTAAAGAATTTAAGATTAAAGTGATTTTACTTGAAAATATGTTTTTTCAATTGATTTTTCCTGTAATATCTTTCCCCGTGTGTTAAATAGTTCCCTGTTGCTAGGTAGAATACTTTAAGTAGATGACAGTTCCCCCCAAATGCAGACCACTTTCCCCAGCTCTGGGCAACAGTAAAAAAGAGAAAGTCTTTACTATGCACATTATAACGCTATTGTGTGTAGCTGTGTCTCTCTCTCTCTCTCTCTCTCTTTCTCTCGGAGGTGTTTGATCCTGGTTTGATTCAGAAAACAGCATGGTAAGAAAGAAGTAGGAAAATCTTCGCTGCTCTGTCTCAGTACGGGGGACTTCGGTATTGTACCACAATACTGGGAACATTTATTGATTGATTATTTGATGTAGTTAGTTAGTTAATAAGTAAGTTAGTTAGCTAGTTATTGTTGACCAGGAAAGGAGGACTAGTAAGTCTGCTTATTTTCAGCTTTAGCCTGTGTGTGTGTGTGTGTGGGGGGGGGGGTTGTTACTGATGAAAACTGACACACTGAGCCAGATTCAGCAGCAACTATGTCAAGTGTTACAAAAAAATGCACTTAAAGCACACAGTCTACTCCACTATCTCTGCTACTACAAACCTGCAGTAAACATTCTCCAGAACCAAGGTTTTTTTTGGAAGATTATGTGAACAGTTTTTCTAGGACAGACCTGAGAAGCCTTCTCTCTCAAATGTCCCAAAGGTCTGCAGTGAGCTAAGAAAGTAACATGGAGGATTTGCTGTGGATTGTAACACCACATTGTTTACAAAATTATTGCAAGATTAACCACGGAATCATATGCTACAAGATGTACTTATCTGTAGAAAACAATGCACAAGATGACAGAGAAGCTGACCGGCTGAAAGGACTCTCATTAAGGTTGGGAGTGGAATCCCTGAAATGAATATTTACTAGTATCTCCTAATTCTCTGTATTTGAGAATATGTAGATGATAAAACTCTGCATGACATACCAGTAAAAAAAACTACATAGAAAAAGACATAAGGGTAAGTCCTCTGATGGTTCTTTGAAATAACGCTGGCGACAGGTGAAATAGCATTTTCCCCAGGCATGTCAAAAACATTTCACAATGTAAACAAAGTAAGAGATTTACTTTATAGTGGTAAAAGGGCCTCAAGACACTACAATCGCTTAGAGCAACAAATGAGAGGGTACTAAAAATGGCGGACTCTGCAAGTTCTTTACCTGATCTCGTGGCAGCAGATAACCTAGATAAGGTTATTGTAGCAACTTAGAATGAAAGACCACTGATGAAGGTAAAAATACATAAAGCAGATATCCCAGAGATAAACATGGTATGAACAACCGAAATAATATGTTGTACATGAGCACAAATGCTGCAGTAAAAATCTGAGGGAGAGGCATGACATTATTGAAATAAATGAAACTCATTAAACTTGAGCCCCATAAAGGAGATAAAAGTAAGCTTGCAGGTAGAACGGGGTCAGTGTTGCTATTTGTGGCATCTGCCACACTGACTTCTCTAGTAAAAAAGCAGAAAAAGGCTCACAAATGGAGGAGAGTTTCTAAACCGCTCCTTCTGAAACTACACAAATGGAAAATACTGAGGTAACTGAGGCAATTGAACTAATAAATACCTCTGTGTCACTTACCTATTCTGCTACTATATCTAATAAAGAGAACCATTCAGGAAAAGAATATGAGAAGATACAGAAAAAAGAGATCCCCCTGCTGTAACTCAGAGTGAACAAAAAGAAGGCATAGATACAGGAGAATCAGAAATTCCAACACTGAACAGAAGGGAACAGAAAATGATCATAACCTTTCGAGAGGTGTGCCTGGTAAGACAATTATTTTAATGAATCCAGCTGCACATGTAACAATGAATGGATATCAGAGCCAGAAATTAATGGAACGGGTACAATTAACATTAATGAAGCCCTCTTAAAGGAAGTAAGACAAAGATTTGCTAGTATTAACTTGCCAATTTCAACACTCACAAGCACTGTTTCAGGTCTGGTGGCTAAAATTAACTCCACAGTATTAAGAACTACAGAGTAAGAAAATAGAGTCAACTGTACTGAAGATAAAATTGAACCCCTGCAGAAGCAAGTTAAAACTTTGGCTGAAGAATTGACCATCTTAAAACAAAGAGTGGAGGAGCTTGAAACATGGGTTTAAAGAGACAATTTAAAAATAGGTGGAATCCTGGAAGGAATGGAGGGGGCCAATACTGTTGAATTTTTTGAAAAATTGGTAACAGTAGCCCTGGGGGGAAACATACTCAGACAACAAAATATTGCTTAATAGAGCCCATAGAGGCAATAATAACCCCAGCTGCAAAAGAAAGCAGCCTAGGTTTGTTTACATCCAAACCACACTATTTCCAGGACAAGGAAGTATTGTTCAGGAATGCAAGATTGGAGTGAGAGTTGTAGGCTATTGGCCTTTTCTTCCAAGTTTATCCTTATTTTCCACCTGGCTAAGGATCTGCTAAATAGCTATATTATCAGATTTACAATGATTCCCCGGCAAAACTTGAAGTATATCTCCAAGAAAGATTGGGAATTTTTACTTCACCAGTGGAAGCAGAAAGCATCATTAGAACATTTCTTGTCAATGATCCAGGAGGAACTTATTCATCATCTTTCTCGGCATCCTATCAGTCCTCTCCAGAATCTGAATTGTCAAATTCCATCATGTGGGCAACAGCTCCTTCAGTCTCTCCAGAAGACCTGATACTGCGACAGGAAAGATATCCAGGGAGGACAACATCAGAGATATTTAAAAAAAATGAGCAGAAAAAAGTAAATGGCAAATAACTAAACAAAAAAATTAATGAATTATGGTAATACGGGCCTCACTCCCTATACCACTTTCCAGATTGTTATATTTTTTACAATTCCTGTTGGCATAGTATGGATTAATGGGGGGGGGATTCAATGAAATGTTCATTAGCTCAAAATGTGAAGTTAGGAATCAAAGAAATGGAAAACATAAATTCAAAATTGACATGAAAAGATGTACTACAGTTCTGGATGGCTCTCTGGGTAAGCTTAAATAGGAAGAACTATTAAAATATTTAATAGAGAGTATTAATATAATGCCTTAGAATGTGAAAGGAGCTAGGGATGGAATAAAACTGAAAAACATTGTTAACCATTCTAAAAGAAAATCTGTAGACATTTTACTCTACAGGAGACTCATTTTACTATAAAAGACTACAGTAACTTTAAAAATGTGTTCTGTGCACACAGGACATATTCTACAGTTTCTACCAATGCTAGGGTAACAGCGATATTTATCAAAAAAGGTATAAATCTGTCATAACAGATCGGTATGTAGATCCTAAAGTAAGATATTCTGTAACAAATATCAAACACAACTCTTTAGACTTCACTCTTGCTAGTATTTATGGACCTAATATAGACAATCTGAGTTTTGTTTTTTTTTTACAAAATTCTCTTTAGGCTTATCTCAGTTTCCTGTACTATACCTAGTTGCTGGAGATTTTATTTGACATTACATCATCTGGACAGAAGCCCAGGCACTATGGAAAAAAAGCAGTTATAGCAATTCAAAATTTTATGGAAGATTAGAATTTAATAGAACCATATAGACATTTTTATCCAGAAAAGTAGAGTTATTCCTTTTATTCATCCCAACATAATTTACACTAACATATTGATTTTTGCTTACATCAAAACATTTATTGTATAGAGTAAGAAAATATAAAGTATGGCCCTTAAACGTTATCAGATCTCTCATCCTTAGTTATTACAATTCAAACAGGGCCAAGCAGATCAAAAGTAGAATATGGAGGTTTGATGCCAAAGTACTGGGCAATCAAATGTTTACTACTCTAATGAAAAGAGAAATTAACGAGTTTCTGGAAAATAATCTAACTCAGGGAACATCATGAAGAGTGGTTTGGGACTTGTTAAAAGCTTACATTAGAGATATTTGTGTCTCATATACAGTTCAAAGAAATAACATGACGTTTCAATTATTGAATCAAATGGAGCAAGTGCTGTCATCTGCTGAAGTCCAGTTTATAATATCATCTGCTAGGAAAGATTTAGTAAAGATCTTGATTCTAAAGGACAAAATTAATAAAATTACGGAAAATTGGGCGAGAAGCGCTAAGATCAAAATATTATTTCTTGGGGGGAAATTGGTATCAGCTTCAATCTGAGAGAGCAATTAATGCAATAACTGAAGTTACATAAGAACAAGGTATAAAGGTTCAAGAACCGGAAGCTGTTAATGAAGTTTTTTTAAAGTATTATGAGAAACTGTATAATATGGAGGAAGAGTCCAATAAAGACAACATAAATGGCTTTCTTTCTAATGTTTATATAAGCAAGATAAGAATGATCTGGACTCACATTTTACACTTCAAGAAATCAACAAATCTATGTCAAACTTAACAAATGGTAAAGCGCCTGGCCCAGATGGGTTTGGGACTGAATTTAATATTTCAAGATCTCTCACCATTTTCACTTCAGCTACTTAACAGTTTTATAACAGAAAATCAGAAGATGACTAGAGATGTGCAAAGTCAGCAAACTTTGCTCTGTGAAATATTTCACAAATTGCACTCAGTATGCAAAGTGCAATTCCCAAAATTTGACAATTCGCAGAGCGACGGACTGAATGCAAAGTGTGAAATTTTGTGGGCAAAATTACACATTTCCCACACAAACTTTGGCCACAGTATGTATATAAATCCCTGGTGTCAAGCGCCCCACCCCTGCTGATCACCAGACACAGTTTGAATAATTTACAATCACCTCTGGCCTCCAAACCCCCACCTACTGATTGCTGGCCAGTCAGCCACAATGTAAAAGCATATATAACTTTTTTTTAAATTAAATCCCCCATTCTCTGGTGTCTAGTGGATGCCTCACTGATCACTGGATACAGGTTGAATAATTCCAACAATCACCCCTAGTCCCCATCCCAACCCCTCCCACCGATCGCTGTCTAGTCGGACACAATGGAAAAATATATATAGCTTTTTTTAATTGAATCCTCCATTCCCTGGTGTCTAGTGGACCCCACCCTCCCCACCAATCACTGGATGCAGTTTGAATAATTACAACAATCACACCCAATCCCAACCCCACTGAACACCAGCCAGTTGGCCACAATGTAAAAAAAATATAACTTTTTAAAATTAAATCCCCAATTCCCTGGTGTCTAGTGGATCCCATGCCCTGTCAGAGAGTGCCCCCCCACCAGTGCCATACCACCATGTTGCCCCATCCTGACCCCGGGCAGGCCATCGGCTCAACCCCCCACTCATCTCCATGGTTGGCAGCCCAACTGAGCTCTAAATGAGTGCATGCTTGCACACGAATGTGGTCATTCATTGACAGCTAACAGTCATTTTAGGCAGTTTTCAGGGGGCAGAGAAAGAGAAAGGACTGCTTCAGTTGCCAGCAGGGCGTGTATGTGATGGGGAATGGCGTTGTGGACCTCACTCCCACTGTCAGTGACCAGACATGCCCCCTTCTGGTCTCTAGTACCCCCCTGAAAACTGCCTAAAATGTCTGTGAGCTGTCAATGAATGAGTGCTTGGTAAAAACAAAATGGTGTGTACACAAGGTGGTGGTGCTTGAGTGAAAAAGCAATCAGCTTACATTGAAATAGAAAGAAAGCTCACACTCCAGTCTTTTAAGTGGCGCACAGAGTGCAAATTTATTCTGGCAGAGAGCCTGGACAAATTACTACCAGCTTTTTCAACTCTACAGTGGGTCTTCCTCAGGGGGCAACACCCCCACTGAGGAAGACCCACTGTAGGGTTGAATGGCAGGGGTTGATTTTGTCCAGGCTCTTTGCCAGAATAAATTTGCACTTGTGCACTACTTAAATCGATTGGTGTGCTGAGGTTTATTTCTATTTCAATGACTGAGTGCTTGCTTGTACAAGCATGTGCTCATTCATTAAGAGATCAGTCAGGGTGCCGGCCATAGCAGTGAGTGGAGGGCTGTGCTGGTGACTCATTTGGGGTGGACTCAGGGTGGGGGAGTGGAGTAGTGTGGCACTGGTGGGGGGGCACTCTCTGATGGAGTTGGGGTCCACTAGACACCAGAGAATGGGGGTTTAATTTAAAAAAAGTTATATGTATTTTTTCATTGTGTCTGACTGGTTGGTGATTAGTGGTGTGGGGGGTGAGGGCTGGGGGTGATTTTTGTAATTATTCAAACTATGTCCAGTGGTTGGTGGGGGATCCATTAGACACCAAGTAATGGGGGATTTAATTTAAAAAAGTTATATATATTTTTACATTGTGGCTGACTGACCGGTGCCACAATGTATGGGAGTGTACCTGGAGGAGGTGGGAGGTCTGGATAGTCAGTAACATGGGTTTGTGCCAGGTAGATCATGTCTAACCAATCTTGTGGAGTTCTACAAATGGGTAACATCAGAATTGGACAGGGGAAAGCCTGTGGATGTATTATTGTTTGACTCTGTCCCCCACAATGATCTGGCAGAGAAACTGATGGGGTTGTAGGCCCTTTGATGGTCAGATGGAGTGAAAACTGGCTAGCTGGATGCACCCAGAGAGTAGTGGTCAGTGGGGAGCTCTCGAACCCTAGAGAGGTCAGTAGTGGGGTACTGCAGGGCTCGGTCCTGGGTCTGATCCTGTTTAATGAATACATATCGGACATCAGGAAGGGTATAGGGTGTGAAATTAGTCTCTTTGCTGATGACTGCAAGATGGGAGCAGTAGTTGAGGGGGAAGAGGGGAGGTTGGCACTACAAGGGGACCTGGACACCCTGGAAAGCTGGGCTCACACATGGAAATTAAATTTCAATATCACCAAGTGCAAGGTGTTACATCTTGGGCAGGGAAACCCTAAACACAGGTACACCCTGGGAGGGGAGGCGCTGGAGGCCTCAACAGGACAAAAAGACCTAGGGGTCATGGTAGATGCATGTATGAATAACTCTGAGCAATGCAGGAGAGCAGCTAGCAAGGCAAACAGGATGCTGGGATGCATCGTAAAGGGGATCACCTCTAGGAGCAGGGAAGTGATTCTGCCACTGTACAATGGACTGGTTAGATCACACCTTGAGTACTGTGTACATTACTGGAGACCACACTTGAAGAGGGACATACAGCTCCTGGAGAGGGTACAGAGGAGGGCAACTAAGATGATACGAGGACTAGGGGATTGGACGTATGAGGACAGACTTGAGGAACTCTGCCTGTTTTCATTGGAGGAGAGGAGGGACGGTGGGACATGATTGAGGTCTTCAAGTATCTCAAGGGAATAAATAGGGTAAACATGGAGGGGATCTTTAGACTAAAGCAGGCAGGTATCGCCAGAAGGCATGGTTTGAAGTTGGAAAGTGGAAGGGTAAGAGGGTGAAAGAGGAGGAGGTTTTTCAATGAGAGGGTGATGGACCCTTGGAATGCGCTGCCTGGTGAGCTGGTTCAGAGATCCATAGTGGAGGGCTTCAAGAGAGGATGGGACAGACACAGAAAGCAGATGTATCAGATGATGGCCTTGCCTGGGGGTGGGGATGGATGATAGGGGTTTCTGGAACACAAGGGGGGAAGGGCCTCAGCACCCAACTAGGGATCTGAGGTTCGAGCAGACTCAATAGATGGTAAGGCCTAATCTGCCAGCAATTAGTATGTTAGGATGTTAGTATGTTAATAAACACCAGGGCCCAGATATTCAAACTGCACCAGGCAGTCCCAATTATATGAATGAAGTCATTCACATAATTGGGACTGTCTGGTACAGTATGCCCTGCAAGCCTATTGGTCCACACTGGGGGCCAATGGGCTTACAGCTCATACTGTACCTGTCAGTCAGCGGGCAGCTGGCTGGTATGTGAGTGGATTGCAGCTGCCCACCCCTGATGGGGGGGAGTGGGGTGGGCAAGGGGTGCAGTGTGGGTGGTAGGGGTGGGGGTTGTCACTGAATCACCAGGGCTTATCCATACAGCTAATTACTGTGATCGTGGCTAGTGGCAGAGGGGTTCCACTAGACCACCAGGGATGGTCTTATTACATTACTTGGGGACTCGGGTGGAAGGGGGACCACTTGACCACCAGGGATGGGCTGTCATTACAATATTTGAGGAGTCAGACACTTAGGAGTGGGGGCCACTGGACTACAAGGGATGTGTGTGCTTGCCAACAGTGTTCTGGGTGGGCGGGTGGCCACCCACAGCTGGGCTGCTATGTTGCACCCTGCAATACTGCAGCCCACCTGTGGGAGGACAGGAGTTGTGCCATTTTTTTCTGGGGCTCAGCAGCCCCCTATGTGGTGCAATGCAGGATTGTTCCAGCATATGCCCCTTCATTTGTGCTGCATACATTAGCATTGCACCCTGGCGCATCAAGGTTTGCACTGCACAAGGCAGTCTTCTCAATATCCCGCTGGGGAACAATGTGGGGTTGCGCCAGTTCACTGTTGCACCAGGCGCAACCCCTTTGAATATCCTGGCCCAGGTTTAAATACCTGGGAGTTTCTATTTCACAAAACAGGGATGAACTATTTAGCTTAAATTATGATCCATTAATACATAAAATACATAAAAATATATAAAAATCTAGACAAATTGATGATACTACCCCTAATACTTAGAGAAAGAATACATATAATCAAAATGCATATCCTTCCAAGGATGCTCTTTTTATTTCAAGCTTTCCCCATTTGGGTACCCCCAAAAATCTTTCTAAATTAGAGATTAAAATAAAAAACTTTCTTTGGCAAAACAAAAAGCCAAGGCTGTTGATGCAAAACAATATGGCCCAGATATTCAAACTGCACCACAAAGTAGTGCAATAGCAGGAGCAGGCACAAGTACATTGCACCTATACGCAAAACACGCAATATTCAAACACTGCACAGGGCTAGATGCACTTGCACCACACAACTGAATATCACACCAGCTGCACCATGGCACAACCAGGGTTGTGCAGTGGCGCAGGCCTGATGCACAATAGCACAACCAGGGATGCGCAGTGGAGCAGGGTGGCAACGCATCAGCACAACCAGGGATGCTCAGGGACAGCATGCAGGGGTCCCCCACACATGAAAGATATCGGCTGAGGAGCACACAGCAGAACAGACATCGCCCCCCACACCACATGAACCACACAACCAGAGGAGAGCTGGAAGAACCACCGGCCCATGGAAACCAGCCACAATCCCACAGCTGGGGCATGGTGCCCCAGCACACCCCCTGGCAATCTGTGACTGGCAAACAAGGAAGTCCAGCCACCCCCATGCTACACCATCCCACCAATGCATAACACACCCTGCACAGTGTTCCCCAGACACCCTGCTCAGGAGCAGCGCAAAACACTGCAGGACACCTCATGCATGCCACGACCCCCACTGTGACAATGCAACCCTGTGCTCCATTGAGACATGCAAGGCAGCCCCACCATGAGCACCCTGCAGTGGGTAGCAACAGACACTGATGCAACAACTGCAGACACAGTGACGCTCTGCATGGCCCCCTGAGGTACAGCTGAGAGACTGACCATGCGTTGGCACATGAGGTACCACACATGCGACCGTGCATGCCCTGGACACCACCACCACCAGTGATACAGCACACTGCACACCTTCCCAAGGACACACCCCATCCCAGCACTAGCCACAACAGCCAGCAAAGAAGCCCACAGTGGTGCATGGAAGCATGCACCACACAGGATGCAACACAGTGCATGGACAAACACCAACCCATACCCAAGTGCACACCAACACAGGGACACAGTAGTGGGTCGACAAACCCGCTGGCATGTGGCCACAGCAGCAGTGTACCCATGGCTAGCACCCCTCCATGGCATAGGTGTACCAGCCACCCAGCGCATGCACCATGAACCTGTACACCACCAGCACGCAGCTGGAGCACAAGTGACAGACAGTGGAGCACATCCCCTACAACAGACACAAGTGACAGCATGGAGGGGGTACATAAACAGCAGAGGCCACAGTGCCACCCGAGGCAGACATGCACCACACCAGTGACAGAAGGCAACCTGGCATTGTGACAGGTACAGTGGTTGTCCAGCATGGACAGCCACTACTGACATGCCAGCAGATGGTGCATATCACAGACATGCAAGGGTGTCAACTGCACAGGCCATGGATGGTCTGACAGGGGCACCATGGACACAGTGCATGCACCATGGACCACTGCACACAGGCAACCAGTGCACAGAGAACAACACACAACCTACAGACAGTGACTGATTCCCCCACCCACACCATAGGCAGTTCCCGTCTGGACACACACACACACGCCCATGCCTGCACTAACCCTGACACCATGCACACCACTGCAGCTGAGCACCTGTAGCCCACTGCAAATCATAGAACACCACAGTTGTCATAACAAAATAAATGTATTAAAGATAGGCAATAAAGATAACTATATACAAATATATACAATGGGGAGGGAAAGGGCCACAAACCAGGTGGGGGTGGGTAAGGGGCAGGGGTGAACAACTGGGAGAAGGAAGAAGGGATGTGAGGGTGGGTCCAGGGATGTAAGGTTCTTCCGGGGCATGGAGGGCCTAACGTCCACCCTGCTCATCATGTCTGTGTAGCCTATGTGACCGCCGTCCCCTGACACTGTGCCTCTCTAGTCGCTGGAGGGTCTCCAATGACACTCTCACCAGCTGCAGTAACTCCTGCAAGGCCCTCTCCATGGCCATCCAATGCTGACCACCTAGGACAAGGGAGCAGAGTCAATAGGTGTGAATGTCCATCCCCCTACAGCTCACCCATTGTGTATGGCATACAGCCATGGGCCACACCCCTGTGATGGTGTGTGACCACCCACAGTGATCTTGTCCACAAGACCTGCCCACCCAGGTGCACACAGCCATGTGGACTGCTGCACACTCCCACCGCCCAAGTCCCCCACAGCACCACCGTGGCTGTACAGTGACATGGCTATATGGTGTGAAGGCAGTGGCACAGCTATGTATCTGGTGCATACATGGACCACCAGCGATGCACACCCACACATGCAGTGCCACAGGACAGTGCAGAGTGTACCGTGTGGCGTACACCACTGCCTACCCCACAGCACAGCATGCACAGAATAACCAGGTACTCACCTGCATCTGCTACATCTGGGTGCTGCTTTTGAATGGGTCCGCCATCATGTGGCTGTTGTCAGGCAGCCTCCTGGTCAAGCTGAGCCCATGCCTTCCGGGCTCGTCACTTCTCCTCAGGGCCTAGGGTGTAAACATGGAGAGGGGAACATCAGTACAAGACAGTAGCAAAGGCCCCCCCAGTGTGTGCGATCCTGCACAGCCTAGCCATGCCACAACCCCACCACGACCACCACCACCCACACTGTAAGCCCCCCCTGTGGTGGACACACACCCACCATGAAACCTGGACGGATGCTACTAGTGTATGGATGGAGCACCTACCTGGACATGGCACTGCACCTCACCTGGCATGTGCCCGTAGATGGGCAAGCCTGTCTGGGTCCCTCCGCTGGAGGTCCCCATAGTGATGGCGACACTGTTCTGCACCTCTGGCGATACCGGTGGCCTCCTCAAGTAACACCGCCCCCTTGTCCCACACTGCACTCCTTGCCCTATCTAAGGGCACATTCCATAAACAGGGCCCCAGCATGGGGCTCTACAATGGCCACCAACTTGGCCAGCTCCAGAGGGCTCCACATGACTGCTCTCCTGCGTGCCATGACTACTGCAGCTAGGATCACAAAATGGCACTCTGTAGCACACTTCTGTCATGTGCAGATGCTGCACGGTACAGCACTGCCATTCCCCATTGCACTGTCACTGAACAGCACGATAGGAGTGCACACATGGTGCCTAGGGGGCAAAGATCAACCGCAGGGTCATGGGTCCATCACACACAGACCGCAACAGTATGATAGGGACTTCCTCCATGTAGCATGGTCGAGTGCCTCCGTGTGATGCCCTGCAGTGGCCTACTGCACTGTGGCACCATGGTGCCTATGGCGCTCAAGGGCACGAGTGCTATATGTGTGAACAGCACACTAACACCACTGGCACAGTGGTGGCCATGCCCTGCACTGCCTCCCGTACTCAGCACGCCATCAGCGTGGCAGGCGTCAGCCTCAGCACCCTGGGCATGTGCCATGTGGCGCCTACTACACATGTCACAGAGCTGCACCTTTGCCTGAGCATGCTCAACACAATTGCACAAGGCATAACAGCGCGATATTCAGCCAGCATACGCAAATCAGCTCATCAGCAATTCCATGGCACAGACACTGCATTAGCATCCACTTAAAGATGTGCCTCATCTCATTTGCATGCCTTGCACTATATAGATGCGACATGGGGCTTCAGAGGTCATTGTTTGGTATTGCAGTCTACTGTGGTGGGTTGCATGATGTTTATAAGTGTGGACTGTGGTGTGTGGGAGATGCATGGGACTGCACATTCAGAGGTAACACCTGTCATTCCCGCAGGATCAATAATGAACGAACGTGAGGAGGAGGAGGAGGAACAGAGACGTGGGAGACGGAGGAGGCCAAACTTCACCCGGACAGAATCAGATTCTCTGTTTGAGGCCTACCTCGACAGGGAACCGCTGCTCAGCTGAGGTATCACGTGCCATCAACCAGCATGGCAGCCACTGGCAGTCCGTGCAGGAGTGCAAGAAGAAGGTGGGCACGTACAAGAGAAGGATAAAAGATAAGGTGGCTACCATCAGGGCAGCACATGCTGCAACTGGTGGTGGACAGTCAGATGTGCCATGCCTGATGCAACAGGATGAGCGGGTGGCTGGCAGTATGCAGCGTTATGCCCTAGAGGGCATTCCAGGTGGTGGCTTCCAGATGGGTGGCAGCCCGTCACGGCATGGTAGGTCCTGTGCTATCACTGTGTAGGGGGTTGGGGGAATGCCACAGGGTAGGGCAGAGACATTAATGCTACTATATTCCCTTACAGCTCCTGAGCATCTACATGAGTCAGTGGTGGTGGGTGTGTCCACTGAGGGTGATACCCTGGACACAGAGGAGTGTCTATCCACCTCCACAGGTGTCCGAGGGTCAGGACCACAGTATACCCACCTGTCTGTCCAGACTGAAGTTGGTGGTGCTGGTGCAGAGGAGGCCCTGCCTGTGTCCCAGCATGACAGCGTCCATGGATGCCAGCGTGCTGTGACATGGACTGGTGCCAGATCTGGCACCGATGATGATGGATCACACATCATGGACAGTGATACATGTGGGCCACAGGATGGCCCCACAGTAGGTAACAGCATGGGCATAGCCATGGGTGGTGCCGCCGTGGAGGTTGCATGACATCACAGTCCCAGCCTGTAACTGTATGCACCAGTGGGGCAGCACTGATGTGCGTCCAGACCGGTGGAGCTGTTGCAGCTGATGCAGCAGCACCGGTGAGCCCAGGCGAGTGCTGGTCGGAGGGGCAGTGTCAGCAGTCAGCCAGTGGTGACAGGGGGACAGTGTCGGGGGGCTGTGGCAGTGGATGCACCCAGTGCAGTTCTGCACCAGGCAGAGGAGCGGTGCAGCAGAGGCCATGCCCTGCTTCTGGCAGAGATGTCGCAGCAGCGGGAGGATATGACTGCTACCATTGACAGGCTGACACATGCACTCACAGCAGTCATGGCCACATTGGGCACCCAGTTTGTTTCCCATGCGCCACAGACACCATGCAGTTTTATGTCACCCCCATTCCCAGCATCGGGCGACACCTTCCATGTTGACACCGGGTTCAGCTGTGGGCATACCGAGCATGCCTGGTGCAGGCATGTTTGGTGAGCTGCAGACCCCTGCTTGAACATGATCGCGTTCCCGCAGCATCACCCCTGGGGGACCGTTGGTGCCACCCCATGAGGCCAATGGTCAGCCTATCATGGGCACATCCATGGCAGCTGTGGCACTGTGCCACGTGACTGATCTGTCTCCCACCATGGCTACTGTCTGACTCTTCCTAGTGTGTAGTGTGTTGTGCAATGTGTGATGCATGGGTGGGGTACCCAGCCCTTGCACACAGACACATGGTCCATGTGCACACCCTCCCGGCTGCTGGCCACTGTGGCATGTGCATGATGATGCCTGCATTGCTGTGTCTACCAGTGTGCAATGGTGCCTGGCGTCTGAGATACGCACAGTGATGGGCACTGGGCATGGTCGTCTGGGGACCTGTGTGTGGCTAGGGGTTGCAGTCGGGGTCAGAGTGCCTTCTACCCCTTGTGCATGTCTTGTGGGTGTGTGTGTATGTGTGTGTGTGTGCGTGACCGTGTGTCATGTTAGGCCTTGCCCATCCCTGATGGCGTGTGCGGTTCCACACTCTGCCAATTCCCTTGCCACTATCCACCCCTGGGGTTTGTCCATGCGTGTCGGTGGGTTGTGCCCTTGCCATTGGTGGTTGCACATAGCCCCATGTCCTACCTGTGTTGGTCGAAGTGCTCCTCTGTGATGGTGTCCCGGTGCAGCTGTGACATCTGGATCAGGCAGGGGTCCCTTCACCCAAACAGTGGTTGCCCATCACCGTCTGGACCGGCGTCCTCTTCGTCCCCATCTCTGTCCCCCTCTTCAACCTCTACAGCTATCCCACAGTCATTAGCCATGTTGTGCAGGATGCAACAGGCCAGGAATACCCTGCAGGCCTTTGGGGGGCTGTACTGTAGGGCACTGCCAGACATGCCCAGGCAACGGAAATGTGCCTTCAGCATCCTGAACACCCAGTCTATGACATTACGTGTGGTGGCATGTGCCACATTGTACCGTTGCTGTGATGGGGTCGTGGGGTACCGGTATGGTGTGAGCAGCCAGGGACAGAGTGGGTAGCCACTCTCACCTGTGTGTAGAGGGTGGACATTAGTATGGTGGTCAGCATCGCTCTGCCATGGGCTATCAAGGCCAGTACCCATGGCACCTCTGACAATGCACTCCCCCAGCTACCCATGTCATCCTGCGTGATGTGCATACTTACCCACTAGGTGGCCAGTGGGGATGTCCTCACTCTCAAATCTATAGCACAGTGCAGACTGGTGCCAGATGAAGGCATCATGTGCTCCCCCAGGGTGCACGGCACAGACATTGGTTATGTGCTCCCTGGCATTGCACATCACCTGGCAGTTGATGCTGACATAACCCTTCTGGTTTATGTATGATATACCATCCGGCCAGGTGGCGTGTGGATGGCCACATGGGTGCAGTCAATGGCCGCGAGCATGCCAGGCATATGTGCTACCCTGTGGAACTCTTGATTGTGTGCTGTGCTCTCCGCCTGTGTGCTAGGGAAATGGATGTACTCCACAGCATGTGGCAGCAGTGTGCTGAGGAATTGTGTGAGTAGGCATAATGTGGCCAACTGGGTTATGCCTGTTGTGTCCCCTGTTGGTCTCTGGAGAGTGCCCGTGGTGAGCAGGCACATGACAGCTGTCACCTTTGTCTCCACTGACAGAGCATGGCTCCGTTGTGTGGGTCCCTGCATCTCATCATTGTACAGCTCACAGAGCTGCCTCAGGATTGCCCGGTTCAGGCAGTACTGGCCCACAATCTCTATCAGTGCAGTGCTCGAAGGTGGTCTGGGCTCGGTACTGCCTGTTGGTGGCATACCACCGATGGGCCTTTCCACGGCCGCACCCCACTGCTGCCTGCCTTCTCACACCCCTCATTACCGCCTCCATCTGGAAGGTGGCACTGGCCATGTCCCTGGCTGGTGTCCCCCCCGGCAGCTGTTATCCCATTCCCCCTGCTGTCCTTTGTGATGCTCCCCCTGCACCAGGTACACCTCCAGCCTTTGGCTGTCCTGCCTACTGCCACTGCCTTCAGTCCACTGTGGCACTTTCCTGTCTCTTCTGCACAGTGGCACAGGCTCCCCACTCCTGTCCTGTTCCTGTTTGTTCCCAGGTGTGCCCTGTCCTGCTCCTGCATAGTCCCACTCACTGCTACCCTCTTTCCAGTTGCTGTCACCTTACTCCCACCTCTGGCTTCCATGTAGCGTTCTTGCACCTCTCTCTTGTTCCTTATTAGTTTGGATCATTTCCGCTATCGCAAGTAACTTCGTTTGCTCCCCAGACAGTATGGCGATGCTGTTGAATATCGCACTGCACCATTTATTCAAGGTTCCTTCCCCTATGGTTGTGCATGCATTCATTACCATTGCACTCTTGTGCATTGCGACTTGTGCAGTGCAGCTGCCTCCTGCTGAATATCACAGAATGGCGCATTTTCATACTGGCCCTGGTGCATCTCTATTGCGCATGGCGCATCCCTTTTGAATATCTTGGCCTATGTCTACTCCACACACCTATGTCTGGAACTTCCAAATCTATTATGGTATTATTTAGCTGCTCAGACAGAGCAGATTAATAAATTATTTGGATTACATGATAAATCAAGCTGGGAAAAATAGAAGAAGTCTTTACTCCATTTAAAGAGCTCACCGGTACTCTATACTTGGAGTTAGGGAATAAAAACAATATCAGATGTGTTTAGCAACAACTAAGTTATCAATTCAAATTTGACAAAAACTGTATGAGACCATTAAACAAAGCAAAATAATATCACCCTTTTTATACAAAAAATATATTGAAAGGATCCCAAATATAAAAAATATCTCCTGTACTAATACTTGGGAGAATAAAGGGGTCTATTAACTAAGGCACCTTTATGAAAATGGAAATTTTATGGAGTTTAATAATGTAAAGAAAAAACTCAACCTGAAAAGCAAACACTATTTGGCTTATCTGCAGGTTAAGAATTTTGTTAGAAAGAATGCAAACGCACTTCCTGATCTTCAACTATCTTTGGTAGAGAATGCCTTGATAAATAAAAATTCAGACAAAAAGTTAATAGAGAAATTATATAGAGTTATACTGGAGAGTAAAATAAGTCCATTAGACAAGCTTAAACAATCTTGGCAAAAAGATATTGGAACAGGATTCAATGAACAAAGATGGATGGAGAGTAAATCTGAAGGCCTGGAAGTCTCAAAAAATAGTAAACTAAAACAATTTAATTTCAATATAATTCATAGAACATGCTACACCCCAGAAAGGCTTAATCGCTCAGTATTTAAAGGAGATGCACTGTCCAAAATGGAGATGTGTGGCGTATCTCAGAAAATGTGTGGAAGCACAATATTCAAAAGGGAGAGATGTGTCACGCATTTCCAAATGTGCAATCATGCAGAAATAATGTATGCAGCACAATAAAAAGGGGGCAGGTAGATGAATATGCCACACATCTGTATATTCAGCCAAAATGTGTGACACATCTGCCACACATCCCAGAAGTGTACAAAGTTAGGCAGACAAAAAGATGGCCTAAATTGGCCAGCCACCCACAGGAAGGCTGAGGAACTGCAGACAAGCCATCCTGAGACAGCCCTCGGAGGTGCACCAGGACGTGCTCCAGGCACCCACACAGCAGTAATGCCAGGATGGAAGTACCCAAAGCCACAGGTACCAGCACACCACGGGCATCACCACACCACACCAGGATGTAGACACCTATCTGCCATATGCAGTGCTGTCAAGTGCCCCCAGCACACCAGCAGTGCAGATGGTCACACTGTAGCACATGTATCAGGGATGATAGCCTGCACCCAGGTGGCCTTAGGGTGTCACCCAGTGGTGGTATGCACCCAGGGTGATGTGTGGGGCAATGGTGCCCAGGTAGCCTGGTGGTATGAGTGGCAGCCTTGCACGGGCCAGGGACTGACCTGTGGCACACACCATAGGTGCACACAGGTGGGTCCCACTCACTTGGGTACCTGGTCACCCTCTGCACACTGCAATTCCTTGCAGTTATCACCATGTTCCTCTCATATGGGGGGGCACTACAGGTGACTGTACACTGCATATGGAGCTGGTGTATCACATGCATGTGGTATACCGATCAGACTGTGTCACTCTGTGCCATCCCCTGATGCTTGTTCAGGTGTGCCCCTGTGGACACTGTCCAGATGGGCCCACTGTACCCCAGTCCAACCCTGTATATGGCTATTTGTAATAGCTCTGTACCCAGGCCAATGCAGTCCACCCACCCACACACAAACATTCCATCGCACCTGCTAGCTAGGCTGCAGTACCTCCTGTTCACCTTTGTGAGGTGGTGGGGCAGCCCTGCAAAGCTGGAACTGCGCATGCCTGGGGTATGCAAATGGCCTGTGTACATTCCAGTAATGAGCTGAGCATGTGGGGAATGGACTCAGAATGTGCAATGAGGCCATTTGCATATCTGGGCTGAATTCTGCATTTTTGCACACCAAGCATGTGACCACCTAGAGCAAATTTCCCTATGCTTTGCATAGGGCTCGGAGCACTGACCTCGCCATACATCTGCCACTGCGCGATCGTGCACGTTCTGGATATTCAGCCAGACATGAGTGATCGCATCTCATGGTGCATCTTCTGAATATACTATTATTTTGTGTTGGTGCATCTCAGTTGTGTAGCACAGGCATTAGCACGATGCAGCCTGGGTCTTTTGAATATGGGGCCCCATAAGTTCAATGGGGCCCTCACCATGGGAACTGTCAGCGCCAAGGTGCTCTGTGTATTTACCACTGACTTTTTCATTTGGTTGGGGGTCGGGTCTCCGATGTGTGCTCTGCCAGATTTGTGAGCTCGCAGAGCCCCTTAGGATTTCTTCCAGTACTTGAATTTTTTTCCGCGATCTGCTGTTGTGGGGGCTTTCCTTGCCTTTCGCTCTGGGTGGTGACCGACGTCGGAGTGGAAGGTTGCCTGGCTGTTATACCGTGAATGGATTTGAGAGTGGGACTCTGAATACTTTGTTTTGGATGTATTATGCTGTGAGAGGGTAGAGAAACTGTGAAATTCAACAGGGATCTGTGAGTGGTAGAAATTAAAGATAGACACTTTGTGTTACGAGCATTGAAGAAGGATGGAGGGGGACTTGTCAAGTTAATTCCAGGTCGTCTATGGTGTGTACGAGTTCACCTCGACCTTGGTTGCAGGACTGGCTCGAGGCCTGGCTCCCACTAGGATTTTCCACATGATTTGTGGTTTGAAGGGGGTATTGAAATACCTCTAGCCAAGGAGTTGGCTGAAGTTTTGTGTCCCCTAGACTCCCAGGCTGAGCTACTAATGTGGCTTGTCCTGGGCATTTTATCAGGCTACATTATCTCCTGTGGTGTTTTCCCAGTTGGGATTGAGGGGGCCCTAACTTACTGTGGAAACTTTGTGGATCTGGTTGACTTGTATTCTGGATGTTACCTGGATGTTCCCTGAATTTGCCCCTTCAAATAAGCCTGCTTGGATGAGTAGACTGACTGTGCTTCCTACTTATGCTCCTTATGGATTTTGGCTCTCCATAGCCCTTGAATACAATTGACTCTGTGCCCTGTGGAGCAAGGACTTCTTATTTTCCTCTTTGACTTGTTTTAAGTTTTTTTTTCTTACAGACAACGAGGCAGTGAGAGGATCTTGTGTCCATTTATTTTCCTAAGTTTGAGTGTTTTTTTTTTCCCTATACTCTCTGGTCGTGAAAGGATTGGGGGGAAGGGGATGTTTTATCTTATGTTTTTTGTCTTTAAGTTTAAAATGTTATTTATGATTCGAAGAACTTTTTTTATTTAGTTTTTGTTGACTGGGTAAGTGCACTAGACAAATCCTGCCTATTTTCAGGCACGACCTGGGGGGTGGCATAGATGAATGCCAACTGACCTTGAACCAGATTTAGCTGTTGGTGATATTTTTAGTGAATTAGGGAAATTTGGCCAGGACACTGGGGAAATTCCCCTACTGCTTGGCCAGTAGGGGGACTTGCTGCTGACCTGCTCATTCTTGGTCAGACTCTGAGGTGGACGGACGTTGGGAGCGAGACGAGGAAATCACTCCATTTGAATGATGGGTGACTCTACGGGGATACCTGAGCGTCAGGTTACTGTTGAGTTACTGGAAGATGAAGTTTTTCTCTCAACCGAGGATTTATCTACTGTGGTGGAATCTACGGAAAATTTTACCGAAGGTGACTTGTCTTTGAATCATAAACACCTGTTGGAACGTCGCCTTTCAGATTTGCTTCTTGCTCAAGATCGTGTTAAGCAACAATTGCAAGTTTATACCAATGTGGATGCACCTTTAGCAACTATGCGGTACGCGGTAACTTCACCTAGTGAAATAGAACTAGCGCTTTCCGATTCTCAGGTACCGAGCAATGTTGTTTTCTCTTTATGTTCTGGATGTCCCTCTGTAAATGCTCGTGAGGCTGGCAGTTTGGAGTCTGAAGCACTTCTGTGCCGAAAGCCTTTGCTGAGCAGTCTGTTGCCAGAATTGGCTCCCGATGTTGCTCCGGTCGTTGCGAGGACTGTAAGGGACCCAGATGAGGTTGCCACGGAGCAAGGGAGATCTGATACCAAATCTGTCTGCAATCTGTCTAAAAATGCGGGATTTGTATTTCGTGCTCCCCTTTCTGTGACTTCCAAGGAGTTAGGTGCAGCAGAGGTAAGCTGTACATTTCAAACTGAGCCACTGAATCAGACTGGGGTGTCTGTCTTTCCTTTTTCAAATCGCAAACTGGTTCTTGGGGATAAGGTGGGAGAAGAAAGGAAAGAGAAATGAGTGGCAGTGATTTCTGCTAAAAGGAACTTGGAGGTGTTGAATACTGAAGTGACAGCCTTGCCTCCCGAAGGTACTTATACTACTTTAGTGACTTCTGGGGCTGAGTCCCCAGTGCATTTAGTACATAGTGGTTCCTGGACTCCTGAAAAGGCTTTAAGTGAAGCTGGATGGACTATGAAGGGGGATACTTGGCACCCTACTCCAGATTGGGATCCCAAGCTAAACTTTTCCCAAAATGAACCTACCTGGCAGCCTCAACTGCCTAAACTATCCGGGACTATGGCTGTGACTGGGGGGGTACAAGGGCCCTGTGAGTCTGTGTCTAATGTTGTATTACCTAATCCTACTACAGCTTTGATAGACTTAAACTCTGAAACACCTAGACTCCTGGTACATGATGATATTAAGGCTACCAAACCATTATTGTCTGATTTATTTCCTGAATCAAAAAAGATACAGCTCCACGCAGGAATGCTGTGCGGTTGAGGTATAAGGGGGGTTTGGAGGTTAGGCCTGATAGGCACTATGTGAGGAAAATCCTGTTGAAAGATTCCCTCCATTTCTCCCCTAGGGCGGTATTTGCTTTTATAAATATCTCGGGAGAAGACAATTTTGACGTGAGTTTTAGATCACCGTCACCTCTTGATTTATTTTGGGAACGCTATAATCAGCTTAAGTTTTCTCCTCTTTGAACCCTCTTTTTGGTCATTCCCCTCACAAAACCTCTGATTAAATTTGTGACAATAATGTTTAGGAATGAGGGGGTTCATGCAGATGATATTTCATACTGGCTTTCTCAGAAATGTGAGGTTTTAAGTTCTCCTGAGGCTATTTTGGATACCGAACAGTTTTGGACTGGGGGTTGGCAATTTCGGGTTAAACTTAAACAAACTGAAACGGGGATTGCACACATTCCAAATTCTTTTTTGTTGGGACATGATAGGGGGGTCTTTTTTTATGCTGGGCAACCCAGGGCCTATTATAAATGTGGGTCTAGGACACATTTATCCAGCTCATGTGACAAACCACGGTGTGACAACTGTGGGGAGTCGGGCATACAGCCTTTCAGTGTCCTAATGTCACAAAATGTGATCTTTGTGAAGACTCTGGCCATGTGTTCTCTGAGTGTGGATGGGCTGCTAAGAATAAAACTTCCACTACTTGCCCTGACCTTTTGATTCAGGAAGCCCAAGATTTGGCTACTGGCCTGGTTTCAGGGACATTGGACCTTAAGGAGGGTAAGGTTCCTCCCTCGACTCATCCCATAACTGAGTCTGTTGCTGGACAATTACCTGTAGTTTCTGATATTATTTTCTCCTTTATCCCTGTCTGTTACTCTAAGCAGCTAGAGACTCTTCCTCAAGAACCTGTAATTCCTTTGGTGCCTCCAGTGAGGCGGTCCTCTAGGAATTTTAAACCGTGATTCTCTCGATGAGTTAGAGACTCGTAATTCCTTTGAATTTCTACACTCCATTGGGGTGATTCGGTCATGGAATGTCAGGACCCTGATTCTCAATCAGTTCAGGATAGTCCCCCCTCCCCCGTGTGTTTAAAGAAGGATATAAAAGTAAAAAAAAGAAAAGGAGAAAAAAAGATGGTTGAAGGTTTTATTGTTTTCTTCCATTAAATGGCTCAATTTAAGTTAGGTTCTGTTAATGTCCACAGTTTATTGAACTATAAAAGACGACAGGTAGTATATGATTATGTTCATCATAATTCTTTAGATATCTGTTTGGTACAAGAAACTTGGATGTATTCAGCAGATCAAGCTAGGAGAGAATGGTGTTGGGGGCCGTCATACTGGTCCTTTGGGCAACCATCAGCAGACGGGTTGGGGGTTCTCGTTCATACTACTGAGTTTGCCTTGTTAAAATAAATGGATCTTATTCCTGGGCGCCTGTTGATATTGGATGGGGTCTGGAAGTCTATGTCCTGTCGCTTTATTAATTTATACTGTCCCCAATTGAAGGCTGAAAGGGTGGCATTATTTCGTATGATAAAGCCTTTTTTGGCCACCTCCTTTGAGGCTTTTTTATGTGGTGATTTCAATTGTGAACTGCATTTGGGTGGTGTGGGTTTGAGAGCTACTGGTAAAAAGATTTACTGTGATTCTTATGCATTTAGGGCACTTATAACTGACTCTGGACTGGTTTCGGGTAGTAGCCATCAGCAAGGGGGACCTCGGTTTACTTATAAAAGAAATACATATACATCCACTATTGATTATATTTTTTTATCAGATAATCTCCCATTTCGATTTCATACAATTCCGGTGTCTTTTTCGGACCATTTGTTGCTGCAATGTACTTTTTTTTCTAACTCTCTTCCTCAGTGGACAAAAACTCGATGGAAGCTGAGTGCCCCTCTATTACATTCTCCGGGGGTGCTAGAGAAGGTTATTTTATTGCTTCAGGCAAGACTTTCAGTTTCTTTTTTATATGAGGATTTGGGACAATGGTGGAGTGATGCGAAAGATGATTTAGGCCAGTTATTTAAATATCATGGGAGGTCTAAGGCTAATTCTGATTTTTTACAATATTTGCAACTACGGCAACAGCTTTATTATTTAATGTACTTAGCTAATACTTCAAAGATTGATTATTCAGCTCAGATACAAACTTTAAAACAACAAATGCAAACTGTCCAGTATAACAGGGCTAGGACCTCACAAGTCCTTTTCCAATTTAGTGTAAAAAAACAACCTCAGGGGGACCCTTATGAAGCTTTTAAGCAATTTAAAAATAGCACTGATTTATTGGCACTACTGAATAAGGATGGTCAGGTTGTAACAGACCTTAGGGGTTTACAACAGATTATTAAGACTTATTTGCTTTCTCATGTTCCTACAGTGCCCCCTAGTGATGAGGATATGCAATGCTTTTTGAGTACATTGCACATTACAGAATCTCACTTTGATAAATCTTTATTAATTAACTCTATTTCAAATTCAGAAATTATGGAAGCCATCAAGTCACTTAACTCTGGTACCGCTCCAGGTTTGGATGGATTAACTTCTGACCTATATAAAGCATTATTAGTTGAATTTTCTACTTGTTTGGGACTAGTTTTTAATTTTTTTATGTCAGCAGTAAAGTTCCCGGTTTGGTTCTCGGAGGGTTTGTTGATTTTTTTGTATAAAACAGGAAATAAAACTTTGCTGGAAAATTGGAGACCAATTACTATTCTGAATACGGATTATAAGATTTTTACACAAATTTTGAATACTAGACTTAGGCAATATGCCGTAACTGTTTTATCACCTTTTCAATATTGTGGGCTCCCGGGTAGGAAAATTCAGCAGGCACACATGATAATTAGGGATTTAATTGAATATATGGGTCAGTCACATAATTCAGGTTACATTTTATCTCTAGACCAATGTAAGGCTTTTGATAGGGTATATCACCCATTTTTATTTTTTACGTTACAACATTATGGTGTTCCTGAGGTGTTTGTGCGCTGAATTAAATTGCTCTATTCAGGGACTGTTGTTCATCCTATGGTACAACGTAGACTGAGTGAGGGTGCTCAGGTGCTTACTGGGGTGAGGCAAGGGTGCCCCTTAAGCCCTTTGTTATATTCATTTGTTATAGATACCCTGATACAATCTATTTCACAGAGACCACTATGGGACGGAATCTTAGGGTCCCACTTTACAGAACACCTTTATTTACAGGCATATGCTGACAATCTTTGTATATTTTTTTCAAAATCAGAACATATAGAGGTATTTTTAGAACATTTGAAGTTTTTTTCTCTAGTATCCAATTCTAAAATTCATTATCCATTGGGGTGGGAATGACTTCAGAAGCCATTATTCAGGGAATTTCTATTTCTTCTACACCACTTAAAATATTAGGATTATGGTATGGCTCTCATAATTTGCCTGATTTAAATTGGGAAAATGCTTTAACTATGATAGAGGGGAAGATTAATCAGTGGAAACATTGGAAGTTGTCAAAACTTAAAAGGATACAGATATTAAAGAAGTTCATTGTCCCTAGTCTACTGTATACTGCAATGGTATTTCCTCTACCAGCTAGATTAGAAACTCGCCTTTATAGCCTGTTTTTTCAAATGTTATGGGGCAATAGGCTCAACCCAATCAAAAGACAGTTTACATACTTAGAAAAAAAGAAAGGGGGTCTTGGGATGTTAGATCCAGTTACGTTTTTTGCTACGCTGTTTGTCTCACAGAATCTTTGTATTGGATTGTCATCATCGCCAGCTATGTACGGGGTTTTATTTACACAGGTTTTGAGTACCTATTTAGAAGCTTGGCTGGTATTACCGCCAAAATTTTGGAAGAAACTGTGTCTTCCACACTATTTTGTGCCTATTGCACAAAAACTTTTTATATGGGGTTTGACTCCAGGACAGGTAAAAAACAGGACAGGTGCACAGCTTTATAAAATTGTGATGACTTTGCTTTATCCGACTGAACCAGCCTTTAAAAATTGTCCCTCATTTAAAAGTACAACTGTTCTTCACAAATTAAATAATCCTAGGTTACCAGAATACATGTGGGAGTTTATTTGGCTTTCTGTATATGGGAGAATTGGGGTTCGGGGTAATGCAAAACATAAGGCTCAGGATGAAAGACTTTGTCCTTATCCTAAGTGCATTTCCCAAGAGGAATCAATGGAACATTTTTTATTCCACTGTTCATATGCCAGTTCTCTTTGGAAATTCTTATCCTTAAAATGGAATATGGGATGGTTAGTATATTTGGATTATGATATGTTAATTTTAGGTAGTTACCCTTTGTTATGAAGTAGGTATCATCGTGACACTTGGCAAATATTTTGTTGTTGTTTAACATATTACTTATGGCAGGCTAGATGTCAGTGGGTTTTATACCAGAAATTAATGTTATATGAGACGGTAGGACTATTAATTCAAGGGGCAATGGAAAGGGTATATCATTCAGATTGTCAATGTGTTACTGCTAGAAAGGTACTCAATTGGTGGAAGGGATTCACGTGGTTTATTAAATATCAATAGGTTTTCTTTTTTAGCTAAGATTAAAAGGGGGTTGAGGGTATTATCAGCCTCCTGTGTGATTCTTTTTCTTTGAACTTCATGTAGTGGTTTGTGTGATTTGATGCTTTTTATGCCACTTGCTTGATTGTTTTTCAATAAATAATTCCCTTATTATTTGGGGGGGTGGTTAATACATAGTTCTGTTTACATTATGCTCTGACACTGTGTGACTAAATCCTTTGTTTGATTTGTGGTCATCTGATGTGTATTTTATTTTGTGTGACTTAACACGGTTTATAATTATTTTGTTTTTGATGTTATTATAATAAAAAATTCCCCTACTCTTTTCCGTAGGTGCCATGTGATCTTTAACATCCACCTGAACTACCACCAATCCAGGTAGATGGGACCTTGGTTTAACGTCTCATCCAAAAGACGGCACCTCAGAAGTGCAGCACCCCTCTCCTGCTGCACTACAGTGTCAGTACTGGGATACTAACCCCAGTGCCAGATGTGGAAACTGAATCCACAGCCCTCTGATCTCCCGGCCTCAGAGGTGAGTGTGCTATCTACTGAGCCACTGACACTGACAAAATACATCTGTACTTTGGCAGTGAGAGTGCCAAAGTAATCCTTTTTTATTCCTCTCAATTGTGAGAGAGCTAGGGGTGGTAAATAATTTTATTTTATATTTATTTATCTGTCTTTTGCTTAATTTGGGTGGTGAGATAACCCTTTATATTTATTTTAAGTCTAAGGAGGATCTTAGTTGCCCTCTAGCCTGGCCCAGATTCGATTTCCTTTGTTGGAAGTGGGGTAGCCTTTTTTATTTATTTTGTTTATTAAATTTTTCAAAATTATTTTGGGTGACTTATTGTAAGTGGGTTTATTGTTTGGTTTTAATTGTTCAGTAGCAGCATGTGTTGGCCTTCAATCCCCATGGTGTTGCACTATTCATCCTCCTCCTCTCTTCACGTTCTCCTCCCTTTATATTCTCCCCCTCTCCAGTATGAGATGTATCAGTGCTGTACAGCACTGGGAATCACTCGTTGGAGAGGGAGGAGGTTGGGGGACTGTGAACAAGGGAGGATGGATGAGGGGGGCCACCGTATTAGGGTAGTTAGATCCAGAAGGCACCATGGGGCAAAATGGAATCCAGATCATGGTTCACCATGCCTGGTGCCCATACCCAAGGGCAGTACTGAGTTTAGTAGGCAGATGGGCCCGACAGCCTCCGAGGTTCATCCAAGTCGGGCGGTGTTGTGCAATGCCAGGTCCACCAGGAATAAGACTGGCATTATTGCTGATCTTGTTGGCTTGGTGGACTTGGCTTACATCACCAAGACCTGGTTGGATGAAAATCCAGGCCCCACATTGGAGGCTATGACTCTGGCTGGGTACTTGGTGATACACCGCCCGAGATTGGACCACAGGGATGGGGGGGTTGCAATCTGTTTCCAGACTGAACTGGGCCTCACGAATGTAGTAGTTGGGGAGATTGAGTCCTTTGAGTGTACAGTGGTAGCAGGTGTAGGCATTCGAATCATTCTCATCTACTGTTCACCTGGGGATGGAAAACGGTTCTTACAGGAAGTAGCGGACTTCATCGTCGACATGGCATTTGTGTCACCCAGATTGATGGTTCTGGGTGACTTTAACAACTGGGTCGATGATGAACTCTCTCAATTTGGTAATCACTTCCTCCAACTAATGACTTCTTTGGGCCTTACACAGGTGGTTTCTACTGCTACCCTTAAATCTGTACACTCTCTGGGCTTAATTTTCCTACTAGGGATCGAAACATCCGATTTGGGTGTGGAACCAGTTGCTTGGTCAGATCATTACACCATGAGGTTTAGTTTTTGCACTCCCCTGAGAAGACCTACCCCTGTGGAGATGGTTAGGTACTGCCATTTATGGGATATTACTCCCCAAGGCCTTGCAGTGGTCCTTGACCTCTCGTCCCCTGCATTGGCAAGCAGTAGTCCAGAGACCCTCATGTTGGCTTATAATATGGCTGTTACAGTGGCTCTGGACTCTATTGCTCCTGTCTGTGTGTGCCCCCTATCCCTTCACCCCAAGTCCCCCTGGTTTGATGGGACATTGAGGGAGATGCGGAGACAGGGGCGAAGGTAAGAGTGGTGCTGGTGCAGGTCCGCC
Organism: Neoceratodus forsteri; assembly: GCA_016271365.2. Taxonomy (NCBI): domain Eukaryota; kingdom Metazoa; phylum Chordata; order Ceratodontiformes; family Ceratodontidae; genus Neoceratodus; species Neoceratodus forsteri. Next base: position 1,256,322,086 of record CM028131.1, read on the forward strand.
CTTGAAGCTGACCACCTTAGATTGATGGACCATTATTCAGTCTATCAATCTGCAATTGCCTGTAAGAAGGCAGAATTCCTGTCCAGGGAGACTGCGGTTGCTCGGAATCGACCAGCTCAGGTTTTTTGAACTGTAGACAGACTGTACAATCCAGCCTGTCTGCAAGTTCTGAAAGCCTTTTCACAATTAGAGTGTGAGGAGCTCACTCAATTTTTTGTAACTAAGGTGGCTGACATCAGGGCAGATCTGCAACCAGCACTCTCTGGGGGGATGCTGTTGAACAGTGCAAGTTCACAGCACCTCAGTTTTCTTGGAGTTCCTTCAGTCAACCTGATTTTGTGGATGTCATGAGGACTATCCATAGTGTGCACCTTACATGCTGTAGTTTGGATCATGGGCTGACCTCCCTAATTCTGGGTTGTAGTGATATCATTGGTCCAGTTCTTGTGTGAATAGTCTGGTGCTCCTTGGAGTCGGGTGGGTTCCCTAGCTTCCTGAACAAGGCGGTGGTGACATCACTCTTGAAGAAAGCTACCTTGGACCCAAACTGTTTCACAAACTAGTGACCCATCTCTAACCTACCCTTTATCAGGAAGGTGATTGAGAAGGTAGTGGCAGCCCAATTGGAGGATCACTTAACCATCCATGACATCTACAAACCCCTCCAGTCCAGTCTCCATAAAAGATATAGCACCGAGACAGCACTGGCTCGGGTGCTCAATGATCTTCTGAGAGCGAGAGACCAGAAGAGAAGTTCCATCTTGGTTCACCTTGATCTCTCTTCAGCCTTTGACACCGTGTATCACATGGTGTTGATAGCATGCCTGAGGCATATTTGCAGAATATCAGGAACCGTCCTTCAATGGTTCACTTCATTCCTCACTGGGAGATCATAAAGAGTTGTGTCCAGGGTTTTTTCCTTGGGCCCAACGTCTTTGTTGTGTGGGGTACCTCAGGGTTCAGTGCTGTCTCCCATGCCATTGGCAGTGTATATGCTGCCCCTCGGAGACATTGTAAGATGGTATGGGCTGAGGTTTCACTGCTATACAGATGATACCCAGCTATACCTGTCTCTTGCACCTGACCAGGATGGAGTTCTCTCTGTGTTTAACAACTGTCTGAAAGAAATCCAGGAGTGGATGGATTCTAGTTGGCTGAAGTTGAACTCAGAAAAGACAGAGGTTTTGGTTGTGGACCCGGGTCACCAGATAGAGGGGTCATCTGTTGGTACACTCTCAGGAATTTTTCTTGGAGGCATCTCACTCCTGGCCTCTAAGCGGGTGCGTAACCTGGGGGTTGTCTTGGATGATAGGCTGACACTGCAGTCACAGGTGTCGGTGGTTGTCAGGACCTCCTTTTATCATCTTAGGAACATCACCAGAGTTAGGCACCTGGTTCCGTCGGACGACCTTCCAACGTTGGTCCACGCCTTTGTGTCCTCGCATCTGGACTATTGCAACTCTCTTTACTTTGGGCTTTCAGGGGTTGAAATCTGCCTCCTGCAGCTAGTGCAAAATGCAGTGGCCCAGGTTTTGTCTGGCTCTAGTAGGTCTTGTCATATTACCTCGGTGCTGCATGAGCTACACTGATTGCCTATACGATGGCGGATCACCTTTAAAGTCAGTTTACTGACTTTCAAAGCCCTTCACGGTCAGGGTCTGGCCTATCTGAAAGAACTTCTGGTTCCTTACTGCCCTGGCTGATCACTCCACTCAGCTGACGAGGAGTTGCTGGAGGTTCCAAGAGTGAATCTTAAATCATCTGGCTGTAGGGCATTTTCTTATGCTGCGCCCATTCTTTGGAATTCTCTACCTCACCAGTTACGGGAGTGCACTTCCGTGGAGGAATTTAAGAAGGGCATGAAAACCCATCTCTGGCAAACAGCCTTTATAGAAAATTGAATGTTTCTGAACTTGATGGTTTTATCTATGTATCTATCTATGTTTGATACATGATTTTAATATTTGATTTTGTATTGTTTTAAGCTGTACACCACTTTGAAAAATGAAAAGTGCTATATAAATAAAATTATTATTATTATTTTATCTGCTAATTGTCCCAGGAGAAGAAATCAAATAGGATAATTTCTATATATGTTTGTTACATGTTCTAAATTGAAGACATTTTGAGATTAGATCAGGTTAACAATAAGCAAGGTGGTTGGTTTGGATATCCCATTTGAGCCAAGTATCTTTTTCTTTGGTAAGTTATTCTTACCCTCAGAAAGCATGGAACAAGGAGAGTATTAATTTTCCACATTTGCCATTGATAAATGCTAAAAAAATAATATTACAACACTGGAAAGACAAAAATCAACCAGTTACAAAAACATTGGTTGAATCTTTTAGCTGACTGTGCTAATTTGGAAAGGATATTTTATTATCAATCAGAAGAGGTTACACAATTTGACTGTATGTGGGAACCATTCATAAACTTTTTAAAACAACTATAATGAATATCCCTAGCTACATCAATAATACAGTTAGAAAAACAAAATTAACAACCCAAGCTAGAGAGCTTAACCCCTGAAAGTTAAATAATGACTTAGCGATTATATCCCTCAGAATGCCTATAGGGTGATAAGCCAACATCTGATTCCTTATGAAAACAAAGTAAACACAGCAAGTTCCACATAAAATAAACACGTGGATAAAATTCCATGTTATAAATTTCCACAGATCATGATACATGTGGTAAAATGTATAGATACGCGAGAACATTAACTAAAAATATTTAAAGACAATTAGTGATCAACACAAGCCTGTACCAGGCATATAACTGCAAATGGGTGCATTTCTGATTAAATTTGAAAACTTGCTTGCATAGAATTAATGCGGAGTAATTGGATTCTTTGATACATTTTATTGAACTAGCATGATAAACTACACAAACTTTGGGGGTTTCATAGGTCCCTTCATCAGGTGCAATAGCATTCTGGTTGTCAAACTGCTATTGCACATGATGAAGGAACCTGTGTGGCCCTGAAAACTTACGTCCTATATCATCTTTGTACAAGACATATGTTAGTCCAATAAAAGGTATCAAACTATCCAGTCACTCCTGTTTTCCAAGGATTAATATGGCTGCAGTCTCTCATAGAACGAATGTGAAATGGTTATGAAAAGTTTTCCATAGAAAACCTGCAGATCCATGAAACAACCTATTGCCTTTTTGCAGTAGAATTCCACCCATTCCGCTACCGATGGAATTATGTGGAATTAATTGGATTTTTTTTTAATTTTGTGGACTTCCTTTTGCCAGAATTTGACAAATCTGCATATCTCTGCACTTTGTGTTTTTCTGTGTGTGCTCCACATACTGGTTATGCATGAGCACATCTGCACATATGTGAGCCCTGCTATAAGTGACCCTAGATTTATTCCCAGCACCTTTCCTAATAGTTCATCATTAGTTAAAATGTCCCAGTTCTTCTTAACTACCATACTTATTCTTTCTGCTACAGTACTATATGGTAGAAACAGGGTTACGGACCGATCATTATTTGACTTTGGTTTCAAGAGGTTCTCTCTTTGTAAACCTGCCTTTTTCTGTACCTTTATTATGGTTCATTTCTATAACCCCTTTCTTTAAATCTCTCTTATAAGGTTTTACTTTCCAATATCCATTAGTCTGAACAGTTTAATCTGAGGTAAACCTACTGCCTATATGGGATGCTTGACAAGAGATGAGGTATATTTTGACTGTCGTCTCCAAGCATACTGTTACATGCAGTTGTTTTTCTGAGACTCCTTTGGCCTACAGTGCCATAGACATTTAAATCCAAAAAGATGGTATTTTCTTTTTCACAATTCCAAGTGAATTTCAGATTCATATTTTTATAAGTATCTCAGGAATTGGGTTGCTTGTCCTGTCAAGCCATCCCATATGCACAGCAGGTCATCAACAAAACAAAACCAATGTTTCAATTTTTTTTAAATGGATAAGCCACAGGGTTATATATGGTGCCATCCTACCATAAACACAGACATGGTATGGAATAAAATGGTACCACCTCCACCCCATCACCATGCCCCCACCTCCATTTATAAGTAGAAATTCCCATTAAAAATGAAAAAAAAGATACTGTATGAATTCTGTAGCTCGTACAAAAAATGGGGATGTCTCTATCAATAATGCCAGCAGCAGTGGGTCTCAGCCCCCAGAGGGACATCTCCACCACTGCTTCTAGTGGCAGTGGCTCTTGGTCCCCAGGGGGATATGTCCAACATTTCTACCATTGGTAGTGACGCAAGGGCCCCCAAGGAGGCTGTTTCCACCAGTGCTGACAGCAGTGGCCGCTCTCAGTCCCAGGTGATTTCTCCACCAGTGCTGTCAGCAGCAGCAGCAGTTCTTGGCCCCCCCAGGGTTCTTTTCACCTGTGCTACTAAGACAAGTAACTCTCAGCCCCCAGGTAAAGTTCTCCACTGATGCTGCCACTGGTGGTGGCTCTAGGCCCCCAAATGGATGTCTCACCAGTGCAAACAGGGGCATTGGCCTTCAGCCCTCAGAGGGGTGTCTCCACCACTGCTGCTAGAAACGGTGGCTCTTGGCTCCCAGAGTGATGTCTCTACCAGTGTTGCCAGCAGAAATGGTTCTCAGCCCCCAGAGGAAGTCTACACTAGTGCAGCTAGCAGAAGTGGCTCTCAGTCCCTTCCCCATGCCAGTGATGCTTTGTACTTGGTATTAGGCTTTAGAATGCATATATGTGGCTTGTAACAATTTATGTGCAAGGACTGAATAGCATTCCCCACATGCCATGAATGGTACAGCTCCAGAATATTTAGGAGCCCTTCCTGAGTAGGAGTCTATTCTTATTCAGGCAATACTATTCATTAAAAAAAAAGAAACAGGCCCACCCTTCTCACTAGCTCAAATCTAGTTCAATGCAACCCCCATCCCCTCACCCTCATTAAGAATTCCCAGCCCACTCTCCTCCCCACCATCACCCACAATATGTTTAAAACTACTAATATACTGTAAATAAAATCCCACAATGGGCACCTAGCACAACCTGCCCACCTCCACAGTCAGCACCATCGTTCTAAATGTAAGTGCTAATCTGAGATAAAAATAAACATTTTTAAATGTCCTCCACCCCCACACCTCTGGCTGCACCCTGCTCCCACCCTCCTCCCCACACACTCTGGACAGACAAGCATGTGAATTTAAAAAGATGGCAGCCAGCTGTGGAGGAGGAATGGTTGTGCTAGTAACCATCTTTACACGTGGTATTTACACTCGGCGATAGACAGAAGGCTTGGGGCCCATCATGTCTGTCTACCCGCATTAGTGGGTCTACTGTATCCCCCCATTAAGTAGATATTTGTCTAATTTATACTTAAATGTATCTGTATTATTGCTCTGTATTATATCATCTGGTAGAGTATTCCACAGCCTTCCACCACATTGAGAGAAGGTGTTCAATCTCCCATAGCCTCCCATCAACCTGCTCTGTAGCTAGCTAGCTTACAAATGTACACTGATGATACGGTTCTTTATGCCTCTGGTCCTTCTACTCCTGTTGTTGAATCCCATCTTCAAGCTGATTTCCACTCAGTCTTCCACTGGTTTCAGGACAATCACCTCAAAGACAATGTTAAGAAAACAGTGTCAATGACTTTTGGTACCCCTCAGGAATTGGCCAGCCTCTCCTCCCCTCCCCTCTCTCTATCTACATCCTGGTTGGATCCATGCTGGAAGAAGTCCCCTACTACAAATACCTAGGTGTCTGGCTCAACCACCAATTTGACTATTCTAAACACATCAAGTATATTCACTCTAAGCTTCATCCCAAACTGGGAGCCCTGTACAGAAATAAGGACTACCTTCCCCTGCCTGCTCACCATACACTCCTTACCAAAATGATTCTACCCTCTTTTGACGATGCTGATGTTAACTATAGTACTGCCTCTACCTTCTCTTTAGCCAGGCTCAACTCCCTCTACAATGTCTTTTTCCTGTTTTGCCTTGAACACCTCCCCCTCACACATCACTGCTCCATCTATTCTTCTCTCTCCCTCTCCTCTCTTCACTGTCACCGTATGCTGCATTCTTCTCTCTTCATTTCCAAATTTCAGTTTAAATCACTCCTCTTCTACCTCTCTTCTCTCCTCTCAGCTGCATCCAAGGACTCCTATCCTCTCCCATCTAGAGATGCCCACACTTTCTCCCTCCCTCGCCCCTTATCTTGCTCTGCTGCCTTTTCTTATAGATTTGACTCTCACTGGAATGCTCTCCCATTCTCCATTAGACACACACCTTCCATTTCACATCTAAAAAGAGCCCTGTTCCAATATTTTCTGCTCTCAGACTCCTGTTCATGCTTGATCTGATCATACCTTTAGTATTCTATTTCCTGTTGCTGCTTTTCCTACAGATAATGCACCATTTCATTCCTCTATGTACTCATTTAAGACTGTTTCAACAATTGTTTATTGTCTATTGCTTCCCCAGTTTTTACTTTCTCACTCATCTTTTGTGCCCTGTAGAAATTTGCTTATTTAATTATGCCTCCTATATGTTTTAGCCTTTCTGTACTTTATGTCTGGTTGTAAATGTTGAATATTGTATGTTTGTAGCATGGCTGTAAAACTTGTATTATTCCCTGTATATTCTCCATATCCCTTTTCCTGGGTCACACCTGGAAATGAGCCTCCGCTCAGTTGTGCCTCTCCTGCTTATCAACTTTTAAATTAATAAATTTCTTGTACTGTGTTTCAATTTAATTTGTAGTTTGTGTGATCTAAGGCTAAGGGGTTTTATCCGAACCTTAAATCCCATTTCTCTCATCAGTTCTGCATCATTCATTACTTTGAACATCATTGGGAGGTCTCCTCTCACTCACCTATCTTCAAGGGAGTTGGGATTTTATTTACAATATATATATATATTTTTTTTAATATATTGTGGATGCTGAGGGACGAGGAGGGTAGGATGTGACTTCTAACAGAGGGTGGGAGACAGGATTGCATTGAACTAGATTTGGGCTGGAGGAGGAGGGTGGGGCAGTTTATTTTTAGTTTTTATTTATCCAAACACCTGAATATCTTTTTGTGAATATTTTGCTGCTGAATACTGGATATTCAGCCAGATATTTGGGATAAGGTATTCGCAAAGCCCTACTATTTGGTATGCTACATGCAATTCCCTTATTTATGTTACCCCCACCTCACAGTCACAAAGATTTGTTGGCACTGCATTTGAGGCATTAGAGTGAATATATGTGGTCTGGAAAGATTTATAGTAATGAAACAAAGTACAGTACACATTAGCTGCATGTATCTTTAATAAACCCTACATACTACTCTTTTCCCAAACTGCCTTCTGAGTGTAATTACTTCTAAATTTGCTACATTCTTAAAAAGTAGTTAGACTGACAAACTCACTACTCTATGGGCTCTCGACATGAAGGCACATATGGCTGTAATTAAAGGCTTACCTGAAACATGTGAAGAAGCTTGTTTCAAAGGTGACATGTTTGGTAAAGTCTTGTCAGCCTACCTCCCCTCCCAATAGTTTGTATATTCAGAAGTGCCAGATTCATTTAAGTGTTGTAGTTTAAATCGAGATTGCTTTCCAATTTTGGAGTCATCATGACCCAAACCACTAAGACCATCATAAGACTGACTCCTCCTTTGCCTTGGCTGAGATACAGATGAAGCACACTGCTGAGTACCCAGAAGAATGAAGCACATACTTTAGTCTTCTGTTTTCAGCCTTGGCAAGTTGTGTTTAAGGCCTTTTGGCACCATACTCTTCTGCTTAAAGCTGAACTAGTGTAAATTCTTTCAAGGAGATTTGCATGTACTTCTCATGATGCATTGCATTTTGGAGGTATGTGTAATTTTGTATTTCATTTAAGTAGTGTTCATCACATGCACACAGTGTTGGCCCTTGTACCAAAGTGAACATTTTTATAGCAGATTGAGGTTTTGGAGTCTGAACAGGAGGGGGCACATACTGTAAATGCAGTTTGCTGTTTTGAGTATTCGCTGAATCAAGTGTGAAAACCTGTTTAAAATCCCAGAATCCCAAACTGTTTCACAAAGCAATTTTGAAATATTGGTACTGCATAGACTTTTGAATAGCACAGAGTTTACATTTATGTAGTGCTTTTTATGCACTGCATCCCACAGTGTTTTACAAGAATTTCAAAAATGCAGAAACACTGAAAAGGTTGGCAGACAAAGGCCTTTTGGACCATCCAGTCTGCCCAAGCCTACTTAGTTATGGGACTGCACCCCGTCAGTTCTCATTTCTTCTCCTCCATCCTTCCCCAAATGCCCAATATGCACTTTTCTCATGTGCCTGTTCCACCCCCTTCTGATCCTCTGCTACTATCTCAGCACACATTATCTTTTCTGGAAGTTTATTTTAGTTTGTCACCACTCTTTAGGTATAAAAGTACTTCCTAACATCCTTTTCAAACCTCCCCCTGCCAGTTTCATGGGTTCCCCATGGTGTCATTGCTACCACTCATTATAAACAACTCACTACTGTTTGCTTGTTTATTTTGTGGATGTACTTGAATATCTCAGTCATGACTTCCCTCTTCCAACTGTCCTCAAGCATGTACATATGAAGATCCCCCATGCACTCATCATAAGACCTCCCTTGTTGCCCCTGCATCATTTTGGTAGCTCTTCTCTGCACCTTCTGCAGCCTATCCCAGTCCTTCCTTAAATGTGAGATCAAAAACAGCACACAGTACCCCAGTTGCGATCAGACCAAAGATCTTTAAAGGAGCAGTATTGCCTCCCTCTTCCTGCTAGTGATCATCCTCTTGATGCATCCCAGCATTTGAGCCACCTTTCCCACTGCCCTATTCACTGTACTTATTCCTTCAAGTTCTCAGTTAATATCACCCCAGGTCTCTTTCATCCATTGTGTGCTCTACTATCACCACCCCATCTATCCTGTATTTGGTTCTATGTGATAACGGTGACCTCTGAAGGGCGATCACCATTATGGCAAAGTCAGAGCACTGAAAATCAATGTTGGCACTCTGACTCTCTGGTGCAAAACAAAACAGCACTGGGGACATGTATTTTTTATGTTTACACCAAAGCTGTGAAGTATTACAGTATGCACTGCAAGCCCATTGGTCTACATTGTGCATCAGGGATATGTGTTACTGTACAGTGCCAATGATCAGAGGGTCAGGATGGGAAGGGGGTACCACTAGACCACCAGGGATGTCCATGTATCATTATGATGGTCATTGGAGGATTGGGCAGGAAGGGGAGTGCCACCAGACTGCCAGGGATGGTATGCTTATGTCTTTGCGGTGATCGGTGCTACAGGTGGGGAGGGGAGTACCACTAGACTACCAGGAAAAAGGGTATGTAGTCATACACAGTGATTGCTGCTATTGGAGGGGTGGAGGTACCACCAGACTACCAGTGACATGGGCATGAATGCATACATTGTGATTGGTGCTACGGACTGGGGAGGTACCTCTGGACCTCCACTGCCATCACTGCATGGTGTGCAGGGTGCCAGGTGCATTTTGCTAGCCAGCCCTGCACAACTTATGGAAATGGGGCTATGATGACATGCAAATGGACCCATTTGTGCCTTGCATGCATAATGGCCCCATTTGCATATCAGTGTCTGAATATCAGGAATTTGTGAATGGCATATCTCAGATGCACTGGTGCATTATCCATTCCTGGTATTCAGGCCTATCTGGAGGGATGTGCTGGTGCATTGTAATTGTGCAGGGTGCATTCTTTGCTATATTCAGAAGGGTTGTGCCATGGCACATCTCTTTTGAATATCTCCCTTAGTTGCTCCAGTGCAACTCAGTTGCACTGAACACCCACTTGCTTCATTGCCAGGTGCATGTTTGAATATTGGGCCCTAGTTGTACAAATCAAATATGACATGGGTGAAAGTGAGATAACAGAAGTATGTTCATGAGCTATACTTGACCTCCTGACCTCATGAGTGGTGAAGCAATTTTTTTTTGGCACCTAAGCCTTAATAGGTTTGATACCTTTCTCTTTGGCTCAAGAGGTAGGCACCAGCCTGGTCCAATCTGCTGTCATATTGTCAATGGCTTACTAGCATGGGAGCCGACTACATGGGTGCTGGGGTGCTAGGGTGCTCAAGCACCCACAAAGTTGATTTAAGCACCCTCAATTTTTTGCGGGCTGCCTACAAAAAAGGATTACTAAGGGCCCCGTACATAGGAAAAGTACTACCTGCTGGCAGTGAGCACCCACAAAAGTTCATAAAAGCTGGCATTCCTGCTTACTAGATAACAGAAGAGTCAGAGGATATTCATCCTGATAGCCCTGAGCAGATCATTCCAAAAAAGGAGTCTTTCTATGATAGAAGGATCCCTATTAACAGAATGAAAAGTGGGCTAATTAGGTAGTAGTACCCTTATGCCCCTATGAGGAAAACAGCAGAGAGGCAGAAACAGAAACTGGTAAAAAAAACAACACTGTGAAGGGATTGTCAATACCATAACTATCTAAACTTCACCTCAAGCACCCTCTGACTAGTTCAATATCTGTGGAATTAAACTAGAACTACCACCATATGAAGACTGGGTGACTCCAGTATTGTAGGAAGTGCAAATGATGTACCATTTTAACTTCACAAGGAAAAATTATAAATAAATGTCATAATTCCGACGCCCTGAAATCAAGCTAGCAGTTTTGAGTGTAGCAACAATTGTCCTGAAAAAAATAAAGGGATCCTAATAATTGTTCCTGAGACTCTAAAAAGGAATGACAAGGCAAAAAAGGAAAAACAAAACTTCAGAATACAGGAAGGTGAAAAACTAACAATCTATTGGAATTTTCATTTACACCCATCTGGAATTCAGCTGGATACAGAACCTCATAGAGTTCTAAGGAATGTAGGCATACCATGGGAACACCCCTTCCCTGGAGGGAAGTGAAGGGTTGAAGATACACATATCTACATATCAAAGAATTCTTCATGGGAGGAATGCCCCAAGAAGTGTCAGTCCTGTAAAGACCTAGCTAGGTAGGACCTTGAAGATGTTCCAGAAGAATCTGGTCTTGACATCATCCAGAAACTGGACCAATACTTATAGAAACCACCATAAATCAGATTAATAGGGATGAAACCAAACCAAGAAGAGCTTGGAGCAGGAATGCTAATAGACTTTTTTGCACTTAACTTTTTTCAAAATGTTTAGATTTGAGTTCATATTCAGACCAAATAAATAATTTTATAACATGACAAGAAAAGATATAGAAAATTTTAATTGACTGAGAGACATCACTTGACCATGCATTAAATCTCTATAAATGCATAGTCATGTGCACATCTCTTTTTCCCTCCCAAGAATACCTACTTAGAGCCATTTTATAAGTATAATAAGCCTCTCCAGGGTGTGCATCATAGGATGTGTTACAAAATTTGTAAAACTTTTCCTTTCATGTTCATATATATATATATATATATATATATATATATTTACCGCTATCATAGTTAGGGTTGAGGAGCCATTTACATGTTAAACCCAAAATTTTGCACCTTAATAACTTTGCAACTGTTCAACAGATTTGCCTGAAATTTGGAATACAAGATCAAGAACCATAGATCTTGGGATCTGCCAATTTCATACTGTTCGGATATACGGCTGCGGAGTTATTAAGCGTGATCTGCACACGCGTTTACACTTTTTTGGAATTCTTTGGTCGTCTCTACAGGTCGCACGTTTGTGCAATCAGTCCAAAATCTTCAGGAAACGTGTGGCGGAGGTCCCCGATGTGCCTTTTGAAGATTTCATGAAAAATATTAAACGGTTCAAAAGTTATTCAAAAAACAAGTTCCCATTATAAGTCAATGGGAAAAGTTAACAAAAAGTTCGACGGTGTCGCAAATGCAGTCTTTACTTTGGTAAATGGCCCTTTTACTGTTGCAAATCCGTCATTTTGTTTTCAGTTGGCCATCAGAAAAATGCTTGGCATTTAAATTTGGGACCCTCTAGCAACCTAATTATTTTTGTATTCACCTAATTGGACCCTGAGGATGCTAGGCATGTCTTTATTTTGGGGTAAAACATCCCAGAAAGATCTTATTCAAATTTCTGGAAAAAGTACTTTCACAAAGTACTTTTGCACATGCAACATTGTCGAATGAATTTGCAAAAGCTTTCGTAAAGTTCGACAGTACTTTTCCAGGCTGTGGGAAAATGACAGCAATTCTTTGGCACCCTGTTGCAAAAGAAAGGTTTGGTCCTTTGGGTTGAAATTTGGAGGAAACGCAGCCAACATCTCACAGATGTGCCTTTCAGTGAGAAAATATTACAGGGTGGCAAAGTTACGGCACTCCAAAACTGATGCTTTTCCCATAGGATAACATTATGGCGTTAGCCGCATTACAGGAATCCTTTGCCGCCCTGCTGCAAAATAATGGTTTGGTCTTTTGGTCTGAAGTTTGAAGGGAAGGAAGCCAACATCCCACAGATGTGCCTTTCAGTGGTTTGGTGAAAAAATATTACAGGGAGCCAAAGTTATGGCACTCTGAACTTCTCTTTTTTTCCCATAGGATAACATTATGATGTTCGCCACTCATTTCAGGGCCCGTATCTCAGAAACAGTGCGAGATACGGACTTTTCTTTGGAAAAATGCTTAGCCCCCAACAGGGAGTAAGTGCAAAACTAGTAAGAAAAGTCATAAATCATATGACTTTTAAATTTTTTTTCTACGTCGTACGGTTCCTGAGATATAAGCAATTTAGTATTCCAACTCTTCATTTTCTGCTCCAAGACCCATTATTATGCATGCATTCTTTGTACTCACTGTCTTTCTCTGTGCAACTTTTGGGGAAAACCAGCCTGTGCGCTTACATTACTGTTACCATTACCATTTCCGCTTGCGGTTCCGTACCCGTTTCTCTTACCGTTCACGTCTACGTCACCATGTGCGTTACCCTTTGCATTTTCATTTGTGCTTGCATTTGCATTATTTTTTCCATTTATGTCTACAGTACTGTTTCTCCTTCTGTTTCACTTTGTGTCACCATGCGCATTACCATTTGCGTTTTCGGGCACAATGTTACTATGTGACAAGACATCCCACCGCTGCATTACATTCACTATTTCTCATTATCATTCTCAAAAAGAAGGGAAATTAGATGCAAAAAACTCAGTTTAATGTATTAGTTAGGGTTGTTCCACAGTGACAAAAGTGAGGAAATTCAGTGTTAGGGTTGAAAGCCCCCCTAGGAACCCCCTCCCACATCCCCAACCAGCATCACGGGTGCTCATTGGGGTTGTCGGTCCTAACTCTCATCCCATTCTCCATACCTCTGCTTTCACACATCTGATGGGGTGAGAGTTAATGGCAACCCCAATGCGCACCCCGATGCCAGTTGGAGGTGTGGGCGGGGGGTCCTGGGGGGCTTTCAACCCTAACACCAAATTTCCTCACTTTTGTCACTGTGGAACAACCCTAACTAATGCATTAAATGGATTTTTTTGCCTCTAATATATATATAGGTGGGGATGCAAACACATCTGGAAGATAAAAGTTGTTATTTTCTCTGGAGACATTGCTACTGTGCAAATAACATGTTATTTACATAGTAGCCACAACCCATGCTTTTCACACAAACTGACTCCCTGTCAGCAGCGCCTCAAACAGTGGTGCTGTCACTTTAACAACAAAATTAAACTGCTCAGAGTGTCATCATTAATAAAGTAGAAAAGAAAGAAAATCTGTAAACAGATAATCCATTTACACAATATAGTGGCCCAGATATTCAAACTGTGCCAGGCTGTGGTGCAAGATTGGGTGCAGCTCAACTTGGCTGTGCAGGGGTGTGGACTGGACAATATTCAACGGAGCTGCGCCATGGCTCAGCAGCATTGAATATCGCACCCTGGCCACCTCCAGTGTGCATGGCACAGTGGCACTGCACCAGCACAAGTGGCCAGAGTGGAGCATGGGGATGTGCTAGTGCAAGTTCCATTGCGCCATGCACAGCAACCGTGATATTCAAAAGTTTACATGCAAATGGGGCCATAATGTATGCAAGGCACACATGGGGCCATTTGCATGTCATTATGGCCCCATTTGCATGCAGGTGCACCAATCTCCAATGACTTGCACCTGGTGCCCTGCCAGGTAGCAGCTGTCTGGGACCAACACCCCTGCAGCCCAATCGCGGGCATTTGTTTAAAAATAAGATCACTGCCAATATCCCTGGTGGTCCAGTGGACCGCTATCTGCCCAATCACGTAAAAATGAGATAAGTCCTATATCCCTGGTGGTAAAGTGGACCCTATCTGCCCAATCATGGGCATTTGTATAAATAAATAATCCCTATATCCCTGGTGGTCCAGTGGACCGCTATCTGCTTGATCACGTAAAAATGAGATAAGTCCAATATCTCTGGTGGTCCAGTGGACCGCTGTTTGCCTGATCGTGGGCATCTGTAAAAAAAAAAATAATTCCAATATCCCTGGTGGTCTAATGGTACCCCCCACCTGCCCACTGAGCCCCACCACCCCGCTCCCCTGGTCAGCCGGGCGGGCAGGCACTCACCCACCTGCCACCCTGCCACCTGCCTACTGACACCTCAGTAGGGCTGTATGTACATTGGTCCACAGTGCGAGCCAATGGGCAAGCAGCCTGTACCATACTACACATTCCAGATATGTGAATATGTGACCCGGGGGGGAGCAGGGCAGTGGGGCTCAGTGGGCGGGTGGGGGGTACCACTAGACCACCAGGGATATTGGAATTATTTTTTTTTACAGATGCCCACGATAGGGCAAAGAGTGGTCCACTGGACCACCAGGGATATTGGACTTATCTTGTTTTTAATCAATCGGGCAGATAGGGTCCACTGGATCACCAGGGATATAGGGATTATTTATTTATACAAATGCCCACAATTGGGCAGATAGGGTCCACTGGACCACCGGAGATATAGGGCTTATCTCATTTTTACGCGATCGGGCAGATAGCGGTCCACTGGACCACCAGGGATATTGGACGAGTTATTCTATTCTTTTACAAATCCCATGATTGGGCATGGGGGGTGCCACCAGGTGCAGCTGGAACTCGGGTGGCCACCCATAGGTGGCAGCTGCTGTGTTGTGCCCTGCAATGCGGCAGCTCACCTGTGGGTGGTCATCACTTGTTCCTTTTTTTTTGGTGTAACTTTGTGCTGGCACAGGTAGGGGCTGTGCATGCATGGCTCTGCACATCCCAGGCTGAATATCGGGCTGTGCAGGTTATGCATGGGCACGTCCCCCCTACCTGTGCCTGCATACATTACTGATGCGCATCGGGATATTTGCTGCGCACTTTTCCCTTTTGAATATCACGCCGGGGCGCATCAGTGGGTTGCACATGGTGCCACACTGTTGTGCCATGCTCAGCCATTTTGAATATCTGGGCCAGTATGTTTTTTACCTGCAAGAGACACCCACAAAAAAAAAGTAGGAACTCCCATGACATACTATACATCAATTACTCCATGAGGTATCTTCAAATATTAATGTTGTCTGGCTTGAATTGTTGTTTTTTCACACAGTACACTTGTGGCTACACCACTTGTGCAAGTGTGCAATAACAACAACATTCCAAAACCAGGTGACATACATATTTGAAGCTACCTCATGAGATAATCCCTATTTATACAACAGACATGAAAATAAATTTGCCAAGATAAACATGTTATCTTGGGCAACATGAGCAATGTAAATGAAGCTGGTTACTGAGCATGAGCAGAAATTTATCTCACTGATTGTGGCCATACAGAGCATTTTCAGAAATGTATTCTCACATGTGAAGATACATTTTGGAGCAGGCTTAGTGACCAGTTTCATTTATTTCCCTCAAGACAAGACCACTGGAAATGTTTTCTGACTCATTAAGCTGTTCCTGGTAATCTTTTCATAAAAAAAATAAAACGAGAGATATGTATTTTTTGATTGGATATACAGGATTTTTAGTTATGGACCTAATTAGCCCCCCTTGATGGTATATTTCCCCATATCTGTTTCTTAAGCAGAGTAGGGTGCCCCCCTCAAGTACCGCTTCTTTCTCCCCACCCCTCCCCTCCCAGTAAATCTCCCACCTTTCCCCTTTTTTACATACATATCATAAATATATTATATGAGCAGACTGGATTGCTCAGGGAATGAGGTTGGAATTAGGGTTGATAACCCCAAGGAAGACCCCACCACTGATTTGCCAAGACTCCAGAGACCCAGAACCCTAATGTTTTCTTTTGCTGCTTGGGACGTGGGGGTGGGGAATTAGGGTTGGAAACCCTAATGCAAAATTTCTGTACTTTTGGGCATTAAATTGAACCCTAACCAGTGCATTAATTAAGTTTTTTGCAAAGAATGTGTGTGTGTGTGTGTGTGTGTGTGTGTGTATCACCTGTATATTAGGACAGAGTAAGCCCTTGAATGTTAAACCTCTGTTTTTAAACCTTAATAGTGAGGCCATCATTTGACTGATTTGCCCGAAAATTGGCATGTGCAGAATAAGCAACAGGCTTTCTGGAGCCCATACATTTCATGGTGATCAGTTCAGCAAGGGAAAGCTCTAAAAGGCTGAAAATGCATAAATTCACCAAAATTAAGAGTTTTCTTTGCTTGTCAATAACTCAAAAACTGTGTGGATTTGAAATCTAAAACTGTCAGATTTAGCATAGTTTGGCCCAAGGAAGGCACTTTTCTATTTTTTATATTCATAACTTATGCCATCTATGAGATATTAGCAAAGATGTGTATGCGTTCCATTTTTTAACACAAGCTCAGTACCAAAAGTGAATGTTCTAAGTGTAACTGGATTTTTATAAAATCATTTTGTTGTTTGATCTGGCAAAATGATTTCATGCGATAAACAATATAGTGATCACATGACTTAGCCATAAAAAAGCTAAACAAAAAACCTCTTTGCACACTGAAAACATAAACTTTTGGAGAAGGAGTGGTCCATGATCGAGCCAAATTCTCACCCCATTCTCCTGTACTGTACCATCTCAGCTTGCTTATACATGGAATGGGGTGAGAGTTAAGCTCAAAGACCCCAAGGCACTCTCCGATGTCTGTTGGTGTGGAGGGTGAGATGGTAGGGTTGGTAACACTAACACCAAATTTCCAGACTTTTATCAGCTGTAATAAAATCCTAACTGATGCAGTAACTGTTTTTGCAATGAATATATATATATATAACATATATATATATAAATATATTAGAGGCAAAAACTCCATTTAATGTATCAGTTAGGGTTGTTCCACAGTGACAAAGCGAGGAATTTGGTGTTAAAGATTGAAAATCATGGACCCTCAGCCCACCCCCAACTAGCATCAGGGTGCTCGTTGGGAGTCGTTAACTACTCTTACCCCACCATATGTAAAGAAGCTGAGGAATAGGAGAGATGGGGTGAGAGTTAGGACCAATGACCCAACGCACCACCCTGATGCCAGTTGGGGTGGGCTGGAGGGTCCAAGGGGGTTTCAACCTAACACTGAATTTCATTGCTTTTGTCACTGTGGAACAATTCTAACTGATGCATTAAATGGAGTTTTTGCCTCTAATTTCCCTTCTTTTTGAGAATGATGATGAGAAATAGTGAATGTAATGCAGTGGCAGGGCCCCACGCTCCCGTCACGTGATGTCTTGTGACATAGTAACAGGAACAGCAATGCAAACACAAGGTGGAAATGCAAATGGTAACAGTAACGAAAACACAAGCACAAATGACAACGCAAAGGGTAACGCACGTGGTGGCATACATGGGAATGGTAATGCAAACGGGGACATAAAAGCAAATAGAAACAATAAGTGTAACAGTAACGGAAGCACATACCCTGTTTTTGCTGAACAGCTGCATAGAGAAACACAAAGAATGTATGCATTGTAATGGACATCAAAGCTTAAAACGAGCATTGGAAGTACTTAATTGCAAATATCTCAGCAACCGCATGACGTGGAAAAAAAATTTAAATTTCACAAAAATCATGATTTTCCTGGCTAGGTTTTTGTAGTTACATAGCCCATTGGGCCCATTGGGCTATGTAACTCACAACAAAAAAATCTGTATCTCGCATCATTTTCGAGATACGAGCCCCGAAAGGTGCGGCGTATGCCACCATGTTAGTCTATGGGAAAAAACACCAACTTTGAAGTACTGTAACTTTGCAGCCATGCAATATTTTTTCACCATGCCACCAAAAGGTACATCTGTAAGATGTTGGCTGCGTTCCTTCCAAATTTCAGCTCAAAAGACCAAACTGTTCTTTTGCAGCAGGGTGGCAAAGAACTGCTGTCATTTTGGCCATAGTCTGAAAAAGTAGTGTCGTGATTTGCGAAAGTTTTTGCAAAAATTTGCAAAAGTGTTGTGAGTGCAACACTACTTTGTAACACTACTTTTTCCAGAAATTTTAAAAACATATTTCTAGGGTGTTTCACCCCAAATTAAAGACATGGCTAGCATCCTCAGGGTCCGACTAGGTAAACACAAAAAGAATTGTGTTGCTAGAGGGTCCCAAATTTAAAAGGCAAGCATTTTTCTGATCATTTACTGAAAACAAAATGGCAGATTTGCGACACTACTAGGGCCATTTTCGACACTAAAAAATGCATTTGTTAAAGTGTCAAACTTTTTGTTAACTTTTCCCATTGACTTATAATGGGAACTTGTTTTTTGAATAACTTTTGAACCATTTAATATTTTTTCATGAAATCTTTGAAAGGCACATCGGGGACCCTGACCACACATTCTCTGAAGTTTTTGGACTGGTCACATAAACTGTGCGACCTGTAGATGTGAGCAAAGAATTCACCAGAAAGCGTAAATGCTTGTGCAGGTCATGCTTAATAACTCCACAGCCATATATTTGACCAGTACAAAAGCTGGCAGATCCCAAGATGTATGGTACTTGACCGTGCATTCCAAATTTCAGGAAAATCCATTGAACAGTGGCAAACTTATTAAGATGCAAAGTTTGACTCTTTAACCTTAAAAACGCTCTCAACCTAACTATGGTAACACTACCGTGCTACCATAATATATATATATATATATATACACACATGTATATATATATATATATATATATATATATATATATATTAGAGGCAAAAAAATCAGTTTAATGCATCAGTTAGGGTTGTTTCCTTTGGCATTATTCTTCATGTTTACTTTATCATTTGCATTTACTATTGCGGTACCGTGGCTCTGTGCATTATGGTTTACGTGTGCACTTGTGTTTGCTTTTCCGTTTCTGTTCCCTTTCATTTCCTTTCAAACTGAAATGGGAATGGAGGCATGTACGGAAACACAAACCATAAAGTGCATGGTCACAGAACCGCAATGGTTAACGCAAATGGTAACGGTAACAGCAACAATAACGCATAAAGGAAAGAGAAATGCAAATGCAAGTGAGTACAGAAATGCACACCATTAAATGCACGGTCATGGTACCCAATTGTAAATGCAAATGGTAACAGTAACAGCAAAAATAATGCCAAAGGAAACAGTAACTAAACAGAAACGCAAGCATGTATGGAAACGCAAACCGTAATGCACATGGACAGTACTGCACAGCGACAAAAGCAAGGAAATTCAGTGTTAGGGTTGAAAACCCTAACTCCGCATTCACCCCCCACCCCTCCAGTACCACACACACACACACACACACACACACACAGACACACACAGAGACATACACACACATGCAAGTGGGGGGAGGACCAAGGCAACATGACCAATCACAGACAACCAGCAGCGGGCATGCAGTCATGCTCTGATATACACACGGCCATCTGTGGCTGTCCATTCAGTATGCAGTACCTGGTTGGGGGGCATTGCTTGTCTGAGGCCATACAAATCCTAACTGTGCTAATCTGAGTGTCCTTGCAATCAATGATGTGTATCATTGATGTCCATACCCTCAGGTTTGATGTGGGTCTCCACTCAGGATGCAGTACCTGGTCTCAGGGTTTGGGGGGCCATTGCCTGGCTGAGGCCATGCAACTCATAACTGTGCTAACTGGAGTGTACCTGGAGTCAGGGAGATGTACTATTGATGTCAATGTCCTTTGTTTTCCTGGGGCTGTCCACTCAGGATGCAGTAAGTGCCCTCCGAGGTGCAGTGCCTGCCTGAGACTGTGCAACTCCTAAGTGTGCTAACTTCTGTACAGCTGCAATGAGGGAGTTGCACTGTTGATGTCCATTGGCTTATTTTTGCTGTGGCTCTCCAGTCAGTATGCAGTACCTGGTCTGGGGGGCAGGGCATTGCCTGGTGGAGGTCCTCCGATTCCTAAGTGTGCTAACTTGTGTGTACCTGCAGTCAGGGAGATATACCATAGATGTCCATGGGCTTAGTGTTGCTGTGGCTCTCCACTCAGTATGCAGTATCTGGTTTGGGGGTGGGGCATTGCCTGGCAGAGGTCCTCCAATTCCTAACTGTGTTAACTTGTGTGTACCTTCAGTGAGGAAGATATACCATACATGCCCTGGCATTACTGTTGCTGTGGCTCTCTACTCAGGGTGCAGTATGTGGTGTGCTGGGGCATGGGCATTGCTAGCTAAGGCCATGCAAGTCCTAAGTGTGGTAACTTGTGTGCACCTGCAATCAGGGATATCTACCGTTGGTGTACATGGCCCTAGTTTTGTTGTGGATCTCCAGTGAGCATGCAGTACCTGCTCTGGGGTGGTGGGGATGTCTTGTAGTACATTTAGACAGTTGTATTTTATTTCTGTCAGCTGCTGCTGGTTGTCTGTGATTGGTTGTGTTGCCTTGGTCCTCCCCTCGTGTGTGTGTGTGTGTGTGTGTGTGTGTGTGTGTGTGTGTGTGTGTGTCTGTGTGTGTCTGTGTGTGTGGTGCTGGGGGGTGGGGGGTGAATGCAGACTTAGGGTTTTCAACTCTAACACTGAATTTCCTCACTTTTGTCACTCTGGAACAACCCTAACTGATGCATTAGATGGAGTTTTTTGCCTCTAATTTCTCTTCTTTTTGAGAATGATGACAAGAAATAGTGAAAGTAATGCAGTGGCGGGAGCGCGAGACCCTTCGGGCTCCATGCTCTCACCACATAATGTGTTGTGACATAGTAAGAGGAACAGCAACACAGACAGAAGCACCAACAGTGGCACGCATGGTAACAGAAACGTAAATGGTAAAGAAAACGTTAATAGAAACGCAAGCGCAAAGTGACGCCAAAGTGAACAGTGACACAAATGGACATTGAAGTGCATACAAAAACACAACTGGTAATGCGGACAGTGATGGCAGCGGTATTTTAAATGGAAATGTTATGTGTCACAGCAAAAAGAACGTGAAAGGGAACAGAAACGGAAACGTGAATGCAAGCGTACATGTAAACGTAAACCGTAATGAGCAGAGCCATGGTACCACAATAGTAAATGCAAATGGTAAAGTTAACATGAAGAATAATGCCAAAGGAAACTGAAACAGAAACAGGAATGGAGGCGTGTACGGAAACGCAAACCGTAACATGCATGGTCACAGAACCACAATGGTTAACGCAAATGGTAACGGTAACAGCAACAATAACGCATAAAGGAAAGAGAAATGCAAATGCAAGTGAGTACAGAAATGCACACCATTAAGCGCATGGTCATGGTACCACAACTGTAAATGCAAATGGTAACAGTAACAGCAAAAATAACGCCAAAGGAAACAGAAACTAAACAGAAATGCAAGCATGTACGGAAACGCAAACCGTAATGCACGTGGACGGTACCTCAAATGCAAATGAAACTGGTAATGGTAACAGCAACAATAACGTAAAATGACACAGAAACGCAAATGCAAAACACAAGCGTGTTTAAAATGCAAATCAGAATGCATACGGTATGAGATGTAACGGTGTGCAGCAAATTGTGAATGAAATGCAACTGGAAAGCTAACTGGCACAGTAACGAAGGCACAGCCTTCTTTTCCCAAAAAAATGCATTGGAAAACACAGTGAAAACAAAGAATGTATACATAACAATGGGTTTCGGAGCAGAAAATGAGGACCTGGAATATTAAATTGCTTATATGTCAGGAACCGTACGACGTAGAAAAAAAAATTTAAATTTCATATGAATTATGTCTTTCCTGGCTAGTTTTGCACTTAGCCCCTGCTTTGGGGGGGCTAAGCATTTTTTCAATGAAAAGTCCGTATCTTGTACCGTTTGTGAGATACGGGTCCCGAAAGGTGCAACAGATGCCGTAATGTTATCCAGTGGGAAAAATCATTAAATTCAGAGTGCCGTCACTGTGCTGCCCTGTAATATTTTTTCACCAAACCACCAAAAGGCACATCAGTGGGATGTTGGCTTTCTTTCATCCAAATTTCAGCCCAAAAGACCAAACCATTATTTTGCAGCAGGGCGGCAAAGGATTCCTGTAATGTGGCGGACTCCGCCATGTTATCCTATGGGAAAAAGTGTCAACTTGGGAGTGACATAACTTTGCCACCCTGTAATATTTCTTCACCAAAATAGTGAAAGGCACATCTGTGAGATGTTGGCTATGTTCTCTCCAAATTTCAGCCCAAAAGACAAAACCATTATTTTGCAGCAGGGTGGCAAATAATTGCTGTCATTTTGCCATAGCCTGGAAAAGTAGTGTCATGATTTGCGAAAGCTTTCGCAAAAATTTGCGTCACTTTCATGAGTGCGACACTACTTTGCGACAGTACTTTTTCCTGAAATCTGTAAAACATATTTCTAGGGTGTTTAACCTCAAAATAAAGACATGTCTAGCATCCTCATGGTCCGACTAGGTAAACACAAAAATAATTGTGTTGCTAGAGGGTCCCAAATTTAAATCCCAAGCATTTTTCTGATCACCAACTGAAAACAAAATGGCAGATTTGCGAAAGTAAAAGGGCCATTTGTGAAAGTAAAAACTGCATTTGTGACACTTTCAAACTTTTTGTTAACTTTTCCCATTGACTTATAATGGGAACTTGTTTTTTGAATAACTTTTGAACTGTTTAATATTTTTTCATAACATCTTCAAAAGGCACTTCAGGGACCCTGGCTGCCCATTCCCTGAAGTTTTTGGACTGGTCGCGCAAACTATGAAACCTGTAGGTGCAAGCAAAGAATTCACCAGAAAGCATAAACGTGTGTGCACATGAGGAATGACCGCAGCTGGGGGAGCCATGTCAGCTGCAACCCGACATCTACATGAGCAGTATCTACTAATGTTAGACTCCAAATGGCTAAAACATAGATTAAAAAGGGAATATGCCGAAAAAACTGGGCATACGGAAGAAGCTGAGAGGTATAGGAAGAAAAAATTACTCACCTTAGTGATGTTGTTTCTTCTAATGGAGTCTTGCTATATTATGACAATTGCAGTTTGTCCCAGCCTTAGAACTGCTCCGAGGTGAAAGAGTTAACTTCCATGCCATGCATGGAACTTAGAGCGACTCGGTTAGAAAAACTCTGTCTGGATAATTTCAAACTGAAACTGTCAGATCTTCTGAGCAAAACTCACTAAGGTTCTGTGTGGAAGCTGTAACCTACACTAGCCAACTGGCTACTTGAGTATTAACACCTTTTCCTGGTCTCAACACCAAGACTCAAGTCAGGGGACCAGAAAATAAGATAAGATAAAATAAAACACAACACCCAAACACCCCAAAAAGAAGGGGTGGAAAACACAAGATGGGCATCAATAAGTACCAACACTGGACTGCCCACCCCATCTCTAAAGTAGAAGTTCTGAGAGGGGCAGGCTGGGGGGGAGGTCATAATATAGCAAGACTCCATTAGAAGAAACAACATTACTAAGGTGAGCAATTTTTTCTTCAAACAACATGAAGTCTTGCTTATATTATCATTACTGAAGACTACACAGCAGTACCTCCATGGAGGAGGGACAGAACCTACTTAGGAAATAGGCTCTGAAGCACAGCTGTGTCAAATCGAGCATCCCTCCTGGCCTGAATGTCCAAGGAGTATTGCTTAGTGAAAGTATGTACTGTTTTCCAAGTAGCTGCTTGACATATCTCTAAGATAGGGATGTCCCTGGCCACGGCTAGGGACACAGCTGTACCTCTGGTAGAGTGAGCTCTCAGGCCTGAAGGGAGAACCTTACCCAGTTTTTGATAGCAAAATTGGATACAAGAGACAATCCACCTGGCAATGGATCTCTTAGTGGCAGGTTTCCCTTTCCCAACCTCACCATAAGTGAGAAAGAGTTGGAGGGAGTCAAACCTGTGACCCTTGGTATGCTCTATGTAGTAACTAAGGACCCTCTTAACATCTAAGCTGTGCAGCCTCCTCTCACCAGAGGAGGAATGGTCAGTGAAGAACACTGGAAGAGAAATAGATTGATTAAGGTGGAAGTCTGAAACCACCTTAGGCAAAAACTTCCTGTTAGTCCTAAGGACTACCTTATCCCTGTGAAAGGAAATAAAGTCAGTCTCCACTGACAAAGCTTGCAACTCACTTATGCGCCTGGCAGAAGTGATGGCTACTAGAAACACAGTTTTCCAAGTCAAGTACTTAAGCTCTGCCGAAGACAGAGGTTCAAAGGGGGGTTGCATCAGCTGAGCAATGCAAATGTTAAGATCCCAGGCAGTTAGCAAATCCCAAGATATATGGTTCTTGATCATGCATTCCAAATTTCAGGCAAATCCATTGAACGGTGGCAAAGTTATTAAGGTGCAAAGTCTGACCCTTTAACCTTAAAAGGGCTCCTCAACCCTAACTATGGTAGCACTACCATTTATATATATATATATATATATATATATATATATATATATAGATATATATATATATAGATATATATATATATATATATATATATGGGATACATCATGGGCATGAGTGGAATATGGAAAATATTTTCACTCCTGCAGAGTGAGCCTGGATATTTCACGAGTGCTGAAGGCACAAGTGGAATATACAGTGCTCACGAGGCAGGAGTAAAAATATTTTTCATATTCCATGATATGCACATCATGTGTTCTATTTATACAATGGGGCACTGTTGCAATATGTACAATTTGCACGGGATTAGTGGGGGTTTAGTGCGGCTTTGCGCAATTATGCGATTGCGTGGCTTTTTGTGGGTTTAGCATGGGATTCAGGGGTGCAATAAATGGTATTTATTTTAACTCTGCTGACGTCATCAGGATTTATTTCACTGCAGTGAAAATAACATGGTTTATTTCACTGGAATATGTCTCCCTGATTGTATAAATATATATATATATATATATATATATATATATATATATATATACTGTATATATTATAGTGGTGCAGTAGCACCACTATAGTTAGGAGTTAAGTAGGCAGTTTAATGTTAAACCTCAAATGTTGCACTTTAATAACTTTGCAACCATTCAATAGATGTGCACACAATTTGGTATGCGCTGTCTCGAGGGGTAGGTTTGTTGATGTACTAAGTTTTGTTTAAATCAGATTTGTGAATTTTGTGCTGCACATAGTGAAAAAACTGTAAAAGTTGCTTGTTTTGGCTGCTTTTCCTCATCCCACCATAACCACACCATTTGGAATTTTGGTCTGCAGTTTTCAGGGTTCAAGAAGCATGCTCAAAGAACAAGTCAGCATTGGTTTGGTGAAACAGTATTAATCCATTCCAAAGTTATTCAATTTTAAAATTTTGGGTTCTGAGCATGCTCAGTGCAGTCTTTTGGGGAACATTGTTTAACCAGGAGTAGCACACTAAACCAAAGCTTGTTTCCAGATGTGACCTGGGAGCACAAGGAAGTTAAATGACTTGGTCAGGATCACACAGTATGCACCTAGGTGGCTGTGGGATTCAAACACAGGTCTCCAGATCTGCAGCTCAGAGCCTTAATCCACTGCGCTATACTGCCTTTGGATAGCTGCATGGTGCAAAAAGGGATTTAGGGCTCACAAAAAGGGATTTTGACAAACTGTAAAAAGGGATTAATTAAATCCCTCTTGGTGAGAAAAAAATCCCTTTTTTGCAAGCCATCTTGTTTTAATTTTTCCAGCCCAAACAAAACATTGTAACTTTACCCAGGGATGTCTTCTGCAGACATCCAAGCATGGATTTTGTTCACGTGGATGTCCTTTATAGTTCTCTGCCTTTGGTTTACTTTACTGTGGCCCCAGAATGTTTATTTTTGATTTTTAAAATCCCTATTCAAGACTTACCTCCAATCTCAAAAAGGGATTTTGATACCTCGCAAAAAGGGATTTGTGACAGGTCACACAAAGGGATTGGGCTGTCTGACCAGATGGCTTTTTGGGTAATCCCTTTTCACAATGCAAAAAGAGATTTTTGACATCTTCCGAAAAGGGATTTGGCTCATGATAAGGGATTTTGACACCTCACGAAAAGGAATTAATTTGTCAAATCCCTTTTCAGGAGCTTCCAAAGTCCCTCTTTGTGAGCTGAATCTCATTTCATGAGCTGCCAAAATCCCTTTTTGCATCATGAAAAGAGATTTCTGGCAAGGTTATCTGGTCCCACAATCGCAAAAAGGGATTTTGACACCTCACGAAAAGGGATTTGGCTCGCAAAAAGTGATTTTGACATCTCACGAAAGAGATTCATTTTCAGATCCCTTTTTGTGAGGTGTCAAAATCCCTTTCCACATCACAAAAAGGGCTTACCTGCACGGCCATCTGGTCTGACAACTCAAATCCCTATTTGTGAGGTGTCAAAATCTCTTTTTGCGAGCTAAATCCCTTTTCCAGAGCTGTCAAAATCCCTTTTTGCATTACAAAAAGGGATTAACCTCAGGGCTATCTGGTCTGACAACCAAATCTCTTTTCATGACCTGTAAAAATCCCTTTTCATGAGGTGTCAAGATTGAAGTGAGTCTTGAATAGGAATTTTAGAAATCAAAAATAAACATTCTGGGGCTATAGTAAAGCAAACCAAAGGCAGAGAACTGTAAAGGGATTTCTGGCAGGGACATCTGGTCCCACAGTTGTGAAAAGGGATTCTGACAACTCGTGAAAAGGATTCAGCTCACAAAAATGGATTTTGATAGCTAACGAAAAGGGATTTCTAAAGTTTACTGTTTCTTTGCCACTTCACTGCAAAGAAATGGTTTGGAATTTTGGGATAAAATTTTCAGGGTAGAAAGTGCTTGCCCCACAGATGTTACTGTTGCTGGTTTGGTGATAAAATTAACATCACTTTCAGAGTTATAATATTTTGAAGTTTGGACATTTCTCATAGGATAACACTGTGGCAAAGGCAGCACCTTTCGATGCCTATATCTCAAAAATGGCTTGAGATACAGATTTTTTGCTAAGCACAGCTTATTTATACCAAGCATGCATGCAGGTTGCCAGGAGATGATTACAACTGTGGTGGAATTTTTTCCAAGGTTGCTGTGGTTACTGAGATATTGTGCCATTTGCATCACAAGGGTTACTTGGAATATTTCTAGGTCTGCGCTGTGTGTCTGCACTTATGAGTAGGTGAGAGTGCAGAGCCATGTATAGATATCATTTTTCAGTAATGGGAGTGCAGGGCCCTCCATTATGCAGTACAGGCCCTGCGCTACCACAGGGAGATGACAGTTCATTACAATGTCTCCACAGTTATGGATAGATGGGATAAATGGATACCACTATGGAGTGATGGAAGCATGATGGGAGATGCAATCACAACACGCTATAGACTGATGAGAGTGCAGTACCCAGAGGGACCTGTGCTCACACAAACAAATAAGGGTGAGATTACACTTTCTCAAAAAGTAAGAACATTCATTGCAAAAAACCTCATTAATGCATCAGTTAGGGCTGAAGCAACAAAAGCAGGGAAATGATGCATTAGGTTTCGAACCATAACACTCCACCACCACTACCACCCCACCTGGTCCCCACCCTCCACACAACAGGTATTGGAGTGCATCTTGGGGTCATTGGTCCTAACTTTCACCCCATTATCCTATACTGTACTATCTCAGCTTCCTTACACATGGAATTGGGTGAGAGTTAGGATCAATCACCCCAAGGCACACCTCAATGCCTGTTGGTGTGTGGAGGATGGGGGCAGGTTGGGGTGGTAGGGGTGTGAGAGTGTTAGGTTTTGAAACCCTAATGCTTCATTTCCCTACTTTTGTTGCTTCAACCCTAATTGGTATTAACAAAGTTTTTTCTAATGAATACATATATATATATATATATATATATATATATATATATATATATATGCAATGGGTGTGGAGATAAACAGAGTGTGATGAATCCAGTTATCTGAGTAACTGTGCATAAATGTATTTATACACACAGTTACTCATTTATACACACAGTTACTATGTCACAATTGTCTCCAGAATTCATTTAGAATGTTCGGCCTCAGAAGCAGTACTAACCATATTCAAATGGAAATAACTTTAATGTGAAAAAAGATAGCATGGTATTGTGAGCATGAAAGTTGTTCAGCAAAAATTATCTACAAAATGAGTGGTGTTTCATTTATAGATATCTTATAGATATTTTATAATTAGCAAAAACAGCAGAACATTTAATTTTTTGTTCACTTCTTTGACAAACAAATGTAAATAATTTTAAAACAAAAAATTATAGCAAGGTGCTGTGAGCATGAAAGCTGTTCAGCACAAAAATATCTACAATCTGAATGGTGTTTCATTTATAGATACCTTTTAGTTTTTTTTATAATGAGCAAAAAAAACACAGCAGAAAATTCAATTTTGTTTTTCACTTTTTCAACAAACAAATGCAAATTACTTTCAAACCAAAAAGGTAGCATGATACTATGAGCATGAAATTAGTTCAACACAAAATTTTCTACACTAGTGGTGTTTCATTTAATAGCAGCCACTATGATAGGCATACCTACACTAGGAAAGTTAATAAAAAGTCCCAGAAATTATCATTATAAAAAAGATAAACACAGTCAAAAGCAAATGTCTCTGCTCTAAAAGAAAGCATCCCTATTGCATAAATGAAATATACAATGGTGAACTGTCAGATAAATGATTTATCTACACTTGTGCTGTTTGACCTCAGACACTTCACTTGTGGCTTACACCACTCATGAGGTTACCGAGGTCAAACAGCACTTGTGTAGATAAATCATTTATCTCACAGCTCACCATTGAGTGTGCATATATATATATATATATTTTTTATTGCAAAAAACTTTGTTTAATGTATCAGTTAGGGTTAAAGTGACAAAAGTGGGAAAATGAGACATTAGGGTTGAGCCACTAACCCCCCCACCCCATCCTCCACAGACTGACAGATGCCGGGATGTGCCATGGGGTTGTGAGGCCCAGCTCTCACCCCATTCCATGTGTAAACAGATTGACATGCTACAGTAAAGGAGTATGTGGTGAGAGCTAGGCCTCACAACCCCATTGCACACCCTGGCATCTGTCAGTCTGTGGAGGATGATGGTGGTGAGGTGGTGATGGGGTTAGAGGCTCAACCCTAACATCTCATTTCCCCACTTTTGTCACTTTAACTCTAACTGATGCATTAAACAAAGTTTTTGTGCAATGAATTTCCTTACTTTTTGAAAAAGTTTAATATAAGTAGTAAACTGCATGTGTTGGTGGGAGCATAACAATATGCATCTGTGGGAGCATGGGCCCTCTGGACCCTGTGCTCCCACTTACACATAGTTACAGAGCCATACAGCAGCCCTATAGGGCAAGGAACCCTTGTAACACTAATTTGACAATATCTCAGGAATAGTAGCAGCTGGGAAAAAACGTGAACATCGCTGTTATCATGACAGCAAGATGTCCATGCAAGAAAAGTCAGCCAAATCTGTATCTCACATCATTTGTGAATTATGGGTGCAGAAAAGTGCTGGAAAGGGACCCTTGGACCCCTTGTAACACTAATTTGGCTATATCTCAGTAACCATACAACACAGGAAAAATATTTCACTGTAGTTGTAATCTATGATTTTCAAATCTATTTCTGTGGTTAGATCACCTGGGGGAATCTAAGCCGTAAGTAGCAAAAATTCCATATCTCTCTTTGTTTCTGAGATACAGGTGCCAAAAGTCGATATGGGCACCACAATGTTAACCTATGGGAAAAATTGCAGCTTCGTGATGGCATATCTATGGAACCGCTTAACTTTACAACACCTAACTAGCATAATTCACATCTCTATGGCATCCCCTTAATACGCTGAAAATTGCAAATTAAAAGACCAAATCGTTAATTGACAATGCAGTGGGAAGGTTTTTTAAAGGTTTAAAAATTCCTAGTTTGTGAGGTAGCAAAACCCCCGAATGTCAGATCAATCCTCATTCACGAGCCGTCAAAATCATCATCTACAAGAAATCCTTGACTATCAGATTTCAGTCATCTGGTCCCTAAGTGACGGTCAAGGATTTTGTTACCTCGCGAACGAGGATCGGGTGGCGGACTATGATTTTGACAGCTCATGGACTGCAATTTTGTCAACTCATGAAAGAGGATTCAAGAAACCAATCCCCTTTCATCAGCTGACAAAATCTCGGTCTGTGAGCCAATCCTCTTTCGCGAGGTAGCAAATCCTTTACTGTCAACTCAATCCTTGTCCATGAGAACAACCATCTGGTCACAGAGTGAAGATCAAGGATTTTGCTACCTCACGAAAGAGGATTGGCTCACAGACTAGGAGTTTGATAGCTTGTGGACTGCAATTTTGTCAATTCACAAAAGAGGATTTAAGAAACCAATCCCCTTTGCAAGCTGACAAAATCCTAGTCTGTGAGCCAATCCTCTTTCGCGAGGTAGCAAAATCCTTGACTGTCAACTCAATCCTTTGTTCACAAGAATGGCCATCTGGTCACAAAGTAATGGCCAAGGAATTTGCAGCCTCGCAAAAGAGGATTGGCTGGCGGAGTGGAATTTTGCCAGCTCATGAAAGAGGATTGTAAGTGAGTCGCAGACAAAGAATTTTTTAATTTGAAATGGCTGTTTTTTGGCCAAAATTTAGCAAACCAAAGGTATGGATTTGTGGAGGGCATCACCCTGAACAAAACCCATACCATGTTACAGCAAAAAGTCACCAATGTAAGAAGCTACAACATTTTGTCTGGGGGAAAAAAATGAAAACAAGATGGTGGCTCGCGGACAAGTAATTTTTCTGATGGATAAGGATTTTTTTAAATCCTCATTTGTGAGCTGACAAAATCCTTGACCATGAGGCCAATTCTCTTTTGCAAAATATACATATGAATCTTGGAGTGAACTGAGCATGCTCAGAACCCAAAGATTACAAATTAAATAACTTTGGAATGGGTTAATATTTTTTAACCAAGCTGATGCTAGATTCTTCTTTGACTCAAACTCTTTCTATTTTCCAAATTTCAGACCAAAAGACCACATGGTGTGGTTGCAGCACCATGGGCATAAAACATGTCAAAAGTGGTGAAAAATGCATTTTTCAGTGCTTTGCTGTACATAAACTGTAGGTCTGACCAAAATACAACTTGGTAAATGAAGAGATCTTCCATATGAGACTGTGCATTCTAAATTTCATAAAAATTCTTTGAACGGTTGCAAAGCTATTAATGCATAGAAATTGGGGTTTAACCTTAAAGTGCTTACTCAGCCCTAACTATAGGGGTATGACTGTGCCCCATAATATATATTTGTATATTATGGTAGCACAGTAGTGCTACCATAGTTAGGGTTGAGTAGCCCTTTTAAGATTAAAGGGTCAAACTTTGCACCTTAATAACTTTGCCACCGTTCAATGGATTTGCCTGACATTTGGAATGCATGATCAAAAACTATACATCTTGGGATCTGCCAACTTTCATAGTGGTTGAATATATGGCTGCGGAGTTCTTAAGCGTGATCTGCGTGCACGTTTATGCTTTCTGGTGAATTCTTTGCTCGCACCTACAGGTCGCATGGTTTGCACAACTGGTCTGAAAGCTTCAGGGAACATGCAGCCAGGGTTCCCAATGTGCCTTTTGAAGATTTCATGAAAAAATATTGTACGGTTCAAAAGTTATTCAAAAACAAGTTCCCATTATAAGTCAATGGGAAAAGTTAACAAAAAGTTTGACACTCTCGCAAATGCACTTTTTAGTGTCACAAACAGCTCTAGTAGTGTCCCAAATCCATCATTTTGTTTTCAGTTAGCAATCAGAAAAATGTTTGCCATTTAAATTTGGGACCCCTAGCAACACAATTCTTTTTGTGTTCACCTAATTGGACCATGAGGATGCTAGCCATGTCTTTATTTTGGGGTGAAACACCCTAGAAATATGTTTTTCAAATTTCTGAAAAAAGTAGTCTTGCAAAGTGGTGTCGCACGCACGACACTTTCGCAAATGCTTGTGAAAGCTTTCGCAAATCTTGACACTACTTTTTCAGAGTATGGCTAAAATTACAGTAATTCTTTGCCATCCTGCTGCAAAAGAACGGTTTGGTCTTTTGAGCATAAAATTTGAGGGAACGCAGCTAACATCTTACATATGTGCCTTTAGTGGTTTGGTGAAAAAATATTGCACTGCTGCAAAGTTACAGTACTCCAAAGCTGGATTTTTTTCCCATAGACTAACATGGTGTCGTTCACCCCACCTTTCAGGGCTCGTATCTTGAAAATGATGCGAGATACAGATTTTTTGCTATGAGTTACATAGCAACAAAAATCTAGCCAGGAAAATCATGATTTTTGTGAAATTTTAATTTTTTTCTACTTTGTGCGGTTCCTGAGATATTAGCAATTTAGTACTTATAATGCTCGTTTTAAGCTACTATGGTCATTATACTGCATACAGTCTTTGTACAGACTGTGTTTGTCTGTGAACCTGTTTGGCAAAAACAAGGTGTGCAGTACTGCCACTGTAACAGTTACTGTTTCTAGTTGCACTTATGTCTTCTTTTGTGTCATTGCTACCGTGTATGCCGCTGTGTGCATAACCATTTTAGTTGATATTTGCGTTTGTGTTTTCATTACTGTTACCATTGTTACAATGTCACAAGCCATCATGTGGTGGAAGCATGGGGCCCGAAGGGCCCCACACTCCCCACCACTGCATTCCAGTTACTATTTATTGTCCCATTTGCGTTGTCATTTGCGCTTGTGTTTTCATTACTGTTACCATTGTTACAATGTCAGAAGCCATCACGTGGTGGTAAGGCCCTGTGCTCCTGCCACTGCATTCCAGTTACTATTTATTGTCCCATTTGCACTGTTATTTGTGCTTGTGTTTTCATTACTGTTACAATTGTTACAATATCACAAGCCATCATGTGGTGGGAGCATGGGCCTGAAGGACCCCATGCTTCCACCACTACATTTTCATTCACTGTTTAGCATTACCCTTTGTGTTGACATTTGTGTTTCTGTTAGTGTTGCCATTGCTGCCATGTAACAAGACATCATGTGGCAGGAGTGTACTATAAATGCCATACTATAATGGTGCATGATAATCCTGTCACCTGATTCATCAAAACAAGTCACATGAGTGTGGGTTAATGCTGCATTACCCACAACTGAGGAATTTCATTAATAAAAATATAGTATCACACATTTTGACATTTGTTTTATAAATGATTCCATTGCATTATTACGATAAGGTACTCCAGGGTGTGTGTAGTTAAGCGACTTGGGTGTGTGTTGTGATACACAAGACAAAGCATGGATAGATCCTTAATAACCCATACCCTGTTGTGCTGTTCTGCTTAAGTATATTTGCATGCACATATACAGCAACTGCAATATAATAACTTTCTAACTTGATGGTTAAGTAAAGACTCGAGACAGGTGTTAACTTTGAAAAAAAAATATTGCCACTTTTAAAGATTGAGAAAAGACAAAATTAAGAGTATTATGATTGCACACTATCAGTCTCACAATACAATCGAGATGTGTGTTACCATTGCTTGTAAAAAATGTTACACTGTATCACAGATACTTCATATGTGATGTGTTATGGGGTGACTAACTGCTTAAATACAAGTACAGCAGCACCCTGCTAACATTGATTACACACATTTGAAAGTGATTATTTTGTTGTAGCTGTGTGACTGATAATGTGTATGTTCCTGGGGTGGGCAAAAAAACAGATGCTAACTGTTATAGCAATAGCTACAGAAAGATTAAATGTACTCAGCCACATTAGATAAATGGCATGCACAGTTTAATATGCTAAGATATATCACTGAGTAAGTGCATTTGGAAAATTCCCACCCGACCCCTCAATAGAGGCAATCAAAAACATTGTCAGGAACAGATATAAACTCAGTTGGTATCAGCAAAAGTGTCTGATTCACAATTCCAAGCATTATCGATGTATATACCATTTACTTGTCTGAGAAGTATATGGAATCATATATTATTACGGTACAATGCTTATTTCTTAAAATGATAACATTTGTTACTATGTCAGTTAAAACCAATTACTGCAACTTCTGTGTGTAGCATGGCATAATTCCTGTTACACATATGGTTAGATGACATTCTTTCCTGTTTTTTTTTTTACTATGACTAAATCAGATAAACCTTAGTTGAGTATTATGGTAGAGATAGTGGATGAAAATATAAAGAACGAGAATAAGGGGAAACAAATTAAGGTGGGGAAAAATGTTAATAGAGAAAACAAAAAGTTTATACAGAATCTTGGGGTTAAAAACATGGGTAAGATACATAATGTAAAAGTAAAAAGAACAAAGAAAGAGTCGATAAACAAAAATAAAAAAGAAAAGGTGGATAAGGTTCTAAGTACTAACAAGGAGCTAAATGGGAATATCACAATGGATTTGACAGATAATCTAGAAATTAGGAGTTTGACAGAAGAGGTTGTAAATGACATAAATGAAAACATTGAAGTAGAGCAACATTTAAAAGAATTTTTGAAAAGGACATTGGAAACAGACTACATGTTACCTATCTATAAAGTTTCAATCATGCCAGATGAAATGGAAAGTAAATTAGACACCCATTTTAAAAAACTTATAGAGGTAATTTTACAGGGGAATGGAAAATATGAGGGTGTAACAAATAAGGTTAGTGTTATCAGACCTTTACCTGATACAGAAATGGTTTTTCTTGTTTCAGATCAATATTTTGTACTTAAAGTTATAAAAAATCAGAAGAAAAGAATGAAAGATCTAGGACTGGGGAATATGGGTGTGAGCAGGACAGTAGTTTGGTGGGTAGGTAACTGGCTGGGCGGCAGGACACAGAGGGTGGTGATAAATGGCTGTCACTCCACAGAGGGAAGAGTGACCAGTGGGGTACCACAGAGATCAGTGCTGGGACTGGTCCTGTTCAACATCTTCATCAGTGACATTGCGCAGGACCTAGAAGGCAAAATTTCACTGTTCGCTAATGACACAAAGCTCTGTAACAGAGTAGACACACCAGAGGGTGTAGACAGAATGAGAAGGGACCTGCAGAAACTTGAAGAAATGTCAGGGGTTTGGCAGTTGAAATTCAATGCAAAGAAGTGCAAGATAATGCATATGGGGAACAAAAACCCTGGCACAATATATCAGTTGGGGGGTGAGGATATAGCATGCACCAAGCAGGAAAGGGATCTTGGGGTTATCATCTCTGATGACCTCAAGGTAGGGAAACAGTGTGACAAGGCAGCAGGTAAAGCAAATAGGATGCTGGGATGTATGGGCAGGGGCATCACCAGCAGGAAAAGGGAGGTCATAATTCCACTATACAAGACACTAGTGAGGCCCCACCTGGAGTACAGTGTACAGTTCTGAAGACCTTACCTACGTAAGGACATAGACATTGTAGAGAAGGTTCAGAGGAGGGCAACAAAGATGGTACATGGATTGCATCACAAGTCCTATGAGGACAGGTTGAAGGAACTGAATATGTACTCCCTGGAGGAGAGGAGGGAGAGAAGGGATATGATAGAAACATACAAGTATCTTACAGGGAGGAACAGGGTGCAGGAATACACTATATTTAAGTGAAAAAGATGTTCCAGGACTAGAGGGCATGGGATGAAGTTGGGGGAGGATGATCTAGAGGAAACGTGAGGAAGAATTTCTTCACAGAATGGGTGGTGGACAAGTGGAACACCCTGCCAGAGGAAGTGGTGGGGGCTGAAACAATCACTTGATTTAAGAATGCATAGGATAGACATAAAGGAATTCTGGAGGTCAGGGGTAAGGGGCAACAGACTTCTAGGAAAACATAAACTGAACTTACAAGCTCAAATGGGCAGACTGGGTTGGCCATAGGCCCTTATCTGCCAACACTGTTTATGTATCTATGTATCTATGTATCTATGATTTGAATTAGATAGCGTGGTGACTATGAGGTTTATGTTTCCTGAGTTCTTTTTAGAGAATAAAGAATTGTTGAAAAAGGAATTTCCAATCTCAATTTATGGGACTGATAATTTCTTAAATGAATCTCCTTGCAATTTACAATTTGAGGTTATAGATTATTTACAAAATCTGTTAAAAGATAACAAATTATATGGAAAAATTGTTAAAGTTAAATGATGGGAGAATCAAGGGCAAATAACCATTTGGTTTAAGACCGAGCAAGACTGCCAATCTTTCCTTTCTAACTCAGGAAGGTTGGATAGGATAGATATAAATATGAAAGGTGAAAATGAGAATATGTGGGACAATAAAGAGAGAAAGGATAATCTACAATGGGTAAATTTAATCAAAATGGCTAATAGGTTCCAGATTTTACAAGATATACTGTAGATGATGACTGACAGATGAAAAGGGATGATTTAGAAAGCAATAGAAACACAGATTCTAATATTTTATCTTGGAATGTCACTGGATTGGGGAAAGACTGGTAGATCCCTCATTTATAAATTACTTAAAGCAGTTTGATATTATCTGTTTGCAAGAAACATGGACAAATAAGGAAATACATATTGATGGATATAAGATGTTCAATAAAGGGGCAACTAGAACAAGCAAATATGGTAGATTATCGGGTGGTCTTTTAACTTGGGGAAAGATTGCAAAACAAATAAAGTATGAAGAATATGTAGTAAATTCTAATCATATATTAGCAATTACCCTGATTGTAAGAAATAAAAGAACCCTTATCCTCAATGTGTATTTCCCTCCAGTGGGATCCAAATATGAAGATAATAATGTTGTTGAAAAACTTGGTTCTGTAATAGAAAAATGGAAAATTAAGTGAGACTGACGCAAGAATAATTATTCTGGGGGATTTTAATGCCAGGGTGGGACACAGCCTGGAGCCCACTAGCAAAATTCGAGAGGCTTGTGCAGCCCTGGGCTCACAGAAACTAAAAATGAGCAGGGTGACAAAGGACAAGAAGAGTTGTAAAAGAGGAAAACAAGTTGTATAAGGCCTGGAAGATAATAATTTGCTTTTGATCAATGGACGGTCTAATGGAGACCCTCTCAGGGAATTTACTTATTTGGGGGTGAGAGGTGTTTCTATAATTGATCTTTGTTGGATAACTTTAACCTTAGTGAAATATTATGTGGATCTTTCTTAGGTAAATGCTCAGAGAGTGAGCATGTTCCATTAGAGAGTTAAAATCAAAATGAATCAAGGGGAAAAAGATAGAAATAATCAAAAAAAATATTCATAGCGTTAAAAAAGGAATAAAATGGGATTTGATAGAAAATTATAAATCAATATTATTATTAAAAAATAATGGGATAAGGGAGGATATTATAGTAAATTTGCAGTATGCACCTGATGATCAATTTTTAGGTTTATATATAATGATTATGACAAAGATTTCTAAGATCATAATTAAAGCCACAACATTTAAGGAAAAAACTGGCAGTAAATGGTATGATGGGGAGTGCAAGGTTCAAA
This sequence comes from Neoceratodus forsteri, assembly GCA_016271365.2. Lineage (NCBI taxonomy): Eukaryota > Metazoa > Chordata > Ceratodontiformes > Ceratodontidae > Neoceratodus > Neoceratodus forsteri. The sequence continues at coordinate 1,256,359,813 of CM028131.1, forward strand.
AGGAAGGTAAATCAATGTGTAAGGTATACTGTTAAAAACCCGACCAAAATTAATAAATTTACCTTAAATAGATTAAGAATAGAATGTAAAAATCTTATAGAAGAAAAGAAACAGTCTTTAGAAAAAGATTATGGGAACAATTCAAGAAGGCTGTGTGGGCAAAAGATAACAGAAAATATTGGCAAATGGAAACTTATGGTTGGGACAATAGAGAATCATTTAGAGCCTTCTTTGTGGTATAGCCATTATAAAAACCTTTTTTATAACATGGATGTCCAGGATGAGTTAATACATAAGGGAAACTGGAGATCACTGGAAGTTAGTATATCGAAAGAGGAAATTCTTTTGGCTATTGATACAGCCAAAAGACATAAAGCTCCAGGACCAGATGGAATTCCTGTTGACATTATAAAAGATGACCCAGAACTTTGGATCCCAATTCTTAAAAGATTGTTCAATCTTATAATTGAAACAGGAAGAATCCCATTAACATGGAGAGAAAATATCATTATACCAATTTATAAAAAGGGTGATAAATCCAATCCCAATAATTATAGACCCATACGTCTCTTAGATACAACGCAAAAGTTACTTACTAAGATAATTAATACCAGAATAATGACATGGCTGATTAAGAAAGAAATCCTGAATGAAGGATAAGAAGGTTTTCAACCAGATCACTCTACATTAGATCAATGTTTTATATTATCACATCTGATTCACAAATATATTTATATTAAGAAACAAACATACAAACATTTTTTTGTGTATTCATTGACCTTAAATCAGCATTTGATAGAGTCAATAGAGAAAAATTATGGGAAACACTGAGGAAATATAAGTTAGATGAGTCAATTATCTGTTTGCTTAAACTGCTATACAGTAATAATTATACTATGGTGAGATATAATAAGATGGGTGATACTATCCCCAAATTTCCATCTAATACTGGCCTGAGACAAGGTTGCATTTTGTCACCTGTGCTCTTTAATATATTCTTAAATGAAGTATTGGAGGGTTTGGATGACCCAGGGCTGCACATGCCTTAGTTGGGCTCCAGGCAGTGTCCCTACCTGGCATATGCTGATGTCGTTTTAATGGCAACTAGTTTTTTGGGTATTAAAAGAAGTTTGAAGAAATGTTATGAAAAATCTGTTGAAGCTGACCTAACAATTAACTATGATAAAACAAAATTTATGATATTTAACAGAAATCATTTGAAATTGAATAATATACCAGATTTGTACTGTATGAATAATAAGATTGAATATGTAGAAAAATTGTATTTGGGTTTAGTATTTAAATATAATCTTGGGTGGCAAGAACATATATCTACTTTGACTGAGAAAATTAAACATTTAACCCTGACAATAGAGACTTTTTCTTATAAATATGGAGGTCAGTCTATTAAGGGCTCGTTAAGGGTCTTTAATGCAAAAACAAAGACACAAATTCTCTATGGGTCTGAAATATGGGGACAATGTGATAGTGATAAACTTGAATCCTGTATGAATAAATTTATACAAATCTATTAGGGTTACCAAATAGTGCAGCATCTGTACTAGTTAGACTTGAAATTGGACAGTTTCCAATAAGAAAATAAATAAAACAAAGAACATGTATATACTGCTTAAAAATACATTGTATCCTTACTGTATACTAGCTACCTACTATTCGAGTATTGTATGTAAACTGTTTGTTATTGCTGTCATTGTCACTGTTTGACATGGAACCTTTGTAAAAGAGCTCTGAGCTCAAAGGTATGATCCGAATCCCTAAATAAATGAATAAAAAAATACATAAGATGCCAAGTCAGAGATTACCTAGGACATGCATGGAGGAGCTATTATATTATAATCAATTAGGATATAACTGTCCTGGTTTGTATGCATTGCAGAAATTACTTAAACCATATGGGCTCCTTCAGAGCATAGTTGATAGCTTGATAAAACCAGATATAGAAATTAAGCATGTAGTTAAAACCAGAATTATGGATATTTATGCTCAGAGAGAAATGGCTTTAATCAAGAATCATAAAGTAAGTGCTTGGCTCTCAATTAATAACATGAGAGTATATGGGATAAAGAAATATCTATATATAATAGAAAACCCTGTTTTAAGAAAGAAATTTACTAGACTTAGATTCGGATATATAGACAGTCAGACCCTAAAAAGATTATATGGAAAATCAGACTCAGATATGTGTGCTTGCCACAAAAGTAAAGATGATATCGCTCATCTACTTTTATTCTGCCCATTATATAATACGGAAAGGTCAAAAATGTTGGAGTATGTTCTTGCCACCCTGGAAATGGATCCATTTTATAAAATGAATTATTTATTGAATTCGGAAGAAAGGGTTATTGTGGAAAAAGTGGCAAGGTTTGCTAAACTGTTGGAAAACAGAAAAAGACATATTCATAAGAATGAAAAATCAGACCTGAGTGTAATTTAGGATGAAGTATGTGCATTTATGATATTTAATTGTATTTATTGATAATATTTGAACAGCTGTGTGTTTTTTTCTTTTCTTTTAATTGTTGTTTTTAATTGTGATGACAATTGTGTTTGTCAACAATAAATTTGTACTAGACTTGACTTGAATGATGGACCACTTTTCTATCTCCTTATTTCCTAGCTACCAAAACTTCTGTTGCACAACAGTTGACACTTTTCTCTTTGCTTTTCTTCTTTTTCCCCCCTACCCTAGGTTGGCCACCTAGCGTAGCTCTTTACTGTCCCTACTAAAATTCCTACTAGTTCTCCCTTTTCATTCTTTTTTCCATTTCCATCCATCCAGTCCCTGGAATGATGCAAAAAAAAAGTATTATGATAAAAGCTATAGTACTAATGTTTAGCTATTGATCAAGACTGATGATATGAAACACAAATGTATATTTCATCTACGAGTTAGTACATAGCAATTTTATATACATTAAATCTGTTACTGAAATAGTGAGACACTAAGAAGAATGGTACTTGACAACAGTTGGACATTGCTACTTCTTTCATTTGTCAAATAATACAGTATTTTTTTGTCTTAGTTGAATGTAATAGTATTAAGAATTGTTAATTCTGTATAAATACTTGTATTTTTATATATACAATTTGACAGCTTTAAAACTAATAGGTCTAGTGGAACACTGTTGCATGACAGAAAAGTGTTGATGGAGCCTATATGCAAACAACTGAGATACAGACAGAAACTGGTGATACAATATATGTGACACAGTGTTCAACATGGTCAATGACACATGTGTTTAAAACTTTGACAAACTAGGAACAATTGTGTGCCTTTCTGCTAACAAGTACTTCTTGTCAACCATGCATATTGCATAATTACAAGAAGAGATATGTACAGAAGTGGTGAACCAGAAAGGAGTGTGTTCTGCAATGTCACAATCTTTCTTAGACATGTAAGCATGGTTTCTCTAGTGACTGTAAAAACAGTTAGCGCCGAGTGAAGCCACTAGAACAATTTTCACACTGTCACTGATCCACACATGAAAATCTTATATGTCATGTTGCAATCAATATGCTTTCTCACCATATCATATGTAATGTGGGTTATTTTAATGAAAAGTTGTAGGTTGAAAACCATCATAGTATCCTACGAATCAATGTGTCCCAAGGTAGACAGCCAATGATGTCACATGTTGTGTGACTATTTCTCTGAGATATGAAGGTCATCATAATTCTTCAATATCAGGAGATAGGCATTTTTCAAGTATTGCAGTAGTCTCTGCTTAAATGAGATTGTTGAGTCGTCACACTGTACCCAGCCAGTTCTATACCTTAATACACAGGTGTAGTGTCCTGAGTGCATAGATTGATCATGGTGGTAGACTACATTGTGAGTGTCAAACACTGATTGGTTAAAAACTATTCTACCAGCTGTGTAATCTGTGATAGGTGTGTCAACTCTGAGCACATTTGAGTCAAACCTGTGCAATACAAGCAACAGATATTGAGATGAAGTCCTGAGATGTATGGACTGAGTACATGAGCCTCCACACCTTACACATAAGTGACCACTTTCAGCATTTGTGAATAGTTGCCAAAATTTAATACTTTTACCCTGAGGTACAGAGAGTGTAATCCACAGCATGTGTTCTGTGGTTTCACGGTCTGAATGACCACATGATACACATGTATATTTGGTAACATATGACATAGTGAAATAGTGACACATTGGAATCCCCTCTTCATCCAAGCTGTTTATCACTGCCATCATGAACTCAGTCATATCTTGCTGCATATCCACAACAAATGTACTGCACCCGCCATATGTTCCCAGCACATAACCTAGAGGTGTTAGCGACTGTACATTGTTAGAGTTATGAGAAACCAAGTTGACAACCTGCTTCAATGCGTTTGACAGTAGAGTGTCTTGTGAAGTGGATATGGCCTGCACAAAGTGTGGCATGTGTAGAAAGACTTGCATAGCAGAATTAGCATAGCAGTTAACTCTATTGCTGTTGTCAAAGACTGATACAGCAGCCACACCCACAGATCTCTGATCAACAGCTGGTTCTACACTTGTACTTGAGACTCTGAGCTTTTTAGAACTATGTACAGTTGAACCACTTGTGGAACCTCATTTCTGTTTCTTGACAGATGTAGATATGACTGTGCGATGTGAGACAACCAGATATGTGGGCACTGGTATCAAAGACATATGTGGCTGGTACAGGGTACATAACCTGTTGTACTCAACAATGCATTTCTTGTCAGTGTGTATCTTTTGAGGTGCGAGAGTTATGATGTGCAGCTCAGATAGACTACGGACACGTGAAAGTGCAATGTAGTTCATGCCATCTTTGAAAATGTCTGTGCCCATGTCTACCATTACTGAATCCAGACTTAGCACTGAGATTTGTGAATAGAGACAGCATATGCAACACATACTGGGAACTGTTTCCTGTTTACATAGATATCCTTGAATACCTGGAATTTTACACAGCTGTGGTCTATCTGTGCAGGCTGTTGCATGTTGTTGAAGTGGATTACAAGTGTGTTGATACATGTCTTCTGGGCATTGTAAAGAAAGTCAATGATGTTTCCCATAGCACCACTAACCATGCCACGCTCAACATCGAGATTGCGCTGCAGCATGACACATGCGTTCTTACACAGCATGAACAGCTTTTAGACCAGCTGTGCATGAAACATCTGACTTTAGTTCAGCGAGTCACTCAGTCATTTTAGCAACCAGTTTTTGACTGAGAATGACACCATCAACTGTGTCAACAGCAGGCAGTGTGAGAATTTATTGATTCTCTCTCTGCAACATGACACTGTTGAACGCAGCACATTTCTTCATTTGTGGCATGAGACACACTATCTGTGTGCCTGTGGAGTATACATCGCTGAAAACATTACATGATGTTTCTGTGGATGTACTATCTATTCTGATTCTCCATTCATTTAACATAGAAAAATGTGCTGGTGATAGAGAACTTGTGCGCACTCCATCTAAACGTGATTTGTAAGCCAGATCTCCACTTTGGCACATGTTCTCATACAGCTCGATGTAGGTGAATAACTCACAAAGGTTTACACCTCCAATGCAGCCTAGTGTGCTCTTAGTCTGCTTGACAGTCAGAGTTGCAAACACGTGTTCTGCATTGACTGGTGCAAGCTGTAAAAGGTCTCCCAATACAAGAATACTCTTGCCACTGAATGGTACTCCATAGTCAGTACACAAGATCTCCTGCAGATGTAGGTGTATACAGGCAAGCATTACACTGGATACCATGCTAATTTCATCAGTAATGAGCAACTTCATCTTTGTGAACATGGAGCGAAGCTGAGATGCAACTTCAAATGACAGTTTACGGTGCTCTCCTGTCTTGCCATGCTCTATTGGCAACATAAAGAGATGGTGTAAAGTAACTCCACCAATGTTGTATGTGGCTAGTCCTATGAGGGCACTAACAGCACCAGACATTAATGATCCTGTCAAGGCTCATATATCAGCAGTGATGGCTTCAATAAGGAAACTCTTTCCTGTGCCAGCTGAGCCACTAACAAACATCAGTAGTGGCTTATAGTCAAGACAGTCACAATTTCTGACTTCCTGTAGCAGCCCATATCGAACTGCATCAGTGACCTGAGAGTGAACTACATGCTGCTGCTGATTTAGTCTTTCTCTCAGGTCAGCTGGGTTGACACTGCAGAGTGTTCCATATTCCATGGCACTCTCACCTTCTGACATTAAGACTTCTGGGACATTTAAAAGCAGAGGCTCACCTAGAACACCTTCTCCTTCTGGATCAAGGTTGTCTTGTGAGCTGACAGGGGTATCCTCCTGAAGTTGTTTCTCTGCATTTTTGAGCTGTTGTATCTCACTCTCCAGTCTCTGTGTTTATGTCTCTAAGTATTTTTTGAATGTCTCAGAACTGTGATTGAATTCTTCCTTGAATGTATCCCAGTCACCTTTTAATTCAGACTCATTCCTCCAGGGTCTAAATAGAAATAGGAGAGCAAAGTAGTAATACTCTCTGCTCTCAGATGTGCCTAGATGTAACTTACAATGGTCAATGAGTCAAGGCTTATGTCTCTTAACAAGACAGCTGTCCACTCCTTTGACCTTGTAAATGTCATGTGTACAATCGGGTGAGACATTTGTCTTGTAGTCATACCACTTAGCAACCTGAAATAAGCAAATATCATCCATGTCATCATGCCTACAGAGGTAGTATATGTCAATGAGGTTGTTCTTCAAGATATTTTTTGAAGAAGGTCTATTGACAGAGAGTTCCTCAATCTCAGCATGAGAAATAAGTACATGTTTGCATTTCTCTTTGTAGTTCACACTGAGAAAGCACACAGCATCAGATTTGCCGTACAAATGTGTGCCCATCAAATGATCACTGGCCTCATAAGCACCACATTCTCCGTGTGAAAGGGTTTTCAATCCTAATGACCAGAGCTGCGATGTCAGGCTCTTGCTTGAACTGGCAATATCTTCCCAAAGATCTTGCAAGCTAGTCTGCTCATGCTTAGTTATGTACGAAGTTACGTACTGTACCAGAGCCAATGAATTGTCAGCCACAAACTGAACATCTATGTTTGTTTGCCACATTAGGAGAAGAGTTGGGTTGTAGTCACTGATATACACCTCTTTCTCATCTCTAGGTAACTCATATACCCTCTTGGTTGATTGTGCCTTCAAGTGGTGTTGCATTGCTGAAAAAAGTTCATTCATGGCACCATCCTGACAAACCCGTCTAGGGAATCCAAAACAATATCTTGTGTACCAATCAGATTTGTTCTTTACTACCCGATGGCAGTATTTCACACAAATATGTCGCTGGAACTTTTAAATCAACTTCCACAGTGTAGGACTGTCATACTTGTCCGGAATATGGAAAGTTATGTATTGCTTGATGAAAGCTAGCACTTGTGCTGCTTCATGTTCACCAATGCATGGTGCATCCTTGATCCACAATAACATGTGCATATGAGGGGCACCCTGTGCTTGATATTCCATCCTCCAAAAGTAATGTTCTATGATACCAAGAGGTGGATTGTCCTTTGACAAAATGAAAGTCAGTATGTCATGGAACCGCTTGTGGAAATGCCTTGTGACAGACACATGGTCAAGTGAGCACATCTCTCCAACAGTCATTGATGAAATGCCATCTACATCAGAATTTACCCACTTTAACAGTTCAATGACTTCAGCCCAGGCATATTCAGCACATCTGAGTGTGACAAACCATGTGGCTGCACCATACCCTTGCAGCATTGTCATCACCTCAGAGTGTCTGCGATACCAATATTCTTTGGTGCCACATAGGCTTGAGAGAATGGAAATTGGCTTGCACATTGTGCAACTCTGATTCCATCTAGTGGAGTAGTGAGATGAATAGTGTGTGCAATAGATGCAGATAGTATGCTAAGCTCGCTCTCCTAAAGGAGGTGAAATAGGTACTGTATGTAACGTCTAAATTTTCCGTCCTTGCTGAGTACACGGCTAGTACCATACTCAGCACCCTGTATACATACTTCTCTTTGTTCTAGGTGTCCACCTGACCCTTTTGGGAATAAGTTTGGGAAACAGCATGCTTCAAGTGTTGCCTCCCATATGCTGACAGGCTCAGCTTCCACCTGTTTCATTTGATAGAGATCAATGTTGTCCCCCACTGGATCTCTGGCATGCAGTGGGTGGATTGTGTACTGTTCATACACTTTGTTGTTTGTCTGCACATTGACCTTCTCAATCATTAGTTTAGTACTTCCCAACTCATTGCATTCTACTGACATAGTAGTCATTGCATCAATGTCAAGGTCTGGGTAAAAGGGATTGTTGCTCTTCAAATAAGTAAGAGCAAGCTTCACCTTCTGTACATTGACAACATCTTGCCAGATGACCTTGGCCTTGGTTGGAACACCATTAACAAGAATCACCAAACTATTTTCTGTGGAGACTGCATCCACATTTTCCTGCAGAGGAAGTGGCAGGTACATGATGGAACCCTTGAGAGATCTAATGAGCTGTTTTTGTGGGATGTTCTGTGTCTTTGTGTTCAGACGTAGAATGGTTTGAAAAGGTTTCATAGTCTGAATAAGAATACATTCAAAAACATTCAATGTGGCAGTTTCGCTTGGTGAAGGTTGTGCCTCCATATTATTCAACAATGACCTTGGTGGCAAAATGTTACACTTCAGTTTGGAGAAACAATGCTTGCACAGCACAATGATGGGCTGTGACTGGAAGCCTGATTTCAACAGCAAGAATGCTGACAGTCGAAACCACATGTCGTTATATGGTGACAAGGTTTGAAGGTTCACAGTGCCCGTTTGTTTGCTGGAGCACAGACGTTCACATGACACACACATACAGAGTCAAACTTCTCTGCCTTTGACAATTCGAATCTTGCAATTTCTTTGCCAAACTGTTTCAGGATGTCACTTTCTAACACAGAAACACAGGCATCATCAGAAGTAGGAGACTGATTGCTTGCTGTGTCTGACACAGAAGTAATGTGTCATAATTGTTTGAGACATGTGATGACACCATGCATGTCACCAGACTCTAATAAGTTTTTTAAAGTAGTGTACTGCTTGACAACTCATTGAACTTCATATACACTGCATATAAAGTTCCACATGCCTGTTTGATGCACTCCAAGCATCCACATGTGGTGAAACATGCTGTCTCAAACGCCACTATCTAGGCACGCAAGTGAGTGACCCATAAGTTCAGTATGTGGAAGGATCTCACATAGGTCAGTATCACAAAACAGTTTATATCTGACTTTATGGTCTGTTATGACAAAGAGGTTAATAAAGTGGGCAACTTTGTCAAATGATGACTGTCTACGGTTGCAAGTTGCATCACATGCCCTTGAGAGACAGTGACGCTTGTGACGCTGAGTAGGTGCTTCAGTGTCATCATCCGACTCCATTGTTGTATCAGCAGAGACATTTAGTACATTAACCAGTTTACCAGACTGATCAATAGTGAAATTGTTCTCTTTTATACGTGGATGATAAGACTCTTCCCAGAAATATGCTTCTGAGTGCTGTGTGTGGAGCCACTGACCTGTGAAAATGTCACAGAAATTGTGCACAGTCAATTTAGGATGTTGCTGTAGCCATTTCTTGATGTAGTACACAACTTTTCTGAATAGTTCCAGCACATGAGACATCTTACACTATAAGCGTTGAAGAGCAAACAGTGCTCTACTCACTAATGTACATACTTTGAGATGCATTTTCATCAAGCTTACATGACTTTTTCCTTTTTACACTCATGTCTCATCACAGCAGCAATAAGCCTCTCAATCTTAGCTTTAGATGCTAGTGATCAGAAATACTTCTGTTTTCTCAGATTGACCTCACCAAGTGGTAGATTCCGATGTTGTTTAGTATGTGAAGTTATGCTTTCCTTTGCAATAGTAGAGTTTCGTCTCAATGACCTACACAACTGTTGCTGAGGTGAACATTTTTTTCTTGCTGTTGGGCAAGTGCATACTGCTACTGTGGAGTGAGGCAATATAGGGTCCACTGTTTCAGTAGCTTTCTGAATTGTTTTATGTGTTGAACTCACATCAATGCCTTTCGTGTTAGTCTTGAGCAACAGTGAACCACTATGATACCTGCTTCATCTTTGCTTAGATAGCAGTCTGTGTCTGACTCAATTATTAGGGGGATAGAACTGGGGGGAGCAGGGAAAACTGAAGTAAGGTGCCTGCCTGATGCCATGGCTTGGAGGGACAGGAAGCACATCCTTAGAATCACGAGAACAGTTGCAAGGGAGTCTGAGCTGGACATCATTGTCCACCTAGGGACAAATTACTTGGCTCATCATGAGATTAGAGCAGTGCACAAGGACTTTGTAGAGTTGGAGAGGGGTCTAAGACAAGTAGCACACACAGTATCCTTCTCAGAGGTGCTGCCTGTCAGTGGCATGGGTGAGGCGAGGGTACTTTGAACCATGCAGTTTAATGAATGGTTGAAAAAATGGTGTGGAGCACAGGGGTTTGGATTTATTGGGGACTGGGGTTCCACCTAGAGGGACACCAGCCTATACTGGCAGGATGGTCTGCATCTGTCTAGGAAGGGAACATTTCTTTTGGGCAATCGGTTTAAATGCTTCATTGGCAAGCTTTTAAACTAGTCAAGGGGGGAGGCACTGATAAGCAGCAGGAAAATCCCAGCCTCCCCCTAAAAAACAGGGTACTAAATGAGAAAAAGACCAAGGTAGAAAGGTCAGTGGGGGATGCTGCTACAGAAGGTAAAGCCATCAAAAATGGAGAGCAATGAGTACCAATGCCCATAGTCTGGGTAACAAGCTTCCTGAATTAGTGGCCTTGATGGAGGAGGAACATCTAGATATCGTGGCAGTCACAGAAACATGGTACACACAGAACCATGACTGGGATGTAAACATACCAGGATACACTATCTACAGAAGGGACAGGGAGGGTAAAAGAGGAGGAGGAGTAGCTCTCTACATAAGAGAAGGAATCAAAGCAACAGAACAAGAGGGTAAACAGGGAGGAGGAGAAGAAGCACTGTGCATCAATTTGGAGGCAGGCAATGGCACCACAATCTGCACAGGGGTTGTATACAGACCCCCCTCTCAGGGGAGGAAATGGACAAGGAAATTATAGAAAGTATACTTAGAGTGGCAGATAAAGGGGAGTTATTGCTGATGGGTGATCTGAATATGCCAGATGTTAACTGGAGTGCAGCTGTATCAGCCACTTCTAAGAGTGGGGTTATTCTAGATGCCCTACGGGGGCATGCCTTAGACAACTAGTATTGGAACCCACTCAAGAGGGAGCAATCTTAGACCTAGTCCTCTCAAATGGAGATGGAGAGAGGATCACAGATGTAGAAGTGGGTAGCCATCTGGGAACTAGCGACCATCGAACAGAATGGTTCACAATAAACACAGCAATAGAGTCAAGCCATACAAAGGCAAAAGTACTGGACTTCAGGAGGGCTGACTTTGCCAAAATGGGTGCGTGCCTAAGGAATGCACTAGCAAATGGGCAGGAAGGAGGGTGGAAGAACAATGGGAATAATAAAACTGCCATCACAGAGGTAACAGGCCTTTGTGAACAAATAAACAAAACAACATGATGTAAGAAACCACTATGGTTCTCAAAGGAGCTGGCAGTGAAGGTTCAAGAGAAAAAGAAAGCATTCAGAAAGTAAAAGGAATCACAGAAGGAGCAGGACAGAGAATTGTATCAGTTAAAGCAAAAGGAAGCTGGGAAGGCAGTCAGAACAGCAAAGGCCCGAACTGAGGAAAAGATAGCCAACTCAGTTAAGAGGGGGGATAAAACTTTGTTTCGGTACATCAGGGAGTGAAGGAAGGCTAAGGGAGGGATAGTGAGGCTTAATAAAGTGGAGGGGGTGGGCAGAGGGTGATGGTGAAAAGGCAGAGATACTAAACAAATATTTTTGCTCAGTATTTACAAAGGAAGAGGGGGAGGTACCTAAAACAAACAATAGAAACACTCTGGATACAGAAGTTGATAGCAACCCATTTACAGAAGAAAGGGTTCTGAAAGAGCTCTTAAAACTGAAGGTGGACAAAGCATTGGGGCCTGATGGGATTCATCCCAGAATTCTAAAAAAACTAAGGGTAGAACGTAGAACTAGTGACACCACTGACTACCCTCTTTAACAAATTATGGGAGGATGGGGTGGTACCTGAGGACTGGAGGAGGGCAGATGTGATTCCCCTTCACAAAAGTGGGAGCACAGCAGAAGCAGGAAACTACAGACCAGTTAGTTTAACCTCAGTGATAGGGAAAATGATGGAATCACTTCTGAAGGAAAGAATTGTCAAGTACTTAGAGGCCAGAGGGGCACAGGACCCAAGGCAGCATGGATTCACAGCAGGAAGGTCATGCCAGATGAATCTAATAGATTTCTTTGACTGGGTGACCAAAGTAGTAGATCAGGGAGGGGCTGTGGACATGGCCTACCTAGACTTTAGCATAGCATTTGACTCAGTCCCACACAAAAGATTAATATACAAGTTAGCCAGCCTGAGACTGGGTCCCAAGGTGGTAGCCTGGGTAAAGAATTGGCTGGAGAATAAGACACAGAGGGTAATAGTAAAAGGAGTCCACTCTGAAGAAAGGGGGGTTACTAGTGGAGTGCCGCAGGGTTCAGTATTAGGAACGGTCCTCTTCAATGTCTTTATAAGTGACATTGCAGAGGGACTAGAAGGAAAACTATGTCTCTTTGCAGATGACACAAAGATCTGCAACAGAGTTGATGCACAAGGTGGGGTGGAAAGGATGAGAAGGGACTTGGCATGATTAGAGGAATGGTCAAATATATGGAAGCTTAGATTTAATGCTAAGAAGTGCAGGGTAATGCACCTGGGAAACAAAAACCCAGGGGATGAGTACACAATGGGGGGTGAGATACTAACAAAATGAAAATGGAAAGGGACCTGGGGGTAGTCATATCAGATGACTTAAAGGTGGGCAAGCAATGTGAGAGGGCAGTAAGGAGGGCTGGGGGGATACTGGGATGCATAGGGAGAGGCACCACCAGTAGAAAACAGGAAGTTGTTATCCCTCTGTACAGACAGCTGGTGAGACCCCATCTGGAGTACTGTGTGCAGTTCTGGAGGCCCAATCTCCACAAGGATATAGACAAGATGGAAGCTGTCCAGAGGAGGGCAACTAAAATGGTGCATTGTCTGCACCAGAAGACATATGAAGAGAGACTAAAGGAGCTTAATATGTATAGCCTCCAGGAAAGGAGGGAGAGGGGACATGATAGAAACTTTCAAGTACCTCAAGGGTATAAACAAAGTCCAAGAGGTAGCATCTTTCTAAAAAGGGTGTGCAAGAACAAGGGGCACATTTGAAGATAGGGGAGTGGCTCAGAGGTAATGTGAGAGAGTATTTTTCACAGAGAAGGTTGTGGATGCATGGAGCAGCCTTCTGGAGGAGGTTGTGGAGTCAAAAACAGTGGCTGAATTCAAGCATGCATGGGACAGCCATAAGGCAGTTCTAGGGGGTGGGGGTAGAAAGAAATAGGCTGCTGGTTAACTAGGATCTGCAGCTTATCCATTAGGTAGGGAAATGGGCAGACTGGGTGGGCCAATCGGTCCTTATCTGCCATCAAATTCTATGTTTCTATGTTTCTGTGTTTACTGGGCATCTTTGCTATCTGGGACTTCACAGTAGTAATCAGCAGTCTTACAGAGGTATCAGACACCTGTATAACAGAAACAGAAAAACAAAATATTAGTGTCTCTTTGTTTTGTTCTCTTGTGACATTCAATGTTGAGACAGTGTATTTTTAACTGATGCATAAATAATCAACATAATTGCTTTACAAAGGAGTACACAGTTCATCTGTGTGGTAACAGTGCACAATGAAATCAATAAATGATGGTGCAGAAATGTAAGAGTTGATAAAATGATTAAGAATTTCATAATTGGTATGTAAAAATGTGTCAAATAATGTATTAGGACAGTATGAAGTGAGCAGAGCTGGTCTTACTCAAAGAATAATTTTTTGTGTGGAAAAAGCCATAATATCATATCTTGCATTCGAAAGTGTCACAGAATATAGTGCTGTTCATGCGAAAGTGTCATAATAATATGGTGTAGTGCATTCAAAAGTACTTATAATAGTGCCGAACATTTACTGTCATGCGTGCGAAAGTGTCAAAAAAATAGTGTCGAACTTGGAAAGTATCGAAAAAGTAGTGTCGTGCGTTCAACAGTGTCACAAAAACAGTGCCGTGCACTCGAAAGTATCGCAAAATTGAGAATAGGGAAAAGCAACAATATGCATTAGCCAATAATGTATTGATTTGTATTTGAGTAACAGGCACTTCAACCAATGCAGTGTAACATTTATCAGGCCATGTAAGGCAACCAATCAGAGATGCTGAACACTGAAGAAGGAGGACGCAGCAGCCATCTTGGGTAAAACTGAGAAACAGTGCCTTGCTTGCTGTAAGTACTTAACATTTTATTTTACATTTTTCTAGCATGATAAAAAGTGTTACCAACATCTAAATGGTATTAATCAAAATGTTTTTGTCCTGCTCTGTTTGTCTATGTATATAAATACAAGGTAGCCTACAACATTATTAAGTTATAACTGTTTAAAGGTAGAGTGTAAATTGGTACTTACTACAAGGTGCACATGTGGGATTACAGAATAGAGAACCAATCAGACATGACTCTGCACTTGTAATTGTTTTAATCTGTCAATGAAAAGGATGCATTTTGCCACCTTGAAATCTTCCTACATTTTTTGCTGATGTAGAACTGCTCAGATAGTCAGTGCACACACTGGGTTGGCTATGCAAGACAGAAGTGTGGACAATCATGTAGTTTATTTGTGTTTTATGTTACAGCTCAGTGAAATTGTGTTGAAGTAGCGAGGGGGATTTCAGTTTTAGTTTCACTAGTGCCTAGCTACTGCAGGGGAAACACTGACTTTTTTGGTAGCTCCCTGTCCACGTCTTAGTTTCAAAGCTCAGAAAAGGCAGAAAACAGCAAAAGGACTTTGTGGATTGTAGGCAGCAGTATAGTAAGGCAAGCATCAGAGTTTGTTCAGAACAGTGATTTTGGGAAAAACCTGCAGCTCCCAAATTGCTATGTAAAGTGGTTTGGCAGGGGTGGAATGAGGTGGGAGCACCTCATACCAACAATGCACAGGCTTCTGAGTACTCACACTCATCCAGACATACAGCTGATACATCTTGGAGGCAATGATTTGGGCACCGAATGCTGGGTAGATGTAGTGACAGAAGCAAAATTGGATCTTGCTTCTATCATGAGTATGTTGCCTGCCTGTAAAATCATTTTTTCAGATATTACAGAGAGTAGGATCTGACTGACAGAGCTCGAAGAAAGGTAAACACACAAATATTTGCATATCTGCGCATGTTTGGAATGTACACCATACGTCACCCAGAAATTAAGTATTCTTATGATTGGCTATACCTACCAGACGGTGTACACTTCTCACATGCTGGCAATTGCTGTTTCTTGGGAGATCTTTGAGATGTAATCCTCAAAGTCCTCTAAGAATGTCAGACTGTTTAAACAGATAGCAAAGTAAAAAAATAATGGTGCTTTTCAGAACCAAAAAATGTTGGTCAAAAAATAGAACAGCTACATACATCACTCACACAGGTGTAACACATAGGCTGGGATATTCACACTGTGCCAGCCTGGGGCATAAGTCTGGGCCACAGTGCAACTGGGATACACCACGGTGTTGTCAGGGTGATATTTAACAGTGCAGTGCCATGGCTCAGCAGTGTTGAATATTTCACTGTGGCCACCTGCATTTCACATGGCGCAGTGGCACTGCACCAGTAGAAGTGTCTAGAGAGGAGTAGGGGGATACAGCAATGCAAGTGCGGTGCTGCTAGGTGCAACAACTGCAATATTTAGTTATGTATATGTCGATGGGGTCATAATTCATACAAGGTGTAAATGGGGCTATTTCTATGTTATGGCCCTATCTGCATGCAGGCATGCTGATCCCCATCAACTTGCGTCTGGTGCCATGCCACGGCAGCAGCTGTTGAGGACTAATGGCCTCCATGTTCTCAGTGGTGACGCACCTCAATGCCCAATTGCACATTTTCTATATTTAAAAAAATCCCTGGTGGTACAGTGGACCCAACTCCCTCGCTTGATCATGGGCTTACTGTATTAAATATATCTGTGGTGGTACACTGGACCCTATATGTTGTACTCTGCAATACATCAGGTCACCTGTGGGTGCCAGCACTTGTTCTTTTTTGGGGGGTTCAACAGTGTGTGCCACAAGTAGAGGTTGTGCCTGTATATGCTCAGCAGGTACCAGGCTGAATATTGGGATGTCCATGTATGCATGGGGATCCTCCCTTACTTGCGCTGCATACATTACTGATACACAATGTTGCATCATGATTTGTACAGCGTGGGCCAATGTACATGCAGACCGTACTGTACAAAACAGTCCCAATATGTAAATGAATCCATTCATTCACATATTAGGACTGTGTAGTACAGTATAGTCTGCACATCCATTGGCCCACATTATGGACCAATGGTCGTACAGCCACACTGTACGTTGTCAGTCAGCGGGCAGCCAGGTGGCTTGCGGGTGGGGAGCTGCTGCTTGCTGATAACTTGGGGGGGAGTGGGGTGGCAGAACTGAGTGGGCAGGTGGAGAGTGGGGTACTGCTAGACAACCAGGATACCGTTTTCATCATATTGCCTGCGATCATGCTGGATGCGGACACTGGGCCCACCAGGGATGATAATTCTTTCATAAAGCCCATGATCAGGCTGGGGGAAGGGTCTACTGGACCACCAGGGATTTGTGTACTTTTACAGTGTCTGTGATCAGGCGTTGGGGCGCCTTGCTGACGAGTTGCCAGGCACATTGGTTCCTGACGGCTGCAGCCTGGAAGTGTTCCACACACAAGTCGCCAGGCATCGGTGCACCTGCATGTAAATGGGTCCATAATGGTATGATAATGGGCCAATTTGCACCCTGCATACCTGATGGACCCATTTGTATACTCACCACTGAATACCTTGGTTCCTGCGCCTTGCGCAAGTGCACTAGCGCTGGCGCATCCTCCTGCTCTTCACATGCTGCTTGTGCTGGCACAGTGCCACTGTACCATGCACAATGCAGGCTGCCACAGTGCCATATTCAACGGTGCTGAGCCATGGCACAGCACGGTTGTATTGCACTTGGACCATGCCCTGGCACAGCCCAGTTGCACTGCACCAAGGCTTGCACCCCCAGTTTAGCACAGTCTGAATATCCTGTCCAATATGTCACTTTTTTCAGTAGTAAGCTATATTAGATACATGAACATGTTCAGAATTGTGGCAATGATAAATATGTTGTCAACAGCATGCATTAGTAATACTGCATGTTGTGCTAACTGTTGACATAGAATTAATAGAATGAAATGGGTAGAAAGACAGATAGCTCCTCATTGCCCAACTGCACCTTGCAGCTGGGCACTTATTTTAGGACAAGGCACCAGCTAAAAGTAAGATGCTTAACAATTAGATGAAAAGTAGTAAAAAATTAACTATATCATTATCAGAGTAAGCTACTCAAGGGGATGTGTTATGGTGGGGTTATGAACTTTCACAGGTGTTGGAAAACCTTTGCTATGCCTTGTGCTTCAAACCACACCAAGGTAGACTATTAACGCACCAGGATGCAACCCCTGTGATGCCTCATTTGTGAAATGTTACATGCTACAACACAGGGTAGTCTATGTTGTTAATGTAATAAAATAGAAAAATTGCTGTACCTGTAAGTTAATATTTGTTATAATAAGTTCAGAATTTCAAAATACTGCTGTAGACAATTTTTAGTAGAACAGTTGACAGAACAGAAAGACATAGACATGTACCAAGACATGACAGTAATGTACTGCTGTCTGTGTATTTACTGCAGAACTCTAGATTATGGCAATGAAGATCTGGAGCTTAAGAGAGGTGTGTTCGCTGCTTGAGGCAGTCCTGGCGAGAGCCAGTGCTCACATCTTAATGTGAAGCACTAACCGGAAGTTAGACACAATGTGAAGGTGCATTAATTCTTTCTTGCACGTAGTGCTCAAAGTGCACAACAAGACTGTACAACAGTTGAAGAAGTGGAATCTGTTGTGTCAGCGTTTTTATGCCCTGAAGAGCAGAGGGGAGATCCCAGAAAATGATAAGTGCAGGTACTACCTCACCTATGAACTGTGGGAGGCAGCAGGGAAGCCAAGGGCAGGGGAACGCCTCACACACCATAAGTAAAGCAAAAAATTTTCAGTAATAATACGATACTATACAACAGTTACAGAACTGCAAAAAAAATGTTTTTTCTGTGATTAGTCAGTTTCTGGCTGTACCCAAGGTGTTATCACAGCATGACGCCACAGGTCAACTCTCAGCAGTGTGAACCCATTGAGTATTGTGTAGATCACCTCAAATATTATTGTTTGTGTCTTTTTTTTGCATCTCCTCTTAAGAAACAATATATTTATCCAGTGTAATAAAATAACTATTAACATTTTTTTTATTCTATATATATAAACCGATTCTATCATGGGAATAATGCAATTAATGGTGTCTCGACTGACAACACAGTGACAGTTTGGGTTTCTCTGTCTGTGTGTGTGGGGGAGGAGCAAATGCTATTACGTTGAAATCCCACTCCTAAATGTGGTAATTACTGTATTACAGCAATAATATAGTATGCTGATAATACCCATGACTGTGTCCACTCATGCTACAGTTTGAGAGGGGGGCCCTATCTGACACTTCTGTCTTATTAGAAGCATTCAAGTGTAAAATTTATATCTATAGCTTTAATTTTCTGTTGCTTCTTGGACAGAAAGCAATACCTAATTAATATTGGGAGACTTGTCATTCTGTAACTGATAACATACAACTAAAAACTGTTGTAAGTTGTCAGTTAATCCTATAATGGAGCTGAAACAGTAATATTAATAACTTACTGTACATGATACAATGGTTCTGTACTAATGATGCAGTACCTCACCTACAGCTCTATATGACATCTTCTGCTGTGATGTCATACTAGTTCTGACTGCAGTAATGTGTATGGCTGCATGAAGAAACACAAACTGTCATTGTCTGTGAACTTTTTTCTGTCACTCCATACTAACTGCATTTGGGAGCAGGCCTTGTGTAAGTAGCACTATATGTGTCTGTAGTTTGTGAACTTCTTTACCCATCCAACCACATAAGTACATCACTCATGTAGTTTTTATTTTTTTCGAAACTGTGACTGAATGTGACACCACAGAATTTGTTATTGTATGAACGATTGTATTACTGATATTATGGAAGTGACCTATTGCTCAAGCGGGAGGAGGGGTGAAGTGGGGTAGTGTATTGATTACGTGACAACATGTAACTTCTTAGTATCTAAATAGTATGTAAATGCAGTTTTATAGTGTATGACTTATCAACATACATTGTGTTTCTGCGCAAATTATCAGTCAGTATATAGTACCTAACTGTAGCTATGTTACAGAGCTGAGGTTAGCTGTGCACATCAACTCCTCAGTGTTGCAACCAGATTTTAACTGTGATACTGTACTTCTAATATTAATATCTATAACTGTTGTCACATATGGCTGGAGAGTGACTATGCAGTACCTATTTCATTCAAGAACAATGGTATTTCATAGCTGGCACTGTACTAGTACTAAGTATTGAAGTAGTGCCTCAATTACTTCTCTAGCTCTAATATTAATTATTATACACTTATTATTTTGCATGGGTATGCAATCTCTGTACAATACTTGACTAAGGATAATTTTAGTTAACAGAAAAATGTAAATTGTTTAGAGAAAGTGGTCTGAAATAAGTGAGCATAGAAATTATACAGTTAGTAAATCTCCTTATTATAGTGTATTCACAGATCATCAGAGGCGATCCCCGCGAACTGCTGAGGTAGTACCAGCACAAACAGAAGCTGTGGAGGCTGAGCATTCTGACTCAGGCAGCATTATTATTGTTGAGTCAGGTGGTAAGAAGATCATAGAAACAATTCTGTTGGATACTTGGGGTGGGTTATTCAAAGGTGTTTCACATGGCGCAACACTGTTGTGCCATGTGAAACTCACTGATGTACCCAGGTGTGATATTCAGAAGAGGATGTTGCACTGTGCAAATCCCAATGTGACGGGGGCACACCAGTATTGTATGTGGCTAAAGTGTTGGTGGGCATGCCCATGCATACCCGGCACATCCCAATATTCAGTCTGGAATGTGCTGAGCATATGCTGCCACAACCTTTATATTCACTGCACACTGGTGCTCAAAGTTGATCAAAAAAAAAGCAAGGGCTGGCTACCCACTGGTGAGCTGCTGCATTACAGGGTACAACATGATGGCTGCGAGCTGTGGGTGCCCAACCAAACTGTGGAGCCACGGTCCGTCTGTGTCATGCCCCACCACCCACTTGTGAGCTTTGTCAATGTAAATATATCATTGGTGCTCCAATAGACCTGCTCCCAGCTTGATTGCACACTTAGTTACAATAAGAGTATCTTTGGTTGTCCACGGGAACAATTCAGCATGATTGTGGGGTTTGTGAAATATTATGCATCTCTGGTCTCTGGTGGTCTAGTGGACCCACTGCCAAGCCTGATTGCGGCCTTTGTAAATTTTACAATCCTTGGTGCCCAGCGATACCCCCCTCCCTAACCAACCACTCAGTGCTGCCACCCTGCTCCACCTCCCCAGTTAGCAGCAGGCAGCAACTCCCCACTCGTGCAACACCTGGCCACCCACCGACTGACAGCATACACTAGGGCTGCAGGCTCATTGGTACACAGCATGGGCCAATTGGCATGCAGACTGTACTGTACAACACAGTCCCAATATGTGAATGACTTCCCTTCACATATTAGGACTCTGTAGAGCAGTATAGTCTGCATGCACATTTGACCATACTGTGGACCCAATGAGCATGCAGCCTACTTATGGTGTCAGTCAGCGAGTAGCCAGACACATGTGGTGGGGAGCTGCCATCCACCTCTGACTGGGGGGGAATGAGTGGGGTGGCAGGAGTGAGTGGGTGAGTAGGGAGGGGGGTACCCATAGACCACCAGGGATTGTAGAATTTAGAAAGACTATGATCGGATTTGGGAGCAGGATTACTGGACCACCAGGGAAGAATTTACTTTTACAACATCCATGGTTGGCCATTGGGGTGCTCTGACACCAAACAACAGGGGGTGTCAGTCCCCAGTGGCTGCAGCCTGGTATGGTGCCAGGTGATTGGTGCATATGCATGCAAATGGGGTAATAATAACATGCAAATGGCGCATTACCACTTTCCATGCATAACTGACCCATTTGTATAATGACTGCTGAATATCATGGTTCCTATGCCTACTGCTACTGTACTTGCACCGGCGCATCACCCTGCTCCTCATTTGACACTTGTGCTGGCACAGTGGCTGTACACCATGCGTAATGCAGGTGGCCACTGTGCCATGTTTAACAGTGCTGAGCCATGGTGCAGCAACATTGAATACCACCCAGGACACACCCTAGCACATCCCAGTTGCGCTGTGCCCAGGCTTGTGCCACAGCCTGCTGCAGTCTGAATATCCTACCAAGTGCATCAGTACTTCTTATACATCAGATTACAAACCCTGTGTAACCAAACTGTTTCTGTTGGATTGCTCTGTTACATAGAGGACTACTATAACTCTCACTAACAAGGTATAGTCTCATTCAGTAACATCGCAGAACTTACCCTTACCAATCCACTGAAGTCTAAATTGTGAAGTATGTGTAGATATGCAATCAACAAGCTATTCTGTTAATGTAAATATGATTAGTGTTGTTAGTGTGTGCAGTCAACAGACAACAGAGTTCCACAACTCAATTGTTCTGCCCATCAGTGGTAGTAAGTGACTACTAACTGTACAAATGTGTCTATCAATTATGTACATCACAATGGTTTTGGTGAAGAACAGGAAACGGGAGACAGTATCAGCTGCCTTTCAATAACATTGACTACCTTACAAAGTACAACTACAAAGTATCAGTAATAAAGAACATTTGTTTATTAGATAAAGTGATAAAAACATATAATTTATATTACATAGAGGATAATGGCTGGGGATCGAGTGATAACCACGCTGTAATCACCTCAAGTGATTGTACGGCAATATGGTTAACCTCGAGAGTGGAGCATCACATTCCTGTATGCTCCAAGCAATAGCCATCTACACCCATTGAAAATATATCAAGGAAAAAACTCAAATTGTTGAGATTCAAGACAGGCAAAAAAACACAATTCTAAGAATTACATATTAATAAATGTTTTTCCTCTCTTTACAGAGCTGCCTCGTAAGAAACGGTGCACTGCTCACTGGCGTTGTCACCATTGACTCGAGCGCAAGGTTGATGGAATTAAACAAGAAACTGCTGCACTGCGGGAGGGGCAGGACAAATTGCTGCCCCTCCTGACAGCTCAGCAGGCCACTGTAAACCTTGTACTCGAGCCTGTGGACACAACGGTGGGTGTCAGTGTACCCAGCAGCACTGCTTCACCTGTACCAGTTACATGAAGCCTCCCTGACCCACGATGAGCAGCCTCCACAGCTGATCTGGTGTCTCCTCTCTTTGGGGCAATAGCTTCCACTTCTAGTGCGCCTCCACATTTGTGTCTAACTTCTGGACTGGGCTGCCTCAAGCAGCAACACACCTCTTTTACAAAGCTGTAAAAATTGTATATAGGTTAAGTTTTTTGTTAATGTTTTAGTTTAATGTTTTTATAATCAATACTTATTTTGTGATAAAAAATATATATTTGTCTACAGTTTTTTTATAGTGAATCAAAGGCTTTGTGAAAAGATGCTAATGTTTTTTATACTTTGCTTTTTTTTGTATTTAATCAATGCATTTTTTTATGATAAATACTATTTTTGCAACAGTTTTATTAATCATATTTCATATCTTTTATTTTCAAAAAATGTTATCTATAAAAATCATAAATATTTTCTAAAGAAAAAAAACTTTGCATTGTAGTATTATTAGCTTGGGGGAATATCAACTAATATATACATATGACACTACACAACACTGCTTTTACTGATATTAGTAAGCAAGGGCATTGTTCATGCAGTTGCAGATTTAAAGGACATTACAGGTGACCACAGTTAAACTGTTACATAGTTAGCATTTATTATTACTGCATTCAAAAAGGTACATTGATATCATGCACCCACTTTCACAATGTGTATCCAGTGAAGGTAGAGAAGAAGAGCATGCAAGCATATGCACATCCTTAAGTGTGGTTGTGAGAAAGAGAATGCCTCACTTAATGTTTTTCTCACAAAAATAGCACTGAGTGCAAAATGAGAGTGTGTGAAAGAGTACCAACAGATGATTTGGTGTGTGTCATACCAATGGTAACTACAACAAAACAAAAAACACTAAGACGTATGTGCATGTGGATACAATCCCAAATGCACATGAATCAGGTGGTGTGAGCAGGACGCTTACAGATCTGTACCACCGTTACATACTACCATACTAACATACTAAAATGCCAGCAAAATAGGCCTAACAGTCTTTCGTGTCTGCTCGTTTGGTCAGCCCCCACCCTGGGTGCTGACCTTGCTGTCCCCCTCGCCTTCTCTGGCTTCTCCCTTCCCAGTTTCGGATATTCTTGCTGCATTGGATTTTGCTTCCAGAACCCTTCCCCTGTACCTGTCCCACCCCCTCTTGAACCCCTCCACTGTCTCTGCCTCCACCAGCCCCCTAGGCAGTGCATTCCATGGCTCCACCACCCTCTCAGTGAAGCAGCACCTCCTCCCTTCTCCCCTGAATCTTCCCCCCTCCAGCTTCCACCCATGCCCTCTAGTGGCCCCCTCCTCCTTCCTTCGAAGCACCCTGACTGTTCCTCCCCTATTTACCCTCTTCATGTACCTGAAGACCTCTATAGTGTCCCCCCGGTCCCTTCTCTCTTCCAATGTGTACATATTTAGCTCTTCAAGCCTCTCCTCATAGGTCCTGTCCCCCAAGCCCCAAATCATTTTTGCCCTCCTCTGGACCCTCTCCAGGAGGTTAATGTCCCTCTTTAAGTGTGGCCTCCAAAACTGCATGCAGTACTCAAGGTGCAGCCTCACCTGATTTGCTCACATGATTTGCTGTGTGATATAACCATAGCAACTGTTGCACAAACAAAAACACTAACAGCTATGTACATGTTGAAAGACTATCAAATACACATTACACAGATGCTGGAAGTGTGAGTCATCTAGGCCTACACTCCCACCACATGATTTTCTGTGTTACACACAACAGTACAGTAACTGTTACTCAATAGAAAGATAAACAGTTATGCATAGGTTGATACAGTGTCAATGCACATACATGACCTGGTGTGAGTACAAGCCCTTCAGACCCACACTCCCACCACGTGATTTGTTGTGTGTCATGCCAATCTTAACTGTAACAAAACTGAAAGTTGTAACAGGTATGTACAACTTGACAGAGACCCAAATGCACATGTATCAGGTGATGAGACCACACGGCCTTTGTACCCACATTCCTACCAGTTTATTGGTTGTGTGCAATAGCAATGCTAACTGCAGCAAAAGAAAAAGCAGTAACAGGTATGTAGAGGTTCATACAGCCCAACACACAAACATCATGTGTTGGTAATGCATGCTTTTTGTATGCACGATATCACCACATGATTTAGTGATTTTCATAGCAATGGTTAGTGCAACTGAACTAGAAGCAGTAACAGGTATGCACAGGTTGATACAATTCAAAATGCATGTGAATCAAGAAGGGCATCATATGTCAAAACTCTAAAATTGTTACATATTTAGCATTTACCATTACTGTTATGACAATACTTTATTCATATCAATTGAATATGTTTAACAATGTGTGTCTACTGAAGTTAAAGAAAAGACCATGCAAGGTATGCACATCCATATGTCTTTGTTGTCAGAAAGAGAGTACCAAGATTTAATCTTTTCTCACAATAGAAACAGTATCTCCAGCATGAAACTTTTGGTACCAGGAGTGGCAGATAATTCGGTGTGTGAGATAGGTATGGTAAGTGGAGTGCAACAAAAAGCAGGAACAGGTTTGCACATCTCAACAGAATGTTAATCGCACATGAAACTGTTTGTTCACAGAGTGTATAGCTTGATCCTGTGATCTCAACAGATGATTTAAAGATTAACATACGAATGCCAAGTGCAACACAACCAAAGACACTAGTAGGTATCAGCAGTTACAGACAGCCCTAATTGATATGCATCAGGTGGTGGGAATGTCAGTCCTTTGAACCCACAGTCCTCCTCATGACTTGCTGAGATACTTGCATGTGTATGTATTTGCATATGTGTGTGTGGTGCTCCCACCACCATATTCCATTTACTATTTATAGTGCTTATTCTCAAAAAGAAAGGAAATTTATGGCAAAAAAACTCTGTTTAATGCATCAGTTAGGGTTGTTCCACAGTGACAAAACTGAGGAAATTTGGTGTTAGTGTTGAAAATCCTAACTCCGCATTCATCCCCCCCAGCACCACACACACACAGACATACACACACACACACATGCAAGTAGGGGGGAGGACCAAGGCAACCCAACCAATCACAGACAACCAGCAGCAGGTGATAGAAATAAAATACAACTGTCTAAATGTACTACAAGATATCCCCACCCACCTGACCAGGTACTGCATGCTCAGTGGAGATCCACAGCAAAACTGAGGCCATGTATACCAGACGTACACATCCCTGATTACAGGCGCACATAACGTACCACACTTAGGAATTGCATGGCCTTACATAGCGATGCCCCACACCCCGCCACACTTGGTACTGCACCCTGACTGGACATCAACAATGCAACTCTCTGATTGCAGCTGTACAGAGGTTTGTACACTTAGGAGCAAACAGAAATAAATACAACTGTGTAAATGTAGTAAAAGACACATCCATCATCAAGATACAAGAACTGTTGCATTTAAGTATGTGATGTGCGTAGTAGTAGGTTTACTGTATCTGTCCACTCTAGATACACAACCTGATCTGGAGGTACAGGGGAGCTATTGCCTGTACAAGGCTGTGCAACTCCTAATAGCACTAACAGATATACAGTTTCAGTGATATAGGTGTACTGTTGATGTCCATGGACTTAGTTTCACTGTGTTTGTATACTCAGAATGCAATAACTGGCCTGTCTGTCAGGGGTGGAACTATCTGGCTGAGGCCAAGCAAGGTCTAAATGTGCTAACAAGAGTGTACCTACAATGAAGAAGATGTACCACGGATGTCCATAGACTCCGTTTTGCTGTAGCTCTCTACTGAGGATGTAGTACCTGGTCAAGACAATGGCATTGCCAGTATGACACCACGCAGATCCAAATTGTGGTAAGTTGAGTATCATTGCAATGAGTGAGATGCACCATTTATTTCCACACCCTCAGTTTTTTGCAGTCGGTCTCCACTCAGGATGCAGTACCTGGTCTTTGGGTTTGGCAGGCCATTACGTGGCTGACGCCATACAAGTGATAACTGTGCTAATTGGATTACACCAGCAATCAGCTAGGGGTACCGTAGATGTAAATAGACTTTCTTTTACTATAGCTTTGCAGTCACAATGCACCAAGTGTTGTAGGGGAGGGGCATTCTCTCCCTCAGACTGTGCAACTCGTAAGTGTGCAAACCTTTGCAAAGCCGCAATCATGGAGTTGCAATGTTGATGTTCATGGGTTCATTTTAACTGGGGTTCTCTAGTAAGTATGCAGTACTTGGTCTCAGTGGGTGGGGCATTGCCTCGCGAAGATCCTCCATTGCCTAACAGTGGGAGGTTGTGTATACCTGAAATCAACCACACATACCATACATGTCCAACTACTTAGTTTTGCTGTAGCTCTATAGTCTGGGTGCAGTACCAGGTGGGGTGAGGTGTAGGGCATCGCTAGGTAAGGCCATGCAACTCCTAAATGTGGTACATTGTGTGCACCTGCCATCAGGGATGTGTACATTTGGTGTACATGACCTCAGTTCTGCTGTAGATCTCCACTGAGCATGCAGTACCTGGTCAGGTGGGTGGGATGTCTTGCAGTACATTTAGACAGTTGTATTTTATTTCTGTCACCTGCTGCTGGTTGTTTGTGATTGGTCGTGTTGCCTTGGTCCTCCCCCACTTGCATGTGTGTGCGTCTGTGTCTGTGTCTGTATCTGTGTCTGTGTGTGTGGTGCTGGGGGGGTGAATGCGAAGTTAGGATTTTCAACCCTAACACCGAATTTCCTCAGTTTTGTCGCTGTGGAACAACTCTAACTGATGCATTAAATGGATTTTTTTTGCCATGAATATATGTGTGTGTGTATATATATATATATATATATATATATATATATATATATATATATATATACATATTTATATTATGGTAGCATGATAGTGCTACTATAGTTAGGGTTGAAGAGCCATTTACATGTTAAACCTAAAATATTTCACCTTAATAACTTTGCAACCATTTAGCGGATTTTCCTGAAATTTGGAAATACATGATCAAGAACCATACATCTTGGAATCTGCTAACTTTCGTACTGTTTGGATATACGGCTGCAGAGTTATTAAGCATGATCTGTGCATGCGTTTACGCTTTTTTAAATTCTTTGCCCATCCCTACAGGTAACATGGAAACATGCGGCCGGGGTTCCCAATGTGCCTTTTGAAGATTTCATGAAAAAATATTAAACGGTTCAAAAGTTATTCAAAAAACTATTTACCATTAAAAGTCAATAGGAAAAGTTAACAAAAAAGTTTGACACTTTTGAAAATGTACTTTTTAGTGTCGCAAATGGCCCTAGTAGTGTTGCAAATCTGCCATTTTGTTTTCAGTTAGAGATCATAAAAATGCTTGGCATTTAGAATTGGGACCCTCTAGGGGCACAATTATTTCTGTATTCACCTAGTCGGACCCTGAGGATGCAGGCCATGTCTTTATTTTGTGGTTAAACACCCCAGAAATATGTTTTTACAATTTTTGGAAAAAGTAGTGTCGCACTCACGACACTTTTGCAAATCTGTGCAAAAGCTTTTGCAAATCACGACACTACTTTGCGACACTATGCCCAAAATAACAGGAATTCTTTGCCATCCTGCTGCAAATGAATGGTTTGGTCTTTTGGGCTTTTGGAGGGAAGGCAACCATTCAGGGCCCATATCTCAGAAACAGTGCGAGATATGGACTTTTCATCAGAAAAATGCTTATGGTGGCTAAGTGCAAAACTAGCTAGGAGAGTCATAAATCATATGACTTTAAAAAAATTTTCTACGTCGTACGGTTCCTGAGATATAAGCAATTTAGTATTCCAACTCCTCATTTTCTGCTCCAAGACCCATTATTATGCATACATTCTTCATACTCACTGTCTTTCTCTAAGCAGCTTTTGGGGAAAACCAGCCTGTGCCCTTACATTACTGTTACCCTTACTGCTTCCGCTTGTGGTTCCGTACCCATTTCACTTACCGTTCCCGTCTACGCCACCATGTGTGTTACCCTTTGCATTTTCATTTGAGCTTGTGTTTGCATTATTTTTACCATTTGTGTCTACAGTATTGTTTCTCTTTGCATCACCATGCACATTACCATTTACGTTTGCGGGCACCGTGTTACTATATGACAAGACATCACGTGGCGGGAGCGCAGAGCCCAAAGGGCCCCGTGCTCCTGCCACTGCATTACTTTCACTATTTGTCATCATCATTCTCAAAAAGAAGGAAAATCAGAGGCAAAAAACTCCATTTAATGCATCAGTTAGGGTTGTTCCACAGTGAAAAAGTGAGGAAATTTGGTGTTAGTGTTGAAAACCCTCTTGAAACCCCAGACCACCCACCAACCGGCATCGAGGTGCGTGTTGGGGTTGTCAGGTCATAACTCTCACCCCATTCTCCTATACCTCTGCTTATTTACATGTGATAGGGTGAGAGTTAGGGCAGATGACCCAATGCGCACCCAATGCCGGATGTTGAGGTGAGCTAGGGGCCAAGGGGGGTTTTCAACCCTAACACCAAATTTCCTCATTTTTGTCGCTGTGGAACAACCCTAACTGATGCATTAAACAGAGTTTTTTGGCCTCTAATATATATAGATATATATATATATAAATATATATATTATGATAGCACGGTAGTGCTACCATAGTTAGGGTTGAGTAGCACTTTTAAAATTAAAGGGTAAAATTTTGCACCTAATAACTTTGCCACCATTCAATGGATTTGCCTGAAATATGACATGCACAATTGGGCATGGCAGATCTTGTGATCTGCCAAGTTTGGTATCTGTCGGATATACAGCTGTGGAGTTATTAAGCAACAACCAATTGCACAATAACACTTTTTTGTGATTTTTTGCTCTTGCCTACAGGTCGCACGGTTGGCATGACTGGTCTGAAAACTTCAGATAATGTGCGGCCGGGGTCCCCAATGTGCCTTTTGAAGTTTTCGTGAAAAAATATTGAACGGTTCAAAAGTTATTCAAAAAACAAGTTCCCATTATAAGTCAATGGGAAACGTTAACAAAAAGTTGGACAGTGTCGCAAATGCAGTTTTTACTTTTGCAAATGGCCCGTTTACTGTCGCAAATCTGGCATTTTGTTTTCAGTAAGAGATCAGAAAAATGCTTGGCATTTAAAATTGGGATCCTCTAGCAACCTAATTCTTTTGTATTCACCTAGTCGGACCCAGAGGATGCTAGCCATGTCTTTATTTTGGGGTAAAACACCCCAGAAATATGTTTTTCAAATTTCTGGAAAAAGTACTTTCGCAAAGTACTGTCGCACTTGCGACACTGTCCAATGAATTTCCGAAAGCTTTCACAAACTTCGACAGTACTTTTCTAGGCTGTGGGAAAATTACATCAATTCTTTGGCACCCTGCTCCAAAAGAACGGTTTGGTGTTTTGGGCTGAAATTTGGAGGGAACACAGCCAACATCTCACAGATGTGTGTTTCAGTGTTTTTTTGAAAAAATATTGCATGGAGGCAAAGTTACGGCACTCCAAAGTTGACTCTTTTTCCCATAGGACAACATTACGGCATCTGACGCATTACAGGAATCCTTTGGTGCCCTGCTGCAAAATAACGATTTGGTCTTTTGGGTTGAAATTTGGAGGAAACACAACCAACATCCCACAGATGTGCCTTTTTGTGGTTTGGTGAAAAAATGTTACAGGGAGCCAAAATTATGGCACTCTGTACTTCCCTTTTTTCCCATAGGATAACATTACGATGTTCGCCGCACCTTTCAGGGCCGTATCTCGGAAACGGAGTGAGATACGGACTTTTCATTGGAAAAAAGCATAGCCCCCTAAAGGGACCTAAGTACAAAACTAGCCAGGAAAGTCATAAATCATATGACTTTAACATTTTTTTCTACTTCATACGGTTCCTGAGATATAAACAATTTAGTATTCCAAGTCCTCATTTTCTGCTCCGAGAACCATTATAATGCATACATTCTTTGTACTCACTGTCTTTCTTTATGGAGCTTTTGGGGAAAACCCACCTGTGTGCTTACATTACTGTTACCATTACTGTTTTTGCTTGCGGTTCCATTCCAGTTTCACTTACCGTTCATATCTACGCCACCATGTGTGTTACCCTTTGCATTTTCATTTGCACTTGCTTTTGCGTTGTTTTTAACATTTCTGTCTACACTACAGTTTCTCTTTCTGTTTTGCTTTGCATCACCATGCGCATTACTATTTGCGTTTGTGGGCACAATGTTACTATGTGACAAGCCATCATGTGGAGGGAGAGCGGGGCTCAAAGCCGCTGCCACATTGCATGGCTCCCACTGCCGCATTACATTCACTATTTCTCGTTATCATTCTCAAACATTCTCACACTGACAAAAGCAAGGAAATTCAGTGCTAGGGTTGAAAGCCCCCCCTTGGCTCCCCCTGCCCACACCCCCAACTGGCATCGGGGTGCGCATTAGGGTTGTCGGTCCTAACTCTCACCCCATTCTCCTACACCTCTGCTTCTTTACACATGTGATGGGGTGAGAGTTATGGCCAACAACGTAATATACACCCGATGCTGTGGCGAGGGTGGAAAGGGCTAAAACCTCAACACCAAATTTCCTCACTTTGTCAGTGTGAAACACCCTAACTAATGCATTAAATGGAGTTTTTTGCCTCTAATATTTATATATATATATATATATATATATATATATATATATACACACATATATATATATGTATTATACTGGCACA
This sequence comes from Neoceratodus forsteri, assembly GCA_016271365.2. Lineage (NCBI taxonomy): Eukaryota > Metazoa > Chordata > Ceratodontiformes > Ceratodontidae > Neoceratodus > Neoceratodus forsteri. The sequence continues at coordinate 1,256,391,092 of CM028131.1, forward strand.
GTAGTGCCAGTATAGTCAAGGATCACCGTTCAATGGTCACATCTATGTGAAACCCAAAATTTTGCACTTTAATAACTTTGCAACCATATGACTGATGGGCACAAATATTTTCATGCACTGTCAGGTACCATAGATCTCTTGATGTGACAAGTTTTGTTCAGGTTGGATGTGCAGTTGCGGAGAAGTGGAGTGTCAAAAATGTGAAAATTACCATTTACAGTAGGTGCAAATCCTTTGCTGTGCCACATCTCTGAAATGGATTAGTGGTGTGGTCTGAAATTGTTAGTGTATATGGGGTCTGGGTCACAGATATGCCTTTTGAAGGTCTGGTGAAAAATATTGATCCATTCAAAAATGAGTAAACTTTAAAGTTTCCCATCATACCCTGTAGGAAAAATTAGATGTTTTGTAAGAATGCAGTTTCTGCTTTCGTGAATGTACCTTTTGCTTTAGCAAATGGATCAGTAGTTTCATGCTGCTACCATCTTGTTTTCAGTTAACGACTAGGAAAAAATGCTGTAATTCAAAAAATACTCCCCCATGTTAAACACCAACTGTTGTGTTTACCTAATTGGGGTCCAAGGAACATGATCCTGTTATTAGATTTTAAAAATAATGGCCAGAAATATGTTTAGTTAATTTCACCATTGGTAGTGTCCAAATTTGTGACACTTATTTTGCGAAAGTTTCATAAATTGAGACACTGCTTTGCAAAAGCTTTCAAGAAATTTGTGAAAGTGTCACAATTTGCATCACTACTTTGGCAGAAATGCCTTTTTCTTTGCCATGGCATAGTAAATAAATGATTTGCTTTTATGGGCTGAAATGTTTATGGTACAAAGATCTTGCCCCACAGATGTGCCTTTTGCTGGTTTGGTGATAAAATTTACATGGGTTCCATAGTAATAACATTCCAAAGTTTACAAGTTTCCCATAGGATAACATTGTAGTGGTCGGCTACCTTTCAGGGGCTCAAAAATGCTTTGAGATGTGGATTTTTCATGAAACATAGCTTAGTACACCTTTAGGCATACCACGCAATTATGCATGTTGTCATGCCTTGATTACAACTGCAGTGGAACTTTATATCAATGTCCCTGTGGTGACTGTGATACCGTACAATTGGCAGTGCAAGGGTTAATTGCAATGTCTCAACACTTATGGATAGGTGGGCTAGCAGGGCCACAGGGCTCTGCACTCTTGCATATGGATAACATTATGGAGTGATGGAAGCACTGGGCACTGAGGGCCCTGTGATCCCACAGGCCCTGCATTCCCACAGGGAGATAAGGATTAACTACAATGGCACCTATGCATGAATGGGTAGGACATACATGCTGGTGGCTTATGACCTGCCCGCATAGCTCTGCACCTGTTGACAGGTGCACACAGGTTGGCATTCACCACAGGCAGCCACCTGTCTGTCGCTCTGCCCCCTGGCATGCAGATCAGTGCAGGGTGACCAGGGGCAGAGTAGTGGACCCAGTCAGGTGTCCTATTGGATGCCCAGCCTGGATCCCACAGTGGATCCCTTATGCAGTGGGGTGTGGGTCTGCGTGCATAATAGCCACATGCACACCTGGACCTGCACAGCCAGGCAGTGCCACCCAGTGCATCCCCCAGCTGAGCCCATGATGTCAGCCCCCACCCCTAAGAGTAAACCTGCACTGTTCCTGTATTCCTGCTCCCCCCACACAGCACAGCCCCATCCCCATTATGGACCCCAGACACTTCAGAGCTCCTGTCCCATTGACTCTGCTGCAATAACCCCCCACCCTGGCACCGCCCATGACACCCTCCATCCTGTTGCAGCATTGCCATGGAGAGGGATAGCCAGCAGCACAGCCCACCACACACCTCCTTGGCCACTGGCTGTCCTGTGCAGCAACACCAGAGGACAGGTGCAGGGGTGGGGTTGTGTTGTTGTTGTCACAGGGGACTCTGAACACCCATGAATGCCAGGAACAGCTGGGGTCAGGGGTGGTGGTTTGGGCTGGTGGTGTTGTATGGGGCAGGGGGAGTGTCTGCAACCCTGGTGCCAGTGCCCCTATGTATGTGTGAGGGGGCAGGGTCTGCTGTCACTGAAATGGGGTACAGCTGTGTGCACTGGGATGGTTGGCACTGGGCAGCCAGTGGGGATGAGAGCAGGGGTCCTGTTGGTGGGGATGGGGCTATCTGCCTGGACCAGGTGGCAGTCTGTATGCATGGGGCATGTACTGGAGTTATGGCAGGGTACTCCATGTCCTAACCTGCACCCTCCTCATCATCTCCATGGGCAGCACTACATGTCTTAGTGCATGGCACGTAGTGCTGGCATGATCCCCCACCCAACCTCCGTGCATTGCAGTCTGCCTGGCTGGGGGATTGGGTGCACTGGGGCTCTGAACCTCAGTTAGTGCATCCCCCACTGGGGGGCACAATGGGTGTGGAGTGGTGGTGCACCATTAATCCATGGTGCATAGGCCCTCTACATGTTCATACATGGGACAAATGTGTCTACACTTATGGATAGATGGAAGCGATGGTCCCTTCTGGCACTGCATTCTCACATATGGATAGCAAGGGCCCTGCACTTCCACATGAAAGTTAGGGACAATTACTACATGCATGCATGGGCACTGTGCTCACACAACATACTATGGAGTGATGGGAGTGCAGAGACTGAAGGGCCTTGTGCTCCCACAACCAAGTAAGGGTAAGATTCCACTTTCTCAAAAAGTAAGGAAATTCATTGCAGAAAAACGTTATTAGGGTATATATTAAGGTGACAAAAGTATTGAATTGTGGTGTTGGGGTTCAAGCCCTAAAACCCCACCCCCACCAAAACCTATCAGCTCACTCTTCCCCAACCCTCCAGAGACCAACAGGCATCAGAGTGTGCCTTGGGATCATCCAGCCTATTGCTCACCCCATTTTTCTATGCTATGCCATGTCAGCTTTCAGACACATGGAATGGGAGTGAGCATGGGAGTCGATACCCAAGGCACACCCTGATGCCTGTTAGTCTGTGGAGGGTGGGTGTGGGGTGGTAGGGTTGGGTGGTTGAGGGGTGTTAGGTTTAAACCCAACACCACATTTCCATATTTTTGTCACTTTAGTATGAACCCTAACTGATGTATTTAGAATGCTTTTTTAGCCATGAATCTCTCTCTGTCTCTCTCTCTCTATATATATATAAATATATACACATACATATAGATATATAGTGGCACAGTAGTGCCAGTATAGTTAGGGTTCAATGGACACATCTAAGTTAAACTCAAAATTTAGCACTATAATAACTTTGCAACTGTCTGACTGATTCACCTGAATAGTTGCTTGCACCATCTGGTATGATAGATCTCTGGATTTGGCAAGTTTTGTTCCAGTCGGATGTATGGGTGCAGAGCTACAGAATGTCAAATACAGTGAAAAAATACAATTTTTTTGTCAATTTCTTTATCACACCATTTCTCCAAAACCACTTGGCAGTTTGGTCCAAAACTTTTAGGGTATATGGGGTCTGGGTCACAAATGTGCCCTTTGAAGGTTTTGTGAAAAAATATTAATCCGTTCAAACGTTATTAAAATTTCAAGTTTTCCATTATTGCCTATGGGAAATATTAGCTGTCCCATGCAAAAGTACCATTTCTCTTTCTTGAAAGCACCTTCTCTTTTGCAAATGGGTCCACTTCTTTTGTGCTTCTGCCATCTTGTTTTCAGTTAGCGATGTGGGAAAAATGATATAATTCAAAAATTACTGCCCGTAAACACCAACACTGGTGTTTACCTAATTGTGGCCCGAGGAACGCAATTCTGTGGTTAGTTTATATGTAGAGACTCTGGAAATATGTTTATTTTGATTGCCACATTTTTAATGTTGCAAATTGTGACACTACTTTTGCGAAAGTGTCTCAAATTGTGACACTATTTCTCAAAATACCCGCGTTAATGTCACAAATTCCAGTACTTTCACAAAAGTAGTGCCACAATTTGCGACTACTTTTTAAAAAAATTGTGTTTCTTTGTCACTTCACTGCACATTAATGGTGTGGCCTGATGGGCTGAAATTTTGAGTACAAAGCCCTTGCCCACAGATATGTCTTTTGATAGTTTGCTGCTTAGGTTTACATGAATTCCATAGTTATAGCATTCCAAAGTTTAGAAATTTCCCCTAGGATAACATTGTGGCAGTCAGGTATCTTTCAGGGCTATATCTCAAAAATGCTTCGAGATACAGATTTTTCACAAAATTGTACTAAGCAGTTATGCATGATTCCAGGCCTTCATTAAAACTGCAGTGAAAATTTTTTACCAATGTCCCTATAGTGACTGTCAAACTGTGCCATTGGCAGCACAAGAGTTAATTGCAATGTCTCTACACTTATATTGATAAGTGGGAGAGCAGGGCCCAGCGTTCCCAGATATGGATACTATTATGGAATGATGGGAGTGCAGAGCCATACAGGCCCTGCATTCCCACTGGGAGATGAGGGTTAATTACAATGTCTCTTCACTTATGGATAGATCAGAACACAGGGACTGTAGGGCCCTGCACTACCACAAATGAATACCAAAGGCCGTGTGTGTCCACATGAAAATCAGGGACAATTACAATATGCATGCATGGGAGCACAGGGACAACACACTATATTACACTTTCTCAAAAAGTAGGGAGATTCATTGCAGGAAACATAATTAATGCATTAGTTAGGGTTCATATTAAAGTGACAGATGTATGGAAATGTGGTGTTAGGGTTTCCAACCATACCACCACACCCTACCCCCCTCCTCATCACCAACAGGTGTCAGAGTGTGTCTTGGGATCATTGACCCTAATGCTCACCCCATTCCCCTATGCTGTACCATCTCTGCTTCCTTACATATGGAATGGGGTGAGTGTTATGGTCAATGATCCCAAGACATACTCTGATACCCATTGGTGTATGAAGGGTGAGGGTGGGGTGTGGTGGTATGGTTGGTTGGGGGTGAGGTGTTAAGGTTGGGAACCCTAACAACACATTTCCATACTTTTGTTGCTTTAATATGAACCCTAACTGATGCATTAATGAAGTTGTTTGTAATAATACCATATATATCTATATATATATATATATATATATATATATATATATATATATATATGCAGTCATGCCCTTATAGTTAGGGTTGCATAGGCACTTTAATGTTAAATCTGAAATGTTCCACTTTAATAATTTTGTAACCATTCAACAGATTTGCACAAAAATTTGGTATGCGCTGTCCTGTGAGGGTAGATCTCTTGACATACCAAGTTTCATTTTGGTCGGATTGGTGGATTTCACATTGTGCATAGAGAAAAAAATGCTAAAATTTACCTTTTTTGCCTGTTGTTTCCTTACTGCACTGCAGTCAAACTGTATGGAATGTTGGTCTGAAATGTTCAGGGTAGAAAGCATTTTTCCACAAAGAACAAGACAGTGTTGGTTTAGCGAAAACATATTAATCCATTGCAAAGTTATTACATTTTGAAATTTCGAGTTCTGAGCATGCTCAGTTCAGTCTTTTGGATAGCTGCATGAAACAAAAAGGGATTTTGCTCTGGCAAAAATGGATTTGACCACCACACAAAAGATGATCCTTAGAATCTTTTCTCATCAGAAAAAAAATCATTTTTCGTCAACTGCCATTGTGTTTTTTTGTTTTAGCCCAAACTGTCGTTACTGTGCCCAGGGATGTATTCTGCAGACATCCAAGCATGTATCTTGTTCATCAGGGAATCCTTTATTGTTGTGTGCCTTTGCTTTATTTTTAGATGACCTGAGAATGCATTTTAATTTTTTAAAATCCTTTTACGTGACTCACTTCTGTTCCTTTTTCATCATGATGAAAAAGGATTTGGACATCGCATGAAAAAGGAATTCATCTGAAGAAAGAGGATTAGCAGCAGGGTCATCTGGTCAGAGAAGACTAATCCTCTTTTGTCACGATGACAAAGGATTTGTCGTCTCATGAAATAGGAATCATCTCATGAAAAAGGATTAGGATGACTCACAAAAGAGAATTTAGAAAAATAATCTTTTTTTGGAGACTTCCTAATCCTTTTTCATGAGTTGATTCCTATTTTGTGAGACAACAAAATCCTTTGTTGTCTTAATGAAAGAGGATTAGTGGCAGGGCCATCTGGTCAGAGAACCCAATTTTCAACATAATCTTCTTACCACACCACTTCACCTCATAAACCCTGTAGGGGAAAATGTTCAAATCTGTGCAAAAATACCATTATGCATCACAGGTGCAAAAGCATGTTTTGGACAGGATGTAAAAAATGACAGCTTTACTGTTCATAAGGTGGTGTGAAAAAATGGCTATGTTGAAAATCTGGAGTAAAAATATTGATAATTACCAGTTATGTGTGTGCATAGAAAAATTTCAATGAACACACATAACTCAGCCATTTTTAGGAATTTATTTACCAAATATTCAACATAACCTTTTTGGGACCCGGCCTCATGAACACTGGTGGTAAAATGTCATTATTAGGTCCCAAAAGGTGATTTTGTGCAGTGATCGCAAAATCACTTTCCAGGCCCAATTAAGAAAATTACAGTGCCAGTGTTCATGAGGTGAGGTTCCAATAAGGCCTTGGTGAAGATTTGGTGGAAAAATTCCTAAAAATGGCAAAGTTATGAACATAAGTTCCAAAACACCATCGAAATACAGTGCATGGCACTTACTTTGATTCCTCAGTTCATGGTTTGGCTTTGAAGAGTGCAGACATGTCTCAGTCTACAGAAGATGACAGTGTATGACCTCTGGAGGTGAGTATAGGGTAACAGGGGTGTGGGGTGGTGGGTGCTCAGTGGGAGGGTTGTGATCAGGGAGGGGGCAATGGGGATGATGAAGGACCAATTTCTTTTTTTTCAGGTTAAAAAAATATGTTGGGGACTGTTTTCTTTTTTTGCAGGACATAAAAGTTAAAATAACTCAATTTCCCCACTAGTATAGGGCTGAAAAATAGATACTGCTGGGGGAAGGGGTGCTTGTAATGCTGACACAGGGATTGAGACTCCCAATGTTGGCACATTCAATAAAACAGTGGACTGCGGGAGGGACTAAAATAAAAATTATGGGAAGGCAATTGGAGGGTATGGGGTGCCACTAAACATCAGGGACAGTGATGGGGGGTATTACTAGACACCAGGGAAAAGGACAGCTCACTGCTAACACTGCAGCTGGCAGCACAGCTTCAGATACAGAAGTCAAGAAATTCCCAGTGTTCTCATACAGAGGATGCTGGGGAAGTGCTCCTCTCACTAAGCTGGGCATCGGGATTTTGGGTGTCTAGGCACCATATTATTTGGCACAATATTAAAAAACAAACATCAAAATCTAGCTAAACAGGTCCTGTTTAGCTGGGTTCTGATGTTTGTTTTTAAAAATCTCAGCATTGTTTTGCATTTTCCATGTTTGTTAGTTTGGGGAAAAACTGAACAAAATGGCAGTTGGCACGGCACAAAAAATGTTTGGTGCCCTGCCAGTTCAGTGGTGAAACAAGAAAACAGCATTTGCAGCATCAGATTTTTACTTTCACCACAGAACATTATCTGAAAAACTCTACTGCGCATGCGCAGATTGGAAAACACTAAAATTTAAAAGCACAATGACTCTGGAACCCTTTGACATCTTTTCACCACATCTGTCAAAAGCACTACCTTGGGACATGACACATGTCCCCTGCAAGTCTGAGGCAAAAAATTGTTTCCATGTAGGCTGCATGCGAGGATGAAAAAAATAAAAACAAAAAAAGTTAAGTATAGGAAAAAGAAAGTTTTTTTTCAAAACATTGCACATGTGGATCTCAGAAACTGCACAAGCGGCCATCACAAACATTTCTACACATCAAGACCTTGCCTCCTAGATAACCCCTACAAACGTTCAGCTCATTTTGCCAAAGAAAGCCAAAGATATTAATGTGCAACCTTTGAGGTTTAACATTAAACAGGCTACTGAACCCTAACTATGCAGGCTCTGCTGTGCCCCTATAATATATTATAGGGGCACAATTGTGTCCCTATAGTTAGGGTTGAGTAGCCTGTTTAATGTTAAACCTCAAATTCTGCACTTTAATAACTTTGCAACTGTTCGACAGATTTGCTCAAAATTTGGCATGCGGTGTCCTGTGAAGTAGATTTCTTTTTTTTTGTCATAAAATGTTTAAGATTTTAGACATTAACAATAATAAGTACTGTACATTACATATAACAACAATATTTAAACAAGCAAGAACTATTTAAATGAAGTCAAATAATGCTATAGATACTTCCTATAGTTAGAGAGAGCATAGTCAACAACACAGTTAATTAGATTCTTCAGAAGAGACATCTTAATAAAATATTCATAAACCATTATATGCAGGTAGTTCAGAATTGCTAAAGAATCAATCTTATCAGGAGAAGGGCTGTAGTTTAAGTAAAGTTTCAACCAAGTATGGAAGTAAAGTCACACCAAGGCGTGAGTGATGAATAACTGGTGCTTAAGCTACCCACTACAGTATCACCACAGTTTTTATCCAGTACCAGAGTTTGTCGCCCTTTCCTAAAACCTTACTATTTAGGATATAGCATTTCTTCTGCTCTCAAAAATGGTCTCCAGGTTTCTTCAAAAGATTCTATCCTGTCAAGCAGCAAGTAACTGATTCTTTCATTGTTTGCCACTGAAGCCATGAAAGAATATCAGTCTAGAGGGATCAGCACCTTATTTGAACCCCAGTTTCTTAAAAGCTGATGCTTAGCTCCCAGAAAGGCAGCAAGTAGCCAGTTAACTTGGAATCTAGATAAAAAATAGTTCTCTGGAAAAATTCCTAGTATAATGAGGGAGGGAAGTAGAGGGATTGTGTGACCAGATATTTTGGAGCAGTGCTTAATTACCTGTTGCCGAAAGCTGGAGACATGTGGACAGTTCCATAGGATATGCAGCAATCCTGCATGTTATTCCTGATGTCTTCAGCAAGATCCATGTTGTAAATACCCCATCCCTTCTAACCACTTAGGTGTATAATAAAAATAATGTAAGATTGTAAATTGAAGCAGTTTACCTTGAATCTCTATACTTGAATTGACAGCATTAGGCCATACAATAGACCATTCTTCCTCCGTAATGCTTATGTCTAATTCTTCTTCCCATTTGGACTTTGCCAACAAGGCTGGCATTGTTTCACTGAGTTAAAAGGTAGATCATGCTGGCCCCCTTTTTTAGGCCTACCACCTTCACTAACTGACTCCATTCTACCTTAGCTTTACCTATCACCTTATGCATCAGGGTATCATTTTTCAGTGCATTTCGAAGTTGAAGATAATGACAAAAATGACATTTCTGTAGCTTGAATTTTTTCCTAAGGGTTTTGAATGGTAGCAATATGTTATTACTTGGATCAATAATATCTGCTAAGTAGCATATCCCAAGCTTCAACCAGCCTGGATCTTATCATAACAAGTGTTAGACTGATTCCAAATGGGTTGTTTGAGTCCCAAAGGGTTCTCTATCTTTAACTTATGCACTATACCGTTCAATAATTTCACTGCATTTGTCACCAGCCCACCAGTGCAGCAGTAGGGTTACCACTCATGGCGCCAGTGACCCAGGTTCGGGAACAGACTCGGTCAGCTGGAGGGCCAGCCAGGGGGAGGAGTATTGAGGGCCAGAAGGCTGCTCTCCTCCTCTGGGTGGGGTGGGATGCAAGTCTCACTGTTATACCGCCACCTGGGTGACCACAGGTGGAGGTGCAGTCAGGGTAGCTTGCAGACAAGGGTGGGGAGGCACCTGTCAGAAGCCAGAGCACAAGCGCATCATGACGTGCCTAGCCCCTAGGCTTTCCTAGTGTACAGACGCCTCGAGGGATGGTACCAGAAAAAACAGGAAATACCCTATCCCAGGTTCCTGTAGACAGAATCCAGTCATCCCAAGAAAATCCATAACTGGGCTCTAGAGATGGGGCCAGCTGACCTCCTGACACAGTCTCAAGGTGTGAGAGAGGGTAAGGGATGTCCCTCTCCTCCCCGCCCGGGGGGGTAAACTGTGGCAGGATGGGGGTAGGCAGCTGGCACTCAGATTAGAGGTACCCAGGGTGGAACTACGGGAGCATGCATGACCTAAGAATCCCTGAAGAAAGGTTCCTGGAGCAATGAAGAAGGGGGCAGAAAAATAGTAAGTATAAAAAAAAAATTATTTAGCCGCATTTGCAATACACAGGCTGTCTAACAGATGTTTAGGAACTGGAATGACTAAACGGTCAAAAAGTGTATAAGGCCTTAATAAATATGATTCTGTCAAAAACCAAAGGGGGTTGTCAGCCTGCCTATAATTATTGAAATACAAGAAGGACTGTTTCATTAGAAAGGCTGTACTGCACTTCTTCCATCAAGGCATAGCAAAGCCTCCCATCACTGTTCTTAGCCTGAGCTTGTTTATGGGTAGCCTTGCTGGCTTACTTCCCCAAAGGAATTTTATGACTAAAGCATCTATTTTCTTTTCTAATGATTGTGGAATAACAGTTGGGGGAATTCTGAAGCACTTAAAATATTTTAGGGGCAGAAATTATTTTAATAGCTTAAACTTTTTGGAGGGTGCATTCTGAACTGTGGGACCACCAAAAACGGTGAGACTAGGTGACTGTAGCCAAAAGAGTGCTGTTGGTGTGTGCTTGCCATTTGTGGAGTCCATGAGGCTCAGTGTAAACCTGGTGAAATCTTAGCAGTTTGAAACATCACTGTTTAGACCCTCTATGTGCTGGGGGCCGAGGGGACTAAAGAAGGAGATTCACTAAGGAGTGCATAAAATCCTGGAGTTAAAGAAAGGAGATTGTGTCTGTATTTTTACAGCCCCATACTAGTGGGGAAATTGAGTTAGAGCTGGTGCTCTGTGTTTTAAACTATAATGGGCACAAGTTTCAGTGCAGGGAGTGAGAACCCCTGATACTCCGGGTTCAGGCTGATAAATTTGGATGCTCATGTGAGCGGCATCTTTGGAGGTTGCAGTCTTAACTGTGAGACTACCAAAAGTGGTGAGACAGGGTGGCTGTAGCCAAAAGAGTGCTGCTGGTGTGTGCTTGCCATTTATGGAGTCTGTAAGGCTCAGTGTAAACCTGGTGAAATCTCAACAGTTTGAAACATCACTGTTTAGACACTCTATGTGCTGGGGCAGAGGGGACTAAAGAAGGAGATTTACCAAGGAATGCATGAAACTCCTGGAGTTAAAGAAAAAAGATTGTGTCTGTATTTTTACAGCTCTATACTATTGGGGAAATTGAGTTAGAGCTGGTGCTCTGTGTTTTAAACTATAAAGGTCACAAGTTTCAGTGCAGGGAGTGAGAACCCCTGACACTTCCGGGTTCAGGCTGATAAATTTGGATGCTCATGCAAGCGGTGTGAGCATGTGCGACACACATTAGCGTGTTGAGATGCGTGGAGACACCCATGTCTAGGTGCATGTTGGCATGTTAGCAAGGAGCAGGAGATGGAGATATGATATTATGGATTATAAACAAGGTAAAGAGAGTTTTTGCAGTACACAGAGAAAAATGGGAACAAAGGAGAGAGATATGTGTAAGTCGCCAGCTTCACTGTTGACATCAGAGAGGGATCTGCTGATAAGTTGTACCAGCTGTAACATGTACAAGGAGGCTGAATTGGGGGTTGATTATAGTAGCTGTGAGTGTGTAAAATGTGTATTAAATAGAGAACTGCATGTAAACTTAACTGAGGTTCTGGAAAGGTTAGAGATTTTAGAGAACAGACAGATGGAGTTAACTTCTAGGTTAAAGATTTTGTCAAGCTTAAATAAAAATGAGGCTGGTAGCTCAGTAAATGGGCATGGTAAAAGAAAGGGAAGTGAGAGTGGAGAAGGAGGTCATCAAGCTGAAAGGGGTGATACAGTTAGGGTTAAAAGAAAATGTAGGGGGTGAGCCCTCTTGGACCAGTTTCAGCATATTTAAGAAGAGAGGATGTAGGAAAAATGTACAGAACAGTGATAGGGATAGGGGTGGGCAGGACTAACATAGCCCTATAATGGAGAATGAGGTAAATGTGCTAAATGGATTTCCAGTGGAAAATAGTTATAGTGTCCTGGGGAATTTAACTCAGTCAAACATGACAGCTGGGGATGTTAATTTGGATGCAGAAGAGATAGAAAGTGGGGGACAACAGAATCCAAGACAAGTTATTGTCATAGGAGATAAAACAAATAGAATGGTTAGTAGCTTCTCAGGGGCAGGTGCATTGGATTTATATAATATGGCCGATAATATATTTAGTGGGGTGGGGGAACACCCCCTGACAGTGATTCACATGGGCATAAATGATATTATGAGGAAAACCTTGCCAGAAATGCAGAAGGATTATAGTAAGTTAGTAGAGAAACTGGTCAACAAAGGTTGTGAGATAATGATTTCAGAAATATTACCTGAACCTAGGGTATCTGTGTATAAGAAAAAGAGAATTGCTTTAACAAATGAATGGTTGTGTAAATGGATGGGGGAGAGTGCCTATAGATTTATAAACATTGAGGGACATTTGAAAATAATAACAAATTGTAATGATGGGCTGCATTTAAATTACAGAGGCAGTAGAATTTTAGGGCAAATATTAAGGAAGGAGATTGAAAACTGTTTAAACTAAAAGGTAAGGGGATGACCAGGGAATATAAAGTTAATATAATCCCAAGACAAGTAAAACCAAAAAGGATGTCAGCTAGTAAGGTAATGTTCTGTAACGCTAGAAGCTTGAATGAAACCAGTATGATAGAACTGGAAATGATAACGAGGAGAGAAAAATTAGATATAGTAGGAGTTGTGGAAACCTGGTGGTCAAAGAATGTATGGCATCAGCAGATACCTGGATATAGATTGATAAATAAAAATAGAGATAGGAAAAGGGGTGGGGTGTGGCTATTTTTATTAGGGATGGATTAGAAGTTAGGGTCATAGATGAAAATTGTGATTTGGGGAGTACTTAAATTGTTACCATTGAACTGTTGGGTACAAAAGGGAGTAAATGTAGGTTCTCAGCTTTTTATAGAGCACAGGATACTAGAAAGGAGGAAACTGAAGCCTTTGTTGAATATATTGTTGGTTTGGCTGAAGGCACTGATATGGTGCTAATAGGGGACTTAATTATGCCTAACATCGAATGGGGGGAACATAAGGAAGGAATCAACTTAGAGTGCAGGGCGCAGGAAGAACTAATGGTGGTAGGTGTTAAACAGTACATTCAGGAGGCCACAAGGGGGGATAATATATTAGATGTTTTTCTAACAAATATTCCTGATGTGATTCAACAGATTAGTATTCAGCCACAGTTGGGTGCAAGTGATCACAACTCTATAATGTTTAGGATGCTTTGGGAAACCAAGATAGTGAAGGGGAGTACAGTACAGCCTCTCTATAATAGGGGGGATTATGTAGCTATAAGAGAGAGGCTGAGTAGTACTGACTGGGAAGGTATGATGAAAGATCTGAATATGGAGAAATATTGGGAGTTATTTTCAGATATAATAAATGAGGTAATAGGGAGGTATATACCAGTGAGGAACGTATATAATCACAAAGGTAAAAAGCCACCATGACTCTCAAGATCTATAATTAGACTTTGTAGAAAAAAGCAAGCAATGTTCCAGAAAATGAAGAAAAATAAATCCTTAGCATCTCGAAATAGGTATAAGAATATACTAAACAAATTAAAGAAGGAAATTAAAATTTCAAAAATGCAGCTGGAATTTAGATTGGCAATGGGTGAAGATAATAGCAAAAGCTTTTTTGCTTATATAAATAGTAGAAGGAGGGGAAGTAGTATGGTTGGTCCATTAAATATTGATGGGGTTACAACCTCTGAACCAAAGGAGTTGTTAAACAAATTTAGTAGATGCTTTGGGGCAGTGCATAAGAAACATGATGGAGATGTAGAGATGGGGCATCTGGGAACAAGCATATTAGATCCTAAAGAAATAATAACTGAAGAAAAGGTTAAAAATAGGATCAGGAGATTGAAGGCTGAAAAGGCGGTAGGACTGGATGGGATTCATCCATACTTCTTAAAGGAGTTGGGTGATATGCTGATACCAATTATAACTAGGTTAGGACAAAAATCCCTGGCAGAGGGAGTAGTACCAGAGATGTGGAAATTGGCATATGTAGTGCCAATTTATAAGAAAGGGAAAAAGAGTGAGGCAGCGAATTATAGGCCGGTGAGCTTGACCTCTGTCATAGGGAAGATTATTGAAAGTATTTTGAGTTAAGCTATTACTAATGTTATGAAAAGTGAGGGGTTAATAGATAAAAGTAATCATGGATTTGTGACAAATAGATAATGTGAAACAAATCTGATCACTTTCTATGAGTTTATTAGTAAGCGTATTGACGGAGGGAAGAATGTGGACATGGTGATGCTCGATTTTAGTAGAGCATTTGATACGGTTCCACATTGTAGGATTATTAAAAAGCTTATTGGCATTGGAATTGATTCAGCCATTGTAAGATGGGTTGAACAGTGGTTGATAAATAGACAGCAGAAAGTGAGACTACATGGTCATTTGTCAGATCCATTAAGGGTGGTGAGTGGTGTTCCCCAGGGTTCGGTGCTTGGACTATCGTTGTTAGGTGTCTTTATTAGTGATCTGAAGACATTAAGTAACAATAAGTGATAAAAATTTGCAGATGATGTCAAAATAGGAGGATGGGTGGAAACATTTAATGATAGATTAATTTTTGGACAGGATTTGATTCATATAATGGAATGAGTGAACATAAATGGGAGGAATTTCAATAAGGAGAAATGTATTATAATGCATTTTGGAAGACATAATATTCAGCAGATCTACTATATGCAGGGCCTTAACTTGAAGGTTTCAAAGTGTGAAAAAGATTTAGGGGTTTATGTTCAAAATGACCTTAAAAATGGTGCCCAAAGTAAAATAGCATCAAATAAAGCTATGCAGCTGGTCAATTGTGTAAGAAGGGGTTTTCATTCAAGTAGTGGGGAGGTTTTATTGCCACTGTATAGGACAATGGTAAGGCCCATCTTGGACTACTGCTCCACTGTTTTTTGTCCTTTTCTCATAAAGGATATTAAATTCATGGAGAGGCCCCAGAGATCTTTTACCAGATTAATTTCTGGATGTCGGGGGCATCTCGTATGACGCTAGATTAGATAAGTTGGGTTTGTGGTCCTTGGTAAATTGAAGGACAAGGGGAGACTTATTGTCACTATATAAGGTTTTGGGGGATGAAGATCTTAAATTGGAACTAGGATTGGAGATGGGGTAAAATCATATCACTTGAGAATTCATAACAAGCAATTGAGGGAGGAAATAAGCAGGCCTGGATTGAGAAGGAATGGCTTTAAATGTAGGGCAATTAGGATGTGGAACAGACTGCCACAGGATGTGGTAGATGCTAATAGTTTGGTGATTTTCAAAAACAGATTGGATAAGTTCCTTGCAGAAGTTGGAGATGCATGTTACCGCCACTGAATTGTGGGGGAAGTCTACATGGGCTTTGCCTTCTTGACTTCCTTAAACCTCCAGTTTTAAATATACAGTAGATAGGTTGAGTTTGTCCTATTTACTGAAGTCCAACTGTAAAGCACTGAGAATAGGACCAAGGTTTTTTTATCTAGGTTATTGGAAATGTCAAGATCTAGCTATGTAATGGAATTTTGACAACACCAATCTCTACTCTTTGTTGTAAATGTTTTAATAAAGCAGTAGGGTAATAAAGGGACATCACCTGAGTCTTTTCCCAATTTAACACTAAGCAAGAACATTTTCGAAACCTATTGAATTTATGTTTAAGGCTATTTATTGATTCCCCAGGGTTGCTTGCAGTAATAAGCAGATCATCAGCAAATGCAAATATTTTATTTTCTACATTGCCTGTTAGCAGCCCCTTTATGGAGGCATCCATCTGAATGGATCTAATTAGAGGTTCAACAGCCAGAATGGAAAGAAGAGGGGAGAGTGGGCATCCTTGCCTTGTGCCCCTATGTAGAGCAAATGATGAGGAAATTAGACTATTCAAAATTAATTCTGCAGGCTTAGAGTAAATTGTAGAGACCCAGGAAGTAAATTCATTACAAAACCAAATGAGGAAAGGGCACTTTGCAGATACTATATGTCCAGATTATTGAATCAAAGGCCCTGTGCATATCTAATGAGATTGCTAAGGCAGGCATTTTATTCTTGAGGAACGTCCAAATTGTAGTACAGCATATAGTCTTCTGACAATATCTGTTCCTAATTTACCTGTAACAAATTGGTATACCATTCGCACAGAGAATGCATTACCGTGAAGACCATTACAGTAACAAAATCTGCAGATTGCTGTAATGGTCACGGGAGTACACTGGCAGCTTGTCCCCAGTGATTGCGCCTCATCCCCAACATGACTCCGACTCGGAGATAATTATATAAAAAGTCAGGGGGTGCATGGGATAGAGTCCCCTTCAAGGGGGTTGCAGGGGTGGGGCAAAGCCCCCCACAAAAAACAGTTTGTTACAGTGATGGCACAAAGCCAATTGTCGGCATGGTGCAGTCACTGTAATGCCATTCAGCAAAGTTCCTGTTGCTGCAGCAACATGAAACTGAACAAATCCTACTTGCTGCCTGCCTATTAACTTAGGAATCATTGTTTGAAGTCTATTTACTAGGATTTTTGCTAGCACCTTATAATCCTTGTTTAATAACAAAATTGGTCTATAGCTAGAACATTCATGGGTATTTTTCCCTTTCTTTAGAATTAATGTAACTAAGGCCCTATTCATTGATTGGGGGAGTTGTTTTAGACAATATGCTTCAAGTAGGGCCTTATGACGACATCCCTAGGTATCTGGATTTAGAAGCTTCAAAAGTTTCCCTGTAAAACCTTCAGGCCCCAGCGTTTTGTTGTTCATTAAGTCCTTAATTATATCTAGCACTTCTTGTAAAGAAATTGGGTCCCCAAGCTTTTGGTTATCTTCTAAGAAAACAGTGGGTAGTTTTAGTTTTGCTAAAAATTCATTCATCTGAGGTATTGCAGCATTTTGAGGGGTTGAGTATAATTTTTGGAAGTATGTAACCATTACCTCACTAATTTCTTTGTTAGTGTAAACTATTTTATTTGAGCTTTTTCTTATGTCTTGTATCACGTTTTGCTGCTGTAGTTTTTTTAAGTCTGACGGCCAGTAACTTGCCAGATTTCTCATCTGATTCCCAGTATTTTTGCTCTGTTCTGAAAAAGGCATATTCATCCCTATCTGAATGAATTTGGTTAATTTCAAACTTAGTTAACGTTATACTGTGAAGTGAATTCTGTTTGTTACTAGGGTCTTGTTTGTAACAGGTTTCAAGTTGCCTGAGGGTAGATTCTATTTCAATTATTCTTTTTGCCCTTTTTTTTTCTTATGGTGTAAATAACTAATTATCCTACCCCTAATATGTTCAAGTTCAAGTTTATTGCAGGAAAAAACTCTGTTGAGCAAGCTCATTCACAAGGAGGTCCTGAGTCATATACACACAACTATCACTATTACATGGACAGGAACATTTCAATGTAGAATAAACAAAGTGTATACATATAATATAATACAAAGTGTATACATATAATACAAGAGATATACAAAATAAAAAAAACCTTATACCATTTAGGCAAATTACATTCCAGCTTAGTGAGTAGAAGGACAGTTGGTACCAGATACTTAGCTTAGAGTTAGGGGGAGACCTAGTAGCAACTGCAGATATCTTTTATTTTAGAGACAGCTAGTGTTTTATAGGAATTAATTGAGATAATACTGGTTAGCTTCAGCATGGCTTGTAGTTGATTCCAAATGTTAGGGAGGGCATATTAAACAGCTCGTTGGTCAAATGTAGTATGCGTCCTAGGAATGTCTAGTAGGATATAGTCAGATTTCCTTAGGGAGTATGCACTATATGAGATGCGTATGAAAGACGTTAAGTTGTCTGGCAGTTTGTGTAGAAGTACCTTAAGGGTCCAGATACCAGCATAAAGAAGGCATCTGGTGGTGAGTGAGGACCACCCAACCTCTGCATATAAATCACAGTGGTGGATCCTGTAATTGGAGCTAGTAATGAAATGAAGAGCACAGTGGTAAAGAACGTCCAGTTCAGTAAAGCTAAAGGTTGAGGAGGAGATATAAATAAGGTCTCCATAATCAAGTAGGGGAAGGAAAGTGGCTTGGACAAGTCATTTATGGGTCATGAGAGTGAAGAGGGACCTATTTCTAAAAAAGAAGCCCAAACGTGCCTTAAGCCTCTTAGTTATATCCTCAGCATGGTCATTGAAAGAAAGCTTGTTGTCTATCCACATGCCTAGGTATTTAAATTTAGGCACAACTTCCAAGGGTTCACCCAGGGAGGTAACTATGAAGTCCTTTGGTGGGGCAGGTTGGGCACACAGTGTGGTATACTGCAACAAAATCATTGCTTTGTTTTTTTGGCATTTAAGAGAAGCTTGGCATTGATGAGATTGCTTTCTAGTTGGACAAAGTCAGCTTGCAACACTTCCCTGACTTCAGATAGGGTTGTGCCTGAGGTGTGCAAAACTGTATCATCCACAAAGAAATGTATGCTGGATTTCTTTATGTGGGAATTAAGGTTGTTGATATACAGGGGGGAAAAAAGGATTGGTCCTAGGATGGAGCCTTGGGGGACTCCCCTGGTAATCGGAAGGGGGGACAGATAATAGGCCATCAGCTTTGACTTTTTGTAACCTTCCAGAAAGGTAACTGTTGAACCACTGTGCAGTAAGTGGAGTGGCACCTAGGTTGGTAAGGCAGGTGATTAGAAGGTGATGGTCGACAGTGTCAAAAGCTTTACTGAGGTCTAGAAAGACTGCACCAGTAACCTTCTTAGAGTCAATAGCAGAAATCCAGTCATTAGAGACTTTAGCCAATGCTGAGATGGTACTGTGTATAGTCCTGAAGCCAGATTGTGCAGAGTTTAAGAGTGAGTGCACTTCAAGGTGATTTTTTAGTAGTTGGTTGTAGATTAGTTTTTCCAGAGCTTTGGATAGAACAGGCAAAAGTGTCTGTAGTTGTTTAAATCACAAGGGTCTCCTAATTTGAAGAGGGGAAGAATATGGGAAGATTTCTAGCAGGATGGAACTGTGGCTGAGGTGGCTGAGGTGATAGTGAGGTTGAAAATGTGAAGGATGGGAGCTTTGAACTGGGCAAAGCCTAATCACAAGAAGAATGGAGCAAGGCCATCATCCCCTGCACCTTTCCTGGCATCAAGGCTGAGAAGTAAGTCTTCGACTTCTTTATAGCTAAACAAGTGCAGCTGAAAGGGATGAGGAGGGGAAGTATATGCAATGGCTGGGCTACTGTTGCTATTCATGCGGCTAGCATATGGTGAGGAGTCGAAGGCATCCTTACAGGCATCTCATAAACAAGCATAAGACACTTCCCCATTGTCATTTTGTGAAAATAACTCAACTATTTCTTTGTTGAGCCAATTAAAAAAATCTTTGTCATTGATGAGCATGGTATTAAATTTCCATCTAAAGGATCTGGTATAATCTGTTTGTACAACCAGAGACTCATCAATAGGAGCACGGTCAGAGAGATGTATGCTATCAATACTTGAATCTATTAAAGTATTCAAAAGGTTTTCGGAAAGGAAAAGATAGTCGATTACGCTATGCATTTCATGTCTTGCCCAATAAGAGGTATAGTCTCTGCCCTGGGGGTGCATAATTCGCCAAGAATCTATTAAACCAGCTTCTTCCAGAAGATTAAGGAGTGCCTCTTTGGCTTTTGTGATTTTTTACTTTTTCTTGTTAGTGTTTTTGTCTAGCAGGAGGTCCAACACGTTGTTCATATCACCTGCTAACACAATTTCATATCCCACCTCTGAATTTAGCCTCATGGCTATTTCATTAAAGAATTCTACTTGGTTGGAGTGTGGCACATATATGTTACAGAATGCCACCTTGGTTCCATTTAGAGAACCCAGTAGTAACTAAAAGCAACCTTCTTCATCCACTGTGTGGGAGTGTTTTATGAAATTAATGGCTTTCTTAATTAAGATGGCAGTTCCCCTTTTTTGAGCTGTAACTGTTATGTTCTATTACTCCCACTCAGTCCCTATACAACTTATTTGCTTCATCTGCAATCAAATGTGTTTCTTGCAAAAATGCTATATCTGATTTTTTCCTCTTCAAGTAGGTTAAGAATTTTGTATTTAATGGGTGAATTAAACCCCTTGATATTCCACAATGAAACTGTGAGGGACTGAGTACTACTCATTATTGAAATATTAAAACACAAGATATACTTAAAGGGTTTTAATGATGTCTTATATTTCTAAATATAATTAACTAAGTGCCTTAAACAGTAAATATAAATGATAAACACTCAAACTTAGTCACTAACCAACAACTGTATGTATCAGGCATTACATTCACAATTCTAACACTGCACCAAACTTTACATAAAAAGGTAGGCTGTAGTTCTACCTCCAATGCCCACTATGCACCAAACCACCAGTCCAAGGTACTGAGCCTTTTAAAGGTGCCAATCACAAACCTGTGAGTACCTTCAACTCTACTAGTTAATAGTATGATGCCAGTTTCAGCAACAAAATATCTGAAATAAAATAAAAACTGCCCTTCGACGTCATTTATTTCACCAGTGTCATAATTAATGATACATTTAGGACAGTCATATTGGAGGGTACTTTGGAGAAATGTACTAAGCACCCATGCAGTTAACATTTATTACAGGACAAACTGACATTGATAGGTAGTAATTACAAAGGAGAAGACAAGCACAATAGTATATGCAAGCATCCCTGCTCCCCCTATCCTCTCCTGAGTGTTTATGGCACTTCTCCACTTCTTACCTTGTTTCAGTGTTTAACAACCATTTATCTTTTGCAGGCAGTAGTCTCAACTGACAGCTTATCTACTTAAAGATAATTACTATTATTTGTATCATCTATTTCTTACCAAGTTCCATTCCCACATAACTGAGTTTCATGCACAATATGTGATCCAGCCAACTTACATGGATAGTGCCCTTCTACCTTAACACATTTAGGGGAGTCATGGGTATGAATAATAATTAGATAACAAGAAAATGAGTTCAGGCCACACAAAGAAACAAAACAAACAAGCAACAAGAGTACCAGTTACTGCTTCTCCTTGTAGTTCTCCCATGTCTTGTCCTTAGTAATACAAGAGGAGTGGTATAGCACTGGTCTGATGAGACTAGATTAGCAGCTCTCTTGCACTCCTCTTCTTCTCCCTTCCCCTTTAATGCCTCAGTTGCCCTTTACCTTTGTATTTATCCTTTGCCACCCTTGTTCATTGAGCAGTTCACTCTCTCATCCTGCAAGATGTGTAGGGTTACCAGCTTACTATGTTGCTAGAGTCTGAGCCTCATAACAACTAAACTTATTGGAGGCATTAGAGCTCCAACCTTCAGCCTGTATACATCCGCTTACTATCACAATGCATAATACTGTAATTAAATTGAAAAATGAGCTTGATTTGACTTTGTAATCCTTATCTAAGCATAACTACAAATAAAACAAATGACTAAAGGGGCCACAGAATTTCAGCATATTCAATAGTTTCTTAATACTTGTATGGGTCCAGAATGAACTTTTACCTAGGTACTTGTCTAACTGACATGCAGTCTCACAATCCATCTTAATACTCTGTTTTTTTGCACTTCAGAAAATTGTTTAAAAATTTTCCAGGCTTACCTCCCAGTAAGAAGAGTTTCCAAGGGGACTAAGCATCAGATACTATGGTGCTTTACAGTCAAATGGTGGTTGACATTTGTTTTAGTAGTTTTTGACTGAGCCAACAGGAAGAGGAGACATGGTTAACCAATTTGTGGCAGATGACCAGGTCACCTACTGAGTCAAAGTTCAATGGCCTCTCTATTCAGGACACAGCCATTGGGGACTGCTTATGAGGGTTTGGTGGAGAAACACTTCTCAGGGAAGCATGAGTTGGGATAGAGTATTGGGAGCAGACACTGTCTCTGCTCCTGGATCAGCTTCTTATCCACATATTCCTGGGTCAGAAAATTGGAAGGTGACTCTGTTTCTGTTGGATCCTTCTCTTCCTATTAATAGTCAAGGATGAGGCAGAGGTATGTTGATCTTCCTTATCAGCACCACTATACAGAGCTTTCAAGTAAAGGTATGGAGATGACTCATTAATAAGGGTTTCACAATTAATGCTCCCTTGCTTATTCCTGGGTTGTTGAGGTGGCTCAGAAAGGGGATCAAAAATCTGCAAGTGCTCCTCCTGATCTTGCTTTAAGGCAGTGCGTGGTGTCAAATTCTGTTAAGGAGTTTTCATGAATGGGCTCACGCGTTGCTTTTTTGAACTGTGGTAATCGCTGTGCCCTTTTGTGAAATCTTTAATTGTGGCCTTACAATTTACAATACATTTTCTGGCATCATCACAGTTGTTAAAAGAGTGAACATATTCATTAGATGCCACTATATTCAGGACTGCCGGCTACCTGAAATAGTAAATTAAGCCCATCTTAGCCAACTGCTGTTTAACCTCCAGAAATGTCTTACGCTTCTCCATCACTGTCACCGAGAAGTCTTGAAAAATGTAAATGCTATTATTTCTCCACATTAAATTCTTTTTTCCCTGGATAGCCTAAGTATTTCTTTTTTAACTGAAAATCACAAGAAGATAAGTGCTGTTTAATGTATTTCAATGGCATTTTGAACTTATGTTCATAACTTTGCCATTTTTATGAATTTTTTCACCACATTTTCAACATACTCTTTTTGGGACCCCCACCTCATGAATACTGACACTGTCATTTTGTTAACTGGATCCAGAAAGTGATTTTGTGGTGCTTGTACAAAATCACCTTTTAGGACCAAATAATGAAATTTCACCACCGGTGTTCATGGGGGGTCCAAAAAAGGCTGTGTTGAAAATTTGGTGAAAACATTCCTTTAAAATGGCTGAGTTATGAGCATTCTTTGGAATTTTTATACACATGTGCAGAACTTTGGTCATTTTAAATATTTTGAGTCCAAATTTTCAACATTGCCATTTTTTCACACCACCTTATGAACGATACAGCTGTCATTTTTCACATCCTGTCCAAAATGTGTTTTCACACCTGTGGCATGGAATGGTATTTTGGCACAGATTTGAACATTCCTACCTATGTGGCTTATGAGGAAGGGTCATAAGAAAACTATGTTGAATATTTGGGTTCAAAATATGAAAAAATGACAAAGTTATAAACATTCATTGCAATTTTACTATGCCTGCTTGTAACTTTTGAAATTTTAAATAGTTTGACCCCAGATTTTTAACATAGCCTTCTTATTACCCCCACCTTGTGTATATCACAGCTGTCATTTTTCAAATCCTGCCCAAAATGTGTTTTCACACCTGTTGAGTGGAATGGTGTTGCAGTTGCACAGAATTATGTTTTGGCAAAGATTTGAACATTTTCTGTAACACGTACATGAGGAGGGATAATAAAAAGGCTATGCTAACAATTTGGTCACTGTTGTCCAATAAATGGAAATGCAGGGCCTGTAGAGCTCTGTGTATTCCACAGCTACATATATATATACAGTATATGTATATATTATGGTAGCACGGTAGTGCTACCATAGTTAGGGTTGAGGAGCCATTTACGTTAACCCCAAAATTTTGCACCTTAATAACTTTGCAACTGTTTGACAGATTTGCCTGAAATTTGGAATACACGATCAAGACCCATACACCTTGGGATCTGCCAAGTTTTGTACTGGTCAGATACACAGCTGCAGAGTTATTAAGCATAATCTGCGCATGCATTTACGCTTTTTCTGGAATTCTATGGTCGCGCCTACAGGTCACAAGGTTTGCGTGACCAGCCCAAAATCTCCAGGGAATGTGCGACCAGGGTCCCCAATGTGCCTTTAGAAGATTTCATGAAAAAATATTAAACAGTTCAAAAGTTATTAAAAAAACAATTTCCCATTATAAGTCAATGGAAAAAGTTAACAAAAAGTTCGACAGTGTCACAAATGCATTTTTACTGTCACAAATGGCCCTTTTACTGTCACAAATCTGCCATTTTGTTTTCAGTTAGTGATCATAAAAATGCTTGGTATTTAAAATTGAAACCCTCTAGCAACCTAATTCTTTTTGTATTCACTTAGTCGGGCCCTGAGGATGCTAGCCATGTCTTTATTTTGGGTTAAAACACCCCAGAAATATGTTTTTCAGATTTCTTGAAAAAGCACTTTCACAAAGTAGTGTCACACTCACGAAAGTGTCGTAAATTTCATTTAAAGCTGCAATCACGACACTACTATACATTAAGCTCCAAATAACAGTAATTTTTGGCATCCCGCTGCAAAAGAACGGTTTGAGTTTTGGGCTGAAAGTTGAAGGGAAGGCAGCTGACATCTCAAAGATGTGCCTTTCAGTGTTTTGTTGAAAAAATATTACATGGCGGCAAGATTACAGTACTCCAAAGTTGACACTTTTTCCCATAGGATAACATTACGGCATACAACGCATTGCAGCAATCGTTTGGCGCCCTGCTGCAAAATAACGGTTTGGTCTTTTGGGCTGAAATTTGCAGGGAACACAGCCAACATCCAACAGATGTGCCTTTCAGTGGTTTGGTGAAAAAATATTACAGGGAGGCAAAGTTATGGCACTCCGAACTTCTGTTTTTTCCCATAGGATAACATTACGGCGTTGCCGCACTTTTCAGGGCCCGTATCTCTAAAACAAAAGTAGATACGGACTTTTTGTTGTAAAATACTTAGCTCCCTCCTGGGGCTAAGTACAAAACTAGCCAGGAAAGTGATAATTCATATGACTTTTACATTTTTTTTCTATGTCGTACGGTTACTGAGATATAAGCAATTTACTATTCCAAGTCCTCATTTTTGTGTTCCGAGAGTCATTATTTTGCATACATTTTTTGTACTCACTGTCTTTCTCTATACAGCTTTTGGGAAAGACCAGCCTGTGCACTTACATTACTGTTACCATTACCATTTCCACTTGCTGTTCTGTACCCATTTCACTTACCGTTCACGTTTACGCCACCATGTGCGTTACCCTTTGCATTTTCATTTGCGGTTGCGTTTGCGTTGTTTTAAACATTTCTGTCTACAGTACTGTTTCTCTTTCTGTTTTGCTTTGCATCACCATGCGCATTCCGATTTGTGTTTGCGGGCACAATGTTACTATGTGACAAGACATCACGTGGTATTACATTCACTATTTCTCATTATCATTCTCAAAAAGAAGGGAAATTAGAGGCAAAAAACTCCATTTAATGCATCAGTTAGGGTTGTTCCACAGTGACAAAAGCAAGGAAATTTTATGTTAGGGTTGAAACCCCTTTGCACCCTTCCAGCCCACCCCCCAACTGGAATCGGGGTGTGCATTGGGGTCATCGGTCCTAACTGTCACCCCATTCTCCTATTCATCAGGCTCTTTCCACATGTGATGGGTGACAGTTAGGCCCATTTGACCCAATGTGCACCCCGATTCCAGCTGGGGGTGGGCTGGAGGGGTGCAAAGGGGTTTCAACCCTAACATCAAATTTCCTCACTTTGTCGCTGTGGAACAACCCTAACTGATGCATTAAACAGAGTTTTTGCCATATATATATATATATATATATATCTATATATATATCTATATATATCTATATATATAGATATATATATATATATATACACACATATGCATCTACAGAGGGATGCGGATGCTGCGCTCCCACAATAAAATAAGGATACTATTATACTGTCTCAAAAAGTAAGGAAATAAGTTGCAAAAAACTTTGTTAATGCTTCAGTCACAGTCAAAGTAACGAAAGTTGGGAAATGAGACATTAGAGTTTCCCTAACACCCCACCCTCCCAAACCAGGCAGCCATGCAGGTGTGGGGTGTGCCTTGGGCTTCTCAAGCATAAAGCTCACCCTATTCCCATAACATCTACACATCTGACCTTATTTGCAGATGGAATGGGGTAAGTGTTAGGTTTGAGAAGCACAAGGCACCCCCATACCTGCTCTCCTGCCTGGTTTGGGAGGGTGAGGCATTAGGGAAACCCCTAATGCCTCATTTCCCAGTTTCTGCTTCTTTGACCCTAACTGGAGCATTAACAAAGTTTTTTGCAATTTATAGATAGGTAGGTAGATAGATAGATAGACAGACAGATGGATATTAATTGCAAAAAACTTCATTAATGCACTAGTTAGGGTTAAAGTGACAAAAGTAGGGAATGCGGCATTAATGTTTCCAACCCTAACTTCCCAAATGCACCCTTCAGGCAGCAACAGATGTGGGGTGTGCCTTGAGGTTGTCAACTCTAGTGCTCACCCTATTCCATGAGTAAATAAGCTGAGATGGATACAATATATGAGAATGGGGTGAGTGCTTGGGTTGACAACCCCAAGGCACAGTCCACACCTGTTGCTGCCTGCAGGGTGGGGTTGGGATGTTAGGGTTGGAAACTCTAATGCCACATTTCCCTACCTTTGATGCTTTTACCCTAACTAGTGCATTAAGGAAGTTGTTTGCAATGAATTTCCTTCATTTTTGAGATAGTATAAATAATTGTATTCTTATTTGCCTGTGGGAGCCACTCCCATCCATCCATAATTTCTGAGATAGTGTAATTACTTGTAATGCATAAAACTCACAAACAGAACAGCAGCCTCTGTTGTCTACAAGTGACAGGTCAGCAGCCACTGTTGACACACAGCCCCCCCTCCCCACAGCACAGCTCCTTCGCTCTTTACCTGCCACTGAGCTTGCCAAACTGACAGGATAAAGTGAAGCAAAAAACAGATGCAATGTCTGTTTTGAGCACTTAAAAAAAAGAAAAGGTTATCTTTTTTTCTTCATTCATTACTTAGTATGACTGGCTATTATTAAAACATAGGGCAGGATTTTTCAAAGCTCCAAATATGTAGCAAGGACCCTGCATCAAAGAAGAATGATGCAAGGGGCACCGTGTGACACACATTGCACCAAACCTACTTTTGGAAGGCAGCTGTCGAAAGTACAAGAGTCCCCTGCACCAGACAAGCTTGCACAATGCCTGTGGCACAGGCTTGGATGCACCATGGTGGAAAGGGGCCTGTGGCAGCCGCAGGCTGCCATATCCCCTGATCCTGGAATTTTGAACCCTTCCCCAGTGGCAAAGGGCTAAGTAACGTTGGTCTAACAGTACTTAGACAT
Source organism: Neoceratodus forsteri (assembly GCA_016271365.2). Lineage (NCBI taxonomy): Eukaryota > Metazoa > Chordata > Ceratodontiformes > Ceratodontidae > Neoceratodus > Neoceratodus forsteri. The sequence continues at coordinate 1,256,418,291 of CM028131.1, forward strand.
CCTCTGGGAGGGTCACAACTGTATGCCACTTTGTGCCCCCCCAGTAAGCCCCAATATGCCCATAGATGGTATTATAAATCTAAATGACATCCCTGGTGATCTAGTGCCCCCCTCTCTGATTGGATCTGCCTGCAAAGTGTGGTATTTAATGACATTAAATTCCTGGTGATCTAGTGGCCCAACACCCTCCCCAGGTAGTGCCCACTGCCCTGCTGACCCCCATCCTAACCTCAGATGCAGCGACCAGCACAGCTCTCTTCACACCACCATGGCTGGCCACCAAATGAACTGTCACAGCATGCACTGTATACAGTACACACTCTGACAGTTCATTCAGCAGTCGACCGTGGTGGTGCAATGAGTGCTGTGCTGGTCACCCAATTGGGGTACAGGATGGGGGGAGCAGGGTGGAGGGCACCACCTGCCAGGGTGGGGGCCACTAGACCACCAGGAAGGGATACTGTAGGCATATCCATAATCAAGCATATTGGGCTGGGGGCACAGACATTACCACATATTGCAGTACTGGCGTACAGAGGCTGGGGGGGGATTAGCTCACCAGGGAATTACTTGTTCTCCATACTGTTGTACATTGGGGCATATTGGAGATTGGGTGGATCCATTAGATCACCAGGCTAATGTGATTAATGGATTGGTGGTGGTGGTGATAGTGATGGGGGTGATAGCTACTATTGTACTCTTGTGGCCATGGAAGCAGATGCTGCCCCACTGCACCAAAGCTGTTGTGGCACACCTCATGGGTGCATCATCTATTGGGTGTACTGCCACCATAGCCACTCACTGTGGAACTTAGGCACCGGGACTTTGTCTGAAGGAAATTCAGGTGCAGGGTCCCAGACACAGTGGCACTTGGCACAAGCTGCCATTGTCGCAGCTTGCATCCGAGTTTTGGAAATCTGTCCCATAGTGTATTTTATGGTGTTATTGCCATAGCTTAGATGTGCAGCATGATTGGGCATCCCTTAACAAAAAATATTCATATTGGGGAGGGGTGCTCATGGCAGAAAACAGTTATTCAGAATGTAGAAGTCAGGCACATGCCACCTTGAAAAGAAGGCACCACTCTACAACTTCTTATTTAATGAAAAATGTTGATTTATTTAGTGCCGTAATAACATATTAAACCCCAGATGCCTGAGGCATTTCAAATGTAATTTCTTCATCAAAAGCCTGGGTACAAATCTCTTCTGGTGCTTAAATACACATAACAAAGTGACATCAGTTATTATGTCATTAATGCAATTAAAAAGGCTCATGCATTTTCAACTTTTAATGATGTTGCTTACACACATCCCCATTTAACTCCATGTATACAAGCTGCTTTACTAGCATTACATATCATTAACACACTATTAAATTGTGATCCCAATGAAGCTTCTCATTGAATCCCATTCAAAAAAAATAGACCCAGTTCTTCATTCATACATATCATAGAGGATAATGTATGATCACTGTGCACAAGGCTGTGTTGGCATCGAGAGGTTGTCATGACAACCTCAAGATGCCTACACAACATTAGCTGTGCACAGTGACCCATACATTGTCTTTTATAGTTTGTGGATCATGGTGCATTTGACACTCCCCCTCCACACTCCCATCTCCCCACTGCAGATTTATACAAGATGTAACAAAAATCAAACTGGAACCTCATGGCCCCCCCTCCAATCTCTGCCCCCACACCGCCACCAACCTCAGTTTCCCATTTCACAGTACAACAACCTTTTGAAACAGGCATTTTCAAAATGTAACTGAGATCAGTAACTATTTGTTAAAACTGATAAGTAAAGCCAGTTCTTAACTCAACACACTGTGTGCTAGCAACCTGCAACTCTTTGCTCACTAGAGAAGAATGAGCATTTGCCAAACCTGATGAATATTTGGATCTTTTTAACAGTCTTTCATAAAAGCAAAGTTATTTAGAAAGAGTCCCGCTTTGCCTGTTGAATTTGGATTCCTTGATGATGAGCGGGATCAGTTAAAGCAAAGGGAGGAACTGACAAAAGATCAAGAATGATGCGACTGGGTATGTGCACAGTTCAGACAGTCGATACTGGGATTGCTGCTGATTTCTAGACCAAACAGTGCTCTCCCATTTACTATTATAAGGTAAACTGCTTGTCCCCAAGAAAGAACACCTGATCCCATCAATAAATTGTTTTCACACATTCCTATATCAGTAAACATGGACTACCTTTCATAAAATACACACTATTGTTACAATATTAAGTAGTGATCCCCTAATTAAATCTGAAATAACCTTATTGATATGTATTATCTACAGATACATGTGAATGAGGAATTGGCTCTGTTTTTTTGAATGGGCCATTCTTCTCACAGCTGTTATGCTTATGACTTTTATTGAATACACATTGTGAAATGTTTCAAATGAATAACTCTGTAGAACTTCAAAGGAATTCTATGGAGAGTCAATGGTTGGAATGGGGGATGTGGATGCACCTCTTCCCTTGGCTATATCCCCTGTCAGGTAAGTGGGGGTGACAGATTCAAGGATTAGTGGCTTATTTTTTAAAAGAGGACATGAATGTCATTAAATGCATTTTCTGTTTCCACTCTACCACTGTTATGGAAGTTTTATTTATTATATCACTGTGTGTGCTGTATTCATTTTTTTGCTGTTGTCCAATAAAAGAACACTGTGGCTGTTTTGATGATAGTGACTGTTCTCAGTGAGGCTGGAGAATGTCAGTGGGTATGTGAAGTCCCAATTTATGCTTTCAGTATGATGCTGCAACAGGTTAAAAAAGGACATTGCTCACATAGGTAATTTTTTGGGTAGTGACCACAAAAAAATGATGATAACCTGATGCATCTTTTACACATTCTAGTACACTCCTGAGTTGTGATTCTGATAATTTGCTTTTCTGTCTAGTAGTGTCAGATCCCATTACAGTTGAACATGCGACTGGTATTCAGCTGGAACAGCATCTCACGTTAATAAAGTGAAAAGCAAAATACAAAAAACATTAAATGGGAGTGTACTACCATGTCAAAAAGATACAAAAGGTTATTGTGAGCTGGTGCCTCATCTTCTGTATCCTGGAGACCGATAATTCTTATAGAAGCAATCATACAGCTGCTCTTTTAAAAAGAGAGCAAGAGGGGGAACAGTACTGTATTTGTCAATTGTGCCTGCTCCAGCCCCTTTCCCAACACTGCTTCCTGGTAACAGCCCTATCTGTTGTTTAATAATTTTTAAGAACACAGGGGATTTTAATACAGTTCATAGAAAATCACTTGCTGGAAGTCAGGATAGCAAAATTAGTCTTTGTGCTTCCTTATTGTAAATGCTATCATTTGAGGAGTGAGAGAGAGAGAGAGAGAGATCGGTAGTGGATATGAGTTAGAGGGATATTTTCTTTCAATACATTTATGAGAGGGACATTTATGGCAATGTTTACAGTAATTGCTGTCCACTTTCTTGATATATTTGCATCACCTATGTGATTGCAGAGTGGGGGAGTGCCACTAGACACCAGGGAAAACATACCAGCAAAGGAAAAAGGATTCCCCCTTCACCAAAAAGGATCTGGTGTCTAGTGGCACCCCTTGTCATGAACCCACTCCTGGGGGCTGGGTCCACTGAGTTTACAGTGCCCTCCCCTAAGTGCAACCTATGACGGGGGGTCAGGAAATACCCTTCTTGTGTCCTTTTAGAGTGCTCACTGATTTCATAACTGAACATGCACCACAAGGGCCCAGGGTTCCTCTCTCTCTGGGTAAGGGTAAAATACAGTCTCAAGTCTGTAGCCAGATAAGAACCCTCTTTGGTTGCTGTGCTGGGGGGGGGAAACCCAGGCATTACAGCTCTTCTGGGCTGCTCTCATAATCCTGATTGTGTCTTCTCTTGCAGAGGTGCAGGAACCTGATTCAATCCCCCAGACCCCCTCTGGAGATCTTCTGTACTTTTACCCTACTGTAGGGCCCCAGCTTCTCTTCCAAGATACTACTTTCGCTAACATGTGGCACTTTGGGGCTAAACAGGCATGTTACAGATTGAATAAACCTTCCCAAAACCTTTACACACAACAAAATCACTCTCCAGCAGTAGTATTTTAAAAATAAAGGCAAGTGCTTTTACTGATTACTTAAATAATTATCATACAAACATACAGACAAATGATTTAGATATTTGATTAAAGAATAACTACGTAAAAAAAGGTTTGGAAAATACATAGAAAACAAACTGGTGAATTAAATGGATAATTTCTACCTTTTCTGTAGAGAATCAGAGTCCAGAAAATAAATGAGTTTTGCAAATCCTCTCTCTCTCTCTCTCTCTGCTGTATCTCAGAGTCCCTGCTTTTCTTGTAGTGGTATTGAGTGTGTCTTGCAGTCTCCATGTATGTCAGGAAATATGGCTTCTGCCCAGAGTCTCTGTTCAAGAGGGCTCATATAGCTCTTTTCTGCAGTCAGCAAAACTGGCCTGTGATTGACTAGGTGCCTTAATATTTCCAGGTCCATCTGTTCATCTCTAGGCCAGCAGGAGTCTCTCTTGCTCTTTCCAAAGTTGCAAGTGAACAAAAAGTATCAGTATTTTGATTTCCCACTGCCCAAGCTCACTGGCTGCATTTGATCTACACTACCTTCCTGATACTATTAAAATTGAAATAGACTGTGGCAGTTGGTAGAGAATTTAACAATAGCTTCCTAGACTGGGCATCTGCAGAACCCCTGCTCTAAAACCATTTCTCTTTGAAATTCAAAGTGTTATAACCAGAGGAGATGGCCCTTCCATCTGTCATTTATGGCATCTTCCTCTTTGATCAGCTACCAGGAAATTCCAATCCTGTATTGAAATTGAACTCCTGTTTACCTCCAAGCAGGCCTTTGTCCTAAGTAAAGGGGAGATGTCAGACACTGAAATACATATCAACTCTTCCCAAGTACCCATGCAGAAAAATGGGCATTTTCTCTGACAAACCTTAGGTCCTAGCTTTTTTTGGAAATTAAACATATAAAGGATAATGCCTGGGATTTGGGTGATAACCATGCTGTAATTATCTTGAGTGGTTACCAGGACAACATAGTAAACCTTAAGAGCACAGCTTGAGAGGTTTACTGTTGCCCTGGAAACCTCAAGAGGTGATTTCAGTTCAGTTATCACCTGAATTCCCAGGCATTATATTTTATAGTGTATGGGCAAAAAATCTACTAAGAGAAGAAACTCCTTACTTTTAATTGTTTGCCCATAGTACCGCTCTCCCTTTGCGTCAGCTCTCACCGTGGCTGCCATTCATTCTACCCCGCTAATTCAAAATGTGTGCATGCACAAGATTAGCTCCAGTTGTAATCCCATTGCTATGATGTACTCAAGAGGGGTAACCCTTGACGTCATAGCGATGGGATTACAAAGAAATAATCTTGCTACTTTTAAGCAGTAATCAGGCACTCCCATACATTATAAAGAAATTACAAATAAGTATGAGAGCAATATGACTGCCGTGACCAAATCGCTACATCCCTCTCTCCTAAGACTGAATCTGTGAGAACACACCCCTATTGCATGGCAGGGTTTCTACAATTTGGTCACTGTTCTAATTGGCGAGATAGGCCATCTACCTTCGTATTGGCAGACCCTGACCTGTGCGTAATGGTCATGTCATAGGCCTGCAGGGCAATACTCCATCTGTGGAGCCATCCATTTGTTTTCCCATCTGATTTAACCACACCAGAGGGTTTTGGTCAGTGTGTACCTCAAAGCGCCTCCCATAGAGGTATGGTTCTAATTTCTTCAGGGCCAATACCAGCGCAAGGCATTCCTTTTCTATCATGGAGTATGCCTACTTCCAGGGAACAAGCTTTTTGCTAAGGAGCACTATCAGGTGGTCTCTTCCCTGGTTGAATGTCTGGCTGAGGACTGCTCCAATCCCCACATCTGAGGCATCCATCTGTACTACTGACTGCCTAGTGTAATCTGGACTGGCCAGCACTGGGGCACTTCAAAGTACCACCTTTACCCATGTGAAGGCCCTTTCACAGGATGGCTCCCAGTTTACCTTTTTGGGCTGTCTTTTCTTTAGCAAGATAGATGGGGGGGTGCCAGGGTACTGTAATTAGGCACAAACATTCGGTAGTACCCCGCAGTCCCTAGGAAGCTCCTAACTTGCTTTTGGGTTTCAGACATGGGCCACATCTCTGTTGCCTTAATCTTCACTTGGTTGGGATGGAGCTGCCCCTTCCCCACTACATGCCTAGGTATGCCACCTCCGCAATAGCCACCTGGCACTTTTCAGCCTTTACAGTGAGACCTACCATCTGTATCTTGCCCAACACTTCCTTCAGATGGGAGTGATGTTCTTTCCAGTTGGTACTGAAGATAGCAATATCACTCAGATAAGCCACTGCATACTCTTCAGTACCTTGTAACACATGGTTGACCAACTTTGGAATGTGGCAGGAGCATTCTTCATTCCAAAAGGCATTACCTGGAATTCAAATAATCCTATTGGAGTGATGAAGGCTGACTGTTCTCTAACTCTGGCAGTAAGCGCCACCTGCCAGTACCCTTTGTTAAGTCAGTTGTGGTAAGGAATGTCACCCTTCCCAACTTGTCTAGTAACTCAGCTGTCCATGGCATTTAGTGGGCATTAGACTTTGTGATTGCCTTGAGTCCATGATAGTCCACACATAAGCGAGTAGACCCATTCAGCTTGGTGATGAGGACTACGGGCTGATGCCCAGGGATTGTGGGGTTTCTGGATTACCCCTAAATCCAGCATTTCCTCCACTTCCCTCCTAAAGTCCTTTAGGATGGTCTCAGACACCCAGTAGTCTGTCCATTGAATCGGTGCTTGTGTCCCCATGTCTACATCATGGGTAGCTAAAGGGGTTCATCTGGGCTTGGCCATAAATAATAGGGCAAAGTCCTTTAAAACCTCCCTCACTTCCTGGGTCTGTTCTGGTGTCAACTGGGAAGACAGCTTGATTGCCTCAACAGATGATACCCACTTGGTTTCCTCTAGCAAGTCCAGGATGGTGTCTTCTTCGTCTATCCCCTCCCCAGGACTACACACTGCAAACACCATGTTGGCTCTGTTTGCATATGGCTTCATCATATTGACATGGCACATCCTATTGGTATGTCTCCTGTCAGGCAGTTCCACAATATAGTTCAACTCATTGACCTGTCATTCTACCTTGTATGGTCCCACCCACTCGGCCTGCAGCCTGTCCTTTGGACTGGAATTAGGACCATTACCTCCTGGCCTGCACTGTATGAGTGAGCTCTGACTCTGTGATTGTACCAGATCTTTTGTTTCTTCTCGGAAGCTGACAGGTTGCTTTGGGCCACCCCCATGAGATCCTTCAACTTCTCCTTAAACATAAGGACATACTCCACTATAGGAGCTCCCTGGGTGGCATACTTGCCTTCTCAGTCTTCCCAAATCAAGTCTAGGGGCCCATGCACCCTAGATCCATATAAGAGTTCAAAGGGGGAGAACCCTGTCAACTGTTGGGGCACCTCCCTGTATGTGAACAACAGATGGGGAAGGTATTTCTTCCAGTCCCTCCCATGCTGTTCAGCAAATGCTCAGAGCATCATTTTTAGGGTAACATTAAATCTTTCCACAAGTCCATAAGGCATTGTGCGTCTCTCCACCACCCCTCACTTCTTCCAGAAACAGTTTATCAGGTCTGACATGAAGTTACCCCCTTGATCAGAGATAACCTCCTACAGAAATCCAACATGGGAGAAAATCTCTTGTAAGTCATCTGCCACTTTGCCTTAATTGAGGAGAGGATGAACACCTCTGGGTATTGGGTGGCGAAATCGACCACTGTCAGGGTAAACTTTTTCCTGGAGGTGTTTGGAGTATTCAAGGGTCCCACAATATCCATTCCTACCTTCTGGAATGGCTCCTCCACAATGGGCAAGGGGATTAGGGCAGCTTTTGTTTTACTACCTACCTTCCCTATCTGTTGCACTGGTGTCAAGACCTGCAATATTCCTTCGCCTACTAGATGAAGTAGGCCAATAGAAATTTTGGGCTAATCGCTGCATGATGCAAGTGATGCCCAGATGTGGGGATATCATGAGCGATCTTGAGCAACCACTCACAATACCCCTGAGGAATGACAAGCTGCCTGCCCATCACCCCCCCTCTGTCCTCATGTCCTGTGTATACATCAGTGTGTTGTCCCAAACTACTCTATGTCTCATGTCACCTCCCCATGTTCCATCAGATTCTGCACAAGCCTTCAGCTTCTCCAAACTAGGGTCAGTCCTCAGAGCAGCTGTAAAATCTTCACATTTTCCCAAAGCAAGGGACATGTCCCCCTCAGTTCATAAACTGGGGTCTTTAGCTCTAGCATCAGGATATTCAGAGTCACTGCCATTCCTAACTTTCTGACCATTTGCTACCCCTCTCCTTCCTCAGAGTAACCTTCTGTAGCTGTCTGGTAAACAGCTACTTGGGGAAGTCCTACCTCCTTTTCACTATTCTCCCTTTCAGGAGACACACAGGCTGGGGAACCAGCCTCCTATTCTTTTCCACAGGGGCTTCTGTAGGGTTCAGGGAATTACAAGTGGCCTTTGCTGTCTGACTCTGGGTAACAGCACACACCACCCCTGCTGGAGATTGTTCCCTATAATCACATCCTGGGTGAGGTTGTCTGACACTGATACTTTTTGCACCCTCTCTCCTGTCTTACTCCAGTCCAAGAGAACACTAGCTAATGGCATGGTTTTCTCCTCCCCTGTGAATCCCCTCACAGTTATGAAATGATTAGGTATGAGTTGTTCAGGTAAGAGACACCCCAGTGTCCCTTAACCCATTGGTCTGCACCCCATTTATGGTAACCAGTTGTATGTGCTTCCTCATGTTCACAGGCATACTCTCAGGAATATACAGTGTACCAACCTTCTTTCAAGGGACAGTTTGTCCACTCTGTGTCTTTTTAAGACACTGTCTAGCAAGATGCCCTTTCTGCTTACAAAACCCACATTCATCACTTTTTTTATCCAACAAATCCCTTTATGGTAACTTGGGGCTTCCCCTTTCCATAGAGACAGTGAGGATTTTAGCTGCCCTAAAGGTGAAGTTTTCCCTTTTGCCCTTGCATCACCTGCTCCCCCACTTCCTTTCAGAGCAGGACTGCTCCTGACATAGTGATCTGAGAGCTCAGCAGCTCGCTGTGCTGGTTTAGGATCCCAGTCCTCTAGCCAGGTTTTCAGCTCAGCTGGGCAGGCCCAAAAGAACTGTTCAAATAGCATAACTTCCTCAATTTTCCCCACAGAGTTTGCTTCCAACCCCTCCCACCAATGTTTCAAAAACTGACGTTGCTTTGTGGCAAGTTCCTCAAAGCTCATTTCAAGGATCTGTTAGAGCTTCCAGATTTTAACTCTGTAGGCCTCAGGAGTTAGTTCATACTTTTTCAGTAAAGCAGTTTTAAGCTCTTCATAGTCTTTACTGTCCTCATTGTCCATTTGACCTAGCTCCTCATGATCCTTGCCAGTAAGCAGCGGGGATAACTGAAAGCTTCAGGCCTCCTTGGGTATCTTGGCCTGAATATAGACCTTTTTGAACAAAGTCAAAAATGCATCCATATCCTCCCCCTCTTTAAATTCTGCTATCAATTTAGAATTAATTAATCCCCCAGACCTGGAGTTTCAGGTTTACCCCTACCACTTACCTGCTTTAGCACTGGTGGTTGAAGCTTCAGCCTCTCCAGTTCAAACTCTCTTTGATGCTGCTTGTCCTCCATCTCAGCCTCTCTTTGGCACAATTTGTCCTCCATCTCCATTTTGAGTCTTTTCTGCTCAAGTTCCCTCTGCTGCTGGGCTTTGAACTTTCTCTGCTCCCTTTCTTGCTGGTCTTCCCTCTGCTGCTGGTCTTCCCTCTGCTACTGGGCTTGTAGGGCATGCTGTCTGTTCTGTATGGCAAGCTGTACTCTCTGCTGCTCCAACTGAAGCTTCAGCTTCTCCAGCTCCCCATCTAATGTGTACTTCACCTGGTGCTGTGGCTCTGGGTTGCCACCAGTCTCACTGTCATCCTCCCTAGGACTGGACAATGAGATGTCCCTTGGCACCTCCATGTCCAAGCTCTCATCCTTTCCAGTCTTTGGCCATGACTCGAGGACCACTGCAGCTGCTTGCTAATCGGCTGCCATGAGAGCCTCCATGAGGTTATTTTGCTACACCCCTCATAATGGACCTCTCTTTCCTGAAACAACTATCTTAGCTAGTTTGTAGTGCAGTTGATGTACTTGGAAGACATCTTCTTCACTAACTACTGCTACACTAGCTTACACCATAAAAAAAACATGGTAGGGAACTTTATACTGTAATCAAATGTTTTTTTTTCCAATCTCTACATTGTTTGTGTGTGGTTTGTTTACAGTTTACCAATCTGATACACTGGCCTCGAACCCGACTGCTATGCCACCAATATCTGTCATGAACCCACTCCTGTGGGCCAGGTCCACTGAGTTTACAGTGCCCTCCCCTAAGTGCAACCCATGACAGTGGGGGTCATGAAATACCCTCCTCATGTCCTTTTAGAGTGCTCATTTATTTCACAACTAAGCACTCACCATGAGGGCCCAGGGCTTCCTGTCTCTGTGGGTAAGTGTATAATACAGTCTTGAGTCTGTAGCCAGGTAAGAACTCTCTTTGGTTGCTGCACTGGGGAGAAAACCCAGGTGTTATGAGCTCTTCAGGGCTGATCTCATGACCATGATTGTGTCTTTTCTTGCAGGAGTGCAGGAACCTGATTCCAACCCCTCAGACTCCCTCTGGAGACCTTCTGTACTTTTCTCTACTGTACGGCCCAAGATTCCCATCCAGGATCATATTTTCAGCAGCCTGTGGCACCTTAGTGCTGAACAGTCATGTTACAGATTGAATAAACCTTCTCAAACCCTTCACACACAACAAAATCACTCTCAGGCAGTAGTATTTTAAAAATAAAAGCAACAGCTTTTACTGATGGCATAAATAATTATCATACAAACATACAGACAAATGATTTAGATATTTGGCTACAGAATAACTACAAAAAAAGTTGGAAAATACATACCAAACACACTGGTGAATTACCATAATAATTTATAATGTTTCTATAGAGAATCAGAGTTCAGAAAATAAGTATGTTTTACAAAGGCTCCCATTCTTTCTGCTGTGTCTCAGAGTACCAGCTTTTCTTGCAGTGGTCTTGAGTGTGTCTAGCAGTCTTCATGTGTGTCAGGAAATTTGGCTTCTGCCCAGAGTCTCTGTTTAAGAGGGCTTATATAGCTCTTTTCTGCAGTCAGCAAAACTGGCCTGTGATAGGCTAGGGGACTTAATATTTCCAGATCCAACTGTTCATCTCTAGGCCAGCAGGGGTCTCTCTTACTCTTTCCAAAGTTGCAAGTGAACAAAAATGATCAGTATTTTGATTTCCCACCATCCCAGCCCCCTGGCTGGCTTTTATCTATTCTACCTTCTTGACACTATTAAAATGGAAATAGACTGTGGAAGTCGGTAGAGAATTTAACAATAGCTTCCTAGACTGGGCGTCTGAAGAACGCCTGCTCTAAAACTATTTCTCTTTGAAATTTAAAGTGTTATGACCAGAGGAGATGGCCCTTCCATCTCCTGTCATTTATGAAATCTTCCTCTTTGATCAACTACCAGGAAATTCCAATCCCCTATTGAAACTGAACTCCTGTTTACCTCCAAGCAAGCCTTTGTCCTGGGCAAAGGGAACTGTCGGACACTGAAATACACATCAACTCTTCCCAAGTACCATTGCAAAAAAATGGGTATTTTCTCTGACAAATCATAGGTCCTGGCATTTTTGGAAATTAAACATTAAAACATTACAGATAGATATGACAGAAATATGACTGAAGTGGCCAAATTGCCATAACCACCCCACCTGCCAGTCACTGTCCTCAACATAAAATCACATTTCTCTGGTGTCCAGTGGCACCCCCACCCACTGATTGCTGCCCCTGTTATAAAAGAATACTACCCTGCTGTTTAGCGGCACCCCCAAGTGCCAATTGCTGTCCATGTAACCAAAGAATATTTCCCTGGTGTCCAGTGGCACCCCAACCCTCCCATTCCTGTCCCCATAAATGTTTTATATGTTCCTGGTGTCTTGTTCAGTTCAATTCAGTTTTTTATTTTACCAGGAAATACATCATTGAGAGACCTCATTTACAAGGTGGTCCTGGATGGACTGGTACTAGGATCAGGATAACAATCAATACAAGTACATAATATATGACAATACACCAAACAAGTACATGATACAAGACAATACACAAAGTGATAAGTACACAATCTTTTACATTCAATAGATTCTGCCAGAAACAATCTACATCAAATAAAATAGCAAACAATGGTTCACAAAATAGTAGGGAGGTAATGAGGTGGAGGGCCTGGATGGCCTGGAGGGACTGCAGGACAGAGGTGGTGGAGAGGAAGGATGTGAGGAGTAGGTCTTAATAAGGAGGACGTTGAAAGTACTTCAAACAAAATATTTATTCATAAGCAATAAAACAAAATAAATTCAAACTTCAGGCATAACAAAAGAAAATAAACTGGTAACAGCAATGCTGTAAACAAACACCAGAATACCACTAGTGCAGTGACACATGGAGGACAGAGTAGGTCTGCACCTCACCAGACTATCTGTTCGAATGAACTAAAAGATTTCTTTATATAGACATTTAATCATGTGACTATGAAGTCCCTCCTACTACTAATGGATTAAACAATGTTTTAATCTTAGAAAACAGAAATTTCACATTTGAACACCTTTTAACTACAGATTTATCATTTAGAATAATTTCAGAGTTCATAAACACATATAACATCACGTTTTGAGAAATGAAATTACAAGATACCAAAACAGGGTTCCACCTACATGTGTAACCTATAAATAAGGGCAGAGCTCAGCCGGACAGTCCTATAGAGAAGGCTGAGCTGCAGGTTTAACATCAAGGAGGAATGGAATTAACATCCCAGGTAAATCTCCAAAATAAAATACAGCCTCCTACAAACAACTAATGGACTAAAGTATTTATCATCCTGGGATTAAAAAGTAAACTGGGATTCTACCTTTAGCTTAGTTAGATTTAAAAGTATCTGAAGTTTTGCTTTAGTCTTTGAAGTTCAAAAAATGGCTGCCTGTGTTTGTTAGTGTCTTATCGTGTCCCTCTAACTATAAGGGCAGGGAAGAGCTCTAACTTATTCTTCAGTTTTGAAGGCTACAGAAGTTAAAAAGAACCAAAGTAAATTTCTAATTTACAAACTTGCATGATACTCTCTCCAGGAACGTCAGCGTTTATCAAAACGGCACATAGAAGAAGCGAGGGGTAAAGTGAAAAGCAGACCGTGTGACAGGATGATTAATCTCCTCAGAAAAGTTAAATTCCACCTTTTATTTTAATCTGTAACAAAAACCACTTACTCTCGGTTAACCAAATCACTAGTCTTCTTATTTTCCCATACTGTGGAGAGGTTTATAGTTACCAACGTAAGCGAAGGAGGGGGGAACCGTTACTGCTCCTCGCATAAACACGAGGCATATTCGCACATTCGTGCAGCAAACTGGACTTGCTACTGCCACGGCATACGGAAGTGTGCATACATAGAGAAACATGCTAGTTAATGCTAGGCTAGCATAACAACTTATTTTAAACCTCGTATTCAACCAAATGAGATTGCTTCTACCTTTTTTTTTTATTTCATAATATCCTATGATGCACGCCTTATCAAATCTTGGGGGAGGGGGAGGAATTACCACCATCTACCTGGAATAATGCTTTGAAGAGAGAAAAGAAAAGGTTTTAAAGTATTTTATATAGGTGGCCAGCCTATATAACGTTAAAGCTCAGGGAAAGCAAAGAAAAAGGAAGAAAATATGCTGTTGCAACAGACTTAAAAAAAAAAAACATTTCTGGCAGATGGGTGTAAGACTCCCTTCCTACACTCCTTCCCCCTTAAGAGAAAACCAAAGGATTTTGTCTCAAGATTTCACCTTTGGTTTGCTTTTAAACAACAGACCTCCCCCTTTTTTTTTTTTGTTAAGAAAACAGGGGAGATGGAGCTTTAGCCAACCCACTCCCAAAGCTCCACCCCGGAGTCCCATTATATACTATAGAATTAACAATATATTTCAAAGCTTTTAAATTCCAATCTAACTTACTCCGGGGTCTGTTCTCATGTATCAATACCTGCTCCATAACATGAAAGATAATCAGCGTTAACGTGCATTTTCCCAGCTCTATGTTGTATTTCAAACTTGTATGGCTGCGTGCTAAATACCACCTCATAATGCGTGGGTTTCTATCCTTCATGGTCTGCAACCAACAAAATGGATTGTGATCTGTTATGATCGTAAAGGGTCTTCCCCATAAATAAAATTTTAATGCATTTATCGCCCAACACATAGCCAAGCATTCTTTTTCAATAGTAGAGTGTTTAGTTTCCCTTTGATGTAATTTCCGACTAATATATATAATAGGATGCTCCTCTTCTCCATCCATTTGAGAGAGAACAGCTCCTAGACCATGTTCAGAGGCGTCTGTTTGAACCATAAAGGGTTTATGGAAATCAGGGCTATACAGTACAGGGTACGAACATAATCTGGCCTTCAAGGCTATAAAAGCCTCTTCACATTGGTCAGTCCAATGGACTTTATCAGGATTATTTTTTTTTGTTAATTTAATTAAAGGGGTAGCAATCTCAGCAAAATCGCTCACAAAGCGGCGATAATAATTGGCCAGTCCCAAAAACGAACGTACCTGTTTTTTCATTTGTGGTCTTGGACTACTAGCTATAGCATCTAATTTGCTTATTTCGGGTTTTACCATTCCATTTCCTATTATGAATCCAAGATATTTAGTTTCCTGCATGCCTATGGAACATTTTGCAGGGTTAATGGTCGATCCTGCTTTCGCTATAACAGTTAGTATATTATCCAAATATTTTATATGTTCCGCACAGGAGGAACTAAAGATGATTACATCATCCAAATACGCTGCACTATATTCCAGATGTTGATGTAACAATTGATCCATACATCTCTGGAAGGTTGCGGGTGCTCCATGTAGCCCGAATGGCATTTTTGTAAATTGAAATAATCCTACAGGAGTACTGAAGGGCGTTTTTATCCTGTGAATCCACGTCTAGGGGGATCTGACAATAACCCTTCGAAAGATCCAACGTACTGATGTACTGAGCATTGCCCAGTCTATCTATGATGTCATCAGTACTTGGCATTGGATACCCATCAAACTTTGCTATTTCATTTAGTTTTCGAAAGTCTAGGCAAACCCGCACCCCTCCTTCTTTTTTATTCACAACAACCATGGGGAAGCTCCACAGACTTTTAGAAGGAACAATTACCCCTAGTTGTTGCATCTTTAGTAATTCTTTAGTTACTTCTTCCCTTAAGCTCTCTGGGATTCTGTAAGATTTGTGTCTTAGGGGTTTATTATGAGTTAGCTCAATGTGATGTTCAATTCCCTCTACTGTTCCAGGGATGGTTGTAAATATCTCTTGAAATGCGTGAATTAACTTTTGTACTTCTTGTAGTTGTTCAGTGCTCAATTTATCATTTATAGTTATTTCCTTTATATTCCCTGGACTTTCCAATCATTCATATGCAAGTTCTAATTCACTGTCAGCTACCTCTGGGTTTACAAATAGGGTCGGTGAACTCCTATCATGCCATTTTTTTAGTAGGTTAGCATGATAAATCTTTATTTGCTGCTTTTTGTCAGGACAAATAATTTCATAGTTCACGGGCCCTATTTGACAGTGTACAGTATAGGGTCCCTGCCATTTCATTAAAAGCTTGTTCTCTGTACAGGGTAATAATAGGAGCACCCTATCACCAGGTTGAAATGTTTTTCTACCCACTTTCTGATCATAATACTGTTTCTGTGCTACCTGATGGTCTCTATTACTTTGTTGGGCGGCTTTTGCATATTTCTCTAACCTTTGATGTAAGGTGTTGACGTACTCGAATGTGGAGACTGGGATAGTGTCCGATTTAGACCCTTTCCATTTTTCTTTTATAATATCTAGTATTCCCCTGGGATTTTTCCCATAAAGTAATTCAAAAGGAGAATATCCTGTGGAAGCCTGGGGCACCTCACGATAAGCAAACATTAAATAGGGTAAATACCTATCCCAATATTTGCCTTTGTCATTAATGATTTTTTTTAACATTTGTTTCAGTGTTTTATTGAAACGCTCCACTAGACCATCTGATTGTGGATGGTAAGGTGAGGTCAGAATGGAATGTACCCCTAGAGCATGATAGAGGTGTTTCAACACCTGGGAACAGAAATTGCTACCTCTATCTGTTAAAATTTCCTTTGGTATGCCCATCCTGGAAAATATTTTAACCAGTTCTTCTGCTATTTTATCAGCCGCTACTGTCCGTAAAGGAATTGCTTCAGGGTACTTCATAAAATAATCACATACCACTAGAATAAATCTGTTCCCTTTAGTACTCTTGGGTGAGGGGCCTATTATATCCATCGCAACCCTGGTGAATGGGGTACCTACTAAAGGTATAACCTGTAAGGGTACTTTATTTTTTTGTAATACTGGCCTCACCTGTTGACACTGTACACATGACTTACAGTACTCGGCCACTTGTTCATGTATTCGGACAAAAATCTGTATAAAAGCCTTTGTAATGTAAGTTCCTGACCTAAGTGGCCGGCCATGGGTAAGTCATGAGCAAGGGTCAGTAACTGTTCCCGGTAGCCAGTGGGTACTAACAATTGCAATACAGTTTCACCTTTTTTTTCATTAACACATTTTCAATATAATAACCCATTATTTAGCACATATTTCTGTTTAGAGCTTTGTTCAGCACCTATCAAGGAGAATAAAGGCTTTAACGACATGTCTTGCAACTGGGCTGCTCTAAACTCCACTTGAGAACTTAGATTTTTAACATCTAATACTTTAAAGTCATTTTTGTCCTTTGTATCCTTCTGGGTATGTTGCCACACCCGTTTCTCTTGACGCTTTTCCTCTCTTGTCTTCCTTGTTTTTCCAGGAAGCCCATATAGTTCATCCGCAAAAGGAAAAGTTTGTGGTAATTCCATATTTATTTGGTCTTGTGCCCTGGTAGTCACAGCCCCAATATTCGTAGCATTACAAAGTACCTGTGCAAAATCTGGGTGGTCATGTCCCACTATGACTGTCACTGGAAGTTCCGGAACCACCCCAACATCCATTCTTCGCACATTGGATTGTGTTTGTATATCCACCTGTTGGACTGGGTATTTATGTGTGTCCCCATGTATACAGGTCACTATTGTTTGTGCAGCTTTGTCCTTGACTGGAGGTACCATACCAGCT
The DNA here is from genome assembly GCA_016271365.2 of Neoceratodus forsteri. Classification (NCBI taxonomy): domain Eukaryota; kingdom Metazoa; phylum Chordata; order Ceratodontiformes; family Ceratodontidae; genus Neoceratodus; species Neoceratodus forsteri. The sequence goes on from CM028131.1 coordinate 1,256,435,650, forward strand.
TTGATTAATGTTTGCCTACTGCCAGAGTCTAATATACCAAATGTCTCTTTGCCATTTATTGTAATAGGTGTTATATACTGTCCCCAATTGGCCAAAGCTAGGTGTTTGGGAGCAGATTTCTTTTTGGGGCAAAATCTGGCTATATGTCCTTTCCCTTGGCAATAATGACAGATTATATCAGCATGGGGTACTTTAAACATATTCGGTGGTTTAACGGTATTACTAGAAACTGTTGAAGAAGGCATATTTGTCCTTACCGTAGGTTGGGTTGTACAAGCTCCAGAGTGTCCTTTAATCCTATTAGGTCAGGCAGCTAAGTAATCTTCGGCCAGCTGTACTGCTTTCTTGGATGTCTCTGGGCGATGCTCCCATACCCACATCTGAACATCTTGTGGTAAAATACGAATAAATTGTTCCAATACTACTGCTTCTAACATATGTTCCTTGGTGTTAGTAACAGATTGTAACCACTTGGTGCAAAGATCTTTTAACTTCATATACGCTTCTTGAGGGGTGTCAAAGGTCTGAAACCGCAGGGTTCGAAACCTCTGCCTGTGTGTCTCTAGGCAAATATCATAACGTTTAAGTATGGCTTCTTTGACCGTATTATAATTCTCACTGAGAGTACTGTCCACATTACCGTAAGCCAATTGTGCCTTCCCTGTTAGATATGGTGCTAGACAGATGACCCACTGATCTCTGGGCCACTGACGAGCTCTTGCAATATGTTCAAACGTAGTTAGATAAGTTTCAATATCGTCAGTTTCACATAATTTAGTTAATTTAATGTCTTTTGGATTATCTCCTGCAGATGGCGGTGGCCTACCTATGCCGAGGGCTTGTATAGCTCGTAAGGTGTCGGCCCATCTATCCTCATTCCTCTGCATATCCTTTCCCCTCTGCTTTGCCATAGCAATCTGTTGCATACACAACCATTGCAACAAGTCCTGTGAATCACCAGTACGAGGCTCCTTCTCAAACTCCTCCTTCTCTTCATCAGCATCTTCACCATCGTCTTCAGGCTTCATGGTTTTCTGTCTGATGTCAGGCACCCCTGTCATCAAGGGTTGTCCAGATTTTTCCACCATGGTCCTGGTCAGCACTCCCGTAGGTACTTTCTGGGACATCCACAACCTCCTTCAGATACTTAGGGCAGTATCTCCAAATATCCCACTTCACACACCACGTGTGAGGAGTAGGTCTTAATAAGGAGGACGTTGAAAGTACTTCAAATGAAATATTTATTCATAAGCAATAAAACAAAATAAATTCAAACTTCAGACATAACAAAAGAAAATAAGCTGGTAACATCAATGCTGTAAACAAACACCAGAATACCACTAGTGCAGTGACACATGGAGGACAGAGTAGGTCTGCACCTCACCAGACTATTTGTTCAAATGAACTAAAAGATTTCTTTATATAGACATTTAATCATGTGACTACGAAGTCCCTCCTACTACTGATGGATTAAACAATGTTTTAATCTTAGAAAACAGAAATTTTACATTTGAACACCTTTTAACTACAGATTTATCATTTAGATCATATTTCAGAGTTCATAAACACATATAACATAAGGTTTTGAGAAATGAAATTACAAGATACCAAAACAGGGTTCCACCTACATGTGTATACCTTTAAATAAGGGCAGAGCTCAGCCGGACAGTCCTATAGAGAAGGCTGAGCTGCAGGTTTAACATCAAGGAGAAATGGAATTAACATCCCAGGTAAATCTCCAAAATAAAATACAGCCTCCTACAAACAACTAATGGACTAAAGTATTTATCATCCTGGGATTAAAAAGTAAACTGGGATTCTACCTTAAGCTTAGTTAGATTTAAAAGTATCTGAAGTTTTGCTTTAGTCTTTGAAGTTCAAAAAAAGGCTGCCTGTGTTTGTTAGTGTCTTATCGTGTCCCTCTAACTATAAGGGCAGGGAAGAGCTCTAACTTATTCTTCAGTTTTGAAGGCTACAGAAGTTAAAAAGAACCAAAGTAAATTTCTAATTTACAAACTTGCATGATACTCTCTCTCCAGGAACGTCAGCGTTTATCAAAACGGCACATAGAAGAAGCGAGGGGTAAAGTGAAAAGCAGACCGAGTGACAGGATGATTAATCTCCTCAGAAAAGTTAAATTCCACCTTTTATTTTAATCTGTAACAAAAACCACTTACTCTCGGGTAACCAAATCACTAGTCTTCTTATTTTCCCATACTGTGGAGAGGTTTATAGTTACCAACGTAAGCGAAGGGGGGGGCCGCTACTGCTCCTCGCATAAACGCAAGGCATATTCGCACATTCGTGCAGCAAACTGGACTCGCTACTGCCACGGCATACGGAAGTGTGCATACATAGAGAAACATGCTAGTTAATGCTAGGCTAGCATAACAACTTATTTTAAACCTCGTATTCAACCGAATGAGATTGCTTCTACCTTTTTTTTTATTTCATAATATCCTATGATGCACGCCTTATCAAATCTTGGGGAAGGGGGAGGAATTACCACCATCTACCTGGAATAATGCTTTGAAGAGAGAAAAGAAAAGGTTTTAAAGTATTTTATATAGGTGGCCAGCCTATATAACGTTAAAGCTCAGGGAAAGCAAAGAAAAAGGAAGAAAAGATGCTGTTGCAGCAGACTTAAAAAAAAAAATTTCTGGCAGATGGGTGTAAGACTCCCTTCCTACAAAGGAGGTAGGGTAGAATGGAATGGTTGAATGGAAAAATTATATTGAAGTAAGTGAAAAGAGGGGGGAGCACAGAGGTAGGATAAAAAAGTGGCTGAGTGCTAAAAAAGTAGGAGGTAAATGTGCAGAATTCTTAAAAACATGAGACTAGTTATGCACAGCAGTGACAATCATCCATTACGTAGCATCTTAGGAGAGCCTCAAACTGGGGTATCCCAACCCAGTGGGACAATTTTAAGGAATATTGGAAAGTGTTCCATAGAGTTGGTATGGTATGACTCAAAGATGATGCCCCAAAATTAGTTCTTATCCTGGGTACATCGAGTGCGATGTATGCATGTTTTCTAAGGGAGTAGGCACAGACAGTGCATTTGAAGAGAGCAGAGATATACGTAGGAAGTTTGTTAGAGATGGCTTTGTATGCCCAGAGCAAGATGTTCTGCATCCTCCCAGTGTCAAGAGAGGTCCAGTCTAAAAGAGAATAAAGGGAGCAGTGGTGAGTATTATAAGGGGCACTAGAAAGGACCCTAAGGGCTCTATGATACAACGTGTCCAGCTTTGCAAGTGCAAATTTGGGGCTATGGCTATAAAGGAAGTCCATATAATCAAGTAGAGGGAGAAATGTCATCTGAATCAATCCCAGTTTTGCATCCTGTGTTAATATATGCTTAATACAGAAAAATAAACCTAATCTCTGCCATACTTGTTTTGCAAGTTTATTGATGCGTACAGAGATGGAAAGCTTGCGGTCAGTCCAGAATCCTAAATATTTAAATTTGTCCACATAATCCAAGGGTTTCACTAAGACTGTCTTAATCTGCAGGATGTTGATTGGAGGGTGGGTGGGTACTGATTTTATGTGCAGGGGTAGAAGCATGACTTTTGTCTTCTTAGGATTGAGCAAAAGCTTTAGATGAATCAGAGTTTGCTGTAATAGATCAAATTCACGGTGCATTTCCAGATATGCAGACTCAGGGGAAGGCCAAGCAATGTAGAGCACAGTGTCATCTGTAAAGAGATGAACACTTGCTGACCTAATGTGGTGGTCAATATTGTTAATATAGATAGTGCATAAAAGGGGCCTTAAGATAGAGCCTTGAGGCACCCCTCTTAACACAGTTTTTAATGGGGAGAGATCACCCTGGGCTTTTACCTGCTGTCGAAGGCCTACAGGATAACAGGAAAATCACTTCATAGCCTGATCATCTAGCCCAAGGGTTCTCAAATGATGAGGCCAGCCTCCCTGGGGAGGCCCCAAGCTGTTCCAGGGGAGGCTCAAGCAAGTCTTGAAAAAGTATTATATTTCAATTTTGAACTTTATAAATTTTGTGTGAAGGGTTAAGGCAAACTGAAAGAGGATAACAGTAGGTGAATTTATGTATTTGTTCACAAGTTGGTGACCAGGGAAGGTACTGTACACTGAGCCATGGCTTATTTCAGGTGTACCCAGGGAAGGGTAATGAGAGAATACAATTCAAAATGTAACTGCAAAACACTCAATCAATACAAAATGAATAAAAGTGCAAACAAATTAAGAACAATAAACTAACAATGCGAGGAACAATTGATCAATTTGACTGGCAGTCCAAATACAAGAGTTAACCATACAGGTACTAGGAATAAGAGCAGGAAGGAGCAACATGATCCCTGAGAAGTTGCTTAAGAGCAGGGGAGGGGAGAGGCAAAGGTTGCAGGATTGTTATTCCACTTAGAAGGGAAACAGAAAATGCAGTCTAACCCATGAAGGTATGGCAGTAAAGGGTAACAATGGTTCGAGAGTCAAAAATATTGGAGCAAGTAGGTTGTCCTGTTTTTTGGGGAGGTTACAATAAGCTTAATAACATGAGAGCCAGCTATGCAAAGAAGTTTCAATTTATTCCTGTTGTACTGTGAAAAGTAGGCTATTTTTCTAGGGGAGGCCCAAAAATATTTTAGTATTTTGGGGGAGGCTCAAGATCTTTTCCATGGCTTAGGGGAGGCTCACTATGACAAAGTTTGAGAACTGTTGATCTAGCCCAATGTTCTGTAACATATGCAGTAGAAGAGCGTGGCCCACAGTATCAAAGGCCTTACTTAGATCGAGGAACAGTGTACATATGTGATTCTTGGAATCAAGGGCAATTTGTCAGTTGTTCGTGACTTTGGCCAGAGAAGTTACTGTACTATACTTGAGCCTGAAGTCAGACTGTAATGGGTTGAGTGTGTTTAAGGATTCCAGCTCCCTCTCCCCATTTTACCTTTTCTCCCTATCCTTCACAGTCCCATTGCAGGGTTCTCAGCATCCTGAAGGGGTCCTACTGGGCCTAGACTTATCTCCTCTCCTTCCCTTCACCCATCTACCTTTCTCCCTAGTCTTCGCAGTCCCCCTTCAGGGTTCTCAGCATCCTGAGGGGGTCCCACTGTACCTAGTCTTGTCTCCACTCCTTCCCCTCCCCCATCTACCTTTCTCCCTGGCCATCACAGTCCCCTTGCAGGGTTCACAGCATCCTGAAGGGATCCAACTGAGCCTTAGCATATTTCCCCTATTCTATCTAGCCACTATCTTGGCTTTCCATGACTACTGGCAGGGTTCAATGCATCCTGATGGACTATTGATTAGGCTCTATCCCCTTCAATGGTGAAAATTCTCTTTCCCTCAAGGGTTCAATTCTCACTCCCTCCCTCTCCTATCACTCTCTTAATCCCTGTCTACTGACTTTCTTTAACCCCTTGCAGGCTACCCCGCATCCTGAAGGTCCTGTCTTGGGTTAGGTCCTATTCCCCCCTCCTAGCATTTAAGTCACACCCCTCCTTCTCTCTCCTCCCTCTTTAAATCCCTATAGTCTTATCCCCCTTTCTATCTAGCCTCCAGTCCCCTTGCAGGGTTCCTCACATCCTAAGGGGGTCTCCAGGGACATGACTCTTCCCTCCCCACCTAAACCCTCTCTCTCCTTTCCCCATTTTCTTTCATGTAAGCACTTGTTTACTTATTAACCCGGCACTTATTATTGTCTACTCTTTCTACCTATTATGTGCAACACTGTTGTAACACTGTTTGTAACGCCTGCCTTACAACTGTATGTTAATGTTGATCATGTGACTTGAATGTTTAATGTCTCATTCCTATTGTACTCCTTCCCCCCAGGTAACACCGGGAGATGAGCATATTGTCACTCAGTGTGCCTTCCTGGAGAAACATTTAAATAAAAAAAAATTCTCTCAGTTGAGAGTTAATGATTTGTTTAAGCATTTTTGATAAGATAGGTAACAACGAAATAGGTCTATAGTTGTTAAGATCACTAGGGTCACCAGATTTAAAAAGTGGGATAATATGGGCTGTTTTCCACATAGAGGGAAGAGCCACTTGGGACAGGGACAAATTGAAGAGATGGGTAATGGGAGGTGCCAGATAGTAGAAACCAAGTTTTAGAAAATATGGTTCGAGCTGATCAGCTCCTGTGCATTTCTTAGTGTTGAGGGCAACTAGAAGATCTTCATAGAAACACAGAATTTGACTGCAGATAAGGACCACTTGGCCCACCTAGTCTGCTCATTTTCCTACCTAACAGATAAGCTGCAGATCCTAGTTAACCAACAGCTTACTTCCTCCTACCCCTCACTAGGACTGCCTTATGTCTGTCCCATGCATTCTTGAATACAACCACTGTTCTTGACTCCACAACCCTCTCCGTGAAAAAATACTTCCTCACATTACCTCTGAGCTGTCCCCCCTCTATTTTCAAATTGTGCTCCCTTGTTCTTGCACATCTCTTTTTCTGAAAGATGCTACCCTCTTGGACTTTGTTGATTCCCTTGAGGTACTTGAAAGTTTCTATCATGTACCCTATCTCCCTTCTTTCCTCAAGGGTATACATATTAAGCTCCTTTAGTCTTTCTTCATATGTCTTCTGGTGCAGACCCTGCACCATTTTGGTTGTCCTCCCCTGGACAGCCTTGACTCTATGTCTTTGCGGAGATGGGGTCTTCAGAACTGCACACAGTACTCCAGATGGAGTCTCACCAACTGTCTGTACAGAGGAATAACAACTTCCTGTTTTCTACTATTGATTTCTCTCCCTATCCATCCCAGTATCCCCACAAGCCTTCCTTACTGCCTTCTCATATTGCTTTCCCAACTTTAGGTCATCTGATATAATTACCCCCAGGTCCCTTTACCTTGTTACTGTTGTCAGTATCTCACCCCCCATTGTGAACTCTTCCCCTCTGTTTTTGTTTCCCAGGTGCATTAACTTGCACTTCTTTGCATTGAATCTGAGCTGCCATACATTTAACCATTCCTCCAACCTTGCCAAGTCCCTTCTCATCCTTTCCACTCCATCTTGTGTATCAACCCTCTTGCAGATCTTTGTGTCGTCTATAAAGATACATACTTTTCCTTCCAGTTCCTCTGCAATGTCACTTATAAAGACATTAAAAAGGACCACTCCCAGTACTGAACCCTGCGGTACCCCACTAGTAACCCTCCTTTCTTCACTGTGGACTCTGTTTACTACTACCTTTTGCGTCCTGTTGTCTAGCCAATTTTTTATCCAGGCTACCATCTTGGGACCCACTCCAAGGCTGGCTAACTTGTATATCAATCTTTTGTGTGGGACTGTATCAAATGCCTTGCTAAAATCTAGGTAGTTCATGTCCACAGCCCCTCCCTGGTCAACTACATACTTTGGTCACTCAGTCAAAGAAATCTATTATATTCATCTGACATGACCTTCCCATCATGAATCCATGGTGCCTCAGTTACTGTGCCCCGCTGGCCTCTAGGTACTCAACAGTTCTTTCCTTCAGAAGTGATTCCATCATTTTCCCTACCACTGAGGTCTAACTGGTCTGTAGTTTCCTGCCTCTGTCCTGCTCCCACTTTTGTGAAGAGGAATAACCCCCCCTCCAGTCCTCAGGTACCACCCCATCCTCCCATGATTTGTTAAAGAGAGTAGTCAGCGGTGTCACTAGTTCTACCCTTAGTTCTCTTAGAATTCTTGAGTGAATCCCATCAGGTCCCATTGCTTTGTCCACTTTCAATTTTATTAGTTCTTTCAGAACCCTTTCTTCTGTAAATGGACTGGTATCAACCCTGTCTTCAGAGTGTTTCTCTTGTTTGGTTTAGGTATCTCCACCTCCTCTTCCTTTGTGAATACTGAGCAGAAATATTCATTCAGTATCCCTGCTTTTTCACTGTCACACTCTGCCCACATTCCCTCCCCCTTCATTAAGCCTCAGTATCCCTCCTTTGGTCTTTCTTCGCTCCCTAATGTACCTATAAAAAGTCTTATCCCCCTTCTTAACAGAGTTGGCTATCCTTTCCTCAGTTTGGACTTTTGCAATTCTGACTGCCTTCCCTGCATCTTTCTGCTTTAACTGATAAAGTTCTCTGTCCTGCTCCTTCTGTGTTTCCTTATATTTTCTGAATGCTATCCTTTTCTCCTTAACCTTCCCTGCCACCTCTTTTGAGAACCATAGTGTTTTTTTTCCTTCATTGTGTTTTGCTGATTTGCTTTACACAAAGGCTTGTTGCCTCTGTTATGGCTGTTTTGATTACTCCCCATTCTTCCTCCACCCCTACTTCTTGCCTGTTTGCTAGTGCTTTTCTGAGGCACTCTCTCATTTTCCCAGAGTCAGCCCTCCTAAAGTCCAATACTCTTGCTTTTGTAGGGCTTGATCGTATGGCTGTGTTTATCATGAATCACACTGTTTAGTGGTCACTTGTTCCCAGATGGCTACCCACTTCTAAATTTGAGATTTTTTCTCTGTCCCCATTTGAAAGTACCGGGTCTAATATTGCTCCCTCCTGAGTGGGTTCCAATACTAGCTGTCTGAGGCATGCCCCTTGTAGGGCATCAAGAATAACCCTGCTCTTGGATGTGCCTGCAGCAAAGGTGCTCCAGTTAACATCTGGCATATTCAGGTCCCCCATCAACAATATCTCCCCTTTTTCTGCCATTCTAAGGATGCCTTCTATCATTTCCTTGTCCATTCCTTCCCCCTGAGATGGAGGTGTTTATACAACCCCCACGCAGATTGTGGTGCCATTTCCTGTCTCCAGGGTGAGCCAGAGTGCTTCATCTTCTCCCTGTTTACTCTTCAGTTCTGTTGCTTTGATCTCTTCCTTTACATAGAGAGCTACTTCTCCTTCTCTTTTACCCTTCTTGTCCCTCCTGTAGGTTGTGTATCCTGGTATGTTGACATCCCAGTCATGGTTCTCTGTGTATCATGTTTCTGTGACTGCCACAATATCCAAGCAAACCTCTTCCATCAAGGCCACCAGTTCAGGGAGCTTGTTACACAGACTACAGGCATTGGTACTCATCACCCTCCACTTTTTGATGGCCTTACCCCTTTTAGCCCCATCCCTGTCCTTACTGCCTTTGCCTTTTTTTACACTTACCTCTGTCCTGCTCCCTACTAACTTCTGTACCTTGGTGTTTACCTCATTAATTACCGTGTTTTGTGGGGGGAGGCTGGGATTTCCCTGCTCTTTTTCAGTACCCCCCCCTCGGCTAGTTTAAATGTTTGCCAATGAAGCATTTAAACCTCTCACCTAGGATCCTGGTCCCCGGACAGATGCAGACCATCGCACCAGTATAGGTCTGAATCCCTCCAGGTGGCTCCCCAGTCCCCAATGAAGCCAAAACCCTGAGCTCCACACCAGTTTTTCAACCATTCATTGAATTCCCTGGTGAGGAGTACCCTAGCATCACCCTTGCCATAGACAGGCAGCACCTCCGAGAAGGTTACCGTATATGCTACTTGTCTTAGGCCCTTCCCCAACTCTACAAACTCCTCTTGCACTGCTCTGATCCCATTCCTAGCCAGGTCATTTGTTCATAGGTGGACAATGACATCCAGCTCCCTCCCTCGTGCAGCTGCTCTCACGATCCTGAGGATTCGCTTCCTGTCCCTCCCAAGCCATGGCACCAGGAAGGCACCTTACCTCCCTCTCCCCTTCCTCCCCCACTTCTACCCCTAATGATTGAGTGCCCCACCAGGAGTTGTTCCCTTCCCCTGTGGGGTCCCATGCTACACTCCTGTGGGTCTCCTTTGTGAAGGTTCCCAGCATCCTCCTTGGTCTCCACTACAGGTGCCTAAATAGAGGAACTACTATCCACCAGAAGAGTGTATGAATTGTGGAGAGGTACAGCTGGAGGGATGCAACTCTGTTCCACCACTCTCTCCTTCCCTGAGCCCACTCTGGTCCAGCCTCTCCTCTTTCTTGGCAACCTCTGAGGTAGTGGCATTGGCCCTGGTGGTCCCTGGGTGGGGAAGAGGTTTCACAAATCCTAGCCAGGTCAGTCTGGAGATGGACAACCTCCTCCCTCAGACCAGAGAGGTGCCTGCAAATAGGGCAGCATCGCAGCCTCCAGAATGTCTCTCGGAAACACTTCCACCCCATAGCCATTGCACTGCACCACTCTTATCGTGTCTTATTTTGTGGCCCCTCTCCCGTTTCTCTGTATGCTTACTATCTCCTCTCCTTAAACTCTCACCCTTCCTGTTCTGGGACAGCAACTTCCTATATTCTTGAGTAGCCTTCTTCTTCCTTGCTCAGTGTCAGACCACCAGCAGCTTGGGAGGAAGAGTGAGCTACTTTTTTCCTTTAGGGTTGACAAAACTAATGTTTCTCTATGATCCTTCTCTTACTACTGCCAAACAGGAAATTCAAGCTGTCAATCAAATACATTGGCTATATAAGTAGTACTGGCTTTGGGTGAGTGGGTGGAGGGGTGGGATGGAGGGCAATTAGTAAGAAAAAAGGCTAGCAACAGGAAGTTGTAATTTGAATCACCTGCTTTTATATTGTCTAAGCCACACCCCCAATTAACCTCTCTCTCCTCTTACTGGTTTAGCAAAGTAAGTTGATACAGTACCCTTCCCAGCACAGAAAACACACTGACTTTCTTCTTTTATTTTTTTAACCTAAATAAGACCCCTTCTACTTCTTATAAAGTATCTGTCTGCTTAATCTCAACAGACCCTGACTCCTGTTGAGATAGAAGTGTGAAATTAGAAGAAAATGGTAGTTTCTTTTAGTTAGCTGCTTTCTGCTCTACATGCTAGCAACAGCTTCAACCTGTTTGAGTGAGATATTGGTAAATGAAAACTTAGTTGGCTGGGAGGAAGAATTAATAGGAGAGAATAATGGGCTAGTAGTATCAGGTTGCTAGTCATGCCCTAATCCTCCAATTCCCCACCCTGTACATCTGTGCTTTATCCCTGGTGTCTAGTGTCACCCCCCCCACCTTCCAATGGTCATCCTCCTTGTATTCTTAGGTTCCTTGGTGGCTAGTGACACCCCCCACACTCCAATGTCAGACCAACCTTGAAAATAAGAAAACAGTCCCGCAATGTCTTTTTTTCTTAAATCTATAAACAAAAAGTCCATCAGTGGAGCACCCCCAGCCTGACCGCCCACTGAGCACCCATCCAGACCCTCAAACACACCCAGTACACATACAGAATGATAAAGTTGCCAGTGAACCTTAGGATAATTTATGCTAGCAAAACCTTCATATGTAATGATCCAGTTAAAGCAGTGAGCACACTGGAAAAAATAAAGGTAAATGTTGCTAGCCAGACTCAATTATCATACTATGCCAATGAAGAAGACTGAAGGGACATTGTACCTCTATAGTCTCCAGATGGTTTAAGCATTAAAATGCATGTAAGAATGTTTATACAGTATGTATGTAACATCAGTACAGTTTTGTGTCAATACTTAACTGCAATTGAGTGACTCTGATGTCACTAAGGGCCTTAGCTTAACATGCTGTTATCAATGATGTAGGATGGGGTACATAACTTTATTTTTCATTTTTATATATGATTAGCATGTTTCCATTCCTCAGGTCTACTGCTACCATCAGCACTTGCTGGTGGTGACAAAATGACCATGGCCTTGTGGCGGGAAGGACAGATGCTATATACACAGAATATTTACACATCCTACACGTAGCAATTTTCATCTGAAGTGACACAGAATTCTTTAATGTGTCCACAAGTATTCTTTGTTACTGATATAAACATATAGCTGGATTTGAGCTGGACTTTCTTGCCATTTTACTGAACATGATTTTTAAGCTATGGTTCAATAAGCAAATAGATTCAGTTATTAGTAGATAAAAGTGGATATGTTTTTATAAGGTTCAAATGGTACAATTTCAAGTTGGTATTATACCTATGGGGTTAAAGTTTTGCATGTTCTTAAAGACAATTCAAGCGAGGTTGGCCTGCCATTCTAAATCTTGTCTTCAATTTGCGGAAAGTATCACTGTTTTCAGTCTTCATGGACGTTAAAAAAAAATTGGCTGACTTTTTTGAGTGTTATCACTCTGGAACATTTTCAAGCAAACTGTTTTGCATTGTGTCCATGGTCTTGCTGTGAATAGTCAATTATGGTGTGATTTCTTAAGCAAACTATTATAGTTCATTTCAGGTTTCCCCTTGCTATGAGTAACATAGGATAACAAGTAGTGAATCCTAATGTGATTTATACTGTATATCTTTCTCTCTCTCTCTCTCTCTATGTATATCTAGTATATATCATTGCAAAAAACTTAGTTAATGCATCAGTTAGGATGAGTACTATAGTGACAAAAACAGGGAAATGAGGCATTAGAGTTTCCAACCCTAATGCCCCCCCACCCTGCAGACACCAACAGGCATTGGTGAATGACTTGGGGTCATTGACCCTAATGCTCACCCCATTCCATAAGTAAATAAACCCTAACTCCCCACCCCCAAGCAGCAAATGGAAAAAATTAGGGTTTTGGGTCTCCGGAGTCTTGACAAATCAGTGATGGGTTCTTCCTTGGGGCTGTCAACCCTAATGCCTTCTCATTCCCTGAACAACAGTGTCAGATGTAGATATGGATATATATATATATATATCTATATATATATATATATATATATATATATATATATATATATATGTAGCATGACTACCATAGTTGAGGTTAAGGAGCCATTTACATGTTAAGCCTAAAATTTTGCACCTTAATAACTTTGCAACCGTTCAATGGATTTGCCTGAAAGTTGGAATACTTGATTAAGAACCATACATCTTGGGATCTGCCAACTTTCGGACTGTTCAGATATATGACTGTGGAGTTATTAAGCATGATCTGCACGTGCATTTATGCTTTTTTGGAATTCTTTGCTCATCTCTACAGGTCGCACGGTTTGTGTGACTGGTCTAAAATCTTCAGGGAACATGCGGACAGGGTCCCCAACATGCCTTTTGAAGATTTCATGAAAAAATATTAAACGGTTCAAAAGTTATTCAAAAACAATTTCCCATTATAAGTCAATGGGAAAAGTTAACAAAAAGTTCGACAGTGTCACAGATGCAGTTTTTACTTTCGCAAATGGCCCTTTTGCTGTCGCAAATCCACCATTTTGTTTTCAGTTGATCATCAGAAAAATGCTTGGCATTTAACTTTGGAACCCTCTAGCAAACTAATTATTTTTGAATTCACCTAGTCGGACCCTGAGGATGCTAGGCATGTCTTTATTTTGGGGTAAAACACTCCAGAAATATGTTTTTTGAATTTCTGGAAAAAGTACTTTTGCAAATACAACACTGTCACATGAGTTTGAGAAAGCTTTCACAAAGTTCTACAGTACTTTTCCAGACTGTGGGAAAATGACAGCAATTCTTTGCCACCCTACTGCAGAAGAACGGTTTGGTCTTTTGGGCTGAAATTTGGAGGGAATGCAGCCAACATCTTACAGATGTGCCTTTCAGTGCTTCAGTGAAAAAATAGTACAGGTTGTCAAAGTTACGGCACTACAAAGTTGACACTTTTTCCTATAGGATAACATTACGGCATCCGCCGCATTACAGGAATACTTTGCCGCCCTGCTGCAAAATAACGGTTTGGTGTTGTGGGCTGAAATTTGGAGAGAAGAAAGCCAACATCCCACAGATGTGCCTTTTAGTGGTTTGGTGAAAAAATATTACAGGGAGCCAATGTTATGGCACTCAAAACTTCTCTTTTTTTCCCATAGGATAACATTACAGCATTCACCGCACATTTCAGGGCCCGTATCTCGGAAATGGTGCGAGATACGGACTTTTCATCAAAAAAATGCTTAGCCCCCTAATAAGGGCTAAATACAAAACTAGCCAGGAAAGTCATAAATCATATGACTTTTACATTTTTTCCTACGTTGTACGGTTTCTGAGATATAAGCAATTTAGTATTCCAACTCCTCATTTTCTGCTCCGAGACCCATTATTATGCATACATTCTTTGTACTCACTGTCTTTCTCTATGCAGCTTTTGGGGAAAACCAGCCTGTGTGCTTACATTACTGTTACCCTTATCGCTTCTGCTTGCAGTTCCGTAACTGTTTAACTTACTGTTCTCGTCTAAGGCACCATGTGCGTTACCCTTCACGTTTTCATTTGCGCTTGCATTTGCATTATTTTAACCATTTGTGTCTACAGTACTGTTTATCTTTCTGTTTCACTTTGCATCACCATGTGCATTACCATTTGCGTTTGCGGGCACTGTGTTACTATGTGACAAGACATCACGTGGTGGGAGCATATGGCTCCCACCGCTGCATTACATTTAGTATTTCGCATTATCCTTCTCAAAAAGAAGGGAAATTAGAGGCAAAAAACTCCATTTAATGCATTAGTCAGGGTTGTTCCACAGCGACAAAGCAAGGAAATTAGATATTAGGGTTGAAGCCCCCTTGGACCCACCCACCCCCAACCAGCATCGAGGCGCATTGGGATTATCAGTCCTAACTCTCACCCCATTCTCCTATACCTCTGCTTCTTCATGCATCTGATGGGGTGAGAGTTAGTCGACCCACAACATGCACCCCGATGCTGGTTGGGGGGTGGGTGGGGGTCCAAGGGGGCTTTCAACCCTAACACCATATTTCCTTGATTTTGTCACTGTGGAACAACCCTAACTAATGCATTAAATGGAGTTTTTTGCCTCTAATATATACACACACACACACACACACACACACACACACACACATGAGATATGTCATTGGGGGACTGGAAATATCAGTGATATTTCCCCCAAATGCAGTTTGACCTTATGACATCACGAGTGGTGAAGCCACGAGTGAGGTCACATGGTCAAATTGCATGAATATGTCCCCCATGACATATTTGATCTATGTAATGCCCACTTTTTCTTTTTTGTGTTTGTGTGTTGTGTTTAAAGATTTTATAATATTTTTTCTTTCCTCCCAGAGTTTGTAGTATGTGCAGTATGTGGGGATGCTAGCATGTTAGCTTGGGTCCCTACTGCTTTCTGTTGGTAGTGTGGCATCTCATTGGCTGCCAGTTGGCAGTACAACATCTCATTGGGTGCTATTGCATGTGTGGATGGGTTGAGGAGTTTCTAAAACATGGCAGCAGCATGACTCATTTAGTGAGAGAGGAAGCTGCTGTTTTGTAATTGTGTTTTTGCTTTTATTAATTTTTTACAAGTAAATGTAGTGGGAGTTTTTTATCTGGTTGATCCTGTCTTTTGGAACATTTATCTGGTTGATCTTGCTTTCGGCAGTGGTACAGTGCAGTGAAGGAATGCTGTCTGGGGTTCATTGCTCTCCATTGTGTAACATGGAGGAGCTAGTTGATGGCTAGCAATTGTGGTCCAAGCCATTCTGAGGTAGGCTAGTTGGCTGCCGGGGCTGGGAAGGGAGGGAGGTGTTGGTGTTTACTTTGATTTGACAACAGTCCTTACTTTACTTCTAAAGGTATCATAGAAACATAGAAACATAGACTTTGACAGCAGATAAGGACCACTTGGCCCACCTAGTCTGCCCATTTCTCTACCTATTGGATAAGCTGCAGATCTTAGTTAACCAACAGAGTTCTTCTTCCTATCTAATACCAGAATTTCCTTATGTCTGTCCCATGCATTCTTGAATTCCCCCACTGTTTTACTTCTGAAGGTAGCAGTAAAAGGTATGGAAAGAAAAAAAAATAAAATAAAGGGAACCTTTCAGCGTGAATGCTGGTTTTACACTGAAGAGATCTAGAGTTGCAGCCAGTGCATGGGTGTAGTTGGAGATGTAATGAGGGGTGCTTAAGTGCAGTTTGTGCTCCTGCTGTGCTTAAGTGCAGATAGTGCCTCTGCATGACAAACTGTGTGGATAAATGTCCTACAGTGAGGATAACCTCACTGTAGGTCAGACTACCCTGCAAATATTGAAAATATAATGGAATGCAGTGGGACAAAGATAGGAAGGCATACCACACTTCCCTAAGGGAATCAGGGAAGGCAGTAAGGCAGGCAAAAGCCCAAACCAAACAGTAAAATAAGGGGACTAGACTTTCTATAGATACATTAGTGAAAGGAGAAAGTCCAGAGGGGGTAATGCTAAGATCAAAGGGGATAAGGGACAGTGTGTGGAGGAGGACCAAGGAAAAGCATCTATCCTAAATAGATACTTCTGCTCAGTCCACCCCATTCCATGAGTAAATAAGCTGAGATGGGTACAGTATATGAAAATGGGGTGAGCATTAGGGTTGACAACCCCAAGACACATCCCACACATGTTGCTGTCAACAGAGTGGGGGTGGGGTGTTAGGGTTGGAAATCCTATCGCCACATTTCCCTAATTTTGTCACTTCAACTGTAAGAAGTGTATTAAAGAAGTATTTTGAAATGAATTTCCTTACTTTGTGAGACAGCATAATTGTATCTTCATTTGCCTGTGGCAGCACGGGGCCCAGAGGGCCCTGCACTCCCATCCCTCCATAGATACATACATGTATGTTGCCATGGAAGCATTTCAGCCAAAAAAGCAACCAAACTGTTATTACCCCGCGTCATGAACACTGGGCTGAGAATTTTCAAATCCCAGCTGAAATATCATTCCACGCCACTGCACCGTCATTCCATGCCACAGGTGAGAAAACACATTTTGGCCAAGATTTTAAAAAAATGACAGCTGTCACATTAATTAGGTGATGTAAAAAATGGCTATGTTGGAAATTTGGGGTGAAAATATTGAAAATTACTGAAGTTACATGAAAGCATAGTAAAATCTAAATGCATGCACATAACTTTAGCAATTTTACATATTTTGATCCCAAATTTTAAACCCAGCCTCCTTATGACCTTACCTCATGAACAAAAGTAGTACAAATTTTCAAATCATGCCCAAAAGGTGATTTTGTCAAACTAGGGTCACTACTTCTTTCTGATGGTAGCGTGACATCTCATTGGCTGCCAGTTGCCGGCACAGCATCTCATTGCGTGCTATTGTGTGTGTGGGTGAGTTGAGGAGTTTCTAAAACATGGCAGCGGCGTGACTCACTTAGCAAGAGAGGAAGCTGCCATTTTGTAGTTGTGTTTTTGTTTTTATTTATTTTTTACAAGTAACTGTAGTGAACGTTTTTTATCTGGTTGATCTTGTCTTTTAGAACATTTATCTGGTTGATCCAGCATTCAGCGGTGGTACAGAACAGTGAAGGAATGCTGTCTGGGGTTCATTGTTCTCCATGCAGTGTGGAGGAGCTAGTTACTGGCTAGCAATCGTGGTCCAAACCAGTCTGAAGTATGCTAGATGGCTGCCAGGGCTGGGAAGAGAGGGAGATGATGGTGTTTACTTTGGCTTGACTGCAGTCTTCCCTTTACTTCGGAAGGCATCATAGAAACATAGACCTTGACTGCAGATAAGGATCACTTGGCCCACCTAGTCTGCCCATTTCCCCTACCTATTGGATATGCTGCAGATCTTAGTTAACCAACAGCCTACTTCTTCCTACCTCCCACCAGAATTGCCTTATGTCTGTCCTATGCATTCCTGAATTCTCCCACTGTTTTTAACCCCACAACCTCCTCAGGAAGGACATTCCATGCGTCCACCACCTCTGTGAAAAAATACTTCCTCACAACGCCCCTGAGCCGTCCCCCTCTATCTTCAAATTGTGTCCCCGTGTTCTTGCACATCTCTTTTTCTGAAAGATACTACACTCTTGGACTTTGTTGATTCCATTAAGTTACTTGAAAGTTTATATCATGCCCCCTCCCTCTTTTCCTCAAGGGTATACATATTCAGCTCCTTTAGTCTCTCTTCATATGGCTTCTGTTGTAGACCCTGCACCATTTTAGTTGCCCTATTCTGGATTGCCTCCATCCTGTCTATGTCCTTGCAGAGATGCAGTCTCCAGAACTGCATGAAATACTACAGATGAGGTCTCACCAACTGTCTGTACAGAGGAATAATAACTTCTTGTTTTCTACTAGTGATGCTTCTCCCTACACATCCCAGTATCCCCCCAGCCATCCTTACTGCCTTCTCACATTGCCTGCTTACCTTTAGGTCATCTGATATGACTACACCCAGATCCCTTTCCATTTGTGTTGTTGTTAATACTCCCCCCCCACACACTGTATTCTCCTCCCCTGGATTTTTGTTTCCCAGGTGCATTAATTTGCACTTCTTTGCATTGAATCTAAGCTGCCATACTTTTGACCAGTCCTCCAACTTTGCCAAGTCCCTTCTCATCCTTTCCACCCCACCTTGTATATCAACCCTGTTGCAGATCTTTGTGCCATCTGCAAAGAGGCATACTTTTCTTTCCAGTCCCTCTGCAATGTCACTTATAAAGACACTAAAAAGGATTGGACCCAGTACTGAACCCTGTGGTACCCCACTAGTAACTCCCCTTTCTTTGGAGTAGACTCTGTTTACTACTGCTCTCTGTGTCCTGTTGTCTAGCCAATTTTTCTACCCAGGCTGTGAACCTGGGACCCACTCCCAGGCTGGCTAATTTGTTTGTTAATCTTTTGTGTGGGACTGTGTCAAATGCCTTGCTAAAGTCTAATAGGCCATGTACACAGCCCCTCCGTGGTCCACTACTTTGGTCACCCAGTCAAAGAAATCTATTTGATTTGTCTGACATGACCTTCCCACTGTGAATCCATGCTACATTGGGTCCTGTGACCCTCTGGCCTCTAGGTACTCAACAATTCTTTCTTTCAGAAGTGATTCCATCATTTTCGCTACCACTGAGTTCAAGCTAACAGGTCTGTAGTTTCCTGCCTCTGCTTTGCTCCCACTTTTGTGAAGGGGAATCACATCCACCCTTCTCCAGTCCTTTGGTACCACACTGTCCTCCCATGATTTGTTAAAAAGAGTAGTCAGTGGTGACACTAGTTCTCCCCTTAGTTCTTTTAGAATTCTGGGGTGAATCCCATCAGGCCCCATTGCTTTGTCCACCTTCAGTTTTAGGAGTTCTTTCAGAACTCTTTCTTCTGTGAAAGGACTGATATTGACCCCCCTATCCAGAGTGCTTCAATTGATTGTATTAGGTACCTCTCCTTCCCCTCCTCTTTTTTGTGAATACTGAGCAGAAGTATTCATTCAGTATCCCTGCATTTTCACTGTCCCTCTCTGCCAACCCACCCTCCCCTTTATTAAGCCTCACTATCCCATCATTGGTCTTTCTTCACTCCCTAATGTACCTATAAAGGTTTTAACCCCCTTCTTAACTGAGTTGGCAATCTTTTCCTCAGTTTGGGCCTTTGCTGTTCTGACTGCCTTGCCCACTTCCCTCTGCTTTAACTGGTACAGTTCTCTGTCCTGCTCCTTCTGTGTTTCCTTACACTTCTTGAATGCTATCTTTTTTCTCTAACCTTCCCTGCCACCTCTTTTGAAAACCTTATCAGCTTTCTGTTTCATTTTGATTTGTTTATTTGCTTCACACAAAGGCCTGTTGCCTCTGTGATGGCAGTTTTGATGTTTCCCCATTGTTCCTCCACCCCTCCTTCTTGACTGTTTGCTAGTGTTTTTCTGAGGCACTCTCCCATTTTGACAAAGTCAGCCCTCCTAAAGTCCAGTACCCACACTTTTGTATAGCTTGACTCTGCAGCTGTGTTTATTGTAAACCACAGTTTGGTGGTCACTTGTTCCCAGATGGCTATCCACTTCTAGATCTGCGATCCTCTCTCTGTCCCCATTTGAGAGTACTAGGTCTAAGATTGTTCCCTCCCTAGAGGGTTCCAGTAAAAGGTATGGAAAGGAAAAAAAATAAAATGAAAGGAACCTCTCAGTGTGAATACCAGTTTCACACTGAAGAGGTCCAGAGTTACAGCCAGTGCATGGGTGTAGTTGGAGATGTAATGAGGGGTGCTTAAGTGCAGTTTGTGCCCCTGCTGTGCTTATGTGCAGATAGTGTCTCTGCATGATGAACTGTGTGGATAAATGACCTACAGTGAGGATAAATGTAACAGTCTCACTGTAGGTCAGACCACCCTGCAAATATTGAAGATATTTGTCAAAATGTATCCACACTGGCAATATATATATATATATATATATATATATATATATATATATATATATAGTATATATACTGTATATATAAAACTTTGTTAATGCAGTAGTTAGGGTTGAAGCAACAAAAATAGGGGAATGTGGCATTTGGGTTTCCAACACTAACACCCCACCCTCACCTTGCATGAACATGCGTGGGGTGTGCCTTGGGTTTTTTGAGTTATTTAATTTTGTTTCTCTCTCTAACTGAAAAAAAAATTGTGGTAGCACAAAAAAAAGATTTCCTATTTGCGACACAGGGTGACCTGATTGCAAAAAAGAATTACCCATTTGCAACAAATTATCCTTTTTTGAGGCTCACATCTAACTGGAGTGAAATTCCATTTGAAAATAATGGGAAATTTTAAAACTGAATAACACTTGAATGGATTAATATGTTTCACCAAATCTTCAAAAGGTACATCTGTGATCCAAGGCCTTTCTACCCTAGAACTTTCAGACCAAACTCTCAAGCTGTTTTTGCACTGTAGCACAACAAAGAAATGAAAAAAAACTTGTAATTTTCACATTTTTTCACACTTGTTATCACCACACCCATGCTTTAGACTGGAACACAACCTGACACATCAAGAAATCTTTACTTCCTGATGGTGCATGAAAAATTTCATTCCAATTGGTAGAATGGTTGTGAAGTTATTAAAGTGCAAAATATTAAGTTTAACAGTCATGACTATTCAACCCTAACTATAGGGGCACGACTGTACTCCTGTAATACATATACAGTATATATATATATATATATATATATTGCTATAATAATAATAATACTCTTTATTTTTATAGTCAATTCAAAAAATATCAAAGCGTACAAATATTAACAATAAAAACACATTAAAAAGATAAAACACTAAAACAAACTGCTATCCAGATTTAGCACAAATATATATTGAAGCAATTTATTACATATATATATATATATATATATCTATATATCTATACTGTATATATACAATATATATTCTATGCAAAACACTCCATTAATGAAGCATTTAGGGTTAAGACTAAAACCACAAAAGTAGGGAAGTGTGGCTTTAGGGGTGCAGTCTTCATCGGGGTTGTCAACCCTGAAGCTCATCCAGTTAGGTCTGTATGTTTCTGGAGTGTATAGAATGGGGTGAGCTTTAAGCCTGAGAACTAAAATAGACTTGGTGGATTATGGCAATATAGGAAAAAGAACTGGCATGATAATATGAGACACCTGAGCTATGGTTAGTAATTGATATTATTGAAACTAATGTACTGAAACTTTTTTTTTATCAGACTCCTCCTTTATTTTTAATTTACAAGTGATGATTTCCACACTTTTGGTAAAAATCTCTCAGTACATTGATTCATTCTCTGCAGGTCTCTGTGTCTACACAAGGACTTTTTTATAGATGGAAAGAACAGACTCTCAGACCTTTTTTATCCTATGAGTTTTTTATACTGCAGTTTTCTCAAAAGTGTGCGATATTTATACTCATATTTATTACAGCACATATTCAGAAACCAGATATACATGCTGTTTGAGCTGGTGATGCAGATTACCTGTTTTTAAATATTTGCACTAGTTTCTGTATATATTTATTTTATTGCACTAAGTCACTTTGGTTGTCCACATTAGATGACGTCATTTTTGATATAAAAGGCGTAGTTTGAATGTAACTCACATGCTTTTTGATAAAGGTATTTTCTGAAACATGTTAAGGTGTGTGGAGGTGTGCTTCTTGCACCGGTCACTACAATAAAGATTTCTTCAGCATGAGCATATGTGTGAGCAGTACCTTACTTTCAGGTGATGAGTGCAGGATTTGATGTTTTTGACAGGCCTGAGAACCCCAACAAAGACTGCACCCCTAAAGCCACATTTCCCTACTTTTGTGGTTTTAGTCTTGATCCTAAAGCCTACATTAACAGAGTGTTTTTCATAGAATTTCCTTACTTTTTGAGATAGTATAACTGCATCCTTATTTGCCAAGTGCTTTTCATTGCTGTTCTGTCACTGTACTCTCTCCTGTCATGTAGCACTGATACAAAGGAAATACAAAAAATATAAATGAACTTTATACTGTGCATCTCTCATTTACCTTTCCCACTCCCTACAGCAGTCCCACAAGCATGTCACAACCTCTTGATCCAAGTCTCGTTACACTCACGTCTAGTGCTGTTCATCTAGGGTCACCTTTTCACCATCACATAGCAGCCAAAGAAAAATATGGCTTTTCTCATTGTTTTCCAACCATTTGTCACAAAAGAAGTGAAAGTGAGTCATGAAAAGGATATGAAAACAAGCGGAAGCAAGGCACAAAAAAGGATGGAAAATATAAGAATGAACACATTTGGGGGTCATTCCTTTAACATATAAGCTGAGATTGCACATAAGAAGGTCCCAATTGTCCACACAGATGCATTGTTTTATCTTTAGGATATGATTTTTGTTGATTTTGAATTTTAGTAAACAAGATGACAGAAAATGAAAAAGCATTTTTCCCCTCACGAAAAAGGATGATGTCAATACAACGAAAGATTCCTTTCTCATTTCATACAGCTATCTTGAAAGTTCTTATTGAGTATGCTCAGAACCAAATTTTCACAAATTCAGAACTAAATAACTTCGGAATGGGATAATAATTTTTCACCAAATAAGCAAAAGGCACATCTGTGGGTCAGCTCCTTTGTTCCCTGAAAATGTCAGACCACAATTCCAAACCATTTTGGCTGTAGCCATGTTCAAAGAAAAAACTAGCAAAAACCAATGGCCTGAAAATTCATGTTTTGCACTGTCCAGAACTTAGAATCCGCACATCCAATCTAAACAAAACTTGACACATCCACAGATCTCCCACATGAGACCGTACATGCAAAATCTCATGCAAATCTATTAAACAGTTGCAAAATTATTAAAATGCAAAAATTGGGCTTTAACATTAAACTGTCTACTCAACCCAAAATATTGGTGCACTACCATGCCCCTATAATACATATGTATCAACATTAAATATAGGTGCACTATTGTGCCCCTACAATATCTATCTATCTATCTGTCTGTCTGTCTGTCTGTCTGTCTATCTATCTATCTATCTATCTATTATCTATTCATTATCTATCTATCTATCTATCTATCTATCTCTGTCTAGAGAGATATGAAGATAGATAATAAAGGTGCAATAGTGCCTTGATGTTAGGTGTTTATGTCCAAATAGGATTTTTTGACAGCTTATATCACAGTGATCTTAGTCCCTAGCACTGCAAAAACTGTTGTGCACCTTCATAGTCCTTGAAACTAATTTACCTTTTTAAAACCACCACACATACTTTCACAAGACATAGCAATCTTTGTGCTCTAAGAAGGCCAGAATTTTAAAATATGTGTTAATATAAAAAAGGCTAATTTTGAATTATATGTGGCACCTAGCTTTCAGAAAATGTAGATGTTCTTATATTTAGAAATGTAGAAATATAAAATTTGCCAGCAGATAAGGATGACTTGGCCCACCCACTCTGCCAGTTTTTCCCTGCCTATGCTGTCAACACAGGTCCTACCTGATCTTTGGCTGCTCCCACACTTCCCTACCAATATTTATTTGTGCCTATCCCATGCATGCTTGAATCCCACCACTGTTGTTGCCCCCCCACCTCCCCGGAATGATTTTTCCAGGCAACCACCACTCATTCAGTGAAGAAATACTTCCTCAGATCCCTCTTAAATTTCCCTCTTCAGCTTCATTGCATGCCCCAAGTTCTCATGCACCATCTCCTCAGAAAACTACTCCCCTCATGTACCTTATTTACCTCCATGAGGTATTTATAGGTCTCTATCATGTCCCCTCTCTCCCTTCTCTCTTCCAGGGTGTACATTCTGGGATCCCTCTGTCTCTCCTCATAGGGCATTTGATGCAGCCCCAGCATCATTTTACTTGCCTTCCTCTGAACAGCCTGTACCCCATCTATGCCCTTCCAGAGATGTGGTTTCCAGAACTGGACACAGTACTCTAGGTGGGGTCTTACCAGTGATCTATACAGAGGCAACACCACATCTCTCATTCTGCTGCTGATACCCCTCCCTATTCACCCCAGAATCCCACTATTTCATTTTCATTTTGGTTTCTTATACTTGTTAACCAGATGAGCAAACTACCCATTTTAACAGGTGACAAGTTATACATGAACAGAACAACAAAAATTAAAAAAAAAATGTTTTTTAGGAACATTCAATTATAGTCTAATTAAAGTGCCAATGCAGTTCATACAAATAAGTACCTGTACATTCAATCTTGAGTCAAAAGCCACTGTTTTAAATGAGTCTTAAAACATCTAATGGAGGTACTTTCCACAAATTTTGTATGTATCTTATTGAAGAAAGTGGGCGCCCTAAACAGTAATGATCTTTGCCCAAATGTTTTTTTTAAATAGAGGCAATTTAAAAGTGAATCTATACCGGGACCTAGTAGAAAATATATTTAGAGACCTTGGAAACAGAGAAACAATAGAATGGGGATAAAGCTCTGTCATCACTTTATAGAGGAAAATACCAATTTTATACAGGACTCTGCTATCAAGGGATAATGAGGAAGACTGTGGCCCGGATATTCAAACTGCACCATTCTGAGGCTCAAGCCCTTGCGCTGCTCAAAATAGTTGTGCTGGGGTGTGGCCGGGGCGATATTCAAATGAGTTGCACTATTGAGCAACTCCTTTGAATATCACCCCCAGCCACAGTCACTGTGCATGGCGCAGTGGAACTTGCGCCACCACAAGTTGTCAGAGTGGAGCATTCAACTTGCGGTGGTGCAAGTACCATTGCGCCATGCGCAAATTTCCGATATTCAAAAGGTGACATGCAAATGGGGCCATAATTCTTGCAAGGCACAGGGGGGGCCATTTGCATCTGATTATGGCCCCATTTGCATGCCATTAGCATGTAGGTGTGCCGATCCCCGAGGACTTGCACCTGGCCGCCCTGCCAGGCAGCAGCCATCGGGGACCAACGCACCCTGCAGCCCGATCGCAGGCAGAACGTGAAAACAACCCCCCCCAAACATCTCCCTAATGCCCGATCACGGGCAGAATGTAAAAGACCCTCAACCCGAATATCTCCCTGGTGGTCCAGTGGACCGTAATGCCCGATCGCGGGCAGAATGTATAGTGACAACCCCCAGTGCCCAATCATGGGCAGAATGTATAGTGACAACCCCCAGTGCCCGATAACAGGCAGAATGTATAGTGACAACCCCAGTGCCCGATTGCGGGCAGAATATAAAGACCCCCTCAACCGAATATCTCCCTGGTGGTCCAGTGGACTGTAATGCCCGATCACGGGCAGAATATATAATGACAACCCCAAACATCTCCTGGTGTCTAGGTATCCCACACCCACCCGAAGCCCACCACCCGCTCCCCCGGCAGCCAGTGGGCAGCAGCATCCCACCCGCCTGCCGCCCGCGCCCGCCGACTGACTGTCCGGTAGGGCTGCACCGGTGGTGCAGAGCTAGAGCCAATGGTGCAGTCATCACCACATGACAGTCCAGATTTGTGAATGAACATTCATTTACAAATCTGGACTGTCTATGACATAAGACTGCACACCCATTGGCTCTTGCTGCACCAATGGGCATGCAGCCCCACCAGGCAGTCAGTTGGTGGGTGGTGGCAGGCAGGTAGGATGCTGCTGCCCACCGCCGCCGGGGGGGGTGGTCAGGGCTTCCGTGGGTGGATGGGTGGGGACACTAGCCACCAGGGCTATGTTTGGGGTGGTGGTTTTATTACACATACCGCCCGTGATTGGGCAATTCTGTCCATTGGACCACCAGGGATCTATGGAGGGGGGTGTTTATTACACATACCGCCCGTGATCAGGCATTTCGGTCCACTGGACCACCAGGGATACGCTCGGGAGGGGGAGCATTGCTGCCCGCGATCGGGCTGGTGGGGAGTACTATGCCGTGGATCGGGCTGCTGGGGCACAGGGACTGGGTTGGGGCCAGCCACAGGTGGCAGCTGCTGTGTTGCCCCTGCAATACAGCAGCTCACCTGTGGGTGGCCCTCGACTTAAGCCTTTTTTGGCTCAAAGTCCTGCAGGTGCAGGTTGGGTTGTGCCTGACAACTCTGCACAGCCCGGCTGAATATCGGGCTGTGCAGTTTATGCATGGTTCCTCCCCTTCCAGTTGAGCATGCATTCATTTGCATTGCGCTGTTGCTCAGCCTGTTTTCAGTGGCACAACTGCCTCCTGCTGAATATCGCAGAATGGTGCAATTTCGAACTTACGCATGGCGCAGCCCTTTTGAATATCCAACCCCTTGTGTTTAAAAAACCCCGACATCTACGGTTTTACAGGGAGCACTCCTGTCCCTCTGTGGCCACGGTGCAGAGCATCTTCCTTACAGTGTGTCTCACTAACTGAGTACTGCTTTAAAAGGGAAGTCACTATTGAAGATTTTCAGTGTGTCTGCAGTGACTGTAACTGTAACAATCACCATGTATACATGCAGGTCGCATTACCCAGTAAGGAAAAGTAGCATGTATACACGATGAAGGAGTTAGCTATTAATACTGTGGGATTGTTAGCTTTCCCAGTCAGTCTTTGCTCACTATGTGACTGAGTTTAATGGGGGGCAGCCATTTCTTGCCAGCACGCATGATTATATTGCTTAATGAATCATTGGTGGGTGTTTGTGAAGGGACGATCTTTGGCAGTTCTTTCTAAGATGCAGGCACCAGAGGTAAAATTTTCATTATAAATATTTTACTATATTTAGTAAATCATGTGCATTTCAGTAATGTAACAGAATTGTGGGGGGGGGGCACATATTGTCAATTGGTTGCTACAGCACAGCAGTTGGCAGTCCCAGTATGTTGGTGTAGTGATATCTCTCTCCTGTGTTGAGTCCAGACTAGCTGAAGAGATGCCAGTTGGCACAATATGCCCTGATAAGGACACAGCCACAGGTACCTCTCAGTCAATCAGGATGCAGAAAACTCCAGACCCATTTTATAAAGAGGCATACCTTCCCATCTAGCTCTTCTGGATTTTGCATATGAAATAGCACACATAGATGGATATCACTCATGTAATCAGATGGGATTTTGCCACTGGTAGTGTTCAGTGTCTTTAATCATAGCAGATTCTTAAATCCAAAGAATAACTGAATTGTCATAATAGAACCCCAAAAAGAGCCTCAACACCAGCTATCACCACATAAACAGGTTAAACAGATGACCTAGATACTGCAATAAATTCAGAAAGTTTATTACTTCTCAATAAGGTGCCATACATGGATAAGTAGTGGTAGTAGTTTATTTATATGGTGCCCTTCCCCAGAGGCCCATGGTGCATTACAAACAATGCAAAGTAGTAACAGTATCATTTTAAATAAAACAATACATAACTTATGTATTAAACAGTTAAAACCCATAACCCATAAAAACTCAATCAGTATGACAGCTAACAGGAGAAGATTCAGTCCCCAAAAGCTTGTTGAAACAAAAAGGTTTTCAAACTCCACTTGAAGGTCTCCATCATGGAGGTCACTCTGAGGTCCCTTGGGAGACAGCTCCATAAAACTGGCCCAGCCACCTCAAAGGCCCAATCACCCAAGTTTGCTTAACCTTGCCTTTGGTGCAGCTAAGAGATCCACCTCGGTGGACTGAAGAGAGTGCCAGGGCATATAAAAATGCAGGAGATCTGCCACATAGCCAGGACCCAGCCTATGTAGGGCCTTATAAGGGGTTGTCTATGCGGAAGCGACAAAAAAGATCATGACTAGCATTACAGTGATGGCTCCATGTCGACTGCAAGTTGCAGTCAGCATGGAGCCGCACTGTTTGAGACCATGTTTTACATCGGGGTGCTTCACCCCTGAACCCCCTACATGAGGGACTTTGCCCCACACTCCCTCTGAACTAATGGATTCTAACTCCAGGTCAAAGTTAGTTTGGGAAGGGGGTGCAAGTCAGGGAAAGTGTTTGCCCCATTCTAGTGGCACTTCTACAGCGGCATGGTGCTGTAATCGATATCGATGCATGTTGTCATAGAAATGTTGCTGTTAGGGTGGCATACCCCTTATAAGTTAGAAGACCAACTTTAAGGGAGATATGCCACTTTACCTGAAGCCAGTGCCATACACACAGTGCCAAGGAGACATGACTCAACCTAGAAAAGCCAGTCAGCAACCTAGCAGCTGTGGTCTGTATCAGCTGTTTGTGCCACAGCGTATCTCCACTGACCCCGAGGGATACAGCATTACAGCAGTTAAGCCAAGACTTCACAAACAACCCAGTTTTAGTCCTGTCTGCCCCATGCTTACCCTACAACCTAATTTGGTCACCAGTACTGCAGTCTTGTTGGGATTGAGCCTCAACCAGCACAATGACATTACAGTCCTGGATCTCAGCCAAGCTTTTGTTAAGCACATGGATTGCACCTGGAGTCCCAGTTGCAGATGACAGGTATACTGTAGTTGGGTGTCAGCTGTATAACAGTGAAATCCCAGCCCATGTTGTCTAATGGTCTCATCCAAGGATAACATTTACATTGCAAACAACATTTATTTTATTTATTTATTTATTGAAAAGTTTCACCAGGAAAAGGCACACTGAACAAATGCAATTTCTCATCTCCCGGTGCATCATGGGGAGGGGGGTACATGAGGGGGAACAACAAAGCAGTGCATAACAGAGCAATACACATGTAGGAAATGAGCTAAACAATAAATGGAATGAATACAAGCCATATTTTGACAACTAATATACTAATAAAATACAAGTAGTAAGTGCTGTAAAAATGAAGTGCTAGATCAGATCGGGGAGCACAGTCATATTAGGTGAGGGGGGAGGGGTTGGGCCAGTGGCACCATAGATGAACAGAAATAAGAGGAAACTATAGGCTAAAGTATACTGGGAGCAGGATCAGACTGGTAGAGCAGTGGGACACAGTAGCAGTACTATGTGAGCTGAAAACAAGAGGGACTGAAGGTTAATGAGTACTAGAAGCAGGAGCAGTTCAGATAGAAGAAATTGTGGAGGGAGGAGGAAGAGAGGAGGTGAGGGGAGGAGAGGTGTCTCATTTGAGAAGGCAGTTGCTTCCAGAGTTTAGGGAAATGATAAGAAAAGGTAGATTGGCCTGCTGAGGTTGGGCAGTGTGGTACAACCAGACTATGAGTGTCCTGAGATCTTGACAACATGTGCAAGAGGAGTAAGCCCTGGGGAACACCACAGGACAGTGACACTGATCATCAAGAAAATTTTCCCAACACAGCCCACTGTGACCTGTCCCTGAGGTAGGTTTGAATCAGCATGTGACTCAACCAGTGAGACCTACATATTCCCTCAGCCAGTCCAGCAAAAGCCAATTGTCTATAGTGTCTAGAGCAGAGGAGAGATCAAAGAGAATAAGAACTGACTGTTCACCACTATCTCTCACCCTGAGGAGGTCATTGTACACCCTGACCAGAGAGGTCACAGTGCTGTTCTTGACCCTAAATCCTGACTGGCAAGGCTCGTGGATTATGAGGTGTGTCTCAAGCTGAGACACAACCACCTTCTCAATAACCTTGCCTAATAAGTGCAGGTTAGAGACTGGACAGTAATTTAGGAGGCTGTCAGGGTGCAATGATGGCTTTTACAGGAGAAGCCTCACCAGTGCATCTTTCAATGCAGCCAGAAAATGCTCCTCCATTAAGCAATACCTGACTATCCCTACAAATACCAGTCCCACTTGTCTGACACAACTCACAAGTAATCGTGTTGGTCTTTGGGCCAGTTCAAAATAAGTTGGTCACAGCTCTGAAATCATCCCACTCATCTCCTTCATTGTCACTGCTCTAAACTCTCCCCACAAGGCACTACTGTGGAGTGCTGGTTGAATCCTGTTGCTTAACCACAGCCCACTTGGGGAGATCCCAGCTCGACTAGAGGATACTCTGTCTGAGAAGAATCATGCAAACTCCTCACATTTAGTGGGTGAAAATACTCTCCTGAACTCCAGACAAGTCCAAATGGAGTAACCTATCTATAGTCGGAAAGAGTTGAGCTGGTCAAATCCTCCC
This sequence comes from Neoceratodus forsteri, assembly GCA_016271365.2. NCBI lineage: Eukaryota > Metazoa > Chordata > Ceratodontiformes > Ceratodontidae > Neoceratodus > Neoceratodus forsteri. The sequence goes on from CM028131.1 coordinate 1,256,465,685, forward strand.
AGCAGCAATCTCCCTTGACAGAAAACCTGCCTTCTTCTGGGTGATTGCCCTTTGATATTCAATGTATTGGATCATTAAAGGCAGTCTGTCCTCCTCAGCCAAGAATGCTCCAACTTCTGTCCACTTGCCTTTATCTCCTTTAGCTCACCATTGTACTATGGTTAACCATAGCATGAGACAAGGGGACATACATAGATAGGTTCAACATGATCGAAGGCTGCCATGATAGCCTAGTTATAGGCCATTACTGCTTCCTCCATCATCATTGCACATAAGCAGGGATAAGCAGTAATATCCTCACACAGTGAAAAACAAGCTAATGTTTTACACCCTCACTAATGCTTTTTCAAGGTTCCCACCAACCAGAAATCCCATTTCCTTTAAATCACTTAGTCCCACCCATGACAATAATCATGGGTAAGAATCAGTGTTGGAATAATACTTCCAGAGGTACCAGGGCCCTAACATTTTTGGAACAGGGACCATCTGCGGCTGTTTCAAATCAGTGTGTAATGCATGCCAATGGGTCAGATGGAAGACATACTGCACTAAACACTACTCCTTACTTTTGTGTAGCCCATGATTTCTTAGTAAAACTAAGTATACAGTGTAAAGCCTTGTGTTACATGACTTTTACTACATTTTCTGAACAATGTATGTTTAAGCATGGCATAACTGGGAAATGCACACAGCACCAAAGCTCATTTCTAGGTGCAATCTGGGAGAGGGAAATAATAGGGTTCCAAACCAAAAAGAAAAAAGCTACAATTCACACTTAGTTATTCATTTATATATTTACTCCTTTATTTATTTGAGGGTAGAGAGGTGGTAGAGAACAACGCAATCTAACAAGGTGCAATAAATACAAAACAATAATAACTGTAGAAGAAGCCAATACCAGGTGCAGAGAAATACACTACAATAAGGTGTATGAAGTTAAATAAATCTACATATGTACAAAAACAGTACACATATGGAGAAGGAACAGTACTGTAAATTGGTGAGGGTGGATGGGGGGACAACTACATAGTGCAAATGCGGGGCAGGAGAGAGCCATGTCTGGAGGGTGGTGGTCAGCAGCTTTTCACATGATAAATTATACCAAGATAAAACTAAGAAAATGCAGTTGCGAATTGAATAACATGTACTATAAGCAGCACATACCTACAGCATTTAAAGAGCAGCTAACACCTTTGGGAAAACTTTGAAAAACATAATAACTGGACACATTTCAGCTTGTATTTCATATATCTTCCATAGACTCCGCTCTCCATTATTTATTGCTGAAAAATTACCATAAAAACAAGAACTTTATCCCTTAGAGTTCATCTGTCTCTCTGTCTCTGTAGTTTACTCCCTACTGGAAATCATAATACCCTGTTGTGACATCACAATATGTTGCCGTGGGTACAACTGTGATGTCACTAGCAGAGTATTATGACATCAGGTTAGGAAGACGCAGTAGAAGCTGCTGAACCCTCAAGAAACAACTACCCTGTTTTTGAAGCAAATGACCTCAGTAATAACTAATGGGGATCAGAAATGCAGAGCTGATGAGAAATATACAGTAAGCTGCTTTATGTCCAAACATTATGTTTTTCAAAGTTCTTCTTGAGGTATCAGTGGCTCTTTAAATTATACAGCTAAGTGAAACAACGCAGCAGCAGAACTGTCATTTCAGTGTTTCTCCCCCTACAGTTCTCATCATACTTAAGCAATAAGGCACGACAGGGCATTAGTTGCACTACACTTACCCCGCAGTCAGGGGCATTGTAAAGGAAAATGAGCTCAGAGGCAACTTTTAAAAAACAAAGACTCTAAAAGATTTTAAATCCACAAAAATTATAATAAAATGATGCTAAATAATGCAAAATAGTCCCTCTACAGATGTTTTTCACCTGTCAGTCACCTGTTTTTCTTCATATTCAGTACAATGTGTGATTATTCACCATGGAATAGAAGAATTCAAAGCTCTGCATCATTACAGTAGTAGAATAGCCCCCCTCCACACACACACATGCACACACACAGAATGGTGACATGGAATACATTAATTAAAAAAATTTCAGAGTTCCACTGGCACACACACACACACAGATAGACACACACAAAGTCCTCAGGTGGAACTACAACCTGAATTTTATCAGTTGCCTGGTAAGGAACAGGAAGTTCTCTGTCAAACTGGTGGGGATAGGCGGGGGATTTTTCATGGTCATCAAAGAAACACCAGCATTAATGATAAGCATCTGTGATAAACACGGTTTGTCTTATCTTGTCTGTCTGCTGTTCCCTTAAAACTGTCCCACCATACCTCCTATAATCATAGTGACACTTCTGTAAATGAATACAACCATTCCATATTGAGAGCTAGTTTCTGAAAGGAAAGTGGGTGGGGGCTGAGGGGGAGCAAATGGGAATGTTCAACAAACATTACACAGCAACACTTGTAGCCAATCAGCATCAAGAATTCTCCCTACCCATTTTCTAAAACCACTATGGTTCTTAAAGGAGATGGCAGTGAAGGTTCAAGAGAAAAAGAAAGCATTCAGAAAGTACAAGGAATCACAGAAGGAGCAGGACAGAGAATTGTATCAGTTAAAGCAAAAGGAAGCTGGGAAGGCAGTCAGAACTGCAAAGGCCTGAACCGAGGAAAAGATAGCCAACTCAGTTAAGACGGGGGATAAAACCTTTTTTAGGTACATCAGGGAGTGAAGGAAGACTAAGGGAGGGATAGTGAGGCTTAATAAGGAGAGGTGGGCAGAGGGTGACTGTGAAAAGGAAGAGATACTAAACAAATATTTTTGCTCAGTATTTACAAATGAAGAGGGGGAGGTACCTAAAACAAACAATAGAAACACTCTGGATACAGAAGTTGATACCAGCCCATTTACAGAAGAAAGGGTTCTGAAAGAACTCTTAAAACTGAAGGTGGACAAAGCAATGGGGCCAGAATTCTAAAAGAACTAAGGGTAGAACTAGTGACACCACTGACTGCCTTCTTTAACAAATCATGGGAGGGGTGTGGTGGTACCTGAGGACTGGAGGAGGGCAGATGTGATTCCCCTTCACAAAAATGGGAGCAGGGCAGAAGTAGGAAACTACAGACCTGTTAGTTTAACCTCAGTGATAGGGAAAATGATGGAATCATTTCTGAAGGAAAAGAATTGTCGAGTACCTAGAGGCCAGAGTGGCACAGGACCCAAGGCAGCATGGATTCACAGTAGGAAGGTCATGCCAGATGAATCTAATAGATTACTTTGACTCTGTGACCAAAGTAGTAGATCAGGGAGGGGCTGTGGACATGGCCTACCTAGACTTTAGCAAGGCATTTGACTCAGTCCCACACAAAAGATTAATATACAAGTTAGCCAGCCTGGGAGTGGGTCCCAAGATGATAGCCTGGGTAAAGAATTGGCTGGAGAATAGAACACAGAGGGTAATAGTAAATGGAGTCCACTCTGAAGAAAGAGGGGTTAGTAGTAGGGTACCGCAGGGTTCAGTATTAGGACTGGACCTCTTCAATGTCTTTATAAGAGACATTGCAGAGGGACTGGAAGGAAAAGTATGTCTCTTTGCAGATGACACAAAGATCTGCAACAGAGTTGATGCACAAGGTGGGGTGGAAAGGATGAGAAGGGACTTGGCAAGGTTAGAGGAATGGTCAAATGTATGGCAGCTTAGATTCAATGCTAAGAAGTGCAAGGTAATGCACCTGGAAAACAAAAACCCAGGGGAAGAGTACACAATGGGGGTGAGATACTAACAACAACAAAAATGGAAAGGGTCCTGGGAGTAGTCATATCAGATGACTTAAAGGTGGGCAAGCAATGTGAGAGGGCAGTAAGGAGGGCTGGGGATACTGGGATGCATAGGGAGAGGCATCACCAGTAGAAAACAGGAAGTTGTTATCCCTCTGTACAGAAAGCTGGTGAGACCCCATCTGGAGTACTGAGTGCAGTTCTGGAGACCCAATCTCGGCAAGGACATAGACAAGATGGAAGCTGTCCAGAGGAGGGCAACTAAAATGGTACAGGGTCTGCACCAGAAGACATATGAAGAGAGACTAAAGGAGCTTAATATGTATAGCCTCAAGGAAAGAACGGAGAGGCGGGACATGATAGAAACTTTCAAGTACCTCAAGGGAATCAACAAAGTTCAAGAGGGTAGCATCTTTCAAAAAAAGAGGTATGCAAGAACAAGGGGGCACAATTTGAAGATGGGGTGGCTCAGAAGTAATGTAAGGAAGTATTTTTTTTCACAGAGAGGGTTGTGGATGCATGGAATGGCCTTCTGGAGGAGGTTGTGGAGTCAAAAACAGTGGTTGAATTCAAGCATGCATGGGACAGTCATAAGGCAATTCTGGGGGGGGTAGAAAGAAGTAGGCTGCTGGTTAACTAGGTTCTGCAGCTTATCCATTAGGTAGAGAAATGGGCCGACTGGGTGGGCCAAGCGGTCCTTATCTGCCGTCAAATTCTATTACCCTGTCATCTTAGAAAAAAGATCATCCCTCAGCTTAGAGCTGGGTGGTGTCTGACTTTCAAAGGGCTTGGTATGGCCCTTTGACTAAGTCCCCATGTGCAACTTGCTGATGCAGAGAAAACCCTCACACAACCGAAAATGTTATTTTCAGCATTTTGTTTGTGTATTGGTGGGGTTGACTGTTTTTGCCCAGGCATAGTATGCAACAAATGCTAGTTTTAGTACTACCAGATATAGCATTTTTGCACAGCCATGTAAAATAAATTTGTGCATGCTGCTCTAAACTGTGGAAAGTTTGCAAAAAAACAGTCTTTTTGAACATTGTGTGCATGCCAAATTGCAGCTCTGCAAGGGTACTCACCCTTATACAACTCTGTATGAGCACATGCGCACAGTTATTCAGTTTTTGAAAATCTAGCCCAAGGCTCATTGATGTGCTGTACCTGTATCTTCAATGTACTTGGTTTGGGTAGCTCTAATTATCCTTTCACTTCCAAAGAGCACTAAATGCATCACATGAAAGTTCTAAAAAATAGTAACGAACCTTCACAGGCCTGTCAAAAGTAAAGCAACAGAATATTAGGAGAGTAGTTATAATGTCAACATGAATTATTTTGCATTTCTACTACAGTACTGACATTCCATGACCCACGTGCAAGTTTCCCCACAGTCTCTGGTACCCACAGGCAGGTAGCTAGAGTACACTTACTAGCTCAGCAAATGTTTGCCTCCTTTTGCAGGACAAACAGGAATACTGTCTTTCTCCAAAAAAAGGTGTCCTTCTGACACAACAGCAACAATTCAGGTTTCCTACCTTCAAAGTTGAAAAACAGTGGCAGTTTTCATGGCAAGCTTGTAACAGTGCAGTTCTCTCTTTGAGGGTTAATCTCTGACCCATCCAGCTTAAAGTGCCAGTATTCTCTGCCCCTCCTTCTAAGAGTCGACTGAAACAGGACCAAGGAGCATGATATCATATTCCAGTCTGATAGTATTGAAAATATGCCCTAATTAACTGCACCCGTGACCTTCCTCCTTTAAAATAATGAATCCCCAGTCTGTTCTCAGATAGGAGTGTCTGTGTTATCTCTGGTATTGGTGCCAGCTCTAGAGAATGCTTAATGATGCATTTAACTGTTTTAAGGACCTTAATAAATTAATGTCTTGCTTCCAACTGCAGTAATAGCATTGCATAGATTCCTTCCTCAAAAGTTGCTCTTTTTAGGTCTGAGAGGTTAACCTGCAAGATCCTAGTGTAGGAAGAGGTACCGGGGTCAAAACCCCAGCCCTAGTGCACAGATTTATTTTTCAGAGCTACCAGAGCTCCATGATTAATTACCAGGGCTCAGCCCCAGGAAGCCCTGGCTTAATTCCAACAGTGGGAAGACTTTAAAAGTTCTGTTTATATGGTAGAACATTTATATTCTCTGGAATTGAAGTTCCATGGAACTACTGTACATCAATTCTGACATTTCCAGAGGAGATGCTCAGCATTCTTTCCTGGCCCAGTGGTGCCCATGGAGTACCTCAGCCACCCACTATAGATAGTGGAATAGTGGCAGTGTTGCAGAGGTTTCATTCTCAGACTCTGGGGGGAAGGGAGATAACTCCCCCATGGTTTGTGGGGTGGACATGTCACTGTGGGTAACCACATGATATAAATTATGCATATACAAGTTGGTGCAGTAGTAAGGGTTGAATAATTTGCCTCAGGGGAGGTGGGGGCAAAATACTGATGAGGAGAAAATGACCTGAAAATACCATCAATGACAGCCAGGCCATCACCCCACATCACAACCCAGGCTCAAAACCAGACCTTCCTCTTGGTGCCCAGCCCACAGGTAGAGTATTCATCCTGGGATGGAGATTCCAGGGTCACCCACCACAAGGGGATAAGTTCATAAGACTTTGGTGGCTGTAATAATGGGGGTCTGGACTGGTTGGAATGTGCAGTGGAAAGGTGGAAGACATGCAGAAGTGAGGGCAGGAGCAGCCAGACATAGTACAGTGCCAGTGTGGAACAGGTGGGTTACAAAGAATTTTTAATACAAAAAAAAGACTTTCCACTTTGTTTGGAATTCCATGGGCAAGATGCAGAATTTCACATGTATGGGACTCTGACAGGATTTGAACCTGGGTCTCCTGGTTTACAGACCTGTGCTCTAACCACTGCTCCACACTGTCTCATAATACCTTCAGTACTAGTAAGAATTAGAAAAGCAGTAAATAAAATGCAATTGGGCTTTGATTGAAGTATTTCTCTACTTAATGTGGATCAGATGGAACCTCAACCAACTCACCCAGTTTATGTAATGCAATTCCCAAAACTTTTTACTTCAGCAAATTACATCATTCACCTCTTTAACCACCAACATTTCATAGTGAACCACTTTACTAGGTTGGATCTGTGGCTAATGTGATCTAAGTGGGATAGATCACCTGCTTAGACATCTGATGTAGCTTGAGCTTTAGGTTTTGAAAATTGAATAACATGACTTGGTTGAGTGTGTCGGGTCTCTTTCTCATGTGCTTCATTTTGTAAAAGTCTCAGTGGAGCGCACTCCTCTGTAATTTTGCTTTTGCAGTGTCAGTAGTCTATACTGGGTTTGCATTCTCCTATATAACTTTGTTCCAGTGTGAAAGTTCATCTTTCCAACTTGAGATATTCAGAGTTTGAATGCAGTGCTGTAAAATGTGAGCTAAAGGAGCAGCTGCACCAGTTCAGTCATTTAACAGGCTGTGATTTATTCAATCAGGTACAGGTCCTTGTGTACAGTACTTACATTTTATTGTGACCACTTCATACTAAATCATGGTCACAATAATGGCCTTATGCTTCTTGTGGCCCCAGTAAAGCTTGTCCAAGAAGACCCTGCTCATCCTAATCATCTCAACCTCTGCTTCAGATTGTTTGGGCTCTTCTTTGGTAAGCAACTTCATGATGCCTTTAATACTAATGTATATTAGACGTTTCTGACTAGCTCAGTGGTACACATTTGGAGTGCCTTCAAAGGAGCACAGGTAGTGAATTTAAGCAAAATCAGAAAAATATAAATCTAAAAATAAAGTAATGTAGACTAGTTCTGTCTAGGGCTCATTGTGAAGATGTAGGAGAAGTATCACAGTATCCACAAGTATTGGTGGTGCATAAGGCAGAGATGCATAATAAATATAAAGCAATGCATGGGTGCCCATAAACATCATGGCTGTAATTTTATCATGCCAAAATGGCTTCTTCCCCCAGATTGACAACATGAAATTCCTAATGAAATGTTCACAGATGCACATTTGGTTATATTGCATGGAATATATAGAATAAGGCATGATAGTAAGGGGAATATATCATGTCAATGTAGCTAGTGGTGGGTTCGAGTTCCATGCCTGAAGTGCAAGGTGAGTTAGCATACCCCAGAGTGGAATGGCCTTATTGCACTTATAAAATGTTTAGTAATGTTAGCTTTCAGCAGAGTAGTAGTGTCATAATTTGTGTTATATTCTTAAAGGGTTGGCTTTAGGGCATTAGCATAAATGCTATATGTGACAGGTATTAGGTTACAGCTGATAAACTGTACTAGTTTGGTGTGGTTGCACTGCAAGTGGTAGATTATGGCAGCATGGTTATAGCTGGTCCTGTTACTTTAAACTGGTATTCCTAACTTTTAACTTCCTGCACTTCCCTTGTGATCTGTGAGGCTAAAATGGAAGTCTGGTCTAGGCTTCATGTATTTTCCATGTGATCTGAGTCAGACCTGAAAGCCTAGACTGTTGATTAGATGTTAGGTAGTCTCACTCATGTGCATTGCAATGCAGTTGATTATGTTCAAGCAGGGAGTTTGAGTGATCTTGTGTTTCTTTACTGCATGCCAGATACAGCAAGTAAGTATATGTTTTATTAGCTTTTAGAGCAATATTTGTAGAAGTTTTGCTGATGGTTTAATGGTGTATGTATACATGTTTCTCTTGTGAAGAATCATAGTTTTGAAATAAATTTTGTGTTTTTATTAGGTGTTTAAAATGTGTTTTCTTGTGTGAGCAGCCCTGGAGTTTTTGGGGGTTTGGATCTTTGAGTAAAAACACGTTTTTTCAAAGTTGTTGGATGGATGTTTTTTACATGACCTGATTGGTTGTGCTCTCGATTAATGCACCCCATAATGTCTTCTGAGCAGGGGGATATGCTAGGTTAAGGCAGTGTGCATAAAGCTGGAAGAATGCCCCATTAGTTTTATGGTGGTGTGCCATGCTTTAGCTAATGAGCTTCTGCTATCTTGTTTATTGATGAAAGAAACTATTTGAAAGTGGTTTGTTATATATAAGTTGATGTTGGTTTCTGTATTTAAATAATGTTTTTGAAAGCAGAATTGGAAGAAACAAGATATGATTCTTAAAGTCTATTGATTTTTAATACTGCCTGGGGACATAGGTGTAGGACCTGGTGAGTCAGTGGGTTAAAGCCTTTGACACACTATGATGTATACTTTTAAAGCAGATTCTGTTGTCTTTTGCAGGAACACCAATAACAAAATCTTTCGCTTGAAATAAAATATATATTTACTATAAAGACTCACCATTCCTGTTTGGTAGGTTTTGCTTTGTTTGTTTTTAAATCTAGAACATGTGACAATGTTTGGAAATTGAAGTTATAATGTTCTGTTACTTAATAGTAAATTCTACAGCAAAAAAGGAAGGTTACAAATAATGGGCAGACTAGGTGGGCCCAGCCACCCTTATCTGCCTTCACATTCTATGTTTCTATGCAATAGTATTAGACTTTCTGCTGCAGTAAACGGTCTCAGCTATTTTCTTATTTTCTGTAAAGCAGCCCCCCCCCCTCCGTTTCACTTCTAGTTCCTCCTCTTGCTATGCTGAGCCAGTGAAGAGAGACTGATGCAATGTGGAGTTTTCTTGTGCTCTCTCCCCGCTTCCCTTCTCACTCTCTTGTAGCCAGGCTGTAGCAAGATTTCATAACATTAAAGTAATGGTAGAGGAGGAGGAGCAGCTGTTGTCACTCAGGTAGAGTGACTATGTCAAGGGGGTCTGGCTGCCATTCAAGATATAGCAAAAGAGTAGGGAGTTTGAATTCTAACACCTGTCAGCATGTTCTGTTTTAAGAAAATCCTGCTGGTGCTAAAATTTGTTGCTTGGGAATGCTGGGTAGGTTTGGGTTTGGCTGGCTAATTTAGGTTCAACTCTTACAAGAGCCAAAAACAAAACAGCTTGTTACCCACGATAGAGGGTGCACAGTAAAAACTGATAAAGTGAAACAAACAGTTACCAGCACACCTCAGGGAACTTCCAATAGCAATAATTTTATTAAATCGATGCACAAGGAAGTGCAAAACTGGTAGAGGTACTACACGACTGCTGTTGCACTTATGACGGCCTGTTTGTTATTGATTTAATAAAAGTATTGCTATTGGAAGTTCCCTGAGGAGTGCTGGTAATTGTTTGTTTCATGTCAACTCTTACGAGACCTGTTCTTCATTAGATAGCAGCCAGCCAATAAACATCTCACCAATTGCATTTGATGACATGTGATGCAGATGCCATGGAGGGACCATCTGAACCACAAAACAGCAGAAAACCACAAAACAGCAGAACTCCACTCCAGCAGAAAGTTGAATCCAAGACTTCAATTTCAGACACTCAATCACAGCAGTAGTAGAAACACATAGCCAAGACTTGACTCTGCAAGAACTTTACAACAAAGTGCAAGGTAAGAATGGGATAATAAAGTATAGGGTCTGTTGTCATGTTGTGTAAGCTGATCCTGGCTGGGAAGGAATCACAGGGGGATTAAATTGTGTTCTTTATATAAATGTGGGTCACAATAGAAGCAGGCAAGACAGTTCAACTTTTGTTATTAAAACAATCTCAAAGGTGTGTGTGTGTGTGTGTGTGTGTGTGTGTTATTTATATATTAACGAAGAACGATTGGTTTGAAAAAATGCCATATACCTTATCAAGGGTTGACACTGCATCTGTCCATATATTTTAAAATTTTACAATGCAAAGAGCCATAGCAGGTGGAGTTTTGGCAAAGCTGGAGTCGGTGAGAAATTGTAATTGTAATTCGTAATGAATTTTGGGTTTCTATTTGGGTGGGAGTTCTATATATTTTAGTGGCTCCTCTACTTTAAAATGACATCCCATGCAAGGAGGTATTTAAGGAGCCAGATTAGGTAATACAGTATATGCATATAGGTGCATACTGCTTCCTGGGGAAAGCACACAAATTGCAGATCCAGGAGTAAGGTCAGTATGGAAAACTGCAGAGTTGTTCTGCCAGGACAATGTAATTTGATGATGAGCGAAAGAATTTGCTTATGTTGGGGGGATTATTACTTATACTAAATGTGATATGTCCCACAGTTCTTTTGATGTTACTTCCATGACTGCATTGTCTTCATCTCCCCCCACAAACACACTATTTTCTTGTTCAGGTCTCCAGCTGAATCCTTTCACTGTGACTCTCTTGCACAGTAATACACGGTGGTGTCTTCCACCTGCAAATTATACATTTGCTGAAATATTTGTAGTTCTGAACTTGGTTCATTCAGGTATTCTCAAAGATTCTCCCTTTAGCAACTAATTATAATATTCATTTAAATATTGATCCCTTGACTGTACCCTTCACTGGGCTCAGGAGTAGACATCAGACTGCATTACACAGTGAGCCAGTGCTCCCAAGACAGTTGGGCTGCCTGGTAGGGGGAGTTTCTGTCCTGTCTGGGCAGCATCAACACTGTGTCCCAAAAGGTGGTCTATTCTATTCTATTCCATACTGTATTCAATAAGCTGTAAACAAGTCTTGAAGGAGAGGGTCTATAAACATCACAGTTGGGCAGAATGGCTGGTAAGTGTCATCTGAATGTCTGACTGACTGCAGTGCTTCTCATGCATGTTGCTCTGTGTGCACAATTCGCTATAACATTTTACATTTTTGCTGATTTATCAGCCACAACCCACACTGTCTGGGAGCCATCTGGAAAAACTGCAGACATGTTAGGACTTTCAGGGAGCTCCTACTACAGTGAAAAGAAAAGGAGTTATTTGGGTTAAAATTATTATGAACAGCAATATTCACAGAGTCTGATGCCAATATTATTTGCAATTATTTAGTACTGTATATACATTACTGTGCACGTATTACATCTGAATGACTCATTTTGAGTAACAGCTACAGCACATCCTTGCCCTTATAATTATGAAGTGGCATTTTTACCTCAAAATTCCAGTATTTGTTCATGGGTAAGGTATCTGATAACTTGCTTATCTGTGTATGGGGCAGGGGCTTGCCAGTGTGTATGTGTGTGTTGGGGATGCTTCTTTATAACATGTACTGTCTGGGGAGTTTCCTTTATTATGGCTGTAGAGCATCGTAGCTATGCTGAGGTATTGCTATCAGAAAATGGGATCTGACCAGAATTCCTAATGCAGCATAGCTTGCTCTGTACACCTTCCATATGCTGAGTGGAGTTGAATCATACCCGGTAATGGTATGCATGAATCAGCTTGTGTCTTCTTCCTCTCTCCCGCCATACTTCTGCTGTCTCCACTCAGTGCATGTCTTCACTTATCTCTCCACCCCACCCTCATCTCTGACCCCTCAGTACACATTGTCTTCCTACCCCCCCCCAGCAAGCACGCACTATTTTTTTTTCAGGTCTCCAGCTGAATCCTCTCACTGTGACTCTCTTGCACAGTAATACACAGTGGGTGTCTCCCACCCATGAATTATTCACCTGTAAATAGAAATTGGAGCTGTCCTTCAAGGCTGAGAATCAACTTTGAATCATGGGGTTATAGTAGGCATTGCTAGAAGTATCATAGCAGTAGATAATCCACTCAAGCCCTTTCCCAGGAGCCTGCCTCACCCAGTTCATCCAGTAGCTATTCACACTGAACCTGCTAACTGAGCATGTCAGCATCAGTGACTGGCTGGGCTGTTTGAGTTCAGAACCACTCTGTCTCAGAACCTGGGTCTTGGCATCTGCACATCAATAAATGTTATACAAAGCATACTTGTGCAATAAGTATACAAAAGCACAAAAATATTTAAAGGCATTCATAGAGTTACGGCAACTTACTTGGCAAATGCAGCAGAGAAAATGATAGCATCAGAAAAACACTCACAGTATTAACATAAAACATTTTTCTTCTCCCAGAGAAAGGCTAGGCCTGATTAACTGTCCTTGAGCTGTCTACAAGCAGTATACAGGACCCTTAAAATGAGTTGCAGAGCATACAACCATCTACTGTACTTTTCAGACTGATGCTGAACACAGCCCTCTGCTGCAATACCTTTCACAGTTAAATGAGAATGGATGTTGAATGCCACCATAAATGTTTTTCATTGCAAGACATAACAAACTCTGGTCAGAGCCACTATGGCTGCTAATGCAGTCCCTTGATAAGGACCGTTTCACAGATTTGTTTTTTCAGTATCGGCAGTCAGTATGTGTCAAGTTTTGAAATGCTGATATTACTTACCGTGTTAACATGCAGGGTTAGTGATGTCAGCATTTCAAAACTTGATAAGTGTTGACTCCCAATACTGAAACTGATACTGCAAAATGGTCCTTATCATGTGACTGCATTAGCAGCCATAGTGGCTCTGACCAGAACTTCTTAGAGAGTGGAAATACTTGTGATCTAATCAGAGCAATAAGTAGAAAGACAGAGCCATCCTTACTCAAAGTCAACTCTTTTAGGATTCAGCTAAAGGAGACTTTCTCAGAGTTATAGCTACCCAGAGGGCTTTTAACTTCCAAATCCCAGGGTCTAGGATCTTAACAATTGATTCTGTTCCACTTAGTCCCTTGTTTGATAAACCCCATAAATATCACTCTAAAGAGGACAAAGTGAGGATATTTTATTTATCTGGTACACTATCCCTAGGGCTCAGGACATGAAATAGGAATAAAACCATTAATGTGCAGTAGGTTCTGGATAAATAACTAGGATATTAAAAAAAATAATTTAAATAATACTAAAATTAAAATTAAACTTGATAGGTCTGATCAAACATATGAGTTTTAAGGGTGTTCTTAAAAGACTCCACTGCACAGGCAGATGGGATGTTTACTGGTAATGAATTCCTAGGGAGTGGAACAGAAACTCTGGATGCTTTGCCCCCCCTCCGACTGCTTAAGGTGGGATTGGGGGACCATGACAAATCCTTATCAGTGGAACAGAGAGCATGGGTATGGGAGTAAAGAACCAGGGGATCTTTGAGTTAATCAGGACCTAGACCATGTAGGGCCTTGAATGTCAACAAGCAATCTTGAAGGTGATGCACCGCCAAATTGGCAGCCAGTGCAGAATGTGTAGAACTGGTGGGATGTGGTTGCTTTGAGAAATCCCCACCACCAGACAGGCTGCTGTGTTCTGGACCATCTGCAGGAGGTGCATCAAACATCCAGAAAACCCTAAATACAGAGCATTGTGGTACTCCTGTCTAGAGGTGACAAAAATGTGGAATATTGTCACCAGATTGGCAGGTGCCAAATGCAGTTTGATCTGGGTGATGGTACAAAGATGGTAAAAGCCTTTTTGGACTACAGTTAACACTTGCTGTTCTAGTTTTAACTTGCTGTCCAGAATGACCTCCAGATAATTTACTGCATCCACAGCACTGAGTGGTTGGCTGTTTAATTAAGGCAAGCTAGCCACTCCACCCATCATCGCTGAACTACACTGAACTGACTCAACAATCAAAACCTCTGTTTTACTATGGCTGAGGGGCTGCCAGTTGGAGACTATTCAATCACTGATCTCACCAATGTACTATTCCAACACAGAGGCAGAATTTCTCCCATCAGAAGTGCATGATACAGTAGATACATGATACAGTACAAATATTGCCAGCCATTTCCCAATACTTCTGTGATATTTCTAGAGAAATCTCCTGTTTTCTGCATTATCACAGTAGGGGCAGCAGAGAGAGAAACTCTTTAGAAATTTTGAAAATATTTGGAAATAGCTGGTGGATCCACAATGGGAGTCCGACAAAAATTCTGTTGAATGCCCCGTCAGTGACACCAGCATGTTGACCGCATTCTGCAGTCAGCTGCTGGTTCACACTTTGTTTTTTTGTTTTCTTCAGGGGCTTTGCCCCCGAACCCACTGCACCCCCCACTTAAGGATTCTCAACTCCAGTCAGAGCTGATCGGGGGGGTGCAGGACCCCTGACAGACAGCACTGGGTTCCAGTGGGTCTCTCACCATGGCTAGATGCTGTAGTCACTGTGGGAGACCTCACTGGTGAAATGTCACTGTCAGGGGGGTAATCAATAGCTGGAAATTTCTGTGGCTACTACTGTAGATAGAGTTGTGTATCAGCAGCATAGCAGTGAAACTCAACACCATACCATCTGATGATCTCCCCCCAAAGGCAACATGGACATGACAAACAATGTGGGGCAAAGACTGAGCCTTGAGGCACACCATAAATGATTACAGCTGCTTCAGAGATGAAATTACCTAGAGCAACTTGTTGCATTCTCCCACTAATGTAGGACTCAAACTATTGAAAACAGTACTGAAGAGTCTCACAAAATTCCTTGGATGGTCCATCAGCACCCCCATGGTCAACTGTGTCTAATGGTGATGATAGATCTAGGAGGACCAAAATGGAGCATAGCCCTCAGTGCCTCAGCATGAAGAAATCATCAGGCACTCTGAGAAGAGCTGTCTCCATACTGTGATGGGGCCTGAAACTGAATTGGAGAGGTTAACAGATGTCAGATAGTTCAATTGAGCCTCAAGCTGTGCTGCCATCACATTCTCAATTTCCTTTACCAAGATGGAAAGGTTTGAGACTGGTCTATAACTCACCAGATTGTCAGGGCCCTGGGAAGTTTTTTTCAGGAGGGGCTTGATCACCTTCCTTTTCAAGGAAGCAGGAAGGATACCCTCTGTGAGGGAGCACCAGACAATCTCGGTGAAAATTGGCCCCAGGAATTCCATACAGCCAAGTAGCAGCCAGGTAGACTTTGGGTCCAACATACAGCAAGTGGGGAGCAGAACCAAGGTCATATGAAGCACCTCCTTTTTGACACTTAGGCAAAATGCAGCCCAGGCTGAAGATTAATGATGCCCCTCCTCAGCTGGCTACTACCTGCCCATGACAGACTGTTTTTTTTCATATACTGTAGCTGTTCACTCCCCATTACCACCTACATCTGCCAATGAGCCCCCTTCACTCCCAAACCTGTCAGCCTCTCCCCCCATCATCTTTACCAATGGAGATCCACAAGGAGCAGGGTCTGAGATCATCAGGACCCATCACACTCAGCAACCAAGAGACATAGGCTTTTTCTGCTTTTTCTCCTGTCCCGACCCAAAACTGTGACATACACAGAGGGTGCATGTACATGAAGGCACACATGCCCTCCCAGAACCGCAGCCTGCTCCACTCTCCCGATGTAACATCAGTCCCCCATACCTCTGCTCTGACATCCAGCCTCCACTGGGTGTCAGCCAAGAGCAAGGAAACTCACCTCCCCAAAACAGGAGATGAGAGCAGCCCAGTAGCCACAATGAACATCTCCCAGTCCTCCTGCCTGCTAACCCCCAGTGACTCGAGCTTGCTCCTGAACTTGGGTCATCGGCTCAGTTTGAGGTGTGGTGTCCAGCATCTCAACCCTCAGCACAACTGGGCTGGCCCCTCATGACAGACTGCTTGAGGAACTGCCAGTCCTAACAGAAGACTTATTGTTCAGAAAAGATGTGCTAAACTGCTTTTGTTTTTTAGCAGAAAAGCTTAAGTCCAATTCTTCCCAAAAGTAATCACCCTTGAGAAGAACTTTGTCTTTTTTATGGAGACTGCCCATTGATACCCACTGTAGTGACCCCTCAGTGCCAGTTTGTCCTCCACAGAATTGTATTTCCAACAAGAATGCTTCAACTTCCATCCCTGCATCTTCAACTGCCCTAGCTCGTCACAATACCATGCTGAGCTGTAGCTGAATATCAAGGGATGGACACAGAAAGGTGCTATGGAATCCAAGGTAGCCACAAGAACCATATTATAGTGCTCCATTTTTTTCTCAGCACACTGAGCACAAGCTGTTGCCATGCTCAATGTGTCCAGTATTTCATGGAGTTTGCCAGGCTCCTAGTTATTTTTCAGATGGCTCTGAGTCACCTCCATTGGAGGGTGTTTATACATGGGGCTGTGCAGAGGAATGAGGCACCATGATTATCCATAAAAATGATTGGATTCACTTTGTCTGCACTAATGTGAAGAAATGATGAGAAGACAAGGTCCAGGGTGTGACCAAGCTGATGTGTGACAGAGGTAGCCATCTGTATCAGGCCCAGTGAAGACATCAATTGGAGCAGTTGCTGAAGAAAGGGTGAGGTTTCATTGTTCTCCAGGCATTGAAGTCCCCAAGCACCAAAATTATGGGGGCTTTCTATACCTGAATAATCTTCAAGTACACCAGCTTCTGCAAAAATGCCACCACCATATCCTAGAGGCAGGTATATGAGAATACTTTTTCATCCAACACCTGACCTGCATCTTATTGCCACATATTCAAAAGCCCTGGAAGTTCCTGTGTGGTATGCTGTGAGTCCCAGGGAAGATCTAAAACAGAAGTCCACTCCACTTCCCCCAAGATCCTACCTTGAGCAATGAACCACTGAGTAGTCAGCCAAAATTGAATATCAAATGTGCAATAGTGACTATATTCAATATATGGAACAAAATTTAAATAAAATATATGTTGAAAAAGCTATCTACATTTTATTAATATTATATGTCATTTAATATCTAAGATTATTTTAATCCTGGTAAAAGTATACAATGAAGGATTAACGGTACTTGAATGGAAGTCTTATATTCATCACAGATTACACTAAATGTAGATTATCACAGTTTAGGTTTTCTGCTGCTTTGCTTCTGTTCTCCAACCATGTTATGGAATATCAGTTTCTTTCCACTGAGTGAAAGGATAGCTCAGCCACCATGTTCTCTGAACATTAGGGTCTTTCACAAGTAAAAAGATATTAAAAGTGTGTTAGATTGTCTATCTAAAGCTACATACAAAATAATCAACCAAATAACATTTCTCTAGCAAATAGAGTTTTGTTCGAACTAAAGCATTTGCAGTCTGTAAAATGATAGTGAATACATAAAGAAAGCAGCAATCAAAATGGTAGAAAGGTGTACTCTAACTTAAAAAGAGAACTCACAAAAGTAAACAAACAGCTTTATATACTGCACATGGCTTAAAATTCTAAAATTATTTCTTGAGACTGCACTTCTGTTTCTTCATTTATTGCAATATTCCTGACTGTAAATGAACCAGTTTAAACATATTTCTGCTTACATGAGCACTGGAACTTAATTTGTAATGCTATGTATTTGGCTTTGGGCAGGATGTTTTGACACCTTCTCACTGGAGAAACACCCATAAAGCTTTTTCAAATGAAGACTACTAACTGGTTTGCATTGTGTCACTGCTGTGCAGTGCACTGTGGGTTGGTCAGGGGCTCCGGTACACTGGCAACTGACCACAGATCTACTGACCTAGTTTTATGTGTAGCCTAAGACAGAAATTAAACTCTGATGGCCACAATGGAAAATGAGGATTCAATCAGTGGTGTCACCCAGTCTCCACCCTGCTCTCATTTCTGATTCCATTCTACATAATGCGTCAACATTACAAGGATCTGCCCTTGTCCTTTATGTTCATGTGTTTATTTAATTTTCTGTCTAAAATGACTCTCAAATAAATTGAAAGCAGCTGCTCTTTGATTCAGTAGCTCCCTAGACATTGGTCTAGGCATGTAGAGTAAACAATAGGCCATTATGGAGCAATTGCATTATTGATTTAAAGAAAAATAAACTATCTCAAGTCTATCACGACTACATACTGTAAAAGAAGGATTGCAATGTTTATTGTTAGGAATGGAAGCCATAGTGTATCTATTTACTGTAGCTAGAACATAACCACATGCATGGGCATGTAATGCTTGGAACTGAAAAACAGAAATGCAGAAGATATGTTACCCTATGAGACAAAGTAAGTCATAAGCAGAAAACATTTGATGATATGTTCCAGAGTTTTTACATACAATTGTGTTTAGGAAGACTGATAATTTGGCTTTATAAGGTACCTCCCATGCACCCTGCATCCCAAAAGGTGTTAAAAGATGTGAACAGTTACAGCAGCCATTTGGTGTACATGCTGACATTTAAAGACATTAAGGAAAGCATAGGGAGGTTAAGCATAGATTAAGACAGTGAGAGAAGGTTAAGTATTAGGAGGTTAGTGACTTGCTCATGGTGACATGGCAGTGAGGTGGCAGTGGTGGGTTCAAACCTGAGTTTTCAAGTTCACAGCTTAACCTCTAGGCTACACATTTTATAAGTGCAGCACAGCACTCAATGGTCTGGCTTGTTCTGTGGTAACTACACTCTCAAGGGCTAAAGACACTTGGCATAAATACCTTGTGCTTCCTGGGCATGCCGTTATTAAATTGCAACCCACCCATATTGTATCTTGCTGGCTTATTTCACAACTAATATATCCATATGTGTAATAGAGCTGTTTGAGACCAAAACATTTTGAGTTTATGCTAACTGTGACACATTAAAGTTAGTCCAGGAGTACCTTGTAGTGAGAGGATGCTGAGGGAGAGTGTGCATGCTGACTGCAGCATGATATCAGCAGGCTCTAACCTGGAGATAGAGTTCACTTGGAGAAGAAGTGGAAGAAAACAGATGATCTGACCCAGGTTAAAACACTGATGAGCCTAGTAACCACCCTACTAGATGTCACATGTCACTGACAACAATAAGGATTTATTTATTTACTTTTCATTAACCAGACAGGTACATTAGACAAGTAAATTTAGCTGTAACATGGGAGAGTACAAGAGAAACAACATTACCATTATAATCAAGAAGTACAGGTAATGTAAGGCAGGATAAAATAAAATGAAAGAAACATTGAGGCAAAATCAGCCTAACAGAAACAAATTATAACACAAAAGATTAAATCTAACAGCAGTAGTCACTAGGTAGCCACACAAAGCAATTTGTCAGCCTAGAATAAGAAAAAGTACAAGGAACAATCAATAATAGGCAGTAACAAATAAGAGTTAGCCAGCCATGAAATGAGAACATCATTACAACACAAGTGGCATTTTGTTCCTCAGGTACAATTGCAAGCAGAGGAGATAGGTAAATGTTTTCTCAAGGCATCACCTAAAAGGGCTTGGAGGGAGTCATTTCTAAGGACTCCTGGAGGGAATTTCAGAACTTTGATGCAAATGAGGAGCTAGGCTGTTCATCCATCTTGATGGCATGTTTGAGAATATGGAGAAAGTACTTGCCAAAGGATTTGAGGGGAAAGGCCTGATGGGAATACTGAAGCAGCAATGCAAAGAAGGCAGGAGTATAGGATATCAGGAGCT
The DNA here is from genome assembly GCA_016271365.2 of Neoceratodus forsteri. NCBI lineage: Eukaryota > Metazoa > Chordata > Ceratodontiformes > Ceratodontidae > Neoceratodus > Neoceratodus forsteri. The sequence continues at coordinate 1,256,485,589 of CM028131.1, forward strand.
GATCCAGGAAACACCCACAAACATGAAAGAACCCAGCAGCTGGAGATAGCAGATTACATCTACCTCAATCCAAGGACAGAGGCTGAAACAAAAGGCACAATGTGTGCCACGATAAGACAAGATATGGGTTGGGGATTGGTGGTGGTGGTGTTAAAGTAAAAGATGCTGTTGGGTGACTGACTCGCAGCTGGACTACTTGTTAATAAGGGCTAAGAGATTAGGTAGGGTGTTGTGCTCTCCGTTTGTTTTATTTACTTATTTTTAATTTTTTTTAACTAGACAGAATAGACTGGGACATGCCCTTTTACAGCTATGTGTGGCATAAAAATACAGTACAAGTTAAATCAATACAACACTATAAATGGCAAAGTACAAAAACAAAATGCATCCCATGTGCCACCACATACAACATCATGGTACATCAAAGTATTTTCAAGCATCAGAAACAGCGTAGTATTGAGCAAGTGCATTTTAAGGAATGTGAGGTGTCAGTGTTAATAAATAAATCCAGACTGTTTACACGTAAGGAACCCACCCCAGAAAAAGAGTGCTGAGTCATATTTAGCTTTGACTGTCTTAATTTAAAACAAACTGCCTGAAAACTTCCAGTTGAGTACATATTCTTGTTGGGGCTAAAATATTCAAAGACTGGATGGAGTTGCATTTTTTCTTAAATCTTCTGAGTAAAACAGTCAGATTAAAATTAATCCTAGCAACCAGAGAGAGATTTTTAAAGTATTTAAACAGTTTGCAATGATGAGTCTGAAGGTGTGCTTGGAGTACAAAATGGCAAATACTATTCAAAATATACTGGTATTTGAAACTAAATTTGGCAGACAGATGGGAAAAACATGCTACAGTAATTCTGAGTGGGCAAGAATACTCACTTTGCTATCAAAAATCTGGCTTCATTTATTAATGATCTTTTGTCCCTTTACAGGAACCCCAATTTCTGATTTTTTTTTAAACATTATTTACATGCAGGATAAAACTAAAGGTAGGGTCAAGTACAATACCTATTATCTAAAGCTATGTTCAGTGTATAATACACTATTCAGATTCCTATAGATGACAAGGTCACCTCCAGCCTGGGTTGAATCATTCAGTTTTAAGTTGTCTTTGGTCAGCCACACAGCTAGGTTATCACAACTTTGTTTCAGTCAGTTTGAATCTGAGGAACTGTTTTTATTTTATTTTTATTTATTAAATTCTCTGATTACAAATACCTTTGAGCAGAAACTGCTCGGTTACAAAGGTTCCACGTCAAAGGATGAGGGTCAACATACATACAGAGGTAGTAAAAGAATGCACAACAAACAACCAAAACAACTAAAGGAAAAATTAAAGATACTCAGTTATAACATACTTTGAGATAATATTCATAAAACGAGCAGCTTGAGTAGGCAGCTGGCTGCGGTAACAATAAGAGAAAGAGGGCACCACAGGCAGTTAGTATTGCAGGCATGCAACCGGGAGAGGAAGTTGGCAGGCTAATGGGCCACTGTCCAATGGTAGTGGAAAATGTCATGTACCATGGAGATGTTATACCTGTGATGTGCATGACCATGGTGTCTGTGTACAAGATGGTTTTTGCTCTTGTAATTTCCATGGGCAAATCATTCACCAGTATTGAAAATAACAATGGGTCCAGGACCAACCCTTGAGAACTCTCTTGCAGAAAACTCATAGGTCCAACAAGCTGTTCCATTTTTTTACCCTTTGTACACCAAATAACTTTTGAGCCATTCACTGGCCTCTGTCCCCATACTCAAGGAATCTAATTTATTAATAATGAGATTATGATCCACCAAATCGAAGGCCTCATTCAATTCAATGAACACTGCTCCAGTAAGAAGTCTGCTATCTGATGCCTCCAGGAAAGTACTTGTCAACTCAACCAAGGCTGTTGCAGTGTGTGTTGTAGTGTCTTCTAGAAACATGCTGGCACTGGCATAATAGTCCGTGACATGAGAGGTGCCCTGAAACCTGATCAAAGCTAACCTCTCCATGATTTTTGCCATTGCAGAGAGTAAACAGAATGGATGACAGAATTATTTTACTAATCGCCTGCTTTGTGTAGAGGAATAATTCTTGACTGCATCCATAAACTAAAACAAAACATAACATAAACTAAATCCTTACAGATAAGCTAATAGATAAGATAGATAACTTATTTAAGAAATGCCTTTCTTAAACCAAGGTACTTTACAAATAATAAAATAACACATCAGAAAACATAATAAAATATTCATGCACATTGAATATTGGACATTTTAGACACAACATAATCTAGGCCGATAACCTGGCTGATTCAGTCTCCTGCATTATAACATTTGAAATTACTAGAGCACCTGTTTTTAAACATTTTGGATAAATTAGAGCTGTACTGCATCCCTTGCTATCATCCAAGTTCTGCAAATATCCTGCAACCTCGATACAATACACCATGGACTACTAATACACCAACTACTGAATGCCGGGCTATCACCTGACTCTTCTCTCTGGTTTAAAAGCTACTTAGAAAACCGGTCACAGAGAGTAAAAATTGCGGATGCTCTTTCTAACACCCTGCCTGTTCGCTCAGGTGTCCCACAGGGATCCATACTGGGACCCCTCCTTTTTAGCCTTTTCTTAAACTCCCTCCCTTACCACTGCTCTGTGCAGATCATACTATATGCTCTTGATGCTGTTGTATTCTCCACTCACAAAGATCCTGCAACTCTTCAACACAACCTTCAACTTGGTTTCAGTTCTGTAGAGACATGGTTACTTAATCATAAACTGGTCCTCAATGAAAAGAAAACCAAATCTATGCTCTTCTGCAGCTCTCATAACCCACACAAACTACACCACTTGGCTATCTCCACCACCCAGGGGAACACTCTAGATCAGGTGGTGTCCTTCAAATCTTAGGGATACAGCTTGACCCTAATCTCTCCTATGGACTTCATGTAGATATTAGCTAGAGCTACTAATGCACGCTTGGTCTCCTCTACAAACTCAGACCACACCTCACGCCAGAAGCTTTGAAGGTTGCAGTCCTGAGCTCTGTGATCTCTATAATAGACTATGGTCTCATCATTTATGGCTCAGCCACAACCACAACCCTTAGACGCCTCTCAACTGCCTTAAATAAAGCATGTCGGCTCATCACTGGTGCTCACCGTCTCACCCACACATGTGACCTGTACACTCAGACTGGCTGGCTCCAACTATCAAACCACATAAAGTTTCTCACCTGATCCATGGTCAAAAAAATCTACCTTGGCCTTGCACCTTCTGGGGTCTCAACTCTGTTACAACACCTAATTAACAAATGGTGCATTAGGAGATCCACGCTACAGCTACTGAAAGTCCACTACTGTCACACTTGACAGGGACAACACTCTTTTGCTTATTGAGCACCACTCTGGTTCAATGGCCTCAGTCCAACCATCTCCTCTGCCCAACTATTGGCATGTTTAAAACTAGGCTCCGGGACTATCTCACTACCAACAGCTCCTGTGACTGCCCAACTTAACCTTGTTTCTCCACTTCCCTTTCTGCTCTAGTTGTCCCCCCCTCCTCCCCTCCTCACTGGAGTCTACTCTCACATCTTGGTATACCCAGTGCTGCACTTTTCACCCTCTCGCCACCCTTCCTACATTCCTTCTCCCCCCCACCCTTTTCCCTCTCCCTGTGACTCTGGCACTTCTTATCTGTTGTCTATTTTCTCTGACAAATGCCGCTGGCTGCCTTGTTACAATGCTACCCTTGAACTGTAGTAATCTGTACTCTGTTTGCAATGTCCACATTGTTGTAATGGCTGTCTTGATGTTCCCCATAATTTGTATTTCTCTGACTTGGAACCTTTGTAAAAGAGCCATGGCTCAAATGTATTTGTAATCCTAGACTTGATAAATAAATAAATAAATAAAATAAACCTTTTCTATCTTGATTTCATGAAATACAATTTTTTTATACTATGCACAGAAAGCAAATGTTTCATGCTATCTTGGGATCCATTAGAAATTTCACCATTTTCTCAGCCTGACTGATTGTTGAAAAAAGTATTGAAATGATTCACTATTGCAAAGCCTTCAGGCAACTGATACACCTCAATGTCTAGATTCTTATTCCCTGAGTGATCCACAGGTTCACAGAGAAATTTGAATGATGGCCAAAACAATTGCAGGTTTTTCAAATGCTTTAATTGCTGCATTTGATAAAATGTAGATTTGTACAATTGAAGAGTATGTTTTATTTACATCCTTTTAGTATTACCTCCAGTGCTTATCACTACAGTAGATTGCATTTTAAGGGACTGTGCCTTTGTTAGCCAAGAGGCAAAGTTGCCTTTTACCCTCTTTTTTACAAAAGGAGTATTTGACTCAAAAGGTTTTCAGCAAGCAATTGGTCAACAAATTTGCAAAGGCATTCACACACTGAATTCTAAAATGCCCAACATGTTCACATGCCTAAAATTGTCCTAAAAACTTGGAACAGTTAATCTTTCAATACTGGATGAATGTATTAGCTTTTGCTTTACCTTCTACTTCTAGGTTTTATGTATACAAGATACTGCACAATCATCAGAAATTGAGTCTGAGAGTACTCTACAGTGTTTGATGTTTTGTGGTTTATTAGAAATAAGCTAATCAATAATAGTATGCTCAGTTTTGTAATTAAATATACTTGTGGTGTTTAACAATTATTTCAAATTAACAGAGGTCCATCTATTCCCTGCTTTGCTATGAACTTTTGTATTTCCTCAGTCTAGATTAACATTGACAAAAATTAGATGTTCCTGGTTTCCATCAATAGAGTAACTTACAGTAGTTCCCTCAGAAAATCTAGTTAAAAGTCAATGCATTTAGGTGGGTGATAAAATCAGGAGACAAAAATGCTGGAGCTTTTTTTTTTAATTTTTACTTTGCAAAAGCTCAGTAAGTATTCTATGTGCACTACAATTCTTTTAAAACAGACAGTCAGGAGAATTTAAATTTTCTTAACCAGACCATTGTTTTGCTTTTTTGGAAACATTCACCAATGCAAATTGCAGTGTAAACAAGTTTGTAATATAAAATAATCCATCTTTTAATAGACCCTCAACAAACAGGTTTATAAAAGGAAGAAATTCAGCTGATAACACTAGGAAATCTTTCATATCCTGGAGGTAGCCAATAAATCTAAAACTCCCATGGGTATTCCACCTTTAAGCACCAAAAAGGCCTTTGATAGAATTCCATGGCCTCATGTCTTTAATGTCCTGAAATAATATGGATTTTCTGAAGGATTTATTGGTTGTATCAAGGTATTATATAACAACTCTAGCTCTACAGTCATCACTAATGGAGTTATTTATTTTTTCTTTCATGTTAGAAGAGGCACAAGACAAGGCTGTCCCCTTTTTTCTCTCTTACTTAATCTAACAATTGACCCTTTAATAAGGAAACTTAATAATGACAGACAGATATAGGGCATTAATATTAAAGGAAAGGAATGTCTGATATCAGTTTATGCAGGTGATACTCTAATTTCTGTTCCTAGAATATCTATTCCAAGAATTCTTCTCACTTTACAACCATTTAGGGAATTTTCAGGTTATAAGATAACTATGTATCAATCCAATTTTCTCCCCTCTAACAGGTTTTGTATGAAGGAGGGTATTCTGAGGATGGGACTATCCTGTACCCAAGAAAATACAGATTACCTTTGTATTAAAGACATTTTAAACCACAACACAACAAGCTGTAAAAACTGCTCTTGTTAAATCTAAAATATTTAATCATCTGACTTATTGGGATAAATTACCCTTAGGCATGTGGGGAAGACTGGAAACAAAATGAATATCTTATCAAAGTGTTATACCTATATATGATGTTACCATACTGCATAGATAAAAAAAAAGTGGATGGAAGGTCTTCATTCCTTAGTGGCTACATTATTCTGGAATTATAAGAAAAGCAGGCTATCATATACGAAATTACCCAGATCTAAAAATAAAGGGGATTTTAAAACTGTGGACCTGTATCTTTACTACTTTGCCACCAGTTTAACAAGCCAGTGTACTGCCTAAAACTAATATTAATTTTAAAAGCAATTAACCATTATCTTTGATATTTGAAGTACTTTTTATTTTTCATCAGGTTATTTAGAGGGTTGTTTATCTGATGTTAGTAGGTGTGATGTGTGGGACAGCACTCTGCCTGGCAGCTGACATATCTAGTTCTAGTCCCCACTACATCATAAGCATTGTGACATCACTTACTGTGACATCACTGCTGCTTAGAAGCAGCAACTCTGTGGCTGCCTGGTCATTTACCTGTGATATCAATGTCAGTGAGATCACAATGCTGATGATGTAGTGGGGGGGTAGAGATAGGTATGTGAGCTGTCAGGCTAAGAGATAGTCCACACATCCAGCACAATATTAGCACATAGAACATTTCTTATTAGCAAATGGACACTGAAAAATATTTCAGAAAAAAACTTACAACTGACTACTTCTTAAAATGTGTTTATTTTCCTGTCTGCCTGTTTTGGCTCCACCAGCTCTTTAACTCAAATTGTCAAATGGAGGTAGACTGCTTTGGATACAGCTCATACCCCTGAATGGATCCAAATGGAAACTCAAATTATGGGAGGTCTAGGAACAGCTTTAACATCTTTATCTTTTGCCAACCCAACTGAAACAATTATTAAGAAAATTATAGCTAACTCTATAAGGATCATAAAATAAAAAAGCAGTTTGCTTAATCTAAATCTTCACTGTTCCAGATCTCAACCCCTTTAGAAAAATCCCAAATTTAATAATAATATTTTAAGTGTCCCTGGTCCAAGATGGGGAATTAAAGGTATTAGACAGGTTAAAGACATTCTTGAATATTGTACCTTTACCAGTTTTGAAGAACTAGTCAGGAAATATGATATATCTTTAACAGATGAGAGTTTTTACATGGACCTTAAAGAGATAGTTAATGCTAAAATTGAGCTGAACTTTTTTCCCTAATGTTAATACACAAAGCTTCTTCAGTTGCACACAGATGTCTCCCAGAATATCCTCGCTGTGTAGTTTTATCTTTGCAGATGTTAGAGATGGAAACAGAGGTCTAGAACTGGAAATATATTTGGACATTTTTAGCTAAGGCATTTAGCTTGGTCAGTCTAAGACTGCTTCAATTTAAAATGTTACATAATTTGTACTACACCACATATCATATGTTTAAAATGGGCCTCAAACCATCTCCTTATTGTGTTAAATGTAAAATACCTAGGGATTCACTGAAACACATGTTTTGGGATTTTCCCCTGTGCAGGCTCTGTGGGAAAATGTTAAAGAAATATTTAAACCTCTTCCTTTCATTGCAAACTATTTAAACATAGAAACTAGCATGTTGGGTCATTTTGATGAGTTTCAATTTTGGATGCAAGAACAGAAGTACTCTTCACTACTTATAGTTGCTTCAGTTAGAAATAGTTTATTAAAATATTGGACAAATTACAATGCCTCTTTGATACAGGAGCAGAGAACACATTTTGTAGAGATTTTGAGAACAGAAAAACTTGCTGTTTATCTAAAGGAACAAGGAAATAGAAAATATATATAAACCAGTTTGAAATCCTGATACAGATCTAATATCTCCTGAAAATCCTTGTCAATAAAAGGCACTTTTTCTTTTTTTATGATGTACTTAATTTATGTATTGTCACAGGTAAATGAGGATGTCCCCTGTCTCCATGTCATAGTATATACACCTTAATGTTGTTCTGCTGCTTTCTCACTCTTCTCCCTATATTTTTCTTCTTGTAGTATTGCTTTTTTTATGTAACACCTGGGTTCCCTTGGGATTACTAGAACCCATTTAATATATTGTAGGTAGGTGTGTCAGCACCCAAAAAGGTGAAATTCTTGTAGTGTCCTGTTATTGCTTGTTTGGTCTCTGTTAAGCAGGGAGAGCTAATTAGCATATGGTAATCTTACAGCAGCATAACCCCCTGGCTTCTAAGAGCTGCAGGTTTGATTCATTAGTCAGTAGATAGACAGAGTTTGGAGTTTGAACTGGTTGGTGTCCTTCTAGCTAGCAGCCCAACTTCCAGAGGGAAAGCCCCTCTCTTTTCTTCACCTTAAGTGTATCAGCGATCGGTCTGTGTCAGGTAGTGTGGGAGACCATCTGTTCCAAGGCACAGAATTGGTGAATTTCATCACAAGAGTGTGATCATCTAGACTGGTATCAGTGACTAGCTGTTGAGGCAACCCCTACACCCTATCACTTCCTAAATACTGCCCAAAATAGACTGTGTGTGTTTTAACATCAAAGCTTTAAATAAATTGAAACATTGCAAGTTGAGTGCTCGGAGCTGTAGCAGGAAGCCCTCTATCTGTAAAGCAGAGGGTTGATATTCCCATAGAGCTTCTATTCCTGTACTGTTTTATTTATTTTGTGCTGAAGGGGTGGTTAGTGCACTAGAACTTTTAGGGGGCAAACAAGAACGTACTGTTGATTGGGGGAGTGACAGCTGAGGCAAGCAGAACTTCCGGGTTCGGAAGGCTATTTAAACAAATGCTCACGTGAGTGGTGCGAGCATGTGCAGTGTGTGTCGGCACGCTGAGACACAGGGAGACACATGCATCTGTGTGTGTGTTAATGGGGAGAGAGGAGAAGGAGAAAGAATATTATAAGATTCATAAAGGTAAGGAATAAAAGTTGGGGAGAATATGGAACAGACAGATGGAAAGAGGCACAAAGAAATGACTTCGATAGTAACATCAGAAGGGGATTTGATGGTGCACTGCAACAGCCGCTTGATGTTTATAGTGGCTGATCTGGGGACTGATTATGGTTCTTTTGAGTGTAAGAAGTGTAAAATGAATAAAGAACTATGTGAAAATCTCCAACGGGTCACTGAAAAGCTGAAAGCATTGGAAAAGAGTCTGACGGTACTCTCAGAGAGATTAAAAATCACATCCAGTTTAAATAAAAGAGATGCAGGGAGGGATATTGCAGGGTTAAATAATTCCTCAGGAAAAAGAAAGAAAGGTGATGGAAAATGAAGTAATAGTCTGGCAGATGTGAGAGTAAATGGCAAAACAAAAAGGAGAAGAAGAGGGGCTAGCTCTTTTCAACCAGTCCCAGGATACATTAGAATGGAGCAGGATTCAAATGGATCAAATGAGAATGAGGGAGTAATGGAAAATGTAGAACTGGGGAGTGAAAATGGGGAAGGAGATTTTATATCAGAAGGAATACAGCTGAGAAACAGTTTTGACATTTCGGGAGAGGCTAGGCAAAGGCATGGTGAGGAAGGAGAGTGTGTGGAAAATCAAGAAGAGCAATTGGAGAGACAGGTGGTGGTTATAGGAGATTCTATCATAAAATTTACAGATCAGTATATTTGTAGGAATTATAAAAAGAATAGGATAGTCAGTAGCTTCTCTGGAGCAGGAACTGTGGATTTTGTTTAACATGATGGATAATATTTTTAAAGTAGCCGGGGAAAGACCCGTTGTTGTAATTCACATGGGCATAAATGATATAGCAAAAAGACATTACCAGAAATGCAGGAGGAATACAAAACATTGGTTAGAAAACTAGAGGAAAAAGGGAGTGAGATATTAATCTCGGAAATGTTACCTGAACCAAGGGCATCAGTCTATAAACAAAGAAGAATAGCTTTAACAAATGAATGGCTGTTGAAATGGGCTGATTCAAGTGGATTTAGATTTATTAGGCATTGAGGTATGTTTAACAATAGAAATGAATGGTTTTGTAAGCATGGACTCCATTTAAATTATAGGGGAAGTAAGATACTGGGGATAAGGTTGAAAAACGATAGAAAGCAACAGGTGAAGATTAGGGGAGTGTTATCAGAACCTCAGAGAGTGGGGAGTGGTGTTCCCCAGGGGTTGGTGCTGGGACCATTACTGTTTGGCTTATTTATTAGTGACTTGGATACAGGTAGTGAAAATAAGTTGGTGAAGTTTGCCGATGATGTGAAAATAGGAGTGGTAGTGGATACATTTGGTGAAAGGTTAAGTTTTGGGAGAGATTTATTACAGATCATGAAATGGACAGAAGAAAATTAAATGAATTTTAATAAAGATAAATATATCATAATTCACATAGGAAGGAAAAATATTCACCAAAATTATTATATGAAGGGTATAAAACTAAAGGAATCTAAGTGTGAGTGAGACCTGGGAATCTATATCCAAGGTGATTTAAAGAATGATATACAATGCAGGAATATATCTAATAAGGCAATGTTTTTGGTAAACTGTATTAGATGAGGTTTTCACTCCAGAGGTAAGGATGTTCTTATGTCATTATATATGACCTTAGTAAGGCCCCTATAGGACTACTGTTCAATGGTATGGAGTCCATATTTGGTGAAAGATGTTAAAATGGTGGAAAGGCCTCAAAGGATTTACACAAAGATGATTTCAGGGTGTGAGGGTCTGGATTATGAGGGGAGATTGGAGATGCTGAGATTGTGGACTTTGGAGGGGAGGAAAAAAGGGGGAACATGTTGTTTCTATTTAAAATCATAGGGGATGAAAATATGAGGATGGGAATGGAAATTGAATTTAAAAATCCAGAATATCAGTGAGAGGACGTAATAGGCAGTTGAAGGAAAAAGTGTGTAGGACAGATATACAAAAAAATGGGTTTAAAAATAGAGCAATTAGTATGCAGAATAGATTACTGCAGGAAATAGTTGATGCAGAGAATGTGGAGGTATTTAAGACCAGAATAGCTTAATAAATAAATGAAGTTGGTAACCTTGGTTGGCACCACTGAATTGTGGGGAAAGCTTTTATGGGCTCTGTCTTCTTGACTTTCCTATTATCCAGTATGAAATCCAGTATGAAAGCTCTAACCTTTTAAAATAGTAATTACCTGGTATTTCTATCACATGGAGTCCAGTACTTCAGAAAGCCCTACAGCCTTGGGGTTCCTCTGTGTTAGCTAAGTGACTTTTCAAGTGTGGTACTGTGAGTGGGTTCCATGGAGGAGGACCCCTACAGTTTGTGACAAGTGTTAATTCAGTGGGAATGTAACAAATGCCTTGTGGGTAAACTCTTGCCTAGTACAAGGGTGCATTTGCTTGCTCACTTTGGGTTTACTGGTGCCTAGCAAGGAACACAACAATGCTTAAAGAGGGTTCACTGGTGTTTGGCACAAAATGTGCATTTGGATTGCCTTCAGAGACCAGCAGTGCCTGAAGAATCTGTAACCTTTGTAATTTCACAGCAAGTCTGGCTTTTGCTGAAACTGAGCTGACCACTCAATCCAGGTTGCAGAGGGACCCAATCTGCTTACACATTTTGGGGTGGTAACATAGTTCACCCAGGGTGGTAACTTAGTTCACTCAGTTGGTCTGTGCTTGCTAAATAAGTGTTATGGAATCTCCCATTGAATATACACTTATGTAGTCCTGGGGATTGACTGATGCCCCATTTTCCAGTTGGTCCCTAAACAAAGGAATGGAAGCTCAAAAGAAAATGTTATTGTGACAAGTTCTGTACCTGCAAAATATTTGTGCTCTGTGTGTTCTGTACCTGCAAAAAGCCTGGGGGCACCACATTTTCTGACTGACACCTTGTCAGAAATAAAGCCATACAGTACAATCCCATTGCTGTTGCAGACATTCCATCTATGTGTGACCTGTGTGACTAATGTTTGGACCCCCTTTAGACATATTGTGACACACCATAACCCAGGTACTCTCCCCCGGGCTCAGGTAAATAGAAATGTTTATTTTATAACCTTCCCTCTGGCCTCTTAGACACCTAATCCAGGTGTTGTCTTATTGCCAGGGGCAATGTCTTTGTTGTTTATGATTGTTGCCTTGCCTGTAAAGGAGGAAGTGGGGTAATGTGTACATGTTCCAATAATCTTTGAATTAAGAAATTAGGGGATGTATGGCATATACAAAGAATCAGACACAGTATGAAACAAAGGTGCTGTCTTCTTTTTCATGATCCTCCTTTTTTATGGCTGTGGGTGGAGCCTACATCCATATTGCTTTAACTTGAAAAAAGGGGTTTCCATGGAACACATTTTTTAGTATTTTTCAGTGTAACCTTCTATAACAGCAAAACCCTATGGCAGTTAAAAAATACTCCCTTCTTTCTTTTTCAAATGATGGACACAGAACTCCAAGCTGCTTTTCTGTGATAGCAAATGTGCACACCTTCCAAACAAATCTAAATATATTTAAAACTATTCAAGCTGAACAAAAACAACTAGTGTGAAAGTTGTTCAGGACAAAAAAGCATTTCACGTGAGGGTAGTCACTAATCTGAATTCTTTATATTTTGTAAAATATTGTCTTCCAAACAACCTTATTTTTTTCTCTCTGAGTGAACACAGTAGAAGTCATGCCAAACAAATGTAAATTTCTCAGAAAGTATACAAGTTACCAATATACAACCAACATAAAAATTGTTTAGGACAAAATGACCTTTCAATCTGAATTCATTAGATTTTTTTTTTTTACTATAGCCATCTGAAAGGTAAAAATTGTAAAGAAAAATTTAAATTCAGGTAATCAGATGGCCATAGTTTAAAAATGTAATTAGTGCAGCTTAATGAATAGGCTCATTGAAAAGGTATTTTTGTCCTGAACAACTTTCATACTAATGGTTTATGTGAAATGCATATACTTTTAGAGATATTTACATTTGTTTGGCATAATCCTAAGAAAAATGAAAATTGAGGAAATCAGATGGCCATAGTTTAAAAAATATAATTAGTGCAGCTTAATGAATAGGATCATTTGACAGGTCTTTTTGTGCTGAACAACTTTCATATTTTCTATCTGTAACTTGTATACTTTTAGAGACATTTACATTTGTTTGACATAACTCCCTTTGCACTTCTAAACATCTTCAGTTTTGCAAATTACTACACCACTTAAGTGAAATTCTAAACCAGACCACCTTGTTCATCTCTTGTCATGCCGAATTTAAAGTGAACAGGAATTGATTACTTATGTACAGCTGTTTGAAATGTCTCTGTTTTCATAAATTGTATTTATACCTTTAAAGGGTCCCTATTCAACTGTGCCTGAATAAAAGCTGAAGCTGTCTGTTGTGTTTTGTATTGTTTTCTTTGTATGGACAACATCCTGTGCAGTTTCTTTCATGGAACCAAGCATTTGGAGTTTTGACTATGTCACTTCATGGTTTCAGTACCGTGGGCACTGTACTGATAAGTTCATGCTAACATTTCTGAAACTGTGAAGCCACAGAAAAACGTATTGCCTTATTTGTCCTTGTAACATAAGATCCACAGAAACAAATACTTTGATATCTTTTATTGGATCAACAGAGTGGTTACAAAAGAACACAGGTGCTTTTAGCTTTCAGATTACACAGAATTCTTCATCAGAAAACACTGGCAGTTGTTTTAGAACATACTTTCTCAAAACCCAGATCATACAAAAAAACAGATGAAAAGTTGTTATAGACCCCATGGGTTAATACTGCATTCAAAAAAACAACATACCCATATAAAGACAGCAAAAGTTCCATCAAAAGAAAGCTATCCCGAGGTCAAATGTCACTGACTTGAAAGATCACTCCCAGAGAAAAGCTATAAACAAGCTGAAGATTCATTTTAAAACCATCTATGTGTGTCTGTGCTATCATTAGTAAATGATGATTATTAAAAACCACAAGGAAAAATAAGCTTATAGAGCAGCTGACACCTTCAGGAGAACTTTAACAAAGCATCATATTAAGATAAAGTTCAGCTTGTATTTCACATTAGTTCTTTATTCCTCTTCCCCATTATTTATTGTTGAGGTCATTTGCATGATAACAGGATTTTTGCTTCTGAAGAGTTCATCTGTTTCTGTTGCTGTCTCCCTACCTGTGGTCATAATACACTGATTGTGACATCACAGTTACTCGCATGGCAACAGATTGTGATGTCAAAACAGAGCATTATGACTTGGAGTAGGGAGTAAGCTATAGAGGCAGATTAACTTTAAAGTAACTGTAAGGGATAAAAATCATGAATTCATGCACATTTCCTCAGTAATAAATACAGTCCGACCTCGATTATCCAGACTACTAGCTTGAGCAGACTCCTGATCTGGTCCCAACATTTTAAGTACTGTTGCAACTTTTTCAAAGTCTGTTAATCAATCAGAACCGCTTAGCACTTTTGAGTTTTTTAATTCTGTGCTGTGTGAAATAAAGCCACATTCTGTCACACTCAGCTTTGCTAATGAAGTGTTACAGAGGTGCTATAGTACTGCACACCCTTAATCACTTAAGCTCTTAGGTACTCAATAGATTCAAGTTTGAGCCACTTAGTCTAGTATAAATGCAGCTAATGAATTATGTGACTATGTTGCTCTGCATTCTGCCTGTCCAAGTGGGATCTGCCTACTGTCCTTCTAACCTACTGTCACAGTCCAGATGGAATTTGATGGTGCATCTGGCAAGAGAAAAAGAAAGTTCTTGTCAATCAGTGACAAGATTGCCATTCTTGACCAATTGGGAAAGGGAGAAAAAACAATCAACATTGCATTGGCATTTGGTATCAGTAATCAACAAGTCTCGGACATCAAGAAATATCGAGATCAGTTGCTATCCCATGCCACCAATGTTGAGGATGAACAGGAGCTTAAGTAGCAGAAAACTCTTAAACCTGTTGCTGATGAGACCTTCGAACAAGCAATTTACCTGTGATTCATGCAGCAGTGGAGTAAGGGTGTACCTGTATTGGGCTCTGTGCTCCAGGAAAAGGCATTGCACTTCAGCCATAAAATCATCAGTCAGGATGGCACACACAGACACTTTAAGGCTTCCAGTGGCTGACTACAGTATTTTAAAAAAAGGTACTCCATCAGACAACTGGAGATCCAGGGGAAATACATGTCAGCTGATGAAAATGAAGTGCAGCCATACATTGACAAGCTACATAAACTGATCAGTGAAAGGGGCTACACCACTGATCAAATCTATAATGCAGATGAGACTGGCCTTTATTAGAAACTGCTTCCCGATCATACACTGACCAGTTCCAAAGAGCAGACAGCTGCTGGTTATAAAAAAAAATTAAAGACTACATAATGCTGTTAGGCTACTCAAATGCAGCTGGGTCTCATAAATTAAAACTCTTCATTATTGGGAAGTTCGCGAATCCCTGATGTTATAAAAATGTAAATATGTCAGCACTGCCTGTTGTTTATGAAAACCAATGAAGCTCCTGGATGAGCAGTGATCTGTTCACTGACTGGTTCCACCAATGTTTTGTGCCTGAAGTCCACAGACACATGCCACTGCTTAAGCAGCAGCTGAAAGTTCTTCTTCTAGTGGACAATTGCTCTGCACACCCACCTAGTTTAAATTCTTGGGATGGCAAAATTAAATGTGAATTCTTGCCACCCAACATGACCTCTCTCTCCTCCAACCATTTGATCATGGAGTCCTGAAAGGATTCAAAAAAGATACAGAAAGCACTTGCTATACTGTATCTTAACTGAGACAGAACCAGACATCTCGATAGAGGACAGCCAAAAAAATTTAATCTAAAAGACATGGCATACATGATTGGAGATTCTTGGGATCTAGCAACACCAGACAGCATTTCCAAGTCTTTCACATCTACACTAAAAATCAGGGTCATTTCAGTTACAAAAGCAACAGAAATTGGCGCAGATGCTGATGTCGATGAGGAGGGGGGGCGGACAGGATGATCAACCAGCAGAAGTGATCGCTGCTTCGGACAGTGCACTCGAGGCTGACAGTGCACTAGAAGATGAAATAGCCAGGCTAAATGCTCAGGATCTTGAACTGCTGACAGCTCTGGACCTGACAGACTGTGACGTAATTTCACTTGTCACAGAACAGAAAGGCATGGATACAGAATCTGATGAGGATGAAGATGAAGATTGTGAGGAGGAGGTTGTGAGTAATTCTGATGCTGTTGAACATTTCTGAAAAGCTATTGCATAGCTAGAGCGACAGCAGGATGCTGACCTGATTCATCTGCTCACCCAAAACTGCCTGCTCACACTGGCATCAGCAAAACAAATACAGCGGGGCTAAGCAGATGAAAATCATGATTTTTTTTTAAACCAAGTAAATGGAACTCAGGACTGTACAGAACTAAGCTCTGAACAGTACAATGAATTTACAGTATTTTATTATTTGTATGCCTGTTTTTATGTATTTAAATCAATGTGGCCATTGCATAATTCAAGATTGACTGAAGTAAAGAAATAGAATATGTGCGCATTTATGTTTTTTCATCCTTTCTGATTATCTGGACATTCGATTATCTGGATAATTTCAGTGCCCTGGAGAGGTCCAGATAATAGAGGTCAGACTGTAATGGGGAAGAGAAATTCAGAATATATATAGAATACAAGCAGAATCTTACCTGATTATTATGTTTTTCAAAGTTTTCTTTGAGATGCCAGTAGCTCTTTAAGCAGTACATAATAAATAATGTTAAAAGTCTTACAAATATGAAAATATCTATGTGTTAAGTAAAAAATAGGTTAGAAGACAACCTGCCCTACTGTAAGTTAAGCATTCGCCAGCTGCTTCACACAGTGGTGTCAATCACATTTTACACAGTGTACTGTTCAGATACATTTTTCTTAAACTCTGTGTACAATAAGTCCATATTACTCATGAATAGTCAAACTTATACCGTCTTAAACATGATACAGTATATCTGCAGTTCAGTAACAAGTGACTAGTGTATGCGTGCATTCAAAACCCAAACCTAACACAGACCCCTTGTGACTGAGATACTGCTGTCCTAATATGTCCATGTATCAACATATGTCCACATATACCTAATCTGCTGTTGTATTAAATAACAGTTCTATAAATCTAAACCCAAAACAAAACACAACAGACAGCTTCATCTTTTATTCAGGCACAAATAGGGATCCTTTAGAGGTATAAATGTAATTTATGAAAATAGAGACATTTCAAACAGCTGTACATAAGTAATGAGTTCCTGTCCCCTTTAACTTATTCAGACCCACTGTGTGTTTAGAGCGTTGGAGACAGAACTCCAAATTGCTTTTCTTTGAGAATCTTCTTAAGGCACTGCACAGAAATTATTAGCAAATGTGCACACATTCCAAACAAATCTAAATATCTTTAAAACTATTCCAGGTATACAAAAACAACCATCTGAAAGTTGTTCGGGAGAAAAAGACCTTTCAAATGAGGCTAGTCACAAATCTGAATTCCTTATATTTTGTAAAATATGGTCATCTTATTACTTGTATTTCCATTTATGTTTTTACAAAATTCACATTTCTGATGGCTACTTAAAAAAAACTAAATAATTTAGATTAGTGACTACCCTTATTTGAAAAGCCTTTTTGTCCTGAATACAAACATGTAAAATAATGCACTTGGAGCACATAAATCCAGGGGCAGAGTACACAATGGGTGGAGTGGTATTGACAACATTAAGAAAGTACACATTAAAAAAAAAAACTTTTACATACAGTTGATTGCTGTTTAACAACATTATGCATCAATGGCTACCACTATACATCTGATGCAAACCCATAATCGTGTTCCTCACTTGAAGGGGGGGTGGAGGCCATAACTGACTCATTGTTTCTGTGCTAAAGGGGTCAGCTTTTTTTTTTCAGCAAAAACAAGGAAAGGGGTCATTTCTAAAATGTACAGACAAGCATGGGGAACACTTTTTTCTGAGCATGCTATTACTGGCAGCTACCACTTCAAGACTGCTACTACCCCCACCAAATACATTCAGGGGAAAACCAGAAGTAGTCTACCAGCACTGAGATCAACATGGTTAAGGCATAGTTACCAGAAATTACTGCTTAGAAAAGAATAAGAAAGTGACTATGATGATGAGCAAATCCCAGACTAGATCTTTAGTTTGTTAATAGTCTCTTCCTGAGTCTGATTGTTAGGGCTGTGTAGGCCAAGCTCCACAGATGTTATCATCATCAGATTTGTATAAGAGAACTGTGGAAGCACGTAACTGGACCATTGTCTGATGTTCTGCCACAGTGCTCCAGCATAGTTTCCAGTGTTTCTGTTGATGCAGCCCTTCCACTCTGTGGGCCACATAAACATACCCATTTCCTGGTGCACTACTTTTCCTTTTCGCAGCTGCAGAAGTGATGGCCGCTGTGTGCAACATGGTGGCGCTGACTTAAACTGTGCATACACGAGTATCATGCATATGTACTGTATGTAACCCCATGCCACCTTTGGTTAGCTGGCACTCCACTTAAAATAACTACTGCTAACTACATGGCATGCAATTTTCTTTTGGCAGAACTACACTCATGGTTCCACCCGTAGTATTGAAGTGTATATCAGGCTCATTATCTAGAGGATGGAAGTGGGGTTACATACTGAAATGAACCTTTTTATTTACAACCAGGTCCAGAGTAGAAGATGCTAGGCATATGCTAGACCTAACTGCTGAAGGGCCCTAATAATATTAACACTAGAAGCAACAAGCAGAATGTCCAAAGCAGTAACTGGGATTTTGCAGTAAGGCTTTATTTACAGATGTTACTTAAACCAAGGGTGGTCTCCCAAAGGTTTGTCATTGCAATACAGGCACACTCTCTTTTGCAGGGCACTTTGGTAGGCAATACTGTTCTCCACAAAAATATCTCTGCCTCTCTTCCAAAGTGTATATCTATGGGATGTGCCACACATTGTAACCATTTTCCACACATTTCCATTTCCAAAGTGTATATCTGTGGGATATGCCACACACTTTAAAAATACTCCTGCTTCATGGTCTTTGCCCAGGGAACAGTGGTGCCCATAAATGAACACTTAGCACTGCCTGAAACTTCAGATGACGTTCCTCCCACCCTTTGCTCCAAACAGCCTCTGCCATTCCTTCAGGATTACACCAAATGAGTCTCCAATCCTCAATGAATTGCTGAAGACTCCCAACTTTAAATTCAGCACAGTCATAATGATAGGGGTCCTGACCAGTGTGATCTAGCCTTATGTGGGACACACACACCTCACACAACTCCCCCAGAGAACAGTCTCAAATTCTGTACTCACAGATTAGTTGTTTCTTCCTTCCAGTCATGGAAAGAACAAAATGCACCATTATTTCTATGGTAGCTGTCAGATTCTACTCAATGTTCTTTTTTAAGGCAGCTGTGAACTTCAGGAACTTGAGGGGCTTGCCCCTTGGATCCACAAGAATTGCATTCCTTCTCACTCCCCCAGAGTGAAACTAAAGAGTCCTGCAGGCACACTGAAGATCTTAACAAACTAGGGTGAGAAATATCAGGGCTCCCTTTGACAGAGCACTAATGGCAGACCTCCTGCCACTCTGACTGCCACACTTGAAGTTACTGATGAACATTCTTTTTCTTTTTCAACTCTCTTTATTGTCCCCAGAGCCGGAACTCTCTCAGTCCTCAGAACTGGCCAGAGTCACTCTACCACACACTATGAGCCCTGCCATCCTCAATGACATTACTTTTCTTCCCAAGCCCCCCTGGGGACATAGGGCTCGAGGAGATCGAAGGGGCGGTGGAAGGGCACCAGTATTGGGTGTGTGGCGGTATGGCTCATGGAGGGCCATCACCTATCCAGACCAGAGGATTTGTTTCACAGCGTTTAAACCCCTGACATGGAATGTGCAATGCGGCCCTAGCCTGGGACTTGGGTGCTCCCACCCATGTCCAGAAGGCAGATGCCTGATGTCTACCCCTAGCTTGCTAGCAATCCATGTGTGTAGCAGTGCCATCGGTCACCACTGGGGGCTGCTGCTGCACCAGGCTACCCCTAGATCCCTCCCCAAGAGAGGAGAGCAGTCCTATGGATGCTTGATTCACTCTTTCCCCTGCCAACCCCCGGCATGCTCATTCATGAACCTGGGTCACCGGCGTAGCATGAGGTGTGGTGTCCAGCACCTCAGTCTTCAGAGCCATCAGGCCGGGTCTGATGAACATTCTAAGCTCCATGAGAGCAGCTGACTCTAAAATTGTTATGCTGCTATGAGAGTTCTAAATGACATAATCATCCTTCTCTCAGGCTAGCTGAGTAAACAGTGATGTCATTATATAGAAAGCCCCTAATGTACTCCCCACCAGCTGCCTTTTTGTACCTGCCCAAGACTAATACTAATGGGATTCTAGTAACCCAAGGGGACTGGGTTGTTACACATAGTTATGTCAACACCACCATGTTGCACAAGGCTGACTCTGGGGCAAACTGTACATGTGCAAGTATCACACATGTGCAGTACTGTAATTGCTGCAGTATTATGGCTGACTCTGGTGCAGTGACACCACTGCATATTCTTTTCACCCCTCTTGCTGCTACTAAAAGCTCTCCACAGTCATATTGGCTCTGACCAGAACTTGTTATTTTACTTTCCACTGTCTCTCTGTATCTCATCTTTTTATATATGTTACATCTATGTCCCTTCAGAGGATAATCAGGAAACACAAACAGCACTTCTCAAGTCCACCTTTAGTTTTTCTTGCATTTTTAAAATTACATTTTAAATCAAGTTAGGTGCTATGTGTTACCACTGAGTCAAACCAAAAGGATGTTCAACAATCAGATCATTGTTTTTTAAAAAATGTTTCCAGCCCCAGAGGTCATTGTGCCTCCTTTTTTTTCCAAATCACCCCAAGTGTGATTGTCCAAGCTTAGAAACAAACAATTCGAAACAGGTAGCTCTGAGGCCAGAATCACTTCCTTATGCTCTTTGAGAAGATGGGCAGAACTGGAGGGGGATTTGCTTTGTTTTAGTTTGGTGCTGTAGGGCATAAAATTGTGGTGCAGTTGAATTTAATGTACAGCATTGTTACAGAGTATATGTCTGTCACATTCCTTTTACCCGTGAACCCCATCACAACCCTACAACACAGGCAGCACAGGGTTTGACAAGGGGTGGAAGGGGATTTTAACCAAACCCCTCTTGCTTTAACATTGTCCCCTTAAGACATCACTGCACTACATGCTTCACTTGCTTGCTATCCTTTAGGGTGAGGGGGAAGTGTTAACAAGCAACACCTGGGCCTAATAAAGAGAGAGATAGACAGAAGAAGGTGCTTGCAAAAGATAGAGACAGAGCTGCAGAATCTTTGTGTAAAGCTGCTTTTTTTGTTTGCTTGTTTTTGTTTTGCTGAAGTAAAGCTGAATTTTCATTTAATATGAACTGGTGTCATGAGTATTCTGTCACTGAGCGTCCCCTGAGGAACTGCCTTGTTTGCTACCCTGTCCCAAACACCTTTACCCTAATCCAAAAAGGAGTAGGGTAAAAGCTGTGGTTTCCAAAATGGATTCTTTAATGAATGTTGGTCACCCAAAACTGAGTCATAAAATTTAACTGGATATTAGATCCTATGTACTGGTCATCTCTACTTCCTTTCACCTGAGCAATGCAACTGTATTGCAAGGTGCTATGTGTGACCTCTGACAAACTCAAAACAAAGAGAAGTTCAACAATAAGAACATTGCTTTTTAAAAAGTGTTTCTGGCCCCAGTGCTCAGTGTGTCTCCTTTTTTTAAAATCACCCCAACTGTCATTGTTTAACATAGAAACATAGAATTTGACAGCAGATAAGGACCGCTTGGCCCACCCAGTCTGCCCATTTCCCTACCTGATGGATAAGCTGCAGATCCTAGTTAACCAGCAGCCTACTTCTTCCTACCCCAACCCCCTAGAATTGCCTTATGACTGTACCATGCATGCTTGAATTCCACCACTGTTTGTGACTCCACAACCTCCTCTGGAAGGCCGTTCCATACATCCACCATCCTCTTTGTGAAAAAATACTTCCGTAAATTACCTCTGAGCCCCGCCCCCCTTCTATCTTCAAATTGTGCCCCCTTGTTCTTGCACACCTCTTTTTTTGAAAGATGCTGCACTCTTGGACTTTGTTGATTCCCTTGAGGTACTTGAAAGTTTCTATCATGTCCCCCCTCTCCCTCCTTTCCTCGAGGCTATACATATTATGCTCCTTAAGTCTCTCTTCATATGTCTTCCAGTGCAGACCGTGCACCATTTTAGTTGCCCTCCTCTGGACAGCTTCCATCCTGTCTATGTCTTTGTGGAGATTGGGTCTCCAGAACTGCACACAGTACTCCAGATGGAGTCTCACTAGCTGTCTGTACAGAGGGATAATAACTTCCTGTTTTCTACTGGTGTTGCCTCTCCCTATGCATCCCAGTATCCCCCCCAGCCCTCCTTGCTGCCCTCTCACATTGCTTGACCACCTTTAGGTCATCTGATATGACTACCCCCAGGTCCCTTTCCATTTTTGTTGTTGTTAGTATCTCTCCTCCCATTGTGTACTCTTTCCCTTGGTTTTTGTTTCCCAGGTGCATTACCTTACACTTCTTAGCATTGAATCTAAGCTGCCATACATTTGACCATTCCTCTAACCTTGCCAAGTCCCTTCTCATCCTTTCCACTCCACCTTGTGCATCAACTCTGTTGCAGATCTTTGTGTCATCTGCAAAGAGACATACTTTTCCTTCTAGTCCCTCTGCAATGTCACTTATAAAGACATTGAAGAGGACTGGTCCTAATACTGAACCCTGCCATACCCCACTACTAACCCTCCTTTTTTCAGAGTAGACTCCATTTACTATTACTCTCTGTGTCCTATTCTCCAGCCAATTCTTTACCCAGGCCGGCATCTTGGGACCCACTCCCAGGCTGGCTAACTTGTATATTAATCTTTTGTGTGGGACTGTGTCAAATGCCTTGCTAAAGTCTAGGTAGGCCATGTCCACAGCCCCTCCCTGATCAACTACTTTGGTCACCCAGTCAAAGAAATCTATCAGATTTGTCTGGCATGACCTTCCCGCTGTGAATCCATGCTGCCTTGGATCCTGTGCCCCTCTGGCCTTTAGATATTTAACAATTCTTTCCTTCAGAAGTGATTCCATCATTTTCCCTACCACTGAGGTTAAACTAACAGGTCTGTAGTTTTCTGCTTCTGCCTTGCTCCCACTTTTGTGAAGGGGAATCACATCTGCCCTCCTCCAGTCCTCGGGTACCACCCCATCCTCCCATGATTTGTTAAAGAGTTTAGTCAGTGGTGTCACTAGTTCTACCTTAGTTCTTTTAGAATTCTGGGATGAATCCTATCAGGCCCCATTGCTTTGTCCACCTTCAGTTTTAAGAGTGCTTCAGAACCTTTTCTTCTGTAAATGGGCTGGTATCAACTTCTGTATCCAGAGTGTTTCTACTGTTTATTTTAGGTACCTCCCCTCTTCCTTTGTAAATACTGAGCAAAAATATTTGTTTAGTATCTCTGCCTTTTCACAGTCACCCTCTGCCCACCCTCCCTCCCTTTATTAAGCCTCACTATCCCTCCCTTGGTCTTCCTTCGCTCCCTGATGTACCTATAAAAGGTTTTATCCCCCTTCTTAACTGAGTTGGCTATCTTTTCCTCGGTTTGGGCATTTGCTGTTCTGACTGCCTTCCCAGCTTCCCTTTGCTTTAACTGATACAGTTCTCTGTCCTGTTCCTTCTGTGATTCCTTGTAATTCCTGAATGCTTTCTTTTTCTCTTGAACCTTCACTGCCACTTCCTTTGAGAACCATAGTGGTTTCTTACCTTGTTTCATTTTGTTTATTTGCTTTACACAAAGGCTTGATACCTCTGTGATGGCAGTTTTATTATTCCCCATTGTTCTTCCACCCTCCTTCCTGCCCATTTGCTAGTGCATTCCTTAGGCACTCACCCATTTTGACAAAGTCAGCCCTCCTAAAATCCAGTACCTTTGTCTTTGTATGGCTTGACTTATTGTTGTGTTTATTGTGAACCATACTGTTCGATGGTCGCTAGTTCCCAGATGGCTACCCACTTCTACATCTGTGATCCTCTCTTCATCTCCATTTGAGAGAACCAGGTCTAAGATTGTTCCCTCTTGAGTGGGCTCCAATACTAGTTGTCTAAGGCATGCCCCTGTAGGGCATCTAGAATAACCCCACTCTTAGAAGTGGCTGCTGCAACGGCACTCCAGTTAACATCTGGCATATTCAGATCACCCATCAGCAATATCTCCCCTTTTTCTGCCATTCTAAGTGTACTTTCTATCATTTCCTTGTCCATTTCCTCCCCCTGGGAAGCATGGGAACAAACAATTCAGAAAAACAGAAAAAGGAGCTCTGAGGACAGAAACACTCCCTTTGGCTCCTAGAGAAGCTGAGCAAAAGTGGAAGGGGCTATCCATTTTACATTTGATGTGTGCAAGTGCAAGTGAACATTTTGGTATGATATCCAGGGTTTTGAGAGGTGTG
This sequence comes from Neoceratodus forsteri, assembly GCA_016271365.2. NCBI lineage: Eukaryota > Metazoa > Chordata > Ceratodontiformes > Ceratodontidae > Neoceratodus > Neoceratodus forsteri. The sequence continues at coordinate 1,256,509,845 of CM028131.1, forward strand.
TCACTGTGGTCCAATGCAGTAGATTCTGCAAGGGACTTCGCCCTGTCACACCAATCATCAGCAAGGCTGTTCATGACACTGTTCAGGGTTGCTTAGTGGAAACTTCTTCTATTTCAAAAGGAAGAGCCAATGCAATCATAGGTCAGCTCTTTCCTTTGATCGCAACACAGCCCTGCAAGCACAGCTGATCTCATCATTATCAGCCTGCTGTCAGACTGCTTGCTCCCCCCCCCCAGCATTACAGTAATGGAAAACTGGAACTGATTTGCTCGCTGTCAGTGTCTGAGTAGATGAGAAAATTAGTTCAGTTAATTACACAGACCAGTTATGTTTCATGCTAAGTGGACACACAACTGATGTAAACTGCAGGGTGTGTGTGTGTGTGCGTGTGTGTGTCTTTCTGTCTGTCTGTCTGACACTCACACACACACAGAGTCAGGTTATACAGACACGTGCTCTGAACTAATTTAATTCTTAAGCTGCTGATAGACTGGAACATGGAATGTTTAAGTAAATTAATGGTCACTTGGCCACTAGGCTTAGTTACACTAGTAAATAAGTGACCAGTTTACATTAATTTAGGGTAGATCAAACAATGAAACAAACAGTAGCTGGCATTGATTTTTAAATATGTGTTGCCTATAAACCTGGAGTTTAGTTTACCCCTTCAAAATGCAACAACTTGCAAATTTGGACAATTTGGGCTCAATTCAAAAAGCTCCTCTGAATGGCACAAGGGGCTTGTACCACAAAGAATGATGCAAGGTGAGGCTTGTACCAAACAATGTGCCAGGAGCAATTCATAAAGGCAGCCTGACTCAAACATAGGCTGTCTGTGCCAAAGGGTGTGTGTGCCAGCCTTGTGCCACAAAATAGACTGCGACATGGCACTAGGGTGCTTGCAGCAGACACAGGCTGCCATATCCCCCAAGTCAGTATTCACAAAACCCTCCTAGAGGGCAAAATTCTAAGTACCCTTTGACCAGCTAGGGCTGGTCTAAAAATATGTAGATGCATGTCCTCTGGGAGTGTTTTGACATTTGTGGCAACATGCCGTGGACCCCATCCCAGCCCCAATCCCCTAGAAATATATAAAATAATCATGTCCATGGTGGCTAGCAGTCTCCCCCCCCCAGCTCTGATTCCCATTTGTGAAATAGTAAAAGTCCCTGGTTGCTAGTGGTCCCCCCAGTCCCAATCCCTGTCTATGAAATGATACAATTCTCTCATGGCTTGTGGTTCCCCCCAGCCCCAATCTCCATGCTTGAAATAATAAACATCCCTGGTGGTCTAGCAGTCCCGCCCCAAATCCTATTTATTACAAAATCATTCCTGGTTGTCTAATGGAACCCTCACCACCACAGCAGGCAATGCCCCACCACCTTGCTCCCCATCCCAGAGCTGTCAGCTGGCACAGCCCTCCACTCACCACCAATGTCATGGGATTCAATCAGTGGTTGAAAAACTGGTGTGGAGCTCAGGGATTTGGCTTCATTGGGGACTGGGGGTCCACCTGGGGTGATGCAAGACTATGCTGGCATGATGGGCTGCATCTATCCAGGAGGGGAACCAGAATCCTAGGTGATAGGTTTAAATGCTTCATTGGCAAGCACTTAAACTAGCCAAGAGGGAAGGCACTGGAAAGGAGCAGGGAAATCCTAGCCCCCCCCAAAAAATCATGGTAGTAAGTGCGGTAAACACAAACATAGAGGTGTCAAAAGGAAGAAGAGCAGGGGTAAAAGAGAAAGTGACAAAGGCAAGAAGGACAGGGATGGGGCAAAAAGGAGTAAGGCCATCAGGAAATGGAGGGTAATATGTACCAATGCCCATAGTCTGGGCAACAAGCTCTCTGAGCTGGTGGCCTTAATGTAAGAGGGATGCCTGTATATTGTAGCAGTCACAGAAACATGATATACAGAGAACCATGACTGGGATGTTAACATACCAGAGTACGTAACCTACAGGAGAGACAGGCAGGGGAGAAGTGGGGGAGGAGTAGCTCTCTATGTAAAGGAAAGGATAAAAGCAACTGAACGAAAGAGTAAACAGGGAGGAGAGGAGGCACTGTGGGTCACCTTGAGACTGGAAAGGGTACCACAATCTGCACAGGGGTTAGTACAGACCCCCATGTCAGGGGAAGGGAATGGACAAGGATATGATAGAAGGCATTCTAGAATGGAAGAGAAAGGGGAGATACTGTTGATGGGAGACCTGAATATGCCAGATATTAACTGGAGCACATTTGCTGCAGCCACATCCAAGAGCAGGGCCATTCTTGATGCCCTACAGGTGGCAGGCCTCAGACAGCTAGTTTCAGAACCTACTCATGAGGGAGCAATCTTAGACCTCATACTCTCAAATGGGGGAAGTGAGAGGATTTCAGATCTAGAAGTGGGTTGCCATCTGGGAACAAGTGCCCATCAAACAGTGTGGTTCACATTAAACTCAGCTACAGAGTCAAGCCATACAAAAGTGAGGGTACTGGACTTCAGGAGGGCTGACTTTGGCAAGATGGGAGAGTGCCTCAGAAAAGCACTAGCAAACAGGCTAGAAGGAGGTGTGTAGCAACAATGGGGAATCATCAAAACTGCCCTCACAGAGGCAACAAGCCTTTGTGTGAAGCAAATAAACAAATCAAAATGAAAGAAAAAGCCACTATGGTTCCCAAAAGAGGTGGCTGTGAAAGTCAGGAAGAAAAAGATAGCATTCTGGAAGTATAAGGAAACACAGAAGGAGCAGGACAGAAAGCTGTACCAGTTAAGGCAGAACGAAGCATGGAGGGAAGTCAGGATAGCAAAGGCCCAAACTGAGGAAAAAATAACCAACTTGGTTAAGAAGGGGGATAAAACCTTTTATAGGTACATCAGTGAGCATAGAAAGACAAAGGGAGGGATAGTGAGGCTGAATAGAATAAACGGTGGGTGGGCAGAGGGGGACAGTGAAAAAGCAGGGATACTGAATGAATATTTCTGCTCAGTATTCACAAAAGAGGAGGGGCAAGTGCCTAATCCAATTAACAGAAGCACTTTTGATGAGGGGGTCGATCCCAGTCCTTTCACAGAAGAAAGGGTTCTGCAAGAACTCCTAAAACTGAAGGTGGACAAAGCAATGGGTCCTGATTGAATTCACCCCAGAATTCTAAAAGAATTAAGGAGGGAACTAGTGAAATCACTGGCTACTCTTTTTAATAAATCATGGGAAGATGGTGTGGTACCCGAGGACTGGAGGAAGGTGGATGTGATTCCCCTTCACAAAAGTGGGACCAAGACAGGAAACTACAGACCTGCCAGTCTGACCTCTGTGGTAGGGAAAGTGATGGAGTCACTTCTGAAGGAAAGAATAGTTGAGTACCTAGAGGCCAGTGGGGCACAGGACCCAAGGCAGCATAGGTTCACAGTGGGAAGGTCATGTCAGATGAATCTAATAGATTTCTTTGACTGGGTGACCAAAGTAGTAGACCAGGGAGGGTCTGTGAACATGACCTACCTAGACTTTAGCAAGGCATTTGACACAGTCCTACACAAAAGATTAATAGTCAAATTAACCAGTCTGGGAGTGGGTCCCAGGGTGGTAGCCTGCGTAAAACATTGGCTGGACAACAGGAAACAGAAGGTAATTTTAAATGAAGTCCACTCTGAAGAAAGAGGGGTTACTAGTGGGGTACCACAGGGTTCAGTATTGGGTCCAGTCCTTTTTAATGTCTTCATAAGTGACATTGCAGAGGGACTGGAAGGAAGAGTATGACTCTTTGCAGATGACACAAAGATCTGCAAAGGGTTGATACACAAGGAGGTGTGGAACGGATGAGAAGGGACTTGGCAAGGTTGGAGGAATGGTCAGAAGTATGACAGCTAGGACTCAATGCAAAGAAGTGCAAAATAATGCACCTGGGAAACAAGAACCCAGGGGAAGAATACACAATGTGAGGGAGGTAGTAACAACAACCAAAAAGGAACGGAACCTGGGGGTAATCATATCAGCTGATCTTAAGGTTAGCAAGCAATATGAGAAGGCAGTAGGGAGGGCTGGGGTATACTAGGATGCATAGGGAGAGGCATCAGCAGCTGAAAACAGGAAGTTGTTATCCCTCTGTGCAGACAGTTAGTGAGACCCCATCTGGAGCACTGCGTCCAGTTCTGGAGACCCCATCTTTGCAAGGACATAGACAGGATAGAGGCAGTCCAGAGGAGGGCAACTAAAATGGTGCAGGGTCTGCAAGAGAAGCCATATGAGGAGAGACTAAAGGAGCTTAATAAGTATACCCTTGAGGAAAGAAGGGAGAGGGAGGACATGATATAACTTTTAAGTACCTCAGTGGAATCAACAAAGTCCAAGAGAGTAGCATCTTTCAGAAAAAGAGACGTGCAAGAACAAGGAGACACAATTTAAAGATAGAGGGGGGCCGGTTCAGGGGCAATGTGAGGAAGTATTATTTCACAGAGAGGGTAGTGGAAGCATGGAACAGCCTTCCTGAGGAGGTTGTGGGGTCTAAAACTGTGGAAAATTCAAGAATGCATGGGACAGACATAAGGCAATTCTTGTGGGGGGTAGGAAGAAATAGGCTGTTGATTAACTAGGATCTACGGCCTACCCTGTAGGTAGGGAAATGGGCAGACTAGATGGGCCAAGCAGTCCTTATCTGCCATCAAAGTCTATGTTTCTATAGAGGCACAAAACTCCATTTAATGCATCAGTTAGGGTTGTTATACAGTGATGAAAGTGAGGAAATTCGGTGTTAGGGTTGAAAGTCCCTCTTGGACCCCTCAGCCCACCCCCCCAACCAGCATCGGGGTGCATGTAGGGGTTGTTGGCCCTAACTCTCACTCCATCACATGTGTAAAGAAGCGGAGGCATAGGAGAATGGGTGAGAGATAGGACCGACGACCCCAACGCGCACCGCAATGCCAGTTGGGGGGTGGGCTGGGGGGTTCAAGAGGGGCTTTCACTCTAACACTGAATTTCCTCACTTTTGTCGCTGTGGGACAACCCTAACTGATGCATTAAATGGATTTTTTTGCCTCTAATTTCTCTTCTTCTTGAGAATGTGGATGATAAATAGTGAATGGAATGTGGTGTCGGGAGGGGCCCCGCGCTCCCACCACATGATGTCTTGTTACATAGTAACAGGAACTGCAAAGCAAACACAAGTGGCAATGGTGACACACATGGTAAAGCAAACGGAAATGGTAAAGTGAACAGTAATAGAAATGCAAGTGTAAAGTGATGCCAAAACAAATAGTGATGGAACTGGAGATGCAAACAAAAGCGTGTACGGAACGCAACTGGTAACACACAAGGTCATGGTACCGCAATTGGAAATGCAAATGGCAATGGTCACAGCAACAATAATGCCAAAGAAAACAGAAATGGAAACCGAAATGCAGGCACGTACAGAAACGCAAAGTGTGACATGCATGGTCATGGAACCACTATTGTAAATGCAAATGGTAATGGTAACAGCAACAATAACGCCAAAGGAAACAGAAACAGAAAGACGAACAGAAGTGAGTATGGAAAAACAAGCCGTAATATGCTCGGGCACGGTACCACAGTTGTAAATGCAAATGGTAATGGTAACAGCAACCAAAATGCCAAAGGAAACAGAAACACAAGCGCGTATGGAAATGCAAACCATTACGCGCATGGTCACCGTACCACAATTGGAAATGTAAATGGTAACAGCAACAGTAATGCCAAAGGAAACAGAAGCAGAAATGCAAATGCAAACGCATACGGAAATGCAAACCATAATGCTCATGGTCATGGTAACACAATTGGAAACGCCAATGGTAATGGTAACAGCGACAATGACGCACAACGAAAGACACACACAAACGGAACGTCGACTGCAAACGCAAATGGCAATGCACAGGCTGATACAAAAAACCCCAAAAACATAAACAGTAATGGAAAAGCAAATGGTAACAGTAACGCAAACAGAAGCGCAAATGGAAAAAAATGCAAACTGTAACTCACACGGTAACGTACAAGGGAATGGTGATGCGAACGGTAACAGAAACGCAACTGGAAATGCTAACTGGCACAGTAATGAAAGGGCACACCCTTGTTTTCCCCAAAAACTGCATTGAAAAAGACAGTGAATACAAAGAATGTATGCATAATAATGGGCCTCGGAGCAGAAAAGAAGGACTTGGAATACTAAATTGCTTATATCTCAGGAACCGTACGACGTAGAAAAAAAATGAAAATGTCATATGAATTATGACATTCCTGGTTAGTTTTGTACTTAGCCCCCTGTGGGAGGCTAAGCATTTTTTTGACGAAAAGTCCGTATCTCGCACCATTTTTGAGATACAGTCCCCGAATGGCGCAACGGACGCCATAATGCTATCCTATGGGAAAAAGCATCAACTTCAGAGAGCCGTAACTTTGCAGCCCTCCAATATTTTTTCACCAAACCACCAAAAGGCACATTTTTGGCATGTTGGCTGTCTTACCTCCAAAGTTCAGCCCAATAGACCAAACCATTCTTTTGCAGCAGAGTGGCAAATAGTTCCTGTTATTTTGGGCATAGTGTCACAAATCACGACACTTTCGCAAATAAAATAACAAAAGTATCATGAGTGCGACACTACTTTGTGACACTACTTTTTCCAGAAATTTTAAAAACATAGTTCTGGGGTGTTTAACCCTAAAATAAAGACACAGCTAGCATCATGAGGGTCCGACTAGGTAAACACAAAAATAATTGTGTCCCTAGATGATCCCAATTTTAAATGCCAAGCATTTTTCTGATCACCAACTGAAAACAAAATGGCAGATTTGCAACACTACTAGGGCCATTTGCAGCACTAAAAAGGGCATTTGTGACACTGTAGAACTTTTTGTTAACTTTTCCCATTGACTTATAATGGGAACTTGTTTTTTGAATAACTTTTGAACCGTTTAATATTTTTTCACAAAATCTTCAAAAGGCACATTGGGGACCCTGACCACATGTTCCCTGAGGTTTTCAAACCAGTCGCGCAAACCATGCAACCTGTAGGCGCGAGCACCAATTCACCAAAAACCATAAACGTGCGCACAGATCTCACTTAATAGCTCCGCAGCTGTATATCCAACCATTACGAAAGTTGGCAGATCCCAAGATGTATGGTTCTTGATCATGCAGTCTAAATTTCAAGTAAATCTGTTGAACAGAGGCAAAGTTATTAAGGTGCAAAGTTTGACCCTTTAACCTTAAAAGGACTACTCAACCCTAACTATGGTTGCACTACCATGCTACACCATATATATATATATATATATATATATATATATATATATGTATATATATAAATTACTGGGGATCGGGGTTGGGTGGTGCTAGCCACCAGAGACTGCTGTCTGTGGTGTTATTGCCACACAGCCACCCTGCAGCTTGTGGCACACTTTCCAAGATGTGCCATCTGTTTGCTGCAGGGCCAGGGTTGCTGCAAGCTAGAGGACTTTGCCACTAGAACCCTACCTGGTAGTGAATCAGGTGCCGGGTCCCTCACGTACTGGCAGTTGGGCGAGCTGCCTTTGGCGTAGCTTTCACCGACCTTGTGAATCGAGCCCTTAGCAATTAAATATTTTCTTGGGAAAGACTCCCATGTTTCCCGTTTAAAGAGATCCATCTGGTAAAATTTATTTTATTTAACGTTTATTCAAATCATGGAAATAATCCTGCTCTCAGACAGCCCCAACTGCAGTCTCTAGGTACCTGAGGCCAGCCATAGAATTATATTTTTTTCCTTGAAGTGAGGGGTGGGGAGACCTAACATAGCTTTGCTTTATCTTCCATGTAAGCCTTAATATGCACCACAGAGCATCTAAAACCCTAGAGCTTCTGGGTGCCACTTATAACACTGACCCTGAGGATGCCCAATCCCCCAATGTCTCCACCTAAAATAAGGAAAACCCTCCCTTGTAGTTAAAGTTTTTAAAATAAATGCTGTAAAAAACAAAGATGTCCATCAATGTCTTGCTGCCCTGACGTAACTGTCCCCCCCAAGCCCAACCCAGTGACAAACTTCCACCATTGAATAATGCTTGTTTTAATTTGGTGCTGGTGGGTATAAAAGTGCTGTGCAGTTGAATTTATTGCACAGCTCTGCTACAGAGTGTATGTTGATGATGCTTCTTTCGCCCGTGAACCCCATCACAGCCTTGTAACACAGTTAATACAGGACTTGACAGGGGATGGGCCTGGGAAGGGATACGAACCCCACTTGCTTTATAGTTGGCCAATTAAGACTTCACAGTACTGCATTCTCCACTTGTTGGCTGTCTTGCTGGGGGGTCTGTTCACAAGAAAGGGGTACCAAAGTGTGACATAGAGGTAATTTTTTCAACCTCACAGTAGAATAATTTTGATAAGCTTTTCTGAACACTCTTACCCAAAGTTGAAAAAGTAACTATGTAGTGAGATAACTGCCTAACAGAAACTTGAGGGGGACATCAAACAGTGTGGCACGTGCAACATTGGACACGAAACAGTGTGGCGCGTGCAACATTGGACACCAAAAGAGTGTGGCACGTGCAACATTGGACACCAAAAGAGTGTGGCGCGTGCAACACTGGACACCAAACAGTGTTCTTCTCAGCATCATATCTTTATAATATTAAAACCATTTAACACCAAACATTGCATAACTAACATATTTACGTTTGACCATTTTAAAGTGTTCCAAGGTGCAATTCCACCAACCCCTAAAATCTTCTATTCAAGTATTGTTATTTTTCCATTGTCTTATGCTGTGTTGCCCTGTTCCCCTGGTTCTGCCCAAACAGAGACATACACGAAGCACTGCAGAGAAGTGGTTGCTGCCATGCATTTATTTGAAAAATAAACAACATTAACAAGTCTGCGTGATGTGGGCAGTCAGGTAGTCTTGATTGGTATTCTACTCCGTAACTCTGTGCTTCCACATAAGTTACGAGTCTTCAGCCATGCTCAGTTGGATTTTTCATTCAGAAATGTTAAGATAATACTTGCTTCAAATTCTGTGTTAATTCCAACGTTGTTGCAGTTTTTCATGTTTCTTGACAATGGTTTTTAGGTCATCTGGTGATATGTCGAATTTTCCTTGTCCTTGCACTGTTACTGGTCCATAAAAAAGTCACCTTCCTTTTATGGCATCAATGTCTGGATGCCGTGGCCAACAGAATTTGCCATCCCTGCTTCGTTGCAAAAATTTACATTTGAATTCTTGTTTCATTTCATCAAATGATGTTACTTGTCCAATGTAAAATGTGTTAGAGTAATAGACAGCATAAAACTGGCTTGTCTGTATGTGGTCATAGTTCTTTTGTTTTCTGTTAGATGCGCTGGCAACAGATGTATTGGCTGTTGTGCTGGCTGTGCTGGAAACAGATTTGGTTGTGCTGGCTGCAGCATGTTCACTAATCTGGTTCACAACAGTAGACGCACTGGTTATCACTGGAGGGTGTGATATCAGAAACGGGAGTGAGTGTGCTGGTGATTGCATTGTAGACAGGAAATGGCAGTGTAGTGGGCCCAGGATTCTTAATATCCGAAGGGGGAGAGGGTGTGCGAATGATTACACTGGAGACCGGAATAGGCAATGTAGGGGGCCCTGAAGTTTCTTTTTTCCTTCACTGAAGACACATAGCCAGGTGCAGTCTGAATAATCCTCTTCTTCCATCCGCTGACATATCTTACATTTTCACAGTGACCATCCTCCTTTCTGCATGGTCCACAGAAACAGCTGTAGTCTCGGACTTCAACACCATCTGCCGCTGGTCGGACACTCTGAATCTTTCGTGTGCCAGCTATTGTTTTTAGTTCTGGTCCTGCATTTCTGCTAATTTTCCCATCACCGACCCAGAAGAATGTTCTGCGGTAATGAGTGCAACCTTCAATGGCAGGCTCCTTTGTTAAATTCCTCTTGCAGTACTGAAAGAGGTGTGCAGCATTTGAAATGATAGCCTGCGGGGACTAGCACTAGGCTTGCACGTGACTTCACCACCGCACTCTCACCATCAGAGGGTCCTTTTCCATGCCTGGATCCAAAAAATGCACCTCTATTGGGAATCCATGTAGTGATGGAGACAATGATATGTTCTGGAAGGTCCATTTTGATTTGTACTGACTCCCACACCCATCAGTAAAGTGTACCTGTCTCTCAATATTGATGCCACGGATGTTTCTGAGGTAGGAATTGGACATGTTCACAAAATGCAGAACTGCATGGTGGTCATGTTTGAGATCACTAGATATGAAGACAAGTGACTCTGTAACTAAGTCTGTACATCTTTCACACCTGTAGTATGTCACTACAGGGTGAACAGTTAGCTGCTCATGGTGCCAGTGGCGTGACTGAATTTCATCCTGGTACTTGCATGTGTAGTTCTCTGCAAAGTCTAGAACCATCAACACCCAGCTGTCGGAAGGTTATCTTTGAGTGATTTGAATTGGTGTTGTTGCCAGGATGCTACGTGTAGATGTCACCCAAAAACTGGAGGTCCTCCTTCAAGACTTCAACCAGACATCGAAATGTGGCCACTTTTCTCTCATGACTTTTCTTGTTTGTTTACTTTCTGATCCATTTATGACCCTGAAATGGTCACACTGTCCCACTGTTGCCATTTCACCTCCTCAGTTCCATGTGCCTGTAAAAGTTCTTCCAGTGATTTGTCAATAGCAGAAGTGCTACACATTTTGCAATTTTTTCAATGCAGGACTTTTAAAATTTCTCACCTTCCTTCTTTGGGCACATTGTCAGCTCTACTGCTTCATAAATATTGGAAATTGTGCACTCCATTTTCTTCTGCTCGACAAATCGCTTTATTGCTAACAGCTTTAGTTTCCCATTGGTGCAATACTGCATAGACACTGGTCCAGTTTTTGATCCTATCGTAGTTTAATATTATCAGGACGGAGACTGCTGAATTTAGTTAGTCAATTTTCTCATCTGGGTTCTGCTCATGGAATTCTTGGTGCAGCCTTTTCAGAGTTTTGTCTAAGAATGATCTTGCTTTTCCGGTTCGCTTAGAAAATGCCTTCTTATGTGGAAGCGGTGTTGCTGATATATTGAAAAAATCATCTACTTTCTTCTGCAGCTCCTCAGATATTCCCAACTTGTGCCTAGTGCTCCTCTTAACTTGTGCGCTCTTCGATACCTTCATCATTCTTCTCCAACTGATCCCCAGGCACGTGCTTGCTCTTCGTAGTAGGCGGTACTTTTTCAGAACGAGAAACGTGCTGATGAATTCTTTTTTCAGTTCTTTGTCTGCCTTCCTGTTGCACTGTTTAAACAAATGTAATTTTTGTTGAAGGACTTCCAATAACTTGTCCAGTTTGGTGCGACATCCGAACCTTGAGAGGGCAGCCTGTTTTTTTGGGGTGGCCAAGGAGATAACTTTTGAGATTGTTGCAGCAAACCTGGTTGGGGACCTGGGCAGCCCTTCATGTGCTCTCTGCACAGCCTTTCTAATTGCGCTTTCTGATCTTGGGTCTGTCCATCACTGGTGTTGTGCTTTCGTCCAAAGCAATCGATGTCAAGGTTGTACTGGTAATGAAGGTGTTCCATTTCTGTTTCGTTGTGCTGGACGGTATGCTCACTTGCATTTCCATAGAGTTTGTGGTGTTAGTGACTGTGGTCAAAGAATTGGTGGTCCGCATCTTCTTTACTTCATGGTATCCTTGTCGCTGTTTTTCATTGATTCTTCTGCGTTTTTGTGAGGTCATCATCATGCGTTGTTCTCTTTTTCTCTCTCTCCAATATTCTCTTTTCTGTTCTGCTGTTTATTTAGTTGTTTTAGTTACAGAAGGGTTTACAGTTTCTGGTGTCATGTCCCTCTTCCTTTTCCTGGCTTCCTGCATTCGCAGCTGACTTTTCTCTCTAGCAAGTGTTCGTTGTTCTTCAGTCATTTTCTCTCTGTGCTTCCGAGCACGTCCCTTTAGCTTTTTCTTTATATTTCTGGATGCGCTGTGGATCCTTTCTTAGTTATTCCTGTAACCGACTTCTTTCTTTACTGTGAGTGGTACAGAACAATTCTTCAAAGCCCCACGAAGAAGTCAGCAGCAGACACATGGTGTTTGACGTCTTCTTGTTTCACTTTGATCCATCTTTTTCTTTCCAAAACTATTCAAGATTAAAAAAGAAATGATGCCATAATTAAAAAAAAACAGAATATATTAAAACAATTCACTCACATAAAACAACAAGGAGGGCACAGGGCAAAATAGTACCACTGCACGAGGTAGAGTAGAGCAGCACACATGGTGATGCCGCACGAGGTAGAGTAGAGCAGCACACATGGTGACGCCGCACGAGGTAGAGTAGAGCAGCACACATGGTGACGCCGGACGAGGTAGAGTAGAGCAGCACACGTGGTGACGCCGCATGAGGTAGAGTAGAGCAGCACACGTGGTGACGCCGCACGAGGTAGAGTAGAGCAGCACACATGGTGACGCCGCACGAGGTAGAAGAGCAGCACATGGTGACGCCACAGAGATAGAGTAGAGCAGCACATGGTGATGCCGCACGAGGTAGAGTAGAGCAGCACATGGTGACGCCTACATGAGGTAGAGTAGAGCAGCACACATGGTGACGCCGCACGAGTAGAGTAGAGCAGCACACAGGTGGATGCCGCGACGAGGTAGAGTAGAGCAGCACACATGGTGACGCTGCACGAGGTAGAGTAGAGCAGCACTTGGCTTGCAAACAAATTTGAGGCCCGCCTGCACTTGCCTGCAAACAAAATGGAGGCCCGCCTGCACTTGCCTGCAAACAAAATGGAGGCCCGCCTGCACTTGCCTGCAAACAAAATGGAGGCCCGCCTGCACTTGCCTGCAAACAAAATGGAGGCCCGCCTGCACTTTCCTTGCAAACAAAATGGAGGCCCGCCTGCACTTGCCTGCAAACAAAATGGAGGCCCGCCTGCACTTGCCTGCAAACAGAATGGAGGCCCGCCTGCACTTGCCTGCAAACAAAATGGAAGTGAGGAAAACAGTGTCGTAGTGCCAGCGGAGGGGTAGAGGAATGCTGTGTGCATCCGATGAAGTGATATGTCTGGTTAGTGGGGAGACAGCAATGTGGGGTTGTTGGTTAGTGGTGGGGGAAGCCGGTTGGGTGCACTAGGGACATGAAGGTCTCACTTTAAAAATGAAGGTCTCGCTTTAAACAAAAAAGCCATCACAAAATAATTCAGCATGAATAATCCAGACAAAGCATCATTTCAACACACTAGCCCCAGTCGATGCATATTTCCAGGCATGCTTCTCAGCCCTCACCCTTCCTCCACCCCCACCTCCCTCCCCTTACACATGCCTGAAAAAATGCATCTCCTGGGCTCCCCCCAACCACATCCCTCGAGTCAAACAAAAAGCCAGCAATCACAGTTCAGCACAGAATTTAGTGTTCCAGGTGTGCAACCAACACTTACCGAGCCATGGTGCTCAAGATGGCTGAGAGGGCCTCTGTGAACAAGCACACCTGGAAAGCATTATTGCCTGTGCACTTTAAACCCCAGCGTCTCACTTAAATAAAAACAAACAAACAAAAAGGTCCACATATCATCACAAGGCAGCAATCACAAAATCCGCATTATGCCAACGCAGCAGCCCCAGACGATGCATCTTTCCAGGAGTGCTTCTCGCCTACACCCTTCCACCCAACCCAACCCAATCCAAGAAAGCACATGGCACTTAAATGGCCGAGCCCTAAGCAGGCCTGGAAAATGCATCTCCTGGGCCCCCAACCACATGCCTCGAGGCAAAAACCAGCAATCACAAAATTCAGCACAAGCCCCAGTCGATGCATATTTCCAGCATGCTTCTCAACCCTCACCCTTCCTCCACCCCCACCTCCTCCTCTCACATGCCTGAAAAATGCATCTCCTGGGCCCCCCCAACCACATCCCTCGAGTCAAACAAAAAGCCAGCAATCACAGTTCAGCACAGAATTTAGCGTTCCAGGTGTGCAAATCCAACACTTACCGAGCCATGGTGCTCAAGATGGCTGAGAGGACCTCAGTGAACAAGCACACCTGGAAAGCATTATTGCCTGTGCACTTTAAACCCCCAGCGTCTCACTTTAAATAAAAACAAACAAACAAAAAGGTCCACATATCATCACAAGGCAGCAATCACAAAATCCGCATTATGCGCAACACAGCAGCCCCAGACGATGCATCTTTCCAGGAGTGCTTCGCCTCACACCCTTCCACCCAACCCAACCCCCAATCCAAGAAAGCACATGGCACTCTAAAATGGCCAAGCCCTAAGCAGGCCTGGAAAATGCATCTCCTGGGCCCCCCAACCACATGCCTCGAGGCAAAAAAAACAGCAATCACAAAATTCAGCACAAGCCCCAGTCGATGCATATTTCCAGGCAGCGCCTCACTTTAAATAAAACAAACATCCCTCGAGTCGAACAAAAGCCAGCACAACATCACAAGGCAGCTTTAAACCTCCAGCCACTGTAAAAAAACATTCCTCGAGGCAAACAAAAGCGCTTCACCCACGCAGGCTGGACAAATGACCATCAACCCCAGCCAGCTAGGTTAACAGAATTAGTACTAACCATCCAGGTGCAGTCAACCAACAGGGAGCAGTGTATATTAACCCACCCCCAAATGAACCACCACACCTACAGATCACAGAATGACTCTAGGGACTGGTTAAATTGCCAAACTAGTTCAAGTTCTACTTTCTGTTCTGCCTCGAGAGAGAATGGCAGCCTAATTTACCCTGTCTGGGAGCTGCTAATTTAGAGATGAGGCAGCATTTTTGTTAAATGGAGAAGTGGCACACCTCATCTGCACAACAACCCACACACACGCCATTCTGAAGGATTCCCGATAAAACCTCACAGTCTGTTCTGGAGCATCTCCTGCCACTACCGATTGAACAGGCCACATTAGGGAGAAAATCCACATCATCTACACAGCGCCCACGTAGCGATTTTAAAGTTAAAACTAGGCACTCCGGCACTTACTATAAAATCACCACCTGAGCAACAACCGTGGACGCAGCAACAGGCCCAAAACTCCTCGTGGCGCAGTACACACAGAAGGCGAGGGAGGACACGGCTTCAATAGCAACGTAGTGCAAATTGAGAAAAGGGCTGAAGGCATGCAGTGCACATGCTTTTATAGCCCGATGGAACTGGTTTGCTACTGATGGCGCAATTCGGTGCCTGGGATATCCGTAGCTGGATGGGTCGGGTCGGGGGTGGCGTACACACATCCGGGGAATAAGGACACCAATGGGAGTGCCGTCAATAAATCTCGTTTCTGGAGACTGCAGACCACGGAATGGGGAAAGTACTTGCCAGCAGTGTATGCTGCCACTGCTTAGCAGCAGGGATGCTATAAGGCACTGAATTGTAACAAAAACATTTGTGGGGCATATTTAGCATAGTCCATAAAGAGGACACCGCTTGTTGCATGCGCCACAGCAATTTTTCCAGGCAAGTAACGTTTTCTGCAGGTGTTTAAATCGGGGCCAAAGCATACAGAAGTAATAAAGACACACACCACAAAGTTTCAAAGACATTTTTATTAAAAACAAGTAAGGCACAGGCTGCATATAATCAGCAGCAGATGCTGTGATGCTGAATGTCACAACATGCAGCTAAACAATGTGTCTTTTCCTACATGGCCAGCTAAAAACTAAACTAATGACTACAGCTAGGGCTTTGAAACTATGTAATCTATCTATGGATATGGATATGCCCTTCTGTAAAAAGCATACATTATTACTGCAGTTGCAATCTAGAATTTTCTGAAATAAGGGTTTAAACTAGATGACATCATTGGTAACCCCTTCTTGTGAACAGACCCTGGACGAAGTGTTAACAAGCCACATCTAGGGCTCATAAAGAAAGAGAGAGAGAGACAGAGAGAGAGGCAGAGGCAGAGACGGAGATAGAGTAAGAGGAAGGTGCTTGTGAAAGACAGAGACCAAATTGCAGAATCTGTGTGTAGAGCTGAATGTAAGCCTGTTTTTTTTTTCTGAAGTAAAGCTGAATTTTCATTTAATATGAACTGATGCCAGAGTGTGCCCCTGAAAAAACTGCCTGGTTTGCTACCCTGTCACAAACACTTTTACCCTACTCCAAACTGGAATAGGGTAAAGGTGCTGAATTCCTAATTTAATTCTTTAACTAATGGGCCCTTATCTGCATGGGGGTGGTGTACAGACCACCAACACGGGGGAGGAATTAGACAGGGTTTTGGGGGAGGCCATTGGTAGAATGGCAAGCAATGAGGAAGTAGTAATTATGGGGGACTTTAATCTGCTGAATGTAGACTGGAACAGTATGGCCTCAGCTACAACTAGGAGCAGGACCATCCTAGTCACCCTGCATGGGGCATTTCTTTAGCACCTAGTTACAGATCCCAGTAGAGAAGGGGCAGTGCTGGATCTGGTACTGAAAAACAGCAACATCATTGCAGATCTCAGAGTGAGTAGCCCCAGGATAAAAGCAGTCATTGCACACTGTGGTTTGGCATATGGATTTAACTGGACAAAATCCACACTAGGTTGAGAATCCTGGGCTTCAGGACAGCAAGGGCCAGATATTTAAAGCTTTGTACTGGGTGCAAACCCATAGAGCTGGAGTAGGGCTGAATTTTCACCAGGCTACAATATTCAGCAGCTCAGTTAGCACCGGTGCTATGTGATAGCACCGACGCTAAAAGTTAATGCATGCAGGGAAGTGAGTGAGGGGAGGTGCTATGAATGCCAGCACACTGGCATATTCAAAAGAACAGTGCCAAGCTACAGGAGTTTGCATGACCTGCAATATGGCACACAATACCGCCAGCAAAAAGCATGTGGTAATGCAGTGCAAGCAGGGGGAGTATGATCTCTCAGTCCCTGCCAAATGCACACAGCACACCATGCCTCCCCAATCATGATCCCTGACACCAGTTGTTATTGTCCCAGTTATTTCCCTGGTAGTTAAGTGCCCCCTATCATGATCCCCGACACACATTTTTATTATTGCATTGATTTCCCTGGTAGTCTAGTGGCCCACCCCCCCCATCATGATCCCGATGCCATTTTTATTATAGAATTTAATTTCCTGGTAGTCTAGTGCCTCATCATATGATCCCCAACACCGTAGTTAGTATTTCAATACTTTCCCTGGTACTGTAGTGACCCCCCCACCCACCAGTGCTTACCACCCCTCCTCTCCATCTGGTACAGAGCTGGTGACTGGCTCAGCCCACAGCTCACCTCTGTGGCCAGCTGCCAACTGAATTATGAATGAGTGCATATTATACAGTACGTGATCATTCATAACTCAGACAGTGGCTGGCCATGGAGGTGAGAGGTGGTCTGAGACAGTCACCGGCTCCTTTCTGGGATGGGGAGTGGGGTGGTCAGCACTGCTGGGTGGGGGGTGGGGGTGCCACTAGACTACCAAGGCAATATTGAAATACTAACTACAGATGTCGGGGATCATGATGGGGGAGGCCACTGGATTACTAGGGAAATTAATGAAATAACATGAATGGGTGTTGGGGATCGTGACGGAGGGCCAATAGACTACCAGGGAAATCAATTAAATAATAAGAATGGGTGTCGGGGATCATGATGGGAGGTGGGGGACCCCTAGACTATCAGGAAAATCAAAGCAATAGTAACAACAGGTGTGGGAGATCATGATGGGGGGCACTAGACTACCAGGGATGGGTGCCTACATGTTTACTGGTGTGGGGGATTGTGTTTGGGGTGGGCACTGGACTATCAAGGATCATACCTCTCAATCTTTTGTCAGTGACATGAGGGACGTGGACTCTCAACATGAGGGTCAATGAGGGACACTGACTCTCATAATGAGAGACACATCCTCAAACATGGAGATACAAGTTCAGAACACTATGGAAACCATTGCCTTTACTTATACAAAGTTTATATTTGATGTAGCATCATGATACATTATTAATGTCTGCTTTAATGTCTAAATTCATGGCATATTTTGTGTGTCTGGGGCACCATTTCCATGAGGGACAGATGAGAGACAAGGCAATTTTGAGGGATAACATGAAGGATGTCCCTCATAGTGAGGGACACGTGAGAGGTATGCCAGGGATTGGGATGGGGTTCTCATTACTGGGGTTGTGGATCATGCCTGGGGTTGGAGAAGTACTACACAACTAGGGCAGATGTGGACCTACCAAACAGTGCTATGTGTATTTATCTATATTTCTAGCTCTGTGTGTGTGTGTGTGTGTGTGTGTATATATATATATATATATATATATATTCATTGCAAAAAAACTACATCAATGCATCAGTTAGGGTATTTATTAAAGTGTCAAAAGCTGGGAAATTTGACATTAGGGTTACCAACCCTACCACTCCAACCCCCCTGCCCTCCATACACCAACAGGCATCGAGGTATGCCATGGGGTGGTCAGGCCCAACTCTCACCCCATTCCATGTGTAAACATGCTGACATGGTACAGTATAGGAGAATGGGGTGGAGTTGGGCCTGCCACCATGGCACACCTAGATGCCTGTTTGTGTATTGAGGTAGGGGGAGTAGTGTGGGAATGAATGTCCCAGCTTTTGACACTTTAACAAAATCCCTAACTGATGCATTAACATAGTTTTTTTGCAATGAATTTCCCTTCTTTTAGAGAAAGTCTAATGTAACTGGTATGTGGTTGTGGGAGCACGGGCCCTCCGGGGCCCTGCCCTCCTCTCACGCTGCTCATTTTTGCATAATGATAAGCATATGTGTGAGCATGGGCTCTCTGGACTGTGGGCTCCCAATTACACATAAGTATGGACACATACTGCAACCCTATAGTCATGAAAAAGGACCCTTGTAATACTAATTTAGCAAAATCTCAATAACTGTAGCAACTATGAAACAAATTCCACTGCAGTTATAATCATGACTTCAAAACCTCCACGGAGGCTTACTTCACCTAAAGGTGGACTAAGCTGCGGAGAGTGAAAAATCCATATCTTGAATTGTTTTCTAGATACGGGCACTGAAAGGTGCAGCAGGCACCACAATTAAACAGATGCATATAACTTGGTTATCTTCAGGATTTTTTTCACTCAGTTTTCAATATGGCTTTTTGGGGACCCCACCTCATGAACAGTGTCACTGTCATTTTTGTTAATCCATCCCAAAAGTTGATTTCGCACAGCAATTCTGCCATTCTGTGCCATTGGTGCAAAAACATATTTTGGGCAGGATATGAGAAATGACAGCTGTACTATTCATGAGGAGGTGTGACAAAATGGCAGTGTTAAAAATCTGGAGTGAAAATGTTAAAAATTGGTTATGTTACAAGCGTGTAGAAACTGCACAAGGCACACCGGTATCGCAGTCATTTTTTGGAATTTTTTCACCAAATGTGCAACATTCGCTTTTTGGGACCCCACCTCATGAACAGTGGCACTGCCACTTCATTAATCAGTCCCAAAAGGTGATTCAGCATAGTGACAGCAAGATCACCTTTCAGGACTGAGAAATAAAATTACAGTGCCAGTGTTTATGAGGTGCAGTCCCAAGAACCCCATGTTGAAAATTTGGGGTCAAAATTATGCAACATGGCTGAGATATCAACATAAGTTTAAAATCCCCATTGACTGCCATTATACAGCTTGCCTTTGATTTCTTCAGTTCCCGGTTCGGCTTTGAAATGCGCAAATGTGTCCTAGTCCACCAAAGATCGCTGCAGCCAACCACCAGAGGTAAGTATGGTGTGAGGGGAGTGCTGGGAGGTGGAGTGTGTAGAGGGGGGATGGGGAAGGGGTGCAGGGAGATGACAAGGAACCATTTTCTTCTTTTTAGGAAAATGAAAGACACCAGGGGACTGTTTTCTTTATTTCAGGGATTTTTAATATTTGTGGACTCTGGGAGTGGGCTCCCAAGAGTCCAGAAATAGCTTTGGGCTAAAGAACAACTGGGGACACTGGGAGTAGGCTACCAAGTGTCCCACACTGTCGTGGGGAGGGTGGGTTGCTGCTGACATGGGGATTGGGCACTCCACTATCAGCAAACTACAAAGAAGGGGAATGATGCTGGGGGTACACTGGGGACACTGGGAGTGGGCTACCCGGTGTCCCACACTATGGGGGAGGGAGAGGAGCTACTGCTGACATAGGGAATGGGCACCCCATGTCTGATGGTGCATCGCACCTGTGCCACATCAGGGGACTGTTTTCTTTTTTCATAGGTTAAATAAATGGGGCAATACTGGCATCAGGACACTGGGAGTGGGCTACCCAGTGTCCCACACTGATGGGGATGTTGAAGAGCTACTGCTGACATGGGGACTGGGCACCACCATGTTGGAAAATATATTGCTGCAATATCCTGCATCGAACTGCCATGCTGTTTGGCAAAGCATGGCAGTCCAATGCAGGATGGAGTATCACTCCTGTGCCATGTTGGAGGACTCATAATAAACAAATTCTGGCACAGCCACTAAGGCTGCAAATGCATTCACTAGATAAGGGTGTTTCATGGGCTTAAACATAAACATGAATTGCATTTAGTAAGGCCTACAATACCATTCCCCATATGACTTGTGAACAAGCTGGGCAGCCTGAGAGTGGGTCACAGGGCGGTAAATTGGGTTAGGAACTGGTTGAATGATAGAAGATAGAGAGCCATGGAAAATGGTGCTCAATGTAAGAAATAGTGTGACCAGCAGAGTGCCACAGGGATCAGTCCCAGACCCAGTCCTGTTTAATGTCTTCATAAGTGAAATTGTAGAGGGACTGGAGGGGAAAGTGCACCTCTTAGTGAATGACACTAAGATCTGCAATAGGGTGGACACTCAGTGAAGGGTGGAAAAAAAGAGGAGGGACCTAGGTAAAGTGGTGTAATGGTCCAAAGTGTGGCAGCTGAGGTTTAATGCAAAAAAGTGCAGAATCATTCATTTGGGTTGCAGGAACCCAGGAGAGGGTTAATGGGGGGGGAACTGATGGTCACCAAACAGAAAAGGGATTTGTGGGTAATCATACTGGATGACATAAAGGTGGCTAAACAATGTACCAAGTCTATGGGGAGAGCCAGTGGGATGCTAGAGTGCATAGGAAGAGGTATCACCAGCAGAAGGAAGGATGTGGTGATGCCACTGTGCAGATCACTGATGAGGCCTCATTTGGAATACTGTGTCCAGTTCTGGAGGCCACATCTCCATAAGGATTTAGACAGACTGGAGGCAGTAAAGAAGGGCAACAAATATGGTGCAAGGCCTGCACTAAAAGTCATATGAGGAGAGACTGGGAGACCGCAATATATATACTCTGGAGAAGAAAAGAGACAGGAGTGATATGATAGAAACCTTCAGATATCTAAAAGGCATAAATAGGGTGCTGGAGAGTAGCATCTTTCAGAAAAGGAGATGTCCAAGAATGAGGGGATATGACATGAGGTTGGAAGAGGGTAGACTAAGGGGCACCGTGAGGAAGTATTTCTTTTTTTAATTCAAATTTTATTAAAGTTTCCAATACAGAGAATGAATCAAAACAGTGTAAAACATGACCCCATACATCGGATACAAAATGCAGGATGATTCACTCTCCCCTACCCCCCCTCCTGTCCATCCCAGCACCCACCCCGAACAACCCAGCACCTCTTTACACCTTTATCACTATACCTGTGGATATAGCCTAATAGTGCTTAAACTTGTAGTGCATAGAGAATTTGCAGTGGGCCCCAAATCCTATCAAACTTCTGAAGTTTGTTATATAGACTGGCAATAGTCCTTTCAGTTCTGAGGTTTGCAAGTAACTCCTGAAGCTATTCAACATATGTTGGTACCTCCGTATCCTTCCAGTGTCTTAACACCACTTTTTTAACAGACATCAACATCAAGGCTATGTGATACCTCCTGTTCACCACCGAAATGGAGGAGAAATCACCAAGAAGGCATTTTTCGGGGGTGAACAAGTCTAAGAGCCCCAACAGAAGATCAACACAATGTTTAATCGCAGTCCAGAGTGGGACGACTTTAGAACAGCTCCATAAAATATGGAGAAGGTCTCCTTCTTTAGACTGACATCTTGTGCAAAGGGGAGAGGACACAAGACCCAGCCTAGCAAGCTTCTGTGGAGAGTAATAAATATTTGGCTTCATTGGGGACTGGGGTTCCACCTGGAGGGACACCAGCCTATACTGGCAGGATGGTCTGCATCTGTCCAGGAAGGGAACAAGTCTTTTGGGCAATCGGTTTAAATGCTTCATTGGCAAGCCTTTAAACTAGTCAAGGGGGGAGGCACTGATAAGCAGAAGGAAAATCCCAGCCTCCCCCTACAAAACAGGGTACTAAATGAGAAAAAGACCAAGGTAGAAAGGTCAGTGGGTGTTGCTGCTACAGAAGGTAAAGCCATCAAAAAATGGAGAGCAATGAGTACCAATGCCCGTAGTCTGGGTAACAAGCTTCCTGAATTAGTGGCCTTGATGGAGGAGGAAGATCTGGATATTGTGGCAGTCACAGAAACATGGTACACACAGAACCATGACTGGGGTGTGAACATACCAGGATACACTATCTACAGGAGGGACAGGGAGGGTAAAAGAGGAGGAGGAGTAGCTCTCTACATAAGAGAAGAAATCAAAGCAACAGAACAAAAGGGTAAACAGGGAGGAGAAGAAGCACTGTGGGTCAATTTGGAGGCAGGCAATGGCACCACAATCCGCACAGGGGTTGTATACAGACCCTCTCTCTGGGGGAGGAAATGGACAAGGAAATGATAGAAAGTATACTTAGAATGTCAGATAAAGGGGAGATATTGCTGATGGGTGATCTGAATATGCCAGATGTTAACTGAAGTGCAGTTGCAGCAGCCACTTCTAAGAGTGGGGTTATTCTGGATGCCCTACAGGGGGCATGCCTTAGACAACTAGTATTGGAGCCCACTCGAGAGGGAGCAATCTTAGACCTGGTTCTCTCAAATGGAGATGAAGAGAGGATCACAGATGTAGAAGTGGGTAGCCATCTGGGAACTAGCGCACCATCGAACAGTATGGTTCACAATAAACACAGCAATAGAGTCAAGCATACAAAGACAAAGGTACTGGATTTTAGGAGGGCTGACTTGCGCCAAAATGGGTGAGTGCCTAAGGAATGCACTAGCAAATGGGCAGGAAGGAGGTGGAAGAACAATGGGGAATAATAAAACTGCCATCACAGAGGTAACAAGCCTTTGTGTAAAGCAAATAAACAAAATGAAACAAGGTAAGAAACCACTATGGTTCTCAAAGGAAGTGGCAGTGAAGGTTCAAGAGAAAAGAAAGCATTCAGGAAGTACAAGGAATCACAGAAGAAACAGGACAGAGAACTGTATCAGTTAAAGCAAAGGGAAGCTGGAAAGGCAGTCAGAACAGCAAAGGCCCAAACCGAGGAAAAGATAGCCAACTCAGTTAAGAAGGGGATAAACCTTTATAGGTACATCAGGAGCAAAGGAAGACCAAGGGAGGGATAGTGAGGCTTAATAAAGGGAGGGAGGGTGGGCAGAGGGTGACTGTGAAAAGGCAGAGATACTAAACAAATATTTTGCTCAGTATTTACAAAGGAAGAGGGGAGGTACCTAAACAAACAGTAGAAACACTCTGGATACAGAAGTTGATACCAGCCCATTTACAGAAGAAAGAGTTCTGAAAGAGCTCTTAAACTGAAGGTGAACAAAGCAATGGGGCCTGATGGAATTCATCCCAGAATTCTAAAAGAACTAAGGACAGAACTAGTGACACCACTGACTACCCTCTTTAACAAATCATGGGGGATGGAGTGGTACCTGAGGACTGGAGGAGGGCAGATGTGATTCCCTTCACAAAAGTGGGAGCAAGGCAGAAGCAGGAAACTACAGACCTGTTAGTTTAACCTCAGTGGTAGGGAAAATGATGGAATCACTTCTGAAGGAAAGAATTGTTGAGTATCTAGAGGCCAGAGGGCACAGGACCCAAGGCAGCATGGATTCACAGCGGAAGGTCATGCCAGACAAATCTGATGGATTTCTTTGACTGGGTGACCAAAGTAGTAGATCATGGAGGGGCTGTGAGACATAGCCTACCTAGACTTTAGCAAGGCATTTGACACAGTCCCACACAAAGATTAATATACAAGTTAGCCAGCCTGGGAGTGGGTCCCAAGATGACAGCCTGGGTAAAGAATTGGCTGGAGAATAGGACACAGAGTAATAGTATATGGAGTCCACTCTGAAAAAAGGGGGTAAGCAGTGGGGTACCACAGGGTTCAGTATTAGACTCGGTCCTCTTCAATGTCTTTATAGCGACATTGCAGAGGGACTGAAGGAAAGTATGTCTCTTTGCAGATGACACAAAGATCTGCAACAGAGTTGATGCACAAGGTGGGGTGGAAAGGATGAGAAGGGACTTGGCAAGGTTAGAGGAATGGTCAAATGTATGGCAGCTTAGATTCAATGCTAAGAAGTGCAAGGTAATGCACCTGGGAAACAAAACCCAGGGAAGAGTACACAATGGGGGTGAGATACTAACAACAACAAAATGGAAAGGGACCTGGGGTAGTCATATCAGATGACCTAAAGGTGGGCAAGCAATGTGAGAGGGCAGCAAGAAGGGCTGGGGGATACTGGGATGCATAGAGAGGCATCACCAACAGAAAACAAGAAGTTATTATCCTCTGTACAGACAGCTGGTGAGACTACATCTGAGTACTGCATGCAGTTCTGGAGACCCAATCTCCATAAAGACACAGACAGGATGGAAGCTGTCCAGAGGAGCAACTAAAATGGTGCAGGGTCTGCACCGGAGACATATGAGGAGTGAGACTAAGGAGCTTAATATGTATAGCCTCGAGGAAAGGAGGGAGAGGGGGACATGATAGAAACTTTCAAGTACCTCAAGGGAATCAACAAAGTCCAAGAGGGTAGCATCTTTCAAAAAAAGAGGTGTGCAAGAACAAGGGGGCACAATTTGAAGATAGAAGGGGCGGCTCAGAGGTAATTTAAGGAAGTATTTTTTCACAGAGAGGGTTGTGGATGCATGGAACAGCCTTCCAGAGGAGGTTGTGGAGTCAAAAACAGTGGTGGAATTCAAGCATGCATGGGACAGTCATAAGGCAATTCTAGAGGGTGGGGGTAGGAAGAAGTAGGCTGCTGGTTAACTAGGATCTGCAGCTTATCCATCAGGTAGGGAAATGGGCAGACTGGGTGGGCCAAGCGGTCCTTATCTGCCGTCAAATTCTATGTTTCTATGTTTCTATGCAAAATTATGAATTGCATTAATCTGAGTCTCTCCTGCTTGAGGAACTTATGGCAACTTTGCCAAAGGAGAGACCAATCCAGATTTCTGCGCTGAAAGAGAGAGGCCCCAAAGGAGACAGGAGTGTAATTGTCAGGGTAAGCCCAGGTAAAAAGAGCACTGTATATTTTGGATACAGCATGAAACAGACACGCCAGCTCCATTAGAGTAACCTGAAAACTGATATAGGGAGCTGGGGGGGGTCGAACCCATTACCTTAACCAGAAGATGACACAACTGGAAAATCTTGAAGATACTTGTGCGAGGTATCGTAAACTTATGCATAATATCGGCTGAAGAGTGCCATTGACTATTGGGTGACACAAACTCCTCTAGATGACAATTTCCTATCTGAGGAAGCCAGGTGGCTGGGAAAGGCTTACCATCTAATAAAAAATTGGGGTTACCTGTTATGGGTTGAAATAAATCTTTGAGATTCTTATATCTCAGAAATGCACACAACTGAGTATGAACCCTGATTGAAACAGCTATAGGGGAACAACGTAGAGACTCTGGTAGGGAACTAACCTTGGTGTATAACAGCACAGCAGGGGAAAAAACATGTTTTTTTTATTGGAGGCAGACTCGATGCCTAACCAAGTCGGAATGTATGTAGCAGCCGCGGACAGTTGATCTACGGTCAGCCATCTAAGATATTTATTGGCCTGATGGGCCCAGTAATATAGCCCAATATGGGGAAGTCTTAGTCCTCCTTTAGCCTTCAGGGCAGCTAATTTATGGAATGCCATCCTAACCTTCTAATTGCCCAATATAAAAGTGGAGATCATACCGTGCACTTTTTTAACCCAGGACAGGGGGAGCCATATGTTTAGCATGTTGAGGGGGTAGAACAAGCGAGGGAATGTGTTCATTTGGATTAGATTTATTCTGCCCCATAGAGAGAGGGGAAGTAGGTTCCACCTACGAAGGTTAAGATCTCTTTTGTGTACCAGTGCATCAATATTTAATTGTCTGAGCCGCGCTGTATCCCTTGTTAAAAGGAGCCACAGATATTTAATATAGTCGGACTTCCAGGTGAGCTCAAACGCAATAATATCCTGTTTGTAAATCCTGTGGTTAAGAGGAAAAACCACAGTCTTTCCTACATTAAGTTTATAGTTTGAGACCTTACTAAAATCCTCTATTAGCTTTAGGATAGTGGGAATAGATGTGAGAGGGTGGGTTACCTGCAGCAAAAGATCATCTGTGTAGGCTGCCATTTTAACCACCTGCTCCCTTAGAGAAATACCCGATATGCCCCGGGCACCTGATAACCTCCTGATAAGCAGCTCTAAATAAATGTTGAAGAGAAGGGGAGATAAGGGACACCCATGTCTGGTCCCTACATGCAATTTGAAGGGGCTAGAAATAACCCCATTACATGAGATTCTGGCAGAGGGGAACCGGTATAATAAACTAACCCAGTTCCGGAATTTCATGGGAAAACCGAAAACTTCCATCTTAACAAATAAGTAGTCCCAATGGACTCTGTCAAACGCCTTGTCAGCATCCAGTGAGATCAAGACCATTGGATGAGGCGCATCCTTGGATGCCAGGAAGACGTGAGACAGAGCCCTCAGCTGGTCAACCGATTATCTCCCTTTCATAGAAGCAACCTGATCTGCCCCAATTAGAAAGTGAAGTACTGCCTCCAAACAGTCAGCTAGCAATCTAGTCAAAATGTTAATGTCATGGTTAAGAAGGGGGATCGGCCTATAACTTGAAACCTGATCCGACGGTCTGTCTGACTTGGACAACAAGATGATCAGCGCCTCAAAAAGGGAGGGATCAGACACTTGACCAGAAAGAATAGCCTGAAAAAGCGGCAGCAAAATGGGAATCAATTGCTTAGAGAAAACCTTATAAAAATTGGAAGTAGTGAGGAAGTATTTCTTCACAGAAAGGGTGGTGGAACCTCTAGAGACTTCACAAGTCAGTTTCATTATGAAAGAGAGAAAAAAACACAATTGACACATTTCACATAATACTACTATACACTATAAAATATATAGGATAAGCAACTTTATGCATAACCAATGTGTTCTGTCACCTCGGGGTTCTGATTCCCATGGACCTCTCAAGCTTCGTTCTCCTTGTCAGAGGGAATCAAAACCCTCTCTGTGGCAGAAGACACTGGTTGTGCATAGTTGCCCATCCAGTATTCTCTGTATTTAGTGCTGCATTGAGGATTTCTAAGTAATAAATCTGTGTCATACAATTGCTTTAAATTAGACCAAGATTCTGGTCTTTTCAATTCAAATATTTTAAGATATGGAGCAAAGTTTTGGGAAGAAATCAAAGGAATAACAACCCTGTAAGTCTGGAGGTAATGTCTTATAAATTCTTTTCTATGTAGGTGTGAAGGGTACCTAGTTTTCAGCTGCCAGCAGTATCAATTTTGACATCTCTGCAACAAAGCAATGAAGAGAGGCAGAAGGCATTTCACAAAATCTTGAGACAGAAATTGATGCCAGAGTTCAGCTAGCTGTATACTGCCCAGGTGAGCTTTATCAACTGCAGAATCAGTTTCAGACTCAAGGTTCTATGAAATGGCTACTGCCTTGATTCAAGATAACACTGATTTTAGACAGGGATATGCCTGGACAGCTGACATCTAAAGGTAAGCCCAATAACTCATCGCTTTGCACTCACGCTCCACTCTAGAAATTTAGTATTTTAATGACTTTTTTTAATTGTTTTCTTCCTACCAGTTGTACAATCACAGTAATCCACTGCACAGTGTGGAGTGCACTAGGATTTATGCACACCTGGTGTTGGTGGTCACTTGCCAGGTGTGGGTAAATCCCAGCCCAACCCACATCTTGTTGTGGATTATTAAAGGAAAACTGCATGTTAAAATCCAGAAATATATATATTACCTTTAATGTGTTCTCACTTCATCCCAGTGTTTTTGTTTTCTGCTCAGGCTGTGAGAGGAGTTTTTTCTAACTTTCCCTGACTGTTTTATGGCCCCTGGGGGCTGCCATTCAAGTTTCTTTTATTGTTTCTTGTCCCAGAGAGTCTTCCCAGCATGCCCTTTGATCTGATGTGTAACAGCCATTGCAGAAGGCCAGTGTATTGTTACAGGGGTCTTTATTACAGCTCAGCCACAGCAGAGAGAACACAGCAGCCAGGAGTCACACTGCTAGTCTTTGAGTAAGTTTAATATGTTTCCTAAATATCAGTACCTTATCCAGCTGTGTTCTATTTAGGGTATTGCATTCATGTGTGTGTGTGTGTATGTGTGTGTGTGTGTGTGTGTGTGTGTGTGTGTGTGTGTATGTGTATGTGTTGATTCAGTTGCTTGTGTCTTGCATAGAAGACTGTATTTATAGACAAATGTAATCATTTTGCAACTGTGGTCATTCAATGGCTAAGAAAGGAATTCCCTTACAGAAATATAGGTGTGCTGTGTACATGCAGAATGCATGCCACATGCTTAATTGTGCAATATTTGCATGCGGTTCACATACATAAAGTGAACCTAAGCAAACTAGGTCTAAAAAGCAAATCAGGTTCATATGCTGCAAGCTTGACATGTGTGCAGCCAGTAAACTGGTGAAAAACATCTTCTCAAAATTATATCAGATTTGTGTATTGCACACTTGACATGAATACAGCAGCTAAGCTGGTGCAAATCTCATCTAAAAAACACATCAGTTTCCATTTCTTATACTACTGCTAGCAGTTACAGCCATTAAAATATATTTTAATTGAGTTCTTATTAAAATTAGGAAAAATTCATTAATTCTGATCCTTTTGCCTGTTGTTTAAGGGCTTTTGATTTTTTGTGTTTAAATTACCACTAATTTGTGATGTGTTGTTTGCTTACTGCATTAAATACCTAGGATATACTCAGTCAACATCCCCCATTCCAGATGTGTGAAGAGGGGCCTCTGTTGTGAAGCTGAACTTTTTTGTTTTGGGCCATGCAAATCCTCTTCTGCATATTTAGTGCTACAAATGTGTTTCTCTGTGACTGCTTCAGCTCACTTACTTTCCCTTTGTCACCCTGTATGCAGCATATACACTATGGCCAAGCACTCTTTGTGTTGAGTAGGGTCTTGGAAGCATGCACCATACCTCACATTTTGTCACTGAAATGAGGGACATAGAAACTCAAACTGAGGGACAATGAGGGGACACTAACCCTCATGATGATCAGAACGCATCCTGAAACATGGAGACACAGTACCTCAGAACACAGTGGAAACCATTGTATTTACTTGCATGTGAGAATGAATTTCTACCATAAAGCAGGAGTGCCATTTAGGCAGGGCAGAGGGAGGCAGTCCCCCCCATTTGTGCCCACTGAACACCTTCAGCAACATTAGTTCACCCTTCATTAGGGAGCCAAAACCCGCAATTTGCCACCCCCTCCCCAAGGTCCACCCCCCCGAAGTTAGACTCCTTAGTTGGGGGGGTGTCGGGGGGCATAAAAAGTGATCTGTGAAATTGTCAATTGGCACCCTAATGACAGGTGCACTACCACTGGTGCGTTCCAAGGGTGGAATCATTTGTGCCTAGGTTGTTCTTACAGTGTGGCAATAATGGCATTACATTTAATACACAAATGATGATGGCAGATTTGGATTTAACCTTTTGTACAATCGTGCCCCCGTGGCCTGTGTCGCACTCACACTGCAGCTACACTCCTGACTCGACTGCATCTGTATTATGTTGTCCACTGTCTCCACCTTTTAGCAGTGGCACCATCACATGTGACATGGAGAAGCTCCAGCCAAACAAGAGCACATGAGTCATGTGAGTATGACACTGTCTTTCTCACCACAGAGTAGACAGGCTGCACACTACATCTTGAAGGACTCAGTGAGCACTGAACTCTCAATAGCAGTGTTGTGGAGACATATTTTTGTTGGTCTGCTCTTAGAGAATCTCCATCTTGCCTGATGACTGAAGGGGCAGAGGGTGAGCTAGAAGCTATCTCGAGACTAGGCTGCCTACTTACTCTAATAGGTTCACTTCACAAAAAAAACACAGCACAGACCCCCACAGCAGCAAGCTAGGCCTCGCATTGGTGGTGACAGTGGTGTGGGTGGCCTTCATAGGCCTTGATCAGTGCAGTGTGGCAGAAGCTGTGGCAGCAATCAAGCAAGAAGAAAGCAACACAGGATGGGTGGGTTCAGTTGGTGAGGTGACTTGGTCACAGACCATGTTGAGGACCTGTTATGGTGGGTTCTAGCATCCAGCTTCTGGAGAAGGACGGAGGAGGAGCAGACTGAAAACTGAGCTGGTGGCACACTGTGCCAGGCTGCAGGTTCTGGCCTGATGGCTGGGTAAGTAAAAGTAAATTATGTTTTTTACAGGTGGATTGGGGAAGGAGGAAGGACTGTAATATTGATTTGTTTTTTACATGTCTGCACCTTTGGGCAGCTTCATGATTCATATGGGATGGGTATTGAATAGAATGGAATCAGGGAGAGAAATTGGGATAATGTGTTTTTTTGTGGGGGTCAGACCATCAGCCAGGAAAAAAAACTGGATAGTAACTGGGTGGGTGTAAGACCAAATCTGATGCACTGCTCTAGAGTATAGGCAGATGAATCTTATACATTTACATTTTTCCTGCTTTGCATATCACATTTCAGTCACAGCAAACATTTTACCTTTTAAAGATGTTACAGATGTTCTAGAGCTTGCCACTTAGGGGCTAACTAGCACCTGGCCCCCACTGGTTGTTGACTGCCCCCCTGCTGAAATCTGAATTGGCACCCCTGCCATAAAGTCTAAATTTTCAGGACATCCTCTGTGTGAGCAGCATGTTTCCCATGAGGGATGGATGAGGAGCAGAGCAGTTTTCAGGGGTTAAATGAGGGCTGTCCCTTGCATTCAGGGACAGTTGAGTGGCATGGTATGCACAGACTATTGGAGCCACACTATAGTCAGGCTTATGCCCCTCCACCCAGTGAAGCTGACCTCCACACCCCCATGCTCAGGCACGTTATGACATAGGGCAAGGGAGACTGCAGGGGCGTGCACCATTGAAATGAATGGGGGTATTTTTTATTACTATTTTATACATTATTGATGGAGAGTTGGAGATTCAAGAGGGCCACTGCTTGACTAACAACAAGGGTCTTATTAGTAGAACAGTGGCCTTCATTATTCTCTAAAAAATAAATCCATTCATTTCAAGGGGGTATACCCCAGCACTTTGACGCATGGACATCATCTCTTAAAGACTCCTGCCTCTGGCTTCCTAGTACTTAAGTAAGAGGCTCTTGACTTGTATCTATACTTGGTGGGTTGTCTGTAGCAGCATGGCTGCACCTGTAACAGTGTGTGTGCATGGAGGGGGGGACTGGCCATGTGGGTGGGTGTTGAGTTATTGCTACTTTTCTATGTGTCCCTTAAAGTCTGTTTGTGGGGAAACATTCCAAACTATGGAGAGGAAATAGTAGGAGTACAGGCCAGACAGAAATAATTAAGTAGATTTGTGAGTAAATGTATGTATTGAGGTTGGGAAGAACCATATGTGTTTCCATTGGTATGTGTGCTACAGTTTAGCTGTGCAGCTGAGATGATGGGGGACAAGAAAACTAATAAGTATACCAGTGGCTACAAGCATGCTACATGTGTGCAGAAGAATGCATATTTATATTGCAGTACAAGTTAGCCATACGTGTGCAGGCACCATGGCATAGTGGTTAAAGGCACTGAACTGCAAACCAGGAGACTTGGAGACCTGAAGACCTGGATTTGAATCTCCGCAACCACCACTTGTACAGTATATTATGTGAGCCTGAGCAAGTCACTTAAATTTATGTGTGCAATTATCAGTGACCACTTTCTTTTTGCATGCATGCTACATGCATGCAATCTGTTACAATTTAACATTTAAATCATGCTTGCAGCATGCATATCACATGGGTAGTTTTATGTGCGCAGCATGAAAACATTTCATATAATTATTTCTGTAAGAGTTCACACCTCTGGATGAGTTGGGGGACGGGATACCAGCAAAGCAGGAGTTTCCCAGTTTGCAAAAGGTAGTAAATTAAGCACTGAAACTTAAACAAAGAAAAGGCTCATAAAACACTTTGGAGGAGGTTTCAACTTGCAAAAAAGTCAGCACTGGGGAGAGCTTAATTGTTGGAGGAGGTTTCAACTTGCAAAAAAGGCCATTCTGGGGAGGGCTCAATTAACTTCTTAACCCAGAAGAAAAATAGCACTCTCAAGCTCCCATACATGCACAGAAAGTGTAGCAATGAGGTTTCAGAGGAAGACACTATTTTAACACTCTATCATGTTGTTTGGAAGGTAATTTATACAGGGAGTCCTTTTCTCAAAGCAGAACATCTGCAGGGCTATACCCACTGCAGCCATAAAAATAAATGTTGGGAGTGTGTTCCTTGGGCCCCCATTAGGTAAACACAACTGTTAGTGTTTATCTAGGAGCATTATTTTAAAAAATATTTCAGTTTTCCAGCCTCACAAACTGAAAACAAGATGGCGGAAATTGGCTGAAAACTGACTGCGAACAGTAAAGTGCGAATGGCAAATGCCTTTTACCATTCTAACATTTACTGTTTGAATGGTAAATGGCATTTACCCTTTCCACATTTACCATTCGAACAGTAAATTGTGAATGATGAATGTCATTTATCATTCACAATTTACTGTTCGAATGGTAATTGCAATTTACAGTGCGCACAGCCTGTCTTGTATCTATCTCAAAAATCATTATAATTCAAAAAGTAATACATGTTTTTACACCAAACCATCCAAAGGCACACCCTTGGCATACACCCCATTATCCCTGAATGTATCGGAGGCTAACTTAATTCTGTGTGTGCTGTACATGAGAACAAAAAATCCCATGTTATACTATGGAAAAAAAGTTCCTTTTTGCGTTTTTGATGACTTTACATCTCTGAAACTGTAAAAGCTGCCATCATAAAACCTTTCCACATCTTGTGACACTGACAACATCACAGCATATACCAGTTTTTGGGTTATGTGGTTTAAAAATGACAAAGTTATTAGGGTGCAACAATTGAGATTTAACATTGAAAGGCTGTACCAACCTTAGCTATAAGGGCACTATCGCGCCTATATATATATATATATATATATATATACACACAATTATAGTCATCTACAGTGTCCCTCAGTACAGGGGACAACCCTCTGTGTACTCCTCACTATAGCCCTGACCTGCATTCATCCTCCTGGGAACAGTGGTGCTCACATAGAGATGGTGCTATACATCCAGACTTGCAAGTAAGGAGTTATAATAGTTTATGGTGCTACTTAACTCTTACCCTGTGTACATACAAAGGTAATGGTTGCTATTGTGTTCTGTGTCTGTGTCTCCATGTTTGAGGATATGCCACCCATTATGGGGATCAGTGTCCCTCATTGTTCCTCATTCAGAGTGTCTGTGTCCCTCATTTCAGTGCTGACTGGGTGGGAGGTATGCACTAAGTATGCTTGCTGACACCCATGGCCTGCAGCTAACAAACTGTTTCTCAGGTCTGGCATACAGTCAGAGCTGTGTGCACACCCCAGCCTGCGGCTTCTGACCTGTATTTCCAGTCTGACCTACAGGTGGAGCTGTGTGCACACCCCAGCCTGTGGCTTCAGACCTGTACTTCCAGTCTGACCTAGAGGTGGAGCTGTGTGCACCATGCAATAGCGCCGGGTAAACTACTTGGGAGTACATGCAAAGCAGGCCATAATGAGATGCTAATGTGGCTGTTTGCACATGGATTGCATGAGTAGGCTCATTTGCATAGGGGCTTTGAATAAAGCAAACTTTTGCCCTGGGCTAATGTGTTAGCACTGTGCAAATGAGTTAGCCCCGGGCAAACATCTCAAAACCAAACCACAGTTCTGCAGTGTGTAGCCTGCACTGTTGTTTGCAGTTTTTGTGACTCCACTTTTTTGCTAGCACACACATTGGCCATGTAGTTCACTTTGCCACACTCCACATCTGTGTGCACTGGGCTACTGTTGTAGGTTTGCACTGCACATTTGCTATGATCAGAGCTGTCTTATTTGCTGGGCTATTTTTGCACTGCACTCAAGGCCCTGTTTGCACTGCCTCATTTACATGCTATATTTAGCTGAGTTACTGTAGCTCCGGGGCTATTCCTTTGAATATAGTGTGCAAATGGTTCTGGGCTAATTTTGCACACATTGCAGTGCTAATTTTTCCCCGGGGCTAAGTTTTGAATATCTGGCCCCAGATTTTTTAAAAATGGCAGACTGCTTTAATAAATACTTTGAAGGGGGACAGCCAGGGGGAGTGGAGACACAATGGAAAAGGTAAAGGAGGGAATAACTAAGATAACAGCAACCTGTTTGAAGGAAATAAGTAAGGGTAGGAGGAGAAAGAGGCCACTATAATTCTCAAAGGAGGTAGCTAATGTGGTAAGGGAGAAGAAATAAGCTAGAAGATAGAAGGGGGGCAGCTCAGAGGTAATTTAAGGAAGTATTTTTTCACAGAGAGGGTTGCAGATGCATGGAACGGCCTTCCGGAGGAGGTTGTGGAGTCAAAAACAGTGGTGGAATTTAAGCATGCATGGGACAGTCATAAGGCAATTCTAGGGGTTGGGGGTAGGAAGAAATAGGCTGCTGGTTAACTAGGATCTGCAGCTTATCCATTAGGTAGGGAAATGGACAGACTGGGTGGGTCAAGCTGTCCTTATCTGCCATCAAAATCTATGTTTCTATGTTTCAGAAAGTACAAAGAGAACCAAACAAAGGGGGACAAACAGTTATATTTAGCTAAAGGGAGGCAGGAAGGACAGTAGAGACAGAAAAGACTTGAACAGAGGAGAGGATCACCCAGGAGGTCAAAACAGGGAATATGACTTTCTTCGGGTACATGAGCATAAAGAGGAAGACATGGAGTGGTACAGTAAGGATCAGGAGACTGGGGGGGTACTGTACAGAGAAAGACCAACAAAAAGCTAGAATTTTAAACGTATACTATTGCTTGGTCTTCACAGCGGAAGGGGTAGGGGATGGACCGACATCCACGAACAGGCACCAAGGTGAGGGGGTAATCAACACAAGTCAATTATAGAAGAGAGACTCTGCCAGGGATTAAAAACCCTAAAGGAAAAGAAGGCAATAGAGCCAGACATGATCCACCTAGGAGTACTGAAAGAACTGAGCATGGTACTAGTCACCCCTCTGACAGCACTATTCAGAGCCTCATTAGGGGTTTGGGGGTGGTTCCAGAAGGACTTGAGGAGGTCCAGTGTGGTCCCTCTGCACAGGAGTGGCAGCAGGGAAGAGACTAGCAATTACAGGCCAGTCTCACATCAATGGTGGGGAAATTAATGGAGTCCTTGCTGAAGGAGAGACTGATGGAGTACCTGTAGGCAAGTGGACTGCAGGACCCATGGCAGCACAGCTTAACAGTGGGGACGTCATGTGAAACAAATCTCATAGATATTTTTGACTCAGTAAATAGGGAGGTGGATCAGGGGAGGGCAGTATACATGGCCTATGTGGACTTCAGTAAGGCCTTTGACACTGTACCACTCAGGAGGCTGATAAAGAAAATTAGTAACCTGGAGGTGGGGGAGAAGGTGGGGAGCTGGGTATCTAACTGGTTGAAAGATAGGAGGCAGAAATTAGTGGTAAATGGCAGTCCCTCAGAGGAGGAGAGAGTGACCAGTGGAGTACCACAGGGACTGATACTGGGTCCTGTCCTCTTCAATGTCTTCATAGGTGACATTGCTCAAGAACTAGTGGGGAAGGTGTCTCTTTTTGTGGATGACACAAAAATCTGCTACAGGGAGGGGTGGAGAAAATGCAACGTGATATGGGGAAACTACAGGAGTGGTTTAGGGGGTGGCATCTGGGTTTCAATGCCAAAAAGTGCAGTCATGCA
Organism: Neoceratodus forsteri; assembly: GCA_016271365.2. NCBI lineage: Eukaryota > Metazoa > Chordata > Ceratodontiformes > Ceratodontidae > Neoceratodus > Neoceratodus forsteri. The sequence goes on from CM028131.1 coordinate 1,256,545,935, forward strand.
CCTGGGGTGGGAAAACTCAGGGGCTGTGTATAAGATGGGGGAAGAGGTATTTACAGTTTCTAAGCAAAACATGGACCTTGCGGTAATCATATCTGATGTTCTCAAGGTGTCAGAACAGTGTGACAAGGCAGCAGGCAAGGCTAGCCGAACTCTGGTGTGCATAGGGAGGGGAATTTGTAGCAGAAGATGAGAGGTGGTACTGCCTCTGTATAGCTCACTGGTGAGACCCCACCTGGAATCCTGTGTCCAGTTGTGGAGCCCACAGCTCCACAAGGACATTGACGAGATGGAAGCAGTTCAGAGAAGAGCTACCAAAATGGTGCAGGGATGCATGAAAAATCATACAAGGAGTGGCTGCAGGAGCTCAACACGTATTTCCTGGAGGAGAGGAGAGTGAGACGGGACATGATTGAGACCTACAAGTACCTCACGGGGGGGGGCAAGGTGCAGGAGGGAAGCCTCTTCCACAAGAATTGGAGCACCAGAACATGGGGGCATGCTATGAAGCTTGAGGGGGGGAGAGTTTAAGAAGGATGTGAAGAAATACTTCTTCACACAAAGAGTGGTGGACACCTGGAACAGCCTTTCAGAAGAAGTGGCGAGGGTGAAGACAGTGGGAAGCTTCAAGCATGCCTGGGATGGGCACATGGGAATAACAAGTAGAGGTAAAGGAGGAGTGAGGGTGACCTTTGGCCAAAAAGTGTAGTAACAGACAGGGAAAACAGGACAGACTAGATGGTCCTACCAGTCCTTTTCTCCTGACACATTCTATATTTCTATGTTGGGTGCCCAAAACTGAGTAATGAAATTAAACTGACTATTACATCCCCTGTACTGTACATCTCTACATCTCTACTTCCTTTCATCTGAACATTACAACAACACTAACTTAGTGGCTGTCGCACAACCAGCTGGTGAGTTAATAACAAAAAAGAAGGATTGGGATGTCCATCCTAGCTCAAAGGAGCCTATGCTCCACCAGGTGGGATGTACACCCCACCCACAGAGCTCCATGCCTGCAGACAGGTGCATGCTGCCAGTATTTCTCAATGACCACAACCTCTCCATGGGAATGCCCCCTGATGCACAGCATTCCATGAGGCAGCTGGGGTGGAGTCGTGGACATGGGCAGGCATCAAATCAGATGCCCATCCTGGGTCCAACAGTGGATCACTTGCGTGGTGGGGGGTACAGTGGCAGAGCTCAACCCTGGGGATGTCCACATGGCCAGTGGCTGTGAAGGTGAGAGGTGGGTTGTGCCATCGGCTGTGCCTTGCCCCCAACCAGATGAGGTGGAACTGGGGTCATGGGTGATGGCACAAAGGGGTGGGTTGTGGGGAGAGAGGGAGCACGCCACCCACTACACCAGCGGGGTGAGGGGACTTGTGGTGGGCAGGCAGTGTGTTGTTGGGGGAGCTGCAGTCCAGGGGCCAGTGTCCCCATGTGTGTGGGGGGAGGCATGCACATGGTGTGGGGCATGGCTAGGTGTAGGGATGGGTGGCCCTGGGTGGCTGATCACTGTGTCCATGACATGTCCCCTTGTTGAGGGCCGGGGGTGTGGGGTGCATAGAGGACTTATGGCAGGGTTTCCCTGGTGTACAGGCTTTCCCCCCATGCACTCCGGTGCACAGCACTACATGACTTTGTGCATGCCGCATAGTGCTGGCATGTCCCCAGCCTGTCCAATACACTTTCCAATCTGCGCAGGTGGGGGATCGTGTGTGGAGGAGCTGCATGCCCTGTTTAGTACATGTTGTAAGGGGTGTCTCTGCGCTTCACATATGCAGCGTGGAGGTGCTCCGCTCCTTACAGCATAGGCCCCAATGATTGCAGAAAGTTGTTGGAACAGTATTAGCCAACACTAGGCATGGGAAGTACCAATTTAACCAGAAATTAATAATGCAATCTAACTAAGATCTATCCACAGGCTAATAAATGCCTTCCAGGTGCATACTAGCCCATCTGTTAGGCCAGCTATTTAATTGGTGCTTCCTATTGCCACTTTCTTTCATATAAAATTGGTTGAGCTAAAACTGGCAAAAATATGTAATAGATAATAACCTGTCTTTGAGACAAAAGGTATCAGGAAGCTGGAAAGACATTAACACTTCTGATGAAAAATTACAAAAACATGAGCCAACCCGGTGGCACTGAGGGTTGAGGTGCTGGATGCCACATCTCGTGCCATGCCAGCGACCCAAGTTCAGGAGCAAGCTCAGGCCACCGGGGGTTGGCGGGGGGAGGGCTGGAAGATGATCATAGCAGCCACTGAGCTGCTCTCATCTCCCAGACTGGGGAGATGTCATTCCTCGCTCTTGGCTGACACCTGGTGGAGGCCAGGTGTCAGAGCAGTGTCAGGGGCTGATGCAATGTTGGGAAGGGTGGAAGGAGCACTTGGTTTCCGGGAGCATGTGTATGCCTCCACGTGCATGCACATGCCATGCTCATCATTGCTTCATGGGGTGGGAGAAAACCACAGAAAAACCCATGTTTTTCCCTGGCCATATGTGATAGCCTCCTCCATTCTCTGACCCTGCTTCTTGTGTATCCCCACTGGAAAAGATGGTGGGGGGGGGAGGCTGATGGGGTTGGGGGAAGAAGGGAGCCTGACAACAGGAGTAGGTGGCCATGGAGGAGCAAAAAGCTATATTAAAAAAAAAAAGAAAAATTCCAAAAACACTGGCAATATGTGAAAGCTAATGTCACAGGGCTCCATTCACAAAAATCGATGCAAGCTGCACCAACAGCAGCTTGTGCTGATCATTGGTGCACCAGGGTCCCTGCACCTGATTAATGAATGGGCAGGGTCCTGGTGCTAATGTCCCAAAGCATGCGACAAATGTTACACCAAAGGCAAGGCACATGGGAGAAGTTAGCTGCAAACTGCAGGGTGGTCAGACGGCATCAGCACCAAGTAATAGGGACCAGTCTGGAGGCTGGCAGAGTCAGGCAGAAAAGGATGGGTGTCAGAGGGGGCAGGTAGAGCACGGATGGGTGCCGGGGGTGATAACAGGTCCCTGAAGGGGACATTGCAGGATGTAGCCGTGCCTGTGTCATCTGTGGGGGGCAGCCGACACATGCCTGGCACCATGAGGGGGAAACCTGTGGGCACCGCACCATTGGATGTGAGTGCTCTGGGTGTTTTGGGGGCATGGGGTACCACAGGCGGGTAGTGGCACAAGTTCCCTTCCACCCTGCCAAGGCTCCAGGGGTGGTGCTAGGTCCCATAGACCACCTGTTGGGTGGTCTGACTCTAAGTCCTGCTAGGTCCCGCTGGCTGTCAGAGTCCTATTTAAGGATATGTTGCAGCCAGCACCCCCACAAGCCCCCTAATGCCCTGATGCATCCCAACCTTGGCAAAAGCCTGGTGCACAGCCAGTCTGCCTCTGGGGATCCCCTTTGTGCTGCAGCCACCCTTTCAGAATCGTAAACTCCACAAGTTGTGATGCAAGGTGCCTCTTGTGTCACTTCTGTGTGATGCAGGCACCGTGCATCACAATCGGAGGTTTGAGAATCGAGCCCACAGTGTGTTTCCAGCACCTTTTTCTTTACTTTGCCCCATGACCTTTCCAGAACCTCTATTTACATGTCTACTGGCAGCTGCCTACTCTTCACTGATTATAAAGGGCATTGATAAACATGGTGATATCATGAAACCATCATGGTCCAACTTCCACCACATGTAGAAATTCAAATAAAAACAGAATATAACAAAAATAACACACACAACACAGTCAACTATTGAGAGCACAGTACTGATTTTAAGAGAGCTGACAAATTGCTACAGTTAAAAATGAAGTCAGCACAAGCTAACAGACATTAAAGACCAGAAGAATGACTCATTTTCATCCAGACTTTTATGCGAACAACAAAATGTATCCATTTTATTAGACCCTACAGAGATTATGAGAAGGTTCAGTTATTTACCCTCTTGCGACAAGTAGCATGAGGCATCCATCCTCATGGTGTGAGTAACAGAACATTAACATAAGTTCCCATCATGCCTTATTTCTAAATCCCTTTCCTTTTTGCTGTAGGCACAAAAATATGTTGATCTTACATTAAAGATAGGTTCCAGTCACCTGAAAATAAAATCTCTGTTGGCATTGGCAAAACTCAGTTATACAACATCCCCTCACCATAAAAGAAATAAATATTTTTGAGCCATTTTTTTCTTTATTAAGGTAGGACATCTGCGTGGAAAGTGGATCAATGTCTATAGTTCAATGACAGCCGAGGCTTATTCAGGAACTGAAGTCATAATTCCTTTCTTGTGACATTACAGTCTGATGTGGTGGAAATTACTATGATGTCACAAACAAGGAATAATGACTTTGATTTCTTCATAGGCCTCAGCTGTAGGCACACAGCATGGGGCAAAGATCATGTTTTTTTTAATGTATATATACATTTTTGATTTTTCTCCCATTTTTTGCCCCAGACCTGGGACCCCAGCATGGAGGCGCATGTGCATGCTGGGCACTGGCTCAGCCCCTTCCACCCCACCCCTGGCATTTTTGCCACCATTCCCCCTCACCTATGCTTCCCATTGGACCTCCACCTGATGGAAGTGGAACTACAGAGGAGCAGACAACCACCCTCAGGAGGGGAAAGCTGCCTACCACAGCTGAATCCTGCTCCAACCCTCCCTCCCACGTCAGCTCCCCAGCGACCTGAAGTCATTCCCAAACCCGGCTCACCAGTGTAGCGCGAGGTAAGGTGTCCAGTACCTCAGCCCTCAGTGCCACCAGGCCAGCAAGGATCATGTTTTCAAGTAAATAGTGATCCATCTCTCACCCATCACTGCTCTCTATATACTAATCTCTCTTTGTCTCTCCCTTGAGGCCCAGCATCTCTCAAACTGTTCCTCATTCATGAGCAAATACTGGCTTTCCACTATTCTTACTTATCTCATCTCTCTGCTTAGCCCTGTCATCTCTTCTTTCTGTGTACTCTGTTCATCTGTTGCTCATTGCATTCATATCCCTCACAATAAATCTGTAGCAGGCCAGTCTGCTCTCTCTGTTCATCATCCTACACTTTGGGACAGCCTCCCTCTCCCCATATGTCTCTATTCCTTCTCCACTCTCTTAAACCACTCTTACTGACACACTTCACCAAAAATGCACCTGCAGATACATTTCTTGCTCCTCTATCCATATTACTGTACAACAACCCATGTCCAATCAATCCCCCTTCTGCTATTTTACCTGTTTCACCCTTTTCTTCTGATACACTCCAACTGTATTGTGAGCAACTCAATGTACTCTGTAATCAGAATGTATGCATTGGTTTTATACAAATGTCTTTCCCTACATTGACAGCACAGTCCTTGACCTTTCAACCAGGCTATGCCATAACTGATGTACATGTACACTTTTCTATTGTTTTCTGTCTTTGAAATTCATTGCTTGTACTGTGATTTTTTTTATACATGCTCATACGTCTATTTTTGTCATTTTGTTATTGCTGTTTCATTCACTGTTGTATCCCTTGCCCTGGTCACACCTGGAAACAAGCCCTGGCTTAATGTGCATATCCCAGTCACTAAATTAAAAAAAAAAAAAAGAATTCTCCATAACAACAAAAGGAAATAACTAAATGTTCAAGATTTCTGGGATGTAGGGTAATTGAGTTCTTCAGATGCCATATCAGATTTTTTTACTGATGGTTGGGTTGCCTATTTATACCTGTTAAAAACACCAATGACCTGTTAACATCACATTCCATGTTGCCTCACAGTAGGGGCCTGCTGTAAGTACAGTGCGTGCAGCACTCCCTATTTACACTTGTGAGCAAACACCAATGACCTGTTAACATCACATTCTATGTTGCCTCACAGTAGGAGTGACGTCACAGAGGGGCTGGAGGGGAAGGTATGCCTCTTTGCAGACGACACTAAGATCTGCAACAAGGTCAATACTCTGGGGGGTGGAAAAAAAAAGAAGGGATCTAAACATGCTTGAGGAGTGGTTGAGAGTGTGACAGCTAAGATGCAATACAAATAAGTGCAAAAGCATGCATTTAGAAATGTAGAAACATAGAAAGGTGATGTCAGAAGACCAAAGGTATATCAAGTCTGCCCTTGAGATCCCAAGATCATAGGAGATCCTGGGTTCTAGCTGGTAGATTCCCTTGTAGATTTGATTCTAGCATACTCCTTATCACAACTCCTTTCAAATGCTAATACAGTCCTAGCTCCTACCACGTGGCTCCATAGGTAGTTTGATCCATGGCTCCACAATCCTTTCTGAGAAATAGTGCTTCCTAAGATCCCTCCTGATACTCCCACTCCTCTGTTTCTATCCATGACCCCTCATGTTTGAGTTGGGAGCCTTAGTGAATAGTTCAGCATAGAGTAATGAATTTAAACCCCTCATGTACTTAAAGGTTTCTATCATATCCCCCTTTCTCTCCTAGATTTAAGTGAGTACATGTTTAATGCCTCCAGCCACCCCTTTCATATGGCAGCCTCTAAAGCCCCTGTATCATTTTGGGTGCCCTTCTTTGAATGGTCTCTAGCCTTTCCCTATCTTTCTTATGGTATTGTCTCTAAAACTGTATGTTGTATTCCAAATGGGGTCTCACCATAGATCTGTACAGTAGAAGTATCACCTCCCTGTGCCTACTGTCAAATCCTCTCCCTATGCATCCCAGCATTTTGTTGGCTCTACTACTTTATATGCTGTGTTGCATTGGCTGGTTTGTTTAAGAGTGTTGCTAATAATACGCCTAGATCCCTTTCCTCTTTTGAGTCACTGAGTTTGACCCCGTTTAGCCAATAGGTTGTTCTAGGGTTATTCCTGCCAATATGCATCACTTCTCATTTCTTGGCATTAAATTTTAGCTGCCAGATACTAGACCATTGTTCTAACCTTTTCAAATCATTTTGCATGATTCTCACTGCTTCTTTGCTGTCCACCCTTCCCCCTAATTCAGTGTTGTCAATGAACAGTGCAATCTTACCCTGGATACTTACTCCTGTGTTGCTGATGAACACATTTGGGGCACAGAAATCCAAGGGAGGAGCACAAGATGGGGTAGAGGTACTGCTGGTTACCAATAAAGGAAGGGATCGGGGGGTAATCATATCTGATATCCTAAAGGTAACCAAATAATGTGAGAAGGCTTTGGGGAGAGCCAGTGGGATGATAAGGTGCATAGTGAGTGTTATCACCAGCAGAAAAAAGGGGGTGGTTATGCCACTGTGCAGATCACTAATGAAATCTCATCTGGAGTATTGTGTCCAGTTCTGGAAGCCACATCTCCAGAAAGACATAGACAAAATAGAGGTAGTCCAAAGATGACACTAACAATAGTGCAATTACTGCACCAAAAGTAATATTAGGGAAGACTAGAAGACCTCAATATGTAGTCCCTGGAGGAGAGGAGACAGAGAGGAATATACTAGAGACATTCAAGTACCTCAGGGGTATAAACAAGGTACAGGAGGATAGCATCTTTCAGAAAAGAAGGTGTACAAGAACAAGGGGGCATGATATGAGGCTAGAAGGGGGTAGGCTCAGGGGCAATGTGAGGAAGTACTTTTTCACAGAAAGAGTAGTGGATGGCTGTCTCTCAGGAAGCCGCCGGTGGGGAGGTGAAACATAAGTAAGGGCAGGAGACCTTTTTCTGGATATGCTGCAACACTGAATATGGTTACAATAAACTAGGTTTTAACCTATAACTATTGTCTGTGAGTCCTAATTGTAGGGGTAAATGCATTTTCTCCTGTTTCAGAGTAGTGGATGCTTGGAACAGCATCCCCTCAGAGGTGGTGGGGCCAAAAATGGTAGGGAATTCAAGAATGTATGAGATAGCCATTAGAGTACACTCACAATAGGGGAGAGAGTAAGCCGCAGATCAACTAGGGTCTACGGTATTGCATTAGGTAGGGAAAATGGGCAGACTAGGTGGGCCACATGATCCTTATCTGCCGTCACCTTCTATGTTTCTATATTTGTATGCAGTAAGTACAGTACAGAACCCCCTATTTATTCTGTGAGAAAACACCAAATGAATTGCAAGCATCACATTCCATGTTGACTCACAGTAGGAGCCTGCCATAAGTACAGCACACTACCCATGATTTATACCTGTGAGAAAATACCAATGAACTGTTAGCATCACATCCCATATTGCCTCACAGTAGGAGCCTGTGATAAGTATAGTACTAAACCCCCTACTGTAGTGCATTTATCTCTATGGCACTCCACAATCCTTACTCATGGGTTCATGTTCAGCTTATAGGCTGATAATGCACATGTGACTTCCAAACTTTTGGAGACCTCTTCTCCTTGTGCTTCCAGAATCCTTAGTTTTTTCATGCACATCGAAGAAGGCTGCAGCACTCACCTCAGCTCCTGCTCTACAGCTATGAGAATCCAACTACAGTATATTAAGTGATAAATGCTCACTTATGAGTTTAACCTTGCTCAGTCCATTAGGTACTTTTACCTGTTCTATGAAACTGACATTCTATGTGTGCTGCTATTTTCTTGTGAAACTAGATCATGTTGCTGTTCCTTTGTTATGAAACCAGTTCAGGCTGGTCTGTACACTGCCTTTGTGAAGATACAGTTTGCTTCTCCATTGTAGATCATGCTACATGTACATGTCTTTACTGAGTTTTAGCTTGCTCAGTTGTAGATCATGCTAAATGCCTTTGCTTGAGCTACAGCTTCCTATCAAATTAACTTAAATGATCTACTCTGTTTACCTGTCTTCATGAAGCTACAACTTGCTGCTTGGTGAACCTAAATTATCTATACACTGGTACTATCATCGCCTCCCAATGCTGGGGTAGACAGTTTTCATGAACTAGCGTCAGACGTTGACTGATTAAATAGATCAAAATTAAGTAGCCTTTCCCATTCTGGGGGTCATATTTTCTTTAGCCAGCTATACCCTGTGATAAATGGCTATCCATAATGCAAGAGCTGCATAACTTAGTCTATCTGGTGGGTCCCAAAATCCAGCAATGATCAGGTTGTGGTGACTCCACTCCATTCCCTTGTCATCAGCTCCATCTTGAGCACTAGATGCTAATGCTGTGCAGCTGCACTCCCTCAAAAAAATCATATCAACATTATCCCTGCTCCAGTATAATCACTATCTGTCAGTGGCCGTCATTATTGCCAGCTGGCAGTGTTGTTTTTTTTGTGTGTTTTTGGGGGGCTGGTCTTACATCTTCTTCCCATCCAGCTGCAGGGAATGAAGACCCCCCCCCTCACTTTGGCTATGTCTGTCCCTGCACTGTTCAACAGGGCATCACCCCCAGCACATCAGTCAACAGTTTATACTGGTCTTTTTACACCTAGGGGTGCTGTTCTCCCCTGTGACTGCCATCTTAGTGGACATCCCTTATGGACTACAGCAACCAGGGGTGTGGTTCTTCACCTGCCCTCAGACCAAGGGGAGCACTCAGAAGTATAAGCCACTTTAAAATCGCTGGTTACTACTCAGAATCAGTGACTTCAGGGACAGAGACTGGCAGTTCCAATCCATGTAGTCCCTCACCCTCCTTACCTGTACCAGAGATCTAACAGATAATCAGTGGTGGGCCAAAGGAGAACAGGAATAAGGGAGATGAGCAGAACTTAGAAGTCCTATTTGAGGGAGACATACTAAGTCTGTCATCCCTCCATATTAATTCTGTGGCTTAGTGTGCAACTTTGAGTGGAGAGACTGGAAGTATTATAGTACAGAATTGATTTATGATGGTCTCTTTTAAATCTCAGCATTCAGATTCTTGGGATTTCATAGTGACCCAGTTTCTCACCTGCCCCACTTGGCGGGGGGGCAGGCAGCATGTATGACAAAGGATCAGACACTGGATTGACTATCCTCAGGAGCTTACTGATTTATCCATCTCACAGTATGTACCTAATTCAAAAAACTTGTGACTTGGAAGCATTACTCCAATGGCACAGCTGGTGTAGGCTTCAACACTTGGCTTAGCATGAATGAGGCCCATCTCTTAGAGAAATGGACTGGATCCTCTATCCCTCGTCCAGTGTATTGACTACAATTTCTATGTTAGGGTTTTTCCTCATAAATACATGCTGTATAGCATCTACAAATGTCGTTCAATATTGGTGCATCTCAGCACACTGTCACACTTAAGTCACACCCCACCCCATGCAGAAGTAATGTCAGTGCCCTTGCAGCTCCCACTTAACGGCTGCAGTCAGCACACTTACAGACTGCTCATTTACTTCAAATTCTTAGTGTGCTGTCCCAATGCTTCAGTGGGCATTCTGACGGTGGTGGTCTGGGTACAGCGGTTCCACTAGCTTCAGCCCCTTTTCAAGCAGCTGTCTCCCATGGGCTTAACCATCTGTCATTACAAGTACAGAGCTAAATAGCTTCTAGTGTTGTAGCAAAACATCAGAGCACTGTATCAGATATGGGTTATCCTGCATACTTACTAGTGCTGTGCAGAATTTTCAGATTCCAGGGGAACAAAATTCCATGGAATATTAAAAATTCTGCCAAAATTCTGCTGAATTCCGCTGGAAATGGAATGACGTAAAAATCACTATTCTGTGGATCTCAATATTTTCCACAGAAATTGTTGTGGAATAATTTTCCACGGAAAAAATAGTTCTGTGGAATATTATTCCTCGGATCACAGTAGGTGGAATTCCGCAGACGAACAAGCAAAATTTTGGTGGAAATTCTGCCGGTGGAATAGTCATTCTGCACTTATTCTGCCAGCAGAATTCTGCATTCCACACAGCACTAATACTTAGGGATAACTAGTGTGTGCAAATTGTAAGTACAGAGCTATATAACCAGTAAAGAACTATACAGCCAATGATCTCGATGTACAGTGGTAGTTATCTAAAAGTTGACTACCTAAAGATATCTCAAGGTACCACTGAGGCACTCAAGTTACAATTTGCATTGACTGCAATGTCATTCTACCTCAATATACCCAGGTAATAATAATAATAATAATAATAATAATAATAATAATAATAATATGATAATAAGCTTTATTTATAAAGTGCCTTTCAGGTATCGAGGTGCTGAACAATAAATAAACAAATAAAACAATAAAATACACAATAATCAAATAACAGAATAAAGAAAAGTAAAATAGTCAGTTTGGGTATGCTTTCGGCCATAGGTGCATCTTCAGGGCCTTCTTAAAGCCCTCCACAGTCATACACTCATGTATCTGATGGGATAGAGAAATCCACAGGGCTGGGGCCACATACATAAATGCATGGGCCCCAGATGACTTAAGACTCACCCTGGGAATCTCTAGCAACCCCTCATCAGCTGAGCGGAGTGGTCATCTGGGGCAGTAAGGAGACAGGAGCTCTTGCAGATAGTCTGAGGCCAATTCATGTAGGGCCTTGTAAGTCAGAAGCCCAACCTTGAAGGTGATCTGCCACTGAATAGGCAGCCAGTGCAGTTCACGCAGCACCAGTGTGATGTGACTGGCACATGGGGTCCCCATCAACAACTGGGCCACAGCATTCTGTACTAGCTGTAAGTGGAGGATATCAACCCCCGGAAGCCCTAGGTAAAGGGAGTTGCAGTAGTCAAGGTGCAAGGTCACAAAGACGTGGATCAATGTTGGAAGGCTGCCAGATGGAACAAGGTGCTTAACCCTGGCGATGTTCCTCAGATGGTAAAAAGAGGACTTGATGACTGCCAAAACCTACAAATACAGTGTTAGCCCATCGTCAAGAATCACCCCCAGACTTCGCACCCATTCAGAGGTAGGAAGCTGGATACCGCCTAGACAAAGTCTGGTGGGTTGGCCAGCCCCCAACCCCTCTGTCCGGTGATCAGGATCCACTACCATCAGCTCAGTCTTTCCAGAGTTCAACTTCAACCAGCTGGAGCTCATCCAGTCCTGGATTTCAGCTAGGCAGTTGTTAAATACTGAACATGCACAATCCTGGTCAGGTGCAAAAGACAGGTAGAGCTGGGTATCATCAGTATAACAGTGAAACTTCAGCCCATACCATCTTACAATTTCTCCAAGGGCAGCATATACACTGCAAACAACTTGGGGGACAACACTGAGCCCTGAGGAACCCCACATGGCAGAGAGATGGCTCAGAGAAAAATATCCCCAACACCACCTTCTGAGTTCTGCCAGTGAGGTAGGACTTAAACCATCTGTGAACTGTACCAGACAGGCCACAGATGAATCTGACGTACTTGCGAAGCACCCCATGGTCCACAGTGTCAAAAGCTGAAGAGAGATCAAGAAGTACCAAGCTAGAACAACACTTCTCATCTCTCGCCATCAAGAGATCATTGAGCACCTGAACCGGAGCAGTTTCGATACTACGCCTCTTATGAAAACCAGATTGGAGAGGTTTGTAGTTGTCATGGATGATCAGGTGGTTCTCCAGTTGCAGCGCCATAACTTTCTCAATAACCTTCCCAACAAAGGGAAGGTTATTGATCAGTCTTGAGTTTGCAAGGCAGCTTGGGTCCAGAGCAGCTTTCTTCAGGAGAGGTGTCACCACCACCTCCTTCAGGGAGCTAGGAAACTCACCAGACTTTAAGGAGCACCAAACTATCCTTGCTAGGACTGGGCCAATGATGTCACAACAACCCATAATCAGGAAGGTTGGACCTGGGTACAAACTGCAGCACATTAGGTGCATACCCTGGGCAATCCACACAACATCCACGATTTCCAGTTGGTCTAAGGAACTCCAGGCAAACCGAGGAGGAGTGACCATACACCGACCACTATCAGCTCCCATAGAGTGTTCCAGTTGGATCTCCACCCTGATGCTGGTCACCTTATCCGCAAAGAACCAAGCGAGCTCATCACACTCAATCTGTGAAAAAACTCTTCAAACCTGAAGACAGGTTCAGTTGCACAACCTGTCCTCAGTTTGAAAGAGCTGAGCTGGTCAATTCTGCGCAGCAGCAAATCTCCCCAGACAGGAACTCTGCCTTCTTATGGGTGATTGCTGATAGATAGACTTGATAGTGTTCCATCAATCTAAGGTGGTCAGCCTCCAGGGCGGATTTCCACTGGCAATGTTGTAACCTTCATCCAAGTCACCACAGCTCCCTTAAGGTCCCATCAAACCATGGGGACCGAGGGTGAAGGAAGAGAGGACAAACATAGATGATAATGATAGAGTTCAGGGCCACAGTAACAGCCTTGTTATAGGCCTGAACCAGGCTGTCTGGACCCCCACTTGCCTCTGGAATTACCAATAGGTCTAATACCACCAATAGACCATCAGGACTCACATCCCGTAAAGGGCGGTATCTGACCATCTCCACAGGGGCACACCTATATGGGGGGGCATAAAAACTGAACTCCACAGTGTCATGATCTGACCATCTGACTGGTTCCACCACCAAGTCAGAGGTTTCGATACCCAGGAGGAAGACCAAGTCAAGAGAATGACCAAACTTATGGGTAGCTGAAGCAAAAACCTGTGTAAAGCCCAGTGATGTCATCAGCTGGAGGATGTCCTGTCCAAATCGCAAGAGTTCATCGTCGACCCAGGCGTTAAAGTTACCTAGGACCATCAACCTGGATGACTCAAATACCATGTTGATCATGAAGTTCGCTACTTCCTGAAGGAACTGCTTCTCATCTCCGGGTGCACAGTAGATGACAGCGATCCTACAGCCTACATCTGCAACCATGGTACACTCAGATGAGTCAGTGTCCTCAACTGGCACACTTGTAAGGTCCAGTTCCATCTTGAAAAAGATAGCTAACCTCTTCCCACAGATCCGTTCTCAAGCTGTGTATCACCAAGTACCTAGCCGGAACAGCAGCCTACAATATGGGGCCAGCATTAACATCCAGCCAGGTCTCAGTGATGCAAGCCAGATCTGCTGTCCCAACAAGATCTGAAATTATTGCAGGTCTTGTTCTTAATAGATCTGGCATTGCATAACACCACTTGAGTCAGATGGGATTCTGGGGCCACCTGAGCTACCTGCCCACCAGTAGTTGAACCCTTGAGTATGGAGACCAGGCATGGAGGACCAAGTTCCAGAATCCATTTCACCCCAGGTCATCTCCTGGGCCTCACTGCCCCGATACAAGAATCACACTCATTTACCCTCCGATGTTCACAACCCCCAGCCCAACCCCTCCCCTACAAGCAATTCCAAATGCTCTACGATGCTGATATACTGTAAACTGCAAAGGGGGGGCAATAAATTGGCAGAGGTCATGAAGTTTGGAGGGTGAATATCACACAACTGGGGGAGAAGAAGTCCACCGACACATCTAGGCACCCAAAGTCATGTAAGACACACCCAGAAACCCAGAATACTCAAAAACACAGCTGCAGCATATAACTAAAATAAATCAAATTCTCAAAAATCAAAATAATACAACCTCAATACTGATCAACTTTTGTACGACTACCACTGTACATGGTGATCTGGCAGAAATTAGAACTACGGTCTCAGACGTGGTGTAGCTTGCATACAGAAGAAAACACAAATATGTGCTGGTGATATCACAGATCCATGCATACATCTACTCCTTATGATCCAGGTTGAGGTAAGACAGACTAGATTTTCCCAACTTATAGTTTAGGGATTATTAAGGAGCAGGCTTATCCTCAGTGCTGCATGTTCGATACTACTCTGACACCATCAACGCCATCTTTTCTGCCATCATCAGCACACCTAGAACTCAACCTTTCTGGACATTCCTTTTTTTGGGGGCTGAAGCACATGGCTACTGACATGTTTATGTAAAGACTCAGGCATGTAATGGGACTCAGGAAGGGCAGATGCATCATATATTGCACATGTGCTATTCAGCCAACTTCATGCTGCTAGAGGACTAAAGAGTCACACACATGACCTGTCCCTACATGACAGCCATCTCCTAAGGAAACCATGCCACATGCAGCACATGAACACACTTATACTTATCAAATAATAAGGTCACAGTGTGGAAACTATAAGGGATTGAAAACTCAGAAGCTAACCTTATTTTGCTCATGCTGGCTAAACCTTATGCCCCCCAGAAGCTAATCTTAACAGTATTTTTGCAGCCATCAGCCTCAAGGACAAGTGGCTGGGGAAAGCAATCACTTGCTGTATTCTGTTATAGTTCTCAATGTAGAGGTGCTGAAATGTTATTTCACGGACCTACAAACAATAGCATGCTCTCAAGAAAGAAATATGGGGCATATTCATCCCCTACTGGCTTGCCATATGTGCCGGCAGGTAGAGGCACCTACCCATATATACTGGGCACAGTTGTGTCTCTATAGTTAGGGTTCAACGGTCACTCCTATGTAAAACCTAAAATGTAGCACTTTAATAACTTTGAAACCATTTGACCGATTCACATGAAATTGTGCATGTACCATTGAGGACCAAAGATCTCTGGATCTGAAAAGTTTGGTCCTGATCAGACATGTGGGTACAGAGATGCGGAGTGTCAAAATATTTAAAAATGACCATTTTGTGTAAATTCTTTGTCACGCCATTTCTCCGAAAAGGCTTGGGCGTTTGGTCTAAAATGTTTAGGGTATACAGGGCTTGGGTCACATATGTGCCTTTTGAAGGTTTGGTGAAAAAATGTTAATCTGTTCAAAGGTTATTAAATTTAAAGTTTCCCATTATTTCCTATGGGAAAAGTTAGATGTGCCTTGTGAAACACCTTTGTTATTCTGCAAATAAGGTGTTTTTTGCCACAAATGCAGAATATTGTTTTGAGATTCTACCATCTTGTTTTCAGTTAGCAAGGCAAACAAATTTAAACACTTCAAAAATACTGGAAGTTGATAACACCAACAATTGTGTTTACCTAATCGGGGCCCGAGGAATTGGATTCTGGAGTCCGTTTGCCCCCAAATTGGCCAGAAATATTTTTATTTTATCCATGGATTTTTTTGTCACAAATTGTGGCACTGTTTTCTCAAAACAAGGGTGTTTTGCCACAAATTGTGGAAAAAGGACTCAATATTTCATGAAACACCATTCCTTTTTTTGCGATTTACAATACAACCTTTTCTTTATATACAGTATCTGTTTCTTTGTCACTTCATAGCAAACAAATGGTTTGGACATTTGAGCTAAAATTTTCAGGGTGCAAAGGGCTTGCCTCACAGATGTGCTGTTTTCTGGTATGGTGAATATATATTACTTTGCTCTAGCATTCTGCAGATTTAAAGTTTCCTTAATTTCCCATAAGATTACATTGTAATGGGAGGTGCACACAGTCGTTTCTTTGTCACTGT
This sequence comes from Neoceratodus forsteri, assembly GCA_016271365.2. Taxonomy (NCBI): domain Eukaryota; kingdom Metazoa; phylum Chordata; order Ceratodontiformes; family Ceratodontidae; genus Neoceratodus; species Neoceratodus forsteri. Next base: position 1,256,562,152 of record CM028131.1, read on the forward strand.
GCTGTGAAGAAACGCTTTGCAATTTTGGGCTGAAATTTTCAGGGTACAAAGGACATGCTCTGCACATGTACCTTTTGGTGGTTTGGTGAAAATATATTAATTTGCTCTGCAGTTCTGAGCCTTTAAATTTTGCTTCATTTCCCATAGCCTAACATTGTAATGTGAGGTGTAATCAATAAAAACCGCACTCCGGTCCAGCCAAAGCTCAAGAAAAATACAAAAGTAGTGAAGAATATTTAGTAGGGAGAGGCCATAGTCCAATCAGATGCTAACACAAACATCATTCAGACAGACTGAAAAGAACGGCCACTCATCAAATAGCTTTCAAAAGAGTTTGAACTGTTTTAATATATTGATTGTGAAAGTAATACTATAGCAAAGCATACAAAAAATTCTTGTTAATAGGATCAATCCCAGAGCAATAATACAATTCAGCAATTATAATAGTATAATTCAGAGCCCATAATACTACAGTTAAGAGCTCTGAATGATACTATTAGCAAAAAACCTTTACAGCACAAGCGCACAACTCTCCAAATCAGTGATGCTGCCAAACATCAATTAAGCATTCACATTCACACCACGGCTCATGGTTGGCTGATTTCTGTCCATGGGTGGCCAAAACAGTTTCAAAACCATGGCAGTGGTCTCTCACTTAGCGAGAGTGCAAAGCGCCTAAGGTACTTATCCAATTTTTTTTATTATACCACAAAAAGGAGTTATCTGTCTGATCCTGTGCTCCCCCCAAGAAAACAAAAGGTAGGACTAAAATAAAACTGTTTGCCATACTGTCCATGTGTGCATGTGGGCAGCAGGGGCAGGAGGGAAAAAGAGACACAGTGAGACAGTCCGAGAAAGTGTGGTGGTTGGCTGGGACTCAGATAGTCCTTCACTGGAGGGCTGACTGCCCATGACAAAACAACAGGGGACAAAACAACTCGGATCCATATTTAAAAAAAAATAATGGATATCTCAAAGGGCATTACTGGTGAGATACCATCTCAAGGTTCTGGACACAGGAATCTCTTGAGCTTTGTTCTCGAGGGTCCTACATGTCCAGAACCTCTCATTGGCATTACTCACTTCTAATACCCAGTGAGCTATCCATTATTCTCGTTTTGTTATAAAACATTTCTTTGCCTGTCTGAGGTAGGAAAATAACTAAGTTTCAAAGACTGATATTTATGGATTGTAATATAATGATACAAAGTGATTTATCAGCTGTTGACACTTTATTATGTTTTTAGGAAAGTCACTGAGCTAATTGAGCACAAATACATAGAAATAATACAGTATAAATAATTATGTAAGTTAAGTTTCCCTTTTTATCCCTCAATTTTGTTTAAATTATATAAAAATGGAAAATCTTAGCCAGCCCAGTGGCTCTGAGGGTTGAGGCACTGGACGCCGCACCTCACGCTATGCTGATGACCCAGGTTTGGGAACTACCTAGGGTTGTTGGGGTGCTGGCTTGGGGAGAGGGTAGAGCAGGATTGAGCATACTGATGAGTAGCTGTCCTCTCCCATGGGTGGTAAGGGTGGATTGGCATCCCCCCATAATTCTGCTCCCACTGGGTGGAGGTCCAGTGGGTAGTGTAGGTGAAGAGGGGGTGGCAAACAGTTATGGGAGGTGGAAAGGGATGAACTGGTGCCATGGGATGTGTAGCATGCCTCCATATACTCACACAGCCATGTGCCAAGGCCTCGGGGAGGGGTCGGGGGGGAAAAACCTGTAAAATACCGATGTGTCTCCATCGCAAGTTGGTGGGAGGAGGCAATGGGGACCAAACAGCTACATGAAATAAAAAAGGAAAATCATCTAATTAAAAAATAATATGTATTTCAGTACTGTTTAGACATTTAAACCAGACCCCCTGAGGAATGGATTTAATCCCAAAACATAGGACCTGTTTTGTCTGGATGGAATCTGAAAATAAAACAGTTTAAACTTTTTTGAAATCTATTTGATGAGTGGGCTGGTCTTTCCAATCTGTCTGAATGTAATGTGAGGTGTAAGCAAGCGGTTCTTTGCCTCTGGACTGTGAAGAAACAGTTTTCAATTTTGCTGTCACATTCTCATGGTGCAAAGGCCTTCTTCTACTGGTATGTCTTTAGGTGTTTCATGAAAATATATTAATTTGTTGTCCAGTTACACAGGTTTCAAATTTTCTTGCTTTTTTATGGGCTAACATTGCAATGTGGTGTGATTCTTTAGCCCTGCACACTACAGGATTGGAGTGCAGGGGCCAGAGGACCTGCACTTCCACAGGAAAAGAAGGATAGCACTACACTGTCTGAAAAATTAAGCATTTATGAGAGTGAAGAGCCCAGAAGGCCATGCACTCTGACTTACAAATAGGGAGTGAGTCAAATGAGTTTCTGGTTTCTAGAGTCGAGATCAGAGGTGAAGCTGCATGCTACTGTGTGGAGAGCACAGACAGCAGGATCTGCTGAAGAATTATTTTGCCTTTTGAAAAGGTATGCCACCACTGCATTATTCTAGCAGTATCATTCCAGTATATCTTGTGTTAAGCCTCTGGTCAGCAAGCTGGTATAGGTCTCCTTTTCTTTGTGTCCCTTTAGGAAGAGAGCCATTGATGGAGGCAGGATGAGGGGATGCTGAGGGGCCCTTCAGGAAGACCAGACCCTATGCTGTGGAGCTGAGGAGAGAGAAGAGAGGTCAGGACAAGAAGGGTCTGAAAGATCGAAGAGATTGTACAGAATGAGCACAAGGAAATGGAGACATGCCAATCCTTAATGGGGGGGAGGATATTTGAATGTAGCATGATTAAATACTGAACGCTGAATGCCGAACACTGAATGCTCTTGAACGCTGCTGGAAACAGCTTGAACACTGGATCCTGCAAGCTATACAACAATGCCAGTGGAAAAGAATTAAAACTTGCATATTTGCATATTTGCATACCTTCCGCATTGATTAAGCTACCTGGTCTTGGGCCGTAAGTGTTGTAAAGCCTTTCTGCTATTTACAGGTACACTTGGTAAAAGCTAATAAAAAGTTCAGGGATACGCTCATGACAGGCTATCTGAAACAGAACTAAGACACAACATTCTCTCTTTTTTTCCATATTTTGTAAAACGATTGCGGAGTAGCATATTCTATGAAAATTTTCTGAATTAGTCTAGGGGAAAAATTCAAAAAAGTGTGATGGGATTTAAAAGTTTATCATCTTCATAGAAGTTAACGAAATCTATAAAGATATTTGGAAAAGTATTTTGAAGGTTTTATCAAATGCTATTGACTACAGTACAAGTCACATTAAACTGTTCCATCAAGGAGTTGGTTTAGCATTGTTTTTCTGAGTTGTCAATGCATTGCCGACTCATATTGCATTATTTTTCAATGCTTAACCAGCTGAAGAGCACTGTTTGTAGAATGTTTTTGCAACTCATTTGGAATGCATCTGCAGTCCAGTCACAGTGCAATGCAAAGCTGCATTTTAACTCTTAAGAAACAGTTTGTGCAAGGCTTTGTGCTGGATCCAGCAACACTTACGCAACTCAGTCAGAACAGCTACATCAACTCATTGGAGGAACAGTTTAATGTGACTTGTACTGTAGTTCTGTATCCCTTGCAAATTATTTTAACTAGGAAGGGTTATTAAGGGCATTTTTAAGTACAGTATATGCACTAAGATTATGCTGAGAATAGAATGTTGGAGTTGAAATGCAGTCATAACAGTTTTGGGGGGTCTTTTGCCGATCATTATACATTCATTATACTAGTTTCAACTTTTTGTCCATCTTCTGAGTGAAAAGTGCCTTGTTAGCACAAATTAGCTGAGTAATTGTAAAAGTACAGTTGCACAATCTACTCTTGATTAACAGTATTTAATATCTAGCACACAGTATTTTCTGGTTAGAATGTTTTAGTGCCGCTTTAAAGTTGCAATGAGGAATTTTTATTACCCAATTACCCCAAGGCAATTTAAGCTCTCAAAGCACTTTAAAATTGTAGGACTAGTGTAGGATTGTTTTCCTCTTCTTCTATTTTTATTCTTTGTAAGTTTATGTATTTATAAAGGTTACGTAGGTAATTGGAATCTGGTCTATTGTTCTAACTAATTGAGCATAGCACAGCACAGCTAATTGAGCACTTTATAAGCAAAGCATTGAGCAGTTTATAAGTAAACTTTAAGTTGTAAGTTGTATGTAGTTGTAGTATTTAACTAATAACAGTGAAGGAGTGTTGTGACCCTTATGATTTAGCATTAGTTAACTCTAAGTCCTTATTAACTTTTGGCACTACAATGGATTTCAACTAGAAGGCCCTCTAAAAGACCAAGCTGAAAGTTATTATATCTGTTTTAACCTGTTGGATTACACCTTAGTATTATAGAATACAGAAAATGGTTGTCTCCTTCACTAGTGCCATCAGTATACACAACACCAAAAAAAGGGAAAGTGAGTAAAAAGAAAAATGAAAATAGGACTCCTGAAGTGGAATAAAAAAATTAAATGGAAAAGGTGGAAAAAAACAAACAAAAATTATAACTTTCTTTAAAGAAACTAGCCACTCCCTATGTTTAAGGTGTAGTTTTACTGAAAGAAACATGTCACCACTCAAAGATCTAAATAGGGAGCCAGTGGTGAACATGGACAACAGTGATACAAAAAGAGAGTAGATCATAAATATACCACTGATGAATTACAGTTGTCCCAGTATGACTCCCTTACTGAAGATATAACAATCCCGGAGTACAGCTGGAAAATGAATTAACCCTCTGTATTTAATCAGAGTACCCCTTCCCAAGGTCCCACAGGAACCTTTTCTTCAGTCTTGTAGCCCTATAGTGAAGAAAGCAGGCATAATAAGAAGCAAAGGAAATCATGTTATAACACAATGAATAATTGTAGCAAACAGACTAAAACAAAATATAATACAATCTTGGTTATAAAGTACATCAGCTTAGCTATTGAGGGCCTAAAACACTAGTACCCTGTTTTCAGCTAAATAAACTGAGTAGTTTCTATATTCCTATAGTAGAGGAACTGAATGGAGAACAAAACAATTCTGACAGTAATTGCTCAGATTGGCAGTTCTCAGCAAAAGTAAATACTATATATTCAGAAGACAGGGATCACGTTACTTTTGATGAAAGAAAATTTTTATCTACCTTGATACTGTCCAAACAAACTTTAGAGCTGTTAAAAAATCACAATTTAGCTAGTATAGGAATCCTTGAGAATACTGCAATTTTGAAAGATAAAATTTCCAGTTTAAGAACAGATATATTTTACAATCAAACGCTACTAAAAAATTAACACAGACAAAAAAAAAGGTGAAACAATTACTAAACCAAACACCAAATGCAGATAACCAGTGGAGTAAATATTACCAAAATAGCAAAGCTGTACAAGTGAATTCACCAGCACCCTTTTATAGAGAGACCCCGAGTATAGGAAAGTTGATTGGGAAGACCAAGGGTAAATCTAAAACAAGCAAAAGAAATGCAACTACAAAAGTTCAAATCCAAAAATTAAAAGGTAAAAAAAAAAAAAACAGAAGAAAAAAGAAATCAGTATAAGGGACCAACAGCTACTGGAAATCAAACAATAGAAACATAGAAACATAGAATTTGATGGCAGATAAGGACCGCTTGGCCCACCTAGTCTGCCCATTTTCCTACCTAACAGATAAGCTGCAGAGCCTAGGTAACCGACAGCTTACTTCCTCCTACCCCCACTAGGACTGCCTTATGTCTGTCCCATGCATTCTTGAATTCCTCCACTGTTCTTGACTCCACAACCTCCTCAGGGAGGCTGTTCTATGCCTCCACAACCATGTCTGTGAAAAAATACTTCCTCACATTACCTCTGAGCTGTCCCTCCTCTATCTTCAAATTCTTGCTCATCTCTTTTTCTGAAAAATGCTACCCTCTTGGACTTTGTTGATTCCCTTCAGGTACTTGAAAGTTTCTATCATGTCTCCTCTCTCCCTTCTTTCCTCTAGGGTATACATATTAAGCTCCTTTAGTCTTTCTTCATATGTCTTCTGGTGCAGACCCTGCACCATTTTGGTTGCCCTCCTCTGGACAGCCTCCACTCTATATCTTTGCAGAGATGGGGTCTCCAGAACTGCACACAGTACTCCAGAAGGGGTCTCACCAACTGTCTGTACAGAGAGATAACAACTTCCTGTTTTCTACTATTGATACCTCCCCTATGCATCCCAGTATCCCCGGCCTTCCTTACTGCCTTTTCACATTGCTTGCCCACCTTTAGGTCAACTGATATAATTACCCCCCTGTCCCTTTCCATTTTTACTTTTGTCAGTATCTCACCCCATTGTGTACTCTTTCCCTGGGTTTTTGTTTCCCAGGTGCATTACCTTGCACTTCTTTGCATTGAATCTGAGCTGCCATGCATTTGACCATTCCCCCAACCTTGCCAAGTCCCTTCTCATCCTTTGCACTCCATCTTGTGTATCAACCCTGTTGCAGATCTTTGTGCTGTCTGCAAAGAGACATACTTTTCCTTCTAGTTCCTTTGCAATGTCACTTATTAAGACATTAAAAAGGACCAGTCCCAGTACTGAACCCTGCGGTACCCCACTAGTAACCCTCCTTTCTTCACTGTGGACTCCATTTACTACTACCCTTTGTGTCCTGTTGTCTAGCCATTTTTTATCCAGGCTACCACCTTGGGACACACTCCAAGGCTGGTTAACTTGTGTATTAATCTTTGTGTGGGACTGTATCAAATACCTTGCTAAAATCTAGGTAGGCCATGTCCACAGCCCCTCCCTGGTCTACTACTTTAGTCACCCCGTAAAAGAAATCTATTAGATTCCTCTGACATGACCTTCCCATCATGAATCCTTGCTGCTTTGGGTCCTGTGCCCCACTGGCCTCTAGGTACTCAACAATTCTTTCCTTCAGAAGTGATTCCATCATTTCCCCTACCACTGAGGTTAAACTAACTGTTCTGTAGTTTTCTGCCTCTGTCCTGCTCCCACTTTTGTGAAGAGGAATCACATCCACCCTCCTCCAGTCCTCTGGTACAACCCCATCCTCCCATGATTTGTTAAAGAGAGTAGTCAGCGGTGTCACTGGTTCTACCCTTAGCTCTTTTAGAATTCTTGGGTGAATCCCATCAGGCTCCATTGCTTTGTCCACCTTCAATTTTATTAGTTCTTTTAGAACCCTTTCTTCTGTAAATGGACTGGTATCAACCCCCAAACAGAAAAGGTCCCAGGAGTTGATCTGAGAACAGAAACCTCTGAAACAGCTAAGAAGGGAAATGGAATCCAACAGGAAGGTACAGTAATAGAAATCCAGGGGGATACTGAAGCTTTTAATTTTATCTCTAATCAGGCCTGCATCATAGATGGTGATAATGCAGAGAGGGTAAATAATGTCTTGCAACTACAAAAAAACACAAATTTGGAACAAGAGGGTACATAGAATACCTTATTGAGCTTCATGGTATTAATAAACTTTACCAGGAAACCCAACAAGTGTTGGAAGATTGGGTAGTTAAATTGTTCCATATTACAGATGCACGGAATAACATCTTTATAACAAGACCCCCAAATCTGGACTTCCAAAATTGTGTACTTATATACTGCAATGATTTAGAGCTGGCAGAAAACATTTTGAAAAAGGAAAATGATTAAGTGCAAAAGGGATTCAAATGTTGCCCCCACAATTGGTTCTAGTGGTGCTGAATGATCAGCCCATGGCTGCAAAAGAAAGGCATGCCAGTGATGAAAATTCTACCAACTGGTATAAGACTACATTAGAAGTAATATCAGAGAATGCTAATTTAAAGGAGGTATATTGGGAAACCAAAACAATCACTATGTTTGGTTGGAAAGTGTCGGACGGGGACACAATAGGTAAGACTAAATCAGAAATAGCTACCTTTCTCTCAAGAGCTACAGGTGTTCCACTAGCAAAGAAAAATACAGAGTGGATCAAGATACATGACCAGATTAATAGTAATGTCCAACTAGACATCACTTTTGCATTTCACATTTGCAAATCAAAAATTTGTGGAATTAATTTTTGATCAATCAGTGATACTTGGTAAAATGGGATATAACATAGTAGAAGTACAATTATTAAGAATGAATCATACTAGGGGAAGAAGACAGGAAACAGTAACAGAAGTAAATAGATTTGAACACCTAGAACTAGTAGAGGAGGAGAATTGACTGGTGACAAGTAACAGAATCCAGCAGACAAAACAAATGTCCATTCTCTCCTGGAATATTGAGAGCCTTGTAATGAAATTAGCTGATGAAGAATGTAGAAATCTTCTGGTGCAGCATGATATTCTCTGTCTACAAGAGACCTGGTGCAATGAAGAATATGCTCCCCTGATGGCTGGTTATGAAGGGTTCTCCCTATCTGCCACTAGGATTAAAAAAAAGTGGTAAAACATGAGTAGGATTAGCAATTTATATAAAAATGTCATGGAATTTTAAGATAAAACAATTGCTGTGTAAACTGAGGTCAGTACTCCCCCTTGTCCTTGAGTCAGATAATGTATCCCTTTTATTAAATACATACACATATATACCCCCAGTGAGAGAAAAATCAGAACCAGTCTGTAATTTAATTGTATTTACAGAATTTATAGAAAGACTTATTGATAGACATCCTACCTATCCTTTAATAATCATAGGAGATTTTAATGCCACAGTGATGAAAGAGTCCACACTGGAAGTATTTCATAGGGATATCCTACAAAATATACCAGACTTAAATCCGAACGTTAAACAAATTAGGAGTGCAAAGGACAATAAGTTGAACAAACAAGAGAGAAACTTATTTCAAACTATGGAGGATGCAAATTGTTCCTTATTAAATGGAAGAACTAATGGTGACCTCCTTTGAGAATTTACATTTATGGGTTCATCGGGCTTATACACGATAGACCACATTTGGATGAATTTGGATGCAGCCAAAATAGTAGAGTCCCTAACAGTCCTAGGGAGATCTGAATCTAGTCATTTGCCTTTCAAACTGATGGTTAAACTAGATTTTGAATATATTGCAGATATGGAAAATCAATATGAAACTCAAAACAGTGAAATAATTAACTGTAGGAAAATAAGATGGGAAGGTCAATCCATAAACACAATAAAATAGATTGTATACGCAGATTGCCCATGTGACTATAGACAGGAAATCTTGACAAATTTGGAAAATATGAAAGACATTAATGATAACTAGCAGAAAATAATGAATTATATAAGACCCTTTCTATGTCAACTAAGTATAAAGAAACCAATGCAAAATACCTGGTTCAATGGGCACTGTAACAAAGCTAAAAAACAGCTAAATAAAAAGGTAAAAATAGTAAAGAGAAATCCAAGTAAGGAAGGGCTGAAGCAACTAAATAAAGAAATAAAAATATATAGAGAATTGTTAGAGAAAGAAAGGAAGAAATATCAGTTAATAAGATGGAATAGGTTAAGGCAGGCGATACAGGAAAAAAACAATAAAACATTTTTTTACCATGGTTAGTAAAGGGTACCATCAATATAGTAAAGGAACTGAGGCCTATATTATACGTAATAAATGGGAGGAGTTCTTTCATAGCTATTCCCTGGATGAAAATATTTCTATAGTCTCACATGTAAATGCACACTATTACCCTTATCCAATTTATATAGATCATTATGAAATACAAATTGCCGTAGAAGGCTTAAAAAATAATAAAGCACCAGGCCCAGACTGAATAGTGGCTGAAGTATACAAATATTTTCAAGATTGGTGGATCCCAATTTTTTTTATATACCATTAAACAAAATATTACAAAGTGAGGAGATACCAAGTAGTTGGATAGGCAGCCTATATGTCCCATATATAAGAAGAAAGGAGATCCTTCAAACCCACAAATGTACAGACCAATATCCCTTCTGGATACACCACAGAAAATATTTTGTTGAATAATTTTAGATAGGCTACAGAAATGGACGGAGGAGATGAATATACTTAGTGAATTCCAAAATGGATTCAGAGAAGGGAGGTCAATGATTCAACATTGCTATTCTCTATCCATTTGACATGGAAATATGTAAAGGTAAAAAAAGGAAAACTTTATTGCTGTTTTGTCGACCTCAAAATGGCATTTTATTCTATTAGTAGGGCCCTTTTGTGATGCAAGTTGAAATCTTATAATATGGATTGCATACTTTTTGACATGATTGTAAAGCTGCATTAGGACACCTGGTTAAAAGTAAAATTTTCCCAAAAAGGTGACCTAACAAAAAAAGTTAAAACAAACTTAGGGGCCAGACAGGGTTGCCTTTTGGCCCATTTGTGTAATTTGTACATAAATTCATTAATTGAAAATTTAGATAAACTGGAATTTCACTCTCCAAGTATTAAAAACAACAAAATACCAGTTTTAGCATTTGCAGATGACCTTGTGTTAATATCAAACTCATTATTAGAGTTACCGAGGAAAATTGACCATTTTTCAGGCATGTGTAAAGAAAATAAATTAATCAATAAAAGTAAAATGAATTTACTGGTGTTCAGCCATTAAAACAAGAAACTTCTAAGACTATATATAGGCAATAAAAATATAGATACTGTTAAAAGCTACCTTTACTTTGGAGTTTCTTTAACACAAGATAGTATATTGGTAGAACACCAAAAATTAATAAGTCATAACTAATAACTGCATCAAATGCCTTTAAGAGATTTTCAGCACAAACTGTGAATGGGTCAGTAAAAGGACTATTAAAAGTCACAGAAGCTAAAATAAGAGTGAGTCTCCTATATGTATCAGAAATATGGGCACCAGAGAAATTGGAAATTTTACAAGTAGAGTTAAATAAGCTGTTTAGATACATATTAAAAGTGCCACAGGGAATGTCCGTCTCAACACTCAGGGTGGAATTAGAGCAGTTTCCACTTATAACATATGTTATTGAAAGAAGAAGAATATTTCTACTAAGGTTATTTTTACTCCAGGAATACAGAATACCCAGAATGTGTCTCAAGGAGGAAACTGTACAACAAGAAAGTTAATGTTTCCAGTGATGTCATGTATTGTCTCCTATATATACAATGGGGTTAGGCCACCTATGATCCCAAATATACTATAGACTTATGGAAGAGACTGTATTTCAAGTCAAAACTAGGATTAAAGATATATCAGTTTCTAGAGATATGGAACTACATATTACAAACTTATAAAAACTCTGACTGGTACACAAAAAAATCAAAACAATAGATGGTTTAGAACCTTACTTGGCCCTATTAGAAGATCCTGATGCTAGAAGGATAATCACCAGATTCAGGATAGAAATTTACGATTGTAGATATGTTTACCACTGTCAAAAATGAAAAGATATTAGTGATAGATTATGTAAATGTGTTTAAAGGTCCCAGATGACATGAAGCACATTCTCTTAATATGTCCCTTATATGAAAAACATCGGAAGTTTTGGTTAGGGCAAATATTGTCAAGCATTGGTCTCCCCCTTGATCAAATTTTAAATTATCTGATCAACTCGCAGGACAAAATTATTTTGCACAGACTTAGTCACTTTTTATTATCATTGAAATTATAACCCTATGAGTTATATTATATTTAAATGGGATCAATTGTTTTATATTTTTATTGTGAACTATTTATTATGTCATCTTGTATGTCAATATTTGTAGTGACCCTGTGTCAAGCAATAAAATACTGATTGATTGATTTACTTACAAATAGGGATACCATTATGGATGATTGATTGACTTACAAATAGGGATACCATTATGGATGATTGATTGACTTACAAATAGGGATACCATTATGGACTGATGGGAGCACAGGTCCCGGAGAGCCCTGTGCTCTGACAAACAAATACACATAGCATTATGGAGTGTGGGCCCCATACTCTCACACAGCAGTAAGGAAACAATTACAATCTGTCAAGAATTATTGATATGCTCCCACAAGCAATTTAGGTTACAATTAATAGTTTCTCAAAAAGTAAGGAAATTCTTGGCAAAAAACTTAAATTAATGCATCAGTTAGGGTTCCACCATCAAAAGTATGGAAATGTGGTGTAGGGTTTCCAACCCTAACACCCCACCCCCACCCTCCGTGAACCAACAGGTGACAGGGCTGTGCCTTGAGGTTGTTAGCCCTAACACGCACACCACTCTCCTATAGTGTAAAATCATAGCTTCCTTACACATGGAATAGGGTGAGTGTTAGGTCTGACAACCCCAAGGCACACCTCTATGGCCTGTTGGTGCATGAAGGGTGGGTTGGGTGAGGTGTTAGGGTTGGAAACCCTAACATGACATTTCCATACATTTGATGGTGGAACCCTTACCAATGCATTAATGAAGCTTTTTGCCAATGATATATATAGATATACATATACACAGACATATGGCCCTGCCTATGTGAACTGTCACATCTACCCTTTACACCAGGGTGCAACAGTAGGTCCAAAAGGGCATTCAGTGGTAACACACACAGACCACTGGCAGTACAGCCAGCCAGCATAGAAATCTGAGTATGATGCATCGTATGATAGCACATACACACACCACTAATAGCCCAAACACTACATATGTATATTTACCACTCTCAGCAGAGGTAGAGAACCATTGGATATCACACACTATCATGAGTGCTACACTTACCACTATCAATCCCCAGTTGATAGACAACATAGAAACATAGAAAATGTCAGCAGATAAGGACTGCTAGGCCCATCCAGTCTGTCCACTAGTCAGCTGTTGGGAATGCTTGTGTGGCCCCTGACAGTGGCCACACTGCAGCATGCTGTGGCTGACATCGATCCATGCCATTTGCCTGTTGGTAATGCTTTACACCCTTGAGTGTGCCCTATGTAGTGACTACTCCACTGGGACACCCACAGTCAGTCATGGCCAGTGACCTCTTGGAACCCCTACTGCAGCAGCTCCCAGCAGTGACACCGACCTTCTTCCACATCACTGAAATAATCCCGATCATGGAGGAAGAGACAGGGGACTTTCATAACATTAAAGCCAGGAATGACACATAGGCAAGTTATAGCAACTTATAATCTCATATCCTCATACCTCTGTGATTATGGTCATCACAATGCCTGCAAAAAAGTAGTGGTCAAGAGAACTATAATCCACCATCTGTCCACAGCTTGGTGCCACAGTCTACTGCTCTCAGGTTAGTGGGTAGAGATCAGTGACTCTGATCCTTGCTGGGGCTTACACACCTAACACAGGCAACACTATATCATTTTATAGCGACAGTACTCTACCGTAAGCACCTCAGTTCAGCTCCTATTGCAGCGACTACACTGTTCATACAGACCTGTCTTGCCAGGGGCTACAGTTCATTAGAATTCTGCACTTCAGTCCTATCCAGAAAGCATCTCAGTTCAAATCCTATTGCAGCAGCTGCACTGATCATATAGTCCTGTCTCACGAGTGACTACTGTTCAATACTCGTATGAAGACACCACCAATCATGTACTAAAGTCAACCCCTCTTGCAGTGGTTATACAGTACATATACCTATATCGCAGTAGGCCTTTACTATTTTGGCCTGTCAGAAGACACACTGTAGCACTACCACCAAAGCTCTTGAGTGTTAATTGGACATAGATAGTGACACTACTTCCTTAACTGGTAAGCACTGGGGAGCATCTCATGATTGATACAACACATTGCTCTGCACTAGAAGGTAGACATTAGGAGTCCACAGGGGAAGCTTCCCCGATAGGAAGCCCATGGAGCTCCTCCAGTGGTAGTCCAGATATGACTTATCCAATGGACAAGCAAAACTAGGACTATAATCATATGGGACTTACCTGTCGTACAGTTTAGCAAGGCTTGAGTAGACAGTAATGGTACAGCTTCTCTAAGTAGCTACAGGCAACTCCACAGATTGGGAGATCTCACATTCAGACCATGTGCTGATGATTGCTCTCTCAAAGGGTCAGTTAACTGCCTCAAACTATCAGTTCCATTTTGACATGCAACAGCCCAAACAGAAGGCATCGGACAACAGGACATGGAAGGGCCACCATGAGAACATCTGATATTCCAGAGATCCACAAGATAACATAGGTGACACACCCAGGTAATACAAGCAGATACAACAATAACTTCGACAGTAAGGTCCTGAATAATCCATACTATAATGAATCCTAGAACCATCCTGCAAACTCCAATCTAAGAGAGCATACAAAACAGACAGGAATTCATGCAGATTCACATCTGCACCACCTCTCAAGACTACTCAGTCATAAAGCTTCTGAAGAAGGACTTGGTTGGTCCGAAAACTAGAGCACTTTGTTCTTTTGTTGTAACATCTATGTTGGTCAGATAAAAGGTATCAAACCATTTGCTTCTGGACCACCTCTCAAGAGGCAGTTAATAGTCACAGTCTGGCATTAGCTGGACCAGGTAGTGGTCATTCTGGATTTGCCCCACCCTGCTCTGGTTCACTGCTTTTTAGGAACCCATGACTAAGGATTGTGGAGTGCCATAGAGATATATGCACTACAATGACCATTTACTCACCCAGTAAAGGTGATTGTAGTAGTATATCACGAAGGCATTCCAGGGCCCACCCTACTGACAGAACCACATGACCAAATATATAACCTCAATGTAGGCATGGGACCTGGATCCTTAACTCACTGAGTCCATAATTATGAACTGCTTCTCCTCCTTCTGCTGACCTGTTTGCAGTTTCCACTAGTAGAGGATAGTGCTAGTAACCCTGTTGTTATTTGAATCCACTTTGCCAATTTCCTTATACTGTACACTGCTGACTGACAAGACACTGAAGATTGACTTGGGCATCAGAATGGCTCAGTGGTCTAAGGTATTGTGCCCAGGGCACAGTCTCTCCCAGAGGTGAGGGTTTGCACTCCTTTCCGACTAGGTCTTACTTAAATATCTCTCTATTCTTTCTGGGTGCATGAACAAGATTTTCTCCTCAGAATCCTTCATGAATAATGACACAGCTTTGGAAGACTTCTAACTGAGGATTCTGGGAGGACAGGGAGTAGAAGAAGTCTCCAAAAGATTGGAAGTTACATGTGCATCATCAGCCTATAAAGTGAATATGAACCCATGAGTATGGATTGCGTAGTGCCACAGATATATACTGTACTACTACAGTAGATCTAATAGATGTCTTTGACTGGGTGACCAAGGAAGTAGATCAGGGAAGGGTGGTGGATGTGGCTTCTTAGACTTCAACAAGGCCTTTGATATGGTCCCACATAGAAGGTTGGTTTACAAGTTAGGCAGAATGGGGGTGGGCCCCAAGGTAGTGAACTGGGTCAGAAATTGGTTGAAGGACAGGACACAGAGGGTGCTGGTAATGGTGTTCACTCTGAGGAGAGGAAGGTGACCAGTGGGGTGCCACAGAGATCAGTCCTGGACCAGTCATCCTCAATGTCTTTATAAGTGACATTGTGGAGGGGCTGAGAGGAAAGTGTGTCTTTTTGCAGACGACACCAAGATCTGCAACAGGGTTGACACTCCATGGGAGGATAGAACAAATGAAAAAGGACCTAAGCAGGTTAGAGGAGTGGTCAGAAATGTGGCAGCCATGATTTAATACAAAAATGTGCAAAACCATGCACTTGGGGAGCAGAAACCCAAGGGAGGAGTACAAGATGGGGGAAGAAGTACTGGCGACCACAAAGCAGAAACGCGACCTGGGGTACTCATATCAGATGAGCTAAAGGCAACCAAACAATGTGGGAAGGCTGTGCGGAAAGCCAGTAGGATGCTGGGGTGCATTGGTAGAGGTATCACCAGCAGAAAGAAGGAGGTGGTTATGCCACTATACAGATCACTGGTGAGATAGTTGGAGTACTGTGCCCAGTTCTAGTGACCACATCTCTGGAAGGACATAGACAGACTGGAGGCAGTCCAGAGGAGGATTACAAAGATGGTGCAGGGCCTGTAGGAAAAACCTTACAAGAAGATGATAGGGGAACGCAATATATATTCCCTGGAAGAGAGGGGAGAGAGAGAAAGAGAGATGATAGAAACATTCAGCTACCTTGGGGGTATAACAAAGGAACAAGAGGGCAGCATTTTCCAAAAAAGAAGATGTGCAAGAACAAGGGGGCATGAAATGAAGTTAGAGAGGGGATGTTCAGGAACAAAATGAGGAAGTACTTTTTTCACTGGTGGAACAGCCTCCTAAAGGAGGTGGTGGAGGCAAAAACAGTGTGGGAATTCAAGAATGCATGGGACAGACATGAGGTTACCCTGGAAACAGGAAAAAAGGGTGAGCTGCAGATCAACTATGATCTGTGGTTTGAAATAGATATGCAAAATGGGCAGACTGGGTGGGCCACACTGTCCTTATCTGCCATCAACGTCTATGTTTCTATGTTTACTGCAATCACCTTTACCAGGTGAGTAAACTACCATTTATAACTATGAGAAAATGCTAATGAACTGATAGTATCAAATTACAAGTTGCCTGATAGTAAGAGCCTGCAGTGGGTACAGTACAGCATTCTCTGTTTACACCTGTGAGCAAACACCAATGAACTGTTAGCATCGCATATCTCACATTGCCTCACAGTAGGAGCCTGCAGTAAGCATACTACAGAACCCCCTATTTATAACTGTGAGAGAACAATAATGAACTGCTAACATCACATCCCACATTGCTTCAAAGTAGGAGCCTGCAGTAAGTACAATACAGAATCCCCTGCTGATACCTGTGTGAGAAAACATCAATGACATGCTAGCATCACATTCCATGTTTCCTTACAGTAGGAGCCTGCAGTAAATATAGTACAGAACCAGTGTTGGAATGATACTTTATGAGCTTTGGAAGCTACAGTAGGGGGCCCATAAGGGTTCTACCTTTAAACTGAGACCCCCATCCCATTATAAGTCAATGGCAGTGATGGCAGAGCTACCAGGCCGAACCCTGGCAAGCCCCCCTGTAATTCCAACACTGTCAGATCCAACTATTTATACCTGTGAGAAAACACCAGTGAACTGCTGGCATCACATTCCATGTTGCTGCACAGTAGGATCCTGCCGCACGTACAGTACAGCCCTGCGTATGTTTACATGTGAGAAAATACCAACAAGCTGCTAGTGTCACATGCCCCATGCTGTCTCACTGTAGGAGTCTGCAGTAAGCACAGTAGAGAACCTCTTATTTGTATCTGTGAGCAAACACCAATGAACTGTTAGCATCACATGTCCAATGTTGTCCTACAGTAGGAGCTTGCAGTAAGTATAGTCCAGCATTTTGTTGTGAGCTGTTGAGATACATTTATAGCTGGCTCACTCAAACCCGCCGATCCCTTCTCCCCTGACAACTATCGACCCATTTCCCTCCTCTTCCCCCACTTAAACAAGCTGCTTGAAAAATCCATACACTCTCAGCCTAATAGAGCACCTGGAAAAGTACAGCCTCCTATGCCCCCTCCAACATGGCTTCAGTAAGCAACATAATACCTCCTCTGCCCTGGCCCTCTTTTCTGATCATGTACTAAGAAGTATGGACCAGGGCAAACTCACAAGTACTGTCTTCATTGATCTGTCAAAAACATTTGACCTGGTTGACCACCACCTCCTCTACTCAGCCCTGCTTTGCTTTGGCTGCTCCCCAGGATCTATTGCCTGGTTCTGCAGTAATCTGTCAAACAGGACTCAGTCAGTTATCATTGGCAAGGCATCCTCTGCTTCCCTTCTCATACTTACTGAAGTTACCCAGGGCTCCATTCTTGGACCAGTGCTCTTTTCCATGTTTATTAATGCACTCCTCAATGACAGCCTCAACTGTAAAGCTCTTCTCTATGCTGATGATTTGGTCATCTATCATAACGTCAAATCTATTGACTCAATCTCATCCACCATCACACAAAACTACACCCACCCATCACTGGTTCCTTTCACACAAGCTCCAAGTCAATGAGAAAAAGACTAAATCCATGCTGTTTGGTTCCAAACCCTTCCTATCCAAAGCCACCAAAGCCAACTCCTCCCTCCTCGTTCTCACCCCTGCTGGTCCTCCCCTTGAAATTATCACATCCTTCAAATATCTAGGTGTTACCCTTGACCCCTCCCTTTGTTTCTCAGAACATGTCAACCATATGGTATGTCGGATTCACCAGAAGCTAGGCACTGCATACCACCACGAACATTATCTATCCGCCAAAGCAAGCCTGGCCATTTCACATTGCATCTTATTTCCCCTCCTTGACTACTGCTCCCCAGTTTACTTGCACCTATCCCCCACCCTGAACTAGTGGCTAAACTAGACATATAACTCTGTCGATTCATCCTTCAAGCTCCTTACCACTACCACCACTGCTCACTCTACCAGTCACTTGGATGGCTCACCCTACAAGGGCGCTTTGATTATGCGATGGGCTGTCTGGTGGGCAACTCCCTCAGGAATCAACATATGTTTTCTTACTCACACATCATGACAGATAGAGTGGTCCGTAGGCATCTCAGGGTACCCTCAGACCCCCCGCTAGAAGTACCCCATGCCTCCACCAGCTTTGGAACCCGAGCTTTCTCAGTCACAGCACCATCCCTATGGAACAAGCTCCCCCATCTGTTTGTACATCCCCCTCCCACCTAGCTTTTAAACATAGCCTGAAGACCTGGCTCCTCATTGCTGCAAAATGTCACTGTTCCAAACAGCAACGCTAGGGTCTACAACTTGACTATGCTCTAATATCACTAAGACTTTCACATGATGCCCTACAGCACTTATACCCCCCTCCTGCCCCCACTAGCCTGCCCTTTTCCCTCCTCTCTCCTTCCTGCCCCACCCCTAAGCCTACCCCTGCCCCTTTTCCTCCAGTCTTGCCCATTTGATGTTATGAACTGTGATTGTTTTCCTGTTTCAATTTGTATTACAGCAACTGTTTTTTCTCACTTGTACTTGAATTGGACCGTGTACCTGTAAACCATTAGTTCTTGTGCCTTGCACCGTCTGTACTTTGGCTATGCTTAAGTACATAATGATATAGCATTACCTGTCTACCTTGACTGCACATTGTCATTGCATTACCACTGTTCTCTCTCTCTCTACACCCTCAGTGCCAGCTGTTGTGGGTGCACATACTGTATCTTGTAATTGACTGTTTGTACCTGTACCTATTTTTTGCAACCTTGTGGCCCGGGTCATGACTGAAAAAGTTCCTCTTGATCAGTGCACCTACCCGGTCACCAAAGACATAAATTAATAAAGAAGTGTGTGTGTAATCAGGTCACAGTAGATCTTCAGTATATTCTGAATAAGATGCAGCTGATAGTAAGCTTGCAGTTGTTAATTACACTTTACATACCCAAAATGGCCTTACTGAGATGCTGCATCTCATTTTTAGTAGGGTCCTACTTCTATTCAGTTTTATAGCTGGTTGCATGGGGCAAAGGGAGTTGAAATTATTTTGGTGGGATTCAAACGTAACATAAAGTAAGCAGTATAAGCTTTAAACAAGCCTAGATTTACACATACTCACATTCTAGTACATCATGGGTAATTTATACAAATTCCCTAAAGAGTGAAATAACAATCACAGACATGAAGTTGTCTGACCTCTTGTGCACAGTTGAGACAATAACACTCCCACACAGTAGACTTCTAAACAAGATGAAACATGCGTTTGTGGTTTGCAGTTTTAGCCTTTGCAGGTTGTTTGCAAGGCCTTCTGGGACCTTACAGTTCTACATAAAGTTCAGCCAGTCTACCTTCAGTCATGGTAATCTGCACATAGTTCCCATGAGGCGCTTCACTGGGGATGTGTAATTCATTGCTTATTTAAGGCATGTAGTTCATGACCATTCTCACCTTGCAACTAGGTCATGATGAACCTATATTTAAAGTTGTACTGCATGCCACAAAAGTGAACCTTCACTTCTCGTTGAAAATGGAGTGGGTTCCTACTGATTACATTGTGTTTGCTATAACTATTATTATAATTTGTTGCTTGTTCAAGCTTTTAATATGTACTTTTATTATTACATAGGCAGTACTCTCAATTACAATATCTCAGAATATAGTATGTATAGATAGTTGTATACAGTGATTCAAAGTTATATGTATCAAAATGTAATTTTTTATATGAAACTTTTCTGTAATAACACTGCTGCTGCAATATCCCCTAGTCCTTCTTGAAAAATAGGTGTTGTACCTAAATGAGCTATCCTGCTGTGCAAAAATCTAAATAAACATATATCAAATGAAAGGTCATCAGCAAGATTGACTTTCAGTCTGAAGCAAGCAGCTTATACTTCCCTCAGAAGAAACTAATAGAAAGATGTGTCATTTTCAGATAATTGTTTCACACTGCACAATCTCTGCTCATTCCAGCCACAAGGAAGTTCCTACAGAGCTGTATCATAACCTGCCATCCCGTCATTCTGAAACCAATAATATGGATGCAGGTTAAGATCCATAACTTAATCGCTGCTGTATTGTAGAAATCACTTAACTCTGTAATGAAACAAGTACAATTCAAAATCTCAAACCATATACAATCAGTGGACTGAAAAATGGGGGGAAAAACAGAGCATATGAAACAACAATTGTTTGAATCTTTCTTTCATTTCTGTACAGGCTTAAGTCTGCTTTGTTAGACTCAGTGGAGCCATGAATCTATCTTGTCTTTAAACACAGAAAGCGAGGCTTTAACAGCTAATGCAATGTTAAATTTATGTGTCACAGGAGCTGGGTATCTAGGCCTCCTGACTGATTAAACCCAGATGTTGTTAACAATGTTAGTGTTATGGAGCAAGTGCAGGTGTGGGGAACAAATCCCTTTCTCTGGGACCTTCGGCAATCAGACAAGTGATTTCTCCTGGCTCCCTACCCTGAGTTTTCAATTAGCACGACAATGGCATTGTTGTTCTCAAGTATTAGATCATGTGTCATGTAAATGAACAAGAATGGATTCTATTCAACAAGATGATTAGTGCTGAGGGCACATATGTTTCAAACTATAATGTGATCAAGGTCAAAACCCCTCACCAGGCAATATATTTTTATTACATTCATCAAGCAAAGACTGAAACAATTGCTCTTTCTCTCTACTCTGTGCTGGGACTTCAGCTGGGCACTCTGCTTTCTCCTACAGGCTCCTCCACTTTGGTATAGACGCCATCCCCCCATCAACTGCTCCTCCCAATCCCCTCTGTTTTCCACTGAAATCCTTAATCTGCAACTACATTTCACATTTCTGCTTCTGCACCTAATCATCTCTGTCTCTCTCTCTCTCTCTCTCTCTCCCTCTCCTATCTTCCACAACTCTCGCTCTTCGTGTATTCTCAGATTTTTACTTTCTAACTCCTACCTCAGCTCTTGCCTCCCCTTGATCTATTTGTTTGCAAGATGCCCACCTCTCCAGTCTGTTACCTCTAGCAACCATGTTCTTTCATATTGTATTTGCACTGGGCATGCTGGCCCTACTTCTGCTGCAGTTACTTATCTTAGCCTTGTTTTGTACTTTGTTTTGCCCCACTTAGACATATTTTGTACATACATGTATAGGTATACAGTATGTATATGTATATGTATATGTATATGTATATGTATATGTATATGTATATGTATATGTGAAGAATGTAAATAGCAGTGGATCTAGGAGAAAAAGTGATAATAGGCAAATTAGGACTAGAAACTGGAAATCAAAAAGGCAATGATTGGGAGGGAGAGGCACAGTAGGAGTGAATGAACCAAAGAGTCCTCAAGTAGGGTTTGACATACTGGGCATAGTAAGTCAGCTAAAAAGCAATAAAGGGGTTACAGAAGACAGGGGCATCTGGGGAAAATGAAAATGGACATGTACATTGCACACATAGTTGGAAAGCTTGAGTATGCCCTCACTTGCCCTCAATGAAACTGTGTGCAGGTATACACACACATGCAAACATACCATGCATGCATGAAAACAAAGATGTCATGTGGGTGAGGTTAAAAAGGACAGACTTCAGTGGAAAACCATAAGGTGGCTAAAATATGTTAGTAGAAAATAAGTGCTGCTGGGGACTCTAAGTGAATGATAAGCTTGGTTTCTGTGTTCTGTTCCCATTTCCTCCCACCACCTTTATTACCTTTCAGCCCACTTACTATGCCAAGGTTATTAGACTGTACTTGAGGACTTCACCCCTCATTAACTTCTACTATGCTGCTCTCTCCCAAGCAACAGCTTTTTTGTTTTCCAGCTTTTATTCTTACCTTGACTACTAACACTTTTTCTCCTAGATCACTCACCATTTGCTTTCCTCACGTATATATCCATTATTTCCCCTCATTACTTTTCTCTTTATAGACAACTACTAAGGAAGACCTATGGCAAAAAAATGTTGATTCTAACTCTGCTTTCTATTTTCAGTGTGCATTTAATATTACCTTGTTTTTTGTGCATACTGCTGCTCTATATTACATTGCATTTTGCTTTTGTTTCATGTACTTCTTATTTAACAGTGTGTTATTATTGATTTCCTGGAACCCTTACCCCAGGATTCTCAGGAAATAAGGAGTTCATAGCTCAGTAGGCCCCTCCTGGTAAATCTTTAATAAATAAACTAATACCACCAATGCATAATTAAAACATGAAAGACCATGAAGTAGCATGGGTTATAGGCAGAGCACACTAGATGGAGGTTTACTTACAGTTGTTAGAATTTGAAAAAGAACTCAGCACTTGTGATCTAAAAATGAACAGTTGGATTTTATATGTGGGAACACACACACACACACACACACACACACTGTATATACATATATAGTATGTATGTATGTATGTATGTGTATTTATATATATAGTATGTATGTGTAAATATATATATATACAGTATATATATGTATATTGCAAAAAAACTTCATTACTGCACCAGTTAGGTTTCAAGGTAACCACGGTTTCAAACCCTAACTTCCCACCCCCTAGCAGCAATAGGACAAGACCACACAAGCAACAGCAAACAACCATCATCAGGTAATACAAACAACATACTGTAAAACAGTTTCTAGATGTCATCAATGCAGTATCACTAATGTGCTACCTTCATGGATTTGCATCTAGAGCATGCACACTGCAAGATATGCACACTCACATCTGACTGCAGGTGGAAATCCATGATACTCAAATCATAACACGACTTCTGCCTGCAGAAGCACAGGCCTCTGTAGCCACAGATACAAATCCACAATATCCAGATTACAAGAGTTCTTTTGTCTGCAGAATTGCAGGATGAGAGATTTGTGAAATTAGAACATTTCACTCCACAAAATATTTTGCAAAATTTAAACATTTTGTGAAATATTTTGCGGGTGTGAAATGCAAAATTTCACCTGCCAAATGAGAAATTTCACAGTGAAATACAAACTTTTGCCCACAAAATGGTGAAATTTGGCAAAGTTTGGGTGAAATTTGGTGAATTTGTGCATTTCATGGTGAAATTTCACAATTTCACACCTGGCAAAAAATTTCATGGAATGGCAGAATTTGCAAAATGTTTCATTTGGCAAAATTGTCAAATTTGTGGCAATTTTGCTGGCAAAATTTTACTTTTCAGCATCTCTATGGAGGACCCTATGTGGCTTGCACTTCTGTAGGCATGGATACTCAGGCACACTGTAAGTATGCATACACTTCTTGGTCTAGAAGTGCAGGCCCCATGAGAATCATGTGCATCTGCAGCTGCAGGTGTAAGACATACACACCAACTTCTGACTGCACAAGTGCAGGCCTCATGAAATCCATGATACCCAAACTACAACACTATTTCAGTCTGAAAAAGCTCAGGCCCCTGTGGGGCCTCTGCTTCTGTAGCCACAAGCACTTATCTCCAAGACATCCATACTTCCACAGCTGCAGACACAAATCCACAAAGGTAGTACATCAGTGCTATAGCATTTGTGTAATCTGGAAACATTTGCATGTTATTTGTCTTACCTGATGATGGCTGTCAGTGGTTGCTTGCATTGTGTTGTCCTTTTGCTACTTGGGGTGGTGGGATGTTAAGGTTGGAAACACTACCACCATATTTCCCTTCTTTTGTCTTGTTGAACCTTAACCAGTGCATTAACAAAGTTTTTTGCAATGAATTTCCTTTCTGAGATAGCGGAATTATATCCTCATTCCTGTAGGCCCCTTTGGCACCTGTGTGAACAGATGCAGACATGCAGGACCCTCTGGGCCCTGTGTCAAGGGAAGAGTCTGTCAGTCCAGTAGGTAAGGTAAGGTAAACTTTATTTATATGATGCCCAATATCAGGGTCTCTGGGCGCCCTACAGAAGACAAAATAGGCAGGATAAAAACAACAAGTAAATCAAATGCTGTAAAGGGTTATATGAATAAAAGTTAAAATTCAAGCATGAATAGACATAATAAATAATAATTAATACTTAAAAACATCTGCAATCAATCCAGAAATGCCTGTTTGAAAAGGTTTGCTTTTAGATCTCTCTTGAATGCCTCCACTGACGGGGCTTCCCTTACAGAGCTGGGAAGTTAGTTCCAGAGGGCCAGGCTCACCACTCGAATGCTCAATCACCTGAGGGTTTCATCCTGGCCTTCCGAACCACAAGGAGACCCCTGGTGGAGCAACAGAAGGAGTGTACCAAAATGGCAGGTGTCAGGAGATCACTCAGGTAGCCATGTCCCAAGCTGCATAGGGCCTCATAGGCAAGCAAGCCCAGATTGAAGATGATCCTCCACCGGACAGGCAGCCAATGCAGATCTTGCAGGACTGAGTCACATGACAGGACCTAGGCAGGCCCATCAGTAATCTGGCCACTGCGTTCTGCACCAGCTGCAGCCAGTGGAGCTTCTCCTCCCGACCCCAAAGTATGGAGTGTTACAGTAGTCTAAACTTGATGTAACAAAGGCATGCACTAATTATGGCAGGTACTCAGGTGGAACTAGGGGTTTAATCTAGGCGACATTCCTTAAGTGGTAAAAATACTTTGGACAACAGATGACACTTGAGCATCAAGCATCCACCTGTCATTCAGGCAAGTGCCAAGATTTCTCACCCTAGAGGACGCCATCAATGGGGTGGTAACTAGGACCAGTCCTGCTGCCATCATGGAGGCATTCCAATCTCACACCCGCGACCAGGCTCAATCACCAGGACCTCCGTCTTGTCAGGGTTCAAACTCAACCAGTTTTTTTGCACATAGTCAAGTTTATTGTTGATTAGTTATAAACCATTATAACATTTAAAAATGATCAAGTATAGATTCAAAAGTGCATACAAGAAATATTACTCAGACACATGAATACACAGTAAAATTCACTGGAGAAATAAGGACAATAAGAAAAAGAAATGCATATCATCAAGCAACATTCTAGGTATCATCCTGCAGCTGAATAATTGGACAAGTAACATTTTATAAGATTCATTAAAATGAGTTTAATATTGCACTGATTTAGTTCCAGTTAATTTTCCTTTATACTGTAAGATTCCTAATTTAGAATTTACACTACACATAGAAACATTGACTTTGACAGCAGGTAAGGACCGCTTGGCCCACCCGGTGTGCCCATTTCCCTACCTTTCAGATAAGCTGCAGGACCTAGTTAACCAACAGCCTACTTCCTCCTACCCCCCCCACCTAGAATTGCATTATGTCTGTCCCATGCATTCTTGAATTCCCACACTGTTTTTGACCCCACCACCTCCTCTGGAAGGCTGTTCCATACATCCACCACCCACTCTGTGAAAAATTACTTCCTCACATTGCCTCTGAGCCCCCCCCATCTTCAAATTGTGCCCCTTGTTCTTGCACATCTCTTTTTCTGAAAGATGCCATACTCTTGGACTTTGTTGATTCCCTTGAGATACTTGAATGTTTCTGTCATGACCCCCCTCTCCCTTCTTTCCTCTAGGGTATACATATTAAGCTCCTTTAGTCTCACTTCATATGGCTTCTGGTGCAGACCCTGCACCATTTTAGTTGCCCTCCTCTGGAATGCTTCCATCCTGTCTATGTCCTTGTGAAGATGGGGACTCCAGAACTGCATGCAGTACTCCAGATGGGGTCTCACCAACTGTGTGTACAGAAGGATAGCAACTTCCTATTTTCTACTGGTGATGCCTCTCCCTACACATCCCAGTATCCCTCCAATCCTCCTTACTGCCTTTTCACATTGGTTTCCTACCACTACCCCAAGGTCCTGTTCCATTTTTGTTGTTGTTAGTACCTCTCCCCCATTATGTACTCTTCCCCTGGGTCTTTGTTTCCCGGGTGCATTACTTTGCACTTCTTTGCACTGAATCTAAGCTGCCCTACTTTTGACCATTCCTCCAACCTTGCCAAGTCCCTTCTCATTCTTTCCATGCCCCTTGTGTATTAACCCTGTTGAAGATCTTTGTGTCATCTGCAAAGAGGCATACTTTTCCTTCCAACCCCTTTGCAATGTCACTTATAAAGATATTAAAGAGGACCGGTCCCAGTACTGAACCCTACAGTACCCTGCTAGTAACCCCCCTTTCCTTGGAGAGGACTCTGTTTACTATTACCCTCTGTGGCCTGTTGCCCAGCCATTTATTTTACCCAGGCTACCACCCTCGGACCCACTCCCAGGCTGGCTAACTTGCTTATTAATCTTTTGTGTGGCACTGTGTCAAATACCTTGCTAAAGTCTAGGTAGGCTACATCCACAGCCCCTCCCTGGTCTACTACTTTGGTCACCCAGTCAAAGAAATCCATTAGATTCATCTGACGTGACCTTCCAGCTGTGAAACCATGCTGCCTTGGGTCCTGTGCCCCGCTGACCTCTAGATACTCAACAATTCTTTGTTTCAGAAGTGATTCCATAATATTCCATGCCACTGAAGTCAAACTAACAGGTCTGTAGTTTCCTGCCTCTGCCTTGCTCCCACTTTTGTGGAGGGGAATAACATCTGCCTTCCTCCAGTCCTCAGGTACCACCCCATCCTCCCATGATTTGTTAAAAAAGGTAGTCAGTGGTGTCAATAGTTCTCCCCTTAGTTCTTTTAGAATTCTGGGAAGAATCCCATTAGGCCCCATTGCTTTGTCCACCTTGAGTTTTAGGAGTTCTTTCAGGACCCTTTCTTCTGTGAATGGACTGGTAGTGACCTCCCTAACCAGAATAGTTTGATTGCCTTGTTTTGACTCAATGTGGCTCAATAACTTTGCCTTGAAAAGGGAGGTGGCATTCTGTATGTTCTGCTGCTATACACTCTGAACTATCTGTAATCTGTACAGTGTTATTCTACTGGAACCACCACTAGTAAAATAGATAATTTAAATGCATAAATGTATGAGGGATTTCTATCCCTTCCAGGTGGAGCGGTCTATCAAAACCTAGAGGGTAATCAAATGCCTAGTATGAAGCACTTCAGCAGAACCATAGCTAGTCTACAGTTATACTTAAACTTTTCAAGTATTATCTGGGCACTATTTTATCCCATGGTCTTTATTTGTATTCACTGTGACTCCACCCATTAGATCCTGATGTACAGTATGTCAGCAAACGCAAAATCACTATGGATTTCTTTTCTACTGGGTATCATTTATACCAAACTTGGGAATTCTGGTCTTGAGAAACTAAAATGCAAACTGAATACAGGATAGAAACAAGTCCTGTCATAGCACGTTCCTCTGACCACTGGTCATTTTACTCCCAATGTCACATACTAAGTAGCTATAGATTGAAGTCTGCAGCAGAACTTACAGAATGCCACCTCCCTTTTCCAGGCAAAGTTATTGAGCCACACTGAATCACAACAAGGCAATCAAACTACCCCTGAGCAGGAAGGGAAAGCTCACTGATAAATTATATCTGAGTCTAATTGCTTAGTGATCTAAATAAAATGAATACATATTGGGGCCTATGCATGAATGTGTGGAGTGCCTACATGCCACGTATCCATGGCATGTAGCCACTCTGCACCCATTGCACCCCACATGCGGAATGCACTAAATAGTGCAAGTGGCCCCTAAACACCTGATCCTCCAACTGCACAGACCACAATGTCCCTGGGCAGATGAGGATTGGGCTTGCATTATGTGCCATGCACAAAGGCACACAGTGCAGCACATTGGGGGGGGTGCAGTGGTGAGCAGGTTATGGCAGCCCAGCCTGGACCCTGCTGTAACCCACTGCATGCCCCCATGGACAGCACCTGCCAGGTGATGTAATTCTGGGACATGGCCCACCATGCTGCCCCAGCCCACTAGATGGAAGTGGTAGGGCCAGAGCAGATAAATGGGTGAGCGGACATACTGAACACATATAGGGTCCTTGTGTGGTGGACCCACACCCTGCGGTGCACTCGTCCACCAAGTCCCTACTGGCCAAGGGCCCCCAACACATGCCAGTCTGACCCTGGTAGTACCACACATACCCCCCACCTGGAATATGGCAGCCCTGACAAGGGGTGTAGCTTATGATGACACATCTTTACACACACTGTCCAACTGTGGCCCCCCCCATCCCCACCTGCTCACCCTGATGCTGTCTAGGTATATGCCATGTATTACACTGTAACTGGAAAGGCAGTTACATCATTACATACAGAGCACTGAATGTGTGTCATGTATTGCACTACTGATGTACCCAAGGCCCAAGGTCCACACTGT
The DNA here is from genome assembly GCA_016271365.2 of Neoceratodus forsteri. Classification (NCBI taxonomy): domain Eukaryota; kingdom Metazoa; phylum Chordata; order Ceratodontiformes; family Ceratodontidae; genus Neoceratodus; species Neoceratodus forsteri. The sequence goes on from CM028131.1 coordinate 1,256,590,712, forward strand.
AACCTGTCCCGGTCACTGCCTAGTGGCAGCCTTATGTATTGTAAGGCTGCATGGTCACCTTCCATCTGGATGTGGCATTATGAGTTAGTCCCACAGGCATATTATTATGTGTCAGGTCGTCATGCAACCGTACACAACTGTGTACATTGAGGTTGCCTGCCTACACCTATGTCCTTGACCCCAGTGTTCCCCCCAGCACACACTGTGGAGCCCCCTTGAACATCAATCTGACCTACATCCCCAACACTATGGCAGGTCCAGTCATGGCCTTTGCCCCCCCACCCCCCATACCGCCAACACCCCCCATCCTTGTACCCTCATGTCAGCTTCGCAACTCAGACTGTTTCTGTGCACAGCCCTCTTCATACCTCCTCAGCCACTGGCTGTCCAAATGCTAATGGAAGCACAGTGCCTATATATAAAGGCACACTTCCAGCAGCACTTGGATGGCCAGTGGCTGAGGATGTGTGTGGAGGGCTGTACCGCATGCCATCCTGGGCCACAGCACCGACGGGATGGTATTGGGATAGGGGAGTTGTTGATGCTGCGGGGGGACCACACACCACCTGTGAGGGGCAGGGGTACAAGGATCGTGGCCAGGGTGGGCTGAGCATGGCACCCCCATGTGTTGGGGGGTTGTCTATCTACTCCCTGGATCCATGCAGCCATGTGTTGGGGTTGGGGGCTCTGTGACCAGAAGCTGGTGTCTGGGATGCAACCCGTTGGGGTGGGGGGGCATGTGCTATGCCAGAAGAGGACTAGGTGGACATGTGCCAGGGGTGGAGAGGTGCCCTGTATGACCGGGGATGGGGTGGCTGACCTCAATGTGGCATGCACCACTGGGAGGGTAGTGCATGGGCAGGGTGGTCCACTGGTGTGTGGGGCATCGCAGCACAGGTCCAGGTGACTGCAGTCTGTATTCATGCACCCGGACCCATGCCTCTCCGTGTAAGTGATCCACTGTGGGACCCAGGACAGCCATCATATTGGATACCTGCCTGGGTCCACAACTCCACCCCCATCTGCACTGCAGAGTCCTGTGCACCGGGGGTGGAGCCATGGACAGGTGGTGGTCATTTGTGCATACCGGCTTGTGCGCACCTGTCTGCAGATGCAGAGCTAAGCAGGCAGGATACGCAACTCTGGTGCATAATTCTCACCTGTTTGAACATAGGGACCATAGATTGTTCTGGCTCAAACACTAAAAGATTTTACCTATAGGGCTTCCACTATAATAAGATATGTCCTAAGTAATATGAGATCCCCGAGCATCATGTGTAATAAGCTTATAAAGATTTCTTTACAAACCAAAATGCATTTAGCACCTGTTAAAAGTGCTAAATGAAAAATTCTTACCTGGTGAGATCTCACTTGCGTACAATAGCAACTTAAGTAATTAAAACAACTTTGTTACTAAACTGTGCAGTTTTAGAAACACAACACAGAATAAAAAGTAATACTTATAAAATCCTTCAGCAGCTAATGTAATCCAAAGGGAACCAAGTATTTAGGCTGTTTAAGAAACAGTTACAAATGAGTCAAAGACAGTCAATAATAGTTCAGATACATAAGGCAAATCAGGCCTAATCAGACAATAAACATCTATAATGCTCCTGAATAAAAAGCTTATGGGTTCCTCATCAACACAGTACCATTTGGTGTCCTTATGTAATCAGAATAACAAACCACAGATCATATAATCCTAAAGGATACTTGAGTAAAGATTGTTAGCCATTCAGCAACTCACCTCTGTATGGCAGAGTCCCGCTTTTAGCTTCTGATTTAATAATCATGCCTTGGGACTTATAAAGTAAAATCAGTTATATCCAGTTACATTATAATTAAATATCTGAAAGGAACTCTAATTCCAAAGTGAAGCCCTTCACCACATTCTGGGGGTGGGGGGAGATACCCCATGTCCCATCTCCCTTGGTCAATAGTAAAGTGCTAATAAAGCATCTCTTTTTATAGTCCCAAAAAGTCTCATAAAACATTTTAACATGCAGTCAATTAAGCTGTCTAAAATAATTTTATATTTGCACTCAAAAGTGTCCATTTGAGCCATTTTCTATAGTTCGACAATGGTTTACTTGACTCAACCTCTCCTTTTAACAAGTTAGAGTGAGATTATAGACAAAACCTCTAATAATGCAGAGCATTTTCCATCTTAGTAGCAAAAAGCATACAACAATAAATGTAAAGCGGAGTCAAAAAGGGACCTCTGGTTCATAAGATTTCATAAAAACCTTCAAGTGGAGCACAGCGAGAAGACCATCCTTAGCGTCAATGCTGGCAGCAGGGGTTAAGCAACAGCTAGAGCTCTGGACCGTGAAGTATACAAATATTCACCCTGTTCATGCTGTAGACTCCACAAGAGTTTCTACACTGAATTACTTAGTCCTTAATAGTGTCCACTGTTATGTCCTTCCTGCATCATCCTGTATACCTTGTCTTGTGCTCCGACCTGGTAAACTCTGAAACTTCAGAGCTGCTCACCCAGTATCCCAGCCTCCAATTTCTGCTAATTTCAAGTTCTTTTACATAAGTCTCCTCATCCTTGAAGTGCCTGTAAAACCACCTGTAAGACAAGAGTAACAAATGCTCCACTGAGCATAGTAAATTAAATCACAAAAGGGCTAAAGAGAACCCCCAACCCCAGGCAGCGCTAGCATACCTTTAGTCGGAGTAAGATGAACTCACCAATATCAGTACAATATCCACTCCATTCTCTTTACTCCTCATCAGGTCCAGCAGCTACTTGGGGCTAAAACTCCCCTTGGTCCATAGAACTCAAAGTCACCAATAAAAAGATAAAAGAACTAAAGTTTCATTCAAATTCAAGTGGCTTGTGGTTCACTATGTATAAAAATTCACCAGAACACCCACAGAAACATAACGTGGTGGGGAGCGGAGCGGTATCGCAACCATCTTGCTGCTCAACCCCCTTCCCAGTGAGCTCACCACACAAGGGAAATATCCTCACTCTAGAGTTGAAGGACATCCCATCCTGGATCTTGGCCAGCCAGGTATTTGGCACTTCGACAGCATCATTTGTTCCAGGGACAAAAGACATATACATCTGGGTATCATCTGCATAGTAGTGAAACCCCAGACTGTAACATCTGATGAGCTCTCCCAGGGGTAGCATGTACACAGCGAACAACATCAGCAACAGGATCAAACCTTGAGGAACTTCACATGGCAGGAGCTTTAGAGAGGAGAAATTCTCCATCACCACCCATTGCTTCCTGCCCGAGAGATGGGACTCAAACCAGTTCATGACAGTACCAGTAAGTTCACAATACTTTCTAAAGTGATCCAAAAGCACAATGTGGTCCATGATGGCAAATGCTAAAGAGAGAGCAAGGAGAACAAGAATTGATCAATCTTCTCTATCGCTTGCTCTGAGGAGGTAATTTTGCACTCTAACACCATTTCAGTGCTACACTTAGCCCTGAAACCGTACTGAAGTTATACACAGATGTCAAAGGCCGTGAGGTGCACCTCGAGCTGCAGTGCCACTATATTCTTAGCATTCTTCCTTAGGAATGGGAGGTTGGAGAGGGGTTGATAATTTGCCAGGACATCAGGGTCAAGAGATGGTTTCTTCAGGAGGTGCCTTACCAACTCCTGCTTCAAGGAGTCAGGAAAGATCCCCTCCAAGAGCGAACACCGGACCAACGGTCTCAGCCTATCCCACTAAAAAATGAGTCAGGGCTGGGTCTAGTTTACAAAAGGTGGGCCACAGTTTCAAGATCACCCCAACAACCTCAGGCACCTCCACTGGCCTAAACTCTTCCCAGACAATAGGATTTCCCATGTTACTACCAAGCCAACCACCGCAGGGCTGAACTTGCCTCACTGGGGAGATCCCGGACATCCTGTCAGAGAAGAACTGAGCAAACTCATTGCACAGTGCAATTAAAAATGCTTTTTCTTGGCTGCAGACAGACTAGATGAAGTAGTCTGTCCACAGTCTTAAAAGGCTGAGCTGGTCTGTTCCTCCCTGTGGCAATCTCCCTGGACAGGAACTCTGCTTCCTTACAGTTGATTGTCCCCTGGTACTCATGATAGTGAGCTTTAAAGGCCATTTTGTCCTTGTTGGATCGAGTCCTCTGCCAGCAATGCCCCAACTTCCAACTCATCTCCTTGAGAGCCCCATGAAACCATGGGAGTCTCAAGCAAGATGATTTGGGTCATATAAGGACCAGTGCAATGGCATCGAGGGCTTTAAAAATGGCCTTATTATAGGCAGCCACCACCTCACCTGCACCAATCACACATGCAGTACTCACACCAGACAGATCTACTACTGACAAAAGTCCCTCTGGGAACAATCCTCTTAAAAGGTGATAGCTGACCATCTCAACAGGGGAGGTACTCTCAGGGGGGACCCCAAACGAGAACTCTACCATGCAGTGATCAGACCAAGTGACCTGATCAGTCCTGTGGTCCATGACCTCAAGCCCCAGTGAGAATACCAAGTTCAGGTAGTGGATATGGTGATGGGTCGCAGAAGTAACTGCTTTTACCAAGCCCAGTGATGTCATTAACTGGAGGAAGTAATTTCCAAGATGTGAGGATTCATCATTGACCCAGGCATTGAAGTCCCCTAGAATTAACTATCTGGGGCACTCCAACACCCTGTCAATGATGAAATCCACAACCTCCTGCAGGAAATCTCCCCCCCCCCACCCTGGAGGGCAGTAAACAAAGAGAATCCTGCAACTCACACCTGGACCCCACCCACTGCCTCACATTCAAAGGATGAGGTAGAACCCATTGCGTGCATGGCAAAGTTCAAGCTGGATCTAAAACAGATGGTCACCCCCCAAATCCTGCATTACCTGCTTGGGCAGTGCACTGCAGAACACCTGGCAGGGACAGATGCCTCCAGAATTGCCCCGGCTTCAGCTCCCTGCCAGGTCTCCTTAATGTAAGCCAAATCAATCAATGAAATCAAGTCTACTATAAATGCAGTCTTGTTCCTCATCGATCTGGCATTGCACAGCATGGCCTGAAGGAGACTGGTGAAGACTGCAGGCCCACCTGTTACCTGCCCACCCGGTCTGGTGGGAACCCTGGGAATGGGCATTAAACATGTCGGACCTCTCTCCAGACTCCTTTAACCCCAGGGTGTCTTCTACTCCTAATCACCCTGATACTGCTCACCTCCACTGTGCCCAAAGCACCTCACCACCAACCAAGTCTCTCTCTAGCAATACCCATCTCCTGACAGTGTCTCACCTCTGTAGCTGGCAAAGGGAGGTCAGTAAAGGGGCAAAGGTCTTGCAATAGGGACGATGCATAAGCAATGTGGAGGGGTCTGTGATTCTGACACATCCTGCAGCAACTAAATATTAACTATAAACCCTATTACAGCTAAAGCATAAAATCTTCAATATAAATATAATTAAATATACCCACTCTCAAACCATACAACACCCTAACTCACTCAACCAACCACTACGCAATCAATACTAATACACTAATTTAACTACACAAGCGCACATCATACACACTGCTTACAAAACACCCCTCCCAAACTAACATATAATTACAACAAAACAACCATAATTATACATAAGAAAATCCGAAACAGTGCTGTGGAAAATAGAGTTCAAAGAAAAATCCAGCTCCTTCTAAGAAGCAGTGTCCAGCATTAACTGCAACTAAATGTGAGTAAAATATCACCCAAAGTAAATCTTCATTAGTCCTTGCAGTTGTCAGCAGTATCCTCAGTATGCTCCCACCAGAACTGAGGTAAAAGACTAAGATGGGAGCTGAGCTCTTACCACCACACTCCCAAAATATTGATATAATACTGAAAAAGGATTTTATAAAAGTGGAGGGGATGTGCAAAGGAGTGGTTAAAGTTTCCTCAGTAGTGCTTTCACCAGCACTGAAGCAAACAGATGTAGCATAAAATCAGACACATGGGAGTCTCCTACCCTCCATGCCAAGAATCATACAGTGTTACTAAAGCTCCCAGCACCACTCTTAATGATGCTGAAATGGAATCCAAACCGGTGGAAAAGTTGTTGAATTTGGGAACACTAAATCAGGTCCTGCAGCATATATCCAAAGATCAAATGCACTAAATAACTGAAGCAGCTACTTTAGCCAAAGATCACAAAAACGGCACTGTTCCCACCAGGTGCAACTCACAGACCAGGTCAGCTTGGTGGCAGCAGTTTTTTTCAACCACTAAGAAGCTCTTCCCTTGGCTACCTCGTTGACCACCAAATTGATGTTTCAAATGGTTCTTCCCTCGTTGACCTTGTCAACCAGAAGTCACTTTTCCAGATGGCTCTCCTCCGGTAACTCCACCAACAACCTCCTCTAAAGTGAGAGTTAATGGAGACAGCAAGGCAGATGCTATCACTGCACTGGAATGGCTGCTTCACGCTCCAGTCTCCATTCCCCAGCAGCTGTCCACAGCACTGAACGAGAACCTCACTAAAAACAAAAATACTAATTCCTAAAACTACAATCACTGCCCAACCCTGCCTACAACTTATGCCCTACTCCACACGTTTAACTAAAATCAATTTGAAAACTAAGCTAGAAAACGCTGGACAATGCAAGCAGTCACAGAGTTAGGATTCTCCTAAAATAAACTGGAGTGAGCAAAAACAAGAGAAATTAGGCCCCCCTCAGAGCCCTTGCCAATGGCAGCCCTGCCCAGCCACCATCTTGCAGAAGTGCAGAACACTGCAGGCCCTACACTTCCATGTGCCTATGGATGCAAGGAACTCATGGGTCTGTCTAGTGGGCTGCAGAAGCATAGGGCCCTCTTGGCCCTGTGCATCTATATGACTACTAATACAGACATGCAGGGCCAAGAATCCCTGTATATATTTGTGTTTTCTTTTGAACAATGGATGTAAATCAGTTTTTAATTTCTGTATATGCCTTAACTAATGCTCTGTTCCTTGCCTCTAACTACTGTCTATATCATGCCACCATGCTCTATACCCCTGGTTTTATGTACACTGTTTGTTATCTGACTGGGGGCCTTTGTAAAGGAGTCACTGACTCAAAGATTGTAATTCTGATATGCTTTTAAAATAAATAAAAGAAAAAATAAGAATCCATCTTTCTGCAGAAAGGCAAGACCTTCCATGCAGCTCTGGGTGTAGAGGTACAGGGGCCTCTGAGCCCTATGCCAAGAGAAGACTTCTCTTTACAATGTCGTTGCTTGTTGCCAGTCATCCAAAACTGCACTGTCCTTCCCCAGGCTGGGAATGGTGCCACATGGCAGTGCCATCCCCCCCAGCTTCAGCCAATCCAGCTGGCTCACTGGCATGGGATCACAACACACTACCACTGGGCCAAAGCCTGGTTCTGCAGACAGTGGGCTCAGTTCTTAAAAGCTCCCGTAAACTGATGTAAGGCAAGTCGTTCCCCTGCATGCAGCAAAGCCGGGTGTGCCAGGGACCCTGTGCTAGAGTCTAGGACATTACAGGTCCTGGCACCAAAATTCCTATGGCTGTCACAAGGTGTGTTGTGTGCCAAACTGGTGGCACATGGGAGGGGTTCGATGGAGGCTGCCATCATCCTCTGCCCATTTCAGATCCAGCCCTAGTTTGTGTTTTGTAACTCTTTTAGTCTCCTAATCCAGTATCCATTGTGTAGCACCTTGCATTACCTTTTGTCTAGATTAGTAATTTCCATATCACAGTCATTTGTATGTGTTCTGGACTGATATGAATATATATTGCCCCATAATACTGAGTTAAAAGCAGCCCATAACTGAAATAGCAGACCGTGGCCATTAAAATCAACATACCAATATTACTCAATTGCCTCTTCGGTGTTTCCTGTAAATGCCTATTTCTTAAAGGTTCATTAATAAATCTCTAGTGAAGATCATTTTTCTGATATCGTATTGGGAGAGCACCATAGTGTGACCTGAGATTAAAGTGGGTGCAATAGCAGTCCTAACCATACATGATAACACATTTGTTGAAATCAATATACAGTATAGTCTAAATGTGTAGGGGAGTTTCTCTGTTCAGGATGTAGGTACAGGATCCCTTCCAACTTGGTGAGTGGTGCACTGGATATTATACCAGCTCCAGGCTGGTTTAGCTATGGTGAGCCCTGCACCTAGAGCTGTGTGAAAAAAAACTTTCACTGGTGGAATTTCTGCAAAAGTTTGGAAATCAAATTAGCAACTTTGGCAGAAATTCCAGCTTTTCACTGGCACCTTATTTAATATTTCCCTGGTGTCTATTGGCACCCCACCTCCACCGCTCACTAATCGCCACCCAAGATATAACATATAAGATTTCCCTGGTGTCCAGTGGTCCATCCACCTGAAGCCCTGCCCAAAATAGAAATAAATTCCCCTGGTGCCTAGCAGTCCCTCTCCCCATTGATCACTCACCCCATATATAAAAAATACTTGCCTGGTGGCTAGCTGTCCCCCCTATCCCATCACTCACCCGACATCATATGCCCTGGTGTCCAGTTCAACCTCCCACATCCTGATCCCCCATATAGTTATAAACATTGCCCTGGGGGTCTAGTGAACCCCCATACTCCCTATCCCTGATCCCCAGTACATGAATTCACACAGCTATTGCCTGGTTGTCAAGCACACACCTCCCTCCACACCCTGGCAGGTAGTGTCCCACCACCCCACTCCCCCATCCTGAACCTGAGTGGGCAATCAACACAGCCCTCTGTTCTCCACCATGGCTGGCCACCCACTGAGCTGTCAATGAATGAGTGCATACTTGTACAAGCACACACTCATTCACTGACAGCTCGCACTCACTCATTCATTCATCTGTCAGTGGTGCAGACAAGAGCGGAGGGCTGTCCTGGTCAGTGGTGGGGATAAGGATGGGAAAACAGTGTGGTGGACCCCAGAGGATGGGGTCCACCATGCCATTCCCCCCCACATCCAGACCCCCCCCCCGACAGCACCTGGAACAGCCCTCCACTCTTGTCTGCTCCATCAACAGAGCTGTCACTGAATGAGTATGAGGTGGCTTCTCAATGAATGAGCACGTCCTTGTACAAGTACGCACTCATTCATTGACAGATCAGTGGATAGCTGTCCGTGGTAGAGAGAAGAAGATTGTGCTGGTCACCGACTCAGGTTTAAGATAGGGGAGCAAGGTGGTGGGACATTACATGGCTGGGTGGGCAGTGCACTAGGCCACCAGGGAATTGGTTTGTGAATTCACATACTGGGGATAGGGGATAGGGGATAGGGAGGGGGTTCACTAGGCCACCAGGGAAATGTTTATAACTGCATCAGGGATTGGGATGGGGGGGTTACACTGGACACCAGGGCATATGAAAAACACATCAGGTGGGTGATTGGGTAGGGGAGGGGTGGTAGCCACTAAGGAAGTGTTTCTTTTATATGGGGTGAGTGATTGGGTGTGGGGAGGGACCACATGCCAACAGGGAATTTTATTTCTATTTTGGGCAGGGCTTCAGATGGGAGCCACCAGCCACCAGGTAAAGTTTTTTTTCTACTGAATCTGAGCAGAACAGGGCAAAAATTCACCCAACACATTCAGAAGATTTCCAGTCCGCCGCAGGCAGAAGTTCAGAAACATCCAAGAAAGTTGTGAAATTCTGCAGAAGTTCCACTAAAAAAGAAATTGCAACTTTCGCCCAGCTCTGCTTGTGTCCATTGTGGCTCTTTGTGAATACCACATATGGGGATATTTTAGCACTACCGTGGTACAAGCCCCTGTCTGCCAAAGCACAGCCATGCATCCACTGCAAGAGTAGTGCAAACCTAGTTTGTGCAGGTGGCCCCCATGTGGCACAGGCCATGTTTGAGAATCAGGACTGGCACACAGTGTAGAACAAGGTGCCCCTTGCACTGTTCCATGTTGGCTCATGCACAGTGTGCCATTGCCAATCTTTTGAGAATGAGGCCCAATGTTTCTTCATAACCTATTCCTGACAATGTGACCCCACATCATGGACTTGGTTATCAGAATCTTTTGCACTAATGCAGTTTTTTACAATGAATTTCCTTTCTTTTTGAGGTAGTAGACTTATATGTTCATTCACACAGATCCCTTTAGGATCTGTGTGAACTGATGTAAATGTGCATGGCCCTCTGGGCCCTTCTCCAAGAGAAGGGTCTGTCTGCCTGCAGAAGTGAAGCTACAGATGCAAAAGACTTGTGGGGCTGTCTGGTGGACTGTGAAAGCTGCACTTCTTTGTGACTATAGATACAGGCGCACAGGGCCAAGAGTCCATCTGTCAACTGAAGTGCAGGGACATCTAGCAGCTATAGTGTGGTGGCAGAGGTGCAGGCCATATGCCAAGAGAAAACTTCTCTTCATTATATAGTACTTGGGCCTGTGCAGCCAACCCTGTACCTTCCTTTTCCAGGCTTGGGAGAAGTATGTGTTTTTCAGTAAGAGTGATCCTATGCTGAGGGACCCTCTTTAGTTGACTGAGTGTGTGTGGTGGGTGTGGGGAGGTGGGTGCTGAGTGGGTGGTTGTCAGTGGGGGTCAGTATAGGGAATGTGGTTGGGTCAGAGAATGACGAGGGACCATTTTCTTTTCAGGTCTTTTAAAAGAAAAAAAGACCTGCAAGGTACAGTTTTTTTTTTTTTTATTGGGACTGGACTGCCACTAGGGATGGGCAGCCCAGTGTTGGCATGGTGTGCAGTGGCACAAGAAGTGAGCACCTTGGTGTTGTCTGCTATCTGTGCAGGGACAGGTGATCTGGAGGGGACAGCATTAAGGAAAGGACATGGATACAATTAGCAGGATCTGTATCTTATTGATTTATTTGTTTTCAGAGATCTTTTTTTTTTTGCTGAGGGGGTAGATGACTAAGTCATGGACAGCAGAACATAACAAGCTGTTAAATATCCACAACCACCAATGTCATTACCCCCTATCATCCACGTGTCAATGTAAACTTATTATTTTGAGACCACTAAGACAACATCAGGGGCAGTTTTTATAGACCTTACAAAGGCCTTTGATCTTGTTGATCATCCCTTGCTCCTCTCCACTCTTTTCAGTCTGAGCTTTTCACCACCAGTTGTCGCCTGGTATGGAAGCTATCTATCAAATAAAACTCAAATTGTGAAATTCAACTCCTCTTTATCTGATGGTGCTACCATCAATATTGGGGTTCCCCAGGGCTCTATTCTGGGACCTCTTCTTTTCTCACTTTTTACGTTCGCTTGCGCATGCGCAGAGCGTTTAAGGAAAATGTAGCACACTTGAGTGTGCTTCTCCCATCCAATGCACTGCCCCTTGAGCAGGCATGGCAGTCCTGCACCAATGGGTGCAGGAGCTCTGTATGACAGCGCCTGTTCCTCTGCTTCAAAGGAAAGCACCACTGCCAGCATTGCCGGCCACGCCGTCCCTCTGCTGCATCACACGCCTCCCCTGCACACGCCATGCCACCCCTCAAAGCTTTGGTGCCATGCTGGGAGCTCACCCCAGTGTGGCAACGTTGTTTGGCTGACGGAGTGCCCAATCCCCGCCGGCCTCGCCCCCTCACAGATTTCGACGATAGGGTGCCCAATCCCATCGCTCTTCACCCCCCAGCCATCTCCTGCCAGGCTGGGAGCCCACCCAGCATGGAAAACGCCCCATGTAGTCCTTTTTGTTAAAACCTGTAAAATAAAACGGTCCCATGGCGCGTCTCCCAGCCCCCCCCACAACCTGCACCCACCCACTGTGCACCCAGCCTCCCACACCCCTCACCCCATACTTACTCCAGACTTGGCGCGATGATCTTTGTGGACGGGAACACGCCTGCACTCTTCAAAGCTAATCGCGAACTGAGGAAATGCCGGTAAGCTGTATAATGGGCTAGATAGGGGTTTCAACTTTATTGCATATCTCAGTCATTTTTTGGAATTTTTGCACCAAATTTTCCACATGGGGTTTTTGGGACCTCTTCTCATGAATGATGTCACTGTCATGGCGTTATTCAGGCCCGAAGGGTGATTTCGCAGGCACTGTGTAGTCACTGCATGAAATCACCCTTCAGGCTCAAATAACACCATGACAGTGACATCATTCATGAGAAGGTCCCAAAAACCCCATGTTGAAAATTTGGTGCAAAAATTCCAAAATGACTGTTTTATGAGGCATATGCGAGTTCCTACGCAGGCTCATAAGTTCGTGAATTTTCAATATTTTCACCCAGATTTTCAACATTGCCATTTTATCACACCTTCTTATGAGCTTGTACAGCTGTCATTTTTCACATCGCACCCAAAATGTGTTTCCGCCCATGTAGCACACAATGGCGCAGTCGGTGTGCGAAATCAATGTATGGAACACATTAAGAAAATCACAGTGACACTGTTCATGAGCAGAGGTCTTAAAATGGCTATGTTGAAACTTTGGTGAAAAAATTCCTAAAAATGACTGTTTTATGAGCGTGTGTTGCACAGTTCCTAAGCACGCTCGTAGGTTTGTGAATTTTCAATATTTGCACTCCACAGTTTCAACATTGCCATTTTACCACACCTCCTCATGAGCAGTACAGCTGTCATTTTTCACATCTTTCCCAAAATGTGTTTCTGCCCATGTAGCGCACAATGGCGCAGTCGGTGTGTGAACTCAATGTATGGAACACATTAGGAAAATCACAGTGACACTGATCATGAGCAGAGGTCTTAAAATGGCTGTGCTGAAAATTTGGTGAACAAATTCCTAAAATGACTGTTTCTGAGTCATGCGATTAGCAGTTCCTACGCTTGCGCTAGTATGCAAAATTCAATATTTTCCCATTTCAACATTGCCATTTTACCACACCTCCTTATGAGCACTGCAGCTGTCATTTTTCACATCCTGCCCAAACGTGTTTCCGCCCATGTAGCGCACAATGGCACAGTCGGTGTGCGAACTCAGTGTATGGGACACATTAAGAAAATCACAGTGTCACTGTTCATGAGCAGAGATCTTAAAATGGCTATGTTGAAAATTTGGTGAACAAATTCCTACAAATAACTGTTTTATTAGCGTGTGTTGTGCAGTTCCTACGCACGCTCGTAAGTTTGCGAATTTTCAATATTTTCACTCCAGATTTTCAACATTGCCATTTTACCACACCTCCTTATGAGCAGTACAGCTGTCATTTTTCACATCCTGCCCAAAACGTCTTTCTGCCCATGTAGTGCACAATGGCGCAGTTGGTGTGCGAAATCAATGTATGGGACACAGTAAGAAAATCACAGTGACACTGTTCATTAGCAGAGGTTTTAAAATGGCAATATTGAAATTTGGTGAAAACATTCCTAAAAATGACTGTTTTATGAGCATGCATTGCACAGTTCTCACGCACGCTCATAGGTTTGCGAATTTTCAATATTTCTACTCCAGAGTTTCAACATTGGCATTTTACCACACCTCCTCATGAGCAGTATAGCTGTCATTTTTCACATCCTGCCCAAAACATGTTTCCGCCCATGTAGCGCACAATGGTGCAGTCGGTGTGCGAAATCAATGTATGGGACACATTAAGAAAATCATAGTGACACTGATCATGAGAAGAGGTCTTAAAAATGGCTGTGTTGAAAATTTGGTGAAAAAATTCCTAAAAATGACTGTTTTGTGAGTGTGCATTGTGCAGTTCCTACGCACGCTTGCAAGTTTGCGAATTTTCAATATTTTCACTCCAGATTTTCACCATTGCTATTTTACCACACCTCCTCATGAGCAGTACAGCTGTCATTTTTCACATCCTGCCCAAAACATGTTTCCACCCATGTAGCGCACAATGGCACAGTCCATCTGCGAACTTAATGTATGGGACACATTAAGAAAATCACAGTGACACTGTTCATGAGCAGAGGTCTTAAAATGGCTGTGTTGAAAATTTGGTGACAAAATTCCTAGAAATGACTGTTTTATGAGTGTTCATTGTGCAGTTCTACGCACGCTCATAAGTTTGCGAATTTTAAATATTTTCACTCCACATTTTCAACATTGCAATTTTACCACACCTCCTTATGAGCACTGCAGCTGTCATTTTTCACATCCTGCCCAAAACGTGTTTCCGCTCATGTAGCGCACAATGGCACAGTCGCTGTGTGAACTCAGTGCATGGGACACATTAAGAAAATCACAGTGTCACTGTTCATGAGCAGAGATCTTAAATGGCTATGTTGAAAATTTGGTGAACAAATTCCTAAAAATAACTGTTTTACGTGAGGTGTTGTGCAGTTCCTACACGCTCATAAGTTCTAGTTTCAATATTTTCACCCAGATTTTCAACTTTGCCATTTTACCACACCTCCTTATGAGCAGTACAGCTGTCATTTTTACATCCTGCCCAAAACGCCTTCCGCCCATGTAGTGCAATAATGGAGCAGTCATGTGCGAAATCAATGTATGGCACACAGTAAGACAATCACAGTGATACTGTTCATTAGCAGAGGTTTTAAAATGCCAGTGTTGACAATTTGGTGAAAAATTCTAACAATGACTGTTTTATGAGCTGCAGTATTGCATGTTCCCACGCATCACCCTAGGTTTGCTAATTTTCAATATTTCCACTCCAGATTTTCTAACATTGCCATTTTACCACACTTCCTTATGAGCAGTACAGCTGTCATTTTTCACATCCTGACCAAAACATGTTTCCGCCTATGTAGCGCACAATGGGGGAAACAAAAAGGTCATGCTGACAATTTATTGTGCAAATACCAGCAATCACACAGGGCATTAGGGTAAAGCACCATATATGCCAAACACCACTGCAAATACCTGCAAGCGAACGTTCGGCATTGACAAATGCTTGTAATCACTAAGATAGATGAGGTTTTTCTTTCATGCTCATCTATTCTCTATGCAGATGATCTTGTACTCTATTCAACCCTGATAAGGTCGCCAGCATAAATGCATCTGTTTCTTCAGATTTCACAGGTGTCCAAAACTGGCTTTCTGCACATAAGCTTGTACTTAATGCTAAGAAAACCCAAGCAATGTTACTTGGATCTGCCCCTAAACTCAGAACATGTCAAACTCCCCTACTGGTGCAAGACCACAGTGGCACACAAATAGAATTTGTTACATCTTTTAAGTACTTTGGAATTCTTCTGGACCAATCCCTGGACTTCAGCCTGTGTATACAATCTGCCTGCAAAGCAGTGAATGCTAAACTGGGGGTTGCTTACAAGTCCAGTTTCATGTTGACTCCCTCTGCTACACTTGCTATTGCCAGAGGCATATTACTTCCTGCCCTCACCTATGGCATACCAACCTTTGCTGCCACACACAAAACCATCCTTCATAAGTGGGCTGTCACTTATAATAATATCTGTCGATATGCCTCCTCATCACCACAGCTTAAGCACCACTGCTAACTGTACAGGGACCTGGGCTGGTTATCACCCTCAGCTTGCCGTCAATACTCTCTGGGCTCCCTGATTGACTCTATACTCAGAAACCAGACCCCTTCAGCGCTTGCAGCATTGCTGGTACCTCAAACGTCCTCCTATAGACTGCGATCAGTAGATAAATCCCTGCTGAATGTACCTAGATATAAAACATCAAAAGGCTCTGTTGCCATCAATCACTCTGCTCCTAAGCTTTGGAACTCTCTCCCCCAAGCACTTCAAATATCTGGATCTCATGACAGCTTCAAAAAGGAGCTGTGCTTCCATCTATCCCTTGCTGATCCCTACACTTGTTTTAATCCCACCTAATCCACTCGCCCGCCAGATGCTGCCTGGCCTAACTTTAACCTTCCTACCTCATAGCATTTCTTACCCTTACTATCTCCTTGACAGCTAATCTACCCCAACTTTCCCCTCACACACACACACCTAAGCCTTGTTTCAGAGGCTGTGATAATGTATCCTGCCCAATCAGAAATTTGCCCTTGCCTTGTTTCGCTGCCTATTTGAATCTTCACTGTTGTGACTCATTTTAACAATATTTCTTGCTGCTATGCTGTGGTATCTCTTCCTAGACTATGTAGGTTTTCTCTGCCTAAAATGCTATGTGAATTGTATTGATTGTTATTGTTCTGGCTGCATGTATTCATTACTACTAACTGTTTTGACCTATGCTATTGTAATTTCATTGTGCTCATGTTATGCACCTGTCTTTGATTGTTGTACTCTCCCGAGTCGTGCCTGAAAATAGTCATGTCATGGCTAGTGCACCTACACAGTTAATAAAAACTAAATAAATAAATAACATTTGTAAATCTAATATATGTATGTTCAGGATGTTATTAATTGCTTCCATAGCTGAACTTCTGCACTTCAGTTTTCTGAGCAGTTTTGCAGTATTATAAAGAAAAGCAATAAGGTGCTACAGATCTGATTTTGAGTTATTTGATCTAATACCACCATTGTTCAGAGAGTATAATCATTTCTTATACAATAGGAGTGAAGTGATAAGTCATCACTTAATTTCCCGTATCAACACCCCAGACTGAGACTGAAAACGTGACGTGTACACAGTGAAATTAAGTTCTAGCTATCTAAACAATCTACACATCAGCAACAAATATCACTACTGTGTACACACCAGAACCCTAATGTGCCAAACTACATTTACAGCCCTAAATAAAACCAAAAAACACACTCACACAGGTGCATCAAATTAATGTGCAATCAAGGCTTGCATTTCTTGTGCACACTGCAGCTCCAAAGGAAATGAAAGAGAGCCAGGAGGAATAGTGTAAAATGAGGAGACACTCAGTAAAAGAATAAAAACAAATATCAGTAAGTAAAACTACATCACCAGTGCACACATACCTCACATGTGCAGTTTGGAAGGCCCCACACGATAACACTAAAACATCCACAAATATATGTGACAATTTGTCAGGACAGATCTGCAACAACTAAAAAAAGAGAAAGAAATATAAATTTCTTTTTAAAAGGTAAAAGAACCAAAAGCTGCAAATAGTAAATGCCGTCATCTGAAACACACACCCCACCCGCCCTCGGAAATGACCAATAGCAAACCACTACAGCGAAAACTAACCAATCAACCAGCAGCACAAACAGCAATCTACCAACCACAGCATCACACCCACAAACCAATAAGACACAATACCACACCCTGATATCAAATACCATGCCCAATCAAAACTCAGTAAAACAACCCATTCACAAAACCATCCAATGAAAAATGACTACAAACACCAATTCATAAAACAGAAGGAAAACCATGGAAGAACACCGAAGAACAACTAAACACTTCAGCAAACAGGTAAAACCAACTAATAAATCCTAAAATAACTCAACAAAAGTCACAAAAGAGAACCCCCATTGTATAAAAAGCATATGTGATGGCAAGGTGCTTGATAGCTGATATATCTGAACTCATGGCAAGTGAACTTGGGGAACAATCACTCATGACTCCTATGCTCCACCACTTGTGATATTCCCTGAGCTCACATGCCACTCTTCAGATATATCAACTATTATACAATGGCAAGAAAGAATCCTGGCTTCTGATTGGTCGGTTGGCTGTCACAGCAGGGATGTTATCCTGGCATAACACCCCAGCTGTTTGTTTGTTGGCTTTGGATGATTTGGATGAGGATATCCTCCTCCTCTTAAGAAACAAAAATGTTTGTATACACTAACAAAAACATTCTTTAAAATTGTTTTTTTATTATAAAACAACAAACCATTGTATAATAGGAATAATGCCCTCCAGGGTAGGTGTTATGCTGGGATAACATCCTTTCTCTGGTGTTGGATGCCCTTGGCCAGTGGCCTTGGGCCCAACCACCTGAGGTGGAATGTTATCCCAGCATAACACCCACCCTGTGAGGCATTATTCCTTTATCAAGCACCTTGCCATCATGTATCCCCTTAATAAAAACAGGTTGGTGGTACCTGATCTATGCATCTGTGTTGGTCAGGGTCTACAGTGGGTAGTAAAGTGCTGATTTTATAATAGTTTCTAGAATCTCATCAGAAACTAATGTAAGGCTAATGGGTCAGTAGTTATTTTGGAGAACATTTATTACCTTTTTTGAATATTGGAACTACTTCAGTAGACTTCCAGTCACTAGGGATATTATTGGTGTTTACAGATGTTTCAAAAATATGTGTAAGAGCAACTAATATTTCACTTGTCATCATTTTTAGGAACTTCCAGAAATTTTAAGTGGTTCGGTGAGGAATTATCTTTAAGTTTATTAATTTTCTCTAATATATTTTGTGTGGCAATTTTTTTATTTACTATGCTTTTCACTATATCACTGCATATCACTCCTCCCAGACAGCTAACACTCTGTAAAATTGCTGCCAGCTCCATATATGACGCCCCGCTTCTCCAGCTGTGCTCCATCCTCCATAACGCCTGACCGGTGACCAAACCTTACAGTCTCCATCAGGTTTGGCCTGGTCCAAGGCCCCACCCTGGGGTTTAAGCCAGGGAGGATCTGTGGTGGATTCTTCTGCTGGAACCATTACAGGGTTCCATGGAACTGTGCCTGCTCAGTGGCCCTGATAATCAATGACCCCACCAGTTGGCCCTCCAACACTCTGAGTCCATATCCAAATCTGGGGCATTGGTGTCACTGACAGAAATCCATCCTCTACACCAGTGGGCAAGCCCTTTGTGTGGTAATTTTTATTTTTGTGCTTAAGTTCAATGTTCTTTATGGTATATAGCTTTTTTTGTGTGGCAATCATGGAGCAGAAATGGTTATTGAAAATTCTGGCCAGCTCAATGGGGTAACTGTATCTTCATTTATCTCAAGGGGACCTACAATACACTTGGGGTGGGATATTCAGAAGGGTTGCACATGGTGCAACAAAGTTGCACCATGCGCAACTCACTGATGTGCACATGGCACGATATTCAAAGGGGTATTGAGCCTGGCACAAATCTCAATGCACTGCAGCACATCAGTAATGTATGTTGTGCAGGTAGGGGGGGTGTGCCAATGCATACTCCACACATCCCGATATTCAGCCCGGGATGTGCTGAGCCCATGCATGCTCAACCCCTACCTGCGCTGCACACAGGTGAGCTTAAAGAAAAAGGAACAACAGCTGGCCACCCACAGGTGAGCTGCCGTATTGCAGGGTGCAACATGGCAGCCGCCACCTGTGGGTGGCCACCCAAGCCTGGCAGCACCATCATGGTGGTGTCTCCAAGCCCGATCACGGCACATGTGAGAAAATCAATAGTCCTAAATCCCTGGTGGTCCAGTGGACTGCTCACAGCCCGATCACAGGCATATGTTGTAAAAGTCATAGTCCTGTATCCTGGTGCTGCTTGGCCCGATCGGAGGGCATATGTCAGAATATAGTCCTATATCCCCTGATATCCAGTGGACCGCTCGCAGCCCGATCGCAGGAATATGTAGTAAAAACAACTGTCCTATATCCCTGGTGGTCCAGTGGACCGCTCACAGCCCAATCATGGACATCAGTAATGAATAATTACACACCAATCCAACCCTGGTGGTCCAGCGGTACCCCTTTCCCACCTGCCCACTGAGCCCCACCACCCTGCTCCCCGCCGTCAGTGGCAGGTGGCAGCTCCCCACCCACTTGCCGCCCCCCACCCGCTGACTGACTCCGTACGGTAGGGCTTTATGCCCATTGGTCCACAGCGTGAGCCAATGGGCGTGCAGCCCGTACCATACTACACAGTCCAGATATGAGGGGGTTATCGCAGGACCACCAAGGTTGGATTGGTGTGTAATTATGAATTACTGACGCCGGCGATTGGGCTGCGAGCAGTCCACTGGACTACCAGGGATATAGGACTGTTAATTTAACTAAATATGCCCACAAGCAGGCTGCGAGTGGTCCACTGGACCACCAGAGATATAGGACTGTTAATTTAACTACATATGCCCACGATCAGGCTGCTAGCGGTCCACTGGACCACCAGGGATATAGGACTGTATATTTTACTACATATGCCTGCGATTGGGCTGTGAGCATATTGCCGCTTGTGCAGGGGACGTCGGTCCCCGATGGCTGCAGCCCGGCAGGGCGCCAGGTGCAAGTCACTGGGGATCATCACACCTGCATGCAAATGGGGCCGTAATGACATGCAAATGGCCCCATTTGCACCTTGCATACATTATGGCCCCATTTGCATGTGCACTTTTGAATATTGTGGTGGCTGCGCCTATAGCAATGGCACTTGTGCTAGCGCATCCCCCTGCTCCACTCTGACCACTTGCGCTGGTGCAGTGCCACTGTGTGATGTGCTCTGTGGGTGGCCAAGGTGTGATATTCAATGATGCTGAGCCATGGCGCAGCTCCGTTGAATATCACCCTGTCCATGTCCCTGCGCATCCAAGTCGCGTTGCACCCAGGCTTGCGCAAAAGCCTGGCGCAGTCTAAATATCCCGCTCTTGGAGTTTTTGTGTGAATTGATGTAACTGTAGAAAGATTTACTGTTGTCTTTATTGGCATTTGATGTAAGTTTAAATTCCATTTCCTTTTTAGATTTTTTGATTGCATGAATACATTTTTTAAGTAGTTTTTATATTTGGCCCAAGTTATGTTATTTTTGGTAACTAGGTAGGATCTACAGGTATATGAGTTTACCTTTTTGTTATTAACTGTTTCATTTTCTTTGTCATCCATTTGGGTCTAATATTATGACTGCTATACTTCTTTAGTTTGGGGATGTATTTAATGCATGTATCAAAAATGATATATTTTAAAACAGTCCACATTTATTCTATGGTTTTATTTTTGAATAATTTTGCCCAGTTTAGGTCTGCCAGGGTTTTTTAATATTGTCTGTGTCTGCTTAATTGTGCAAGAACACTTCAGTGAGTCCTGCATTATCACAGTGATATGACATTATTTTAAAATAAACTGTATCATGGTCACTATTACATAGGGGGCCCCATTTTACAGTTATTTATAGTTACTTTTCCAGTGCCTAGGACAATGTCTAATAAACTGTTTCCTCATGTCAGTGCTGTAGCATTCTGAATTAGTTTTAACTGTTCTGCTAGGTTTAGTAGGCAGGTCTTTTTCCCTGTTAACAGTGAATACTGTCTTTGTTGACTGATTATATTCTTCAAGGCTTAGGTCCCCTGAAATACAATATCCCAACTCACATGCTGTTTCAGTTTCAGCTAGAATTTCAAAAGAAGTTTCTTTGGCAGAGTTGGGATGTCTAGAGCATAAACCAAGAATAAGTACTTTGCAGCGATTACTTAACTAATAATGCATGACAGGGTGTGGGTCATGCTGGGATAACCTCACACCTGGGGATGGTTGGACATGAGGCTGCAGGCTGAGTGCATCCAAATGCCCCAGAAGTGAGGTTATCCCAGCATGACCCACACACTGGAACACAATATTACTATTACACAATGGCTCATTTATTTAAAAAAAAAGATGTAAAAAGAGTGTTTTAAATATATTTTTAAATTAATTTTCTGGTGAGGAAGTATACTTTTCAAAAGAAAAAGTCTGCAGTTTTTTTGATTTACCCAGTAGGTGTTGCTGATTCTATGTGGTGTCTGATGTCGTTGCATGCACATCTCTCAGTTCACACACACACACACACACATTTTATTTGTCTTTCTTTTTTTCCCCTCTCCTTGACAAGACTTGCTGCCTGCTCTGAAATGGAAAACTGATGTTTAACTGGAAGAAGATGAGCAGAGATTTCTGGCTTTCTGGTCACGATCAGCGATCGGTAAGTCGACTGAACAGGTGGTTGGGAGGGGTGAGGGTTAAAACTGTGGTGGAAGAGCCACTGTATGAGACTTTCTGAGGCAATGTTGCAGTGGCAAGGAGAAAAGGCAGGCTCCATTATGGTCCTGCTATTGAAGCAGAGGACTTGCTATGGCTGTTTCAAGTGAGCAGCCTCAGTGAACCAGGCAACTGACAGTTAGGGTCTGCGTGGATCAGTGAAGCCACTCATTTCAAAGAAAAAGATTGGGCATTAAAAGAATATCTATTGTGTGTGCCACAGTATTTTATTTGCTGTCAGTGGTTTGAGTTATTACTATTAGTGACATCCAGGGGGTGGGGGCTGAAGTGTTTTACAGCGGCGGCTAAGTGGCTCAGAGCGGTGGCTCGGTTGCTCGTAGCAGTGGCAAGTTCTATAGGGAGGCATGATTTCTAACTGTAATGCAGTTATGTGTGTGTCTGGAGTTCATACAGTGAGGTTATACTCAGATAACCTCACTGTCCCATGCACACACTGACCAATCAGAGCCCAAGAAATGTTCTTGCCATTGTATAATTGTCATTTGAATCCATATTGTTTCTCTAGTGTTACACTCTTGATTCTGGATGCAAAGTCATGTGAGTTAGGTTCCTCTTTTATATAGAGTGTTATTCCTCCACTTTTTTCATTACAACTGTCTCTGTAAAACAGGCTCTATCCATCAATATTGCTTCCCAGGTATTTTGTTCGATCCACCAGATTTCAGTGATAGCTATGATGATGAATCTATTTTCTTCATTCAATGACTGTACTGTAATTCATCCAGCTTGTTATGGAGGCTCCTTGCATTTAAGACAATGCATTCTACATTGCTAATTGTCTCTTTATATGTTTTAAGCTGCTTTTTTGTATTTGTTGCCTTCATATTCCCTTGAGTTTGTTTAGAATGTTCCCCCCTTTGATTTTAGTTTAAATCAAAACCATTCATGACCTCATCAGTTCTTTTCCCCAGCAAACTGGCCCCCCATTTATTCAAGTGGAGCCGACCTTTTAAAAAGAGTACCTTGTTATTGAAGAATATATTCCAGTGATTGATAACTATGATAATTTTTCTTGCTGCACCAGTTTGTTAATCCAATATTTGTTCTATTGGTAGCTTGATTCTTTTCCTTATGCACTTTTGGAATTGGCAGTGTACCAGAGATAAGAAAACTGCAGTCCTTGCTCATGATTTTTTCTCACAGTGCTTTAAGCTTGGGGCAAATGTTTTTTCATGTAGTTTTCCGACATCATTTGTATCAACATGAATGACAACAGGATTATCTGTTAAAGTAATTATTTTATTTATTCCTAGAAACATAGAAAGGCAGAATGTGTTGGCAGAAAATGACTGATAGGCCCGTCTAGTCTGCCCCATTTTCCCTGCCTAATGGGGAAGGGGTGGAGAAAGCCAGGGCATACTCTACTAATTTGATTACTGTTTCAAGGGGACTAAATGTGCTTGATATTGTAGGTCAGTGTTTTCAGAGAAATTTGCCATTGCTGTCCTACCCTTTCTGAGGCATTTTGCATTCCTAACAGTAGCCCTCATCATTTTCCTCTTTAGCTCTTTTTGGCTAGCTTTCCATAGGGTTTGAGCTAGTTACGTTTTCCTTTTTTTTTTCCCTTTTTTTATTCTGGTAATAATGGTTTATTGAGATTTTTTCAAACTTTTATTTATACCTCTTCAGTTCTAAGAAGCTCAATCAGAGCTATTTGTAGCTCAATCTTTAGTGCTAGATATTTTATCCATTGGTCACAAGTAAAGATTTTTCTAGAGGCATGAGAGGTTTTAATAGTGTACATCAGGCATTTACTACATTTGACAACGGAACCGTCTTCACCTAACAACTCTAACATGTCTCCTGTGGGGTCCATGTTTGCCTTACAATTGCAGTTGGTGTTAATTTAAGTTTTCCCAACTTGCCCTGTAATAGGGTGAGAAGAAAAGACTTGTCTGTCTTAATTGACACAGGCAGACATGCATGCCTCTGCTTGAGGGTCATCTCTGCACATGCTTGCCATTGCTCACTGAGCATTGAACTTTTATTTAGGAGGATCTGAGGTACCACTGGTCTGGACTTCTGGTTTCATTCTAGAATAAAACCAGCTTTTTTAAAGTTAACATTTCCTTCAAAACACCCTGCACTGCGGCTAGAATATCTTAATAGGGTATTTAATCCCCAGACAGGTGACACTGCCTACTACAGTGCACCTAACAAAAAACGGACTCCTGGCCGGTCCTCCTGTTGCCCAAAGTGCACCTGCTTACCTCACAAGAGAGAGAGAGAGAGAGAGAGAGAAAGAAAGAAAGAAAGAAAGAAAGAAAGAAAGAAAGAAAGAAAGAAAGAAAGAAAAAGAGAGAGGAAGATCTGGTGTCCCAAAGGAATGATTTAAATGACACTGAAATCAAGTAAAAAATACATTTAGCACACACAGTCCTCCTAATGTTCAGAATGCACCTGCCTGTCCAACAACTAAATATAGTGTGTGAGAATTGCTGGCCCAGGGGGATGATTTAAATGGAATGGCAGCAAGTAAAAAAAAAACAGCATACACGCAGAGATTAAATGACAGGCTGTCCTCCCACAGTATCTACCACTCCTTATAAAGGATACTCCAGAGCATCAAGCATTTGTTCAGGTGGACTGTAAGTGCCACCGGTTGGGACTTCCAATTTTGTGCTAGAATAAAATATGTTTTCTTAAAGTTTAAATTCCCCTCCAAACACCCTGCTCTGCTGCTGGAATATACTAATAGTGTAGTTAAGCCCCAGCAAGGTGACACTGTCTGATATTGTGCACCTTACGAAAACTGGACTCCAGGTAGGTCCTTCTGTTGCCCAGAGTGCACCTGCTTGCCCCACAGAGAAAGAATGAGACTGAGAGATTTGTTGGTTCAGGGTAAGGATTTAAATTGCCTTGATAGCAAGTGAAAAAATATAGTTCACACACACACACACACACATTCTCCTCCTATTGCCCAGAGTACACCTGCTTAGCCGAGAGAGAGAGAGAGAGAGAGAGAGAGAGAGATATTTGGTGACTCTGGGGAATGATTTAAATGTCTTTGGCAGCAAGTAGAAAATTCAGTTAGTACACACACACACACACGCAGATTAAAATGTGACAGGCTGTCCTGCCACAGTACCTTCAGCTCCTTTCCTAGTGTTAATGTACTTCCATTGCCAGTTGCAGCTATTGTACTTTCTTTTGCTGGGTCCTGTTCAAGCATGGTTTATGACTCTTTTGTTGACTTTGGGATCACTGGATTTTCCCCTATTGGCCAAAACAGGTGGTGTCAGTTCTGATCCTAATGCAATATTAACTGCAGTTTCAGTTGATTTGCTAGAATCAGAAGATGTAAGGAGTTATCTGGATTTTACATGACCCCCCTTCAGAGGTTGTATCTGCATCTGAGTCCAATCCAGCATCTGAGTCTTGCTTTTTTGAGGTAGTATAGTGTAGTGGTTAAGGGCACTGAGCTGTAAACCAGGACACCTGTGATTCATGATGGTTAAAAGCACTGATTTGTAAACCCGGAGACCTGGGTTTGAATCCCATCAGCCCCCACTTGCAAACTGCGTGACCTTGAGCAAGTCATTTAACTTCCTTGTGCTCCTAGGTTGCAACTGGAAACAAACTTTGACTTAGCGTGCATTCCTGGTTAAACAGTTTCTCCTTTTCCTTTTCCAATTGTTTTTTTATGAAGTCCAAGATCAGGTCCAAATAAAAAACATATACTTTTTGTTGAATTAATCCATACACAATCTTTACACAGGCACAGAAGAGCAACTTGTCCTCCAATATCTCTTACATCTGACTGGTAATTCAAAAATCTTCTGCAATGTGCCTAGGTAGCTGGACTAATGTCCTAATAAAG
The DNA here is from genome assembly GCA_016271365.2 of Neoceratodus forsteri. NCBI lineage: Eukaryota > Metazoa > Chordata > Ceratodontiformes > Ceratodontidae > Neoceratodus > Neoceratodus forsteri. The sequence continues at coordinate 1,256,616,230 of CM028131.1, forward strand.
CTAAACATCATGGGCTCAATTCTCAAAGAGCCCTGAGATTGACGCAAGCTGCCACTAAAGCCACTGCGGTGTGCCAGAGACCCTGCACTTGATTATCTTTTTTGTATATAAACATTTTAGCGAAAGAACAAAGAACATTAATACAACATTGACATGCCATTGAGCTAGCACAAAATCCTAAAGCTACCATATCAAATTAGCTAGACATACACGCAATACTGTGGGGTGTCCAAATAATAATAATGAGTCATAACAACCATCAGAAAGACAATAAGTGAAGAAGCAGAACGTATGCTCCATTGATGTGAGCTACCAGAAACATTTACCATCCCACCAGCAAGGAAAATAAAAACAATAATTTAAAAGGTGAGAAACACCCTGACAAATCCCCATTCTGTGCCCGATTCTCTATTGGGAAGGGTCCTAGTTGCAAAGTCCCTCAGCTTGTAGCAACCATGGCCATGCACCAAACAGATGGTGTACCAAGAGGGTTTTCCACAAGCCACAGGGCCACTGTGCACCAATCTAGACCTTGGTGGGCTAGCAGTCCTCCCTCCTTGATTCCCGATGTGACCCCTTATACTAATTGGTATATATGCTCTCTTTCCTGGTGATCAAGTGGCCCCCCTCCCCGATCCCCAATATGATTCCTTCTAATAATAATAATAAATGCTCCCTTCCCTGGTAGTGAAGTGGTAATCAGTGAGCCTGTACACTTTACAGTACACACTCAGTGACAGTTCAGTTGACAGCTGGCCATGGAGGTGAGAGGAGGGCTGTGCCAGTCACTGGCACTGTTTCAGGATGAGGGTGAGGTGGGGTGGTGGGCACTTCCTGCTGGGGTGGGGAGGTGGGGGGCCACCCAACCACCAGGGAAGGGGCATTTACACTTATTATTATAAGGGGTCACATTTGGGGATCATGAATGGAGGCCATCCAACCACCAGGGAAGGGGCATTTACACTTATTATTATAAGGGGTCACATTGGGGATCATGAAGGGAGGCCACTCAACCACCAGGGGGGGGCTTCCATAATTATTAGTATAAACGATCACATTGGAGATTGAGGAGGGGGGACAGTGGCACATTGCCACAAGCAAGCAACTCTCCCAGAGGAGAATTTTCTAAGTACCCTTAGACCAGCCCTGGCTAGTCTAAGGGTATTTAGACTTTCTCCCTCTGGGAGAGTTCTGAGAATCCCACATTTTGGGATGTGTCAGCTTGTGTCTGCACATGCCCCCAGCTTCACGTCACAGCCCATTTTTAGGTGCATGTGCAGTGCAAACCCCATTTGGGGCAGGCAGTCTGTAGGTGGTACATGCTGCTATTGAGAAGCACACTGATTTTGTGCAAGGGGTACTTTGCACCATTTATTGTGGTACAAGCTCCTTTTGCTGTGCTGGAAGCTTTGAGAATTGAGCCCAGTGAGTTTTTATACGAGGTGGCACTTTTAATTTGGACATGTTTTATGTCCATTTCTCTGCCTGTTTGGTGTAAAAATGTAATTAAAATAGTTGCTGGTTTTGCTGTCTTCGAAAATCTATGACATGGAAGTCTAAAAGTTCTTAATAGGGGTAGTGTCATTACCAATGTTTCTTTCAAAATATCTTTATCAAGATTCCATGTAGGAAATGTTTCATTTTCCAGTTTGTGGCATCCCACCTAGCCTCAAGTTATTTACTCTGTAAGTGTTTTCTAGATCTCAGTTTTCTGGTTGAGTGCCATGCTGTCTAATCAAAGTTGAGACAATAGCTGTTTAGATCTATTTGTATTTAAGTTCTTTTTTTGTGTTTGCATTATTTTGATCTAATCCCATAGTTCCACAACTGCCACAGTTGCACAGTCTCATTTTTCATTTGAATCAAACTGTCTATTTTTCTTTCTACTTTTATCATTATGTTCATAAGAATAGTGACTGAATGGGAAACTTCTCAAAAGGAATCAGTTTCTATGGTAGTGTAAATTCCCCATGAAAAGGTCCAGTTTTCTTTTTTGTGGAGTTAAGGTCTCAGGCTCTGGTGCCTCCGCAGATGGTCCAGCCACCCCAATACAAACTGTTAGATCAGGACTTAAATATTTGTCCATCAGACTTATTTTGCCTTTTTTTTCCAGGTTTCATGTTCTCTGGTAGTGTGAAGTTTCTGTTAATTTTCCTTTTTTCTTTGCTTTCCATCTCCTGCTTCCTTTTTTGTTATTTTTTAGAAAGTTATTTTAGGTTTTGGGTCTGCATGTTCTTGTTGATTCCCCTGTGTCTCAATGGTATTTATCAATGTTATTAGCCGTTCTCAATATGATAATTTTAAAACCAATGATGTCACCACTACACAGCTTTTAAATCTGGTTGCTGAAAACCAACTATGTTGCTTTGCAAAACTGCAGTGCTAACGTAATGCCAAGCGTTTCAGACTCAGTCAAAATAAAGTATTAGAATGTATCAGAACAACAGTACAACTGTTCAAACAGTTCACACACTGAGATGAATGCAAGGTACACCTCCAAAAAGTACATGTACACAGAAAAGAATACCCACACTGTTAACCCAACAAGGCTCCACGAAACTACTAGCAGTTTAGCTTCTAAGATTCCAAAGTTTTCTACATTTGCAGCTGCCGGTGCTGGTGCTACAAATAATGGATAGATAAAGATGGCAGACCCATGTGTCTGTTTTTTGAAAAATCACCATTTGGATGTATTTTCCATCTATTTGTTAAAAAAAAAAACATAGCCTGAAAATATTTTCTCTTGACATCAAAATCTCTTATTTTGCTAAAGGAAAATGTTCATGAAAGCTAAATGTTGGTGTTGCATCAGTGGGTTATTCTAAAACCCTATTCGGCAAGCACAAAAACAAACTTTCAAAACCTTATAACTCTGTAACCAATTAATATTTTTTTTACTGAACCTTGAATGGTACACCTTTGGCACAAGCCCCTTCAGCCCTGAACGTTTTGAAATACAATTTCATACCATCTAGGCTGTAGGTGAAAGCAGAAAATGGCAAAAATGGCAAAAAGTGTTGCATTTTCTAAAAGTACGACACATCCAGATCTCAGAAACCAGATAAATGTCCATCTCAAAACTTGCAACATCTTGAGAACTTGCCACCTGGACAACACATGCCAAATTTGGGGCAATTAAATCAAATACTGCCAAAGTTCTTAAGTAGCAAAGTTAGGACTTTAACATTAAACACTGTACTCAACTCAAACTATTTTTATGCTACCAAACAGTTATTATAATGACGCGGTAGAGACACAATAGTTAGGGTTGAGTAGGGTGTTCAATGTTTAATCCCTAATTTTGTGTATAAATATCTTTGGCCCTCTTTGACCAAATGAGCTGACATTTTGCATGTGTTGTTTAGGATGCAAGGTCTTAATCTTTGGAAATGTTTGTGATGATAGCTTGTGCAGTTTCTGAGATTCGCATGTGTCATTTTTTGTAAATGTCTAACTTTTTTTCATGATCCAGAAGCAAATGGTTTGATAGAATGGATTACCAAACCATTTGCTTCTGGATCTGGTCTTACAAGGACCAATATGGCAACTAAACTAAATCTGTATGTAAACTTTTTTCCTGTATTTAACATTTTTTTTTTTTTGCTCTTACGTACAGCTTACATGGAATGGAATTTTTATCCCAGACTTGCAGGGCACATGTGTCATATCCTAAGGTAGTGCCTTTGAAAGGTCTGATGAAAAAATATTAAAGGGTTCCAGAGTTATAAAGTTTTAAAATTTAGTGTTTTCTAACCTGCACAAATGCAGTATGGTTTTTGAGATAACGTTCTATGGTGAAAGTAAAAATTTAATGCTGCTAATGCCGGTTTTTGATTTCATGCCATTTTTTTGGCAGGGCACCAAACGTTTTTTGTCTTGTGCCAACCGCCATCTTGGGTTTTTTTTCCTACGAACTAACAAGTGTGGAATTTAAATACATAAAAATGCTGGCATTTTAAAAACAGCAAACACCAGAACCTAGCTAAACAAACTCATTTTGCTAGATTCTTATGTTCGTTTTTTAAAGTAAGGGTCAGAAATATATTTTCTGGGCATCCAAAATTAGTGGTGCCCAGCATAGTGAGAGGAGCTGCTGACCCATGTTCTCTGTATGAGAACAGTGGGACTTTCTTGAATGCTGAAGCCACAGCTTTCCTCAGCTGCCCTCTCCCTTGATGTTTCTTTTTCCTCCAAATTGTCTACTCCCTTGAAACTGTTATAGCTTGTTTTACTAAGATACTTCTAAATAAACGTTACTGCCTTAAACTGTTAATAGCAAATTTATTATGTAACTTTTCCGTCTGGTTTTATCTGTAATGTGTATTGTGCTTTGTTAAATGTTCTTTGTGACGTGGAACTTTTGTAAAAGAGCTCTGTCTCAAAGGTATTAATTCCTAGACTAATAAACTAAACTAAACTAAACAGCTGAAATTCGTGCTGCCAGCCTCAACCGAAGCAGAAATCTGATAAAGTGTTGATGGCTGCTATGCTGAGCAGGCTGTCAGAAGGAGTTTCTCTTGGTTCCTCTTCTTACTAAATGTGTTCTATTTTATGAAGTTGTTCTTCTGAAGAGATAAGCCTGTATCAAGGGCAGAATGCCAAGCCTCTCACTGTTTCTGAATTAGATGCTATCCTCCCCCCAACCCCCCACCCCCGTTGCATTGATCTCACTCACTGATCACTTATTGACTTGGCTCTGGAGCAGCAGTGTCAGTTTTCAAACAGGTCTGCAGCTGGAAGATGTTACAATAATAAATTAATGGCCGTGCACTGAATTGCATTAAATAAAACACACACCTTTGCTGAACCGCTTTATTTTCCTCTGTATTTTGTTAATGCCCTTTAAACTAATTGTTGTCTAATTTTTTCTGTATTTTAATGTTTTTGTAGCGGTGATACTTTTTAAAAAAAATTGTGAATGTATTCACATTGTCATTGACTATTACTTTTGAAGAACCTCTGCCATCTGTCACATCTGGTGCCCCAGGCTGCATGCTTGTTGTAAAAAAGGTCAATGATTAACTCGTCACAGCATTTCAGGGTGGGGGGGGCACTCAGCTGTCCACAATTCCACAATATCTGAAAAATAGGTCTCCTCACCCTGTTCACCCCTTACTAATCAAGCATCAAAGGGCCCTTTCCCACAGCCCACACACACCAGTCCCAAAACAGAAGTCCTTTATTTCCAAAAGTGAAGCCTCCTGTGGCAGCTTTGATCAACTCTCACAGCTTGTCAATGATTTTTGCATTGCTGCAGCCAACTGTTGTTTTCAGGTCACTGAAGAGTTCTGGTGCTGCCATTATGGAATGAAGACAGGGATGTGAGAGCTCTTGATGATCAGTTAGCTGGTGCCCTGGGCATCTATGCTGAGCTCCTCTTTCAGCCTATCCCACAGTGCCCGTATTTAGATCTTCTTTCCCACCCTTCCCATCATTGTCCCCATTAGGCAGAAATAGTTCCCTGGTGTCTAGTGGCACCCCCACCCACCGATCATCATCCCTCTTATAAGACAAATATTTTCCTGGTGTCTAGTGGCACCCCCACCCTCCAATCTCAGTACATGTTAATGAGTTATATTGCCTAGTGTCTAGTGGTACCCCCACCTGCTGATCACTGTCCCTGTACCTGAAATAAAGAAAACTGTCCTCAATGGGGTTTTTTTGCAGTCATTACATAAAACAGTCCCCGCTGATCTGATCCCCCACCCCCTACCTCTCACTCAATACCCACCACCTCACACACCCCAGTACACTACCACACACTCTCATTCACCTGAACAGATCCCAGGTTCAAGATCCACTCTCTGATTGAAGACCTGTCTTGCTGCTGGAACTGGTAACTGCAATATGAGAAACTAAGGTAAATGTGGTTCAATGTACTTAAATAGGGGTTTCAATGTTTATGCATAACTCAGCCATTTTTCTGATGTTTTGGCATCAAATTTTCAACATGGCTTTTTGGGAACCCCACCTCATGAACAATATGACTGTCATTACGCAGCTCCCACCTGAAAGGCGATTTCAAAGTCACTTGGTGAATTCACCTTTTAGGAAGGATTTGGACTTTTCATCTGCCCTTATTCATGAGGTGGGATCATAAGAAGACTATGTTGAAAATTTGGGGTCAAACTATGTAAAAATGGCAAAGTTATGCCCATTCATTGCAATTTTCCTACGCACACTTGTAACTTTGGAAATTTTAAATATTTTGACCCCAGATTTTCAGCATAGCCTTCTTATTACCCCATCTCATGCATGCCACAGCTGTCATTTCTCAGATCCCAGCCAAAATGTGTTTTCACACTGGTGGCATGGAATGGCATTCTAGTTGCACAGAATTAAGTTTTGGTGAGGATTAAAAACTTTTCTGTATCAGGTACACGAGGTGGGGTAATAACATGGCTAAATTGACAGTTTGGTCACTGTTTGTCCTATAAATAGAGGTGAAGGGCCAGGAGGGCCCTGTGCTTTCACACCTACATGCTGTACATGTACTCATTCATGGAGGGATGGGAGTGCAGGGCCGAGAGGGCCTTGCACTCCCACAAGCAAATATGGCTATGATTATACTATCTCAAAAAGTAAGGAAATAAATTGCAAAACAATTTGTTAATGCTCTAGTTAGGGTTAAAGTGACAAAACTAAGGAAATGTGGCATTTGGTTTTCTTCTAATACCCCCTTAGCAGCACTAGCAGGTGGGGGATGTGCCTTGGGTTCTCAAGCCTATCGCCACCACATTGTCATCGACTGTACATGTCTCACCTTATTTACAGATGGAATGTGGTGAGCATTAGGCTTGAGAACTCCAAGGCACATCCAACACCTGCTGTGCTACCTGAAGGGGTGGTGGTGGTAGGATTGGAAACCTTAATGTCATAGTTCCTTGCTTTTGGTGCTTTAACTATAACTTGAGCAGTAATGATTTTTTTTTTTTTGCAATTTATATGATATATAAGTTGCAAAAAACTTTGTTTATGCTCCAGTTAAGGTCAATACAACAAAAGTTTGGAAATGAGGCATTAGGATTTCCATCCCTAACACCTCACCCTCCAAAACCATGCAGGAGAGCAAGTGTGAGGTATGCCTTCTCATAAAGTCTACACATCTGACTTTATTTACAGATGGAATGGGGTGAGTGTTAGGCTTGAGAAGCCTAAGGCACACCCCACACCTGCTCTTCTGCCTGGTTTGGGAGGGTGGGGTGTTAGGATTGGAAACTTTAATGTCTCAGTTCCCAAGGTTTCTCATTTTGACCCTAACTGGAGCATTAATGAAGTTTTTGACAAGTTATTTCCTTACTTTTTGAGATAGTATAATAGTATCCTTATTTTATCCCACCATGAATGTGTATATATATATGTATGTAGCTGTAGAAGGGCACCAAATTGTCAGCATAGCCATGTTATTACCCCACCTCATGTACCCGGTAGATAAAACATTTGAACCCCTGCCAAAATGTAATTCTGTGCAACTTTAATGCCTTTCCATGCTACAGGTGCAAAAATGCATTTTTGCCAGGATTTGAAAAATGACAGCTGTGGCATACATGAGGTGGGATAATAAGAAGGCTATGTTGAAAATCTGGGATCAAAACATAACACATTTCCAAAGTTATGAGCGTGTGTAGTGAAATTGCAATGAATGGTCATAACTTTGGCATTTTTTCATATTTTGACCCCAAAATTTCAACATAGCCTTCTTATCACCCCACCTCTTGAGCAAGGGCAGAAAAAATGTCCACATCCTGCCAGAAAGGTAAATTCACCAAGCAACCATGAAATCACATTTCAGGTGGGAGTTGCATAACAACAGTCCTATTGTTCATGAGGTGGGGTCCCAAAAAGCCATGTTGAAAATTTGGGGTCACAATCTCAAACAATGGCTAAGTTATGCATAAAAGTTGAAACCCCCATTGAACTGCATTTACTTTAGTTTCTCATATTGCAGTTGCCAGTTCCAGCAGCAAGATGTGTCTTCGATCGAGAACGGATCTCAAACCTGGGACCTGTTCAGGTGAGTGAGGGTGTGGGTGTACTGGGGGTGGGGTGGTGGGTATTGAGGGAGGTGGGGTGGGGGCTGATCAGTGAGGGACCTTTTTTGCAGTTTTTACAAAAACAAAACATTGTGGGACCATTTTCTTTATTTCAGGTTTTTCCTTCTATCTGAGGGTGGGGGTGCCACTAGACACCAGAGCATAATATAAAAATTACAGGACAGCAGTTGGAGGGTGGGGGTGCCACTAGACACCAAGGAATCAAGCACAAATTATGGTGATGGTGATCAGAGGGTGGGGGTGCAACTAGAAACCAGGGATAAAATCAAAATTATGAGAATGGCAATCAGAGGGTGGGGGTTGCTACTAGACACCAGGGAATATAGGTGTTTTATTTAGGGGGACAGTGATCAAGGGGTGAGGGGTGCCACTAGACACCAGACCAAGGGGGATCATAGTTCACACTGCAGCTGGCAGCATGAGCTCAGCTGCGGTTGCAGAAGTCAAGAAATCCGACTGTTCTCATACAGAGAACGCGGTGGAAGTGCTTCTCTCACTAAGTTGGGCACCCAGGATTTTGGGTGCCCAAAGTATTTATGGCCCTAACTGTAAAAAACAAGCATCAGAATCTAGCTAAATGGGGCTCATTTAGCTAGGTTCTGGTGTTTGATTTTTAAAATAACAACAGTTTTATGTATTTTCCACACTTTTCAGTTCTCGGGAAAAAAAACAAGATGGTAGCTCATGAAAAATTATTTTTTTCTGGTGAGAAAGGATTGGCATCTCACAAAAAAGAATCTTTTTTTGTGAGGCCAAATCCTTTGTCAAACTTTATACCTCTATCCTGGAGAGTGATCTTCCCATTGAAAACAATGGGAACTTAAAAATGGAATAACTTTGCAACAGATTAATATTTTTTCACCAAAAAATATGCATGGCAGTTCTGTTACCCAAGCTGTATCTACCATAAAAAAAGGTCACACCAAAATTCCACACTGTCTGGGTGCAAGGCAATGAGGAAAAAACTGCAAAAAGTGGTGACTTTTAAGGTTTTTGTACTATTCTGATCTCAGAATCCACACATCCAACCAAAATGAAACATACCAAGTCAAGAGAGCTACCTCACGGGACAGCATATACCAAATTTTGTGCAAATCCATTGATCAGTTGCAAAGTTATAAAACAGCAACATTTGAGGTTTAACATTAAACATGCTACTCAACCCTAACTATAGTGGTGCTATTGCACCACTATATATATATATATATATATATATATATATATATATATATATATATATATATATGGCTTTATTATCTGATTAACCCCTGAGATGGATATATTTACGTTTAGAAAATAGCAAGAATGGATTCTCCATTCTCATTGGCTGAAAGGAGTTCCAACCTGGGTGTCTATTTTTCAATAGAGCCCTGTAGGAAACTAGTACCAGCTGCATGTCCTAAACTCAGCTGTTATCCTTGGATCAGTCAAAACCAGTAGCCACCATTTTTTTCACTCACTAAGTGGGCAACTGAACAAGGCAACGCCCCCAAGTGACAGAAGGCCCCTCCAGCACAATCTCACAAATACAGTACTGCCAGTAATACACCCAAAACAATCATTTTTTTAACAAAACGTTACAATTTCATTGCACTCATGGAGCGTTGCTAACTCTGTCCAAAATTTAGTCCCTCCACATGCAAGCAGCCGCTACTTGCATAAATGTCACTACCTGGCAGTGCTTCTCCATCACCAGTAGACAAACAGAAACAAACACTGCTCCTGTCATCTTGCACAGAGTGGTACAGTGCAGCAACAAACACCGCTCCTGTCATCGTGCAGTATAGTGCAGCGTTGACTTTTAACCCACTGATTTATGGACCCAAATACATTTTGCAAGCACACAAAAAAGTCAGCCCACACATCTGTGTGTGTGTGTGTGTGTATATGTGTGTGTGCAGCATGGGGGGAGGAGGGCAGGACAGTGTCTTTAGGGAATGAAGAAAAGAGGATAGTCTCTGTGCCTGTGTTTTTTCAGGGAGAAATTAGCCATGCTCAAGCAAGTAACCACTAAGAGAGCAGTGTCCTCTACTGGCAGATATACTGTATCAATGCATAGACTATTTTGCTATAAAAAAAAACTATGCAATCATTTTTATAATTTATTTTTATAGGTTTCTGGATTTTTTTTACAAAAAATATGCCACATATGGGCCATTTTCTAAGTTCAATAATACCCTCCAGGGTGGGTGGTATTGGGCAATACTGGACCTTCCAGGGGCTGCAGCATTGGGCCTCATCATGCCCCTGGGTGGTCTGGTATTTCCCAATACTGCCTACCCTTCTGAGTATTATTGCTTACATATACTGCACTTACCCATCATTATGTTTTTATAATACATCATGATGTTGACTTTGTACCTGTAGCTTATGTTTGCCATTCCATTTTTGACCCCATGATTCTCCATAATGTAGTGGCATTTGTTTGACCAGTATTGCAGTTTTAGTGTTTTTCCATAATGTAGAGCCCACCTGCATAAGAGGGCATGTCTGCAATGATCTGTCCTTTGTTATGCCGGTGGCACTGTGGTGTGCAGTGGAATTTGCCATTTGGAATGACATGTTTGGTCAGGAACGTTGCCTATGGTCAGGAGTGGCATGTGTTTTTTAAGGAGATGCTGGATTATGCAGTCAGGAGTGGTGTGCATCATTAGAGCTGCATGATTCTACTGTCAGAAGCAGCTGTGAACAGCACTGAGGGCATGGCATCTGAGGTGAGAGCAGGAGCATTAAAGGATAGGGCTGTTTGGTGAGACAAGGGGGAATGTTATGTTCTATAAGGTTGCTGTCACTGTTTAGTTGTGATTATAGGGTTTACTTTTTGTAGACTAGATTTTTTTTGTGAGGCTATAGAAAGTGTGTTTTGGGCTGAAAATAGAGTGTGATTTTTGATGACGGAATTGTTTTAATTGATTTGTTAATGAATGTGTTTATTTGTCAATAGGTTTCTTAATTACATTTTAACTGGCTGGTAATTGTAAATTGGTGGTTTGTTTATATGTTTTGTTGTGTTTAACATTGCTGCATATGTATTTTCCCACAGTATACAGCTTTAATTGCAGTGGTATTCAGCTTTAATTGGGAGGTAACAACTTTAATTGCAGAGCTATACAGGTTAATCACTGAGGTATACTGGGAAATACATGGTATTAGCACCAATAGGGAAAAAATCCTCATCCATGTAAGTAATATTTATTTCTCTCTCTCTCTCTCTCTCTCTCTGTATTATAATGTGTATGCATTACAATACAGAAACCTGCATTAATGCACCAGTTACAGTTCAACTTAATGCCACAACAATAGGGAAATGTGGTGTTAGGGTTTCAAACATTAACTCCCCATTCCCACCCCAAGCTGCAAAAGGACTAGACTATGCAAGCAACCACAGACAGTCATCATGACGTAAGACAAACAACATACAACTGTTTACAAATGACACAAATGCAGCAGCACTGATGTGCTTCCTTTGTGGATTTGTATGTGCATCATGCAAACTAGAAGATAGAAATCCAAGATACTTAAATCACAACACTACTTCTGTCTGCAGAATCACAGGCCCCTGTAGCCATAGATGCAAATCCACAATACCCAAATTATGACTTCTTCTGTCTGCAGAAGCACAGGCCCTCTGCAGCCACAAATAATCATGTATACTGGAAGTCATATACACAGTTCTGTCAACAGAAGCGCAGGCCCCTAAGGGGCCTGTGCTCCTGCAGCCATGGGTGTAAGACATACAGTACATACCAGCCTCTGGCTGCACAAGTGCAGACCCAGTGAAATCCATGGTCCCATGATGTGTGTATATGTGTGTGTGTGTGTGTGTGTGTGTGTGTGTGTGTGTGTGTGTGTGTGTGTCTGTGTGTGTACATGCTTCTATGTTTGTTGTGTACATTTTAAGTGTGTGACTTTTGTATGTCTTATGCAAATGTGGGATTTTTACATCACAATAATACAAGCTTAATTCATTTGGTTTGCATCTGTATCCCCTCCTAAATCTGGCTATAGTTGAAAATAGACAGTGTTGTCTAGCCCTCCTTTCCACTGGACAACTAAACAAATATGCACATTAATTCTACATCCCTTGTCATGGGATCCCCTTCCCTGAAATTACCATACTAGACTCATCTTTATTGGGTGCTCAGTCAGCTAATATATTGCCCAAACATCATTTATATATTGTACATACTTTATTTAATTTTTCCCATCATCATCATCTTTTATTGTCATTGTTCTATTTACATTTCCAATAATTTCTTTCTTCATTACATTCACAGATACCAGCCATCAATCATTTTCTTTGTCATGCATGTCCATCGTAGTAGGATGCACACCCAATCTATGTCCCGGCCCCCTGAGTGCAAACCCACAAGGTGCCTAATCATGCCTAGGTGCACACCCAGTGCATGTTTGTTCTTCCTTTTGGCCCAGTACCCCTTGTGCCCCATCTTTCTTTATTCTTCCCCCTTTTCTCCCTTTTCTCCCTCCCTGTTCTCCCTTCTCTCCTCTTCCATTCTCCATCATCCTTCACTCTGTATTACTGTTTTTCCTTATTTCTCAAAGGTTTTCTTTCCACCCCTATTTCAGGGACTTTTTCCAGCCACCAGTGACTGCCAGTGACTCCTGCCCATTCAGCAGCCCCATGACCCCTAATTCTCAAAACCACCACCTATTTTATGAGTGGGTGGGTGGGCAAAATTTCTAGCAGATAATATGGGGAACTCCTTGGAGCAGCCCTTTTTAAACCCTGCTTCCCTTTGTTCCCCTTCCTTGAATCAGCCTCCTCTGTACCTTAAGCCCCTCTCCTTCTGGGCTAGCTCGGTCCTTACACAGCACCCTCTTTTTCCCTCCCTCTCTCTCTTCCCACAATCCCTCTTTTCTTACTCCCCCTCCTCTAATCCCTCCTCCCTTCCTCCCCCTCCACTCTGGCCACATTTCAGGTCAGGAAATACCTGATAATCCTGGTTGTCGTTACATAGGCAACCCCCCTCATCATGAGATCCCTTTTCCCAAAAATGACCACACTAGACTCATCTTCATTGGGTGCTCAGTCGACTAATTTATGGCCCAAACATCATTTACATTTTGTACATACTTTATTTCATTTTTTCCCATTATTATCATCTTTTATTGTCATTGATTTATTTATATTTTCAATAATTTATTTCTTTAGTACATTCACAGATACCAGCCATCATTTATTTTCTTTGTTGTATGTGTCCATCATAGTCAGATGCATACCCGATCTATGTCCTGGCCCTCTGGGTGCAAGCCCACAAGGTGTCTAACCACACTTAGGTGCATACCCAGTGCATGTTCTTTCTTTCTTCCAGCCCAGTACTCCCTGGGCCCCATCTTTCTTTATTCTGCTGCCTCCCCCCTTTTCTCCCTTCTGTCCTCTCCCATATGATCCCATTCTCCATCATCCTTCACTCCATATTACTGTTTTTCCGTATTTCTTAAAGTTTTTCTTTCCACCTCTACTTCTGTAACCTTTTCTAGCACTGGTAACTGCCACTGACCCCCCTCCCATTCAGCATCCCCATGACCCCTAACACCACCAAATTCTCAAAACCACTGCCTAGTTTTTATAGGCAGGTGGGTGGATGGGCAAAATTTCTAGCAGATAGTAGGGTGAACTCCTTGAAGCAGCCCTTTCTAAACTCTACTTCCCTTAACCTTCCTCCAATCAGCCTCCTTTGTACCCATAAGCCCCTCCCCTTCTGGGTTAGCTTGCTCCTTAACCAGCACCCTCTTTTCCCTCTCTCTTCCCACAGTCCTTCTTTCTTTATCTTCCCCTTCCCCTAATCCCCCCCTTTCATCCACCTACTCCTCCACCCTGGCCACATTTCAGGTCAGAAAACCCCAGACAATCTAGGTTGCCTTCCCTTTGTCATGGGATCCCCTTGCCCAAAATGACCACACTAGACTCATCTTCCTTGAGAGCTCAGTCAACTAATTTATTGCTCAAAAATCATTTACATTTTGTACATACTTTATTTCATGTTTTCCCATCCTCTTTTATTGTCATTGCTTTATTTGCATTTCCAATAATTTACTTCTTCATTACATTCACAGATACCCTCCATCATTCATTTTCTTTCTTATACAGGTCTATCATAGCGGGATGCACACCCAATCTACGTCCTGATCCTCTGGGTGCAAACCCACGAGGTGCCTAACTACACCTAGGAGCACACCCAGTGCATGTTCTTTCTTCCTTCTGGCCAAGTACCCCTTGGGCTCCATCTTTCTTTATTCTGCTCCCTTTTCCTGCTCCCCTCCTTTTTCTCCCTTCTCTCCATTAGCCTATATCCGGCTCCAGCTCCCTAAAGCTCTCAGGCAAGCATCCTCGCACCCTGTATTCAAACATGGGCTGAGACTCCACCTGCCCTCCCTTGATCAATGCACCTGCTTTGACCCTACCTGATCATAACCTTCTCTGCTTCTACTCCCTCCCCTTGCTTTTGCTCTCCTCCCACTCCCCTACCCCACCCTAAGCTCCCCTGCTTGTAACAACCTCCTTAATGTCTTCGTTGATGTTAATGTACTATTTAGATATTTTGTGAAATGACAGCACTGCCTTGTTTAATGCTACTTGTAATATTTCTCTCTATGTTATGATGTGACAGCACTGCCTCGTTTAATGCTACTTGTAATGTATTCCTCTACTGTTATCTGTTGCCAGGTTTCTCTCATAGTTTAGCATTTTTTCGCTTCTTGTCTCAGGCTAACCAGCTACCTGCCAGGGCCACCTCCAAAGAGTCATATGTTGTTACTACTAAGGTCTCCTCCCCCTCCCCTCCTCTCCCTTTGCGCAACTCCCGGATGTTCCTTGGCAGGGACCAATATTGGATCTCTTGCCCAGTCTTGGAACCGTGGGTGGGCTGCAGCCACCCTCCCTATTACCCGCTAATGCCGCCCAAATGCACCTGCTTTCTCTCTCTCCTCAACCTCCCTCTCTCATGCCCAATAAGCGGACCATGTTGCCTCAGCACCTTCTAACCGCTGTCGCTATAGTCGAGGCTTATCTCAGTCCCAGAAACCATGGGCTGCCTGCTGCTGTTTCAACCGTCGACGACACCCTCCTATCAATTTCAGTTTTCTATCCTGGTGCTTTGGTCCTAGATGGATGCTACTCCCCTCCCATATCACCCTCCTTACCTTCACCGTTGCCACGAGACCGTTGGACTACACCAGCCATAGTCCGACTGGCGTGTACCTTCCCGGTTGCTCCTCACCTTCATGCCCAGGGTGAAACTATAAGCCTGGCTTCTACCCTGTGCATTTACCGCTAAAGCCATAAGCGTACCTTAAGACCCCAGATCTTCTTACCGATTGCCACCTGCACACCTTACCTGTTGCCGTAGCTGCCGACCTCCCCGGGCTTACCGTTATCTCCTCAATTAGCATCACTCCAGACCTGGGAGCATGCCTCCCAAATCCTGGAGCCGGTCCTCTCTACTACACTCCCCTCCCCCACCATCTCCTCACCTCGGACGCCATCCGTGTGGGGTGAGTCTAGACCAGACATTTTCCAGTACCAATACTCCCTGTTAACCTTTTTTGCACTGACCTATTGTCTATCACCTAGAATAGCCTATGACATGTTAGCCTTTCTAAAGCTTCTCCCTGTATGAATGATTGTACTTTGTACCTATTGCCTCAATTGTATTGTTGTTTTCTTCACTGGTTATCCTGTATTGTACTCTCCCGGGTCATGCCTGAAAATAGTCACCGGCTGGCTAGTGCACTTACCCAGTTAACAAAAGCTAAATAAATAAATAAAATAAATATTGCAATGGAAGATGGGATTCCCCCCTTTTTTTTGCTTACTCCCTGATCCATCCTTCCAATACCTCTGCAAACTGTAAATTAAATAAGTCCAGCTCCACTTCTGTGAGATGGACCCCATCTGGCCTGTATAACCCCAGGCACTCTATCTTTTGTCCTTATGTCAAATTGCCACCCTCCTAATTCTTACACTATGGCCCCCACATCCAACTTTCTTATTAAGCCTCTTCCTTGCCCCATCTATTGCCCGCACATTGCTGACCTGTCTCCATACCTTCCTCAGTACAATATCTGACCACACTATGGTCACCTCCAGCCACCATCTTGCAATTCTTTCAAAATTGTCCTTCATCTCTCGTATTAAATCCACCCAGGGTCTATCCCCCCAGAGCATTAACCCCCAAATGCACCAACAGTCAGGTTTTAACCATTTTAACTTTAAATCTTTCAGCAGCAGTATTGGCTGTCCCCATTTCATGCCCTGCATTCCTTTCCAATGGAGTCTGGTCTTCCCTGGATTCAGCCTGAGTTGCCTCACCCAGGCTGTGCCACTGCTGTCCGCTCCACCCAATGGATGAAAGAATGACCAATTATCCAAACATGCCACTATTTCTAGACCCCTATAAGATGAAACAATGTTAGCTAGAGATCTTTTGAATGCAAGTCTTGTAGCTTCCTGATGCCTATCTACCTATTTGCTTCACCATTTCTAAAGTCCTGCCTTTTGTGGCCATCTCAGATGCTGCCCCAGTTCTAAACACATGTGAAGAAAAAACACTCAGATCCTCTCCTAGGAATACCAAACCCTATTTTAGCACTGCCCCTAATTGGTAGCTTGTCACCCGTTCTTTGTTCCTATGTAAAAACATAGGCCCTTCCCTTTGTGGCCATAATTCCCTGTATTTCCACATCACCCATACTGGGCATATCCCTTCCTTAGCTTGACATTTTAATGTTACCCCTGTTCCTTTTCCCTTCTGATCTATTTTAGACCTCCTCAACCATATTACTATCTGTCCTTGGTCCAGACCACTTACCCCCACATAAGCCCTTGTCCTCCTGCCTTTCTCTCGTGTGTTACCACCTTACTCACCTGAAAGGCTCCATGGAACATTTAATGACCTCCCTGCATCACTCATTGACTGTGATAAAACTGACCCATTCAAAAAAAGGCCTCCACCTCCTCCTAGCCCAATCAACTCACTGTAAGTGTCCATCCTAATCATGTATTATGACACAATACCTCCCACTCCCCACCCTCCTATCACTCCACTTCTCTCACTCTGACAAAGTCTACTCTGTCTGCTACCTGCCCTCTCTATTCATTCTGACAAAATCTAATCAGGCTGCTACCTACTTACTGACTAGCACTTGGTAACCCAAGTGTCTCATGAGCGCAAAAACAGTGTAATTTTTGACAAAATTATTATTGTGTATTTTTACATCCTGATGCTGTTTGTAAACTCTGTGCACTTCTGAAACTGTTTATTTTATGTAAACCTGTGTACCATGCAATTCTGTCTCATGATTTATGCCTGTACCAAATGTCTTGTATTCTGTGTCTACTTTTGACTTGAAACCTTTGTAAAAGAGCCTCTTGGCTCAAAGGTATTAATCTGAACCTGAAATACATAAATAAATAAATAATGTGAAAACTGCCTGAAATAAACATGCCTCCTGATGTGAGTGGCAGATTCTTTCCAGGGCCCTAGTCAATCTTCCAAGCAACCATTCCGAGATTGGCTGCCTGGCATCCTGTTGCTTCCCCCATAGCCACTGGCACCTCCGCATCATCCTCCTGATGACTGTCATTCTACATGGTTCCTCCAACCCCCGCATATTGCACATCAAGCTTATTGATGCTAGGTGAATTCCCATAGTGGCATACGCTACATCTTCCTTCCATTTCAGCACTTCAAAAGCTGTCTTCTGCCCTTTGGTAACTGGATCACTTACCTCCATCACAGTCTCTTTCCAGAACACCTGAAAACCCCACCAAGACCTTTCATAGGCTCTTAGCATGTTCTCCATGCTCCAGAAAAGCAGCTGTGCATCATTGAACCATGCTCCCATACTTGCCGAGGTACCACTGTTTGTATCCTTTCAGCCCCTGGTGCTAGAGTCCAAAACCTGTACAACTAAAGACAGGGAAGGATATCAGCCACTATGTTCTGAGCCCTTTCTGTATGCCTTAACTCTTGCAAAACCAGCTGTCTCAACACCCTTGAACTCATTCTGTAGATGTTTTCTGCCTGTTCAGGACCTCTACTACCACTTTGTTATCTCACCAGAATATTACTTTCAGGTTCCATAATTCCTCCCCCCAAACTAGTGTTGCTACCTACAGTAGATAGGAAAAATCTCCAGGAGGGTGATATCCCGTGTGACCCATGACTCTACCCACTCCACCAGCCAGGGCTCTGAAATCCACTGACCCTTGAAGTACGCTCCCATGCCTAGCCCCCCTGCTTCATCTGTGTACAACTCTAGGTCTGTGTTAAACAACCAGTCCTCTTGCCAGAATGTAATCCCTTTGTATTCCCACAGAAACTCTTCACACACCGTTAAATCTTCTCTTACCTCCTTTCATATATCCACACAATTATGTGGCATCCTTATCCCCTGTGTGGCCCTAGCTAAACACCTCATAAAAGCTCTCCCTGGTGCCACTGCCTGGCATGCAAAGTTTAAATGCACCAGTAATTGTTGCACTACCCTTAATAGGACTCTTCTTTTCCCTTTTACCTGTCCAATCAACTCCCTTAACTTCTGGACTTTTCCCTCAGGCAACCTAAATCTGCCTTGCTCTGTGTCCACCTCTATGTTGAGGAATTTTAGCCTGTGGCTTGGGCCTTCTGTCTTCTCCTCAGCTGGTGGTATACCCAATTCTTTACACATTAGTTGACATTTTTGTACCATCTCTGCTGTCCCCTCCTTCCCTTGACCAATTAAAAAAGGTAATCTAGGTAGTGGATTACTGTACCATACCCATACCATTCCTTAAATACCCTCTACAGCCATGCACTAAACATCTCAAAGGTGGCACACACCACTGAGCAGCCCATGGGTATTGCCTTGTCAAAATAGAATTTGTCCCCTACCTTGAAACCTAAAAGTTCCCAGTCTGCAGACCTGATTGGAAGGAGTTGGAAATTCTGCCTCCATATCTGTCTTTCCCAGCCAGCCTCCATCTACTGTCCTGATAATCTGCACTACTTGTTGTTGGGTAGCATAGGACACCACACTCTGCTTCTCACTAATCAAGTAATTGACTGAATTCCCCTCCAGGTTGGACAAGTGATGTATCACTCTAAACTCCCTGGGCTGTTTCTTGGGCACTAAACCCAATGGAGACACTCTTAGCATAGGAAAAGGTGGCTTCTTGAATGATCCTTCCACCCATTCTGCCTCCTTCTCTTCTGGATCTTTGCCACCAGAATCCTCTCTTTCTCTTTCAGTGAACCTAGATTTTTTGCATACATCTTCTCCTCACACCCGTGTATTGTAGGCTTAAACCCTTTGAAAAGCCTTCTTCTAATATTCTGGCAGCCTCCTTATCAGGGTACCCTTTTACCCACTCCTTTACTACCCTTGCCTTGATCAATGTTCTTGCCATGGAAAATTCTCATTGTGCTAGATGACCTTCTATATTTCTCTTCCTGTTGTTCCCAAACCCCAATTTTCTTCCAGACTGAAACCCCCACCTTGCCCCACTGGGTTCAGCCTCCCCCATTGGCTCTGCCAACCCCCCCCAAAAAAGGGCTGATTCCCCCCCAAACTGTCCAGCAGTCCTCTCATTGCCAGACCCGCATTTGAATAGCAGGTGAGGGCCTGAGCATTTCAAACAGGCATGTTTAAAGCTGCAACTCACCCAGGTGCACTAGGTTTTGTTTTTCTTTATATGTACTTTATTGTTAGTTAACAAGATATCAGTGATACAGCTTTGACACAGCATGTTTTTCTCTTTTTGTTTTTATGTGCTAAACAAACATGTAGCACATTATGCTAGCAAGTTAACTAAACATAAAAGAAAAGACTAAAAGCTAATTTAGGTGATTAGACATGTTCAGTGTATTCTTAATCTAAATTGTCTAATTCTCATTTAAGTATCTCTATCAAACAATCTATTTATTCTGATGGTGCTCTTTCAGGGAAGCTGCAGTACTCAGTTCATTCCTATTCTCTCACATCATATGTCTAATTAAGCTAATCTGTATAATATTTTTTAAGTTAGGTGTGTCTCCTGCCTTATGGCGTTATTCAGCTCAGGAGGGTCCATCTAGTCCATCTTCTCAGGCCTTTCTCCTGAGCATCTCTTAACTGGTAGATTAGCTCTTCCATGTGCTGTGTGTCCTTTATGATCTGTGTCCACAGCGTTACAGCAGGTGGAGTGGGTTGTATCCAGTTTCTTGTAATGGATTTTTTGTATGCTAACACACATATATACCACAAATATAATATATCAGTCCCTCTCATCCCTTCAGGAGGAAGTCCCAGAGTCAGATTTTGTATCAGGAGAGGGAAGGGGAGGGAATCTGAAATAATATGTGAATCTTGTCTCCTACCTCCTTTCTAATCCCTTCCAATTTGGGACAGGTATAAAATATGTGTGGGTGGCTTTCTGTTTCCACAATGTTGTCAGCAGCTGGCTGAGCCAGTGGAAGACCATTTAGCTACTTTGTCTGGATTTAAAAAAATGCAGTCTGATTTTCCACAGATATTCCTGCCAGAGGGGGGACATGGTGGCCTTTGATGTGGATTCCCATATCTTGTCCCAGAGGGAGACAGGTATATTTTTTTTGGTTTTTTGCCAATTATTTAACCAGGTGAGGCACACTAAGCTGAAAGCTTGTTTACAGGTGCAACCTGGGAGCACAAGGAAGTTAAGTGACTTGCTGAGGGTCACACAGTATGCAAGTGGGGGCTGTGGGATTCAAACCCAGGTCTCCCAATTTGTATATGAAAACCAGTCTGTCTTTCCCATTTGGTCTGTAGGGTCTGGGCCATTCCCTCTCTATGTAAATGTAGGTATTGATATATCTTAGTAATGGCTTGTTTCGAGCTTGTTAGGAAAAAAAGTTTACTGAGGGTTAGTCCTGGCTCTGTGGCAATAACCTCTTTCCTTTGGTGAAGCATTTGTTGTATGTAGGCATACATCTGTAAATAACATATTTTATCTTTAGGGGTCCATCCCCATTTTTGTGTACATTCTGGAAAGGAAAGTACTGTATCCCCTTGCAGTATCTGCATCGGTGTGCAGAACCCCCTTGTGGCCTATTTCTTATACCAGGGGTCTCTCAGTCCCTGAATGAAGTTATTTTCAGATATGAACTATTTCACTTTCTACACATCTCTCTTAGGTCTGGGATAGGTTTGGAATATATCCCATGCCCCAAGGGCCACTTGAATGGGAGTACTGTCAGCTAAACAATGTGGCCTATCTGACCTAAAGAGACAGGTGTGTATATGAAATTCTGGGCATAGGGCCTTCTCTACCTCTTGCCAATGTGCTTTGTCTGGAGCATGTGTCTAGAATAGCACCCATCTAACTTGTGTTGCTATCCAGTATTCCCTAAGATTAGGGACCGCTCATCCACCTTTTTGTTTTGTGATGTAAAGTGAGGTTCTATGAACTCAAGGCCTACAGTTATTCCATATAAAATGGAAAATCCTAGTCTGCTGTGCTTGAAACCACCTCTGAGATGGTGTAACTGGGATGCACTGGAACAAGTACAAGAATAGTGGGAGGAGGTTCATTTTCACAGCCTGAATTTTTGCATTCATGGAGAAGGGGAGCAATGACCAGCGTCTGATATCTAGTCAGAGTTGCTGGTCAATTGGTTTGTAACTATCTAAAAATAGGTGGGTGTTAGTTGCTCTCAGACTCACTCCCAGATATTTTAATGTAGTGAGGTTCCATCTCATATTATATTTTGCCTTCAGTTGATGTGATGGGCAGTAGTTAAATGTAAACACTTCCATTTTTGTAGTGTTGAGGGAGTAACCTGACAAGGCTGAAAAAGTTTTTATTTTGTCCATTATCTGTGTTAGAGAGGTCTCTGGGGTGGTCAGGTAGAGCAGCACAACATCGGCGTACAATGCCACTTTACATATGCTTGGTCCTAGGGGAAATCCTCCTATTTCTGGGTCATTTCGAATCCATTGGGCCAGGGGTTCAATATATAGGGCAAATAAAAGGGGGGATAAGAGGCAACCTTGTTGGGTGCCTCTATTTAGGTTAATTTTTTGGGAGATTATACCGTTAGTGCGTATGTAAGCTTGTGGTTCTGGGCATATATGCCTTAGTAGATTTATAAATTTATCTGGGAAAGCAAACCCAGCAAGGACCCCATATAAAAAGTTCCAGCTTACTCGATCGAAAGCTTTTTCGACATCAAGACTCATTAGGATAGTTGGTGTTTTTTGTTGGTTAAGCTGGTCAAAAATATGTATTGTACAGCGGACACTATCAGCTGCCAGTCTATCTGTGACAAATCCTGTTTGGTCTTTATACACTAAGGTTGGGATTAGGAATTGTAATCTTTTTGTCAAAACAGAGGTTAGAATCATGTAGTCAACTTTTAGGATTGAAATAGCCCTGTACGATGTGCAAAGGGTGGGGTCCTTATCTGGTTTGGGGATGACTGAGATAATGGCCTGTCTCCAGGAAGGGGGAAGGATGGAACCTTCCGTCATTATTTCCTGGTAGGTGGCTTTCATAATAGGGGTCAATGTTGTCCGAAATTTTTTATAAAATTCCATGGGAAGTCCATCATTCCCTGGAGATTTCCCTGTTTTCCCATCCCTTATTACATTATTAATTTCTGCTTCTGATATTGGACATAAAAGTTGGGTCGTCCAGGACTCTGATACTCAAGGAAGGTGTAGTCCTCCCAAAAACCTTTGTATCTCCTCCTGTGTGGGGTCATCAGGTTTGGCATACAGTTGATTATAATAGGTCTGGAATGCTTCTGAAATGTGTTCTAATTTAGGGCTTTTTATTTTGGTTTGGGGATGTAGAATTTGGGCTATGTGGGCTTTAGCACTCTCTTGGCCCTTAAGTGGACTGCAAGTCTCCTTATGGCCTTGGGACCTCCCTCATAATATCGTTGCCTTAGGTATTGGTGGCTGAACTCCACTTTGGCATCTAAAAAGCTATTTAATTCCTTTCTATGTTTTGTCAGTTCTTTTTCTCTGTGTCTCAAAAATTTCTGCTGTTGTTGCGCCTCTAGTGTCTGTATCTTCTGTTCTAGTGTTTGTTGTTTCTGCTGTCTCTGTTTCTTTCTGGCCAAAGCTACTGACACCAGTTTATGTCTAATGAAAGCTTTGAGGGTATCCCAGACCATACCTCTACTGACTTCTCCATTCTCATTATCTTGTAGGGTCTGGGTTATCAGTTGAGGTATTTGTTTCTGTACTTCTTTATCCCTAAGTAGAGATAGATTAAGCTGATAAAATGTATTGCAGGAGGGAAGGGCCAGATCCAAGTAAAGTATCAAAGGGGCATGGTCTGAAAGAGTAATCAGGCCTAATTCACATTTCTGTATCATAGAGACTGCATCTCTATTTAAAAAAAATAGTCTAGTCATGAATATATATGGTAGGTTGCTGAGTAGTGGGTATAGCCCTTCGTGGGATCTTCAACAAAGGTTCAGGCATCTTGTAAACCCAACTTCTGAAGTAGGGCCTCAATTTGCTTCTGGGGTTTATTGGTCCTCCTAGAGATTTTAGAGGTGGTGTCCATTTTCTGGTCTAGAATCATATTCCAGTCCCCCCCAATAATCAACGTCCCCTCTTCTTTTTCTGCAATCTAGGTTAATATTTGTCTATACGCTTCATATGGGGAGCCTGGGGGAACATATATTGATACCACTGTCAATCTGGTTCCATTTAACTTTCTTTTAAGTAAGACAAACCTACCCTCTTTATCACTAACCTTATCAAGCACTTCAAATGGAGTGCTATGAGGGATCAATACTGCTACGCCTCTACGTCTACCCCCTTGGTAAGATAAATAGCAAATATCAGTGAACCCCAAATGTTTTAACTTTAGGTGCTCATTGTCTGATAAATGAGTCTTCTGCATTAGAAATAGGTCAGCCTTATATTTCTTGACAAGAGAAATTATTTATTTCCACCGAATTGGGTTTGATAACCCGTTGACATTAAATGATAGAACCTTAATCCCATTACGTAAGAAAGGCAAATCTAACTGACAGTGGACCAACAGCCCTCCCCACACTCCTCCTGTCCCCAGTGCACCATCATTTTGATTATATTAGCTGTCTCACCTAAGAACAGTAAACAACAAACTTGGGCTGCTATTACAACTAAGGAAGTAGCCAAACCTTGCAGCAAAAACTGCCAACTATTTACAATTCTTCCAAGGTAGGGGAACATTTTAGTTCCCTGACTCTGCAAAGTACATCTCTGCAGAACTGTAGTGTTGTTTTTATCCCCACAGCAGGGGATCACTACTGGGGCAGTTGCAAGAGGGTAGTATTCCAGCTATTTTTCTGTCCCAACTGTATATAGAGCCATAAATATGGGTGTAATTAAACTGCCTTAATTCCCCTTCCCCCCAAGGCCCACTCTTCAGCTTGGTTGACTGACAAGTGAGGGATAGCAGCTTTAGACTGCTTAATGCCATCATGTAGGCCCCAAAATTGACAGATGTACTCCCTGTCGCCAAGAAGCCCTCCCATTTTGTAAATTAGACACCGGTTCACTATATTGTCTACAGCACGGTGTGTAGGAGAACAACATTGAAAAATAAAGGGAAATAATGTATCTTCTAGTGCCTGAAAGGGAAGAAACTGATCAGGAGGTAGTTTTTGCCCTTCTGTCTCCCCCCCTCAAGTTCCAATGTTTCTGTTCAGTTGCATATTTCTACTGAGAGTTCAAAAACAGCTTTTGTCCCTTTGTTTATGGTTTACCAACCCTTTCTGTCATCACCATCGTAGGGAAGCCGCGTGGACTGAGGGTGAATAGTAAGGTGTAGTCCAGTTATGTCTGTAAAAAGCCTTCAGGTGCCCAGGTCTTGTTGTTCACTCTGGATCTGGTTAGCTCGGGCCTGCTGTAGCCTGCCACGGATGTGCACAAGGGTTTTGTGTGGAGAGCGCGTCTAACACTCTGTCCTGTCCTCTCTGCAGATGATCCCCCAAGCGCCTAAGGTTCCTGTCTTCAGCTCAGGTAGTGGTTCGCTGGAAATCCCCCACCATGAGTCCTCATTTCTGAAGGGCTTCAGCGACATTCTCAGGAGTGGAATACAAGTGGGATCCCTCCTCCCAGAACACCCTCATTTTTGCTGGATAGGGGGTTTGAAATCAAATCTTCTTGGAGCGCAGTATTTTCATTGCAGGTCTGTATTGTAGCCTTATTTTTTGAATCTCTGGTGGGTAATCTTGGTCTAGATACAAGTGATTGCCATTATATTTTATTTCCCCCATTTGGCAGACCTGGAGTAATACTTCCTGTTTGGTGGCATAGCTCGAGAATTTCATGAGGATCTGGTGGGGTCTGGCCGACAGGTCCATGGGTTTAGGTCCAAGTGTCCTATGAGTCCCCTTGATTTTGACTTTCATTGTGGCTGGTAAGGCTAGCACATCTTGCAGAAGATCCTGCATAAAATGGGCCATATTGCCCACTTCAGTCCCTCAGGCAGCCCTGACAGTCTTGGGTTGTCCCTACGGAACCTAGCCTCCAAGTCGACACATTTTGCTTGTAGCTGGTCTACATAGTCAAGAACAATTACCAGGGCATCTGTGTGGAGTGAGGAGCTGGATTCTAGATGGAACACTCGGGTATCTACCTCTTTGAGTGCTATGTCCATATCCACTAGTTTGTGGTGTAGTTTCTGGAATTCAGCCTTGTTCTCTTTCCGCATCTCAAGTATTTCAGTGAGTACAGTATCCAATTGTGCCTTTTCCTTTGTCCTGCTATAGGGTGATTGTACTGTAGCCTGAGGTGTGTGGCTTGCCAGTGAGGGACTCGCATCCCAGTCTTGCTGCAGCAAGTGATATTGGAAGCCATCTATCATCATTTGCCCTCGCTCTTGTGGATTTTTAAATTGCTTTGAGTTCCCGTTCCCTTTTGGAGGCATTCTGGCTAATATGTTTGAGTTTGCAGCAGGGAAAATTGAAGCCTTTTATCCCTTGAGGGGAGAGCTCCAATTCTGAGCTGGTTAGCTAGCCGTGGCGGAACCAGAATTCGCACTATGTTTTGTTAAAGCTCCTACAATTCCTCTAGGTGCCCATGGTCTCCAACCTGTTCCCCAGCCTCACACTCCCCAACTGTCCCATCAGGGTCTCCAGCCAAATATGTGGGTGCCTGGTATCCCAATGGACATCACCGTGAAATGCCATTTGCTGCTGGAATTTCTCATCATACTGGAGCAACCCATTGCCCGCCCTCAATTTGTGCACATTCCATATAATCAGGGAGTTTCCTAGCAACTGGGTAACTAACTCCAGCTGCTTTTGCAGAACAATGACCATGAAATAGGCAAAACCCATCATCCAGGCATCTATATGCTTCCCCTTCAAGCTCTTATCCTTCTGGGCCTTACCCAGGAGAGCTAATGCTGCTGCCACTTCTGTTTTTCCAATTGTTTCCTTCTTCTCATACTTCTTAGCTGCCTTTGTCTCTACTAAAGCAAACATATCCACATATTCCCCCTTCCAATTTTTTTTTTCACAGCCAGGAGTACATGGCCTTCAGTTGTAACCCCTGGGCAGCCATCCTCCCTTCCTTTACTGGATTCCATCCTTCCCCTGCTCTTGCCTGCCTCAGTCCTTCCGCCCTTTTCCTAACTCTCCTAGAAATCCTTCAATAACTTTTGCAATTCCCCCAGGCCTGCCTTGTTCACTATGTCCAAAATTGCCTCCACATGTCCCCAAACACTCCCTACTACTGTCAAGTCAATGGCATTCTCCTTGCCCTTCAACTCCACCACCTTTTCACTCAGCTTTTCTGGTGCCTTCTGTTTGGGTTTGCTTTCTTCTGTGCCTTCCTCTTCTCACCTCTCGGCCCTGTATCTTCCTCCTTCTTTTTGGCCTCCTTCAGCATCACCCACACCTGCTCCATCATGGCCATGGCTAAAACACTAGGGCTCTCCTTGGGAACTTGCTTCTGCAACTTTGGTGCCATCCTGTATAAAGAATGCAAAGGAAAAAAGCCCAGCATTAATACACACAATGACTGATGACTATATCCTCCCCTACTCTCAATCTTAGCTCTCCTGTGGCTGTAAGGTACCCATGAAGCCCCTTTGCCTACCAGGAAATCCTGGGTAACCTCCCCTTTGCATATATATATATATGTGTGTGTGTATGTGTGTATATATATATATATATATATATATATATATATATATATATTAGACAGTAAAACTCCATTTAATACATTAGTTAGGGTTGTCCCACAGCTGACAAAGTGAGGAAATCAGTGTTAGGTTGAAAACCCTTGGACCCCAGCCCACCCTCATCTCGGCATTGGGTAGGCATTGTCATCAGCCCTAACTCTCACCCCACTACTGCGTGCAGCAGAAGTATAGGAGAATGGGTGAGAGTTAGACCGATGATCTCTATGCGCACTTCAATGCCGTGTTAGGGGTGGGCTGGGGTCCAAGGGGGTTTTCAACCATAACACCGAATTTCCTCACTTTTGTCGCTGTGGAACAACCCTAACTAATGCATTAAATGGAGTTTTTTGCCTCTAATTTCCTTTCTCTTTGAGAATGATAACGAGAAATATTGAATGTAATGCAGCGGCGGCGGGAGCACGGGGCCCAGAGGGCCCCGCACTCCCACCACGTGATGTCTTGTGGCATAGTAACAGGAACAGCAATGCAAACAGAAGCACTAACAGTGGTGCACATGGTAACCAAGTGAGAATGAGAACAGAAAGGGTAACGCACACGGTGTCGTAGACGGGAACGGTCTGCCACGTGATGTGTTGTCACATAGTAACACGATGCCTGCAAACGGAAATGTCAATGGGCATGGTGATGCAAAGTGAAACAGAAAAAGAAACAGTACTGTAGACACAAATGGCAAAAAATAACAGAAACGCAAGTGCAAAGGAAAACGCAAAGGATAACAGACATGGTGGCGTGATGCGTCAGCGGTAAGTGAAATGGTATGCAGAACGCAAGCCGGAAAAGCAGCGGTAACAGTAATGTAGTGCACAGGCTGGTTTTCCTCAAAAGCTGCATAGAGAAAGACAGTGAGTACAAAGAATGTATGCATAATAATGGGTATCGGAGCAGAAAATGAGGACTTGGAATACTAAATCGGTTATAGCTCAGGAACAGTACGAAGTAGAAAAAAAAAAAGTAATATGATTTACAACTGTCCTGGCTAGTTTTTTACTTAGGGGCTAAGCATTTTTCTGACAAAAAGTCCGTATCTTGCACCGTTTCCGAGATACGGGCCCTGAAAGGCACGGCGAACGCTGTAATGTTATCCTATGAGAAAAAAAGAGAAGTTTGGAGTGCCATAACTTTGCCTCCCTGTAATATTTTGTCACCAAATCAGTGGAAGGCACATCTATGGGCTGTTGGCTGCGTTCCTTCCAAATTTCAGGAAAAAAGACCAAACTGTTATTTTGCAGCAGGGTGCCAAAGGATTCCTGTAATGCGTGGGCGCCGTAATGTTATCCTATGGGAAAAACTGTCAACTTTGGAGTACCGTAACTTTGCCACCATACAATATTGTTTCAATGAAACTCTGAAAGGCACATCTGTGAGATGTCGGCTACGTTCCCTCCAAATTTCAGCCCAAAACTCCCAACCGTTCTTTTGCAGCGCAGTGCCAAAGAATTGCTGTCATTTTCCCACAGA
The DNA here is from genome assembly GCA_016271365.2 of Neoceratodus forsteri. Taxonomy (NCBI): domain Eukaryota; kingdom Metazoa; phylum Chordata; order Ceratodontiformes; family Ceratodontidae; genus Neoceratodus; species Neoceratodus forsteri. The sequence goes on from CM028131.1 coordinate 1,256,644,919, forward strand.
CCAGAAACCATTGTCGCACTCTATAAAAGTCAGCAAAATTTGGCGACACTTTCATGAGCAAAAGTGCTTTTGCAAGTACTTTTCCAGAAATTTGAAAAACATATTTCTGGGGTGTTTTACCCCAAAATAAAGACATGGCTAGCATCCTCAGGGTCCGACTAGGTGAATACAAAATAATTAGGTTGCTAGAGGGTCCCAAATTTAAATGCCAAACATTTTATGATCACTAACTGAAAACAAGATGGTGGATTTGCAAAGTAAGAGGGCCATTTAAGTAAAGTAAAATGCATTTATGACACTGTCGAACTTTTTGTTAACTTTTCCATTGACTTATAATGGGAAATTGTTTTTTGAATAACTTTGAACCGCTTAATATTTTTTTCACCAAATCTTGAAAGGGACATTGGGACCCTGGCTGCACATTCCTGAAGATTTCAGGTTGGTCGGGCAAATCTGTGACCTGTAGGCGTGACCGTAGAATTCCAGAAAAAGCATAAACGCACGCGCAGATCACACTTAATAACTCTGCAGTCATGTATCTGACCAGTACGAAACTTGGCAAATCCCAAGGCATATGGGTCTTGATTGTGTATTCCAAATTTCAGGCAAATCCATCAAACAGTTGCAAAGTTATTGAGGTGCAAAATTTTGGGTTTAACATGTAAATGGATCCTCAATCCTAACTATGGTAGCACTACTGTGCTACCATGATATATATATATAGGCAAAAAACTCCGTTTAATGCATTAGTTAGGGTTGTTCCACAGTGACAAAAGTGAGGAAATTCGCTGTTAGGGTTGAAAACCCTAACTCCGAATTCACCCCCCCAGCACCACACATACACACATGCAAGTATTGGGGGGGACCAAGTCAACACAACCAATGACAGACATCCAGCAGCAGGTGACAGAAATAACAAACAATTGTCTAAATGTACTACGAGACATCCCCGCCCACCTGACCAGGTACTGCATGCTCAGTGGAGATCAACAGCAAAACTGAGGCCATGTACACCAAACGATACATCCCTGATTGCAGCTGCACACAACGTACTACACTTAGTAGTTGCATGGCTCTACCTATCATGCCCCACACCAGACGACACCACATGTGATGGGCCACCTGAGCAATAGAGTTGAGCAAAACTAGGAATTGTACAGGTATAATATCTCTGATTATAACAAGGGTTTGAGAAATGCAGCTTTCAATTGACTGTAAACATTGTAACAGCCTTATGTTTAGTTTTTATTAACATACATGTAGAGCCTAACCATATGATGAACAAGCTTTAATGTTGTTTAAAAAAACAGTTTTATTATGATAGGAATAAGCCACTCCCAGGTATTATGTTAATGGTCAGTTTATCACTGTCTAGCGACATGTGGCACTCGGCTATGCCTCATGCGACATTAAACCCCTACATGGTGATTAACAGACCATTTAACATAACCGTTGGTCATGCCTTATTGCTTAATTGTCTTTATGACTAGATACTCTCCCTCTGCTAGGCACTGCAGGAGTTTTGCAACACAGTGTCACACCCAGTTACACCATACTCTGTCTACTTACTGGAGAATGGCTGTGAATATGAACTCATGAAGATGAACAGTGTAACTTGATCATTACAGTCATCAAACCTTAGTGTGATATAACTGACAGAGTCAGTGATAGACAATAACCCTTGCCGTCCTAGTACACTTATCCCATTGTGAGTTAAATCAATACTAAAAGACATTCTGTTTATATCTACACTATACCTACTTGATTGCTGTTGTACCACAATTGACATAGTTATCACTTTGATAGAATCAGTGACAGAAGTGTGGCAAACCCAAACACTACGTATACAGCCTGAGTATGAAACAACTGTTAAAATAATTACTCTGTGTCCATAAGTAGCATAGATCACTCATTGCAACAATAGTAAATGTATCACTATTTGAATAAGTTAGTCATCACAGATGCAATGAGATTGTCTTTATCAGGTACAACATACTGAGTAAGTGCCTACAGGAAAATCTATCCTATAGACATCTCCGATACAGGTACGTCATTGTTGGCTCAGTAGTCCTATGATATTTAGAAGTTGCTTGCCTGATCCATGCAATTACATTGTTTCTTACAAAGAATACTTACTGCATCTTTAGTATTGAAACACACTGAATGTCTATGTATGTACATTAGCAGTACAGCTTCATCAGTAAGAATGTATTTGATACTGGCAGTACAAATTTCACAGCATTGAACAGGCAATGCTTTTCCATATGTTTACATCAGCCTCTCTATCTTCAGTAAACAGTTGCAGTAAATGTACTACTATGAAAATCACATACTAAATGTAACATACTTTTTATCTTGAGCATGCTTGTGTCTTGTAGTTAATTTATGTACTTCTCTTAATTAATGTATACTCACTAGTGTTAAAACCTTTCTACAACTGTGATCATGCACCTTTAGCATTTATATTGACTAACAGCACAGTACCAGTTGTGGTGTGGTGTGGGGCATCGTTAGGTAAGGCCATGCAACTACTAAGTGTGGTACGTTGTGTGCAGCTGCAATCAGGGATGTATACGTTTGGTGTACATGGCCTCAGTTTTGCTGTTGATCTCCACTGAGCATGCAGTACCTGGTCAGGTGGGTGGGGATGTCTCATAGTACATTTAGACAATTGTTTGTTATTTCTGTCACCTGCTGCTGGATGTCTGTCATTGGTTGTGTTGACTTGGTCCTCCCCCATACTTGCATGTGTGTGTGTCTGTGTCTGTGTGTGTGGTGTTGGGGGGGTGAATTCGGAGTTAGGGTTTTCAACCCTAACAGCGAATTTCCTCACTTTTGTCGCTGTGGAACAACCCTAACTAATGCATTAAATGAAGTTTTTTGCCTCTAATTTCCCTTCTTTTTGAGAATGATAACGAGAAATAGTGAATGTAATGCAGCGGCGGGAGTGTGGGGCCCTCCAGGCCCCTTGCTCCCACCACATGATGTCTTGTGGCATAGTAACAGGAACAGCAACACAAACAGAAGTGCTAACAGTGGTGCACATGGTAACGCAAGCACGAATGAGAACAGAAAGGGTAATGCACACGGTGGCATAGACGGGAACGGTCTGCCACGTGATGTGTTGTCACATAGTAACATGGTGCCTGCAAACGGAAATGTCAATGGGCATGGTGGCGAAAAGTGAAACAGAAAGAGAAACAGAACTGTAGACACAAATGGCAAAAAATAACAGAAACGCAAGTGCAAATGAAAATGCAAAGGATAACGCACATAGGGCCCCACGCTCCTGCCATGTAATGCAGCAGCAGAAGGGCCTCACGCTCCCACCACATGATGTCTTGTGGCATAATGACAGGAACAGCAATGCAAACAGAAGCGCTAACAGTGGTGCACATGGTAATGCAAGCGTGAATGAGAACAGAAAGGGTAACACACACGGTGGCGTAGACGGGAATGGTCTGCCACATGATGTGTTGTCACATAGTAACATGGTGCCTGCAAATGGAAATGTCAATGGGCATGGTGACGCAAAGTGAAACAGAAAGAGAAACAGTACTGTAGACACAAATGGCAAAAAATAACAGAAACGCAAGCGCAAAAGAAAACGCAAAGGATAACGCACATAGGGCTCCACGCTCCCACCATGTAATGTGGCGACAGGAGCATGTATTGTGGCATAGTAACAGGAACAGTAACGCAAACAGAAGTGCTAACAGTGGCGCACAAGGTAATGCAAGCGCGAATGAGAGCAGAAAGGGTAACTCACATGGTGGCGTAGATGGGAACGGTGTGCCACGTGATGTGTTGTCACATAGTAACATGGTGCCTGCAAACGGAAATGTCAATGGGCATGGTGATGCAAAGTGAAACAGAAAGAGAAACAGTACTGTAGACACAAATGGCAAAAAATAACAGAAACACAAGCGCAAAGGAAAAAGCAAAGGATAACGCACATGGTGGCTTAGACGGCACGAGTAAGTGAAATGGTACTGAACACAGCGAAGAGAAAGGCAACGGTAACAGTAATGTGGTGCACAGGCTGGTTTTCCCAAAAGCTGCATAGAGAAAGACAGTGAGTACAAAGAATGTATGCATAATAATGGGTATCGGAGCAGAAAATGAGGACTTGGAATACTAAATAGGTTATATCTCAGGAACAGTACGAAGTGGAAAAAAAAATTAAAAGTCATATGATTTATGACTGTCCTGGCTAGTTTTGTACCCAGCACTTTTCCGACGAAAAGTCCGTATCTCGCACCGTTTCCGAGATACGGGCCCTGAAAGGCGCGGCGAATGCCGTAATGTTATCCTATGGGAAAAAAAGAGAAGTTCGGAGTGCCATAACTTTGCCTCCCTGTAATATTTTTTCACCAAACTACTGAAAGGCACATCTGTGGCCTGTTGGCTGTGTTCCCTTCAAATTTCTGGAAAAAAGACCAAACCGTTATTTTGCAGCAGGACGCCAAAGGATTCCTGTAATGCGTCGGGTGCTGTAATGTTATCCTATGGGAAAAACTGTCAACTTTGGAGTACCGTAACTTTGCCACCATGAAACACTGAAAGGCACATCTGTGAGATGTCGGCTACATTCCCTCCAAATTTCAGCCCAAAACTCCCAACCGTTCTTTTGCAGCGCAGTGCCAAAGAATTGTTGCCATTTTCCCACAGACTAGAAAACTACTGTCGCAGTTGCGAAAAGCTCAAAATTTGCGACACTTTAAGTGAGCATGAAAGTACTTTTGAAAGTACTTTTTCCAGAAATTTGAAAAACATATTTCTGGGGTGTTTTACCCCAAAGTAAAGACATGGCTAGCATCCTCAGGGTCCGACTAGGTGAATACAAAAAGAATTAGGTTGCTAGAGGGTCCCAAATTTAAATGCCAAGCATTGTTCTGATCACCAAATGAAAACAAAATGGCGGATTTGCGAAAGTAACAGGCCCATTTGCGAAAGTAAAAATGCATGAATTATGACACTGTCGAACTTTTTGTTAACTTTTCCCATTGACTTATAATGGGAAATTGTTTTTTTTGAATAACTTTTGAACCATTTAATATTTTTTCACCAAATCTTCGAAAGGCACATCGGGGACCCTGGCCACATGTTTCCTGAAGATTCCGGGGAGGTCACACAAACCGTGCGACCTGTAGGTGCGACCGTAGAATTCCAGAAAAAGCATAAACACACACGCAGATCACGTTTAATAACTCCGCAGCTGTGTATCTGACTGGTACGAAACGTGGCAGATGCCAAGGCCTATGGTTCTTGATCATGTATTCCAAATTTTAGGTAAATCTGTCAAACAGTTGCAAAGTTATAAAGGTGCAAAATTTTGGGGTTTAACATAGAAATGGCTCCTCAAACCTAACTATGGTAGCACTACCGTGCTACCATAATATATTGTGTCACTATAGTTAGGGTTGAGTAAGCACTATAATGCTAAACCTCAAATTTTGCACCTTAATAACTTTGCCACCATATGAAGGATTTGCCTGACAATTTGCATGCACAGTCTGGTACCATAGATCTCTGGATCTGGTAAGTTGTGTTATGGTTGGATGCACGGTTGCTGAGCTACAGAATGTCAAAAAACACAAAAAAAAACAACTTTTTTCATGTTTCTTTGCTCGCAGCCACAGCCTGCACGGTTTGTCTGTTTGGTCCAAAATGTTCAGGGAAGATGCAGTCTTGGTCACTGATGTGCCTTTCGAAGACTTGGTGTAAAAATATTAAACCGTTCAAAACGTATTCAAAAAACAAATTTTCCATTATAGTCAATGGGAAAAGTTAACAAAAATCACGAAACTTTCACAAATGGCATTTTTACTTTCGCAAATGACCATTTTACTTTTGTGATTCAGCCATCTTGTTTTCGGTTAGTGACACAGAAAAATGCCTAGCATTTAAAATTGGGACCCTCTAGGTAAACACTGATTGTTGTGTTTACCTAGTGGGGTCCTGAGGATGCTAGTTCTATCTTATTTTGGGGGTTAAACCCCCCAGAAATGCCTTTTCCAACTTCAAGGAAAAAGTACTTTCACAAAATACTTTCGCAAATGTGAAGGTTTCATGACTATTTTGTGAAACTTTCATGATTTGCAAAGTAATTTGTGAAAATATTCTCAAAATAACTGCAAATCTTTGCCATCCTTCTGCAACAAAACGGTTGTGTCTTTTGGGCTGAAATTTATAGGGTGACAAGCCTTGGTCCCACAGATGTGCCTTTTGGTGGTTTGGTGCCAAACCATTACAGAGGCACAAAGTTACAGCATTCTGAAGTTCAGACATTTTCCTGTAGGATAACATTGAAGAGCCCGTAACACCTTTTGGGACCCGTATCACGAAAACGGTTCAAGATACGGATTTTTCATCGCAAAAATTCTTAAGTAGTCTGTAAAGCCATAAATAACATGGTTTTTTTTTTCCTACCTTGAACGGTTACTGAGATATTTGGCAATTAGTGTTCCAATTGATCATTTTTATGTTTGAGGCCCACTATTATGCCCACAGAGTTAGCATTCACAGTGCTTTTCACTGCTCGTATCTCGGAAATGATGCAAGATACAGATTTGGTGGACTTATGTTGTGAGAACTACTCACTATCATGATAACAAGCAAACTTGAATTTTTTTTCTACCTGCTATGGTTCTCGAGATATTGGCAAGTTTATGTTACAAGGCCTCCTTGGCCTATAGGGCTGCTGCATGGCTCCGTGCTTAAGTGTAAGAGGGAGCGCAGGGCCCAGAGGACCCACAATCCCACCAACACTTACCATTTACTATTTATATTACACTTCCTCAAAAAGAATGGAATTTCATTGCAAAAAACTCTATTAATGCATCAGTTAGGGTTGTTTCCACAGCGAAAAAAGTGTGGAAATTTGACGTTAGGGTTACCACACCACCACCCCACCCCCACGCCCCCATCCTCAAACCCCTAACTCCACATTCCCCACCCCCACACACACATGTAAGACACATGCAAGATTGTAAGACACTATGCCAGTCAGTCACATCTGTAAGCACAATAATCACAGCACTGTACTCCTTTCACATAACACTATGTAATGAAAAAACAAATACAGTATGATCGACTCTGTACTGCCAGCACAGTATGATTACACATTATAGCCGGCATAACTTTTTCATACAGTGAAACTTAGTCTGCACAAATGTTCTAAATATTGATTTTTATGTGTCATAATTCTACAATTGACTCGCTGCAGGTATTTCTGCTACCACATAGACATGTGGTAGTAGGACAGACACAGCTGATACATTCATAGTACTTTTCAGATACTGCTCAGGTATGAAACTAGCACCGTCACATGTTGTAATACTGCTGCGTTAACTGGAAATACTCATTAGCAGCATGCTATGGTTAGCTTTGGATGTTACAACTGTTGCTGTCACATGTTGCTTGTAAACTATGCTATAAAACATTACTTTTATTATTACTACCATTTATTATTAGGACTGATTCACTCCATCAGAAAAAAAATATGCTAACATCCAATGACTGTTGCTAGGGTTATCCAAACTCTTATTTCCAATACAGCTATCTACAGATAACATACTGTGTGTTTCATCATTTCTTAACAATTGAAATATAGGCATCTGCTTAAATCTTGTTATTTATGTTTGTAACAGAAAAATGCTTACTGTGGGCCATCTCCAATGGTTGCCTAGAATGCGTGTGTACCCACAAGGCACTCTGATGGCAGCAGAACTCATACAGTTGCTGGACGATGATGATGGATGTGTCTTGTACTGCTTGCATATGTGTGGTTGGGGGGTAGTGGGGGGAATGCAGAGTTAGGGGTTTGAGAATGGGGCGTGGGGGTGGTAACCTTAACATTGAATTTCCACACCTTTGTCACTGTGGAAACAACCTTAACTGATGCATTAACTGAGTTTTTTGCAATAAATATATATATATATATATACTTATTTAGTTTTTGTTAACCGGGTAGGTACACTGGACAGCATAGCTGTCTATTTTCAGGTACGACCCAGGAGATTACAACAAAGGGTATGTAAACAATAGTAGATACAAGAAAACATCATGGGAACAAGTAGAAGTAGAAGTCAGTATACTTATACAAAATTTTCAGCAATGACAGTACATTTGCAGGAATCTATATATAGTAACAAAACAGAAATATAAGTGCAAATAACTAACAGTCATAAGTCATACAACTAGTAAGTAAGTGCTAGAAGAGAGGAAATAACAAGATTTCCAGGTAGGTTTGAGAGTAGTAGAGGTTGGAGCCGGTAGGCAACTAGGAGGAACCAGTACAGGAGTGGGTGGATAGAGGCAGGAGCAGAGTTCAGTGCTTAGAAGAGTCATATGAAGCTCCTGTTTGAAGCTGTGTGGAGAAGGGGAGATTCTTAGATTTAGTGGAAGAGAGTTCCATAGTTTAGGGGCCCAGCTAAAGAAAGCATTCTCCCCATTTTGGTTTTACATATCGGTTGGACAAGAAGGGATTTGTCAGCTGATCTCAGTGGGTAAGCAGAGGTCACAGGTTTGAGCAGTAGAGCCAGTTTGTCAGGTATCTGGGAGGAGATTATATTCTTTATAAAACAGTAGGAAGTAAACTGTCGGAAGGCTGAGGGGGCAAACCATCCCAGACTGGAGTATAGTGTGCATCGGTGAGTAAGTCTGGGCAAAGACAAAGCAAAATGGCAAATGTTGTTGTAGCAGACATCCCACTTTCAGATGAGCCCTCTAGTAGTTGCTGGAAAAGCTATTAACCCATATGCCAATTTGGGTCTCAGGATCGCCTGTGCAATTGCCATCCTCGCCGTGGATGTCAGGCTATGTCTCACTTTGTATGCCAGTCCAAGTTGAATATTGACAGATTTAATGACTGAGGCTAGATGCAGGTCAAAATCCAAGGCAGGATCAAGGGTTACTCCTAGGTATTTAAAAGAGGTAACTGTGTTAAGGGGAGAGCCATCTAGCGCTCTGATACTTAATGGTTGGGTGCAAGACCAAATTTTTGAACCCGAACCAAAGAGCATAGTCACCATTTTATTTTTATTTAAAACAAGCTTGTTTTGCAATAGCCAGCTCTGAAAGGTATTGAAGTTACTATTGAGATTCAGGTTGATATCTGAAAGGTTTGAGGAGGATGAGTAAAGAACAAGATTGTCTGCATATAGCAGACCTGAGCAAGCACCAGTGAGCGGTGGGATGTCGTTTATGACAGGGGTCGATCTTAACATTGTTTTACTAGCCCAAACACTAGTGCAAATTGACCAGGGCTAGTGCAGCTAACTCTCTACTTGCCCATCGTGACTAGTGCAGATTTTCATGGCTGTTAATGAAGTTAAAAAAGTCTCTACTTTAGCATTCTCTAGTCATCATACTAATCTCTCTCAATGTTCCAGATGGCCAGGTGTGATTAACAGCTCATAAAGAGCTGCAATTATCTGGCAGTTCAAGAGAGGGATCCCACAAAAGACAAAATGTGAGTCATTATCACTCCACTGTTAAGACTTTCAGCTAGTGTCCAGAGTGTGATCAAGGGTAGAGTGCTGTGAAGTCACTAGGTTCCAGTTTTCTGAATGTGTCTATGTCTAACAATTTGTCCAATATTATTAAGGCCAGTGCCCCTCATTTCTCTACATTTTGAGTGTTTGTGTCCAACATTTCAGTGACAAAATGCAAAGAGGTATACAGGATCGGCCCTGCAGGTGGTGGGTTTTATCCCAGCCTCTCCATAACTTCCCTCCAAATTTCTTAACTCTGTTCTTTCCCTGGACACCACTGCAGACAAGACTCTGAAGTGACCATCCATACATCCATAGCTGCCATTATTGGCAAGTGTAGGGGGTCCCCAGCTCTTCTAAATGGACCATGCCAGCCATCACCATCCATACAGTTCCACCCATATCCCACTCAGCATGTCCTTTCAGCCTAAAAACAAAGCTCTGTATCATGTATGGTACAAAAATAAACCTTGATAAAATACATAATTTGAAACCTTGAAATAGGCATTCTTGGGGTGCATAGATCATCCTATACAGAAATAGAAATAGTATAGTGTTATGCCTGTGTACTGTTTCCCCTGGGCTGATGAAAGGACAATGTTAAAGAAAAATCTGTTATTGTTGGGGCAGAGCATATTAAAATCAATGCTTTTACAAATAAAATGTCATTGTTTTCTATTTCCCAAGACCCTTAGGTTTGTCTAGCCCCAGCCCCAAAGAAATCTTAGATGTGCTCCTGGCTCACTTGAGATTGTACAAAAACATTCAAAAGTGTAGGTCTCCAGTTGTCTAACGGTTGGGGACCAAGAGTGTCTTTCTCTGCCTGACTCTGTTCATTGCTCTGTGGGTGGTGGTGAGAGTGTGGTGAGGTGCATGATGATGTCAGCTATTGTGGGTGGAGAGCTAGGACTGCTTGTTTGACCATTTGCTGTTGTGATATCCTGTCTCTGTTTGGTGTGTGTGTGGGGGGGTAGGAAGAGAGGAGGCCATGGTACAAAATAATGGGGTGGGGGGCTCTTTGTCTGTGATGGATGGCATTGCAGTCTTTTTTTTTCTGCTGGGGAGCTGGAAGCAATGTGGGATCAGGATAAATGTGCAATAATCAGAGTATTTCTTGGCTTTGCTTGGATTGTTTCCTGTATAAGTGATCAAAATGTATCAGTATAATTAAGGGCTAGTGCAACCATCTGTGGGCTAGTGCAATTTTGAATCAACTTGCCCTGCTGGCTATTGCAAAAAAAGGTTACTGTTGACCCCTGATTTATGAAGACTGTAAACAGGAGAGAACCAAGAATCAAACCCTAGGGCACTCCAATCCAAGTAGGAGCAAGAGGGGACTTAGCATCTCCGATCTGGACAAATTGTTGCTGCTTTGAAAGATAATTTTGGAACCTGGTGGTGACAGAGGATGAGAAGCCTAGGGATGACAACTTTAATAGGAGCAGCGGGTGGTCAACTAAATCAAACGCTTTTGTAAGATCAACAAAAGTAGCCCCAGCGAGAGAGCCTTTGTCCATAGCGAGTCTGACATAATTTGTAAACTGTATGAGAGCAGTGGATGTACCGTGCCCATGTCAGAAACCATGTTGGTCAGGGGTGAGGAGTTTGAAAGAGTACAGGTAATCCAAGATCTGGGTAGCAACAATTTTCTACAGTATTTTAGAGAGTGTGGAGAGGATGGCAATAGGGCGGTAGTTATCCAGGTTAGTAGTGTCCCCCTTTTTGTAGACCAGTACAACTCAAGCAATCTTCCAGAGGGAAGGTACATGTCCTGTAAATAGAAATAGGTTGAAAAGTCTAGTCACTGGAGAGACTATATATATATATTTATGTAATGGGTTGAGAATAAAAAGTGGCAAATAACAGCAGTATTTTTAGCTGGTCAGACCTACAGTGAGAATATCACATTTATTCTCACTGTAGGTAATAACCAGACACTATCTGCACTTCACCACAGCACCTCACACACATTTTGATTGGTGGGAGCTGGCAGCATGAGCAGCACAATCAAAATTCACCTGCTCAGTTACATGCCAGCTTCCACTGGCAGTTTCATTTCTGTCTGACAACAGACAGAAAACTTTCACTTTCTCCACAACCAGATACAGCCCTTACAAACAAGTCACCCCCTCTAAACACTGCAAATTTTATTCACTCAATCATGACAGAGCTCTAACTCAAAACCTCCTCAGTGTGAAACTGGCATTCACACTGAGAGGTACATTTTTTGTCTCCATTTTTCACTTTTACATTAAAAAAAAATACAAAAGAAGTCTCTCACTGCACTCAATACCTCGCTCCCTTTCCAGACCCGACATCTACTCTATACATGACAGTAACTCATTACTGGCAAGGACATCCACTGCACTCCAAATGATCGCCAGATCAAAGGCAGGATCAACCAGATACAAAACACTTCCAAAATAAGCTTTGCCTCGCATAAATAAAAGAATAAAAAAAAAAACTATGCCACACTCTCACTTCCTCGCTAAGCGAGAACTCCACCGCTATGTTTAAAAAATCTGCTCAGCCCGCCCACAAAAAAACTACGCCCAATAAAATACCATGCTACCAACAGCACCACGTAGAGACCCTACCAACCATGTTACCATCCCTACCCACAGCAAATACTGACACAATACTTCTGCAGCAATTCATTAAAATAAATAGCAAAAACCAACTAAAACAACAACAAAAAATGAAATAAAACAACATTTCCCATTACATAAATGAGAAATGTAATGGATCTACTGGAAACATCAGTGATATTTCCCCTCGTGCAGTTTGACCTTTTGACCTCACTCATGGCTCCGCCACTTGTGAGATCATAAGGTCAAACTGCACTCGTGGGAAATATCAGTCATATTTCCAGTAGACCCATTGCATAGCCCATATATATATATAGATATAGATATAGACATAGATATATACATTCATTGCAAAAAACATCAAATTATAAATATATATATATATACACACACACATGGCAAAGAACTGCATTTAATGCACTAGATAGGGTTAAAGTGACAAAAGTCAGGAAATGAAACTTTACGGTTGAGCCCCTAACCCCCCCCCACACAACACACACACACATCCTCCACAGAGTGACAGATGCCAGGGTGTGCCATGGAGTCATCAGGCCCAACTCTCATCCCATTCCATGTGTAAGCAGGTTGACATGCTACAGTAAAGGAGAATGGGGTAACAGCTAGGCCTCATGACCCCATGGCACACCCTGGCATCTGTCACTCTGTGGAGGATGTGTGTGTGTGGGTGTGTGTGTGTTGTTTGTGTTGTGTGTTGGGGGGTGGGATTAGGGGCTCAACCCTAACGTTTAATTTCCAGACTTTTTTCTATACCTTTAACAATTTTTCAGTCTTGAAATAGCAAAATCTTAGGCAGCAAGATAAATCCTAGTCCGCGGCCTAAGAAAATCCTAGTCTGCTAGGGGACATCTGATCATGCCTATCTGGGCCATCTAGTCTTCCCCAGGGACATCTGGTCTTGAAATTCTGGCTATCTAGTCATCCCCTCACAAATGAAGCTCACGGACTAGGATCGTCTCTTGGACCAGGGTTTTGCAGGCTCATGAAAGAAGCTCGTTAGGGAGTCACGAAAGAAGAATTTAAAATTTTCAAAAACCTATTTTTGACAGAAATTAAGCAAACCAAAGCATGACTTTGTTCAGGGGGGTCACCCTGAACAAAACCCACGCATCATTTGGCCCAAAAGTCACCTGTGGAGAAAGCACCGACATTTTGTTTGACTGGAAAACTAAAAACAAGATGGTGGCTCACAAACTAAGAATTTTTCTGACAGACTAGGATTTTTCTTCGCGAGGTAGCAAAATCCTTGACTGTGAGGCAATTCTTATGTTGCAAAATATACATATACATTTTGGACTGAACTGAGCATGTTCAGAACTTAAAAATTTAAAATGTAATAACTTTTGAATGGATTAATATTTTTTTACCAAACCAATGCTGGACTGTTCCTTCACCCAAACACTTTCCACATTCCAAATTTCACCAAAAGACCACACGGTGTGATCACAGTGCCACGGGTATAAAATGCATCAAAACTGTCAAAAGGTGCATTTTTTGGTGTTTCACTGTGCAGAAACCGTATGTCTAACCAAAACACAACTTGGTAAATCAAGAGAACTACCATACCAGACTGTGCATTCCAAATTTTGTGCAAATCCATTGAACAGTTGCAAAGTTATTAACATGCAAAATTTGAGGTTTAAAATTAAAGTGCCTACACAATCCTTACTATAGGGGCATCCCCATAATATATATATATATATATATATATATATGTATTCATTGCAAAAAACTTTGTTAATGCGTCAGTTAGGGTTGCTTACACAGCTACAAAAGCGAGGGACTTCGACGTTAGGGTTTTCAACCCCAACTCCGAATCTCTCCCCACAAACACATACACAACACACATATAAGCAGGGGACGGTATAATGCAACACAACCAATCAGAAACAGACACCATAATGTAACAGAAAGAACATACTACTCTATAAACATACAACAAGAGACATCCATCATCATCTTTCAGCAACTGTATCACTTCTGCTGCCATCCCAGTGTCTTGGGGTGGTATACTCACATGCTGTGCAACCATGTAAGATGGCCAGTTCATGAACTGTATATCTCCATGCAGATAGTACAACAGTACCCATAAGTCATGGCAGGACCACATGGTGAGTTGGGTCCTGTTCTTCCATCCTTCCACTGAGATAGAACAACACTCTACATATGTCACAGAGGTACCGCAGGGTGCTATGTACCCTGCCCTACCATCCCTGCATTACCATAGTACAACACTATCTATGTGTCACTGTGTCCATATGTTACAGTGGCACCTGATGGTTGTTCAGATACTGCACTCCTATCCCTCCATCAAGATATAAGTACAATACAATCTATATTTCACACTGTCCATATGTTACAGTGAGAGTACAGGGTGCCTCGTATTGTGCTGTCCCATTCCTCCATCAGCATACTACAACACAGTACATATGTGGTAGTATAGCTTAGAAGTTAGATGAACAAGGTGTAAATGAGCTTGATACATCCAGTAGATCAGACCTGAGTTTGATTCTCACAACCTCCACTTGTATACTGTGACTCTGAGCAAGTCACTTAACAGCCCAGTGCTTTCAGGTCGCCCCTGAAAACAGGCACTTGTGCTTAGTGGGCCTTACCCGGTTACCAAAGACTAAAATAAATATGTCACATTGCCTATATGTCACAATGACAAAAGTGCAACATATGGATAGTGTAACACATGGATTGTCTTGTACTATTTCAATAGAGGTATGGTAGTGCACGGTCCAAACTACCCTGTGTTCTCACTGTGACATATGTACAATGTGATATTTGAATAGAGTTGCACTATTTTGATGTAGGACTAGGAGGGCAGTGTGCCGCAGTGACATATGAACACTGTGTTCTATGGATTCTGACATACTGTGTCAATGTATAGATGAGAGTGCATGGTCCAAAAGACAGTGCACTCCCAGCCCCACATTGACATAATAGAACAGTGTCTTTATGAAATGTTGGCAACACTATTGGTCCATGTAGGTACTACAACAGTCTGCATAGATCAAGTGTGGAGTGTGGAGTTATTCACCGTACGGTCACATCTCTACATGCAGTCACATCCCTACATGCAGGTAGTAGAAGAGTGTACATAGCTAACAGCAGAACCACATAATACTATACATCCTGCACTTCCATACTCCATCCACACAAAAATACAGTATGTGTAAGTCACAGTCACACAGTAGGTTGGTTTACACCCTGCATTCCTATCCCTCCACAGGTGGACATACAGTATGTATCCATCTGTGTAAATATAAAAGAGTATGGCCCATATACTTCAACACATTAAGTTATGAGCAGGTGTAGCAAAATAACATGAAACAGTCATAACCATCTCATATTAAAGAATTTTCTCCTAAAAGGTTTTACATAGCCTTCTTAACACCTACCCGCATCTTTGCACAGCATGTGGGTGTACCTTCCCAAGACACTGGGATGGCAGCAGATGTGATACAGTTGCTGAAAGATGATGATGGATGCTTCTTGTGGTATGTTTGCAGAGTTGTATGTTCTTTCTGTTATCTTATGGTGTCTGTTTCTGATTAGTTGTGTTGCGTTGTACCATCCCCTGCTTGTATGTGTGTTGTATATGTGTCTGTGGGGAGGGATTTGGAGTTAGGCTTGAAAACCCTAACGTCGAATTTCCTCACTTTTGTCACTGTGTAGACAACCCAAACTGATGCATCAACACAGTTTTTTGTAATGACTATATATACATATACTGTATATATATATATATATATATATATATATATATATATATTTTTTTAGGTATTTTGTATGTTGTTTTTAGGTAGATAACTGAGTTAGCTAAGGGAGTGTTTTGATATTTTAGTCACCAGAATGTGCTGGATCCCTACCCCCATGGCTATGCATTACTCACCCTCTGATCTTCATGCTCGTGCCCTTTTTTCCTCCCCTTTTGCAGTTTACAACTTACCAGAGCTGTAGGATGCTGGGTATTGTTCGTAAGGGGAGGAGGAGGGTGGGGGGTGCTAACAGTGGAGGATGAGTGATTGTGGCCACTGTATTGGGGTTGTAGGATCCAGAAGACACCCTGGGGTGAAATGGAACCAGGATCATGGTTTACCATGTCTGGTTTCCATACCCAAGAGCACTATCAATCTTGGTGGGCAGGTGGTTCGGGTGGCTCGGGAGGTTCATCCAACTCTGGCGGTGTTATGCACTGCTAGGTCATCTAAAAACAAGACTGCAATAATTGCAGATCTTGTTGGAATGGTGGACTTGGCTTGCATCACCAAGACCTGGCTAGACAAGAACTATGGCTCAATTTTGGAGCCTTTAACTCCAGCTGGGTACTCAGTGATTCACCACCTGAGATTGGATCGTTTTTGGTCTGTTTCAAGACCAAACTCAACCTCACAAATGTACCGGTTGAGGAGGCTGTCATTTGAGTGTATCGTGGTAGCAGGTGTAGGTTGTAGGATTGCCCTCATTTACCGTCTGCCTGGAGATGAGAAGTTGTTCTTTCAGGAAGTTGAGGACTTTGTTGTCGACATGGCATTTGAGTCACCCAGGCTGATGGTCCTGGGTGACTTCAATGCCTGGGTCGATGATGAACTCTCACAGTTTGGACAACACTTCCTCAAGTTGATGACATCTCTAGGCCTCATACAGATAGTTACCACTGCTACCCATAAACTTGGTCACTCTCTTGACCTAGTCCTCCTTCTAGGGATCAAGGCCTCTGATTTGGGGTGGAACCAGTCAGATCGTCTGATCACTACACTGTGAGGTTTAGTTTTAGTGCCCTTCCCCCTTTGTAGTCCTGCCTCTGTGGAGATGATCAGGTACCGCCCTTTACGAGGTGTAAGCTCTGAAGGCCTGGCAGTGGTACTCGACCTATCATCCCTCCCAGTGGCAAGAAGTAACCCAGAGACCCTCGTGGTGGCCTATAACTCGGCCATTTCAGTGGTTCTGGATGTCATTGCTCCTATCCGCATTCATCCTCTCTCCCTTCACCCCCAATCCCCATGGTTTGATGGGACTTTGAGGGAGATGGGAACTAGGACGAAGGTTAGAGTGTTGCTGATGGAAATCCACCTTTGATGCCGACTCCTTAGATTGATGGATCATTATCAATTCTACCAATCCTCAAACACCGGTAAGAAGGCAGAGTTCCTGTCCAGGGAGATTGCAGCCACACAGAACCGACCAGCTCAGCCTTTTCGAACGGTAGACACACTATGCAACCCAGCCTGTCTACAAGTCTGAAAAGCCTTTTTGCAAATAGAATGCAATGAACTTGCTTGATTCTTTGCGTCTAAGGTGGCTGACATCAGGGCGGTACTCCAACCTGCACACTCTATGGGTATTGCTTTGGATTGGCTCAAGGCCACTACTCCTCAGTTTTCCTGGAGTACCTTTGACCGACCAGAGTTCATGGATGTCATGCGGATTGTCCAGGGTGCTTGCCCTATGTGCTGTAGTTTGGATCCAGGACCAACTTCCCTAATTTTGGGTTGTATTGATCCCATCAGTCCGGTCCTAGCATGGATAGTCTGGTGCTCCTTGGAAACAGATGAGTTTCCTAGCTCCCTGAAGGAGGCGGTGGTAACACCCCTCTTAAAGAAAGCTTCTTTGGACCCAGACTGCCATGCAAACTACAGATCAATCTCTAACCTTCCCTTTTTAGGGAAGGTGATTGAGAAAGTAGTGGCTGTGCAGCTGGAGAACCATTTGACCATCTATGACACCTATAAACCCCTCCAGTCCAGATTCCGAAAGGACATAGTACTGAGACAGCATTGGTTCGGGTGCTCAATGATCTCCTGATGGCTAGAGATCAGAAAAAACATTCCATATTGGTTCTTCTAGATCTCTCATCAGCATTTGACACTGTGGACCATGGGGTTCTGCTTGATCACTGAGGTTCATCTGTGGATTGTCAGGTATGGTCCTCAGGTGGTTTACATCTTCCTCACTGGAAGAACTCAGAGAGTGGTGTCCAGGGTCTATTCCTCGGACCCAGTTTTTCTGTCTTGTGGGGTTCCTCAGAGTTCAGTGCTGTCCCCCATGTTATTCGCAGTGTACATGCTGCCTCTCAGAGACACTGTAAGAAGGTATGGGCTGAGGTTTTACTGCTGTGCTGATGATACCTAGCTCTGCCTTTCTTTTGCACCCAACCAAGATGGGGCTGTCTCAGTCTTTAATAGCTGCCTCACAGAAATCCAGGAGTGGATGGATGCCAGTTGGCTAAAGTTGAACTCAGAAAAGACTGAGGTGTTGGTTGTGGATCCAGCATGCCAGATAGGGGGATTGGGGGTGGGTTCACCCTCAGGACTTTTTCTTGGGGGTGTATCACTCCCGACCTCTGAATGGGTGAGAAACCTGGGGGTAATTTTTGACAAAGGGCTGACTCTGCATTCACAGGTGTCGACTGTCATTAAATCCTCTTTTTACCATTTTAGGAATATCTCCAGGATTAAGCACCTTGTTCCATCTGGTGATCTTCTGATGCTGGTCCACGCCTTTGTGTTCTCGTGCTTTGATTACTGCAACTCCCTTTACCTAGGGCCATCGGGGTGGAAATCCACTACTTGCAGCTAGTGCAGAACGCTGCAGCTCAGCTTTGATGGGAACTTCGAGGTCCTGTCACATCATGCCAGTGCTGCACAGACTGCACTGGCTGCCGGTACAGTGGCGGATCATCTTTAAAGTCGGTCTTTTGACTTTTAAAGCCCTACATGGACTAGGTCCAGACTACCTGAAAGAGCTTCTGGTCTCCTACTGCCCTGGATGATTGCTCTGCTCAGCCAATGATGAGTTGCTAGAGATTCTGAGGGTGTGCTTGAAATCTTCTGAGGCCCATGCACTTGGCCCCTACCCTCTGGAATTATCTACCCCTTTGGTTACAAGAATGCATGACTGTGGAGGGATTTAACCAAGCTTTAAAAACTCATCTGTAGGTTCAAGCTTTCAGTGAATAAATAATTTTGTAGTTGGATCATCTGTTTATCATATTTTAATGATCTCAATGTCTGATGTGTTTTTTAAATGTGTGAGGCGCCTTGATATTTAAAATGCTCTAAAAATAAAGTTATTATTATTATTATATATATTCTTTGCAAAAACTTCATTAATGCATCAGTTAGAGTTGTTTCCACACTGACAAAAGTGTGGAAATTCCATGTTAGGGTTACCACCCCACCCCATGCCCCTCCTCAAAACCCTAACTCAGCATCCCCCCCCCCCCACACACACACATATGCAAGCAAGGAAAGGACCAAGGCAAGATAAGCAACCAGAGACAAGCAGGATCAAGTAACAGAAGTAACATACTGCTCTGTAAACATTCTACAAGACACAGGCATCATCATAGTCCGCCAATTGTATGAGTTCTGCAGCCATCATAGTGGCTTGGGGGTACACACACATGCTGGGCAATCATGGGTGATGACTCACAGTAAACATTTTAGTGTTACAAACATCAATAACAAGATTTAAGCAGATGCCCATATTTCAATAGTTAACAGCTGATGAAACATACAGTATGTTATCCACACATAGTGTATTAGAAATGACAGTATCTAAAAAGAGGGAGTCACGTGATGCTCAACTCTGGTAGCAGCTCCAGGACCTAGCTCCCGCTTCACCAGCCTAATTCTAATTAAAATCAACATATTTTCTCTATATCTTCTTTCCCAGAGTGGTTGAACACCTTGCTAAAGCTACAGAGGACACAATTGCTTGATTTGGGGAAAAAATAGAGGAATTATTCTTCACAATTATGGAGACAGACATGCGGCAGGCACCTCTACACCACACACACCCACAGACTCTCGAGAAGACACCGAAGTGTGCCAAAGGCCAGGCATCAATGGCTGGGGGGAAAATACTACTACTACTGCAACAGCTGCTCTTCTCACTGAACAAAAGTTCCTGGAGGAGTTTGCCCCATTTAAATCAGTGCTACAAGACCTAGTTGTTGACCTGAAATCTCTTCACTCTGATCTGGAAGAGACTACAGTGGTGATCAAAGATGTTGCAGTCCACACCTCTTCACTAGAGAACTGGCGCAGCAAAAGGGACCCTGAACTTATCCATCTGAAGCAGAAACTTACTAAAGTGGAGAGTAAGTTGGAAGATCTGGAAGACTGAAGTTGACGGGACAACATCATCATCTTCGGCCTTCCAGAAGGACAGGAGGGTGCATCCCCAGTCGTCTTTGCCCAAAAGCTTCTCACAAAAATTGCTGGGCCATCCCCAAATAACCCGGCATACATCGTTAAGCATGCACACCAATCTCTTAAGCCCAAGCCAGTGGATGAAGCTCCCCGGGGCCCTTCATTTTGAAATTACTGAATTATCTGGACAGACAGCATATTTTGAGCAAAGTGAGAGATCTCAGAGAAATCTTGTGGGAAAATTGTAAGCTTTGTATTGACCAGGATCTGCCTGTTACTATAAGGCAAAAACGAGCTACCTTTCATCTGCTGGTGGCAAAATTGATAGCAACAAGTATCCAATTCAAAGTTGCTTACCCTGCCAGGCTTTCAGTTCTTCACCACAGATCCAGTATTAGCTACGAGTCTGGCTGAGCAGGCTGCACCAGCCCAGAAGGCCTTATTACCCAAGCTATTTCAGGAGCGCTGAGTTTGGCCACTAGAGGGAGTCAGCTACCCTTAGTTAATCTGCAAGAATGTGCGATTGCTCTGTGTGAACATGCGTTTCCACTTCCTGAATGTGCGGAGTCCCTTTCTTTTTGGTCTGCAAATCTCCGCCAGATTTCAGAGGGTCCTTCATATTTCCACGTGGTTTACCCTATTTGGTTGGACTGGTTTCCTCACAGCAGAGGATGTGGTATCCAGAATCTTTTTGGAGGGCAACGTATATTTCTGCTTGTTCAATATTTCTCACAGTTCATGGACGTTACCCAAGGCTTTGGCTGTATCATTCACATGGGCCTGTTATTTTATGTTTGTTCGGACATGCTTAAAAAGAGTCTCCCTGCACTCCAATGAGTACAGTAAGAGGTACACATAGTGCCTTATGTATTTAGAAGCTGCTCATCTAATTATTCAAATTTAGGTGGAGTGGGGGGGGGCAATGGATGTTACTGCTCCATAGTTTGATCATTGCGAGCCGAATTGATGGGGGACTTTTTCCTGCAGGAGCTAAGAGATTTGTTTTTCTACAGCTTCCTTTCTACTATGCAAATCATTTATGGACTACAATCATCTTGGACTTTTTTGCAAATTGGGTTAAAACTCTACTTTATTTAGTGCGATGCTGCAGGACTTGAAGGGTAATCATGTTAAGTCTTTACTTCAACTTCTGCATAGGTTTATTTATTTTCTTTTTTGGAGGGTGTTTAAGAGTGATGGGTCAAGAGTGGTAGGGGGCAGCGTTGGTATAGGACCCTTTTCCTTAATATAAATGTAAGCTTAATAATGCAGGGGGTAAGATGGGATGGTGGGGCTGCCACAGGAGGGGGTATGCTGAAGTACTGGTACATCTGATAGGCCATACTGTCCTTACAGATGCTACAATAGCTCTCATTCTATCTGTAAGACTACAACGTGGTAGCGTATAACTTTTGTACATGAAACGTTAAGGGTGCTCAATCTCCAATTAAGAGATCAAAGATTTTACTCCTTCTGCAGAAATTACAAACTGATGTTACCTTTCTCCAAGAGACCCATCTCCCCCCAGCTCATGTTTCCTTACTTAGGTGTTCTTGGGTGGGACAGGTCTATGGGGCTGGTTCAGACTCTCACAAAAAGGGGGTGGCCCTTGTAATAGCCAGGAGAGTACCCTTCATCTACTTCAAGAAATAACTGACCCCCATGGATGCTATGTCATCTTGCATGTCCTCCTGGGACATTTGGAGATGGTTTGGGGGTCTATTGATGGCCCCAACACTGATGACCCCTCCTTTTTCACTGCCTTGATGTCTCACCTCACCCCCCCATCCTCTCTTCCTATCATTCTCGGGGAAGATTGGATTACTGTACTAAATAATGAGCAGGATAGATTGGGTCCACCCCCTCAGGCCTTGTCTTCCTGGCAAATGGCAATCTGAGATTTTATGCACTCCCTGGGTTTGATAGACCCCTGGAGGATTTTGAATCCAGACCATAGGGAATACTGATTTTATTCATTTCTGCATCACTCCCTCTCCAGGATTCATTATTTTTTGTTGGGGGTAAATTATCTTTTGGGAATAGGGCTCTGTCACTACTCTGCTAAGGTAATCTTGGACCACCACCCTGCTCTCCTCCAGCTTAATTTCCTCCTAACTATAAACTGGGATAAGGTTTGGCAATTTAATAATCAACTACTTAAGTCAGAGGACCTTGTCCTACAGCCAAGGAATATCATCACTAACTATCTGGAATTAAACTCCCCTCCATGCCCAAAATAGACATTCTTTGGGGTAGCTTAAAGTGTGTTCTTTGAGGAGAAATTATATGCTTGGCAACCATGTGGAAAAAGAAGATGTCAGCTTCCCTCTCTGACATTCTATCTCACATACAACTAACTGAGCAAAATATATCCCTCACTTCCACCTCGGTAGAGTGGGAGCATCTGGAATCCCTCAGATCCCAGTACAACCACCTGCTAGGGGAAAAGGCAGAACATCTCATTCTGCATTGAAAGATCTGCTACTTCGATCAAGGTGAGAGAGTGGGTAAGTTACTCACCCTCCATCTTCGATCCCAAGAGATGGACAAGATTATCCACTCCATTCTATCAGACTCTGGTCAGCTCCTCACCTCACCTAGAGATACTGTGGATGCTTTTAAGAATTTCTATCAACAACTATACTCAGCTCCTTCTCTCCCCTTTAATGTATCCTAATTTGAGTCTTTCCTTCAAAATACCACCCTTCTGCAATTGACTGATCCTCAGATAGCTAGTCTAAATGCTTCGCTAACCCTTTTAGAAATTTCCCAGGTTATAGACTCATATTCAGATAAATTCCCCAGGCCAGATGGGTTTACCACTAATTTTTACAAGACCCTTAAGACCCAGTTAGTTCCCATTCTTCTTAACATCTATAACAATATTTTTCAGGAGGGCCTATCCAATGTGTCACTCACATCAGCCACTATTGTTGTATTACCAAAACCTGGGAAAGATCTCAAACTATAGGCCTATTTCACTTATCAACATAGATTTCAAAATTCTGGCTAAAGTCTTAGCCTGTAGATTAAGCCGGGTATGGGAAGCATTGATAAGTAACGAACAAGTGGGGTTTGTCCAGGGCAGATTGTCAGCTGACCATCTCAGGAAGTTGTCCCACCTCTTTTTGGCATCCAGGGACTCCTTCATCCCTACAGCTTTGGTGTCCCCAGATGCCAAAAAGGCCTTTGATAGGGTCTCCTGGGACTATCTGTTTGCCTTGCTTCCTAAATATCGTAGTCCTCCAGAGTTTATACAATGGATAAAAGTTTTATACTCTTCTCCATTGGCCCTGGTGCTTTACAATGGTACCTCATCAATGCTGTTTCCGCTTCTACAGGGAACCAGGCAAGGTTGTCCCCTTTCCCCATATCTTTTTAATGTATTCTTGGAAGACCTTCTCCAGAAACTCAATTCCTCCCCTGTATCTCCGGAATCTCTATATGTGGTATGGGGTACAAATTGTCAGCGTATGTAGATGACATTTTACTGCATATCTTTTCACCAGCTACATCTCTTCCTCTATAGCCCTCCAGTTTATTTCTCAATTTGGGGAAATCTCAAATTATAAATTGAACAATAGTAAAACTGAGAGTATGCCTCTGAACAATGCAACTCTTAAATTGGACTTAGATCATTTCGGCTTGGTATGGAGGAAAGATAAGATGAAATACTTGGGAATTTACCTTAGTACCTCCCCATGTAAAATGCAGCATTACAATTTAGACTCCATAACAGCCCACCTTAAGGTGGATCTTAACCGTTGGTCTCTCCTACCTCTCTCTATTTGGAGGAGACTGTTATAAATGAATGTTCTCCCTCCATTGCTGTACTGTTTGCAGATGTATAATGGCTCATTTTCCCAGTTATGATTTTCCCAAGTCTATAGGATGCTTGCCTCCTTCCTTTGGCAGGGGAAACAGGCCAGGAGTGCCTGGTCCAAGCTGATGTGTCAGAAGTATGATGGAGGACTGTAAGCACCCAACTTCTTTTTATATTACCTGGCACTACATTTGGCTAGACTCTCCCACTGGCTGAAGCCTCCAGAAGTAAGTCCTTCTGATAGCTATATTCCGCTTTGGGTGGAGATTGAGTGTTCTCTATGTGGGGGCATGGGAATGGATATCCCCTCTCTTCCTTTTCTCACTAGGAAAAAATTGCTGAAACAACTGCAACATACACCCTTGGGAGCTTCTCTCCAGGCTCAGCTGAGTCCAACTTAACTCATATTTGAAGAGTAACCCAGGTCTGGACATTTCCCAGCCGCTTTTTGGGAATCCGAATTTCTTGATCTCTGGAAAGATGCTCTCCAAGAACAGATTCTGGCCCGACATGAATATAGATTTGGTCAGTGACTTGGCAGTCCACCATAAACTGATGTCTTTACAAGAGGTGAGTTCACAGTATGGTTGGCCTCCTAACTCGGTTTTTCGATACCTTCAATTTTCTCATTTGCTATTAAGCCATTTTGGTAGTGGTCCCTGGCATAGTCAGTTCAGTACTAGTATTCTCCCCTACTTAACTCAGCACCTAAATATAATTTATCTTCATATTATTATTGATCACTGCAATCAATATCAGATGGTCCAAGGTATTACTGGTGGGACTAGATTCTTCCATCCTCTCTTCTGGTTAGGAATTGGGCATCCATCTGGAAGCACTTATATATTTTCCTTAAATGGGACTGATATCGCTTTATGCAATTCCGGATTATTCACAACTTTTTCTATACTCCGGTCAAATTGCACAGAATGGGTCAGCTCCACATGAATGTATGTCCAGAAGTGTAAAGAACATGGGACTCTCCTGCATATTGTTTGGACATGTGAAAAGTTACCCCCCTTTTGGATGTCCCTCCAAACCTGGTTAGACCCCTTATTAGGACTGTCGGATAAATTCTCTCTGGAAATTTGCATAATAGGGGACTGTACTGACAAGCTGATCGGGAATCAGAGGCAGCACATGGCTCCCATGACTCCCATCACAGCATGTACTAAGAAGGTAATCCTTCACCACTGGCTAGATCACAATATTCCCACTTACCTTGAATGGTGTAAAGAAGCAATGTTTACATTACAAGCAGAGCACCTTATTGCATGTCCAACAATATGGTTAAGTGTAATACCCTTTGGGAACCTCTTTATACACTGCTGACAGTCTAAGTGATATCCAAAGCCTTTAATACCTCTGGGCACCGTACTGGTCAGATACATCTAAAAGTAGGTGTCCCTATTTATTAGTTTCCAGTCCTCCTATGGTGGGGTGGGGGAGAATGGGGGTGGTGGTGGGTGAGGGGGTATTTAATATATTTTTTGTTTTGTTTCTTGTTATTGGGTTTAGGGGTTAACAACAGTATAACAGTTCCGAGGGATGGTATACTTCTTTGTCTTATTGGATATATTGATACCTGTACCATAATATTTTGACTGCCATTGCTTCATACTATTATATGTACCAGAACTCAATAAAGTATATTCAATTTGAAAGAAAAAAAGAAAGAAATTACAGTTTCTGTGAGCCTAGCAACAGTCATTGGATGTTTGCATTTTGTTTTCTGATACAGTGAGTCAGTCCTAATAACAAACAGTGGTAATAGCAGCAGTAATCTTTTTGTAGCATAGTTTACAAGTAAGATGTAAACGCAACAGTTGTAACATGCAAAGTTAACCATAACATACTGTGTTGATGGTAGTTTCCCACCTGAGCAGTATCTCCAAATTACTGAGTATGTATCAACTCTGTCTTTTCCTGGTTCCACATGCCTATGTGGTAACAGCAATACTTGCAGTAACAAATTGTTGAATTACGACACATATAAATCAGTATTTTGAAAATGTGTACAGACTAAGTGTCATTATATTAGGAAGATATGCCAGCAGTAATGTGTCATCATACTGTGCTGGCAGTATAGAGTCCATCATACTGTATTTGTTTTTTCATTACATAGTGCTATGTGAAATCAGTACAGTGTTGTGATTATTGTGCTTACAGATGTGCTGGAGTGGTATAGTGTTATACAATGTTGAATGTGTCTTGCATGTGTGTGTGTGTGTGTGTGTGTGTGTGTGTGTGGGGGGGAATGCAGAGTTAGGGTTTTGAGGAGGGGGCGTGGGGGTGGTGTGGTGGTGTGGTAACCCTAACATGGAATTTTTACACTTTTGTCGATGTGGAAACAACCCTAACTGATGCATTAACAAAGTTTTTTTGCAAAGAATATGTATGTGTGTGTGTGTATGTTGTATATATATATATATATATATATGTATATATCTGTGTGTGTGCGTGTGTGTGTGTATGTATGTGTGTGTGTGTGTGTGTGTGTATATATATATATCTCCATGCCTGTGTTTTTTTTTTGTTATATACTCTTGTCCCTGCAGCCCCGAAGCTGTCCCCCTTCCCCCAACACTCTGTGTCCCAGTTGCCCAGGCCTCCACTAAACTTTTCTTGTTTGTTTTTTGACTCCCCTTCCCAAGCAATAAGTCCTTCTGTGCTGCTTGACATCCACTGCCAGTGACTGGTCCCCCCTTGGAGGGAGGTGCACCTTCCCTTGACCCCTGCCCTTCCTTTGGTTATCCCAATTTTCATGTTCTTATTTTTTTTTTTTTTTAAACAAAAAGAGAAGAGGGGGGAACCATCTACTTTATACAAGATGGTGTCCAGCCTGTGCCTCTGGCCTGCTTTAAAATTGTGTCTACCGTGTGTCTGCCCCCCCCAACTCTGCCTAGCTCCCAGCATTGCATGTAATTCTGCTTCTCTTATCCTTTCATTCTTTTCTTGTTAGCCCTGTCAGAAAACTGTCTACCCTGTGCAGTAAGTTGTGCTACACTGACCCCCAAGTTCCATAATTTCAGCATACCTCCTTCATGTTATTCTAATATATATATATATATATTGTTTCCCACTTTATGCCCTCCCTCAGTTGCCTTAGTAGGCTGTGTCTGCCTCGGCAGCTATCCCAAACTGATGGACCTGTCCACAATCACTTGCTCATTTTTTGTTTGTAGAACAAGTCTCCCTACTGTACGAGCACCCTTCCATGCAACGCCAACTGTTCCCTGTCATGTCCAAAATGGTGGGGGGGGGGCAGGGTGATTACATCAGAAACCAAAACCACATGCTCTAGCCATGGCCCAGCATCTGTTTGTGAGCCAGTCCCCATTCTTCAGGAGGAAAGAACTTTGCTACCTTGGGTATTATTTATGCAGCCACACATATTTTCTCCACCTTGGCTGCCTCAGTTAAAACAAAGCCATGTCTATTCCTCCAAGGGCCAAAAGGATGGGGGGGGGCAGAACCTCCTAACTGCCCAGTCAAGTTTCCTTTTTCCTCCCACTGTTCCATTTGCCCTCCGTATCCCTGCCTGGGGCTCCCCTCTCCGCCATGGCTCCAGCCTTTACCATGCTAGGCAAAGTTCTTGCAGGTTTTCCTTCTTTTTTTTTTTTTTTGATTTAACATTGCAACTACTATTTTATCCCCTGCCTGCACATTTCAGCTGCTCTGCATAAACTGAAAAAAACTCATGTTGCTTCTTCAGTCACACAGTTTTTATTCTGTACTGCTACTCCTTCAAACCCTGAAATAATTTCCTCCAGCTGCATATCAGCAATCTCATACTCCTTCCTTTAAGCTGCCTTTACCAGCTCCACACATATATTACTCCCTGAACCTTCAGCCTTGTTCACAAACCTCCATAAGCTTTCTTGCTTAAAGCCTTGCAATTTTTTTAAACACAATACAATTTGCATTATCTCACCTCTTTCCATATTTCCACCATTCCAGTTTCTCCCACTTCCCTCTACTCACCTTTTTTCTCAATGAATCAAACCTGTGGAATTCAGAAATTTTCCATTATCCTCTAATAGCCTCCAGCTGACCAATGTGCTAGACAAAATTTCTAGCAGATAGTAGGTGGAACTCCTTGGAGCAACCCTTTTTAAACTCTGCTTCCCTTCCTCCAATTAGCCTCCTTTGAACCCTTAAACCCTCCCATTCTGGGCTAGCTCACTCCTTACCCAGTACCCTCTTTTCCTTCTATCTCTCTTCCCACATTCCCTCTTTCCATACCACCCCCCATTCCCCGCTCCTTTTCTCCCCCTCCACCCTGGCCACATTTCAGGTTAGGAAAACCCATGATAATCCAGGTTGCCTTTCCAAATGGCAACCCCCTTTTTCAGATTAATGCATTAGCAGCTGTTTTGGCTCCCACCAGAGTTTATTTATTTATAGTTGAGCAACTAATTTTGGGGAATTTTACATTTTTTTGTACCTCTGTAACTTTGACCCTGATCAACTGATCACTATAAAATTTACAGGATGCAGAGATGTTTCCTTCAACTCCATGGCTACCAAATTTCAGGAATATCACTTGAATGGGGTCTGAGTTAATAAAGTACAAAAAATCAAGGTTTAGCATCAAAGTGCTTACTCAGCCCTAATATACAGGTACTACTGCACCTCTGTATTCATTGCAAAAAGCTACTCTAAGGCATATATTAGGGTTAGAGAAGACAAACTGAACAAAATAAGAAAATTAAAACCATCAGGGTATGGAGCCTTGGAAGTCTTGACAAATGTGTAGTGGGGTGTTCCTTGGGGTTGTTAACCATAATGCCCCCCCCAGCCTGTAGCTTCCTGTCTGAAGCACAAGGTAAAGCTCCAAACCACTGCATCATATGCCTATACTCTTTGGTGGTAGAGAAGTATGTCTCACCACATGTAACCAACAGAATCCACTGCAATCAGTCAGGGCACAATCATTAGGGCACCATGCCATCAGGGCACCAAAATTGGGATTCTCCACCCCCTCACCGAGGTCTGCCCCCCCCCCAGAATTGGTATCAATAGTCAGGGGTGTGGGGGGGCAGAGCCCCACACAAAAACAGTGATCAGTGACATTTCCGATTGGCACCCTAATGGCACGGTGCCATAAGAATCAGTCATAGTTTTCTTCATGCAGTGCCCACAAGACCCTCTGTGAAGCAAGAGATCACATTTCTTGTTCAGAGGAAGGGGTAGGCATTAGGGTTCACAGTCTCAATGAACACCACACCACCAATTCCCCACTCCAAATTTGTTTTTGTTTTTTTAAATGTCTTTTTATTAAATAGACGTGACAAGTACAGATATGATTAATTTAATCACAGACATATTAGGCATATAGCAAATTAAAATTACAGATGTTTCTCCAGTATGAGTTTATGCTCTGAATAAATCATTGTGTAATCTTCTTTGTTAAAACCTAAGCTAACTGTCGATGATTGAAAGTAAGCTGTTGTGACATAGTGCTCCCCAATTGTATTGGATTTGATATCTCCCCATGGCCACTGACCAATCCTAAATGAATTGCCCACATTTCTAAATCAAACTGGGACCCCAATTCCCCTCTAGAAGCCCCATATAGTGGTGTATGGAGAGACTCAAGGGACAAAGTCAGGGTCACATGCTGAAAAAAATATCACCCAAGGCCTCCATAAAGGTTCAAACAGTGATTGTTTATTGCAGAGTTTAGCAGTCAGGGATTTCATAAGATAAATATCTGTCACCAGTCCACTCCAATCGTGAACTGTTGGAATAACTGAGGAATGCCAGCACCTATTTATAGCCTTTTTGGCTGCTAAAATAAATATAGGTAGTAGGGTCCGGTGTCAGGATGGGTTATGAAAAATAGAAAGCAACACCATTTCTGCTGTGAGTTCAACCAGTTCTGCCATGCAATCTGAAATTTCTTGTTGTAGATAACAACAAAATGGCATCCATAGAGAACATGACCAAAAAATATGGCCATGATCTGCTAGATTACAAGAGCATTTTCTCCAGCATACCCCAAAAGATAATGGAAGATACTTAATTAATATTGCAGGAAAGCAGAAAAAATGACTTCTACATTTCCTGGCAAATTCATGCCACCTTGTGGCATGAGTGACTTTATATGCTTGTGTGGATGCCTGGAGCCATTCCTGTTCTTGTATGTCTCATTCGAGGTCCCTGTTCCAGCTATTTAAAATTTAAATTGAAGAGTCTCCCATCCCCTCTCTTAAAATGTTATAAAGAAAGCCCACCTGATGCGACCACATTCGACCATTAATATTGTCCTCCAGGTATTTCCAGGTCAAGGGTAAGGACTCCAGCAACCTGGTAACAATGTCTTTTTGATGTAACAGGTAGTTCCTTACCTGGTTGTATCTAAAATAATCATTATTGGATAGGCCGAATTTGGCTTGTAATGTTTCAAATGGGATAACCCCAGATGGGGAAAGAAACTGCTTGAAAAATTGAAGCCCCAGATGTCTCCATCTTTTTTTTTTCCAATTGGTTAACCAGGAGTAGCACACTAAGCTGTTTACAGGTGTGACTTGGGAGCACAGGGAAGTTAATTGACTTATTCAGGGTCACACAGTATGCATGGGGGGCTGTGGGATTCAAACCCAGGTCTCCATATTTGCAGCTCAGAGCCTTAAACCGCTGCACTATACTGCCTCCCATCTGGAGAAGGTATGATCTAGGGTTGCAGGGAGAGATCAGTCATCCTCTGAAATAAGTGTATAGAAAAAAAAGAATTCCCTAAAGACATTTTGTTGTTTTAATCTGTACCATAATTTCAATATTTGGGCTGTGAATGGAGTAAAGTCTTAGAAAGAGGGTGACCTAGTTGCAGGAGCTAACGTCACCTTAGTGATACCATATAAGTCATTTATGGAAAATTCCAGATCTTTCCAGGGAGAATGATAAGTTGGTGATAGCCACAGGCATAGAATTTTTAAAAAAGATGCCAACGAGTAAAACTTTAGATTTGGGAGGTTAGCCCTTCCTAAGGGGAATGGAAGTTGAAGGAGAAACATTCTGAGTCTTGGTTTCTGTCCGTTCCAAATAAAATTGGATATAAGTTTGTCTCAGGATTTAAAATAAAAACTAGAAGGAAAGGTAGGGATATTCCAGAACAGATATAGTAGTTTTAGAAGGATTATCTTGTGAATAGTCTCAATTCTCTGAAAAAAGGTCAATGGTAACTGAGACCAGGAGGGCAAATCTTTTTGAATTTGAATGGATGAAGGTTCATAATTTAGCAGTTCCAGTAAGTCTAAGCTTTTTGGGACAGTAATGCCCAAATACTGAAATTTTGTTTTGTGCCACTTAATCAGGTATCTATTTTTAAGATCTTAAGAGGGGATAAAAAATAGAAGGAACAGATCTGTTTTAGCTATATTTAACTGAAAGCCCGAAATTTTTTTTAAATCCTCTAGTAATTGCCATGGGGCTGGGAGAGATGTTTTGGGGGAAAGGGCTGTTATCAGAATGTCATCAGTAAACAACGCTATCTTGTATTCCGTTTGACCCACTGGGACCCCTTCTATATTAGCATTCCCTCTGATTGTTTCAGCTAACTGCTCAATATACAAAGCAAATAACAGCGGGGACAAGAAACATCCCTGCCGTGTGCCTCTTTGAATATGGATTGGTTGAGTCAGGGAACCATTAATCTGGATGTAAGCATTCGGTTGAGCATATAGATTTTTTATACAGGTAATGAAAGGGTCTGGAAAGGAAAATGTTGATAGGGTAGCCCATAGATATTCCCAGCTTACCTTGTCAAACGCCTTGTCAGCGTCTAAACTAATAATAGTGGATGGGATCTTTCTTGCATGGATATATTCTGAGAGAAGTATAAGTCAGCACAAATTATCAAAAGTATTTCTTTGTTTTATAAAACCTGATTGGTCCTGGTGTATTAGAGTAGTAAGAATTGGTTCCAATCTTTTAGCCCAAATGGCCATGAATATTTTATAATCCACTTTTAATATTGAAATTGGGCAATATGATGATGGGAGGGTGGGATCTTTTTCAGGTTTGAGCAAGGGGAATAAGACTGTGTAATTCCAGGAGGGGAGTGGGGTCTCTCCCTCTTTTACTGCACAGCACGTTAACAACAAACTAGGAAGAAGTTGGGGAATAAAGACCTTGTACCATTCTGGGCCAAAGCCATCTGGGCCTGGACATTTTAGGGGCTTTAACTACTTAACCTGAAGAAGAATCTCCTCAACACTAATAGGTCATTCTAAAAGTTCTTTTTGAAAATCTGTTAAAGTAGGTAAATGAAGCTTTTTAAATGATGCAGCAGTAAGATCTTCCTGGTTCTAGAATGAGGGGGGCAGTATATAAGGCTTTCTAGAATTGCTTAAACGCCTGTTTTATATGATCCTCTTTATAGGAGAGGGTGCCCGAGGTTGAGGATTTTATTTTTAAGATGGTAGAAGCCCTTTTATTTGCTCTTAATTTCCAAGCCAATGCTCTAGCACCTCTGGCACCCCCTCATAGTTGTATTGGCATACATAATTCAAACTTCAAAGAGTCCTGTAGTCTATTATTTTTTGAATATCTTGTTTTAAGGCTCTTATACAATGCTGTATTGTCTTATTGCCCTCCCTGTATAACATTTGGTATGATGCTAAGAGATCCGTCAAGAAGTTTAGTAACTCTCTTTGTTTATGGGATGAATATGACAGCATCTCCCCTCGGATCACTGCCTTTAATGTATCCCATTGTATAGCATATGAGACCTCTGGAGAAGAGTTGTTCTGCATTATCTGTGGAACGCATTCTTTGAAATGGTCTAAAAGTGTTTGATCCTGTAATAGAGAATTGTTCAATTGCCAGAGTTTGATCTTTTTCTGTTTTCCCAGGTTAATTTTAAGGATTAACGGATTATGATAGGACAAGATTCTTGGGTCTATTGAGATATCTTGTATTAAGGTGAGGTGCTCCCCTGTAACAAAAAATAA
The DNA here is from genome assembly GCA_016271365.2 of Neoceratodus forsteri. Taxonomy (NCBI): domain Eukaryota; kingdom Metazoa; phylum Chordata; order Ceratodontiformes; family Ceratodontidae; genus Neoceratodus; species Neoceratodus forsteri. Next base: position 1,256,677,967 of record CM028131.1, read on the forward strand.
TCTAAATGTGAATATGTATTATGTCTCCCAGAGAAAAAGGTATATCTTGGGGTGGATGGGAAAAATCCTCTCCAGATATCTTTTATACCCAGGAGGAAAAATTCCCCTTTAAATATTTGGCTGCCTTGGACAGCCTCTGTAGTCTGAGGTTCGAGGAGTCAAGATGAGGGTGAAAAGAAAAGTTGAAATCACCGCCCATTATCAAAATGTCCCTGAGCCTCTCCATCACCCTCTGCAATAAAGTCTTGATTATGGGGGACGAGGTCTGTGGAGGAAGATATGTATTTACCAGGGTTACAGTCTGTGAATAGAGTGTGCCTGTAAGGATTACATATCAGCCTTGAGGATCCAAATAAGTATCTTGGATTTCTAGTGGCGTAGATGTAGGAACAAGAATTACCATTTCCCTCTTATGTCCGCCTGGATGAGAAGACGCTAGAACTCAGTACAGCCCACCCCAATGAAGTTTTGAGTGTTCCAGAGTGGAGAGGTGGGATTCTTGTAGAAAGCACAGGTCAGCTCCCTGTTTGCCCAAATGCTGCATAATTTTATAGCACTCAATAGGGGAATGTAGGCCATTCACATTCTGTGAAACATTTTTGACCGGTACATTAACCATAGTCCCGGGGAGATTATATCCCTTTTGTATATCTGGCAAAGCATCCAAGATCTCAAGGGATGGCCAAAACAAGGTCTATAAACAAAATACCCCATTTCCTGTCCAGAGGTCCAGTAGGACCAATTCCAGCACACCTGGATGAAGCAGTGTACTTGTCCCCGGTCCCAGACACCTGTAGCCAGAAGTGGGAGCACATGTCTATTCATGAGTAATATGTCAACAACATTTTTTGTAGTTAAGAGAAATAATAAAAACAACACAAACTTTCTTATTTCAAAACCAAAACAGTTCATAACCTCTAAACTCTCATAAGAGAGAACTATATACAGGTGATCTTCCACTAAACGGGGAGATTTCTCCATCTCCAACCCGGATTACAGGAAAAATAAATTACTTCCTCCTAGGTAGGTGGGGAACAATCCACTAAATGTGGATTTAGGCCCACTTGAGAGGGAACTCCCTCTCTAGGAACCAGCTCTCATTACAGGCTAGTCCTGTGGTGGTGGGACATAGACTCAAATCGGTGTCAGATCATTAAGTAACTCTCATGATCAAGGGAAAGAGCTCCTCCCACACCAGTACAATACGTCTTATCCCACTTGGGGAAGTATATATATAAATAAATTAGTTTTATATAGAAAAAGGAGAATAAGCCAGCTCAGCCTCATTTCTAGCATAGAGCCATAGATATATATGGATACAGTGAAGCATTTTCACACTGCCCTCTAGTGTTACATTTATGGAAGAATGAAAAGTAACCCAGCCAGGAATGACTAAGCAATATACATATCCTTCCTTTGTCAATTAAGCTCAAGGAGGACCAGCTCTGAATCATCTTAACTCTCTTGAAAGAAAAATCTTCTTCCCAATTGAGAGGCAGCAGAAAAAAAGAAAAAAAAATATGTAAGAGTATATATTTTATTTTTTTATTTTATTAAAGTTTCGGAATTACAATCCTTTGAGTCAAAGACTCTTTTGCAAAGGCTCCAGGTCAATACAAAATGGACACATTACTTAAGACAATTTTGAACATACCTCACTAAGCAGAACAACACATTAAGACAGAATTTTACATGTTTACATCATACATTTACAATGCTTGGTTAGTATCTCTAGGGTACATGAAAGACCCTAGGTCGTCGAGGTGGAGTGAAGCTGGTTTCCAATTGTGTGGGCTTACCCATGTCTAGTGCTTGTGGTCAGAGTCCCATTGGGATTGTAGGCCTAGTTATGGGTCATGGGAGCTGCATTTTCTTTTCCTCGTACCAAATTAGAGAGAACTGTTTGTAACATTCGCATGTCTCCGAGTCAAAGAGATGTCTCTTAATGCCATTTTTAAATAAGCCAAGACTATGGGCCAGGAAGATGGAAGAGGGGAGGTTATTAAGCCAGAGGGGAGTCCAATAGCAGAAAGACCTTTGTCCTAGTCCATTCCTATAATGTGGCTCTAAGGGGGGGGTGCTTGCCTGGTGCCCAGGGGTGCTCCTGTGTGGGTTTGGTAGGATGAGGGGGTGAAAACCAGTGGGTGAAAGCTTCTTGAGAATCTTTTTGGCTTGTAGGCAAGTGTGGTACTTTAGTCTCCCTTCAAAGGTCATCAAGTCCGCTCGCTTATAGAGATCACATGTATGTGTTAGTCTATCACTGCCTGTGACTAGTCAGCAGGCTTTATTGAGGGCTAGAATGATGCGGTTAAGGGTTGTGAGGTCAGCTGTACCATAAATTATTGTCCCGTAATCAACCAGTGATAGGACTGAGGTGGTTACTGCCAGTCGTAGGGCCTGGGGGGGAGGCAGTGTCTGTGTCTATAGAGAATCCCAAGCCAGATGTTTACCGAGGAGGAGAGGTGGTTAATGTGTATGTGGTAGGTGAGGGATGTGTCTAGTGTGATGCCTAGATATTTGAAGTATGGGATCTGTTCAATGTGGATGCCCTGAGAATTAGAGATACTTAGCTGGGCACTACTGTCCGGGTTTTGGCGGTGAGCAAAGATCATAGATTTGGTTTTGGTGTAATTTAGTATTAATCGATGATTTGTGAATGAGGACTCTAGTCCTCTAAAGCAGCTTTGCAGGGTATGTTGAAGGGAGTTAGGAGTGGTATCTTTCCAGTACACTATGGCATTGTCTGCATAGAGCAATAGTTTACCACTGCAGGCCTTTGGAAGCAAGTTCAAAAAGGGGGTGAAAAGTAGAGGGCCTAAAATCAGCCCTTGAGGGACACCCGCAAGAACTGGTTGCTTGGCGGATAGGGTGGTGTTGATTTTGACTTCTTGTGTCCAGTCAGTGAGATAGTGTTTGAGCCAGGCAATTCACAGGTGATTCACATAACGACTCGATTAAGAGTAAGCAGGGGTGGCCCCTCAAGGACAATTCTCTAATTTGATCCAGCTGAAGTCTCAAAAGGAATAGGTGCTGCCATATAGTCCACTCCAGGATCTAAGCCCCACAATCTATTCTCACTCTCCTCTTCATTACTGGACCTTCAGTGAAACATCGCAAGTCCACAGTATAAATCATCCTTGTTCTGTAACTGTTGCTCTGGAATTCCCACAGTCCATAAAAACAGTTTTGATTAATTCACTTGAAGGGAGGAATTAGCACAAGATGGGATGGTCCCTTAAATCAGCCCAGCAATGGATTGGGTTAGTTCCTGGTAACTGTAGGTCCACACAGGCAAGAAAATGAGAGAGAGGGAATTTATAGTCCTGGGAGGTCTGACCTAGGGGGAAGGGGAGAGAGAAATCAATACGCCACTCCATGTTGAATGAGGGGGAAAAATTGAGCACCACGTAGGACACCTTGGAAGGCCTTTTATATAGTATAGGCCTTAAATATATAAATAAGATTGCCTTTAAAGGAGCAATAGCTCACTCTCAACCCCCAAATGCATGTATATGGCCCATCACCCCCCCAATACCCCAAGCCTAGCATAAAATTGTACCTCTCTTATGTTTTTAGCTTCACAGACTGCTTGGAGAGTAGGATTTCTGTAAAATCTCACTTTATCCAGTAGTTTTTGAATCTTCTGGTCTCCTGTATACATTCGATCTGTATCTTGAGAAGTAAGCCTAGATGGCAGCTGCCAGTCCTTTAATACCAGTTTGGGATCATTATTAGAAATTATGCTATGCTGAAGCAGGTCAGATTTGGCCTCTGATACTGAATTATAAGTGATGGGGCTATTATGGAAATTAATCGACAGCTTCGTGGGATAAGGAGTCCGAAATTTTAGATTTTTAGCTCGCAAGAGGGGAGACGGGGGGAATACTCCATTCTCAAGCGCTGAGTTGCTGAAGCATAATCAATGTCGAATATAATGCGGCAGTCTCCCAGCATTACTTTCTGTTTGTGCCATGCCATAGACAATATTTGATCTTTTTGAAAGAAAGTACTAAATCTGATGACAAAAGATCTTGGTCTGGCATCTGGTTTTGAAGAGCAAGGTTCGAGTGCCCTGCAAGCACTCTCGGTATCGATTTGAAATTTTGGGCCCAACTCCAGGGTCAGGTGTAGGAAGTAGTCTGTAAAGGCAATAGGGTTGTTCCTTCCCCCCCTCTGGAATCCCATAAAGCCATATTTTTTTTTGTGTCCCTCTATTCTCCATATCCTCCTGTCTCTTGGAAAGAAGTAGCTGCTTCTCAGCTATTGAATGAATCGCTCATTCCAGAATGGTAATTTTGCTAGTATTCTTTGAGATATGGGCATCCGCCTCGGTTACCCTTGATTGCAGGTCCCCCATGTCTGTGCGTAGCTCTCACAGGGCATCTCACATTTCGGATCTAAATTCAGATATAGCTGAAAGGATTGCCTCTGAGGGTGAGTTCTCTTGCATTGGCTTTTTCTTATTGCCCCTTTTTCCCCATTTAAGTTCTGACTGGGAGGCAGTATGAGATGGTGTTTCAGTGTCTGGTAGGCCGCTATCTTCAGCCTCTGGTAGGTCGAGCAAGAGCTGGTAGCATTTTTTCTCCTGGCATGCCATGTCCCCATGGGGACGAGATAAATAACTTTGGTGTCTCTCCCATAGTGCATGTTGGTAAGCATTACTAATTAGGATATTTTTCTTAATAGTTAATGGGAGAGAGATGCTGGTTTTAGTTGGTGTTATGGAGAAGCCCGATTCCTTGTGTGCTCATGCCTCCATGTCTCCACCGGAAGTCCCCACTCCAAACCTTAATGGTTTTCATTTCCTACTTAGTCCACATTCTGTTCTTCAACCCTAATTGCCTGTTTGCAGATGACACCAAGATCTGCAACAGAGTAGATGATCCAGATGGGGTGGGCAGAATGAGAAGAGATCTGGATAAACTAGCAAAATGGTCAGAAGAGTGGCAACTGGGATTTAATGCAAAGAAGTGCAAGATCATGCACATAGGGAAGAGAAACCCTGAAGCCACCTATAGGCTGGGAGGGGAGTTGCTAGCAGTCACAAAGGAAGAAAGAGACTTGGGCATCATCATCACTGATGACCTGAAATCATCCAAGCAGACCTCTAAAGCAGTACGTAAGGCTAGGGGGTGTTAGGGTGTATTAGTAGGGGTATCACAAGTCATAAGAGGGAGGTAATAATCCCTCTTTACAAGACACTGGTTAGGCCCCATCTGGAGTACTGCATGCAGTATGGAGGCCACACCTTCACAAGGACATTAACCAAATTGAGGCAGTCCAGAGAAGGCAACCAAAATGGTGCAGGGACTGCATCAGAAGACATATGAGGACAGATTAACGGAGCTCAATATGTATACCCTTGAGCAAAGGAGGAGAGAGGTGATATGATTGAGGCATTCAAACACCTTAAGGGCATTAACAAGGTGAAAGAGTCTAACATGTTTAAATATAAGAAAATAGCAGGACAAGAGGACACAGCATGAGACTAGATGGGGCTGATTAAGGGGAATGTGAAAATTCTTTTCACAGAAAGGGTGATGGATGTATGGAATGGCCTACCTCAAGAAGTGGTGGCTATGAATACAGTGCAGGACTTCAAACAGGCATGGGATAGGCATAAGGGAGCAATACAAATGAGTATGAATAGATAGACCACTGACAGAGCAAAGGCTGATGGCACATTTATAAGGTAGAAAAAAAATGGGCAGACTGGATGGGCCTTGCAGTCCTTATCTGCCGTCAGCTTCTATGTTTCTATGTTTAATATGTGCATTAATGTATTTTTTCCTACAATGAATTTTCTTCCCCTTCATGACCTGCATGAACAGATGCAAATGTGCTGGGCTCTCTAGGCCCTGTGCCAAAGGAAGAGTCCATCTGCTTGCAGAAGTGCAGGGCCCAGGGCCTTGCACTTCTGCATGGCTATGGATGCAAATAGTCTTTGGGGCTGTCTGGGAGCATCCATAGAGCTACAGATGCAGATGCACAGGGCCAAGAGTCCATCTAGCTGTGGAAGTGCAGGGCCCTCTTGGTCCTGCACTTCCATGCATCTATGGTTGCTGAGCCACAGGGCCCTCAGGGTGCTATGCCAAAAGAAGGGTTCTTTTCACAGTATTCATATTCTTGAATTGATTTCTTTATTATCTTGGTGTCAATGATAACTCATAATATTGAAAGTGAATGTAAGGGAATATTTCTATCAGACCATGCACCACTTATTTTGCATATAGTGCTACATGTTCATATAAAGGGTACAATTTTTAAAATGGATCCTATTCTAACCAAAGATGATGCATATATTGTATATAAAAAGTTAGAAAAGATATGTTTTTTCACCTTAATTATCACTCTGGCACTTCAGTTAGTTATATATGGGATACAAACAAATCATTTGCAAGAGGGATAACATTAGCCTATAGTAGTTATAAAGTAAAAAAAAAACATAAAGAAGAGTTAAGCAAGCTAGAAAGAGCTATTAACTACAAACAAAATCAACAATAAACAACCAAAGATCTTGACACATTGAATGAATTAATTGTACTGCAAGGTGATTATTTTATAATAAAGTGTCAACATCAGGAGTCAAACAGGTGATGATCCATACCGAAGTAATATCACACACTGTAAACCAGACAAAATTTTGGCTTGGCAATTATGAAAAGATGAAGAAGATAAACATATTTACAGTATCAAAAATGCAAATGACTCAATTTCAGAATCCCCTGTACAAATTAATACTATGCTTTTTTGAGTTCTACAAAACATTGAATTTTTCTGAGAGAAATAGAGAAAATACAGATATACTTCAATTTTTAGAAAAGATTAAGTTACTCCAAATTTTTACATATTGACAGCTATACATGCATAAGGAGTGAACATTGACAGGAACACATTTAGAAAGGTGACACTTGTGCTGGCTGCCAAAAAGATAATCACTCAGTTGTGGCGCAAGATGACAATTCTGTCTCGGGAGGCATGGTGTGGCCTTGTTAGAGAGATTTACACCTCAGAAAAGATATTGGTGAAATTACAACACCAAGAATCGATTTTTGACTCTCGGTGGCATAAATGGGTCCTGTATTAACTGGACCATTATCCTGATTTTGTCCCTTAATCAGTTTGGGTCTCCTTGAGCTGAGGGGCATGTATATGGTTAGGGTATCAGAAGGTGGTGTATATGACAAGGACATTGGGGCCTTCCTCCTACTTGGTGTGGGGGAGAGGGATTCCCCTTGTGCCTTGATTCTTAACTATTTTTTTTATATAGGAACTATTTTTTCCCTCTTCCTGAAACATGAAATATAGAGTTTTTATTTGTTTTTCTCATGATGTATGAGGACATAGAAGCATGGAATTTGATGGCAGATAAGGACTGTTTGACCCACCTAGTCTGCCCATTAATGGGATGGAAGGGTTCAGTTACCTAGTGAATTTTGGATTGTTTATGTTCATAGAGGTTTTGTTGATGGTGCTGGAGTTCCATTCCAGTGCTCTTCGAAGAGTTCTGCCCTTCAAAATGCACTCTGCTACTCATCCTTTGAAGCCATGTTGTGATTGGGAGCAAAGGAAGAAGGATGACAGTGTATGGAAGGCAATGGTAGCAAATGCCAGGAGTCTAGCTAACAAAGTCGCTGAACTCTCAGCCACAATGGCAGAAGCATGGCTGAACTGGGTTGCAGTAATTAAGACATGGCTAAATGAGAGCCATGAGTGGGATGTTGCTATCTCAGGTTGCAGGTTATTCAGAAAGGACAGTGAGGGATGACGTGGGGGGGTTGCATTGCATATAAAGGAAGACATAAAGGCCATGGAAGTCCAAAGAACTCAGGGAGAACCTGAAGCTGTATGGGTCACTCTCAAACCTGGTACAATCTCGGTCCTCAGATTGGGAGTGACATATAGACTCCCCCAACAAAGGAAAGAGGCTGACAAAGCTTTGCTGGAAAGCACAGTAAGAATGGCAGAAGAGGAGAAGTCATACTGATGGGGGACTTCAGCCTCCCAGATGTAGACTGGTCTTCCTGCATGGCATCCACAGCCAAAAGCAGAGATTTTCTGGACACTCTGCAAGGTGCTGGGCTGAATCAACTCATCACAGCTCCCACTAGAGAAAAACTCAGTCCTAGACCTGGTGCTCACCAATAGTAGCAAGGTCAAGGAGGTGGAGGTGGGGTACCACCTGGGGATAAGTGACCACAAATCAGTCTGGTTCAAGGTCAGTACTAAGGAGGAAACAAATCACTCTAAGACATGGGTCCTGGACTTCAGAAGGATGGATTTGATCAGATGAGAATATGCTTTAGAGATATCCTCAAAACCAAAAAGGGGAGGGGGGAGTATGCTGGACTAACATAAGAGAAGCAATAGCAGAGGTCACTAACAACGTTGCCAGACTGGTCAAAAGACAAGGAAAAGGAAAAATCCTACCTGGTGGCTGCTGTGGTAAAAGCAAAGAGGCTAGCTTTCAAGAAATACAAGGGCTCAAATAGCAACAAGGATAGGGATGCTTACAAAAGCAGCTTGAGGGAGGATTCTAGGGTGATTAGAGTGGCAAAGGCACAAATTGAGGGGAAATCACACAGGGGTTAAAAGGAGGTAAAAAACCTTCTTTAGGTACATACGTGACAAAAGGAAAAATGAGGGTATTGTTAGACTAATAAGCAGTGATGGAAAGACTATATAAGACGGAGAGAAGGCAGAGGTCTTATATGAGTACTTTTGCTCTGTCTTTAAAAAGAAGGAGCCTGGAAATGGGCACACCAGTAAAGGAATTGATAATTGCACAAGGGGTGTAGACACAAACCCTTTCACAGTAGAGAAGGTAAGGACTGAACTCAATAAACTAAAGATAGATAAAGCCATAGGGCTGGACGGCATCCACCCATGCATACTGAGAGAACTTAGGGATGAATTGGCAGCACTGCTAGCAGATCAGTTTAACAGATCCCTGAGAGAAGGAATTGCTCCATAAGACAGGAAAAGGGCAATAAAGGTTCCCATACTTAAAGGAGAGAGTAGGGAGGTGGAGGGTAACTACCACCCTGTCAGTCTCACCCCAGTGGTAGGCAAGATGATACTGTAGAAATCCTGCTAAAGGAAAGAATTTTAACTTTCCTGGAAGAGACTGGACAGCTGGACAGTAGGCAATATGGCTTCATGGAGGGAAAGTCCTGCCAGACTAATCTGATCAAGTTTTTTTAACTTGGCTACCAAGATAGTGGACTGGGTGGTGGGCCATGGAAGTTATCTACCTCAGCTTTAGCAAATCCTTCAACTTAGGCCCACACAGAAGGTTGCTAAATAAACTCAAGCATACTGGAGTGGGACAGGAAGTGGTATCATTTGTTAGGAGCTGGCTTAGTCAGAGGAAAAAAAAAGCAATATAAACCGGCACCTGCTCAAAGCATTTTACTTTAAATCAGCTCGTATTATGGACAAAAGACCGAGTGTGCTTATATCATTCAAAAGGACTTTTTATTAATTTAAAACTCACTTGAGATGTGGCACAAACCACCAGAATTCATGTGGAAACAGCAATCACATGCAGCACAATAGTCCACAGTATTCTTGTTAAATCCACAAACGCCACCAAAGTCCATGCACAGGCTGACTATAGAAGTCCCAACAGGTGTGAGCAAGAACGAAAGGTCGCTTCCAGCAGGCGTCACCTGGTAACGTTTCGCTGTTAGCTTTCTCGTTGACGCCCACAGGTATACACCTGTATTTAAACACAGTCCTTAAAGGATATGTACCCTATTATAAAACATATAAACAAATCAAAAACCATTAACCAAAATACACCACTTAATATACCCAAGGCAATCTCCCAATAAATAATTATGTAAATAACCCATTCTTATAACACTAAATATAGAAATAGAAAATAAATATATAAAATATATATATCAATACCAACTTCACTTTATCTTTTATATTTGAGAAATGGACCAATCTCAAATCTTTCATTTAAGCCAGGTTCATACATAGCCCTCATTGCAAAAATCCAGTACTGTTCCCTACATAGAAGGAGGTTATCCAAATCCCCCCCTCTTTTCATAAGTATAGATTTTTCTATTGCTGTAAATGTAAATTTATGTAAACTTTTATCACTTGCTTTCATGACATGTAAAGCTAAAGCATTTTTTTCATCACCATTCAAAATGGCCCTTACATGTTCACCTATACGAATTTTAAAGGGACGTTTAGTTTTCCCAATATAAAAACAATTACAGCAACATACAGGTGTATACCTGTGGACGTCAACCTTTGAGAAAGCTAACAGCGAAACGTTGGCCAGGTGATCGGGGCCTGTTGGAAGCGACTTCTGTTCTTGCTCACACCTGTTGGGACTTCTACAGCCGCCTGTGCATGGACTTTTGTATGTTTTGTGGATTTAACAAGAATACTGTGGACTATTGAAGCTGCATGTGATTGCTGTTTCACATGAATTCTGGTGGTTTGTGCTCACATCTCAAGTGAGTTTTAAATTAATAAAAAGTCCTTTTGAATGATATAAGCACACTCGGTCTTTTGTCCATAATACGAGCTGATTTAAAGTAAAATGCTTTGAGCAGGTGCCGGTTTATATTGCTTTTTTATCTGTATCAGAACTGCTTCTGAAACCAGGCACTGCTTGTTCCCGAGTGCAGTCTTTTTTCATATTTTGAATACTTACTCAGAGGAACCAGTCAATGATGGTCAATGAGGCAGCATCAGGGGATGGGGGTGACCAGTGGGGTGCCACAGGGGTCTGTCCTGGGTCCTTTATTCTTCAATATTTTCATAAGTGACATCACTGAATGGCTGGGTGGTAGGTGAGACTGTTTGCAGATGAGACAAAGATCTGCAACAGAGTAGACACTGCTCAGGGAGAGGAAAAAATGAAAAGTGACCTGCTCAGGCTAGAAAAATGGTCCAACATGTGGCAGTTAAAATTTAATGCAAAAAATTGCAAAGTGATGCATCTGGGCAGGAGCAACCCAGGGATGGTCTACTATCTGGGAGGGGAGCAGCTAACAGCCAACAAACAGGAGTGGGATCTTGGGGTCATCATCTCTGATGGCTTAAAAGTGGGCAGACATTGTGAAAAAGTGGCACAAAAAGATAGCAAAATGCTGGGATGCATAGGAAGGGGCATCACAAATAGAAAGAGGGAAGTGATCATGCCACTATACAAGTCCCTGGTAAGGCCCCACTTTAAGTACTGCGCATATTTCTGGAGGTCTTATCTCAGGAAGGACGTGGATAGACTAGAGCCAGTACAGAGAAGGGCAACAAAAATGGTACAAGGGCTCGAAGAATTGCCATATGAAAGCAGATTATGGCAACTCAACATGTACTCACTGGAGCTGCGCAGAAATAGGGGTGTCATGATAGCAACATTCAAGTTCCTGAAGGGCGTAAACAGAGTCCCTACCAAGGAACTCTTTTTGATCAATAGCTCTACAAGGACAAGGGGTCATGAAATGAAATTAAGGGGAGGGAGGTTCCGGGGTAACATGTGTAAGTTCTTCTTTACGGAAAGGGTGGTGGCTCCATGGAATAACCTACCTGCAGAAGTCATTGACCCCAAAACAGTAGGGCAATTTAAATCTGCTTGGGATAGGCATAAGGGGTTTGTCTCTAAGAAATTCTAAGGGGGGGGTAGCACTCAGGGCAGACTAGATGGATATTTGAACCCCATCTGCCATCACTTTCTATGTTTCTATTAATTATTTTCTGCCCTGACCTCCCATGTCATCGCCTTCTTATGGTTTGTTGAGTATGAAGCATGGGTCATTCAGAATATGTTATGTTTATTATTCTAAGATATTTTTGAGCTGTATCTTTTCACTGTTTATATAGATCTGTATACCATGAACTGTATACTACCTGTGTCCTGTATTGCGCATGTACTTCATAAAAAATTAAAATATAAAAAAAATAAATTACCCAAAGTTACTAATGACGTAATGCAACAGATGAATGCATACTTTACAGAGCAAGAAGTATTGCAAGACAGTAATGATCTTTCTATTGGAAAAGCCTATGGCCCCAATGGCATTCCCATAGATCCCTATAAATTATGAGCTAATACCATGTCCAAACATTTACTCACATTGCATAATATCTTCTTAGAAACATCTTCACTCCCTCCCTCCCTCATTCTATGAAGCTACTATTCTCTTGTTTAAAAAAAAAAGGACTCACTAGAATGTGGTTCATATAGGCCTATCTCACTAATTAATACGTTTGCAAACATTTTCACAAAACATCTTGTGACTAGACCAGGCAAAGTACTTCCAGTACAAATTCACCCAGACTAAAACAGATTTATTAAAGGTAGATAACTTGCAACTAACATAAGACGGGCAATAAATATTTTAGACCATATTCAAAAATCCACTATGTCATTGCTTTTGCTGGATGCTGAAAAAACTTTCAATAGGATTGAATGGGGTTACATAAAAGCAGTTTTGAACCATCTAGGCATAGGACAGAACTTTAGGTCATGGGTTAATCTTTTATAAATGAAACCCACAGCAAAAGTTGAGACTAGTCAGCAAATTGTTTAATTAGATTGTTTAATTAGTATTTTGGAAAGACCTTTGAGCGTGAGCACTTTTACAAAGGTTCCACGTCAGGGTGGACAATAAGACAATACACATATTCGGTGGTTACAGAGGCCTGATCATTAGGCATTAAAGAGCGATTACATGACAATTAGACAAATAGGAGAAAAAAAAACTGAGCAGTTGTAATTGAATACTAAGCTATTTCTAATCGGTTGCCCTAGGTAGCACACCCTTGGAAACCTCCAACCTGATAGCTATGGCAGAGTAACTGATAGGTTTAACGCTGTCCCAGTTGGCGAGGCTGGTGACAGTGAAACAAGGGGGACTGGTTTGAAACCAACTCTAGAGAGCGAGAGGTGGGGGATAGAGAAGCGGAGGTGGGGATAGTGAAACGGGAGGGGCTGTGATGGGGAGCAACTCCAGAGGGCTTTGTCAGTATGGTATGTGTGTGGGGGTTGGGAGGGTAGTACCAAATGCGTTTAAAGAGGACTGATAGCTTACTTTAGCCCTTGGCTAGGCTGGAATGGAGGCAGGGAATGGAGCAGCAAACCTCTACTAATATTCAAATCTCAAGAGGAACTCAACAAGGTTGCCCATTAACTGCTCTGATATTTGCCCTTGCTACAGAGCCCTTAGCAATAGCTCTTAGAAGTAATGCTATGATTAGAGGTATCAAGATAGGTAACATAGAACATAAAATAAGCTCATATGTAGATGATACTCTTTTGTACCTCAGCATCTTAGAAGAATCAGAACATAAACTGATATCTTTAATATATGAATTTGGTTTAATTTCAGGTCACATAATTAACTGGATCAAGTCAGAACTGTTATAACAGAACCCTTCTAAACTTTTGTCCCTGATTCCACCCCCATAGAACCTGAAATGAAATACCTAGGAGCAATAACTAGTAATAAATTAGATAATGTGTACAAAATACACTTTTCCCATCTTTTAAATTCTACTAAACAAGACCTTTCTCAATGGGAAAGAATACCTCTAACCCTAATTGGTAGCTCTAATGTAATTAAAATGAATATGCTCCCTAAATTTAATTTCCTTTTTCGAACTCTCCCAATCACTATCCCAAGTTAATTCTTTAACGTTCTGAAAAAAACTACTGCAATAAAAAAATTCTTATGGAAAAGTAAAAGACCAAGACTCAAAATGGAAAAATTATATTTGTCTAAATGTGCAGGTGGGCTAGGACTATTTAATTACTTTTGGTATTATTTATTTTCCCAAATAGCCCAGACACACTCATGGTTTACTAATAAGGATCAAGCTGCTCCATGTAATACTGAAACTTATTGTATCTTTTCCCATTAACAAATATAAAACACCTCATCTACACTGGCCCTTATAGAAAGAAACTGGGCAATATTAGTTTCAGTTCTCAAGCATCATGTCAAGCATAGGACAACCCCTTAAAAATTACCAATACATCATTTAAGTGCTCTCCCTTTTCTCCTGTATATCAGAATGGCTATTTCTTACCATCAGCAATAAACAAGGTTTTTAAACTCTGGCATAATGCAGGCATTAAAGAAATCAAGGGCCTATGTGAGCAATAACCTATGCCATGGTGTGCTGTTATTGGGCATTAACGCACACATGGGTGTGTTGTGAGGCATGAGGCCGCAGGTCGAGTGCCCTCACAGCACTTGGGTGTGCGTTAATACCCAATAACAGCACACCCTAGAGTGGGTTTTTGCACTTATAACATGGGTTATGTTTAAACAACAAAAAAATATCAAAAAAGGTGGGTTTTTCTTTTGCTGTTTAAACAGCAAAAAAAGGTACTGTATCCTGCCACCTTGCAAAATAATTCCTAACAAATATTGCATCCTACATTGCTGTTATGCACATAGAAATGTCACAGATACACTACTGATAGAATCTGTGACATCTCTTATGCATAACATTTACTCCTACATGCCCTACAACACGCACAACCCCCCACACACACACACACAACTGTGCCCCGACAGCAGTCTACTATGCTGTGCCCCTCTCTCTCTCTCTCTCTCTCTCTCTCTCTCTCTCTCTAGCATATAGCAAGTGTTCAGAGGAGGTCTTGTTTAGTCTTCCATGTCTGTGTCTCTGTGTGCAGGCACAGTTGGTGCCACTTAGGATGAAGGGTAAGACACTGTTACACAGGGGGAAGACAGGAGGAGCTGCTTACTGTGTTTCACTGCTTGCTACCCATGCCTGCACTGCTACAATACTGTATGTTGGGTACTGAACATTGCTCCATGACCCCACATACAGTGCACTGTTCCCAGGGTTGTTATGGTTGTCGCATTGTTAGCTGCACATAAATGCAGGGCTCCATGTGACTGGTCAGTGTGTGTGGCTCTGGGGGAAGGGGGCTCAACTGCACTAACAAGAAACAGAACCGGAGACAGGGACTACATGCTGCAGCAATTTGGTGGTCCTAGTCTCTCATGTGTGCAATGTGCAGGGGTGTGGGGAATAATTGAGCACACAGTATCTGCACAGCTCACACTGCTGAACAGGAGTGGATAAGCAGGCTTACACTATTGTGTTGAGAGCAGTGTGGGCTGCTAATGCAGCATGTAGAAGTCACAATGCTTTGCTGCTGATGGTTCAGGCTGCTACTTCCCTGTTGTGTTCCAATTTCACCTGTTTCACAACTTTTGCTATTGTGGCTGCCCGCTTTGGGGCACCACAGGGGCATCCTGAGCATACCGTGTGTGTCTGCAGTGACGCTGTCAGAGTGGTGTCCCGGCAAAGTTTGTGGTAAGCAGTAACAGGAATGGTGGCCTGGCTGCTCTCTCTCTTTGACCCTCACCTCCGAAGCTGCATTGCCCAGAGCACGCTGAACACTGTCTGCTTTATCTCTCTCTCGTAACATGAGGTAGGTACAGGGAGTTTCCTGATTGGTAGAGTGCCGTCAGATGACAGCACATTAATACACATTATCGGCACACTTAGGGTGAAATGGTCCCCTAGTTACTAAATCAGTGAGCAGAACGGGTCTTTTTTTGTGCCTAATGGCATCAATGTCAAAAGTAGCCATTTGTAATTGGCAGCGTAGCAACAGGTACTCAGCTCCTGCTGTGCTTTTGGCAGTGTGCGTCTCTCTCGACTGACCCTGTATTTTTCTTGTCTTCATACAGCATGGTCATGTTTGAATCATTCTACCTGTGCCACTGTATGAATCCCCATCCACCCGCCCCATGGATCATGGACTGACAACATCCCGTCGCTTGTCTGTCACATACCCACATCACTCTGTGACTACCCACCGGCCCCGCAGATCTCCGTGGACTGAGCAGACAGTGAAGGAGGTGGGGCAGTGCTCAGGTGTGACAGTTTGTCTGTGTCTCGCTATGTTGTCCAGAGTGCCTCACATGTTGGATGCCCATCCACCTGCACTGTGGATCACCAGGAACCAAGCACACACTAAATGCAGAAAGGGACTGCTGAGTTTTGACAGTGTGTCTCTGTCTTTTCACTGACCCTGTATTTTTGTAGTCCAAGTGGCAACCACGGACAGACTGCTCCATGACAGTTGTACAGCACTTGACAAGTGACAGATTGTCCTGCCATCTTGTGATCAGTCAGATGTCTAGGTACCAGGCAAGTCAATGTTCACTGTACCACCACATGCCTACCCACCAGAGAGAGAGAGAGAGAGAAGGCAGTTTTCAGTGTGTTCCGGGTGACTTTGCTTCTGAGGTGAGAGTCAAAGAGGAAGAGCAGCCAGGCCACTGTTCCCATTGATGCTCGCAGCAAGTTTTGCTGTGACACCCCTCTGACAACGGCATTGCTGATACACACAGTATGTGCAAGACACCCCTATGGGACCACAAAGCAGGCAGCCACAATAGCAATAGCTGTGAAACAGGTGAAATTGCATCATGACAGGGAAGTAGCAGCCCACACCATCAGCAACACAAACATTGTGCCTTCTACATGATGCATTAGCAACCCACACTGTTCACACCACAATAGTGTGAGCTCACTTATCCCCTCCTGTTCAGCAGTACCAGCCATGCAGATAGTATGCGCCGACTTATCCCCAAACTCCTGCACGTCACGTACATGAGAGATAGAACAACAGTGCAGTTTACATTTCTAAAATCATAGCATTAATCTTAGATGTCACAGTAGACAATAATTTCCAAATCGAACACTAATGAATGCAATGACTTATTTTCAATTAGAGCAGCTAAGGCATGGAACTTGTTACCACAGAATATTGTTGATCCCACTAAATTCAGAAACCTTTAAAGCACTTTTAAATACACGTCTTAAATGGGACACTAACCTACACTAATATACTCGCATAATAGTGGGAGACATTCCTGATGGGCCTCAGCCTTTCACATAGTAGTAACTTAAATAAGATGAGAAAAGAACTATCAAAAGGGTGCCTTAGATGTAACATAGCAGCAGGTACATGAGAACACATGGGGCTCAATTTTCAAAGAGCCCTTAGATCACTGTGTAACCCTTCACCCCTGCCTTTTTAGCAAAATGACAGGTGGCATGCTGTTGAAGCTGACAGCAGTACCTGGTGGGGACTGGGTTCGGGGAGGATGAGGTTACTCAGCACAGGGGGCCTAGGTTTGGCTACTCTGCACAGGGGCACCCAAGTAAATCTGAACACAGGAAGCAATAACTGTAATGTCCAGAACCACGAATGGGATTCTTCAGTGTGGCTTTTATTCACATCCAAGCTGAACAAACAAAGCATAGACAGACCCCCATGGGGCTACATTCCAGGTAATGCAGATTAGAGACTACAGAACACTTTATCACTATTTCCAGCCCTCAGGCTCTAAACCCACCAGGCACGCAGCCCGGACTTGCATGCAGCTTTGGGTACACAGCCCGACTTGTACACTACTTGGGTTTTCCCCACTGGCCCGGCTCCCCTGCCGGCCACTTGATCCGTGGTCCATTTGAGGAATGAACCAATTATCCTGTTGTGGCTTCCCAAACCACACTAGAGCCTTCGACACATAGAGAGAATGTTCCTTACAATCCCACGTCTGGGTACTTCCCTCATCACTGGCCAAGTGCCTGAGGTAAAGAAGAAATCCACAGAAGAAATCCGTAGAGGTGGACCTGGTCACTAAAGATGGGGTGCCACCCACCTCCAGCTCCCACAGCCCATACCCGGCCATTTCTCTGGAAACTGGACAATTCCTTTACTGAAAACTTTCAAATGTAGACTCTGGGTAGACGTCTGTCACATCTCCTCTACATATCATTTGCATCCCAACAATGTCTGGACTTGAACTTACTTTTAACTTGCTTAGCCCATTACTCTAGGCTTCCACCATTTTAGTAGTTCAATCCCCACATTGTCACACAAGTCCCAGGGTGAAAAACATAGGCACTTTTAGCAAGAGCAGACACTCACCCTCACATTGCAGGTGCCCCACAGGCGACTCATGAGTCTTCTTGTTCTCCCAAATAAACTCTGGAACACATAGGCAGCTTTTCCTCTACAAGCAGAATTAGGGGGTTGCCCCAGGAATCTGCAGGGAACCCTTTCCTGCCCCCCATCCCCGAAAGGAGGGGTCACTGAGACCAGAAACAGCGGTCTCCACCACTTCAATTATCTTCTGTGTCTCTCTTTAAGGTGGAAACACACACCCTTTTACTTAAAAGTAGCCCTCTGTCAGGGCTGAGGCTCCTAGAGCCTTCACTGAGCTGCTTTCTCAGCAAGCTCCCAACTTCACACTTCACTGACTCACACTGACTGACTGACTTCAAAACCTCACAACGTTCTATACCAACTCCCTTGCTGCAGATTCCATCGTGGCTCATGCAGCTGCAATAGTTCTATGATGATGTCATCCCTCAGTCTCAGCTGAGACTGAGAACAGAGTGAGACAGTGTGAAACCCATTTAACTGGAGTTTCACAAGCTGCCTTCCCTGCCTACCACTAGGTCTTACTGGGATTCTAGTAACCCCGGGTAACAAGGGGGTTACAGCTGCAATTAGCAGTGAGCTAGGGCTGTGGTGAACTCCAAGTTTGTCAGGGACCCTGCTACCAGTTTTGTAAAAACAGAGGCCCCTGCACCAAAAACCCTGGAGTTGCCACACCCACAGGCAAGCATCAACCATTTGGCACTCCAAGGGGAATTGCAACAGGGATACAGCCTTCCTGCCTGGTGCAACACTAGAAGGACCAGGGTGGGTAGGGTGTGGTGGTGACTGTGCTGGACAGGATGGGGCCAGGGGCAGAAGGGGTATGGGAGGTGGCAGAGGGGGAGTTGGGGAGATAGCCGGGCATTAAAGGGAGTGCTGTGGCACCTGGTGGGGTGCATTTGCATTTGTATGTACAGTATTTATATATTATCCATTAATACCTATTAGAGTACCACAAAGTACTCTACCCATCAATTCTACTGTATGGGGGGTACCAGGGACAGAACGTGACATGGCACCAGGTGGGCACAGCCCTGACAGCTGCACATTCTATCCCTGGACAACCCCCCCAATACAGTATATTCATAAGTACAGTACATAGTGGTATTCTAATGAGAATTGATAGACTATACGAAAATACAGACAATAGCAAATGCACCTCACCGGGTGCCAGAGTACTCCCATTAATGTCCAGCTGTCTCCCTGACTCCCCCTATGCACCTCCCATGCTCCTTCTGCCCCCAGCAGCCCAGTGTCAGACTCTCTCCCACTGATGCATGCCACTTAGACCGCCTACTGGCTGGTCTAAGTGGTGCTCCTTGTTGTGTCCATGACAGGGCACGTATAATCTAAAAAAGGGAATGTTGCAGCCCTGCCGTGGCAAAAGCCCCCTTGATACTGACGTATCCTGATAGGGGTCACAAGGCTGGTGCAATGCCATTTTGGCACAGTGCTTCCCTCTTGGACACAGACCACATTCAAAAATTGGGGGTGCCACATCTTTTGCCCCAAGGTAACACTTGCATCATTTATGTTTGATGCAGGCACCTTGTGTCATTTTTTGGGTTTTGAAATTCATGCCCATATTTGTCAACTGTATATGCTTAATCAAGTTCTGGCATAGGGTTTTGTCAGGCTATAGCCATTCAACATAAGAAAATATTGCTACCATGGGTAACAAATATATCTGCATCTAATAGCTAATGCATCAGGCACTGATTATTGCAAAAAAATGCATTCTCCTTAAATGGAAAGATAACAGCCACCTGAATTTCTTACCTGGATGAATTTCATGATATCTATATATAGAAACATAGAAACATAGAATTTGACAGCAGATAAGGACCGCTTGGCCCACCCAGTCTGCCCATTTCCCTACCTACTGGATAAGCTGCAGATCCTAGTTAACCAGCAGCCTACTTCTTCCAACCCCCACCCCCCAGAATTGCCTTATGACTATCCCATGCATGCTTGAATTCCACCACTGATTTTGACTCCACAACCTCCTCGGAGGCCATTCCATGCATCCACAACCCTCTCTGTGAAAAAATACTTCCTTAAATTACCTCTGAGCCGCCCCCTCTATCTTCAAATTGTGCCCTCTTGTTCTTCCACACCTCTTTTTTTGAAAGATGCTACCCTCTTGGACTTTGTTGATTCCCTTGAGGTACTTGAAAGTTTCTATCATGTCCCCCCTCTCCCTCCTTTCCTCTAGGCTATACATATTAAGCTCCTTAAGTCTCTCTTCATATGTCCTCCAGTGCAGACTCTACACCATTTTAGTTGCCCTCCTCTGGACAGCTTCCATCCTGTCTATGTCTTTGTGGAGATTGGGTCTCCAGAACTGCACACAGTACTCCAGATGGGGGTCTCACCAGCTGTCTGTACAGAGGGATAATAACTTCCTGTTTTCTACTGGTGATGCCTCTCCCTATGCATCCCAGTATCCCCCCAGCCCTCCTTGCTGCCTTCTCACATTGCTTGCCCACCTTTAGGTCATCTGATATGACTGCCCCCAGGTCCCTTTCCATTTTTGTTGTTGTTAGTATCTCACCCCCCTCTTTCTATATATCTTTCAAAGTGTTTTTATTTTCTAGTTGCCTTCATTTACTATTTTGTCTTTAATAATTATGATTCTGCTTGTGTTACTATATTATTGTATTTTACCCTGTCATTATATTGTTAGCTATCTCCTTCTCCCCTCTCCCCCAGGACTCAACTGGAAATGATCTGTTGTCAGCTCAGTATGTATTTCCTGGTTAAATGTTCAACTAAATAAATAAATATCAATCCACAGTATAGAAAAGTTGCATTATATTACCAACGGAAAAGAAGCTTTTTATAATGAAATGTTTACTCTTTTCAGACAAATCTTTGTTAATCCATAAGGGAAATTAGTAACATATGGGGGCACATATATGCAACATTCCCATAGATTCGAAAGATCTGCATGTTATAATGTCATCTTTGGTTTCTTTCTTTTACTTCTATGAGCAGCAGCAGACTTTATAGAAATTGTGCTGTCATTTATTAAGCTGTCTGCTCTTACCTCTTTACAAAATCCTTTTTTTTAATGTAAACTACTGTATGTAAAAAACTGAGTGGATTATTTTATGATTGTAAAACCTGTCTGTTTCTTAATAAAAATAATAAAAAAAGGTAGAGAGAAGATTGTTGAGGAAAATGGAGAAGAAGATGGGACTTAGGATGGAGTCCTGTGGGACTCTAGCCTTGATGGGTAGCTGAGGTGACAGGACACGTTCAACTTGTACCTGCTGTTGATGGCCAATGAGGTATGAACAAGACCAAACGGCAAGAGCTTAAAGGCTAGCAGAACTCAGCTTGTCCAGGAAGAGTAGATGGGACACTGAATAGAAAGCTTTGACCATACTGATGAAAATGGCAGTCACGAGGTGCCCCCATCCATCCCAGAGAAGATGGAGTCAGCGACATGCAGCAGGAAGCAGATGGCGGAATGGTGCTTCCGGAAAACAAGACTGGAAAGGGCAGAGGATACTTGATGTTGATAGATGGTTGGAAAATCTGGAATAGACAAATTTCTCTTGCAGCTTTGCAAGGAAGGGGATGAGGGAGATAGGATGGAAGTTACGGGGGAAGAGGGACCCCCTTTTGTGAAGAGGAGGAACTGGCAATCTTCCAAGACTGAGTAACATAAAAATATTCTCACAGAAAGGAAACCTCTTTGGATGGGCCTTACTGACAATGTTGGAAGTAACAGAAAACAAAATGATGGTAAGTCTGATAGAATTTCTTCATTCTGTGTCATTCCATGGTGTTAGTGGGTTAGCCATAACTGCTTGGATGCACTAAGCTGTACAGAAACCTCACTGGGAGGGAAAGAATATAATTCCTAATTATATTATGGTTAGTTGCTGTTTGACTGTTGATCTGTGGAACTCAAAATGTCCACTCTGTAATGCTTTTTCAGTTTACAAATACAGTGGGCCCAATTTTCAAAAGCAGGCAAGATGGATGCAAAATGCATCCAAGGCAAAGTATGTGTCTAATGCAGCTGCATCCATGCAAATGGCAAGTATTCTAGAAAAAACGCTATTTGCGTCCGGACACAGGAAAATAACAGCAGACACAAAATGCGTCATAAAAAGGTGCAGAAACTGCCTGTATGATGCAGACCATGAGGAAAGTAGGACAGAGTGCAAATAGCGGAAGTCAGTCTAAACTGCACAAAAAAATACAGCAAAAAAGACACAGGTAAGTACAAAGAGGTACAGGACACACCACAGGAGTATTGCACACCTTCCTGCACTGCTGTCATTGTACAAATACCTACTTTCTGTGTTTTACAGCACCTGATGAGTTCAGCCTATTGCTGATGTCCAGCTGCTGCTATACGGCCATGTCCACATCCTTGCCCGCTGTTAGTGGCAATGTCATCAGCGTCAGAGTCCTCTTCAGGGTCCTGCTCTGGTGTGTCATTTGCCATGTCAACATGGTGCGCCAATGCGATATTGTGGAGTATGCAGGCAGCGAAGATTTTGAAGGCCATTTCTGGTGTGTACTTTAGTGACCCACCTGAGTTGTTCAGGCATTGGAAACAGTTTTTCAGGAGGCCAAATGTCCCCTCAATGACTACCCTGGTGCTGCTGTGGGCCTGGTTGTACTGTTCCTCTGCCTCAGTCTGGGGATTCTGCACCAGCGTCATAATGCAGGGCTGCTGTGGATAGCCACTGTCTCCTGTTTGGGGATACAACACAGTTATACAGTCACATGGCACTGCATCAGTCAACATCTTCTGACCCACTGGTTATAACATTGGGGCTGGCCATATCTTTCATCCCCCCTCCCCCAGCAGCCAGCACAAGTCCACACATGTACAGTGCAGGCTGCCCTGGGCTGGCTGGGGCTGGCAATGCCATGCTCAGGAGTGCACAGTGGTATGCCTTCATGCTGGCATGTCCCCCCTCACCCACTGCCATTAGTGCCTGTGGTTGGTATTCCTAGCTGCAATGCTGACAATGCCAGCTTTGCATGGCTGTCTCTCCCACACAGGGGACTGTTGTACTGTTCACAGCTAGTATGGTGGTCTGTGGGGGTTGGCCCAGTACCACTGTATGCTGTCTTACACATACAGTTGTGGCACACCTCCTATCAACACCCTTCCCATGGTGCTTTCCACAAAACCCAGACATACACTCAACCATTAGCCACCCTCCCTGTAGTTCATCACACTGAAGAGCTTCATACAGCCCACTCTGCTTGAAAATGTGGGAGTCGTGGCAGGATCCTGGATACATGGCCATGATATCTAGGATGTGGCACCGGCTGTCACACATGACCTGTATGTTCAGGAAGTGGTACCCTTTGCTGTTCATGTACACATCTGGGTCTTGGGTGGGTGCCCATATTGCCACGTGTGTGCAGTCCATGGCACCGAGCAGCACACGAGGGAAATGGGCAATCCTTCAGAAGCCCTGCTTCCTAGACACCTGTTGCTCTGGCTCCACAGGGAACGTGATGTACTGTGCTGTTCTCCGCAGCAGGGTCTTGATGATCTGTTTGAGGCAGGTTGATACAGCAGACTGTGAGATGCCAACTGTGTCCCCACTCAGTGTCTGAAATGTCCCTGTTGCCAGAAAGCAGAGTGCTGCATAAACCTTTGTTTCCATAGTATGGGGTCGCCTCTCTGTGTACGAGTCTGCATTTTCCCCCTGAAGAGTCATTACAGAGATCCCCAAAGGCATCCTGGGGCAGGCGGTAGCATGCCTGACACTGCTCCTTAGTGAGGTCCCTGTAGGATGTTATCTTCCTGTACACTCTGGCTGTTTAATGTCTCCATCACCTGTGCACCATGGGAACATGGCTAGGATGTTGTGCTTGCTGCCACTGTTGTGCACGCTGGCGCAACTGTTGGACTCACTACTATTCAGGGGTCAACCGTAACCTTTTTTTGCACTAGCCAGCAGGGCAAGTTGATTCAAAATTGCACTAGCCCACAGATGGTTACATTAGCCCTTAATTATAATGGTAAATTTTGATCACTTACACAGGAAACAATGCAAGCAAAGCCAAGAAATACTCTGATTATTGCACATTTATCATGCTCCCACATTGCTTCCAGCTCCCCAGCAGAAAAAAAAGACTGCAATGCCATCCATCACAGACAAAGAGCCCCCCACCCCATTGTTTTGTACCATGGCCTCCTCTCTTCCCTCCTACCCCAACCCCCACCAAACAGAGACAGGATATCACAACAGCAAATGTTCAATCAATCCTGTTGGTGCTCTCCCTCCTCTTTCTCACCTCCACCCTCTCCTATTGTCTCTAAGTCTGTACTTAATCACCTCTCCTTCCTACCTCCTCAGGACTCTCCCGAAGCCGCGGGAGCTTGGATCCCCCTCCTCCAGGACCAGGAACCCCGGACCAATTTCAAGACACCCGCTGGGGTCCCGCTCCCAAGCGGGCGCCCCAAAAAAAAGCAGCGCTCCTCCAGTTCACTTGTTGCCAGAGGCGCACCATCCACATAAGCCGAGGGGCGAACCAGGAGCTCGGCTGCCCTCGGTACCTTTGTGCCGCCAGCTGGGCGATAGCCCACAAGGTAATGCCTTTCATCCTCCCTGCCGCCGGCTCTTCTGCTGGTCGACTTTAACCAGTACCATCCCACACAGAAGCGGCTGTTCTCGCTCTTTTCTGAAGCTAACTGCCACTTTGAACCCCGGGGACTGTGAGCGTTGCTGCAGCGACTTGTGATACAGCTCCTCCCACAGCATTCTTCCGCCTCCCCCACCTCACCCACCCTGGTCGACCCTTTAGCTATATAGTCTCCTGTCTGTCATATGACTAAGTGTCTACTTTCCATTGGCTCCTTATTCTTCTCCACTAGGGCAGCGTCTATCTCACCACGCTACGGCTCTGTCTAACTAGCTTGCCCTGCAAAAGCTCTTTCCTTAACAGAAACCGGCTGTACATGTGCTCCAGGATCCCGTGATATCTTGAACCCTAACACCCTGTAAACTTCACCATTGATCTCCCCCTAATTGTTAGTATGCCCCCTCACTCCGGCCATTCCACAATGACCCTGTTCCGTAGTATTAGCTATCCTAAACTAGTCCCCATCATCTGCCTATTTCTCCTGTTTGGTCTGGACAGGGTCACTGAGTCTTTCACCACTACTGAGGAATGCTACACTCAGTCAGCAAATGACTTTAGGTTTTCCAATCTTCTCCTCTCCTCTCATGCTCATCTACCCATTACCTACCTCATACTACTCAAAAGAGGGTGTACCTACCTATCACTCCATTTCTATCTCCAGTGCAGTTACAAACCGAAAAGTAAACTAGGCATGTTCCCTAGAGTCATGTTTAAACTCCTTGCTCAGAGGCTACTCATGCTGTCAGGAGATACTGAATCTAACCCTGGTCCCAAACTCAACACCCCACTGTCAAACTCAACTGGTACAAAAAAAGGCCTGGTGCTAGCTCACATGAACATTAGAAGCCTTTTGAGTCACCTTACTGAACTGGAAGCCTGGGCAAAGTTGGTAAATCCTGACATCTATGCCTTACGAGCGTAACGAAACCTAATGTATCTGATACTTTTGCTCTCTGCCAGGGTACAATATATTTCGGCGAGACCGATCTGGTTCAAAGAGGGGGGTTGCCATATACTAAAAATCATCTGTCTCTTAGTATCTTGCCTAACTCCGATTCCCTCATGCAATGCGAATCAATGCATGCGGCGCTGGCCTTGGAGCGAAATACCTACACATCATGTGTGTGTATAACCCACCACCAGTGGGTTGAGCGTCTTCAGAATCTACTGCAGCATGTTTCCCAAACTGTAGAGTGAATGAAACCCTCCTCCTAGGTGACCTGAGCTTGAATTGGTTGGGTCCACATCACAGTCTCCTTGCTTCACTGTCCAAAGCACAATTTTCATCAACATAACATGAGGTGCACCAGAATCACAATTCACAATCAGGTACATTACTGGACTGGATCCTTACCAACAGACTGGATCATTTTCCAAAGCAGCTGTCTGGCTGACTCCTGATGGACCACTCACCAGCGATCTGTCACTGGCGCTCCTGCCCACCGTCTGCTCCTCGATCCGCCTGATTACCTTCACTAACTATGCTGCCCTGGATGTACAAGCCTTTTCTCTGACATATCTGGCGTAGACTGGTCCGACATCTTCTCTACAACCAATGTTGAAACTGCCTTGACATATTCCTTACCAAGTTTGGAGAAGTACAAACGAAACACCTTCCAAAGGTAAAAAGAAGGGTCAGAGGTCAGCAATCCAGATGGTTAGACAAAGATCTTCTATGCAAGCTAAAAGCCAGGGACAAGCATTGGAAACAATTCAAAAAATCTGGGCTTCCCCGGGACCTTATCTTATACAAACAGCGTAGGAATGATTGTAAAAAGTGCATCAGGCTGGCTAAAAGCAGGTACTGTCAAAACTTACTGACTAATTCCTCCAATGATCCTCGGAAATTCTGGAGCCACATTAAAACCTTCTTAGGGTCCACTCAAGCTGTCACTCCCTCCGAAATGATTCTACAAGGTGTCCACTGCAACGACTCCCTCACCATAGCCAACGCATTTAACCAGCAGTTCTCAGACCTATCTGCCTACACAGCCTCCCTTAAATCTCCTGCAACACAGCTCCACCTAAACTCAACATTCTCTGGCACTCTACCTGCTTCAGCTAAACCATTTTACTTCAAGGCGGTTACTTGGCATCAAGTCTTCAAACTGCTCAAGGCTATCTCTGACAACACCAGCTCTGGCTCTGATGCAATGGAACCTCGTCTATTAAAGATGGCAGCTCACTTCATATCCAGACCTATAGCTAGAATCTTCACCCTATCCCTCTCCAATGGCTCTGTCCCGAAATCTGGAAGGCTGCCAGAATTACTCCTGTGTTTAAAAGGAAGCAAAGAATGATACGTCCAACTACAGACCAATTGCTATCCTATCAGTCCTTAGTAAAATTCTTGAAAAATAGTATCCATTCAGGTCACAATTCATTGAAAACTCAATCTACTGTGCTGCACAGCATGGCTTCAGAAAACACCATAGCACCATGACTGCACTAGCAAAATTCACCTCTGATATTCTCACCAACATGGACAAAGGGCAGCTAACAGGGGCTGTTTTCATTGACCTTACTAAAGCGTTTGACCTTGTAGATCATCCACTACTACTTGCCTCCCTCAGAAACCTGGGCTTCTCATACCCTGTCACTAAGTGGTTTAGCAGCTACCTTGCCAACAGGTCTCAAGCAGTAAAATTCTACTCAGCTATCTCTGATAGCACAGTAATCAATATTGGTGTCCCGCAGGGCTCCATACATGGTCCTCTCCTCTTCTCACTATTCATAAACAATCTCCCTGATGTAATAACATCTGGCAACTCATTACTTTATGCTGATGACCTGGCCATCTATGCCCGCTCTGACAATGTAACCAACCTAAATGCTGCCCTTACCACTGACTTCCACTTGGTGTACCGCTGGCTGCACTCATCATCTTGTCCTCAACTCAAATAAAACTAAAACTATGCTATTTGGATCACCCATAAAATAAGAACCTGCTCTTCTCCACTCATTGTTCCTGACATTAGTGGTATCCTCTGAGTCTGTTAGCTCTTTTCGCTATTTGGGCATTCATCTAGACCAAAACCTTGACTTAAAGCAGCATATCCAGGAAACCTGTAAAGCTGTCAACTGTAGCTGGGGGCGCCACAGGACAAACTACCTGCTCACCTCGCTAAACTGACGTTGCCAGGGAAGTCTAATACCAACCCTGACCTCTGGTGCTCCATCCCTAACCATGGCTAGCAAAACTGCCCTGCATCAATGGGACACCACCTTTAACAACGTATGTAGGTATGCGGCTAAAGCACCACGCCTGAAACACCACTGTCAGCTGTACAAAGACCTAGGCTGGCTGTCCCCCCCCTCCACCAGGCAATATTACCTCTGCAGCCTCTCTGACACCATCATTAGAGTGTCCAAGCCAGCATCTTTATCAAAAGTGCTCCAGCCGGTGATACCTACACGGGACCTTAGATCATCTGACAAATCTTTACTAACTGTTCCTCTCTGCCGTACAAACAAGGGTTCTGGATCTTTCAGCTATGCTGCCCCCCACTTCTGGAACTTGCTGCCCCTGGACCTAAGAAATGCCCCTTCCCATGCTGCTTTTAAGCACAGTCTCAGAACTTTCCTTGCCTCGATGGACAAATGTGTTTGTTTTGATCCCACTTAAAATCCTATGTTCCTAACCAGATCTCCTCCTCTCCTCCATTATGAATGTTATGCTTCTACCCACATTTGCCTTATGTGTTCTGATGATACTGTATAATTGTGTGCTCAGATGCCCTGTACTCATATCCCTGGTATGGTTGTAACATCCTGTTGTAAATTCTCTACATCTGCCTAGTCACTTAGCTTGCCCTCGTCCCCTGAGCCTATTATCCCTTACCATCCTTCCTTCCTTAACCCATATCCTCTGATCTTGTAACCCCTAACCATCCTCCACTTCTCCTCTCTTCCTTCCACTTTAGCCACCCTCCTTTACCTTTTTACTGTCCTTACCCTCTCTCCCTTCTCCTGCCTCGCCCCTCCTGTTCCCTGCCCGCTTCCCCTCCCCTCTCTTGACCTCTACTCTCTCCTCCCTGCCGTCTCTCGGTTCCACCAGTCCGGCTGCAGGTTGTAACCTTGTACCGCTAAAGCCGTACTTCACCGTCTCCTTTCTGATCCACCTCTCACCTTTCTGCCCTTCTCACTGCTATCTTTTCCCCTCCTGCATTCATTCTGTCCTTCATCTCCCCTTATGTACGGTCCTCACCCCTTCCCCTCTCCTACTTATCATCTCTTCCTCCTGTCCGCGTCCTGCCGTGACTTCCCCGATCTCCCCTTTTCTCCTGCCATCTCTTAGTTCCACGGCGGTGTGAGTTGTTACCTGTGCGCCCTAAACCGTATTCATGCCCTTACTTCTGTGTTTTTTATCCGCCTTTAGTGCCTCGCTCTTGCCTGAGCACTCCCTTTAACCTCCTTACTCGTTCCCTATTTGTCCCATGCCTTCATCCATAATCTCCAGTGTACCGTGCACTTTCCACCCTGCACTGCCCTCTACCTTCCTGTCCTCCCCCATCCCCTTAGTTGAAATCCCTCCACCCCTCAATCCCTCTATGCTGTTGCACACGGTCCCTACCACCTTCCCTCTCCTGCCCATTACCTTCCCCTATTTTATGCTCCCGTTGTAACTCTCCCCCACTTCCCGACCTCTCTTTCTCTCCTGCCGACTCCCGGTTCCACCAACCCAGCTGCAGGCGGTAACCTTCTTCTGCTAAAGCTGCACTCGCCACCTCCCTTCTGCTTTAACTTTCCCTCATGCCCTGCCCTTTATCTCACTGTGTGCTCTACTCCCCCCTTTTCTCTTTCTCCCACTTTACCCACCCACCTGTCCCCTACCACCTCACCCCCTAGTTTTCAACAATGAATACATGCCTGATGATTTTCAATTGTTATGCTTTGACTATACTGTATAACTATGTCCTTTCTCAATGTATCTTGCTTTTTGTGTAAGTTTTATGTATCACTGTGTTCTGTAACTGTACCTCCCGGGTCGTGCCTGAAAATAGTCACCTGATGGCTAGTGCACTTACCCGGTCAACAAAAACTAAATAAAATAAAAGCAGTCCTAGCTCTGCGCCCACAATAGCTGACATCATCATGCACCTCACCACACTCTCACCACCACCCACAGGGCAATGAACAGAGTCAGGCAGAGAAAGACAATCTCAGTCCCCACCCTATAGTCAACTGGAGACCTGCACCTTTGGATGTTTTTGTACAATCTCAAGTAAGCCAGGAGCACATCTAAGATTTCTTTGGGGTGGGGGCTAGACAAACCTAAGGGTCTTGGGAAATAGAAAACTATGACTTTTTATTTGTAAAAGCATTGATTTTAATATGCTCTGCCCCAACAATAACAGATTTTTCTTTAACATTGTCCTTTCATCAGCCCAGGGGAAACAGTACACAGGCATAACACTATACTATTTGTATTTCTGTATAGGATGATCTATGCACTCCAGGAATGCCTATTTCAAGGTTTCAAATTATGTATTTTATCAAGGTTTATTTTTGTACCATACATGATACAGAGCTTTGTTTTTAGGCTGAAAGGACATGCTGAGTGGGATATGAGTGGAACTGTATGGATGGTGATGGCTGGCATGGTCCATTTGGAAGAGCTGGGGACCCCCTACACTTGCCAGTAATGGCAGCTATGGATGTATTGATGGTCACTTCAGAGTCTGGTCTGCAGTGGTGTCCAGGGAAAGAACAGAGTTAAGAAATTTGGAGGGAAGTTATGGAGAGGCTGGGATAAAACCTACCACCTGCAGGGCCGATCATGTACCTCTTTGCATTTTGTCACTGAAATGTTGGACACAAACACTCAAAATGTAGAGCAATGAGGGGCACTGGCCTTAATAATATTGGACAAATTGTTAGACATACCCTGGACACTAGCTGAAAGTCTTAACAGTGAAGTGATAATGACTCACATTGAGTCTTTTGTGGGGTCCCTCTCTTTAACTGCCAGATAATTGCAGCTCTTAATAAGCTTTTAATCACACCTGGCCATCTGGAACATTGAGAGAGATTAGTATGAGGACTAGAGAATGCTAAAGTAGAGACTTTTTTAACTTCATTAACAGCCATGAAAATCTGTACTAGTCAAGACGGGCAAGTAAAGAGTTAGCTGCACTAGCCTGGTCAATTTGCACTAGTGTTTGGGCTAGTAAAACAATGTTAAGATCGACCCCTGGTACTGGCACATTTGTAGTGCCTGGCGTATGGTCAATAGGGCTGCTAGCCCAGGCATTCTCAGCATTGTCACTTCCCTGGTGCTCCTCCTGCTGCTGTTGCACCTCACTAGTGACTCAGTGCAGGCTTCATTGCTTGGTCCTTTTCTATGTGCTGTAGACCAGCTCCTCCCTCATCTAACAGGCACATCTGATGTTGGATGCATCTCTGTCTCCTTGCCTTTCTAAATTCCCATTTTGGGGCCTGTGGCAGCTAGCTATGACAAACTGGGCTTGTGTCTGTGCAATTTGCATTGCGTCATCACAATTAGCATTTGCTTTCAGACACAGCCAATGTTCGGATACAATTTAGGTTGCAATGCCCTTTGACACATTTTGGCTGCACCGTACGCAATTCACATACAAAAATTGCTTTCAGTGCAACTTTGGATGTGAATTGCATTTTGCATCCAGCATTGCTGATGTAAGTTGCTTGTGTCACTCTAAGTGCTTTGAAAATTGGGCCCAGTATATGCAGAAAGGGCCACATGCCTGCTTTGTACAACTCAGTGACCAAGCCCAAGATCCAGCCAGAACCCAGGTAAAAGGTGCTTTCACAAATGCTGGTGGTTTCACTTTGCCTACTTCATTAGCCTTTATTGTGTATGATTTGACCCTCTAGCCAATGTGGCCTTGGCAGCCTTCTGACCTCTTTTTACTATATGCTACAAAACAAATAGACTATGTGACCAATGAAAAAAATGAGTTCTTACAGTCAGTTTTGACTACTGTATGAATGTTTAACTTACAGCGCTGTTTCTCATTTTCAGGGCCTAGTTTTGAACTCCTCACATCTCCTTAAATTTTTCCCTTCCAGCTTCTTTGCATGCCTCTTGTTCTGTTACAGTTCCTTATTTGAAATAGACTCTCCTCCTGTGCCCTATTCATCCTGTGAGGTACTTGTAGGTCTCTGTCATGTCCCACTCTTCCTCTTCTCTTTTAGAGTGTACATTTTGAGATCCCACAGTCTCTCCTCATGGGGCTTTTGATGTAACCCTTGCACCATTTTAGTTGCACTCTTCTAGACTGCCTCCAGATTTTCTATGTCCTTTCTGAGATGCAGCCTCCAGAACTGGACATAGTACTCCAAATGGGGTCACACTTGTGACCGATAGGATGGTAACACCACCTCCCTCCTCCTGCTGGTAATACCTCTCCCTATACACCCCAGCATCTCACTGGCCCTGCCCACTGCTTTGTCACTCTGCCTCACCACTTTAAGGTCACCAGATATGCTAAACTAAAGGGATTCAATTCAGAGATGTGTCAGGAATGTCACAAGCCCTGGGTGCGCTGAACATATGGTGCATGGGGCTTGTGGCATTCCCTGGCTGGCAATCGGGATTCATGATCCCATGCGCCATTTGCCATGAGTTTGACCAGCTTTTTACTGGTCTAACTTTGCTGCAACCCTGGCACCTGTTTACGAGGTTTGCATGAATTATTTGGCGCAAGCTGCCATAAAGTGGGAAAATGTCTCAAATGCGCGTGACCTTTTTGAATTGAGTGCAAGTTGCGGCAGTGTGTTTGGCACAGCTGCACCAAACACTGGGTTTAATGCAGGGCTTGATGCAATCCCTGTGTCAACCTTTCTGAATCAAGCCCAAGGTCTCGTTCTTCCTTAGTGACCATCAGTACCCCCTTCCATTTTATGCTACCTCCTGGGTTTCTATGCCCTAGGTGCATGATTTTGCACTTTTTAGCATTGCACTTTAGCTACCATGCCTTAGACCACTCTGCTAGTTTTCTAATGCCCCTAATTATTTTCTCCACCCCCTCATGAGTATCCACCCTGTTACAGATTTTGGTATCTTCTGCAAAAAGGCACACCTTCCCTTCCAGTTCTTCTGCATTGTGATTTGTGAAGACATTGAAGAGGTCAGTCCCATTACTGAGCCCTGCAACACCCCTCTGATCACTTTCCCCTCATTAGAGTTAGTGCTGTTTACCACTGTCACAACCCCACTCAGCAGGTCAGCCCTCTACTCCCAAAGTGCCAACCTCTGAGCATAGTATTGTAAACAGTTAACAGATCAGGGTAACCCTCCTGTCTGTTTTGTGGGTTCGAATCAAACTTTGGTCTCAAGTTCTGGAGGGATTCAAATTGTTAAACTCTTGCTAGCGTACCCAGTGTACAGGCTCAGATAATTCTGCTCTTTGGGAAAATGCCAGATATCTTTTGCCACAGGCACCCAACCAGGCATTACAAAATGAAGCCTTAAAACTCTATGCAAGACCTTAGAGACACTTTTACCTGTTTCCCAATTTGGTATCCCAATAAGCTTAAGCACAGTGTCAACTTTAACCATCTAAGCTTCACTTACAAAAAAAAAGAAGTTTCAAGGCACACCAGGCAGTTTCTGTTTTAAAATGTATATCTTTACTTTAAAATAGATAAAAATAGGTAAGCAGTAAATGCAGAACAACATATCCCATGCATACAATCTTAAAAACTAAACAGGTTTAAAAGTGCAAAATTCCTACCAACCATTAGACTTATTTATCTAAGGTATTTCTTATAATCTTTCAGTGCTTTTAGATGTTCCTTCTCTCAGTCCAAGTATATGAATGAGTCTCAATGGAATTGCAGACTACAGTTTAAAAATGCTGTGTTTCAACCCTCTTCATGATGTCATCATCTAGCGCCTCCCTTTCAGGATACATAAAAACTATATATATATATATATATACAAAACAGGAAGTCCCATCAACATGTTGAATTCTGTGACTCCACCAAGACCCATTGTCCAGTTGATGACACTCTTAATTAAGACTGTAATTTCTCAGTCCCTTGATCCAAGAGTAGTTCCCTTTCTCAAACACATCAAAAGACTTTTTATGACACCAGGTGCAATCAACCGATTTTCCTGAGGATGACATAAAATGGATATTCCACTTCCTTATGATACCTGGTGCAATTTAATGACTTTAATGAGGACATTATAAAATGGATATATTAGTTCCTGGCTTCAAAGGTCGCCCCTGTAAAAAAGCTTTCAGCTTAGTGTGCTACTCCTGGTTAAACAATTAAATAAAAATAAATAAATAAATAAAGCAAACTGACAAGTTAATTGCACTCAGAGATCTGCAGGTTTAACATATATCCTGTCTTTTGAACTGATACCGGGGGGGGGGGGAGTGTCATCCCAGGCACAGGATTTTTCATGACAGACAATCCCACTACATTTTTATTTTACAAAAATCATAGAGTTATCAGAACCAGCTGTCTAAGTGTCACAATCCTCCCCACCTAGACTGAATTTGTGGGCTCTATCCCCAGCATGGGATGAGCTTCCCAAATCAGTTCACTCCTCGTAAACACGAGGCAGCCCATCCGAGTTCTGATTGGTCACTCCAGCCCTATGCAGAATGGTCATGTCATACCATTGCAAAGCAAGACTCCATCTTAGCAATCTACCATTGTTTTTTCCCATCTGCGTCAGCCAAACCAAGAGGTTGTGGTCAGTCTGTACCACAAAATGCTGCCCATATAAGTATGGCTCTAATTTCTTTAGAGCCCACACTATGGCAAGGCACTCTTTTTCCACAGTAGAGCATGCCTGCTCCCTGGGAAGTAACTTCTTACTCAGATATGCTACAGGGTGATCCATCCCTTGGTTGGATGTCTGACTCAGTACTCCCCCAATACCCATGTCTGAGGCATCAGTCTGAACTACAAAGGGTCTGCTATAGATAGGACTTGTCAAAACAGGAGCACTGCACAGTGCCTCCTTCAATCTGGTAAAGGCTTCTTCACAGGCTGGTCCCCAGGTAATTTTCTTTGGCATCTTTTCTTTACCAGGTCAGATAGGGGAGCAGCCAGGGCACTGTAATTGGGTACAAATTTTCTATAGTACCCTGCTGTACCAAGAAAACTTCTGACCTGCTTCTGCATTTCTGGTCTTGACCATGCCTGGATTACCTCTATTTTTATTTGGTTAGGACAGAGCTTTCCTTGGCCTACCACATGCCCTAGGTATGCCATGTCTCCTATGGTCACCTGGCACTTCCCATCTTTTACAGTGAGCCTAGCCCTCTGTATCCTGCCCAGCACTTCCCTAGGTGGGATAGGTGTTCCTCCCAGCTGGTACTAAAGATGGCAATGTCATCCAGGTACACCATAGCATACTCCGCAGCACCATTTAACACCAGGTTCACCAACCTTTGGAAAGTGACCGAGACATTCTTCATTCTGAAAGGCATCACTTTAAACTCAAATAAGCCTATCAGAGTGATGAAGGCTGACCTCTCCCTAGCTCTGTCTGACAACTCTACCTGCCAATACCCCTTGGTCAGGTCAATAGTCGTAAGGTAGGTTGCCCCCTCCAACTTGTCCAGGAGTTCATCCATCTGGGGCATGGGGTGGGCGTCTGACTTCATGACTGCATTCAGTCCATGATTGTCCACACAGAAATGAGAAGAGCCATCTGGCTTGGGCACAAGGACTACGGGTGCGGCCCAGGGGCTGTGGGATCTCTGGATTACCCCTAAATCCAGCATCTTCTCCACTTCCCTCCTAATGCCCTTTTGGACAGCCTCTGACACCCGATATGCTGTCCGCCGTATGAGTGTCTGTGCCCCTGTCTCCACAGCATGTGTCGTTAAGGGGGTTAGTCCAGGCTTGGTGCTAAACAAGGGAGCAAAGTCTGCTAGAACCTCCCTTACTTCCTGGATCTCATCCAAGGCCAGCTGGGGAGACAATTTTACTGCCTCCACAGAGGACTCCCGCTTGCTTTCTTCCAGCAAGTCCAGAAGGGGCTCTCCTTTGTCTGTCCCCTCCCCAGGACTACACACTGCAAACACCATGTCAGCCCGGTTAGCATATGGCTTCATCATGTTGACATGGTACATCCTTTCTGTCTGTCTTCGGTCAGGTAACTCTACAATATAGTTCACATCATTTACCTTCCTAACCACTTTGTACGGTCCTGCCCTCTCAGCCTGCAGCTTGTCTTTCCAGACCGGAATAAGGACCATGACTTCCTGACCCACCATGTACGATGAGCTCTGGCTCTCCGGTCGTACCACACTTTTTGTTTCTGTTGGGCAGCTGCCAGGTTGCTCTGGGCTGTCCCCATAAGCTCCTTCAGCCTCTCCCTTAACCTAAGGATGTAATC
This sequence comes from Neoceratodus forsteri, assembly GCA_016271365.2. Classification (NCBI taxonomy): domain Eukaryota; kingdom Metazoa; phylum Chordata; order Ceratodontiformes; family Ceratodontidae; genus Neoceratodus; species Neoceratodus forsteri. The sequence continues at coordinate 1,256,713,918 of CM028131.1, forward strand.
CACAATGGGAGTTCCCTGGGAGGTGTGCTTGCCTTCCCAGTCCTCCCAGATCAAGTCTAGGGGCCCAAGTACCTGGCGTCCATATAAGAGTTTGAAGGGGTAAAATTCTGCCAACTCTTGGGGCACCTCCCTGTATGCAAACAACAGGTGGGGAAGGTATTTCTCCCAGTCCCTCCCATGCTGTTCAGCAATTGCCCAGAGTATTGACTTCAGGGTACCATTGAATCTTTCCACAGGCCCATTGGCTTGTGGGTGATACGGTGTTATGCATCTCTGCACCACCCCACACTTCTCCCATAAATATTTCATCAGGTCTGACATGAAGGAACCCCCCTCAATTGGTGATAACCTCCTGTGGAAACCCAACATGGGAGAAAATCCCAAATGCAAGGCATCTGCCACTCTGTCTGTCCTCAGTGAGGATACGGCGACTGCCTCTGGGTACCGGGTGGCATAATCCACCACAGTCAGGATGAATCTCTTCCCTGATGAGCTGGGGTATTTAAAGGCCCCACAATATCCATTCCCAACCTCTGGAATGGCTTCTCCACTATGGGCAATGGAATCAGGGCGGCTTGGGTTTTCTTGCCTGCCTTCCCTATTTCTTGGCACTGGTGACAAGATCTGCAATACTCCTTCACCTGCTGGGTGAAGTTAGGTCAATAGAAATTCTGGACTAACTGCTGCATAGTGTGCGTGATTCCCAGATGACCGGACAAGGGAATATCATGTGCAATGTTGAGCAACTGCTCACAATACCCCTGGGGAATGACACCCTGTCTGCCTAACATCCCTCCCTCTGTCTGCACAGCCTGAGTATACATAAGTCCATTTTCCCAATAAACCTTATGTCTGCCGTCACCTCCCTGTGCCCCATCAGAGTCTGCCTAAGCCCTCAGCTTCTCTAGTGTAGGGTCACTCTTCTGAGCAGCAGCAGCAAACTCCTGATGCAATCCTACATTATGGGACAGGTCCCCTTCAGTCGCTAAACTAGGGTCCTAACATAGCGTCAGAGAACTCAGGATCACTATCCATCCCAACCACTGACAATGGGTCCCCCTCTTTTTGGAGTAACCCTCTGTAGCTGTGTGGTTACTTGCATAGGAAATTTCTACCCTCTTCATAGGTCCCATTGCGGGAGACACAGGCTGGGATCCAGCCTCCAGTTAGTCTTTACAATTGTTCCTGTGGGTGTCAGGGACTACCATTTTCCCTTGCTGTTGGCTACAGGTAACTGCACATACCATCCCTGTTTGAGGTTATGCCAGGATCACATCCACTGCTAAGGTTTTGGCTACAGCCACCTGTTGCACAGTTCCCCCTGTTTCACCCCAGTCTAGAAGAACACTAGCGAGGGGCAATGTTGTCTCCCCACCAGCAAAGTCTTGTACAGTGACGTATTTACTGGGTATAAGCTGACCAGGCTGTACCAGATCCCCTTTTACTAATGCCAGGGATGCCCCTGTGTCCCTTAACTCTTGCGTCTGTACCCCATTCACCATGACTGGGTGCATGTGTTCCCTCATGTTCACAGGCATGCTTCCAGGGACACACAAACAACCCACTTCTTTTTTAGTACCATTCTGCATATTATTGCTCATTCTTTTGGGACACTGTCTGGCAATATGCCCAGTTTCTTTACATAACCAACATTCACTTCTCTTTTCAGAGAAATCTTTTCTCTGAAACCTGGAGCTAACTGGTTTCGGTGGAGGCAGTGAGGGTTTTAGCTGCCCTGAAGGCACACTTTTCCCTTTCTGTGCTGTCACACCCACCCCATTTGCTCTTGGAGCAGGTCTGCTCTTGGCATAGCGGTCTAAGAGTTCATCAGCCTCTAGCACTGTTTTGGGATCTCGGTCCTCCAGCCAGGTTTACTGCTCTGCTGGACATGCCCAATAAAACTGTTCTAACAAAATCACATTTTCAATTTTATCAACAGAGTTTGCCTCAATTCCTTCCCACCAATGTTTTAAAAACTGATGTTGTTTCATGGCTAGCTCCTTGTAGCTCATGTCAGGGCTTTTCCTGAGCTTACGGAATTTAGCTTTGTATGATTCAGCAGTTAATTCACATTTTTTTAACAGTGCAGCTTTAAGTTTGCTGTGATCATCACTGTCTTCATTGTCCATTTGACCCAATGCATTCCAAGCTTTCCCAGTAAGTAGCGGGGATAGTTGGAAGCTCCAGGACTCCCTAGGAATTTTAGCCTGAATACAAGCTTTTTCAAAAGAATTTAAAAAGGCATCCATATCCTCCCCCTCCTTTAAATTCGACTATCAATTTGGAATTCAATTTGTAACCCAGTCCTGTAGTTCCCAGTTAAACCCAAACCACTTACTTGCTCTTGTGCTGGTGGTTGGAGTCGTAGCTTCTCCAGTTCATGGTGCCTCTGGCGCTCACACTCCTCATGGTCAGCATCTCAGCATTCTTGCTCCCTCTTCTCCTCTGCATCTTGCTGGTGCTCATGCTCCTCATGGTCTGCGTCTTTCTGTTCTCACTCTGCCTCTCGGCATTCTCGCTCTGCCTCACGGTGTTCTCACTCTGCCTCATGGTCTGCCTCTCGCTTCTCTCCCTCCCTCTCCCTCTAGAACTCAGTTCCATCTTGTGCAACTCAATTTGCAGCCTGAGTACTTCTGGATCCAGGATACTGGTGACCTTCCCCAATGCTGTGGCCCTTCACTGGCACTGGCCCTGTTGTCCTTCTCATCAATCAGGACCCTGCACTGGCTGCTAGCCCTTCCACAGTCAAGGTTTGGTCCCTTACAGTCACTGTTTGTGAATCTATGCTCTGGGTATTTGCTACCATCAGGGCACCCATGAGGTTCTGCTTTGTGGCTTTCACCTTGAACGGGACTCCTCTGTCCCCGCACAACTGCTTTAAGTAGTCTACAGTGTGCCTGCTGTAGTTGGAAGCCATCTTCCCTAACTACTGCTACTCTGACTGGCACTTTAGAAATAAAATAAAGTGAGAAGGAACTTGACTGTAAGCCAAGGGATATAGTTCTGTTTCCTTTTAAAATAAAACACTGCCTTTCTTTTTTCCAAGTGAGCCGAACAGTCTCAAGCTGACACACTGAACAATAATGCTTATAATACCAAAATTATCTCACCGCTGCCAGCCAATCTGTCACAACCCCACTCAGCAGGTCAGCCGTCTACTCCCAAAGTGCCAACCTCTGAGCATAGTATTGTGAACAGTTAAAAGATCAGGGTAACCCTCCTGTCTGTTTTGTGGGTTCAAATCAAACTTTGGTCTCAAGTTCTGGAGGGATTCAAACTGTTAACCTGTTGCTAACATACCCAATGTACAGGCTCAGATAATTCTACTCTTCGAGGAAATGCCAGACATCTTTTGCCATGGGCACCCAACCAGGTATTACAAAATGAACCCTTAAAACTCTATGCAAGACCTTAGAGAAACTCTTACCTGTTTCCCAATTTGGTATCCCAATAAGCTTAGGTACAGTATCAACTTTAATCATCTAAGCTTCACTTGCAAAAAAAAAGAAGTTTCAAGGCACACCAGGCAGTTTCTGTTTTAAAATGTATATCTTTACTTTAAAATAGATAAAAATAGGTAAACAGTAAATACAGAACAACATATCCCAATGCATACAAACTTAAAAACAAAACAGGTTTAAAAGTGCAAAACTCCTACCAACTATTAGACTTATTTATCTAAGGTATTTCTTATAATCTTTCAGTGCTCTTAGATGTTCCTTCTCTCAGTCCAAGTATATGAATGAGTCTCAATGGAATTACAGACTACAGTTTAAAAATGCTGTGTTTCAACCCTCTTCATGATGTCATCATCTAGCTCCTCCCTTTCAGGATACATAAAAACTATAAATATATATATATATATATATACACACACACACACACAAAACAGGAAGTCCCATCAATGTATTGAATTCTGTGACTCCAGCAAGACCCATTGTCCAAATGATGACACTGTTAATTAAGACTGTAATTTCTCAGTTCCCTTTCTCAAACACATCAAAGGACTTTTTAAGACACCAGGTGCAGTCAACTGACTTTCCTGAGGATGTCATAAAGTGGATATTCCACTTCCTTGTGACACTAGGTGCAATTAACTGACTTTCCTGAGGACGTTATAAAATGGATATATTAGTTCCTGGCTTCAAAGCAAATTGACAAGTTAATTGCATTCAGAGATCTGCTGGTTTAACATATATCCTGTCTTTTGAACTGATACCTGGGGGTGAGGTTTTGTCATCCCAGGCACAGGATTGCAAGGGCAAACAAACAGTTTTGTGGCAATAAACACAGTCCAAACAGTGGCAGGCAATAACACACAGTTTAGTTACAGTTTTGAATAGTTGTCAGCAGTAAAATGCAGTTCAGGTAGTTTCAGAGTTATTGCCACACTAAGTGCCCTGAATGCCTTGTTGCCCCATGCTAGCCCAATTTTGGAGCTGATCAACAACTCCTTCCTCAGCCACCTCTATGGGTGGTCCATAGGTGGGAAATACTTAAACCCCCTTCCCCACCAATGCAACCTTGGTCGCTGTCCCAGTGGACACAGCAGTAAACCAGGGGTCTTAGAACCAAACACTCTAAATCTGGGCTGCTAACCACCCCCCAAGTTGTGTCAAGGACTAGGGTGTGACAGGGCAACACTGGGTGCCTGGGCTTGCTAGCCATTCTCCTAATTTGCTTTACTGGGCCCTTCTGAATTACAGGGCTTGCTTTGCTGGGCCCCTCTAAATTACAGGACTTGCCTTGCCCTCTTCCCTCTCTAGCCCCGCTAGGCTCCTTAATATCACTGGGATCCACCTTGCCCCTTTTTCTTTACTCCTTCACAAGGAGTTGCCCTTTTTAATATGGCTCCCCAAGAGCTTCCTCTTTTAAATAATTTATTATTTTGGTTGGGGCCCTTCTGCCTTTGACCCCACCTTAGCTCCACCTTTGGGAGCTCTCTTTATAAATATTTATTAATTTTTCTGTGGGCTGCTATACCTAGCCCCTCCTTTGGGTGTCGCTAAGCCAACTAAATATTTATTTATGCAAATCCTGGGTCCCCGGACCCACCCTTCCACAGCACTCAGCCATTTCACACTGTGCCCTACCGGCAACTTCAAACTTTTAACCTTATTTCTGTTAAAGATTCCAGCAGACAACACTTCACTCCGGGTGCTGCCACTGACTCACCGCCCGAGGTGAAGAGGACTGCTTCAGGAGGTGGGAGGTACTGACAGAAGGAGGGACTTCTGCAGGCAGGCAGGGAGGTGGACAACTCTGGTGCTTGGGGATCTCTCAGAGCTTCGTGATACATGACGCTCTTCTCTCTCTCTCTCTCTCTTGATGCAGCTCCTGGGCACTACCACCACTGAGGGACCGGTCAACTTTATTTTTAAAATTAAAATTAAAAATGGGGCAAAACAGAGCCCTCACTGTGCCACAGACCAATGCGGATGGCCGCTGACTCGACCACACACTACAGGTTGTTTCTTCATTGCCGGAGGAAGGGCACTGATGCAGAGTCAACAGAACTGGTTTCAACACCTCAGGTAAGCCCTTCAGGTTCCCATCGCACTCTCATGGTCCTCTCTCTTCCATAGTTCAGCACAACTCTTCACAGAAACAGCTGGGGTTCCTAATTCAAAGCACTGCATTTGAGGTTCAAGCTCTGGAACCCTAAGCTCATGCTGGCCAGGCACTGACTTCTTTTACTTTAAAAATATGCAAGCACCACATGCTGGGCAGGGACAGCAGTCCCAGCGAATGGGTGCCCTGGACTCACACTGCCTGCTCGGTGGGGGGGGAGTTCTTTGAGAGCAGGCAACCAGCAAAACAGGAAAACCTTTTTTTCTTTTAATCTACCTGTGCTGCCTGGACAGGGGAACATACACTAACAGGGGGGCCTTCACATTACCCCTGCCCTGCCCACACTGACCTGGGGCCCCAGGTATTTTATTTATTTATTTGATTTCTGTGGTGCCCCCAGCTTTGGGGCACTACAACTGCACCCAAGCCTGTTAGGCTGGCATCAGTCACCAAAATTCTCTCCACAGATGCAAATAGGGGGAGCCTCTCAGGAGGTTCTTTTCCTCCTCTAACCCCTGCAAGGACTCGAGAACTAAATGTGGTATCCATATTGTGACCTGGTTTTGTTCTGGGACTTGAAACCACCCATTGAGGATCCTGAAGGGGCCTCATATATAGTGTGGCCCAAGAAACCATCTCTATGGTGGCTGTCATCAGGTCTATAATCCAAAGGCACTTATGTGTTGTGACTGCTCTCTGCCTTCTGAACAGATAAATCCCTGGCATGAGATTTTTCATCTTCTACCAAATGAGAAACAGTCTTGCTATATCTGTGTATGAAATTTTCCCCAGGTAGTACCAATTTTGAAAGGATCTGAATTACCTCTTTTTTCGTACCTTATCCAGTCATGATCCTATAGGACTTCAATGATTCTTTAAATGAATATGTGAACTAGCAGTTTGGATGATGTTTTGATCAAGAGATTATGCAAGTAGAGCTATGCATGGTGATTCTCCCTTCAGAGCTGTGTTATGATCACCGCTAATATTCATTGAAAGCCCAGAAGTCATGATTATGCCCTATTGAGTGTATTCAAGATATGGGAGAATGAGTTAGGTTACCTCGTAGAAAAGGGATCAAGGGAAATCAGCTGTCGATGTACACAAACTGTATGTCCTCAATGCTCTGGAGGGAATTCAACTGGAAATGTTTAATTAGATTTTTTTCTCACACCTGTTCAGCTACTGCACAGAGGAACAGCATCCACAGCACAGTGTTGGAGGCAATGTGGGGAACCTAGAGCGTCCCACTTTCACATAATGTGGGAATGCCCACTCTGCTACCCCTTCTTAAGCAAGATAGAGGAAGCTTTATGGGAGGAGTTCTCCCCCCAACTAAGGTTTTCAAAAGAGTTAGTACTGTTTTATGTGTACCCCCAAGAAATGAAAGATCCCGCCACAAGGTATCTTTAAGGAATATGCTCAGGAGAGGTCAAAAACAGCATAACTCAAAAGTGGTTAACAAATAAAATCCCAAACTTGGAAGACTGGATATCAGTAGCCAACTCCATCTACAGAATGGAAACCATGACCTTTAGAGTTAGAAATCATGTGAAGAAAGGTAGAAATAGATGGAACAGATGGCTGCTGTTTGCCATGCCAAGGGACCCCACCTGTGCACGTTAAAAAACACATGACCAGACCAGTAACGCCACCAGACACAGAGGGGAAAGAATGGTCCATAATTTCCATTTCTTTACCAAAACCTGAAGAGATTCTCTATGGACACTTTCAATAATTGATATGAGCACCAATGTACAGTATATAGTTCATATGTTATGCTTATACGATGTTTGTTTTTTTATGATGTAATGTTTACTTAAAAACTCAATAAACTTTGATAATAAAAAAAAGAAAGCTAGGAAGTCCCCTGGCCAGACCATTTTGATAGTCAAGCTAAGAGAGTCTGTACTGACTATTACTGATCAGATAAATGTATAGAGATTCTTGAGATCTGGGATTGAGTTAAGTCACCTCATTTCTTTACAGCTATGAAGCAAATTATCTAAAATTCCATTCCTCTCTTGGAGATGAACTGCCATTATCACTTTGATGTTCAGTAGATGAACAAGAGTGTCATCCACTGGTAATTTAACCATATCTAATGTATTTAATCCATTTGCATTCATGTTGTTGCTGTGTGTGTGTGTGTGTGTGTGTGTGTGTGTGTGTGTGTGTGTGTGTGTGCGTGCATATATGTGTGTGTGTGTGTGTGTGTGTGTATACACATGGGCAGAGTTCCCACACAACCCTCAGTCTTCCTGCCATTGTCACTGAAAATACTTACAAATCCAGTGCAGGAGTTGTCCATTAGGTAGTTTAAAAGGAAAGCATGCTGCTGGAGTCATGTCTGTTTAGACCATCCATTCTTCAATCTGTTGGACTGGTTAGCCCAAACTATTACACTGGATGAATGTATCAACAGAGCAGGGTGGGTAAAAGGGACAGAAAATGATGCTGTTGGCTCACACTTGCCTTTCACTGTGGCAGACTGAAAGCTGATGGTAACATTACTAGGTGTTTTTGAATTAAGGTTATGTTATGTTATGTTATGTTATGTTATGTTATGTTATGTTATGTTATGTTATGTTATGTTATGTTATGTTATGTTATGTTATGTTATGTTATGTTATGTTATGTGTCAGGGATACTCTACAGTCAGGTGTATGACAATATTATAGTAACCTAACAACCTGGGTGGGTTATGCAGCCCAAGGTGCAGCCAGGGGCCTTCAGTCACTCAGGAAGTGAGGTTATTACACCATTGATGCATACCCAGAATTGATTATTAAATTTATAACATTCATAAAATGGTCAACTTTCATAAAATGGCCAAAAGTGTTATATCATTCAACAGGGTATTTTGTTTACAGGCTGTCTTACTGTTGACATATTTCTTTCTTAGGATTTCTCCTCTCCTCTTGTTTTCATCTCTCATGCTGTTACTTGTAGCTCTCTCCCACTTTAGTCTCCAACCCCACTTGTTTCCAACTGCTACCTCCCCCTCCCTTGCTTCCAGCTCTCAATCTCCTGGCTTATTACCAGCTCTCACACCCACCATAATAGATCTGCTCTCTCTATTCCAGCTCGGCACCCTCCTTAGCTTGTCTCTTGCTCTCACCACCATTGCTTGATACCATCTCCCTCATTTCCAGTTTTCCTTGCTCTGTCATTTATTTCCAACTTTTCCTCCCCCTGCCAAAAACAGGGCATTCATAATCCATCCCGGAAGGTCAATAATATCTTGACCTTTCTAAAGTGCCTTTGTGATGTTTGCCATAAGCAGTAACCAGGAGAAACATCACATCTAGTGCTTTTAGTAGCTGAACAGTCATTTCAGAATATAATAGAAGAACTGCAGTCATTAGAACAGATGAAGCAGCTGCAATGAAAACAATGCTATCTTTGTATATCTCACAAAAGTCAATCAATACAAACTATAACAGCTTGGAAAAGTCAAACTATACAACACAATATTCTTGCATTCTCTATTATACTCTGTAGGTAGTAACTGAATGCCGTACCATACAAAAGGCAATAGAGCAGAATACAATTAAGGCATTTAAAATGATGTGCCTCAGAAAGATATTAAGTGATCACAACATTAAATACAAAATACTACACAGAGTCCAAGTAATAGAAAATATATAGGATACTTCAGATGTGACTGGGACAATTGTCTATATGAAAACAGGCTATGTGACCTGCTATACAAAAAGAAGATCAGATGGATATGAATGCACTGGTGTTCCATGACTATATGATTGATTGACTGATGTAGTTAGTTAATTAGTTAGTTAACTAGTTACATATATATGTATTATAGTTTTGCTGACAAGGATAACCTCATGAGATGCAATATCCCATTATCATGAAGAACCTGGGGATTGCAGCCTCACATTCTTTGCATTACAATGGCTTGGCTACAGTACATTCCTTTTTTTATTTTACTATTTATGCCTCCTTCTCACCCCCTTGGCTCTGGTCTTCCTTGGGAGCACATGGAGTCATCCCCCTATGGCACACCCTACCTGGCCATCCTCCATTGCCCATGTAGCATTGGTTGTACCCACTGGGCAGGGATGGGGTGGGCCTCAACACCCCGACACTGCAGTAATGTCAGTTGGGCGGATGTCAGGTGGGCAGCCACAAATCAGGGACATGCTCTGGTGCTCCGTCTCTGCTGGAGCCAAGAGGCATTTTCTCTGTTTCCCCTGGGGAGTGGCTGGTGCCCTGACGTCAAGGCATAACCGACATCTGCCACTCCCCCACTCCTTCTCTCTACTCCTCAGTGCCTGCTGTATCTCTAGCCTCCACCAAAGATCAGCAGAGCACCGAACAGGGACCTCTGTCCCTCCCCGTGAGAAGAGAGCTGTCCTCTGGATGCTCAATCCTTTCCCTCCCCTGCCAACCCCTAGCAACCTGGACTCATACCCGAACCCAGGTCGCCGGCGTAGCGTGAGGTGTGGCATCCAGCACCTCAACCCTCAGTGCCACCGGGCCCTACAGTACATTCCTAATCAACAAACACATCACCTGATAGCAGAATCAGTACAGAATAGACATGTAACATATTGTATATTCAAGGGTGAGCACAGATACACCAAGTATACCATGGTCCAAATAACCACACAAAAGGGGCAATAAAACAAACTGAACTGGCCACGGCTAAAACAAACTCAGCCAACAGCCACCTGGCCATATGGTGAACTGAAATCTTAAAGCTATGCACTCTTGAACCACTGAAAAATGATTGAAGCACATATACAACATGCCAGTAAAGATCATCTAAGTATATTTAGGCAGCCCTTCCCCCAATTCCATTACATTCTCCATAGAGAGCCTGCACCCTGTTCCCAACCTCACATCCTAATTATGCTATTTTTAGGGGCAGGTCTGTAGTGTTCGGCGATCGCCCAGCTCATACACAAAAGTTACAGAACAGCCTTTTTGAGGGAAATATGTTTAAAACCATGCTGCAGAAAATAAGAATTTATAGCTGAAAAAGGTCCTAGGGCAGGCTACTATGTGTATGTGTTGGCTGCCTCGAGCAAAAAAAGTGGCAGTTGCTCTTTAAGCAGTCAAATTGTTTACTCTTTTAACACACACCTTTGACAATGCTCTACCGTAAACAACCCTCTGGCTGAACCGAGTATCATGTTTCTGTAGTATAAGAGAGCATTTTTAAATAAATTGGGATTTTCCCCTAATGCATATAAAATACTATGCTGCTATACGAGAAACTCTGCTCTAAATTTAACTTGGTATTTCTTTAGCCTGTTGCTTGTGTGTGACCTTTTGTGCACAGTGGGTATCATGGCTGCTTGTGGGCAATGTATTTCTGCAGGTCTTGGGAGTGTAACCAGGAGTGACCATACAGAAGGAAACCCAGTATAATGTTAAATATCAAAAAGTATGCAGAACTACTGTAGATTGTGTCTTCTCTGTGCTTGGGCATTGATTAAGTAGTTTCATCAGCATAACCAGTCTGTGGCTTCAGAATCAATTGCTAAGCTTATGGGGGTGGGTGCACAGAGCAGTTGGACAGCATTCTGTATTTCTGTAATTGGTTTTTGAGTGTCTGCCTGGGACAGGGGTCAGGATGGACAACAACGGAATTTTTATTTATTTTATTTTACAATTTTGGGCCAGGAAAGGCACACTAAGATGGAGCATGTTTCCAAGTGTGTCCTGGGAGCACAGGGAAGTGAAGTGAGTTGCTCATGGTCACACAGTATGCAGGTGGTGGTTGTGGGATTCAAACCCAGTTCTTGCATAAAAGTTTTATGTCTTTAAGTCAGGAGTTTATTGCAGCTATAGCACTAAAATGTTTTGGGAGGCGTAAGATGCAAGACAGAAAAAATTAGTATGAACTTGTTTAGTATTCATTGCTACAGCTGTGTCTTGCACTTTCTTAGTACTGTATGCTATTTGATCAAACGTGAAGTGTGTGTATGTGTGTGTGTGTATATGACAAAAATGTGGAAAGAAATTGCATATTACTAGTGTCATCATTGTGGTGATGGTTGTGGGGGGACTGCTGCTTGGAAAATGTGTGTTATAATTTGTGCATTTACCAGTACCCAATGTAGGGTGGAGTGACAGTCAAGACTTTGCAGCTGGATTTGTCTTGATGTGGTGCAGAGTTTAGCCCTTAAATTAGAAACAAATTGCTTCCTTGATGTGCTGAAATAAAAAAATGTGTAGGAAAAAATTGTATTTTGAAAACACTGACAAGGTAGTATGTTGACAATATGGGATGCCTTTAGGTGGTCTGGAAGGGGACAAATGCTGAACAAATGTGGTATTTTCTGTACTCGTTGAAGATAGACATCTATATTAAAATTGTCTCTGTGTATTTAATAAGGAAGCAATAAGACATGACAGGGTGTGCATTGGACAATTTAAACTGCACCTCCAGAAGCGTAGAAGGCACAGGCCACAGGCAGAGTGCCTTCAGCCATGGGAAGCGCAGCTAGAACTATTTAATGTACATCTCATCATATCTTAATCTTTTCAAACATGTTAATCAATGTGTTTTAATTTTTTAAGACACATTGTTGCAAAATTATTGTGTGGGTGCATAGCTGTGTAAATAATAAAAATAAAGTCAGAAGAACGTATTTATTAAATAAAACATTTTGCAATATTTAATACACAGAATATAACAATCCACATTGTACTATTGTACCCCTACATGGAACCTAATGTGAATCACTGAATTATTTTTTTATGGCATGGGAGGGGAGGAAGGTGGAGGCAACAGATTGGCCAGTTGGCGTACAAATTTATAAGTGATTAGATATACCCCTACATATATTGATGTAATATATAATTTGTGGTGCTGCTGCCAACATGCTTTAAACATAATCCCTGCTGGAGTGTTCTGCACTGGGGTTCATTTTATTTTTAAAATGAGTAGGGAGTTTCTGGCACATGCTACTATGGACTTGGTGTCTTCCCTTAATAGTAGCAATGTAACACTTCTTAACTGCCTGTAGGTGGTTTTCCATACCAGACATTATATTTTATATTTGCTTCTCTGGTCTGCTATTAATCCACAACTGTCTATGGGGCCATTCCAACTGTCTCATTTTTTGCCATTTGAATTTGTGCTTTATTTGCTCTGTTCCCAGTTTGGCCAAAGTGGGTATTACTTCCATTTCAAGTGAGAATCCCTATCTTGGTGTGTGTTAACTCCACTCCAAGTGTATCTGGGTAAGTGTTAAAGTAGGTATGTACCCCTACTCACTTAAGCCAAAGACATACAGGATGTAAAGGAGGATCTGGAAAACTTGAGAGGTGGTCCGGGATTTGGCAGCTTGGCTTCAATGCCAAGAAATGCAAAGTTATGCATATTGGAGCCAGGAATCCCTGGACAGAGTACTACCTGAGAGGGGTCTGGGTATCTGCAACAGAGAAGAAGGCTCTGAGAATGATGGTCACTAGAAACCTGAAGCACTCCATGCAGTGCAGGAAAGCAGCAGCAAGGACAAATAAGATGTTGAGATGCATAGCCAGGGAAATCAGCAGTAGGTGAGAAGTGGTTATACTGCCCCTGTACATGTCACTGGTGAGGCCACATCTAGACTATGGAGTACAGTACTGGTGCCCACTCCTTAAAAAGGACATTAACCTGCTGGAGATGGTCGAAAGGAGGGCAACGAAGATGATTGTGGGTCAGCAAGGTAAAGCATGTGAGGAGAGGTTGGGGGCCCTGAACATGTACTCCCTGGAGAAGAGGAGGGAGAGAGGGAGAGAGGGGACATGACTGAGACCTTCAAGTACCTGTAAAGGTTAAATAGAGTGGAAAAGGAGGGTCTTTTTAAGATAAGTGGCAACTGAAACCTGAGAGGGCACAGTCTTTTTCTTTTTTTTTTAATTCATAGTGTTTTCTTCCTCCTCCTGCCCCCCCCAATTGGCTCTCCTTCTCGCCAATCCTCCCAGCCTCAACACCTAGTTTCTCCAAGGACTTACCACTCCCTGAATCCCCCACAGCTTTCCCTCTAATGCAGGGTGGCAGAGAGTCCCTCAACCCACTGAGGTCTGGATCAAGATTTGAGAGGAGCCTGAGTCACTAGGTGTGGACCTTTGGAGGTTGCTGATCATCCTGCCAGCCAGGGTGATTTTCTGGTCTTCAGTTCCCTGCATACTGCTGCTCTACCCCTCTCTATGGGTATGTTGGCATTGGGACTATGTCCTCAATGTGAGCATGCAATGGCATGCTCACACAATACACAGTGCAGAACATCCCTTCCTCCCCATGTCCCACTTGCCCTACCACCCACACAACTGTAGGTGGCAGTGCTGCTGTGAGATATGGAACCCTCTTCCACCCCCAGAAGAAGGACAGTGTCCTATGCGATGCTTGATCCTCCTCTCCCCACCCAGCCTCCAATGATCCAGGCTCGTTCCTGAACCCAAGTCACCGGCATCTGGAGCAATTGCTCTGTCATTGTGTCAATGGACTGGCTGAGAGTGCGCAGTCTTAAGTTGGGGGCGGTTAGGAGGGAGGTTGGGAAGCAATTCTTCACAGAAAGGGTTGTGGCTAATTGGAATGCACTGCTGGAAGAGCTGGTCTGGTTGAGGATGGTGGACAGCTTGAAGACAGGCTGGGAGAGACATAAGAGGACAGTAAGGGTCATGGAAGGGCTGGATGGAAAGGATGGAAGATTGAGGGGGCAAGGTCAGTAGCCTAAGCTATGGACCTTGCAATATGAGCAGACTAGATAGTCCTTATTCTTCTGGCTTCTTCTTATGTGTGTGTGTTTGTAAACTGTCCTAGCACAATTAGCCCTCATGTTGCTCCCATAACTCTGCATTCTGCTTTATCTTTTATTGGTCTCACAATCTGTTGTTAATCTCAAGATTGCACATTTCCTGCTTATCCCCAGTACCCTGTCAGGATGGGAATTACTTTAATGTAAATGTAGCCAATCTAAGAGAGGCAGTGCTTCCTGGCTGTACTTAGTCCATACTGGCACCTGCTTAGGCTACTCCCACTAATAAACTTGTTGAGCCAGTGCTGCCCTTGCTTGCTTATAATTATAAAGCTTATCTGTGTTGCTGTTTAATAGTATATTTTCTTTGATATTCCTAGTCACTCTTTATCTGGGTTATATGCTACCCCACATCCCTGCACCCCTTTTGATTTAGCTGTGCTCCCCATCAAGGCAGTGCTACTTTAAGTCTGTTTACTCTCCCACTGTGAGACAGCCTTGCTAACCCCACCTATTGGGTGGTGTAGCTCCTAATCAGCTATCTATAGTAGTTTGCTCCTAACTGGTGTGCAGTTTTGCTTTGTTCCCAACTGTTGGTTAACATTGTTCTGCACCTAACTGTTGCTTAAATGTATCCACCTAACAGTTGCTTAATTTTGTGTTCTGCTTTGCCTACTGCTTGACCCTTCAACTGGGGAATTTTTAGGCTGACCAGAACTTACCTGGGCTACACAATGCCTGGTGTCCACCCCTCCTCTGCATTACAGATACACCCCCATGTGCCATCAGCTCTGGTCCAACTTTAACTTTCCTGGGTAGGGGCACTGATTTTATACCCCCCCCCAGCCTCTGGGGAAGGCAAACCTCCCATCCCTCACTCTGGCCGTGGTCCACCTTGCACAATATTTTAAGCTCCTTGGTCCTAGGATGTCTGTTACAACCTGTTCAACACCAATTCTATATGTGTCATGACAGCTGCTCCCCTGAAACAGCACAATAAGAGGCTATGGTGGCTTCCTAAGCACAGGCGTCTTGTGCTTTTCCTGCTACTTATGTCTCGCTCTGTACACTCACACCCAAGCCCCACAAACCCTAGCAGAAACCATCCCCCAAAATCTGCCCAGAGCTTGGTGCACCTGAACATTCAGAGCCTCCCAGCCAAATTCAACCAACTGATAGCTGGGATTCTGGCTTCTACATTTGACATAATTTCCCTCTCCGACACCTGGCTTACCAGCAAAATCACTGATCATGAATTTAAATTAGCCAGCTTTACTATCTTTAGGAACTATAGGTTAAACAAAACGTGTGGTGGTTGCCTCTTCTACATCTCCAAATACCTCAAGGTCACTAAGTCCACCACCCAACTTTCCCAGGCCCTCTCAAGATGCTGTCACTTGATATCCTGTTTGGCCCAAACAAGACCCTCACAGTCTCCACCATTTATATCCTCCTAACCATGCAGATGAGGGTCTGACTGCCATCTCAGACTTTGAACATTCACTATCCAAGAGCAGGAAATGGATACTCTTTGATGACTTTAATATGAACTGGCCCACAAAGAGGTGGACAAAGCCAGAGATCTCTTTTTGAACTTTAGTCTGTGTCATATCTTTACCAGCCCCACTTGAGTAAACTACAAGTCTGGGTATGAATCAGCCTTGTACTGGATCACTGTTTCCAGCCCCTCTAACATCCATAACTCTGGGGTACTCCCTGATTCACTAAGTGACCACATTCTGATCTTCTGTGACTGATCCACCAAGCTCTCCCACTCCACCCACAATCTTTATCAATTCCAGACAGCTCCAGGACCTCAGCCTTGAGGCCTTCACCTCTGTAATGTCCTCAACTGGCTGGTCCTTCCTTGACAATATTGTGGACATTGAATTAGTCCATGACAGCTTCTGTAAGTTCTTCACTGGGATCTGTTATAGCCACTGTCCCCCAGTGCAACTCAGAATATGTGGCAACAAGCAAGAATGGGTCTCCAGGGATCTTCTGAGGTGCTTCAAAACCAGGGATAAAATGTGGGCCCAATATAAAAAAAAAAAAAAAACCCAGCTCACCTGCAGGACTACAAAAAAATGTTGTGTAACTCCTGTATATCGGTGGTCTACAAAGCCAGAATGGCCCATATTAGACTCAACCTGATATCCAGTCATGAAAATCCTAAAAAACTGTGTAACATCATAAACTGTATTACTCAAAGATCAGAGGGGACCCAATGGTGGACCTTAGAGATCAAGGATGGGGTCACCTATGACCCCAAGGCTATTGCCGCACTCTCTGATGAGTTCTTCGGTGACCTGGATAAATATTAAAATCCATCCCAAGGTCCCCCCTTGCTGGACTCACCAGTCACATCAAATGATTCCTCCCCACCTAAATTTTACTTCAAACACTTGTGTGTGGAGCAGGTCACTAAACACCTCAGGTGCTCCTATCCTAAACCTGCCACCAGCCTTGTCTGGTTAAACTGGCATGCGAAGAACTGGTATACACAATTTCTCATATTTCTAACTACTCACTATGCACCAGCACCTACCCAAAAGTGTTCAAGATGACCACCATCACCCCCATCCACAAATCGGGGCCTAAGCACCTCACCTCCAATGGCAAGGGGTCATTATGTCACAAGACATATTGCCACAAGGCACAATCAGACTGTGCAATTTATGCCATGAGGCATATATATGTCTTTGTTCTGTGGGGGGCTCCACCCCCACACACCCCCGTTATGGGAGGCTGCACCCCCGGTCCCCCCCACTAAAGATTCTCAAATCCAGGTGGGGGGGTCCAACTCAGGGAGTGCACAGGTCTGGGTTCACCATAATGCCGTACGCTATTAAGCATGCAACATTATGACCTGCCGCTACCTCCAACTACTACCCAATCTCCCTGCTTGCCTCCCATTGAATGTTTTTTTAAGAGGATAATCTTTGACCACATTATTGCCTACATCCAGCAGTACAACTTGCTGACCAGTGCCCCACACACAATATCAAGACTGCTTTAGTGACACTCATTGATTATGTGCACAGTGCCTTAATCTTCAGGAAATTTGTTGCCGCAGTTTTCAGTTTTTATGGACCTCACCAAGGCCTTTGACCTTGTGGACCATGACTTACTTATCCATGCCCTTTTTACACTCAGTTTCTCCCCTGATGCCACCTTTTGATTCAGTAACTACCTAGCAGGCAGGCTACACAGGACCACAATTGATAAAGTCCAATAATTCAGTCACTCAGTCCATCCCATCAACTGTGGGATCCGCAGGGTTCCTACCTTCAACCCCTACTTTTCTCACATTTCCTCAGCTCACTCACCAGTGCCTGCTCTCCCACCAAAATCCTGCTGCACACAAATGATGCTGTCATTTTCAGCTCTGGCAGATACCTGGCCACCATAAACAAAATTACAACAGAACTTTGATCACCTCCAGTCTTGGTTCTTAGACAATAAGATGGTCCTCAACACTAAAAAAAAAAATCCATGGTCTCTTTGGGGATTTATAAGAAAGTGGCCCCTACCCTTTTTTTCATCCTCATCTGGGAAGGCACTGTGGTGGAGCTTGTCTCACAGTTTAAATATCTGAGCCTGTACCTTGACAACACACTATCCTTCAACACCCACATCAGTCACCTGACAAAAACTCTGCACCAGAGAACTGGAGCTCTTCACAGCGTCAAAAGGTTCTCAATCCAGGAGACAAAGAAATTACTCACACTCAGTCTATTACTCCCCACTATAGACTATGGCTCCCTCATCTATGCAGCTGCTACTTCAGAGGTCTTTGCCAATGTGCACACAGTTTACAGCAGTATCTACCACTTTATGATTGGTATGCCATACCAGACCCACCCCTGCAACTGTACAATTCCACTTCCTGCCTCTCCCTGGAGGACTGCCTTGCCTATAGGATGGCAGTGTTCCTGCACTAGCTGAAGACCCATTCTCAATCCAAATTCACTTTCCAACTCCCCAATTGATACATTGCAGCAGGATAAAGAGCTTTGTCCTTCAGGGTTATTGGTCCCTACAGCCTCCTGCCTCTCATCTCACCTCACCTCAGGTGAGAGTATTTCTGCTTTCAGCACTTGCCTCCATCAGTTTATGTTGGACAAAACACAATGTACAGTAACTGTACATATAAAGAAAAATGTGTGGGCACCCATACTCAACAAGCCTGCGTTACCTTCAAGGGGTTGAGATACCATCATATGGACCTCAAGAGCAAAGCCTGAGTGGTCCATGCTGATATCTCAACCCCGAGATGGAAACACACAGTGAGTTGTGTATGGGCACCTGTTTTTTATTTGTTATAGAGTATGGTTAAAAAACAACAACAACAAGAAAACAAAGAGCTGACATTTCTTTTTTATGGCTGCATGGACAGAGCCCTGCAGGTGTTTTGGGATTACTAGGAGAGGGAGAGAGGGGACTGACAGTATAAGATGACTGTGTTCTTCCCTTTAGTGCTTCAGAGTGGGCATTCGTCAGTGCTTTGGTCCAGGTTATATCATTTAAAGCTGTGGTCTATTTCTGTCTGCCTTTTTAATTTCCTGTCAGCCCATCTGCACTATATCTGGACTCTTATTTTATTGCTGTCTCTCTCTGTCTCTCTGCAGCCTGGCAGGCAGAGCGAAACTGGTTCATGTACCAGAGTTATTCATTTTACCTGTTGCAAGAGCTGCCTTTTAAAAACCTAGAGCAACATTAGAAAGAAAAAAAACCTTTACACATCAGTGTGACAGATTAGAGGAGCAATTAGTTAAGAAATACAATCAAAGAGATAAGGAAACATGCCTGAAATCCATAGGAGGGAATGGGTCAGATGTCATAGAATGGAGTGTTCCTGCAGTAAATTATCTGAGCAAGTGTCTAGTAAAGATACATAGCTTAAAGAATGAAGGTTTTGCTGCCTCTACAGTCATTCCATTTGCTATTATTTGTTTCTTTACTTTTTTCATCATTTTGTTTTTGTTTTGCCAACTACTAGTGAAAAAAGAATACAATGGAATACTTACATTATGAAGTCAGAAACTGTCCACCGGCAAAGGCTGGCAGTGGATTTCAAAGGGAAACGGCAAATCTGTTTTGAGATTTTCATGGAGAAATAATACTGTCTACCACCAAAATATTGCATAGTAAATAGAAATATGGGATTTTGATAGCCTGTGATCTTTTGTTATAATTTAGCATGTGACACTTTCTTCATAGCCAGATTCTGCTTGGGAAGAAGAAAGAGAAGCTAATTATTGTTTTAAAAACAAGTGAAGTCATACAGATGGACCACAATAGTGCAAACATATAAAGGGCAAAGTTTGTTACTGAAAGAAGTATTTATTTATTTTGAAAAAGATAGAAAAATATATTTAGTTTCTTGTTGAAATACATTAGGCTCCTAACTAGCTAGCAGTTTCTGACATAACAGTACCAGAATTCTATTGAATTCTTTTTTACTAAAAGAGTGAAAAGTAAAGGCAAAAACCTACTTGTTTCACTGCACTAACACATATTTTGTTACAAAAGTAAAAAGTAATTACTAACACATAAACATACAATAGATAGTAATTTGTCTATTTCTTAGAAGTAAGCATCTGTTCTTTAAATGTCTTTCCAAAAGTAAGTTGGGGAGTGTGTGTGTGTGTGTGTGTGTAATAGAAACAGCAGGTCTGCTATATTAAATTACAGTCTATGAACTCGTCACCTACTAGTTAAAATCAAACCTCTAACACACGTAGTTTAATAAATTAGATAGAACCATCCTATATATAATCATATTAAAAATATGTAAGACCAATATCCATCCATGTGTGTACTTGAAACAAGAAGGAAGCAGGAGCACAAACATGATATTACAATGAAGAAAACTTCCTTCTATGCTGCACTTACACAAGTATTATTTATAATCTCCTTAATCAGACTCTTATGCCTTTTTGCATATGAGCAAATGACTTTAGTGACATGACTGTTTTAGTTATCAACAGCTGTTCCTCCAAACTTTGCATTATTGTAGCATATATCAGTGGAATTGTCATCCAAGTGAACCAATAAACATATATATGAGTTAAAAAATGAAGAAGACTGAAAAAACAGTGGGGCAGCATTTTTCTCAGAACGCAACCATAATTAGTGCCATGTTACTCCACTGTGTTCATGCAGTGGTTCTGAGCATTGTTCCTTAGTGCAGGGAGACCCTACCCATTCACCAGCATGCATTACGCCACCATCATGGGTGCCAAGTTACCCCTCTGTGTTCATTCATTGCTTCTCGGCATTGCTCCTCCCTTCAAGCAGTCTCTTACTTTGTTCATGCAGTGCTTCTGAGCATCACTCGACAGTGCAGACAGTACCTCACATTTCACCACCACACACTACATCACCATGATGTTGCCCAACTGTGTTCGTGCATTGCTTCTCAGCATCACTCCTCCATGCAGGCAGTCCCTTACAGTTTACCAGCACTCAGTACACAACTGTAATGAATGGCATATCACCCCATTGTGTCCATGGGATGAAGCTGTTTATCTCCTTCAGCAACCTGACTTCCCCATCTGGGCCAGTCTTCCCAGCCTTGTCACCCACCTTCTCTGCGACTTACCTTTTCTGGTTGACTTGCAGCAGGACCTTGGATCAGAGGCACCGTATCATCAGTATGGGGCCTACTAGAGGGCAGGCCATCAGTATTCTACAGTTGGAGGGCTCTTCCTTCTATTTTCTCCCTTATTTGGCCCAGACATGTGTGTAGTTGGCCTCTGGGAAGACACCTTAGGCATCTATGTGTGGGGTCACTTCCCATGCTGTCGCATGGTGCTGCCACCTAGATTTCTCTCCCTGACCTACAGATGTGCATTCTCCAACCATGGCCAGTCCCCAAGCACCCCAGGTCTGTTCTTGAACCTGGGTTGCTGGCATGACAGTCAGTGGCTAAAGCAATTTAGTCAGTGGCTAAAAGCTTGAAACAGAAATAGGCAGACAAACCTAGAACTGAAAATGAGAACTACAAAGATTAATGGACCCATATTAAAAGGTATCAGGCTGCCCCTTGAAAAGTCCCTTTCTTAGTGCAAATCAGCACAGTTCACTAAATTTGCTATACTCAAACATGTTTGGAGCAAAGTGCAAGTGCCCCAAGCATGTTTGAATATAGCCCCCAAAGCAAAAGTTAAGTACTATTTATTTGTTTGTTTATTTATTTATTTCAGTCTAGGATTACAATTACCTTTGAGCCAAGGCTCTTTTACAAAAGTTCCATGTCAGTTCAGGTACAATTCACACAAGACATTGAATAACAGGCATAACAGTGGGTTACAGGTAGTTCCATACAGTTTTATACATTCAATACAATGGCAAAAAAATGGCAGAAGGAGGTCTGGGTAACAGGGTTAACATGGTATGGAAGAGAGACACACTAGCGGGGTGCAGCCATAGGCACTCGTCAAATAACAATTAAAGTGCTAAAGGGTGGTAGGGAAGGTGGGTGGGTGGTAGGGAATGATAGGTGGGTGTGTGAGTGAGTGGGAGTTGAGGTGGGAGAGGGTTAAGTGCTAGGTGGAAAGAGTAAAGAGGAGAGGGAAGAAGAAGAATTAGGAAGGACAGTGGCAGGAGCTAGATGCCAATAGGATGTGACGGAGACCAGATTTGAATGGTCCAAGCTTTGGCATTGAGGAGACGTCAATGTTGAGACCATTGAACCAGCTAGGAGCTCCATGCACAAAAGATCTTTGCCCTTGTGTGGTGCAGCAATGCGGGATATGCAGTAGCTGGGATTCAGAGCCCCTGGTGATGCGAGGAGTCCGTGCTGGGCAGAGGAGAGCTTGGACACCTGGGGGTACAAGTCCTAGTGTTATTTTGTTTGTCATAAGGCAGGTTTGGTACTTGATTCAGTTTGAAAGTTGAAGCCACTAGAAAGTGCACTCAGCACAATTCACAACCCCCTGCTGGCCAACTGGTGCAAATTAGCACAGTCCACTAAATTTGTTATATTCAGCATGTCTGAAGCAAAGTGAGTGTGTCCCTAGCATGTTTGAATATAACCCCCCCAAAGCACAAATGAGGCACTAAAACATGCACTCAGCACAATTCACATCCCTCTGCTGGCCAAAAAGAGACACAGTATCTGGTCACTGAAAATATACAGGCCATGATAGAGACAACTCATTTAAGGCATCCCAGAACTGTTAATGTTACAACAGGTACAATCAGGACCTCGCTGAAAATTAGATCCTGCATGTTAACTGACTATCCTGGGTAATTACATTGTAAAAATGTATAAAAGCAGGACCCCAATGGCAATTACATTCTGCATTTTACCTATGCTAACTCTACTAAATACACTGGAAAAATTTGTATAAGCAGGACCCCACTGAAAATGAAACATTGTAGCTGCTCTATCCTACTAATGACACTCACACTGTATGTGTGTGCACAGCTGTTGTAACAGCAATGTTGTGTGTGTGTGTGTGTGTGTGTGTGTGTGTGTGTGTTGTGTGCATTTTCAAGGGGGTGTGTATGCCTAGAACCAAAAACACTTTTCACTGCATTATCTTGATGTTTATGATCTTGTTTTTTTTCTACTATTGTGGTGTAAATGTGGGACTTTTACATTATTTATTTATGTACAGTACATATGTATTTATTTATTTATTTATTTCAAAAGTTTCACCAGGAAAGACATATTGAGCCGAAAAAAGCTAATTTCCAGATGCATCTGGGGGAGGGGCAGGGAGGGGGATGAGTGGTGCAAAAACAACATAGAACAATGACTTACACAATAAAACATCATACAGAGATATAAAAGAAATAGTACAAAATGAACATGAATGAGGCTCACCAGACAGGTCAAATTATATGCAAACATTTACAAGGGCACAGTAGAGAATATGTCCCATGGCCACAGGCAAAAGTACTTTTCAATGGCGAGGGCACCAGGGGATAGGGCAATAAAGGAAGAAGCACAGATGGGGGAGAAAAGGAAAACTTCTGACAAGTGAGGGAGGAAGAAGACAGGGAGAAAGGTTGGTGAGGAGTGTGGAGGGGCAAAGAGGATGAGAAAGAGGGGAAGATGGTAAATTGAGGAGCATGGAAGGGGTATGATTAAAGGGGAGCCACAGGAGGAAGCAGTGTGGTCATGATGAAAGAAGGAATAAGGTAAACTGAGGAGTGGGGAAAGACTATGACTCAAGGACAGGCACAGGAGGTAGCGGTGTGGTCATGAAATAGAGAGGAGAGAGAGTGTTTGGAAGAGAATGGTTGGGGGAGAGAGTTCTAAAGTTTAGGAATGAAGAAAGAGAAGGCAGACTGACCAGGGAAGGATTTTACATCACAGTAATACAACTAAGTCACACATTAATCCTGTATCTCTTCTTCCACATCAGTCATTCCTCTAGTTTTTATTTTGATAAGTTGCTAACTATTTTTGTTCTTCGGTCAGTTACACAACTTTTTATTTGGTAACTTATTTTTGTCAATTTATTCTTAGACATAAGTGTCCTCTTTATCTTTGTTACATTTATTCAATTTCTATGAACTTTATATTCTGTATTTTTGTATCTGTTATCTTTTCCTCTTTCCCCTTCCCCCAGGACACAGCTGTTACTAGCTCAGTATGTCTTTCTTTGCAAAACCTTTTAAATAAATAAATCTTTTATCATATTAATGCAACAGCAGCCATTGTGACTCTGACCAGAGTTTGTTTTTTAAACTATGGTTAACGTAACACTGAGGTACAGTAAGCAGAGGAGTGAGACCAGTTAGCAGGAGTCAGAGTGAGAGAATCACAGCTGCAGTTAATGATAAAATATGCAGAATACAGTTTTTAGAATGTGCACAACAACTTTAGAACATGCACAACAGGTTTTTGAGCTGCTTGAATTCTGTGCACAATAAGCCCTAACCATACACTATAATCTATTATTTCTTCTAGTTTTTATCTTGTACTTCCTGCCTGTGCTTGTTGTACATTGCTGTCCAGTGTTGTATCATGCATGTTCTCCTCAACTGGCCTCTTGTGAAAATGGGCTATCTCAGCTGATCTTGCTATCCAGTATAATAAATAAAATGAAATGAAATGCTGGCTCCTGACTGACTGAGCATGCATGCATTGCACCTCAAGCAATCTCATCACAAAAGAAAGTATCTGTACCAACCTGACCAATCACCCTTCATATTCATATGCCAGCTTTGACATTTTCCTTTTCAAAAGGACTACAAGTTTTTTCACCAAGGACAGGAAAAAACAAATATCTCACCTGCCACCAATCAACTTTTCAATGCTTGAAGACCCACAGATTCAACAATTCTTCAAAATGAGAGTGACAAAAAAGAAACCACCCTGACAACATCCAGAAATCCTAAAAAGCAAAATGTGTAAGCAAGCCATTTTACTCTGTCAGCCTTTGCAGAAAGTGAGAAAGAGAAAACCAACAATAAAATGCACAAACAGCTACTACACATGTAGCTGGAGTTTTCAGCAGTTGGTTCAAACAAAATAAAAACACCTTCTCACTACAAAATGGCATGTCAGTGAAATAAATCAGGAGATCAGAGTGCTGTACTCTAAGGTCTGTACTTCAAAAGGCACGGCATACTCAGTTCAAGGCAACACTGGCCTCTTTATGGGGCTCAGTTGTAATGCAGATAGCTAAGATGTTGGTTGCAACATTACCTTGATTTGTGACCCTGAACTGAAAATTTGTAAAAATGTTTTTTATCATAGTCATTAAGACCTACAGAAAAAGAATAAAGATATTGCCTTTCACCATCCAGCCATCTCTCAGACAGACCTGACGCTGTGTATTGCCTAATAGTCAGTTGAGGCAGAGGCCACTGAAACTGAATACCTGTGTGTGGAAATAACTCATTATACTAACTTGAGTGAGATGTACTTATTGCCTTTATTTGCATGTTTGACTGCTGTTGCATCTTATATGTAGCCTAATTGTTCATTGTGTCATTATACTTGTTCTACCTTATTTGCAGTACAATATCCAGTGCTGTAATTTGCTCTGTGCTTGGTGTAAATTGTAAATTCTGAATTTGTCTTGTAGTCCTGTACTCTCCATGGTCATGCCTGAAAATAGGACATGTACGTAGGCATGTGTGAAAACAAATTCTGCCTGTGGAATTTTGGCGAAAATCAGACTTTCGCTTTCATGAAAGTTCTGAAATAATTTCGCCACTGTTTGCAGAAATTCTGACTAAAAACTGTGGAATAAATGTAAGGACTCTGTGGGTTAATGTAGTAAACTGTGGGGAAAAACTTCCGCAGAACTGATCACTGTTAGTGTTAAGCTCTGTGGCTTTTTCCCCCACAGTATAATTCATTAACCCTCCCCCCACCAATCACTGGCCCCTGGTTTTCTTGTGCCCCCCCCACTGATTGCCAGCCCCTTATAAAAAAATTATTGGTATCCTCTAGTCCTCCCACCCACCAGCCAATCGCCCCTCCATATAAAAAATAATATCCTCATTTCCTGGTGTCTAGTGGCCCCCTACCCACCAATCACCAGTGCCATATAAAAACCTTGTTGGTGTTAGTCCCCCACCTATCTACTGATTGCTAATCCATATAAAAAATAAAATACCTTCATTCCCTGGTGTATTGTGGTCCCCCTCCCACCCACCAATCACCTCTCTATATAAAAAATAAAATATATCCATTCCTCATTCCCTGGCATCTAGTGGACTCCTCACCCCCCTACCCTGGCAGGTAGTCCATCAACACCCCACTCCCCCCATCCCAACCCCGAGCAGGTGACCAATACAGCCCTCCTCTCTCTCGTCTCCAGCTGACTGCCCACTGTCATTGCAGCTCCCGGTCATCTTACAGCAGTGAGCACAGTTTTCAGGGAGTAAAGAAGGGGAGAGGGTTGTTCCACTCACCCTTGGGGTTGGCAGGATGTGGGGGAATGGCTTTGTGGACCCCTGCAGGATCCACAATGAGATTCTCCCCCATTCCACCCACCCCACGGGCAACCAGAACAGCTCCCTCCCTTCACTTCTCTAGGGGCTGTGCTGGTCTCAGCTTGATGATGCCCAAACTGCCTACAGAGGCTTGTTCAAACAAATGAAAGCTAAGCACACAAAGGGTCCTAGCATTCAAGCATTTATTAAGAATACACAAAGTGCATTGGTGTAAGTTTAACAGCACAACACTGTACCAACTGAACCAGGAACCAACAAACACCTACATATCAAGTCACGCTGACCCTTCTTCAGTCTCTCAGTAGTAAAGAATCAGGAATTATGCCTATGTTATCACTTCTGAAAATCCAGTGTATTGTCCGTTACTGGACATAGATAGGAAACCTCCTGCTGCAGTTGCTTGGTTCCCACTTTAAATAACAGATGTGTGTAGGGTAGTACAGTGTGGAATACAGAAATCCATTGGCAGTATTACCACAGAATGACCATTCAGACACTGGAATTTCTGTCACAATTTCACCTGCTGTGATCCATGGAATTATATTCTATGGAGCAACATTTTCCCACAGAAAATCATTCCATAACCATTTCCATGGACTATACTGAGAACTGCAGAATTGAATTCTGGGGTAAACACCCATTCCACATTATTCTACTATGGAATTCCACAATTCTGCTTCCAATGAAATTTGGCAGAATTTCAGTGGAATTTCACAACATTCCATTAAATTCCATTCCACCAGAATTTGAAAATTCAACATTTCACTAGCATGGGGGGACCTCCTCTCCCACATCAAAGGGAAACTGTTAGAAGAAGAAAAATTAATATAGGATTCAAAAGTGAGCAGCTCTAAGGAAGGTAACACTACGTTATCTTCAGGGAAAGCTGCTTCCTTAGTGATGTAGCCATACAATCTGATGAACTGCACCTTGAGTGCTCCAGTGCATTTAATCCGCTACAAGAAGTAGAAGCAACTTTAGCAGCATGTTGTTTTCCTAATTCTACTTGATCCAACCTATCAAAGTGCAACACATGGTAAAAACACAAAAAAAAAAAATGTTTTGTCCCACCCTATCTACCCACCCAAGTTTTGGGGCTATATTTACCCTTAACGTTACCAATGAATAATAATTTAAATAACTATTACTTGTTGGAGTATGTCATTTATTTCAAATTGAAATTCATTTTACAAGCACAATAAAACAGTCCAGGGTGTGGGTAAGGATGGATAACCACATTTCCAAGGGCTGTAAGGCCCTCTACCAGCGGAGTCAGGACACTCTGTACCCCTGGGTATGCAGGTATCTCAGCCTAACCCACACCCTGTGGTGTCATATATCTTCCTTAAACTGTTTAACTACTTGGGCTTACCATGTCCCAAAAAAATGTCATTGTCTGCTGGTGGCTGACCTCCTGTGCTGTGATGAGGTACTGCTTATATATCGTATTGACTAGTCTTAAATATGATGAAATATATGCCTATGGTTTGCTGTGTTTACAGTCAAATGGTTTTGGTGTGCTCACATGGCAGTACGGTGATCCTTCTGAAGTGGCTATACTTCTTAAAAGCAATGTAAACAAAGGGGGGGGGCACTCAAAAAGCACAACAAGACAGTCCAGTTTCAAGTTCAGTACACATACCTTACTTTATCAGAGCAAAAAAAAACTTGAAGTTTTAAAATTTAAAGACAGACAATTCACAGCTCATCACAGTAAGGACACCCACCAACCTCACAGCAGCTCTGAGTGACACCGGTGTGGTTATTACCCGAAGACCATCCATTATCCTCTACTTTATTTTTATCTTTTTGTTCTTCCTTCTTGACCTTATAATTAATATGCAGGGACTGAATTCATTGTTTCATAAGAACATAAGAAAGAGCTGGTAGAAAGGGACCATGCAATCCAGCTAGTCTGCCCGTGTAGGCTACGCCCGTCCTAGTCTCTTTACTTTCTTAGGTTTCTGCAGTGCCTGTCCCATGCTAGCTTGAACTCCCTCACTGTTTTTGCTGCCACACCTTATGGGGGCAGACTGTTCCAGGGCTCCACCACCCTTTCTGCAAAGCAACATTTCCTGACGTTTGTTCTGAATCTACCTCCCTTCAGGTGCATGCTGTGCCCCCTTGTTCACGTAGACAAGTTATCTCTGAAGAAGTCTTGAGTTTGTACTGAGTTGATTCCTTTGAGGTATTTAAATGTCACTATCATATCCCCTCCATCCCTTCTCCTTTCCAGTGAGTGCATCTTGAGATGGTTTAGTCTTGACTCGTAAGGTTCCTTGTGCAGTTTATGCATCATCTTCGTAGCTCTCCTCTGCATGGTCTCCAGGTGATCTCTGTCCCTCTTTAGGTGCGGTCTCCAGAACAGGATGCAATACTCCTGGTGAGGCCTCACCAGGACCTGTACAGTGGGTTGATCACTTTGCTTTTCTTACTTGTGATACCCCTACCTATGCAACCGAGGATGACACTAGCTTTTTGTGCTCATTGTGAAGCCAATCTAAGCTATAACATTTAAAATTTATAAATGTTATATGAGGAAAAAGTATTTTTTAAATTATTTGTGATTTAGGGAAATGCACCTTTAATTAGGTCACATACATTATGGGGGTCAACAACTAAGCTCTGTCCCCTGAGGAAGGGCCAGTGTGACTCAAAGTTGCTATGATGTTGGAGGGTGTCCTCACTGTGGTGAACTGCACATTGTTTTTAAAACGTATGTGATGGCCAACAGCTATGTTTGATCCCCTGAGAAATAGCCAGTGTGTCTTAAAGCTGCTGTGATGTTGGTGGGCATCCTCACTGTCTCAAGCTGCAAACTATCTTTGAATTTTAAAACTTCAAGTTTTTTGCTCTAATGAAGTATGGTGTGTATACCTCTACAGTTTGAAACTGGACTGCCTTGTTATGCTTTTTGAGTGCCCCCCCTCCCCACCTTTATTTGGTTTGCTGTGTTTATCCTTTGCAGATTGGGTATGAAGCCCGGTGCACTTCTGTCCTGCTTAAAGCTAGGCCAGAAATTGATCATTTACAATGGTTATTGTTGCACATATTATGTTTTTCCTTTATTCTTTGGTAACTGGTTAAAGCCCATTGGGCACACGGCCCAATACAAGGGTGACCCTAGAACACTGGGAAGGTTAAGTGATTTGCTTATGGTCACACAGAATGCAACTGGAGATTGTAGGAATCAAATCCAGGTTGGTTGGATGTACCAAGCTCATTCGCAGCTCATTGCCCGAACCTCAGGCTATACTGCCAGTCCATCACCTATGATTCATTCTATTAATGGGATATGTGGAATTCTGTACTTTGTAAAAATGTGACATTGCTGCCTATAAGATTTCAGACCTTGCCCTATTGCTTTTGCACTGAGATTCTTTTAAATTGCTCAATATCTAAAAATATAGACTTTGATGGAAGAAAAGGACTGCTGGGCCCACACAGTCTGACCAAGTATTCCCTACCTAGTCCTCCTCCAAAGATGCTATCTTGTCTCCGGTGACTCTCCCTAACTCTTTGCTAATATACACCTATCTTTCTTCCATAAATGCTTGAATCCCCCACCATTTTACCCTCCACCACTTCTGCTGGCAATTTGTTCCAGGTGTCTACCACCTTTTTAGTGAAGAAATATTTATTTACATCTCTCCTAAACTCCACCACCCCCAGCTTCATTGCATACCCTCTAGTCCTGATGCTCATTGTAGGGCTCCATCATGCCACCTATCTCTCATCTCTCTTCCAGGGTGAACATGATGAGATTCCTCAGCCTCTCTTATAGTGGCCCTGAAGTTCTCTCTCTTCATAGGGCTTCTCATGCAAACCCTGCACCACATTTACATACAATGACTGATGCACAATAAAAGGATAGTATAATCTTTAACAAATCCCTTTTTCCAAGGTCTAGCATGGCTACAAACATTTTCTGTTATATTTCTCAGAAAAATACACAAAACACGGTTTTACTGTGAAAGACTGGGTTACATACAAGTCAAGGCTCTCTCCAGCATGTGTAGAGTAGTTTCAGTGATAAAAAAAAGCTACTTAGGCAGTTATCTTTAAAAGCTGTACTTTCACAGAGTCAACACCTAAAACAAAGACATTTTTTAGTACCACATGAATCAGTATCAGTACTGTTTACACTAAAATAGCTACTTCTTCTGTCTACTGGAGGGAGGGACACATTATAGCCAGATGCTGAGTAAATCTGCCCCACCTTTCATCAATACCTTTATGAAACAATGCAGAGAGTGGTCCATGGAGATGAATAGCACTCTTTCATAAGTGCATCATGAAAACAAGACCCATTGTTGGACTTGTAATGCACACGAATACTTAAAACAAAAAAAAGCAACAAAGGGTGTGTTTCATTACTATAGGTGATGAAAGAGACGTGTTCTGCAAACAGTCTTGTGATTTTTTAATAATACATGGAGCTCTGTTAGGTAGTTAAACATTAACTCTAAGACAGAGGAGATGTTTGATAATCAGAATAAAAGACTTTCTGGTGCAGCCTGTGGTAGTTTCCATGTGTATATGGTCATTTACAAGTGCAAACTGGATTCCTCCAAGCTTGGTATAAAGAGCTTGTAGTGCGAAAATAGAAGACAGAAAATGTTATTAATTTTCAAAACTAGCCAGTTGAACACTTTTTATTTCTGATGTATTTTTCTTTGTACATTTGCTTATTAAACTGTTTTCTACCTGGTGGTATGATGAGTGACGAGAAGAGCAGCTCTCTATTTACTGTAGAGGCCGACAGATCTTATTCTGTTCCTCTTCATACCTCATCAGCACTGTGGCATTACTCATTGTGACACCACAAGTGACTAATCTAGCAGCAACTGACTGACATCTTGGTCACTTGTGATGTCATAGTCAGTTAGGTTACACTGCTGATGAAGTATGAAGAGGAACAGAACTAGCTGTGTCAGCCTCCACGTAGAGTACTGTTCCATACAACAACATTATAAGCACTGTCAAGTAGAAAATCTAAAGGGCAAAAGAAAAAAGTACTTCAGATATAAAAAGTAATAGGTGATAATTTTTGAAAGGTGATATTAATGTCAGGAAGAATACTATCTATTTAAAAGAGAACTGCCTTTACACTGCAAGCCTTTTTCTTATGTAAAAGCTGCATTTCAAATATTGGTTTGTACTTTGTTGTTGTTGTTTCAGGGAAAAATGGGCAGACTGGATGGGCCTGATGGGCCTTTTCTGACAGCATTGTTTCTATCTTTACTGGCCTTTTAGTAAATTCATTGGATGTTTCTGATGTCTACATTGATGTTAAGAAAAGGACTCACAGGATGTTTTCTCCCCATATTCATTGTAACATTAAAGCCTGCCAACAACAATTTTCTTTCAGTACCTTATGTATACTGTATGTAGAGTGGAGCAAGCCACGATGCAAACCAGTGTCAATACCTGCATGACAAAAGGGATTAACTGCTATTATACAATAGCTAGAAAATGTCTTGCTCTCTGATTGGTCAGTGCCAACCTTTACCTGTGATATTATCTGAGCATAGCATCACAGTATGAAAGTCCAAGACCAAAAGGACCTCAGAAAAAAAATTACTGTGCCCCATGTCTGGAAGCCTCCCCCAATTCCTGTCTCCTACCACATCACAGTCAATCACCAGCCCCTCCCCAAATCTCATTTTATTTTCATTACTCCAGCTTCAGCCAAAACCACAACTTCTTCCTCAAAGGGAGGGCTGCTGCTTACAGCTTTGTCATTCACACATACAGACAGACAAAATGGCAACTTGTTCCTCAAACAGCCGCTGCATGCGTCTTCGTCATTCTGTTAGCGCAGTTGAGGGAAGCTTGTGCTCGGCTGCCTGTTCCTCCACACACAGTATTGAATTTTAACTGTTTCTTTCCTAAAATAAAATATATTACATTTTTCTACTATTTACTTGTCGTGCCTCAAAATGTACCCAGCCCAAACCAAGCAACTCACCCAATTGCTCCCGACAAGCAGAACTGTCTGTCCACCCTACTAGGTTCCATAACAGATCATGATCGTCATTTGAGTCCCTGTAAGGGTAAATGTTCATTAAACAGCAACTTTCCACTTTTCTAGGTAGGCAGTGGGACTGAAGGTATTTATTAAAAACACCACACAGTGACAGCTTTGGGGGGGGAGGGGCAGATGACTTGAACGAGCAAGAAGACACTCACATGACATAAAGGTCAATACACTACACAACACCTCCATCTAGTGGAGAGATGGAAAACAGGAACTTGTCTTTAGTAAGTATGCTTCCACTCTCCAAAATCACCTACAAAAATGATTGCATTTTTTTTTATATTTGTTTCATATTTTATAAGAATTAGCATTTATATAATAGCAATAATGCACTCCAGGGTGTGCCCTCTCTGACTGCCAACCCATGTCTAGAGCACACTCCCTATCTTATGCTCTCACGCTATATATATATATATATATATATATAATAAACTGTGGTATACAAGGCTGTGTGCCCACTGGGGGGCCAAGTAGGGCTATAAGCCATAAGTAGCATTGTTGCCCTGAACGCCCCAGGGTGGGTATGCAACCTTGAATGCCACAGTTGCCAGTCATTTATTTTTTTATAATACATTTGGATGTTTTTATTGTATGTCAGATCACATTTGCAGTCCTTACCAGCCCTTCTGTGCTGTTTCTGCACATGTGTACTCAGAAAAGTGTGCCAGCATCAGAGTGGGAGCACATGCATGCTTGCCACATGCATTCATGATTTTGCACACTTTGTGCTCTGCCTTATAAAAAACAGTAGAGTTGAGTGTCAGCAGTCTTTCCTTTGGAGCAAGGCTCTCGGGTGGCATGCTGGTGATGTAGTGAGTGTGATTGGCAGTGTAGTGAGCATGTGACTTCAGGGCTTTGCTACATTTAAACAGCATGTGAGCCACAGAGGATGGCATCTGGAACATGGAGGGACTACGCAGCAGCTTGTAAGAGACAGAATGTGGTGAGAGCTGTGGAGCATCAAGGGACATTTCTTTTTGGTTAGAGACTGGTAGGATTTTTTTGGTTTATGGGAGCCGTTAGGAAGCGTCTTTTTGTTTCAGGCTTTTTTTTGTGCAGGGTTTGGATAGTGTAATTTTTATTTGCAAGCTCTTTTTGCTGGAGTTAGTTTGCACCATTTTGTGTGTTGTAGGGTTTTCCCAGTTTGGGGGGGAGGCTCATTTTAGGTGTTTTAATGAGCGTATGAGTCTTTAATTGATTTGTTCAGTGTGTTAAGTGATGAGTTAATGTGTTTAATTGGTTGGTAAGTTATTTGCTTTGGTGGCCATAATGTTGGTGTATGGATGTTTTTCCCCATGGTATACATGTTTCCCTCAAGAGGTACACAGCTTCAGTTTGCAGCTATGCAGGTTTAGCTGGTGAGCTATATTGGGAATACAGGATAGAGGGCCCTAAGGGAAAAAATCTGAATCCATGTAATATATATATATATATATATGTAATAGATAAACCACTCTGAGGTGTGCGGTTGTGCTCTGATATACGCATGCCTTGGTGTGCATTGTACGTATGAGGCCACAGGCCGAGTGAGTCAAGCACCCAAGGCGTGCGTATATCAGAGCGCGACCGCGTACCTCAGAGTGGTTTATCTATCTTATAAAATGTCAAAATTGTTTTGGAGGGGGGGTAAAAGTGCAGGTGTGCAGTTGCGCTCTGATATACTCACAGTCATGTGATGCTCAAGGTCCAATAAATGAGCAGCAATTTTCCTACCCATTTTATATATATATGTATAGATAGATAGATATAGATATTATTGGTAACGTATTTACATATTTTACCAGGTAAGCAAGCAGTGCCCAAATGGGTGCATTTCCAGCTGTGACCTGGAGGAGGGAGGAGGCATGAATCCTCAATGAAAATACAGAATGGAGCATTCAGGAGAAGTGAAATACTGTACATAGTCAGCAGAAAGGAAGGTTATAGCAGCTGGGTTTCAATGTGAAAAAATGCAAAGTAATGCACTTGGGGCCCAGAAACCCAGAGGCAGAGTACAAAATGGGTGGAGTGGTATTGACGACCACCAAGCACGAAAGAGACCTGGTGGTAATCATATCTGATGACCTAAATGCGGTCAGGCAGTGTGACAAGACAGTCAGGAGGGATAGTGGAATGCTGGGGTGCAAATTGAGGGATATCCCTGACCCCAGCAGAAAGGGGGCGGTGGTGTTGCCTCTGTACAGATCACTGGTAAGACCCCACCTAGAGTACTGTGTCCTGTTCTGGAGACCACACTTCCAGAAGGACATAGACAGAGTGGAGATGGTCTAAAGCAGGGTAATTAAAATGGTGTGGGGTTGGCATCAAAAGCCCTACAAGGAGAGACTAAAGAACCTCAATATGTACACCCTGGAAGAGGGGGGAGATATGATAGAGACCTTTAAATACCTAATGGAGGTAAGTAAGGTACAGGAGAGAAGTATTTTTCAGAATAAAAGGAGCTCAAGAACAAGGGGACATGCTATGAACCTGTGGGGAGGTAGAGTCAGTAGAGGTGTGAGGAAGTACTTCTTCATGGAAAGAGTGGCAGATTCCTGAAACAGCTTTCCAGTGGAGGTGGTGGGGATGAAAACAGTGGTGGGGTTCAAGAATGCATGGGACAGGCACAAGGGAATAAGCAGAAAGGCAGGAGTGAGGGAGAAAGAGTTGTAGATCAAGAAGGGTCTGCAGTGTAATGTAGGTAGGGAAAAATTGGCAGACTGGGTGGGCTAAGTGGTCCTTATCTGCCATCGAATTCTATGTTTCTATGTTGCAGTCATACTTTATAACAGTTTCTTTGAAGCCTGTTTACTCTATTTAAAACTGTATTGGTCACCATTAGGGGGTTATGACCTAGCTGGTGTATTGCATTACAGGTATTTATGATGATTAAGTGTGCTCCTGCGGTGTTTCTTGGTCCTGGTTCCTGGCTTTTTATACAGTAAATAAATATGCAGCTTTTTTGCTACTACGTTTCAGTAGCAATCCAGATATACACATTTCTTCTTCAGAAAATATAAACAAAAAACAAGCACACAGCAAATATATTTGGTTTTGCCACTGGCAAAAGAGATGGCAGAACTATGGACTTGAAAGACAAACAAGAGTTGGCTATAGCCAAAAATGGCTGCTTTGGCTTGGTATAATTTGTTTTAGATTGTACTGTATAAGTTGTTTGCTATAATACAATTCAACTTTACACATTGAGGTAATGTAGAAGATGTTGGTGTTGTCTTTGGCAGATTCAAACAGTTCACCAGTATTGAATACTGCGAACACACACACACACATACTCTCTCTCTCTCTCTCTCTCTCTCTGGCACTCATCCCTCCATGTTCATTAGCTGCACACACCGTGACATATCCCTCCCATGATCTCCTTAACTACCTCTCCAACACAAACACCCCTCAGACTCACCTGTGGCAGATTCCATTCCTCAGTTTCCCCAAATACCTCCCTAACACACACACACCTCACCCATGACAGACTCCCTCCCCCAGCTCTCCAAATCCCACACACACAACTCAGACTCATCCATGACAGACCCTTTCCCCAGGTCTCTTCAAATACAACACACACACACACACTCATCTCCCTTATGACAGGTCCCTTTCTCAGTCTCTCCAAATACCCCTGCAAACACTCTTCACCCATGACAGACCCCATCAGTCGCCGCAGTCCTTCTCCACACATAAGCACACATGTGCACACACTTCTCACCCATGAAGGACTCCTAACCCCAATCTCCCCAAATACACCTGTGTTCTATAGTGAGTAATTGATCAGTCAGCTAGCACAATATGCCAGCTACTGGCTGCATGTTCTTCTTTGTGCTTCCTTTGACTTGAATCCTTTTTCTGGTGTGTGTGGGGCACAGTGGACAGGGACCATCTGGGCAAGCTGGGTGGGACAAGCAGCCCTTTTCTGCTGACAAATTATGTTTCTGTGCTTCAAATCCAGTCTAGTTTGTAACTGTAAAACACACTCTTCCATGCACACACACAACTACACACACACTGCCATGGGCAGACCCAGTTTCAGTGGAACTAGCAGCCAAACCTGCCACTTGTACTCATTGTTATAGAGATATACTGAGCTCCACCAGGGACAGTAACAACAACACACTTTGCCACTTATGTCCCTGAGCCTGGAACAACTACTTAGTGCGGCAGAGTTGCTTCTACTGTTGAAACAGGGGACAGTAGCAACAACAACACAGCCCTGCTGCTTCTATCCCAGGCTCTGGAATAGCCATTCAGTGCAGCGGAGCCACTGCTACTGCTGATTCTGGGGACAGTGAAAACAATGTGGCTGTGCAGCTTCTATCCCCAGAACCAGAACATTCACTCAGTACAATGGAGATTATTAGTGTCATAGCAGCAGGCAATCACCCAGCAGCAGAACCAGTGAGTGGGTGAGTAGAACTGTTGCAAAGTTTTACTCCAAGAGTGAGTTGTTGGTGAAATGCCAAACTCTGTGGTATGAATATGTGGTATGAACTTGGCAT
This sequence comes from Neoceratodus forsteri, assembly GCA_016271365.2. Classification (NCBI taxonomy): domain Eukaryota; kingdom Metazoa; phylum Chordata; order Ceratodontiformes; family Ceratodontidae; genus Neoceratodus; species Neoceratodus forsteri. Next base: position 1,256,750,667 of record CM028131.1, read on the forward strand.
TTCACCAGCATTTCTCTGGGCAAATCAGCAAAAATGTCACAGTTTGTTTTTAAAATCTCCCCTCCCCACCCTCTCTAGAAAACAAAAACCCATCCTCCTCTACAGAGTCTTGACCATCACAAATAAATATTATAGTACCCGCCTCCCACCACCCACTCAGCAATAAGTGCCCATGAGCCTTTCCTCCTCTCCCCACCCCACAGAAAGATCATAGCAATTGTCTTCACTAATTGACTTAATGAATGTTACCTCCCTGCAAAGGACACCCACTCAGCACGCACCACCCTCCACCCCCCATCTACCATCCAACTCAAAGAATACAAAAACAAAACCTTGGCAGTGTAGAGAACAGTGACCAGTACAGATCCTCCTCTTACCACACAGTGAAGTAGACATATGGGACCCCCCCTTGTTGTCCACCCCCAGCAGAAATAATCAGCTGCCACCCTTTAAAGGGGTTGTCCCCAGCAGGACTCCAAGAGGTGATGGACCATATAGGTGTGATGGCTGCTTATGGTGCAGGATCACAGGAAGCAGTGGTAGCTTATAACAGGGCTACTACCTCAGCCCTTTATACTGTTGTGCCAGTTTGTATATAACCCAGGACTTCTTGCTAAGGATCCCCATAGTTGACAGGGAGCTTAGGGAGATGAAGGCAATGGGTCAGAGATTGGAGCATTGTTGGCAGAAGTCCAGGACCAAGGAAGACAGACTGACTCTGAGAATGCATTACGGTGAGTATCAGAGGGCAATCTTCCATAAGAAGGCAACATTTCTGTCCAGGAAGATTGCAGCTGGGAGGAACAGACCAGCTCAGCTTTTCCAGACTGAGGACAGGCTGTTACATCCTGCAATCTCCAGCCAGTTGAGGTATTTTCATCCATCAGGTATGAAGAGTTTGCTCAGTCTTTCTAGAAAACGGTGTGGTCATTCAGATCCAGGATAACCCCAACTGGGTTGTCGTGGCCCAGCAGTGGGGAGTGGATTGCCATAAAGAGCACTCATCCTGTTTGGGGCAAGTTTAGGCTGGTATCAGTGGAAGAAGTATGGAAAGTGATCTCTGATCTGTGGCCCACTGATTGTGAATGGGGCCTGGGTCCAATGCACCTCCTACTGAGCTGTGTGGGATTTCTGGGTCCATTGTTTTCAGAGATAGTCCGGTGCTCCCTTTTGGAGGGGTCCTTTACAAGTGCTTTGAAGGATGCACTGGCAAGGCCCCTTCTGGACAAAAACATCTCTGGACCAGGAAGGCATGACAAATTTTAGACCAGTTTCTAACCTTCCCCTTTTAGGGAAAGTTAAAGAGAAGATAATGTCTCTGCTGCTCAAGGCACACCTCATGGCTTTTAGCATCTATGAGCAGCTCCAAGTCCAGATTTAGATCTAGGCATAGTACAGAGACTGCATTGTTCAGGGTGCACAATGATGTCCTCAGGGCTAGAGATAGAGGGAATAGTCAGTCCTCATTCTACTTGATCTCTCCTCAGCATTTGACATGGTGGACCATGGGTTGTTGTTGGATCACCTTAGGGAGTACTGTGGACTCACTGGTACAGTCATCAGCTGGTTTGGGTTCTTCCTCAGTGGCAGGACACAGATGGTGGTGATAAGGAATTTCTCCTCACTCCCAAAGCCCCTGCCCTGTGGTGTACCCTGGGTTTGATACTCTCACTCATGTTGTTCATTGTGTATGTGCTGCCCCAGGTGACATCAACAGACATCACAGCTTGGGTTTTCACTGCTATGCAGATGATACCCAGCTGTACCTGTCATTTGCACCCAAGATGCCTAGTGTGGTTGATGTACTGTATTTATGTCTGATTGAGATTCAAGACTAGATGTCCTCTAGCTAGATGAGACCCATCATGGACAAGACAGAGGTATTGGTGATGGAGCCTGGCTAATGGCAGGGTACAGGCGCCACAGCAGAGAGGACCTACCTGCTGCTTGGTTCCACTAGTCTGGTTGCCTCCACTAAGGTGAAGAATCTGGGTGTCATTCTGGATGAGAGACTGACACTTGAGGTCCAGGTATTGTCTGTAGTCTGGCGTGGCTTTTACCACCTCAGAAACATCTCCTGGATCAAAGCCTTGATCCCACTGGAGGACCTGCTCTCACTAGTACATGCCATTTTGACTTCCAGACTTGACTACTATGATGCTTTATATCTTGGGTTAGTGGAGTGGTCTTATGATGCCAGCAGCTAGTGCAGAATGCAGCAGCCAAGTTACTGACAGGCCTCCCCAGGTTATGTCATGTGACCCCAGTCCTGCAGTATCTGCACTGGCTGCTGGTGAAGTGGGGAATCACCTTCAGGGTTAGTCTGCTAACCTATAAAGCCCTATATGGACCAGGTCCAGGCTATCTGAGTGATCTCTTGTCCCCTTACTGCCCTGCTCGCCCTCTCTGCTCCTCCAAGGGGAGCCTCCTAGCGGTTTCCAGGACCAGGCTAAAGACATCAGAGGACCACACTTTTGAATTGGGTGGTCCATCCCTGTAGAGCTCGCTGCCCAGATCTCTGAGGGAGGCTCCCCCATTGGAGACCTTTCAGAAGGGCCTAAAGACCTACTTGTTCAGACAGGCTTTTGACCTAAGTTAGTCCCTACTGGTTCTCCTTGTTTTAGTTATTGATGCTGTCTAATTTATATTTTTTAAGTTATGTATTTACTTATTGTTGTTTTATCTTTCTGCCTTGGTCTTGTCTGATTACATACAGTCCTCTGAGCCTGTATTCATTATATCAGTTAGTAAAGACAAGTGCTCCATGGGGTGGGGAAATGGTGGGAGCATACATGAGTGCTTACTGTTGAATGGGTGGAGGAGGTAGGGGATATTACTATATTTACTTCTGATGGTCAGGCCTGGGTGGGGGGAGGTGGCTAAATGTTTATATTTTTACATGTATAGATGTAAATTACACATTAGCAATTTATGAATCTAGAATATACAACAGGTTAGGTATAATGAACAATTTGTTGGTTATTTCATCTCTGGAGTGTATCAGCATGGGATCACCAGCATTTTAGTTCTGCAAAATTTCAGTATTTTGTCTTACTTTCTCTTAATTCATAAATGAATCTAATAACATTTCTTATTTGGAATATTAACAAAAAAAGTTATCCCATTAAAAGAAAACATATTCTGAAGTATGCCCCCAAAAGAATATTTTTTTATAAACTCTTTTAATGCTTCTCTCTCCACTGGCTGGAACCTCCTTTAGCCAGCTTTAATGCCTGATCCGAGGACCTCCCTGACCTGTAACCCTGGTCACCCAGTCCACCTGTGTCTCACCTGCTTGGTAGCTCCCTTGGCTTGTCCACTTGCCTTCAGCTCCACAGTGACTCCAGTAGATGAAATACAGCTCTCAAGCAGGCAGAGGTGAAGGCCAGGGGAGTGCAAGGCCCAGGCAGTCAGGGTCTGGTAATGGGCATAATGGTAGTGAGCGGCATCACCTGTCCAGCTAGCTGCATTTTCCACTTAACTGTTGCCCATGGAAGGAGCAGTTGTACAATGCCATTGTGGAGCATCATGCATGCTTCCAAGTGTAACATGTTGATGTCCACTATGTGCCGTCAATCTCTGCACTCACTAGGACCCCAGGCTTAGTTCCTCTTGACTACCACCAGGAGGCACTCTATTGCCAGAGTCCTGAACCCTCCCACCCTGGAGGAGGTGAGCTGTCTGTTGAATGCTCAAACCATCTCCTTCCCTCAGCCTGCCCTCTGATGCTCCAGGCTAATTTCCAGACCTGGACTGTCAGCATTACAAGTGCCAGTGCTACCACTGCACTGGCAGTCCCACTTCCCAAAAAGAATATTGATATCTTATATCTTCAGGAACCTCATCTTATCATCAAAGAGGCAGAGAAACTTAATAAATTATGAGTTGGGGGGGGCAAGGTTTCCACCATGCTCATAATGCCAAGTCATGCAGAGTGTCTATTCTTTTAAGAAACAGAAGGGAAAATAACAGAGGAAAAGTTTTTCTCAGATCAGGCAGACTGTTATCTTTTTATATCAGGTAAAATAGACAACATGTCCTAAACTCTTGCTTCCATTTATGCACCTAATAGTGACTCTTCCTTTCTTCTTAATGACTTCTTCCTATAATGAACACAGTTCCTATAGCCTTATGTAACACTGCTTGATTTCAAAGTTATCCTCGGTAAGTATCTAGATACTACCTCAACAAATAGTCATTGCCTATGCCCCAAACACTTAAAAATGTAAAACAGGATATGTCAATTTAGAACCTATTGTACATTAAAAATATAAATGCAAAGGAATTTTCCTACCTGACCACTTCACTGTCCAGCTCACTCTTGGATCCAGGGACAGCACCCCAACTTATTTCACCTGAAAGTTAGATCTAATATTAGTAAAGGATTTGGGTTTCTCAGAAATGATAACAGAGGAAACAAAATTATTTTTTTCAAAGCAATAATTCACACAAAGCCTTCCAAAATCATTGTCTGGGACTCAAATAAAGGTTATTTAAGAAGTTTAATAATAGCACTTTCATTGAAAAGAAAGAAAAAAACAGGAAAGAATGAACACATTAGAACACGAAATAAAATAGCCCCAGTGGAACAGTCAGACAAACCTAACTTTATAGCTAAAAGATTTAGACAAACTAAAACATGGGCACAGTTCTCTTTTAAATGCAAAAAAAAACCTGAATGATTATTACTTATGAATCATTCAAAATATTACATGCAGACAGGCAAGAGTGGTCAACTATTACCTTATATGCTGCAGAAAGAAAACGCATAGATGAATTACAGAAATCCAGCCTTGGGATCTGAGTAGTCAGACTACTAATGATCAAACTTTCATTAATCTGGAATTTTTAAATTGTTATTATAATCTTTATAAATATGACTACTCAGACAACAACCAGGTGACCCAAGACCATACAGATATATCTTTGATAACCTCTACAGTATGCAAAAACAATGTTACATGCAAACATTTGAACATACAAATATATGAAATAGCCAGCAGAAGAAAGCATCATGGTCTATCAAGTCTGTTCAATTGTGGTGCCCCTGATCCAGAGATTACAGTGGGCTGTGCCCCCAACTTCCCACCAGCCCGGACCCTCTACTTCACCCTGTCCCACCCTCTCTTGAACATCCCCACCATCTTTTGAGTGGTGATTTCAGCTGGGAGTATGTTTCACCACAGCACCACCTGATCTGTAAAGAAATGTCTCCTGACCTCCTTCTTGAACCTCCCCCTGCTAGCTTATAACAGTGCAGCCTTGTGGTCTTGTTTTCTTTGAGACACAAACATTTCCTGATATCCACCTTGTTCATACCATTCAGGTACTTGAATGTTTCAGTCATGCCCCCTTTTCTCCCCAAGTGAGTACATGTTGAGGTCTCTTAGCCTGTCTTCCTATGCCCAGCTGTCACTGAACCATCTTTGTCACCCTCCTCTGAACTGCCTCAAACTGGCTGAGATCCTCTTTCAAGTAGGGACTCCAGTGCTGCACGCCATACATCAGGTGGGGTTGCACCAAGGAACTGTACAGCAGCAGCATAACATCCCCCTTTCTGCTTGTGAACCCTTTAGCTATACAGCCTAGCATTCTGTTTGCCTTGGTCGCTGTCTTCCTACACTGCATAGCCTGTTTAAAGAGCCACCAACACCTTCAGAGGAACTTTGAAAACTATAACATTTAGACCAATTTCAGTATATTTCTCACATTAGCTCTGTGTTTTGTCTCCATTAATTATTTCTGAGTTCATAAGCATGAAAACAGGATCTTTGTTTCATGAGGGTTCATCTACTATTGCTTATTCCCAATCTGAAGTCACAATACTCTGCTTATAACATCACAGTTATTCCCATGGCAACAGATTGTAACATCACAACAGAAACTTATGTTTTAAGTAAGGACTGAGCTGGGAGCGCATGCCAGTGCTGAGTGGAGATGGCCACCTGAATGAGGAGCTCCCCTCAGACCGTATTCAGTATATATTTACATGTGGTTTTCATTTCAGCATTACTCTCAGATAACATCTGTTCATTAGTAAAAAGATTGTCTCAATGAAATCTTGAATTTTACTAAGTTTAATTGTCATTTTTATTATTTTCTCTTGTGCTCTCAAAGTTACTGAGATTCCAGTTATGGCTCCAACAGCCCCAAACAACCTGAATGTGGCAAGAATTCAGTCAGCAGGAGTAGTGCTAATGCTGTTACAAATAATAAGTAGGAGATCAGTTTCATTACAAACATGCTGTCAGAGATTAAACTTGTTATTGGGGATTTAAAAAGCTCCATAAGTAAGCTTCCGGGTGATTTAGAATTAGTTATGGGACAGATGGAAAAGGCTGAGCACAAGTTGCTTACATTAGAAGAAACAGTTGCTGTGCTAGAAGACAAAACAAATTACCAGAGTATACAGATTCATTGTCTATTAGAATCAAATAGATGACCTTTAATACAGGGGTTGGAGTAATAACCTGTAATTTTTTTTTGTCTTTGGTAACTGAGTAAGGCCCATTAGGCACAAATGCCTGTTTTCAGGGGTGAACTGGGAGCACTGGGCAGTTAAGTGACTTGCTCAGAGTCACACAGTATGCAAGTGGAGGTTATGAGAATCAAACCAAGGTCTGGTCTGCTGGATGTACCAAGCTCATTCACAGCTCGTTACTCTAACCTCTAGGCTATACTGCCAGCCCTGAAGGTATGGAAGGGAAGAACATTATTCAGTTTTTACAGCAAGCACTTCCTGAAATACTAGGTTGTTAATGGCCCTGGCCATTAGATATCAAAAGGTCTCTTCGCTCTTTAGCTCCCCATCCACCCAGAGACTCTAAGCAAAGGCCTATCACACAAACTTCCTAAGATACTCTGTGAAAGAGGAGATTTTACATATTGTGAGACAGCATAGACAATTATCCTGGAAAGGAGAGAGGACATTAATCTTTCAGTACTTGTCTTCTGAAATCATGTGGAAATGTAAAGGTTTTGGAGAACTTAAGAAAATGTTACAAAACCTTGGCCTTTCTTATTATATTAAATACCCAGCAGTGCTTGTGATATTGATTTCGGGTTGAACCCCCCTTCTTCAAAGTGATTCCCCAGAAGCAGCCTGGGACTACCTTAATGAACATTTTCCTTTAGGCAGCTAACACCATAATTTGAATTATGATTAACATTCCAATGCATCACCTCATGCTGACTCAGTGCACAAGACTCAGACACAGCACCCACAGCAGCTCTTGAGACAGAGTGCCTCTAAATCTTCTGCTCAATATACTTTAAGCACCGTTAACACCTCCAAAAATGAACTGCCTGCTTCAACATCTCACTCATTACTTCAGTCCCCCTTATCCTATGCAGCAATGGTTAAATGCAAAGTGCACTCTGATACTGTAGCACAATCCTATCACCCTATCAACTGCGCATCTATCATAAATCTAAATCACCACTTTGTACCTTTAACTCCATTCACAAAATGCCTCAACCTCCAAGACTGGTCCCCTATCTACAAAGCAACAGATGTAAATACTGAGCTGGATTACTTCATCAACACTTTCAATGCAGCCTGTGACTCCTACACTCTTTTTGAAAAGCGTAAAGTCAAAGCCCTTTGCAATCCCTGGCTCTCAGCCGATCTCTTACATCAACTAAAATCTAGAGATCACCTCTGGCATCTGGCCAGAACCACTGGTAAATAAACTGACATCCAAAACTATAAACGTGCATGGAATGACTGTACCAAATCTATCCGCCAAAAGAAATCTACCTACTTCAAGAACGCTCTCACGGATACCTGGGGTAATGGGAGGGCATTTTGGAACAATATTAAATAGGTCACTGGGAAGCAGCCAAAAACTTCCCTATCTTGCTAAACATAAATGGTTCTACTATGCTAGACCCTAAAATCATAGCAAATACCTTCATCACTGCATTCACTGATCTCAGCAGTGTTCTCCCTTCTGACTTTTTCAAGGACTATGACTCTCCCTCTCCTCTCCCCAATGCCTCATCCTCCTCTACCCACCTGCCTTTTTATTTCAAAGCAGTCAAGATGCATGATGCCCACATATACATTACCAAAGCCATCACCAAATCCAGATCCAGCAGTGATACACTTGACCATAAACTGCTGTCCCTCACCCTTGATGAGGTGTTACAGCCACTGACATATATTTTCAACCTCTCACTTAGGCTCAGCCAGTTCCCTGACAAATGGAAATCCACCACTGTTATCCCTGTCCATAAAAGTGGTGACAAGGCCACTCATGGAAATTACCATTCGATCTCTATATTGCCATCCCTCTCCAAGGCCCTTGAACATATTGCAGCAGATCAGCTCACAGATTTCCTGGACAAATGCAATATCCTGTGCTCACAGCAACATGTCTTCAGGAAAGGACATAGCACCTCATCTGCCCTACTAGAATTGTCTGACATTCTTCACAGCTCACTGGACAATGGTCAGTTAATGGGGTCCATTGTTATTGATCAGATGAAGGTGTTCAACACTGTCCATCACCGCCTACTGCTTGTGCAACTTCTGAAAGCTGGGCTCTCTCCCGACTCCACTGCCTGGTTCAAAAGCTACTTGGAGAACTGGTCTCAAAGAGTAAAAATTGCAGATGTCCTCTCTGATACCAGGCCTGTTTGCTCAGGTGTCACCCAGGGATCCATTCTGGGCCCCCTACTATTCAGCTTGTTCCTGAACTCCCTTCCAAATTCTTGCTCCGAAACAATCATCCTCTATGCAGATGATGCTGTAATTTTTGCCTCCCACAAGGATCCTAAGCCTCTACAAGACAACCTTCAGCTTGGCTTCACATCTATTGAAAAATTGGTTCTCAAATCACAATCTGGTCCTCATTAATAAGAAAACAAAGTCTATGATGTTCAGCAGCTCTCATAACAAGCATAAGCTGCACCCCCTATCCATCAAAACCAGTCATGGAGTCACCCTGGAACAGGTTCAAGCCTTTAAGTACCTTGGGATCACTCTAGACCCTCATCTAACTTACAGTGTCCACGTTGACTCTATAGCCAAAGTAGCAAATACTCACCTTGGCCTTCTCTTCTGGCATAGGCAGCATCTTTCCCCAGAAGCCCTGACTGTTGCTGTTCAGAGCTCTGTTGTCTCCATTATTGACTATGGGCTTATCGTCTGTGGCTCGGCCCTGCTACCTCTCTTAGATGCATATCCACCTCCCTCAATAAGGCCTGCTGACTTCTCACTGGATCCCACCACCTCACACATACATGCGACCTCTATGCACAAACTGGATGGCTACAACTCATCAATTGGATAAAGTACCTAACCTGCACCATGGTGAAGAAAATAACTATGGGCCTTGCACCCATGGAGTGTGTGCACTCCTGCGCCCTAGCAATAATTCCCGCTCAACCAGGGGTTCTGAATCACAGCTCCTGCAGGTTTCACATTGTCATACCTCACAAGGTCAAAGATCTTTTGCCTACAGGATGCCCAGCTGGCTAAATGGTCTAAACAGTTAAATCTCCTCCACTCCTACCCTTAGTGTATTTAAATCAAGGCTACACCTCTCTCTCACTGCCTCTAGCTCCCGTGACTGCCTCCACTAGCTGAGCCCATGAATATTTCCCTAACCTTATGCAGTTCTCTCTCCTATTAGCACTTGGTTACCCCGTAGCATGCACTTCCCCATGTTATGTCTACAATAGTACCCCTGGCTACGCTCCTCCTCCTCTATAGCTTACACTTTTGTAACCTTGTCCTATGTATTGAATTTGTAATCTGACTTACGTGTTTTATGTTTTGAATTGTAACCTGACATGGAAACTTTGCAAAAGAGCCCTGGCTCAATGATATTGTAATCCTAGACCTAATAAATAAATAAATAAATACATAAATTAATTAATTAATAAAAATAGGACAGCAGCAGAATCAAAAAAAGAGAGATAGAAGCTGGGACAGTTTGAGAAATTCTGACCCACCCTCACCCTGCAGTGCACAATCTGGAATCAGACAAGTGGATAATATGGAAGACATGACTTTATGTATGTATTTATTTATTTTATTTTTTTTTTAAACTCCCTTCCCTCCTTGAAACAGAACTCTTCTCCTCCTTCTTGGTATCCAGCTGCTTTAACCATGGGACCAAAAACCAAAAATCCCCACTTAACACAACTGATGCATCTATGGTGGTAAGCTATTGACTGAGACTTCATGCTTTGTTCATTGCCAGCATCTTATTTGCATGTAGGTCTGGAAAACTAATTCATTGCAGTAGACATTTTCCTCATTGTGTCTGATTATTCAAAATGACTTCTTATGTGTAATGTCATTTGAACCTATGATGGCACTACACTTGCATTTATAATGCAGTTTTAATGCTTTCATATATGCTATGTATCTGCTGCTTCCCCCTAATGTATTCTGGTTCTATTATTTATACAGGTTTAACACAATTATCAGTATAACAGACTGTTTCTCAATTCAAGATTATTCTCTCAATTAGTTTGCTTAAATCAATTGAGTTTGGTCCAATTGGTTGGATATTACTTGCTTTCTGTGATCTGATTCATGCCACTTATGATGGCAGAATCATCCCTTTAATTCTCATTCTGAAAGGTCTTTTGAATCACCTATGTCTCTGCTATGTATTTCAACTTCATTAGCCCATATACTCCACTGCCAAAGGCTATGTATGGAGGATTGCAAAGTTGCATGTTGAAGTAAGATTATCCACTTTTCACAATACAACAAGGGTATATTCCTTTAGTCAGCTGTCCAGTAATGATGCCTTGGGTTGAGATGCACCATACTACATGGCCATCCCAAACCATCCCCTGCTGTGCCATTCAGCCAGTTTAATCCCATATTTTGATCACATGAATCTGCTGTGAATACAGTTGAGATGGCATAGTAAGGGGGGATGTCCTCTTCATGTACAGTAGTAGCACCGAATTAGTCAAAGGATTTTTAAGGCTTTTTAAAAATCCCCATTGAGAATTGTGAAACCTTTGGTTAGGGATTTTGTTTTGTTAGTGTGTTCGCTGCTACCCAGAGATGGTTGTCTCATCTGATAGTGTAGTTAAAAATCTACCAGATGGCACTTAAGTACTATAATAGGAACTGGCCTCTTTCTGTAGGTATAACAAAAATAATTTTAGAGGATTTTTTCCCTAAATTTTGTGAAGGATAAATAGGGAATCTCACAAAATTGCTTGACAAATTCACACAAAAAAAGAATTTGGACTTAGTTTTTTTCCTATTCTTTTTCATATGAAGGCATTCTTTTTTGTATGTTTTTTCATTCATATGAAAAAAAAATGCCTTCATACCAAAAAAGAATTTGAAAAAAAGTCTAAATTCTTTTTTCTTATGAAGCCATCCTTTTGTGGTCACGTGATGGCTGGAGGAGTGTGAGCACCTTCGTGGAGGAGCGCCGTCTGCCCTACTTACAAAATTAATAATTTCCACATTCCTACCTCCTTATATTCTGGGCTAAATCAAGTACTGTATCTTGAAGGAATTCAACCCAGGGTTCCGATATGGCCGAAGAATCTTTTGACAAAAAGCCAAGTTAGAGTTTTTCATCATAAGAGGAATCCGAGGAAGAGCAGGAGCCAACAGAGGGCCTGGAAGCCAAAAGACCTCGAAGAAGCAGATCACCGCAATCTCCTCCAGCAGACACCTCAGGGCCTATTATATCAGAGAAGATGTTCTCTGAACTGCAAACTATAAAAACAGTGCTGTTTTCTTTAATTGCTGAATTTAAAGACTGGAAGCTTCTAGTCACAGACTTAAACCGCAGAATAACTGACTCGGAAGCATGGATCTCGTCAAATGAAGACAGAATTGCCAGAATTGAACACAGACTTATCCAGGCCAAGCACACCATAAAGAAACTGGGAAAAAAAGTAGAAGATGTAGAAAGCCATTCTTGAAAGAACAACTTAATCCTTCTGGGGCTCCCAGAAAGGGAGGATGATTTGCACACTACTAGAATTTTTACTAATTTTTGTGTACTTGCCTGGCAGGACCATCTCCTAATGCACAGACATACATAAGGAGTCCACTGCTTGATTCGCCTGAAGCCAAAAGCTGATGAGTCCCCACATCCTATTATATTCAAAGTATTGAATTACTTAGACTGAGACCATCTTCTTCATGCCACAAGGAAACTAGAAAAGGTAGAATGGGAAGGGAAGAGAATATGGCTTGTCCAAGACTTTGCCAACAAGGTGAGACAGGAAAGATCTGCTTTTTGACCCATACAGGCCAAACTCTGGCCTGACAATATTCAGCACAGGATGATTTACCCAGCACACCTGGAGGTTTCTACACCTTCAAGAATGCATCATTTTGATTCTGTAACCCAGGCAGCAGAGGAGCTGAAAAAACTGCTGCCAGATCTTTTTGGAAAAGGGGGGGGTGATGGTCTCAGAAGACACCCTCCTCTCCCAGGTTGCTAAGGGAAATCTGGCATTTAATAAAAATTCTCAATTTCGCTATGTATGATAGAAGGTGTTCACTGTAAGTGGCCAAAAGTGTTTATTTGTTTGGACATGGGTGAACCTGTTATGAAAGGGAGAGCTATTTCAAAGGAGTCTACAAATGTATTTTCTCCCTCAAGGTTAAGTTAGTCAGCTTCCATGCAGGAGACTGTGACTGGGCTGAATTTACTGAATCGGGATGACTGTAGACTTAGAAGGTAAACAAACACTTTATGTTGATGAAATGTTTATTTTGGGGCTAAATTAGACAGCTCTCGACACAGTGGGGTTTTTCTCTCAATTTAATTAGGGTTACAAGTTTCTAATTAAATGGTCATATATCTTGCAGTTGGGGAGGACTCCAATTGAAGAAACCTTACCCTTTTATTTAAGGGGTTTTATTTATTTTTTGTTCTTTGTTCCTCCCTTATTGTTTTTTTCTCTTTCTTTTGGACTTAATTATTTGTAGCTAAGTGATAGTCAGCTTGTGTTAAGCGCAAGGGAGAGTCAACCCCATCACTGTGTATGTACATAGTTTTAATTGTATAAAAGTTACACAACCAGTTTTGGGTTTGTGGATCCTGGCTTAACCCGGGATGGTGTATGTATGTCTTGTCTGTAAGAAGAAAAAAAAAATATGGAAACTTAATAAAGAATATTATTATAAAAAAAAAAGACAGCTCTCCCATATTGATTATTTCAAGTCCTGTTGGAAGCATTGTATTTTGCAAAGTACATCATCTTGAATATTTTGGAAAGTGCAGGCATGGCTCAATCCATTTATTTTTTCAGACACTCAAAGGGACTTTTTTTTTAGACAGGATCATCACCGTGCTATAATCCAGAGCCCAGTGAAGTTACTTTATTCTCAATGGTGCTCAGAATCTCTGGCACATTTCAAGTTTTGGACTTGACATTGTTTGAGTAATGGGATTCGGTTTAGAGTGATGTCTTGAGGTTATTGGAAATTCACACGCCAGCATTTTTTGGAGCTATAGTTCATGTTCTAGCTATGTTTCTTTGATAAGTAATAACCTATTGTTCCTGAAATCCATTTAGGAAATTCTCAAATTGAGTCAGGCATTGCAGTCTGGCTACACAGTGTGTGCTCTAATGTAATTTCAGATAGGGGTGACTTTGAATTGGGCCGAAGAGACTGCTCAGACTGGGCATCATTTTATTTTTATTTTTTCCCTAGCATTCAGATTTAGAGTGCCCTGGATCGGAAGGGTGCAATGCTATATGGGGTTCTGCAGTAGTATAGGGAAGGAGTGTTGAAAATAGCAGTGCATCCCATTTCTTCTTTAGGCCCTGTAGTAAACTTGATCTATGTTTCCAGATTATACAGGGATATTAATAGAATGGCAGATCTCTGATTAGAAGCAGCAGGGGGTGCCTTTGTATAAAAATGTATGCAATTTAGCTCTTGTGTAATTTGGTACCAAATAGAGGGAAAGGCAGCCTCTTACAGCTACTGATCAGGGGAATCGTGGGAAGACAGGAGAGGGGTTGACTTACAAAAGCCCCTTAATGGCTGTATATCAGTTTTAAGTGATATTTGGGAGGTATTATGTAACTGCCCGATCTAACCTTGATGGAGTTAGTTCTTTCTAGCTATATCCTAGTTATTGGTAGGTGTCACCCTGGGGGCTATCCCAATAAGAAGCAACAGTTATCTCAAGAGGTATCTAGGGAAGGATACTAGGAAGTTGGAACAATTCTATAACTACTTTTTATTACAGCTGGTGGAAGCAATACCTTCTCCAGCATCATGAGCCACACATCTAGGAGAGGGCTATTGGCCAGAGCAGTTAGTAAGGCAAGGGAATATTGGAGGATATTTTGTTATGTGTTAAGGGGGAGGTTCTCCTGGGCTATTAGGGGGAGGGAGTATGGGGTATGGGGGTGGGGGTAATCTATCTATTATGAACATAGGAAAGCAGCAGCAGGACAAGTTATACTGGGAGTGTATTATGGATAGTGTGAAGGTGATCTCATGGAATATTAAAGGGGAGAGAGAATAATAAAAATACTGTATACTGAGACATTTGAGTAGATATCACCCTCATATTATGATGTTTCAAGAGACACATACACCAGTTGATCAGATGAAAAATTAAAAACAATTGTGGGTAGAATAAGTGTATGCAGCAGGACCAAGTGCCAGACATAGGAGGGTCGAAATCCTGCTCCACAAATCGGTCTCCTTCGCTCCAATTAAGGAGTGAAAGGATCCTGAAGGTCATTATATACTAGTACATGGCCTCTTAGCTGGTATAGAGGTCCTCCTGGGGTTCATCTGTGGACCCAATGTGGACTCCCCATCCTTCTTTGCACCATTGACAACAATACTAGCCTCCTTGAATAATGTTTTGTATACCTTGGGAGGGGACAGGAATTTAGTTTTCTCTAATGAGATGGATAGATAATGCTGATGAAAAGTTGGAGTATCCCCTGCACAACATGCTTTAAGAGAATGTAATACAGATTTGGGGTTGGTGGACGTTTGGAGACTTTTCCATCATGGGGAGAGGAAGTGCACTTTTTTCCCCACCCCATGGAGTATATTTACAAACTGATTACTTTTTAATAAGTTCTATGCTTCTTCAGGGGGTGGGAGGCTTGGGTACATTGTTCCCTGTCTCTGCCTGGGAATTTTCTCCTTGCTGACTTACCAACAGCACTGTCATGTTTTGTACATTATTAACAGTAAATTGTGCCTTTTGTCTGTTTTGTTCCTATTATACCGTGTGATATGTACCTCCCCTATGTACTATGTAACTTGCACCTCTGTATAACTGTTTGGAGTCTCCTATTGTACAACACTGTAAACATATTTGTTTTTTACCTGTTCCTTGATTTGTACTCTCCCGAGTCGTGCCTGAAAATAGGCAGTTCTGTCTAATGCACTTACCCGGTTACCAAAAGCAAATAAAATGAATAAAAAGAGTAACATACAAAATGCCTTTAATGTGATTTATCTGTCAAAGCATCCTAGCTCTATGGTAGTGTTCCTGGATGCACAAAAAGCACTGGACAGGGGTAATGGCAATATCTAATTAAAACTATGCATTCCTCTGGGTTAGGTCAACATTTTATCAGTTGGATCCATAATATATACACTTCCCCTATGGCTAAGATACTTACAGATAACATATGTTCTCCATTTTTCCTCTTCAGAGAGGCACCTGACAAAGTGTCCTATATTCCCTTTACTATTGCAAATTTATTACAATAGTAAAAACACATTTTTGGATTTCAGCTTGATATTCATTATCTAATAATTTCACTATGTGCAGCTGATGATTTACTCTATTTAGCAGATCTGTTGATGGTAATCCAGTTGGTTTTGAGATTCATGGAAGAATACAGAAGACATTCTTGATATAAGGTCAGTTGGCTTAAATCTAAAGCTCCCCTAATTCACCCTAACACATTTAATATAGACCAATCTGGATTTCCAGTGCATATGGTTAACAGTCAACTTACATATTTAAGTAGCTAACTTACACATGATCTAAAATTATTTATTTAAGTTATCTTTGGATCTCTCATGATTAAATTTAAGGTACAATTACAGAAGAGGTCAATGCCCCCTAACCTTTTTGGGGTGTGCTCACACTATAAAAATGAATCTCTTACAATGTCTTCTTTACTTATTTCAAGCAATTACATTAATATTGGCAAACTTTTTATGTTAAAATAATGCTATCTCACATTTTCTGTGGAATGGCAGAAGGTCTCATCTTAAGAGAGCTAAGCAGGTGGTGCCATATCAACACACAAGCCTGAAACTCCCAATCATTTTGGGATATCATATGCTGCAGTATTAGAACATGTTTTAACACTAATCCATAAGAATGGTTCTTTTGGAGACTAAACAAGTTTTAACTGAGCAGTGAATGTACTTACTCTTCTAAAACTTGAAAACAAAGAAGAAAGTATATACCATGAAAAAACATTTATTAGCATCCACTACAATAATATGGGAAAAAAAAAACTCATGGGTTAAAAAATAACCAGTTGAACATTCCCTCCCTCTATCCATTAATAAACAACAATTTCCACCCAGTTTTCCTAAAACAAATTCCTGAAAATTGGATCCAGAAGGGAATAACTACAATAGGTGATTTTTTGATAATCAAATTATGAAATTATTTTGACAATTAGTAAATCAATGCTATTTAAATAGAAATGCAAATTAGTTCTTTTGATATTTACAACTCTAAACAGTGGTCTAAAAATTGAGGAATAAGCTACTGAATTAAAATGGATCATAAATGTACAAACTAATAAGTGAGACCCCCAATATACAAAAGCTTACCTCAAAGATCTATAGATTGGGCTCTTTTTAAATTTAATTTAATTTTAGCTTTTGTTGGCTGGGAAAGGAGAGCTAGGCAGTTCTGTTTATTGTCAGCCTCATCCTAGGAGTGAGGGGTGATACAAATGCAAACTGACATATTGAATCTGGTTAAAATGTTGGTTACATTCTTGTGAATGGGGGGATTTGGGCTGGACGATGTCATGGGATCTTTATTACGGGAGGGAGAAGGGCAAATTGTTTAACCAGGAAAGGCACTCTAAGCTGGAGCTTATTTCCAGGTGCAACCTGGGAGTACAAGGAAGTTAAGTGACTTGCTCAGGGTCACAGAGTATGCAAGAGGGGGCTGATGGGATTCAAACCCATGTCTCCAGGTTTGCAACTCAGTGCCCTTAACCACTACACTGTACTGCCTCCTGCCTCCAATAGCCACCTGAACAACCACTAGAACAGGCAGACAGGACTTCAGTTTAATGTCTTATCCAAAATATGGCACTGCAGGAGTGCAGCACTTCCTCATGCTACGCTATAGGATCAGTATTGGAATTTATCCTAAGTTTCTGGTGTGGGGCTAGAAACCACAACCTACTGATCTTCCAGTCTCAGAGGTGAGTGTGCAACCTACTTAGCTAATGACACTTTAAAAGACACTCCAGATCTCTCACAATTAAAGGAAAATTGGGGAAAAGAATTACAGATAGTTATTATGCAAGAGAAATGAGAAGATATATGTAGCACCCGGAGAGTCTCAGTCAAAAATACAGTGAATCAAATTCAATTTTATAAACTTCACAAAATCTATTATACGCTATACTGTATTTTCTCAACAAATTGAATCCTGGTATATCATCACTTTGTAACAGATGTGGCAGGTGAATTAGTTCCCTGGTACAAGTTATGTCCTCATGTAAAAATATCCCATTTTGAAAGGCCATATTTTCTTCAAGAAATACAATAGTGGCAACAAATGTATTTACTGAGCTGAATTATGCCTTCTGGGCTCATCCTCTATGCAATTCTTCCAGCTGGATTTCCAACACAGCTACTAAATATGGCATTAATTGATGAGAAACACTGTATTACCCAGTAATGGAAGGATCCCACTCTCCCACATTGGAGCACTGGAAAAACTTCTCTTAGTAAGTATGCACTTATAAAAATACATATTACTTTACAGTAAACCATCTCAAAACGTATTCAACAATCTGAGACCTCTTGCAAGAGGCTATTGACAGGAAGCTGATCTAATTCCCCAGCATATATAGTGGGCAGGATTCTCAAATGGCTTGCACTCAGCATACCTTGGATGCCCCAACACAAATGAGATGCACTGAGTGCCAACAGTGGTAATCATAGGGGATGCATCAGGAGATGCTCCCGGCATATCCCTTCTGTGAATACCACTCTTGCACCCAGCCTGGGATGCACTGGCATAACCCCCTGGTTGGGCTGGGTACACAATGGGGCAGTGTATCTCCTAATGTGCTGCACCAAAAGCTGCCATTCACAGCCAAAGTCATGCAAATGGGGCCATTAGGCATGCAGGGGGCAGTGGGGCCAAGTGCATGTCATTATGGCCCCATCTGCATGTACCTAGCAGGGTTGCACCCCACAGAATGCACCAGTCACCATGCAATGGCTATGGGCCACACACAGCCACAGTGAGGCAGTTTGCACCCACCAACCATCCCCAGCCCAATCATTGGCCATAAGGACACCCACAATTGAGCCGCGGTGGTCCACTGGTCCCCCCTCCCTGCCTGAACCCCATTCTGAATGCCGCACCCTGTGGTGGTAAATCCATGTAGGAAGAAACCCCCCTCCCTGCCCGTAGCCCCATGTCCAAGCTGCACCCTGCAGTGGTAGATCCTTGTATGAAGAATCCTCCCCCCAACTCCGCTCCCTGACATGCACACACTACTGGCAGTGCACAAAATAACCCCTTGTCAGTCCAGCAGACCCCCCACCCACTCGGTCACCCTCTCCCCACCCCATTCCCCATCCCAGAAGGTCCCGAAGGTCAATGGGCAACACAACCCACCCGCATACCTCCATGGCTGCCCTTCAACAGAGCTGTTCATGACTGACAGCTAATGTTCTATTGATAGCCCATTTGTGGACCCTGTCAATCAATGAGCTTGCAGTGAGTACTGCACTCTGTCACTGATGTGAACAGGGAGGGGAGTGGGGGGGGATTCTTCGTACAAGGATCTACCGCCGCAGGGTGCATCTTGGACATGGGGCTATGGGCAGGGAGGGAGGTTTCTTTATACATGAATTTACCACAGCAGTGTGCAGCATTGAACACTGGGCTACGGGCAGGGAGAGGGGTTTCTTCATACATGGATTTACCACATCAGGGTGCAGCATTGAATACCGGGCTATGGGTAGGGAGGGATGTTTCTTCATACATCGATTTACCATGGCAGTGTGCAGTATTGAACACAGGGTTATGGGCAAGGTGGAGGATTTCATTGTACAAGGCTCACCTGCTGGAGGGTGTGGCATATGTACTGGGAGTTAGGGCAGCGTGGGGGAACTCTGGACCAGAAGGGTGGGCAGACTGCCATGCTGCTGCCTGCAATGCAGCAGCCTGCTTGTGGGTGGCAAGCAACTTAAGTCTACTTGTTGTAGACTTTTCTCTAGGAGGCACATCTCCGGACTTACCCCAGAGATGCGCCCTCCTGGTTGGGCTGTGTATGGGGCTGCACACAATATACATCTGCATGTTCCCTTCACAGTACCTCCAAATGTGCCGTTTATCATTATGGGAGGTATATGGTGCATCTGCGATGTGTTGGCACATTGGGGATGCACTGGTGCATCGGCCTCCTACCAGAATCGCACCAGTGCGCAAGTCGGAGTTGCGCCGGTGCATCCCTTTTGTGAATCCTGCCCAGAATGTTTATTATTTATATCATTTGTATAGTAACTTCTAATGATGACTAGAAACACATTAGTTAAACAGGACTATGAGCTCATATTTTTTTACTATATATTATATGTCCTTGTATAGTTCTTACTTGTATTTTTTTCAATACCAACATATTTATACACTTGTCTCTTCTCTTGTAATAATATCTATCTACTCTATCTATCAATCTACTGTATATATACTGTATATATATATATATATATATATATATATATATATACATACCTGTATACACACACACATACATATATACAATTCCAGCCATCAGAAAATGTCAGACCTTGGTAGAAACCTTCATTGAGGGGGTCAGAAAGTGATGATGTTCATTGCACTGGCATGAGTGCTTCCTCTTACAGACCATTTAGAACTGAAGTGATGTAGTTTATATCATAATAACATTCTTACATTGTCATCACAATGCGTACATGTTATGACATACACCTCTACTAAACACAGTTTCTGCAAAAAATAAGACGTACAGGTTCCATGCCGTTTTCCATTAAAGAGGCACAGTATCATTTAATATCAGAACTTATTACAATTCACTATGTCTTTTCACTTTTGTATATCCCTTGCATATTATTTATTTATTTATTTATGTCTTTGATCACCGGGTAAGTGTACTGATTCAGGGAACCATTTTCAGGCACGAGCATTATTTCTGCATTCGGCATGCAGCTGTTCCCCGTTCCCATTATGCAAAGGGGATGCTGTAAAATAGCCTTTAAATTCTCTGTTTGCCTTTTCTAGACATTATCAAATTTAAATAATTGCATTTGAAATTATGTGCAACCCACTTTTTGTAACAGTAATGAATATTAGCAACTATAGTTTTAGGAGCCTACCCTTAAGGCTATAGTTACAATTTTTAATGAGTCAGTTGGCTATTTGGATGCCTTGGAGAAATGGCAGACACTTAAGAAAAATGCAAATATTTATTGAAAATGCAAGCTGACCAAGCTCAAGAGCACATGTAAGTAAAATATTAGTGTTTGTCACTTAAGGTTGAACTAGCAAAATTAAGCAAACAAAAAATAGCTGATGATATTTTTTAGTTTTTCCACCATAAGTTGGACTGGGTGAAATACACTTTTAAGCCATCCCTGACATATTAAAAACAAGTACTGACAATCATAAGTAACATGTTAACATACATAAGAAAAAGTGGAAAAAGTGCATTAGTGTGAATAAATATGTAGGTACCCTAAAACATTTATAAGTAGATATTTTGTCTGCAAATTATTCTTCAGTTTGCTTGTAAAATAGTACAAAGATTCATTTACTGAAATGTACAATGGTAAATTATTCTGCACACTGGTAGATTATTCAATAATTTAGGACCATCTTACATAAATGACCTTTCTCCACTTTTATGGTTGGTGCATTTTTCATATAAGATGTGAGAATAATCTTAGCCTTGAGCCATGAATGTTATCAGCTAAATCAAGCATGTTTATGGTAATAAAGGGGTATTGTTGGGATAAACTTTACAAGCCGGGTTAAGAGTATTAAAATGTATTCTGTCATCAGGAAATAAAAAAAATTTGTGGATCACTATGTAAATTGAAATGATGTGATCTTATTGGAACAGACAATGATAAGTGACATGCAATGCTTGTAGTAATTACTTAATTGCTACGAGTTAATGCAGGAGTGTTACGTAGTCAATGATTGCCATAGTCCTGTATGGGTAGTATAACTTGTTCTGAAGTAGCAAGTCATGTTTCTGTCACTAAGAAATAAAGCTGTGCAAACCTACTGAAGTTCAACCATGCAAACTTCAAAGGTTCACTGTTTGCATGGTTAAAATAAATCTTGCAACTTCACAAAGCACAGGCCTTTCTAGGGGACCAGTGCTAGTCCATTCACAACCCCTCCCCTACCCCAGTCATCTCTCTCCCTCCCTCAATCT
This sequence comes from Neoceratodus forsteri, assembly GCA_016271365.2. Lineage (NCBI taxonomy): Eukaryota > Metazoa > Chordata > Ceratodontiformes > Ceratodontidae > Neoceratodus > Neoceratodus forsteri. Next base: position 1,256,772,303 of record CM028131.1, read on the forward strand.
CACTCTCTTTCTCTTTTTCCGACACCTAAGAAAAGGTGTTGGCTCTTGGAACTGAGTGAGGAGTTTACCATCTTTTAAATCACCCCATCCCTAGCCCAAACCCTCTTAAGGCCCCAAAACAAGTGTATTTAACAGTTACCTCCCAGTTGATACCTTATTCATGATTTGGGGGGGGGAATTCAATGCCCAAACCAGGTTATCAATATTGTTCTCCCTCCCACCCCATTCAGCATTAAAAATAATTAAATCTCTCTGGCTCCCTGGATCTGAACCATGAGCTATCAGTGGTGAAGAGTCAGTCCCCCTTTCTTATCCTACACCAAGACCTGCAAAGCACTTTTATTTAGAAGTTTGTGCCCCCCTTGATCCTTGAATCACCATCTGGAGGCATCACTGTCCAAAATTCCTATCTGACTCAGTTGCCCCCAACCCCCCATTCATGCTTCATTTTATTCATAATAGCAGACTGACTGGAGCTGAGCAGTTCCATCTCTGGTGATACTACGGTAGGCAAATGATTGATCAGTTTGGTAGAATCAAACTTGCAGCTGTATTAAGGGATTTCTGTTTCTGTAAAGAAATCTCACCCAATTTTTGTTACATGTTTTGCTGTGAGATCCCAAAAAAGTGTGCAGACTACCATTTTTGTGAAAGTTTATCCCTAATTATTTTAAAGATCAACATTGTCTGTTCATGCTCTGCTTGTGCCAGTAATGGGCACGTCATCTATCACCAGGACAAGCCTCAGAGGAGTTCCAAACAGCTTTCAAAAGCAAGCAAGATTAGGGGTTACTAGAAAGGAGAGTGAAATTATTGTGATGCAATTGAAAGTGTAACCTTAAAATATGGAAGGCTAAAAATGACACAGGTTCTAATTGAATAGGCTGGAATAAAACCACTATTCAGAAAAAAGTTTAAAAATGTGTTTCTAAAGAAAAAAAATTATCAAATCATCTTAGTTTTTTTATATCCATATAAGAAAACTATATTCGTATAAGGAAACTGTAATGACTATATAGTCTGTGATTTGGTCTGTCTGTCTGTTTGTTCATCAGGATCATAACCCTGCCATTTAGTTCTTGGACTGTGCTTAATCTATGATGAAAGCTATCTAATATGATTCTTGTCTATAAGAAAGGGAGTCCCAAGGACACCTGTAACTATAAGCCCATTGCCATACTCCCAGCTCTTAATAAAGCCCGGGAAAGATTGTTTCCCTGCAACTTACCAACTACCTGACCTTCTATAGCCTCCTGAATCCAGCCCAACGTGCTTGATTAATGAGGCAAAAAGCATCAAGAGGCATAAAGGACATAGTAGCACTACTGCCCTTGTGATCATCACTACTAGCATTGCTAACAGTGTGGACTGGGTGACTTGAGTGTGGGGTTGTTTTCATAGACTTTACCAAGGCCTTTGACCTTGCAGATCACTCCTTACTATGAACATACAAACATATGAAAATTGGCAGCAGCAAAAGGCCATCAACATCAAGGTCTATCTAGGCTACTTGTGCATGCAGCTAGCTCCCTATTCGGCAGCTGCCCCTGCCTCCCCTTACCTCCCTTTACCCTTCCCTTTGCACTGTCCCACCTCTTCTTGACACATTCCACTGTGGTATATGCCACCACTTCAGTTGGTAGTGCATTCCACCTTGCCACCACCCTCTCTGTAAAGAAATGCCTCCTCACCTCCCTCCTGAATCTACCCCCCTCCAATCTCATGTCATGGCCCCTAGTGTCTCTCCCCACCCTCCTCCTGAATAAACCCTCTGTGTCCGTTTTGATTCTCCCTTTTTTGTATTTGAAGGTCTCAATCATATCCCCCCATCCCTCCTCTCCTCCAGTGTGTACATGTTTAACTCTCTTAGTCTGACCTCATATGACAATTCCCCCAGGCCCTGAATCATCTTCATTGCTCTATGCTGCACCCCCTCCAGCAGCCTAATGTCCCTTTGTAGGTACGGGTGCCAGTTCTGCATGCAGTATTAAAGGAGGGGTCTAACCAATGATCTGTACAATGGTAGAATAACCTCCCTCCTTGCTTCTCTAGGTAATTCCCTTTGCAATGCACCCCAGCATTTTGTTGGCCATTGCTGCTGCCTTTCTGCATTTTGCAGAATTGTTCAGTGCTCCTCTGATGAGCACCCCCAGATCCTTTTCCTCTTCTGTTACCTCCAGTTGCTCTCCCCCCAGATGGTAGCTTCTCCTCAGCATTTTTGTTCCGAAGTGCAGCACCTTGCATATTTTTGCATTGAACCCAAGCTGTCATCTGTCAGACCATGCATCCAGCCTTGCCAGATCCTTCTGTAGCCCCCACCACCTCACCCCCAGTCGTCCACCACCACTCCCATCTTGGTCTCATCTGTAAATAGGCTGATTTTGCTGCTGATGGCCTCCAAGATGTCTGCAATAAATATGACAAATGGCACTGGGCCCAAAACCAAACCCTGTGGAACACCACTTGTCACAGGCTTAAGGGATGAGAATTCCTCACTTACCACCACCCTCTGTTGCCTATCTTTTAGCCAGTTCTCCACCCACTCCACCAGTTTTGTTCCCACCCCTGTGCCCTGTAGCTTGATTCCAAGTCTCCCATGTGGTACTGAATCTGAAGTCTTGGCACAGGACATCCGCCACATGGCCCCTGTCAATTTTCCTAGTCACCCAGACATAGTATTCCACCAGGCTGGTCTGGCATGACCTGCCCTTGATGAAGCCATGCTGCCTTCTGTCCTGCACCACATTCACCTCCAGTAGTGCCACTAGCCTATCCTTTAGGATGATCTCCATTAGCTTCCCCACTATAGACATTAGACTTACTGGCCTATAGTTTCCCGGTTCATCCTTGGGTCCACTCTTGTTGAGGAGAACCACGTGACCCAGTCTCCAGTCCTGTGGTATGCATCCGTGTCTAGAGATGAATTAAATAAGTCTGCCTAGGGTCCTGCCAGGACCTCTGCCAGCTCCTTCAGTGCTCTCAGATGCACTCCATCTGGACTGGGTGCCTTGTCTACCCTCAATGCCCTTAACCCCTCCAGCGCCCTCCCCACTGTGATTTCTCCATCTGTCACCCCCCCCATCTATTTCAATCCTCCCTCCTACTATGGGTAGCACCCCTTCCTTTTCTTTCTTAAAGACTGAGCAGAAGTAGTCATTGAGCACTTCTGCCTTTTCATCCCCTTTTCCACCCATCCTCCCTCCTTCTTAGTTCTTCCAATTTGGTCCTTACAGCTTCTTTTCTCCCTGATGTACCTAAAGAAGTCTTTTTCCCCTTTTTTTATGCCCTGTGCCAGCCTGAGTTCCCGTGCTGCCTTGGCTGCCCTTACCCTCCCCCCCCCGGTCACTTCCTTCGCTTACTTCAGGTATTCCACCCTATTGTCCTCCCTCCCCGATTTTCTGTATCACCTGTAAGCTGCCCTTTCCTTCCTCACCCTGTCTAGCACCCCTTTACTTATCCAGCTGGGTTTCTTCCCCCTAGCCTTCTTAGTCTGGGCCCTGCTGCAAGTTTCTGTTGCCTCCACTATCCCCTGTCTTATCAGTTCCCACCTTTGCTGTGTGTTCACACTCAGTTGAATTTTGCACAGGAACCCCTGTACCACTTTCCTCATCATCTTAAAGTTGGCATTCCTGAAATCCATGCCAGATGCCATCCTCTTTCTTTAGCCATTTGTAACTGGAACTATACTGTCCTGTGGTCACTGCCCCCAGTGGTTTCTCCACCCTCACATTCCTCACCCACTCCACGTTCATCAGTATGAGGTCAAGGGTGTTCCTTTCCCTAGTTAGTTCTTTGACCAACTGTACTAGAAAGCTTTTCTGGAAGGCGTCCAACATTACCTGCTCCTTTCTGCTCTTTGTGATAGATGTGTCCCACTCCACTACCCAGCAGGTTGAAGTCCCCTGCTATCACCACCACCCCTTTCCACAGTTCTTCCTGATCTGTTCTGCCAGTACCTGTCCATCCCTTCAGTTTGAGAGGGTGGCCTGTACACCATCCCCAGTCTTAGTGATCTATTTTTGGGATCCTGTAGTTGCACCCACGGTGCTTCTGTATCTCTTTCATCTCCCTCCTACCTTATACATTTTAATCCTTCCTTTACATACAGTGCCACCCTTCCCCCTTCTCATTTTCCCTATTCTTCCAGTGTAATCTGTACCCCAGAACTGTCATGTCCCAGTTGTGGATTTGGGTGGCCCATGTCTCGGTTATAGCCACCAAGTCCATGCCCCCCTCCTCCAAGAGAGCCTGTAGCTCTGCCCCCTTATTCCCCAGACTCCTAGCATTTAGTGTTACCACCCTTCAACCCTTGTCTCTACTCCCCCACTTCTCTCCCCTTATGTCTGCACCCTCAGTAGTTGCCTTCCTCCTTATCTTGCTGTCATGGGGGAGTAAGCCCATTTGGTTTCACATCAATAGGCCTCTGAACACCACTATCCCTCCTGCTACTCCCCACTCCTAGTTTAAATGCTCTTCAAAGTGCTTCCCTATCCTTGCCTTCAGTACATTTTCTTCTTCCTCATTTAGGTGCAGTCTATCTTTTGCATACAGACTGCTGTTCTCCCAGGTACCCCAACCCCCCTACTAGCCCATGCCCCTTTTCCTGACACTAGGCCCAAGCCATTCCTTAAGCTCTTGAATTCTCCCTTTTCTTGGCATGCTTGCCCTGAGAATGGGAAATACCTCTGAGAAGGTGACAGATCCGCCTGCTCCCTCACACAGAGGTCCCAGTTTCTCAAACCTCCTCTTAACCTCCCCTACTATCCCATCAGTCAGATCATTCATCCCCAGGTGTATTATTAGGTGAGGCCTTTCCCTTCCCCTGCTTTAATACCTTAGCACAGATTGCCCCACATTTTCCGCCTTCATTTCTGGCATGGCTTCCACCCAAATTCTACTATGCCTCTCCCCTTTGCTTCCCCACCTGATCCCTCTAAGTATCGAGTCCCCCAAGACCAAGACACCATCCTTCTTCCCTTCCCTGTCCTCCCCTTCTCCTCTCCTTCTCCTCTCCTTCTTCCTCCTGCACAATGTTCCCTCCTATTGTCTCTGTTTCTCCCCCTGTGTCCTCTGCTGTACTCAACCCTTTTTGCCCCAATTCACCTATTTCTTCATCTCCCTCCTCAGTCATTTTGTTCTTTGTACCCATGGACTGCACTTCCCCTTCCTCCTTCCCCTCCTTTGACTCCTCTGTTAGAAGTCTGCCCCCATCTGAGCTCCCAGCATTACCAACTCCCTGTACTCCTTCTCCTATTCTCCTTGCACTTTTGTCTCCATAACTGTGTCACCCCCACTGCCTTCTTGTCCTGACCACCCCCGTCCCTCTTATTCCTCCCATCTTTTTGGTTTTTCCTGGATGTCTTTTGTGCTTTCCACATTCCCTTCCCCTCCTGACCTGATATGCCCCTTCATCATCTTTGACACTTCCCCCCCTTAGCCTTAGTACTTCCTTCTTTACCCTCCCCAGCCTTACACAGATGGGGCACCCTCCTGTTCTCCACAGGGTGTTCATGAATACTGCCCCTTCACAGTTATTACATGCCCCGATCCTTCCTCCCCTGTGACTTCTGTTCCCCACCTTTCCCAGATTCTTTTGCCCCCCCTTCCCTCCACTGACCCTCATTCCGGCCTGCCTCACCACCTTGTCCCCTTCCCAGACTGCCCTAAGCCATTGCCCCATTACCACTTCCTATTCTTTGTTCCTTCTGCTCCTTTCTCCCTCTCACGGTTCCTCTTCTTTTTATCTTGACCCTGTCTGTTGGCAGCACTATTTTCCAGCTCCTCAAGCACCTCCCTCACAGCTTTCAAGCCCAACCCCCAGTGTCATTTCAGTATTTAAGAAAGGCTGGTGGTGGAGGAGGAGGATGGGGGGGGGCTTTCTTTTTCAATCCCAACCACAAAACCTAGCACAGTGCTCACCAGCAGCTGTAAACTACAAATGTAAGTTAAAAAACACCACCAAAACTTATAAAATATCTCAGAAAAATCTCACCTCTTATTCCAACTCCCCTCAAACAAACTGTCTCAGTGAACAACTACAGATACATTTGAAACTGAAATTCACAGTCTTGATTAGCTACTCTATTACTTGGAAAAATAACCCCTCCACACAGTGCTTTGCCAGCCAGCCAGCAACAGCTATTATGAAATACAATACAGATTTAAGCTTTTTTTTTTAATCACAATCACCAAACCTAGCACCGAGCTCAGCCAGCAGCTGTAAACTACAAATGTAAGTTAAAAAACACCACCAAAACTTACAAAATATCTCAGAAAAAACTCACCCTCTTATTCCAACTCCCCTCAAACAAACTGCCTCAGTGAACAACTACAGATAGATTTAAAACTGAAATCCACACAAGAAAACTTGGTGATCTGGGTATTTCATGGTCAGTACTCCCCTGGTTCATGAGTTACCTCCATAACAGGTTTCAACGTACCAAATTTGGGTCCATGTTTGCTAAACCTGTACCTACTAAGGTGAGCATTTCCCAAGGATCTATCTTTGTACCGTTCCACTTTTCCTTGTATGTAAACATTGTTCATCATTGTCGTGCTCACAGCATGCCCTTTTTGTATACAGATGACTTGATTGTATCCTTAAATGCAAATGATATTGTTGATGTTAACAGCAGGCTGCCCTCAGATTTCCAGGAAGTACAAAACTGGCTTCTAACCAACAAGCTCCTTGTAAGTGTGTCAAAACCCAGGCTATGCTCTTTGGCTCTGCTGTTAAGCTGAAAAGTTGTCCATCCCTTCTGATAATTTTGTATAAAGATGGAACCTCTCTTGCCTCTGTAATAAGCATAGACAGATACTTTATTTATATAACACTCCTTTCCATGGACTCAGAGAGCTTCACAATCAATACATTATTCACCTCTCCACCTGATGTCACTGCTGTATTCTATACTATAATGTATTTGTTGTCCGCGTCCACAGAAACTGTATGGTGTATTCATAACCCCGTATTATTTGTACTACTCTCAGCGCATCAGAGGACCATACATGTACTGATCTGAACTGCTGTATCTTGTAACAAATGCACTGCACTGTACTATGACTGTACCAATGCTGTGTACCTCCTGCCCTCTTGCACAAAATTGGGAAATTGTATACTGTCTTGGTAACCCTGTACGATCTGTATGACTCTGTGATACCTGTCTGTATGTTCAAACCTTATGTAACAATCCCCGGGTCGCCCCTGAAAAAGGGACCTTCGGAGCCCAGCCCATACAACGTTTTATAAATATACAAATATACAATTAAAATCAAACAGTAATATCCAATCAAGACACAGCTCAATTATCTAAAAATTAAAAGCCTGGTTAAATAAATAGGTTTTTAAACCTTTTTTGAAGGTATCCACAGAGGGTACCTCCCATAAATGTTTAGGTAATAGATTCCATAGGGTAGGTGCAGCCACCGAGAACGCTCGATCACCCGAGTGGCGCAAACTCATCCTAGGAATATCCAGAAAACAACCCTCTGTGGAACGGAGAGCCCGGGATGGGTAGTGAGGCACAAGGAGCTCTTGCAGGTAGACTGGTCCCCCTTCATGTAGGGCTTTATAGGTCAGTAGCCCAACCTTGAAAGCAATCCTCCACCTAACTGGCAGCCAGTGCAGTTCACAGAAGACTGGTGTGATATGGTCATACTTACACACACCAATCAATAATCTTGCCGCCACATTCTGCACCAGCTGCAGCTTGCAGAGGCTATCTCTAGATAGCCCTAAGTAATGGGCATTGCAGTAATCCAGTTTAGATGTTACAAAAGCATGTACTAGTGAGGCTAGCATCAATTACCTCTGTGTCACCTTGGATCCTTCCTTGGACTTTTTATTACATATCATGAGCATCTGTAAAGCTATTAATTCCTGGCTAGGAATATCTTTTAGAATTAGCAATAGCCTCACCCCCATGCCCGTATCACCACTGCCTGTGGAATCCTCCTACCAGAGCTTTTATATGGACTGCCTGTGTTCTCCTCCTTTACCAAAGCTAGTCGACATAAATGGGGTGTTGCATACAATAATATTTGCCCTCACTGCAAATTACCAAACACGCCTCTGTGACTTACATGCCAAGCTGGAGTGAGTGCCCCCTTCTTGTGTGATTTTACAGTAGGTGGGTATCATCTATAATATACTCTACATGTAGCTGCTAACCTCCCTTGCCTCACTCCTCTACCCTCTCCATAGTGCCTACCCCCAGAGGGCATCTGAGCATGGCCTGCTGACACACCTAAAACTAACAAGCATTTGTCAATGTGGCACATGTTTGCCAATGGTATAGATGCCTTGGTGTACTAGATGCTTTTTGTGACAATGTGGTGTGAATGGTGGTAAAGAATGTGCTGGCAGAGAGTTAAAATAAGGCCTTTTGTGTTTAAAAAGTATGTAAACTGCCTTTTTAACTTAAGATTATTCAAATATCTGTAAAGGAAGTTGTGGACTGTAGAGAGAGGAGAGCGAGTCAGTTCTGTTGTTGTAGTGTAGAGCCACTGAGGTGTTAATGGTAGTAAAAGGGATATGCTGCCAGGGGTTTAAAATCAGTCATCTTCTGTTAAAAAAGTATATAAACTCCTTTTTTATGTTCGCTTGCATGCATGCGCAAGGAATGTCTTGGGAGAATGGGACACTTTGGAGGTGTGCCTGCCCTGTGCAATCCCCTGCTCCATTGAGCAGGCGTGGCGGTCCTGCACCAATCGCTGCAGTGCTGTGCATGACAGCGGTGTCTTCTTCTCTTTAAAAAGAAACCTGCCGCTGTGTGCTTGCAGCGCATCACGCCTCCCCTAAATCTTTGGTGCCACGCTGGAAGCCCACTCCAGCGTGGCAAACATCGTCTGCCGATGGGGTTCCCAATCCCCGTGGCTCCCACACCCCCAGCCATCCTTCTGCAATGCTGGGGCCCACCCAGCATGGCAACGCCCCTGCGCTGCCTGCCACGGGTGCCCAATCTCCGCCAGCTCCACCTCCCCCAAACAGCTTTCTCCTGCTGCCACGCTGGAGCCCACCCCAGTGTGGCAGCGTCCCGTGTCGTCTGCTGATGGGGTGCCCAATCCCGTCGGCTCGGCCCCCAGCCATCCTTCTGCCATGCTGGGAGCCCACCCCAGCATAGCAAGCGCCCGCCCATCAATTGTAGAAAAAACCCTGTAAATTAAAAATGGTCCCACGCGGTCTCCCCCCCCTCCCACAGCCCGCACCCACCCATGCGCACCCTGCCTCCCCACACCTCCCCACCCCATACTTATCTCCGAGCTCGAGCGCGACGATCATCGCTTGGACTGGAAACACGCTCTGCACTCTTCAAAACCGACCGCAAACTGAGGAAATGCCGTAAGCTGTATAATGGGCTAGATGTTTTTTTCAACTTTGTTGCATATCTTAGGCATTTTTGGAATTTTTGCACCAGATTTTCAACATGGGGTTTTGGACCCTCCTCATGAATTCTGTCACTGTCATGGCGTTATTGGGCCTGAAGGGTGATTTCAGATCACTGGGTGAAATCACCTTTTCGGCCTGATTAATGAAACAACAGTGCCAGTGTTCATAAGGTGGCTCTCAAAAGCCTATTTTGAAAATTTGGTGGAAAATTCTAAAATGACCATTTTACGAGCTGCAGCATTGGCCAGTTCCTATGCAGGCTCGTAGTTTCACATTTTCAGTATTTTCACTCCAGATTTTCAACATTGCCATTTTACCACACCTCCTGATGAGCAGTACAGCTGTCATTTTTCACATCCTGCCCAAAACATGTTTCCTCCCATGTAGCACACAATGGCACAGTCGGTGTGCAAACTCAATGTATGGGACACATTAAGAAAATCACAGTGACACTGTTAATGAGCAGAGGTCTTAAAATGGCTGTGTTGAAAATTTGGTGAAAATTCTAAAATGACTGTTTTACTAGTGTGTTGCAGTTTCTATGCACACTGAAGTTTGCGAATTTTCAATGTTTTCACTCCAGATTTTCAACATTGCCATTTTACCACACCTCCTTATGAGCAGTACAGCTGTCATTTTTCACATGCTGCTCAAAATGTGTTTCCGCCCATGTAGCGCACAATGGTGCAGTCGGTGTGCGAAATCAATGTATGGGAGACATTAAGAAAATCACAGTGACACCATTCATGAGCAGAGATCTTAAAATGGCTATGTTGAAAATTTGGTGAAAAAATTCCTAAAAATGACTGTTTTACGGCGTGTGTTGCTTGGTTCTCATGCCTTCGTAAGTTCGTAATTTTCAATATTTTCACTCCGGATTTTCAACGTTATACCACACCTCCTTATGAGCAGTACAGCTGTCATTTTTCATCCTGTCTAAAATGTGTTTCCGCCTGTAGTACACAATGGCGAAGTCGGTGTGCGAAATCAATGTATGGGAGACATTAAGAAAATCACAGTGACACTGTTCATGAGCAGAGGTCTTAAAATGGCTATGTTGAAAATTTGGTGAAAAAATTCCTAAAAATGACTGTTTTACGAGCGTGCGTTACGCAGTTCCCAGTCAAGACGTCAGAAGCTCCAAATTTTCAATATTTGCACCCAATGACTTCAGATACTCAAACAGCACATAGAAGCAAGCAACATTAGGCATTGACAAATGCTTGTACTTCTTTGTCACTGATTTTTTTAAGCCATGTCCAAGTGCCAAATACCACAGCAAATACCTGCAAGCGAACGTTCGGCATTGACAAATGCTTGTTTAAGTTAATATTAGTTAGGTAGCTGCAGCAAAAGCTGCCAACTTTAGACCAGCACTCCTGTAGTCATGGATATATATGCGCACTTGCACACCACTTGGGAATTGTGGTACAAAATTCCTATAGGATCACATTGTAAATTGTAGGTAAGTAATAACACATGACAGGGTGTGTTACTGCATGCTTCAGGTAGGTTATGAGGCATGAGATACAGCCAAGAGCCTTCAACCACCTGAGAAATATGGTAAATGATTTGCATAGGATCATATTGTAATTGTAAGTAAGCAATAACACACGGCAAGCTGTGTGGCAATGCTAAATTGCTGCATGCCCTAGGTGGGTTGTGAGGTGGGTTGTGAGGCACGAGGCACAGCTGAGTGCCATCAGCCAGTTGGGAAGTGTAGATGTCTTCACTCAGGTGCCAAAGGCACCTATGCTGCCATGGAAGTGCATGCTAAGGACTTGGGAGAGTCAGCAGGTGGCTGTTCTGAGGATCACCACGCCCATGGCCTCTTCACCTGGAAACGGAGGTAACATTTCAGCTTAAATGGCACACAGCTGAATAACACAAAATGAAACCTAAAAAAAGGGAAATGACAGCAGCATGAGATGTAGCTCTGGGTAGTATGGAGAAGGCAGTTTTTATGTACACTGACTTAATGCAAGGAAGAAAAGGAAATATCGGTGGGTGGCTGTGTGAGAAATGCTGTGTGCCCTAGATCATTTTGCCTGATAAAGTGGGAATATGAGAATCTGTGGCTCACACTGTCATGGGAGGCAGCACTGACAGACCAGGGGAAAATAGAAATGGAAACATTAAGCATACAACAATTGGAAGCTGTAAATGCTCCTGACTGGTCCATACCTAGAGCTCTGCCTGGCTCAATTTACAGACAACGTCCTTCTGGACTCCTTCTCCCCCAGCAACCACCCCTCCCCCCCAGGTATCGCTCCCTAGAACCCCTAGCGGTTCCTTATTATTTATATACTAAACTAATTGTAACTAATTGAAGCCTTTGTACACCTTTGTATTACTGGAATTGCTTTGTGTGTTCTTTTATTGTATCTCACCTGTAATGTTCTCCATTGTTGTACTCACTACCAATTGTTGTCTACCCTCCCTGTGACGAGGTGCCTTTGTAAATGAGTTTTTGACTCAAAGGTTGTAAATCTGAATTATGTAATAGATAAATAAAATAAAAAATAAACAGTTTTGCACCCCGCCCCCCATTCAGAAGGTGGGAGTTGGGATCCATTTGAAAAGCAAATTGCAGTTTGGTAAACTGGAGGACAGGGATCCTCAGATTGTTTCTGATACCTGTGCATAACAAACTAGAAATGGAGTGGAGAGTATATGCACACAAGCAAGTGCCATGGCTACAGCACATTACACTTACAAAACAGGAATTGCTGAGATGAGACAGGGTTATTATGTGTCTCAGCAGGGGGCCACATGGAAATATCAGTCAGACTTAGCTGTAAACAGGGTTGGGACATGGTCCTCGAACTCAGGGGAAATGGCTAATGCTGTGATAGGGGCACAGTCCCATAACTAGATAGGCTTAGGCAGATTAGATGGGACTGGGAGGGGCAGACAGTACATCAGAAACTGCTTGTCAATTCTGTCCAGTGGCAGGTGAGACCTGTACAGGTGCATGGGTATCAGAAACAATCTAAGGATCCCTCTCCTCCAGTTAACCAAACTGCAGTTTGTTTTTCAAATAGCTCCCACCTCCTACCTTCTGAATGGAGTTATTTGATAAACAAACTGCAGTTTGGTTAATTGGAGGAGAGGGATCCTCAGATTGTTTTTCACACCATGTGGCCCCTTGCTGAGATGCATAATGTTTCCATTTCTATTTTTCCCTGCTCTGTCAATCCTGCCTTGCCATAGGAGTCACGTGGTGATGGCATCCTGATCAGACGTGCTTACTATCAGCTCCCGCCCTACCAGCCTAATTTCTGCATTTTTTCCTGTTGTTTGGACTTAATGTCCCTACCTGTTGGTATCTCCTGAGTCAGGTGATCTGTGCTGTTCTCTGGTGCCACAAATACTGGCCATCAGCATGGATTCAGACATGAAGAACCCCCTCCAGCGGCACACTCCCTCACCAACTTCCAAGATGGAAAAGCAATCCAAGTGCTCTAAGCCACAGGCCACAGGTGCTTCATGATCCTCCTCGACTCTTGTGGCACTTACCGAGGAGAAATTCTTAGAGGAAATGGGTGCATTACAGAGCTCCAGCAAGTTGTTAATGGAAGGGATACAGAAGTTCTGCTCCTCCGTTGAGACTCTGAACTGGTAAACTGGTGGGCTGGCAACATGGAGGCCTGCACCTCCTCACTGGAGAACTGGCAGGCTGGCCTAGACCCCGAAATAGTTTCTCTGTGGCAAAGTATCCGTAAGTTGGAGGACCGACTGGATGACCTTGAGGGTTGGTCCCAACGCAATAACCTAGTGATTGTGGGGCTGCCAGAGGGGGCTGAAAGCCCTCAAGTTCTCTCATTTGTCCAGAAGCTATTTGAAAAACTGGTAGGCCCTTGTCCAATGGACTGGTGTACATCGTGGAGAGGGCACACGAGTCCCTGTGACCCATGCCATCCACTGGATCACCTCCTCAACCCATAATTTGTAAGCTGCTGGATTTTTGGGACAAGAAGCATATCCTTGCAAAGCTCCAGGACTTAAAGGAGGTCCTCTGACAGGGCAACATCTTAGGATCTCTCAGAACATTTCTTTTTCGGTCCAGCAGTGGAAAGCTTCCCTTCATCCCACAGTGTCAAAGCTCATTGTGGCTGGCATCAAGTTTTGGGTGAGGTACCCTGCAGTGCTTCAGATGCTCAAGGAAGGTAGCTGGATCAGATTTGAAGCACCCAACAAAGCCACGACTGATTTGAAGATTGTCCCTGACCTTTTTAAGTGACTTTCGGGGTCTGGTCTTGTCATCTTCAACTGAGGTTAGGAGTTAGTGGTAAGTTGGGATGATGTGGATGTCTGGACTTTGGTTTTTCTGAAGAAGCCAGCCTCTGTTTTGCCTTCGCTGCTGCCCCTGTCTTAGTAAGTTGGTGTGTGACAGACTTTCCTTTTTGTGGCAAATGGACTTTGGGTAGGGGGGGTGCTGCCGAATTGTGGAGCAACTCCATGTTTCTTTTTCTGCTGGGACTGGGAGCTCCTCTGGTAGTTTCCCTATTGGCTCAGCTCAAGTTGTGACTTTCTGCTCAGGTCCATGGAAGGGGAGCCACTAATAGTAGGATCTTATTTGCTCCTTGTTCTACTGGTTATGATTTGGTTCACCCACCCCTGGGCATACCACATGAACACTGAGTTTCGAATCCACTTTACATTGGCCCTGGTGGCAGAAGCCTTGCCAATCTAACAGCTAACAGCATATATGGGTCCTGAGGTTAATTCATCAGTGTGGATCATTACTCTATTGGACTACACCAGAGGTTTATCCTGAGGCTCTAATGTGATGTGACAGGTTTATGGACTGGCAAGGTGTGATGTGCTGGAGGAAGCATTTGCCATGCAGACAATCATTCCTTGTTTGTTTCTAGGTTCACAGTGTTAATCTGTTTGCTTGTTAGGCTAATTGAGTGAGAGCTGCTATGTTACCTGGGGGTAGGGGGGGCACTCGTTTTTCAGCAGTCTCTTTCTGGAGAAATATAAGTGTTGATGTTCACTTTGGTATACATTGTTCTCCATTTTCCTGGGGCTGGGGACAGAGGGGGTGGGGTGTCTTTCATCATGGACATGTTTGTTTTGGGAGGTCGGTCATTAGGACTGGGGTTTTCAGGGGTACCATTCATTGTTTTGTGGGGAAAGTGTTTTGGGGTGGTTCTGTGGGGATTTATTTCTGGAGGGGGTTTTGTGGGGGGGGGGTTGTGGGTGTTCAAGATTGGGGGAGGGACCCAGAGCACCGATCTGGGATTTTATTTACTTTTTTCGTTATTTATATTACCCTTTTAACCTATCTCTATGAGTGTTAATTACAAATTTTTGTCGTGGAATGTCAAGGGGGCTCGCAACAAGTACAAGAGGTATACACTCTTATGTCACCTCCAAAAGCTCAACCCCAGCACTGTTATGCTTCAAGAAACCCATTTGAGTAGGGAGGAAATGATGAGTCTTAGAAGGCATTGGGTGGCTTAAGTTTTTGGGGCATGGGTTCATACATTGAAGGGTGGTGTAGTTATCCTGGTGGCTAAAGGTATGGCTTTTCAACTAACAAAGGAAGGTCATTTTATCCTAGTTCACGGTCCTCTGGGAACCTCAGTGGTTATTCTTGGCTCCATCTATGGTCCTACCTTGGATTCTCCCACCTTTTTTTCTGATCTAGGCTTCCACCTCTCTTCCTTTCCCCAGCTACCTATTATCCTTGGTGGGGACTGGAATTTGGTAGTTCAGACTGACTTGGACAGATCTGGCCATAACAGGTGGATCTGTCCCCAGGCCAGTGGGGGCTTCAGGAGCTTCTAGATCATCTCAGTCCGGTGAATCCCTGGTGAATCCTGCATCCCAGGGTCAGGCAATATTCCTTTTTTTCACCTGCCCATGGGTCTTTTTTACACATATGTAACCCCCCCTACAAATGGGGGTTCCCAAAAGTCTTCCTTGAGCTTACCTAAATGCTAACTGCCAGGCTGGTGTCCTGCGTTTTAGCAGTTTAAATGTGATTACCAGAGCTTGTATAGCCTCTGTGTACTGTCTCTTTAAGAGCTGCTTGATTGCAGCATAAGTAATCTGAGATGGATCTCTGTTGAAAGATGTAACTATTTGCTGAAAACCATTTAGAATGATAATAATAATGTAGTTTGTCTAACCTGCTTTCTTTGTAGCAAGGACTGTTTTGTTTGCCTCCACTATTTTGGTCCTGGACTGCAAATTGGACCAATCAGTTCTGGTGGGACCTAAAATGTAGGTGGACTACAGGAACTGTCTGAATTCAAAATCTATAGGAACTGTGGTTTGAGTTTTTGTGCCTTTTTTGCAACTGAAGGGGGAGCTCTTGCTTTGACTGACAGCTAAATCAGCCAACCAAATCTTTTGAATCTTGGGGAAGTCCCGGGCTGCTTGCAGTTTTCAGTTTAGTTCTGAGCTGGAAGCTCAAGAAGAAGGAGCTGAAGTAATTTTGGGCAGAAATCCTGAGTGGATTCACATGGGAAAACTGTGAAAGGGCTGAGTTTGTGGCTGCATGTCTGCTGCTGCTCCATGAGAGGGAGAGAAGAGAATTATTTTGGACTAAATCCAAGTTTGTGTGACTAAAGTAAGCTACTGAAGTGGGCCAGGCTCAACCTGAAGAAGACCGAATATTTTTGCTGAATGCGATCGGCCTGTCAGGAGTTCCAGCTACCCCTAAGCTCCCAGTGTGTGCAGAGACTTTGCGACTGTGACCGGGGAGCACTTTGCCTGGTACAGTAGAATTCCCGTACATGTAAATGTGCTGTGAGCTGGTAGTGGGTTGTGAGTTAGTTCCCCACTGTGTGAACTGTGTTATGCTTGCTGGAAGCTGTATCCAGCCCAAAATGGACTGCATCCGAACTTGTCTCCATGCAGTCTGGGCTTTGCCAAACTGGCCCAGCCACACTACCCACTGCACAGAGAAGCCATCAACGAGAGACCTGCCTGGAGATCAGCCCCCTTGCTCCATGCTTGAACAGGAATGATGCCTCTGCGACTTGTGTAGGCCCTGCTTCTCTTGGCATTCCAGATCAACCACCTGCGGTCTCGATTTTTGTCCAGCCTGTGTCCAGTCTTGGATATCGTGAGTAAATACCAGGGTAGCTCCCTGCACCAACAGCTTAATCTGAGTGTGTCATCTGATTGTCTTGTTGTTTCGTTTCCTTTATGAACTGAGCCCTCTGGCTCCAGATTACAAATATTGTGTACTGTGCATGTTGTGTTTTCCATCACAGGGCTCCAACCAGCTGCAACCCTGGGCAACTGTCCTGGCTAGCCCATCTCTTCTCCACCTGGGTACCCAGAGGTGTACTGCGTGGGGGGACTCAATGCGCATGCATAACTGCTTGACTGATATAACCTTTAAACTAATTAATCTGATTTTGCCCCTCCCTTGTTGAAGTCCCCTGAATAAATCAGATCTAACTTTTTCTGCATGTAAACTGACTGTGGTTCCAGTTTGTGCTCAAAGTACTGTACTGTTGCTATTTGCTGTGCTTAACCTTGTTTTACAGGGGGTCCCCAGGGTCGAGCCAGAGGAACCAGCCCTGATGGTAAGTGCAAACAGTGTGCGTACTTGTGTGGTATACTGGGGTATTGTGAAAGTGATTATTGTACAGTGTTCAGGCCACTAGAGGGGAAAGAAGGGGGTTACAGTATCCCGGAGGGCTGTGCCCAGGTTAACTTGACCACTACCAACCCTGACCTCTGGGTGGAGGCACCCGTTTCAGAACTCAGGCCTCTTAACCTGCTACTAGCCACGCAGGCAGGGGTAGTAACCCTTGGGATAGCGCCACCTAGGGGTTACATAGATTTTTTCCTGGTGAGTGGGTCTTCCCTTCCTGGTCTAGTATCTGCTGATATTTTTCCTCGGGTTTTGTCAGACCACCTCCTTATCGAGTTGATCCAGGTATTTCATGAGGTGGAGGGGAGAGATGGGATATGGAGATTCAATACTCAGCTGCTGAAGGATCCCACCATAGTGGCTCACCTGTAGGAGTTTATTCGCAACTTCTGGGAGGTCAGCACTGGATTGGTCCTGAGATTGGACTGGCTTTGGGGGGCTTTTAAGTGGGTCATTTGGGGTGAATGTATTAAGTTAGTGGCCAAGAGGAAGAGATGGCGTGTTCAAAAAGAGTTCTTGTCCACAATTTGGCAATTGGAAAAAAACATGTCCACTAACTCCCCGCCTGGAATTTGGCAACAATTGGAGGCTTCTCGTCTGGCCTATGCTGAGTTATTAGCTGAGAAGGCTGACCTAGCAATTCTCCACACTAAGTCTAGGTATCTCAAGTCCGGAGAACAGGCAAGTAAGCTATTAGTCTGAAGACTTAGGAAAATAGAGGAGGTTGCCCTCCTTGAGATTGGGTCTGGATCTGGGTATTCTTACTTGACCCAGAGATATAGCCTTTAAAAACTTCTTCTAAGTAAGTAGTAACACACAACAGGGTGTGTGGCAATGCTAAATTGCTGCATGCCCCAGGTGGGTTGTAAGGTATAAGTCGAAGCTGGGTGCCTTCAGCCACCTGGGAAGTATAGTATATAATTAGAATAAGATTACTTTATAGGTTCTGGAGACTTAGGAAAATAAAGGAGGTTGCTCTCCTTGCGATCGGGTCCATATCTGGGTATTCTTACTCGGCCCAGAGATATAGCCTTTAAAAACTTCTTTCAAAGTCTTTATGCTGCTCCTCCTGCTTCTGCAGCCAGTCTTGCCAGGATAGCTGATTACTTGTCCGAGTTCCCCCTCCCCTGTCTCTCCTCACCTCAACAGGACTTTTTGGCAGAATCCATTGGTGTTTCTGAGGTCAACGCAGCGATTTGCCAGCTCCCACTAGACAAAGCTCTGGGCCCCGGTGGTTTTGGTAATAACTTCTATTCCACCTTCAGGGAGAAATTATCATCCTTTCTCATTCAGTTTTAAAATTCCTTTTTCACTGATGGTTTGGAGGATTTCTCCTTCAACCAAGCATGGGTCACACTCATATGGAAACAGGGGAAGGACAAGCTTCTGCCTCCGAGTTACCGATTGATTTCTCTCCTTAATTTGGATCTCAAGATCCTGGCTAAGGTCCTTACCAACAGGCTTAGGTCAGTCTGGGCTAATCTTATTTCACCTGTCCAAGTTGGATTCATGTCTTGCCGCTTGTCCAGCGACCATGTGAGGAAGCTCTTGTACCTGATTTCTGCATCAGGGGAGGGCAAGGTTCCTGCGGCCTTGGTCTCTCTTGACGCAGAAAAAGCCTTTGATTGAGTATCTTGTCCCTTTTTGTTCCAAGTCTTGAAGAAATTTGGTATCCCCAATTAACTTTCCAAGTGGATCCAGATCATGTACTCTAATCCCTCGGCCATGGTCGGATGTAACGGGCTCTCTTCCTCCTCCTTTCAATTACAGCAGGGGATACAAGACCGCCCTCTCTCCTCTCTATTATTCAACTTGTACTTGGAACCCCTTTTACTTCGATTGCAGAATGCTCTGGACATTAAAGATATACTGGTAGGGGGTGAAAAGTTTAAGATATCTGCTTATGCGGACAACTTACTCTTGCACCTCAAGGACCCAGCTTCCTCCATCCCAGTAGCCTTGTCTGAAATTGCTTTCTTTGCTAGTTTGTCTGGGTACATGTTGAATCTGGACAAGACGCAGGTCATGCCGCTAAATTGTCTGGTTCTCAAGAGTGAGATACTCGACCTGGGCCTATCCTGGAAGCCTAAGGCTCTTACATATCCCGGTATCCATATTCCCCGACGTCTTTTTAATCTGGTTTCTCTAAATTTACCCCCCCCCCCACTGCTCACCATTAAAAATGACCTGACAAGGTGGAATGCTTTGCCATTATCCCCATGGGGTCCCCTCCTTGTCATTAAGATGAATATATTCCCATGAATACTCTACCATTTAGGTATCATGGGAGTTTTTCTGCCTAAAGCCTGGTTTGTGTCCCTGCAGGGTATGTTAAACTGTTTTCTCTGGAAAGGCAGGGCTGTGCACAGGTTCTACTATAAATTAACTCTCCCTAGAGACAGGGGGGGCCTTCGTCTTCCTAACTTTTTCATCTACTACTGTATCTCGCTATCCATGGAGCCAAGTTTTTTCACCGGAGCAATGCTTCTAAGGGGGGGCATGGATATAGGGCATCAACCATTGTGGTTAAACATAGAAATGTCACTCTGTCAGAAGGCAGGCATTCAGCTTCCCAGTCCTCTCTATTCCAGAATTGCTAAAGTACAGACTGTGCTGTGTCGCCCACCCCTATTACTGTCCCTCAGGGCCCGTGCACAGATTGATGGTTTTCTGCATCTGGGCTGGTCTTGGATGCTCACACTACACATTTTGGCAAATCCTAATATTGTCTCGGGGGTCATCCAATCCCAGCTTCCTTCTGCCCTCCTTTACTTGCTGTGTGGATAGTCAATCTCTTGGAACAGGGGCAGTTTCTGTCCTATGGGAAGCTATCAGACTCCCTCGATATTTCTGTCTTCTATTTGTTTAAGTACCTACAACTAAAGAAGGTCCTCCTGGCCCATCTTTGTCCTGCCCCATGGGTCCCATGTGAAACTGATACTCTATCCAGGTTCATTGAGATAAACACTAAGCCTCATCCAGTTGCAAATTTGTATTCTGGTCTTCAAATAGCTGATCCTGTGGCTTTGGCTGGTGTTTGCTTTCACTGGCAGCAAGCCCTTGCTTTTGATAGCGATACAAAGCACTGGAAACTATTTGGCGTAACCTATATAAATTTGTTAAAAGGGATCACTATCAATGGACCCAGTTTTGTGTACTACACTATATGTATTACACTTCCTTAAGGCTTCACAAGATGGGCCAGGCAGCTACCCCAGATTGTACCCATTGTGGTTCTGCCATGGGGCACCTCTTGCACATGTTGAGGGAGTGCCCCAAGGTGGCTCCTTTCTGGTTGAAGATTAAGGATTCTCTGGACCTACTCTTAGTTCTTGAGGATACATTTACTTCAGCAATTTGTTTACTGGGGGACTACCCTCCTTTTTTGATTGGAATTTGTAGGACCCATATAGCCCTGATCTTGGCTGTGGCCAAGGTGATTATTCTCCATCACTGGCGGGAAGACACCACGCATCCCTTCAAGGAGTGGTACCATGAGCTTATGCAGGCTGTCATGGTTGAGAAACAGATTGCAAGACTTCACCATAAGGATGATCTGTTTCTTTGGAGATGGGCTTCCCTACAAACCCTTAGGTCAATTATTCATTTGGAGGAATGAGGGTGATTGCTAAGTGCTAACATTCCTATTTTGGTATACTAGACTCTCCTTTTGCTTTATGGTGCTCTGGGTGGGAGGGGTGTTGGGGGATTTGTGAGGGGGTTGTCTTTTTCCTTGTTCAATTATACTGTACATTGTACTTTGGTCATTTTATTTGGGGTGCAAGGGGGTGGTGGGGGGACATGGATGTTTCTTTTATTTCTCATGCAGTGGGTTTGGTGTTTGCTGTTAGTATCACTTTGTTGCCTTTTTATCCTGCTACTGTAACTGTTTTGTTTTCAATAAAAATTTTAAATTATAAAAAAAAAAATCATGCCTCGCATGACACTTTACGTTATCAGGCAAAGTGATCTAGGGCACGCTGCATTTCTCACAAAGTCACCCACTGACACTTCCTTTTCTTCATTGCATTTAGTCAGTGCACATGAAAACTGCCTTCTCCATACTGTCAAGAGCTACATCTCACTCTGCTGCCATTTCATTTTCTTTGGTTTCATTTTCTGTCATTCAGCTGCGTGCCATTTAAGTTGTAAAGTTACCTCTGCTTCCAGGTAAATAAGTCAGGGGCCTGGTGCTCCTCAGAGCAGCCATTTGCTGATGCTCCCATGTCCTTAGAATGCACATCCTTAGAATGCACTTCCATGGCAGCATAGGTGCCTTCAGCACATGAGTGAAGACATCCGCACTTCTCAGGTGATTAATGGCACTCAGCTGTACCTCATGCCTCAGATCCCACCTGACAATCCACCTAGGGATCCATTACTGCACACCCTGTTGTGCATTATTGCTTACTTACAATTTACAGTGTGATCCCATGGCAATTTTATATCGCACTTCTCAGGTGGTTGTAGGCACTTGTCTGCACATATTTCTTTGACTGGGTAACCAGAGTGGTGGACCAAGGGGGTGCAGTTGATGTCACTCACCTTGACTTCAGCAAAGCTTTCAATACTGTTCCACATAGAAGATTGATTAATAAGCTGGGTTGGCTTGGGGTGGGTCAGAAGTTGGTCAGCTGGGTGGCAAACTTGTTGGCAGGCAGAAAACAGAGAGTGATGGTAAATGGTATAGAGTCAGAAGAGATGCATGTCACAAGTGGGGTACCTCAGGGATCAGTCCTGGGGCCAGTCCTCTTTAATATCTTTATCAGTGACATTGCAGATGGACTGGAGGGTAAGGTTTGTCTGTTTGCAGATGACACCAAGATCTGCAACAAAGTAGATGATCCAGATGGGGTGGGCAGAATGAGAAGAGATCTGGATAAACTGGCAAAATGGTCGGAAGAGTGACAACTGGGGTTTAATGCAAAGAAGTGCAAGATCATGCACATAGGGAAGAGAAACCCTGAAGCCACCTATAGGTTGGGAGGGGAGTTGCTGGTAATCACAAGGGAAGAAAGAGACTTGGGCATCATCATCACAGATGACCTGAAATCATCCAAGCAGACCACTAAAGCAGTAGGTAAGGCTAGGGTGATGTTGGGATGTATTAGTAGGGGTATCACAAATCATTGGAAGGAGGTAATAATCTCTCTTTACAAGACACTGGTTAGGCCCCATCTTGAGTACTGCATGCAGTACTGAAGGCTGCACCTGCACAAGATTAACAAAATGGAGGCAGTCCAGAGAAGGGCAACCAAAATGGTGCAGGGACTGCATCAGAAAACATATGGGGACAGATTAACAGAGTTCAATATGTATACTGTAGAGCAAAGGAGGGAGAGAGAGGTGATATGATCAAAACATTCAGACATCTTAAGGGCATTAACAAGGTGAAAGAGTCAAACATGTTTCAATATAAGAAAACTAGCAGGAAAAGAGGACACAGCATGAGATGAGAGGGAGGCCAATTAAGGGGGAATGTGAGGAAGTTCTTTTTCACAGAAAAGGTGGTGGATGCATGGAACGGCCTACCTCAGGAAGTGGTGGATATGAACACAGTGGAGGGCTTCAAACTGGCATGGGATAGGCATAAGGGAGCAATAAAGATGTGTATGAATAGATAGGCCATCGACAGAGTACAGGCCTATGGCACATTCATAAGGTAGAAAAAAATGGGCAGACTGGATGGGCCTTGTGGTCCTTATCTGCCGTTAACTTCTATGGCTCTATGTTTCTATGTTCATCATGCCTCACAACCTACCTGGGCCATGCAGCAGTTTAGCCTTCCCAAACACCCTGCCATATGGTTATTGATCACTTAAAATTTATAATGTAATCTTATTTGAATTATATACTATACTTCCCAGGTGGTTGAAGGCACCCAGCTTCACCTTATGCCTTGCAACCCACCTGGGGCATGCAGCAATTTAGCATTGCCACACACTCTGCTGTGTGTTACTGATTACTTACAATTTACAATGTGATCCTATGGAAATTTTATATTGTATTTCCTGGGTGATTGAAGCCACTTGGCTATGCATCATGCCTCACAACCCACTGGGGGCATATGATAATTTAGCATTGCCACACACCTTGTCGTGTCTTATTCCTCACTTACAATTTACAATGTGATCCTATGGGAATTTTCTACCACACATCCCAGGTGGTGTGCAAGTGTGTACATGTATCATGGCTACAGGAGCACTTGACCATGATGATGGTTGTCATTTGTGTCATGTGGAAAGAGTTGTAAGTTTTTTGTCTTAGCTGATGATGTATGTCTGTGGTTGCTTGTGTTGCCCTTGCCCCCTTTGGTTGTTGGGGGGGGATGCGACATTAGTGTTGAAGACCCTAACACTGCATTTCCATACTTTTGTCACTTTAATAGCAACACAAACTGATGCATTAATTAAGTTTTTTTTTTGCAATGAATATATAAGGGATATGCCACCCCCCACTTGAAATATTGTTGATATTTTTTGTTTGAGTGCCAAATGACCCAACGACATCACTAGCGGTGAAGCCACAAGTGATGTCATCAGGTCAATTGGCACAAGAACAAAAAATATCAACAATATTTCCAATAGAGGAGTAGCATATTCCACTTATGCCATACCGCCAAAACAGTGTAAAAAAAGTTGAATTTCCTGATATTTTGTGCTGATTATAAAAAAATCTAAAAGGTATCAATAAATGAAACATCACTCATTTCACAGATATTTTTGTGCTGCACAACTTTTGTGCTCAAAGTACCATGCCATCATTTTTCAATTTAAAGTTATTTGCATTTGTTTGTTGTAAAAAGTGAAACAAAATGGAATTTTCTGCTGTTTTTCTTTTGCTAATTATAAAAAAACTAAAAGGTATCTATAAATGAAACACCACTCATTTTGTAAATATTTTTGTGCTGAAAAACATTCGTGCTCACAGTACCATGCTATCATTTTTCATTTTAAAGCTATTCACATTTGAATAGGGTTACTATTGCTAGTATACATCTGCATTGAGAGAAAGAGAGAGAGGGAGAGACAGACACATACACACACACACACACACACACACACACACACACACACACACACATATGTGCACACAGATTCTGTTACAGCTGACTTGAGCCCCTGGATGTTTTAAATTCCAGGATGATTAAACATATCTGGTCTGCTGCATAGATCTAAGAAAAGAGCTGACCCAGGATTGGGTCAGCTGCTTCTTTTCAAGTTCATGCCGTCTCTGCCCAGCAAGCCAAAACTCAGTCATTATCAGCCTGAATGATGATTGGTGTGGCACTGCCTCACCCCTTAAACACTACTCGGCATTGGACAGACAGTGTCACACCTCTCAAAGGCACCATCATAGCAAGATGTTCACTACTCACACAGTACATGACAAACATAACAAGCATTTATCAATGCCGAATGTTTGCTTGCTGGCATTGGCATTGGTAGTGTAGGAGTTACAGAGCTGCATAATAGGAATGGCAGTGAAGTACTGAACTGAAGCCAACCCCATCACCACCTTGCAGATAGAGACAGGCATTGGGGTGTGCCTTTGGGCTGTCAGGCATAACAGCCTCACCATTTCACCACACTCGACCCTGCAGACACCGAAAAGTGTCACGGTGTGCCTTGGGGTCTTTGTCCCTTATGCGCACCCCATTCCATCAGGAAATATGGTGAGATGGGTGCGTTATAGGAGAATGGAGTGAACTTTGGGGCTGAAGAGTCCAAGGCACACCTTGATGCCTCTCAGTGGCTGCAGGGTGTGGGTGGGGTTGGAATGGTATAAGCATAGCAGGCGACAACCCCAAGTCACAGCCCTGATGGCTGTCATTCTCTACAGGGTGGGACGTTATGGTTGGAAACCCTAACATCTCAGACATTCATTGGTGTTTTCACTCCAAATTTTCAACATGTTTTATTTGTGACCCCCACCTCACAAACAGTGGCAATATTAGTTTGTTAGCCAAAAGCTGGTTTTGCACAGTGACTACGGCATTTGTCACCACAGGTGCAAAAACACATTCTGAACAGGATGTGAAAAATGACAGCTGTACTGTTCATGGGGAGGTGTAAAAAATGGCAATGTTGAAAATCTGCAGTGAAAATATTAAAAAAACTGGTGAAGTCACAAGCGTACGTAGAAACTGTGCAACGCACACCCGTAATGTAATTAGTTTGGGGATTTTTTACAGCAGATTGTCAATGCAGGCATTTTGGGACCTCCGATCATGAACAGTGTCACTGTGATTTTCTTTATTTGTCCCGAACAATGATTTCCCACAGCAACCAAGCATTTCTGTGCTGAAAGTGTGAAAACACATTTCGGCCATGTTGTGAAAAATGACAGCTGTGCTATTCATGAGGAAGTGTGGAAAATGCCACTGGTGAAAATCTTGACTGAAAATATTGCAAATTCATGAACTTACGAGGGTGCAAGGAAACTGCACAATGCTCACTCGTAACATAGTCATTTTATGGACTTTTGTCACCAAATTTTCAACATAGCCATTTTAAGACCTCTGCTCATGAACAGTGTCACTGTGATTTTCTTAATGTGTCCCATACATTGATTTTGCACACTGACTGCGCCATTGTGCACTACATGCATGGAAACACATTTTGGGCAAGATGTGAAAAATGACAGCTGTACTGCTCATAAGGAGGTGTGGTAAAATGGCAATGTTGAAAATCCAGAGTGCAAATATTAAAAATTCGCGAACTTACGAGCATACTGTATGTAGGAACTGTGCAATGCATGCTCATAAAACAGTCATTTTAAGGAATTTTTTCACTAAGTTTGTAACATAGGCTTTTTGAGAGCCCACCTTATGAACACTGGCACTGTCATTTCCTTAATTGGTCCCAAAAGGTGATTTTGTGCAGTGACCGCAAAATCACCCTTCGGGCCTGATTAAAGCCATGACAGTTCATGAATTCATGAGGAGGGGTCCCAAAAACCCCATATTGAAAATTTGGTGCCAAAATTCCAAAAAATGCCTGAGATATGCATCAAAGTTGAAAAAAAACCCTATTTATTACATTATACAGCTTACCAGCATTTCCTCAGTTCATGGTCGGCTTTGAAGAGTGCAGACATGTTCCCAGTCCACCGAAGATCATCGCGCCAGACTATGGAGGTAAGTATGGGGTGAGGTGGGGGTATGGGGAGGCAGAGTGTGCAGATGGTTGGCGCAGGTGGGCAGGGAGACCGCTGAGGGAACTTTTTTTGTTTACGGATTTTCCTTTTTTTAGGAAGATGATGTGGGACATTTGCCACGCTGGGGTGGCTCCCAGTGCGGCAGCTGGAAGGCTGTTTGGGGGGACTGGAGCCAACAGGGGATTGGGCACCCATGTCCGCCATAACAATTTTTGCCACACTGGGGTGGGCTCCCAGCGTGGCACCTGGAAAGCTTTTTTGGGGGAGGGCATGAAGCTGATGGGGGTTGAGCACTCCTGTCAGCCATACAGTGTGTGGGTGTGGGGGGAGGAGTGCATGAGCATGCAATATGAGTGCTTGCATGCGCATGTGTGTGGGGGGAGCGCTGGCCACTGAAGCTGAGCTCTCTCTTTCAACTGTCCTGCACTGCATTTTGGATGATCGCACTGTGTTTCTTGCATATGCATGCAAGCAAACATAAAAATGAATTTGAGGACTTAGCTTTCTCCTTCAGGAATTATTTAAAAGAGAAAAAAGCAAAGTTAGTGGAGAGGTGAGAGGAAATAAAATAGGAGATATATATGTAAGGAAAGAAAATGCAGGGAGGAGCTAGGAGAAAATGTGATAATAGGCACTGGAAAACAAAAAGGTGATGATGGGTATGAAAAGGTATAGTAGGAGTGATTGAGCTGAGGAGTCCTCAGGTGGGGACTAATTAACAGGGCCTATATTAAACTAATAAGTATTTGAAAATTAAAAAAAAGACTAAAAGGTGACAAATGTGTGGGAATAGATGTGCACACGAGACTAAAATGCTCTTGTGAGCACACACACACACACACACACTGGATGGAAGAGTGTGCAGACATGCCCACACATGCAAACATACCATGCACACATGCAGGCAAAGCTATGATTGGGGTAAAAAGGGCAGGCTACAGTGGTAAAGCATGAGATGGCTGAAGGATTTTAGCAGAAAATAAGTCTGTCGTTTAAAACAGATGACTGCTGGGAGCCTAGGCGGATGATCAGCTTGGTTTCTGTATTTTTTAGGGCAGCAGTGGGTGGAGCCCTGCAGTCCTATTGCTTTCAAAAAAGACTCCTGCATTCCTTGCATTCTTTCCAAATGAACAACATGCCAGACTTACTCCACAGTTGCCTCCGCTCGCACTGCACTATTTTTTTCCTTGTTCTGGCTAGATAGCGAAAGAGAGCAAAACAGCCACTGCTCCACCCTCCTGTTCCTTGTTTCTGCTAAATACAGAGACTCTATAGAAACGTGTATGAGACCCCCTACAGCACTGTATTTTGAGCCCTTTCTTTAATAATATTGGGCTATTGTTTAGTGTTTCTCTGGGTTTTTATTTGAAGATTTTGCCTGTGCGTGTACTCTGTACCCTATAAAGTTGGAGTTTGTATAGTATCCACTTGGGACAGTCCCAGGATGGAATAAGCATCTAGCTTGACAAGACTGAAGTGAGAGTCAT
Organism: Neoceratodus forsteri; assembly: GCA_016271365.2. Classification (NCBI taxonomy): domain Eukaryota; kingdom Metazoa; phylum Chordata; order Ceratodontiformes; family Ceratodontidae; genus Neoceratodus; species Neoceratodus forsteri. Next base: position 1,256,799,961 of record CM028131.1, read on the forward strand.
ATAGTATGGGCAAGACTGACACCAGCTGAAAGAGAGAGGTGTTGATTCTGATGTATAAATAATTGGTAAGACCTCATCTAGATGTGAACTGTGCATAGTTCCCCGAGACCACATCTATTGGAGGGCTTTGACACAGTCTCTGCAAGTTGCTCACAGTCAGCCCTTTTTTCCAACTCATTTGCTTGACTTATTGTGTCAAACCCTAATATATTTTATTAATGTGAAACAAGTCTAGAAAATCTGGGGAAATTGGGGATGCAACATTTTACAATTCCAAATCCTGACAACTGGATCATACTCCATTCACAGACTGACAGAACTGCTGAATTTAGAAGAGATTAGAGACCGCTGACGTTTTTGAAGCAGTACAATCAAGTGCAGTTGATGAGTATACACTACAGTTTCTGGTGTATGCACCATAACCTCCACACAGATGCACCCTTGTGCACAATTAACTCACCCTCCACTGTGCTAGCTGGGGGTGTGGGAGTCAGTAGAGTTAGGCAATCAAAGTGCTAATCCCTGCCCCTGGAGTGAAACTGATGCTGCAGCAGGTAGGTTGAGCAAGGAGGGTCAGCGTGAGTTACCAGTGCTGTGGGCACCAACCATGCTGGAACTTAGGTTAATGGCAGCAAACAGGAGTTACAGCCATTTTAGTCAACACCACCCAGTCCCAAGAAACACAAAAAGAGTAAAGCACATCTCATAGCAAGCTCAATGAGGTTTTGAACTTAGAGGCACAACTTGTTTTGTACTGTATGTGGGCAGGACAAGAGAGACTATGTTTTGTATAAGTGGGAGGGGTGAGAAAGAAAAACAGTCTGTTCCCTCACTCTCTCTTCTTCCCCCCTCTCCATCCCATGATCTTGTCTTTGCTCCTGTCAGTAATTATAGAGATCTAAGTTACAATCACTAATCCTTCTAATGATCACTTGCATCTGTATCAGTAAAGCTTTTAAAAACTGACAATTATAAGCCGAGCAACATGTTGAAATCCATTTCTTGTGAAACTTTTTTTTTACCTGTTTCCTAAGTCAGTCATGGAACTTAAAGGTCATCGCAGTGCAGTTAACCAAGGAGCACCCCTTCCCCCATTCAAACTTATTCACAGAGGCATCCAAGCACATCTAAAATGAATATAATCAGAGTGAGAGAAGTACAGTGTTCAAAATACATTTAACATTGCAAACTCTGAGTGAAACTGAAATTTGTTTCTGTCTCACCACCTCTTCTGACACTCATTAAATACCAAGTCCTGGCCACAGATCCTTTAAAAAATTCTACTATGTTAAAGAGGGCAGTGAAGCTGGCCCGGTGGCACTGAGGGTTTAGACGTTGAATGCCACACCTCGCACCATGCCTGAGACCTGGGTTCGGGAATGGACGCAGGTTGCCGGGGGTCAGGGGGGGGAGGAGGAGGAGGAGGATTGAGCATCCCAATGGATACTCTCCTCCTCCAGGGGTGGGGCCTATGGGTGCTTCATGCACCCAATGCTCCGGTGCAGGTGGAAGCACAGGCGCCAGGGCATAGATGACTCTACGGAGTCGGGAAGGGAGGACGTCTGGGGCACTTGACAACAGCATGCATCAGCATGCCATCTGTCTGGATTCCAGTCCTGCGTGCCGACATCCTCAGGGGTAGAGGAACTAATGGGGGGAGAAAATGGAAAAAACACCCTCCCAACCCTAGATGACGACTGTCCACCCAGGATCTCCTACCCACGGGCAAGACTCCACTGTGCAAGCACTCCAGTGGAGGAAAGAGGATTGAGGTAGGAGTTGGCCAGGCACTCTAGCGGCAAGATATCGTGGGTGGGGATCCACTAAGGGGGAACTGACCAAGTCTGAAGGAGAGGGGTGAGAGGGCAGAATAGAAGGGATAAAAAGGAAAGTATACAAAAGAAAGAAGGCAGTGAAAAAATGAAGTCTGAACCTTTAAATGTGTCCTATCTTTACTATTAATAGAATACATGAGTTTACAAGTAAAAACAACAACAAACTGTATTGACCAAAGATGGCAGCCAGTATATAGTTCCTGTAGCTCTTTACCTGCCTTCCCATAATTTACCTTATTCCTTTACATTTTAATTTGCATTTGTTGTATTTTTCTTCAGTCTCCTTTAGTGTTGTGTCACAGACCTTTCGCTATCACAAATCAGATCAGGAGTAGAGCAATGAAGCAAAACTACATTTTTAAAAAAGTATTCTATTCCCTTTAAAGCTTTCGAGCAACTACCACAGTCTATGTGTTTGACTTTCTTGGCTGTTTATAATGTTACATTTAATTTGCAACAAAAGAACTCTCTTAAAAAATTTACTACCACTTATTTGAAAATTAAAGAAGCATTGCACGTTAGTGTGAAAATTTTTACCTGTACATTTTTTATTTTATTTTATTTAAAAGTTATCCCTTTACATCTGTCCTGTAACATGCCATTTTCCCAGACAACTTTTAAACTGCCGGGCTCCCCCAGATCTTTATCAGAATTCTCTGTGGGGTTTGAATATCCATTCCAGAAGGTTAGGGCACAGCACTTGTTGTATTCTAGTTCACCTCAGTCACACCAGAAGTAATATGAAATAGTGGATGTTCCAAAACAGCTGGAAATTTAAACTTGATCATAGCCATATTAAAAAGAGGGATATCCTAAAAAGAGTGCTCTTTATTTTAAATTAAAAACAAGACTAATCCTGATTTAGAATGGGGAAAATGGGCATCTTACAAGATATGAGAAAACAGCGATCTAATAGAATTGAAATGTACTAGTTCCAACATTTTCACCATTAACAGTCACTGTTGCATAATGTATTTTGCTAACCAGACTTCTTTCCCCTTACTTGCAGCAATAAAATACCCCCTGCCACCACAACCACCACCCCCACATATGCATACAGTACAAAATACAAACCGCACCTTGACAGCCCACATAAACATTTTCTATAAAGGCTGCATTTCCACATATTTTAATGCTTAACTGCAATACTTTGGAAGTCTGAAAAATGATATATAAATATTATATGATATTATATTATTTAAGCAATAAGGCATGACAGGGTGTGGTATATCATGGGATATCATCATGCCTTGGGTGGTTTGGCATGAGGCTGCAGGTCGAGTGTGTCCAACTATCATAGAAGTGACAATATCCCATGATACACCATGCCCTGGAGTGCATTATTGCTATTATGAACTGCAGTAAAGGTTTTGGAAATGAAATATTTAAAAAAAAACTGTTAAACCTTTTAAAAATCGATTTTTATGCTAGTGTAGGGATACAGTTAAAAAAATAGTTCTAGGAGACAGCAGATGTCACTGTTGGAGTTGGAGTTGGCAGGAGAGGTGTAGGTATTGTGGTGGTGTGACCTGTGAACTCTGTTTCTGTTTGCTGTTCCTGAGTGCTGTCTTTACATTTATTGTTATTGTGAGGGAATAATTTATTTTGTGTTCTTTTTCTTTTTTTTAGTATCTTTATTAGTTGGCAATTACAGTACTGACGTGCAGTAGTATTAGCGGGCTGGTCTTTGAGTGTCAATGGCCGTTGCTGTGTGATGGGTTCCAGGATGCAGCATGAGTCACTCTACAGAAGTTTAAGTAAGCCAGTGAGGTACATGGGGTGTTTAGTGTGTAAGTCTGTGTGAACAATCGGATTTCTCAGAGCTTGAAGCTGCTTTCTTTTTCGTTTTTTCTGTTGGCCGCTGTGCAGTCAGCAAATCAGGGTATAGGCGTGTGAGTGGCAATGAGTGAGAAGCTTCTCCTATCGGGTGCAGCTCCAGCACGGCTGTATTTGTTGCCATTATGAGTGAGAAGGCTGGTGGCTGGAGGCTTTTTGAAGCCGAAATGATCTAGCTAGATATCATCATCATGGCTTCAAAGAGCTGTTGGCCAATCAGCTTCCTAGATTTTTGATCCCCAGTTCATAAATTATATTATATTTCAGAAGTCTTATATTTATATTTATATCTATATCCATCTGTCTGTCTACTATGATCTATATATAGTGTGACATACAATTGAACTGTGTAAAGTATTTAATCCCAGCCACCACATTGTAAGTCTAATGTTATCAAATAACAATTTCTTAACCTCTTTTTCACATGTAATGCATTGTCTTGTAATACAGGTTTAAATCTAACACACTCTAGCCTATCTTTAGAATAGCACTTAATGAAATACTGCACTAAATTGTCCCTAAGCATTGCAAAGCAATGCGCCATTAACCAGAGGGAGATGGTGGCTGCATCAAGTTTCAGTGAATCACAAGATACGCAAGGATTAGATGGTGATGTACAGTAAATGGGGCAGAAGCTCTGGCATTTACAATTGGATAACCTGCCCAACAGTGTTTTTTTTTTGTAATTGTTTACCAGTGATAGGTCAAAAACTTTAGAGACATTGTGGTCTAGTGAGTGAGGCATCTGCTTTGGAACTGAGAGATCGCAAGTTTAAACCCTCTTAGAGCCAAATACTCATTGCATGACCTTGGGCAAGTAACTTAACCTCCCAGTGCTCCTGTCCACAAATGAGTAGAAACAGCACCCAACTGTAGACAAGATCGGTTGCATCTCAGCTGGGCAATCCTGGATAAAAAGTGCCACGAACACAGAAGGACTCATTTAACATACACAGAACAGCCATTTGCAGATGGCTCCTAGTGTATATACCTGAAAGTAGACTGACTTTAAAAGTGAGCACCTGCAGTGGACCAGTGACATACAAGGGCATCAGCCAGGCAGATTAATAAATAAGTAGTACACTTTAACCTGGGAAATGAACTCTAGAGAGAGAAATAAGGAATCATTACTTCTACACTACAGCTTAAGAAATATATCTTCAATAACTGTTACATTTTGAAGCAAGTAAAGTAGATGCTCTTTGATTACTGGTTACTGGCCTCATCTCTGCCATAGTTTCCCACACCTCCTCATGTAAAGTCTGTATCATGGGCAATTTTCACCTAAACTGGTTATCCCCTTCCTTACTCAAAGTAAAAAACAACATTACTGCACCTGATTTAACCCAATTCATCACTGAACCTACAAGGATAAACCTGAAAATAAGGACCCATTCCTTAATTGACTGGGCTCTCACTTCCCACTCACACAGATTCATCAAATCTGGAGTGTTATCAGATGCTCTGAGTGACCATCGCATGACCTTCCTAGTATGCAGAGTCCACCATACCAAAGACCCCCACAAAGCCTTAGTGACTCACCCATACAAATCCATGCACCTTGGGCCACTCCTACTTGAAATATCATGCACAAACTGGTCCCCTATAACCTCAGCAAACACAATCACAGTCAATGTAGCCACAGAATATTTCAAAGATAAATTTCTCGAAGTTTGTAACTGGCATGCCCCTCAACACAAAGTTAGAGTCCGCAGGAAACAACTTCCTTGGGTCACACCAGAACTCTTAGCATACCAAAGAGCAAGTGACCAAGCCTGGAAGCAACACAAAATCTTCAAGCCCCACAAAGACTATGACAACTGTCATCAGCCTCACAACAAGTGCACCAAAACCATTCATTTGGCTAAAGCCAACTACTTTAACATTAACAGCCCCTCAACATTTTGGAAAGTCATTCACTCTCTCTTCTCTCCCTTCTTTTCCTCCTACCCCCTTCTCACTATAAATAACACTATTACCTCTGGCCACTTGAGTGTCACCTCTGAATTAAATTCTTTTTTCACCTTCTGTGCCTCTGCCCTTCTGTCTTCCTTACTGTCTCCTCAGTCTGTTCCTCCCCCTAACTCACCACACACCTATCCCTAGCCCCTTCTTTTCTCATTCACTAACATAACCCCCTCTGACACTCTGGATGACCTGCTCACCCTAAACCCTTCTAAAGGCAGTTCATCTGATGGGCTGGACCCCAAACTGCTTTACCTTTCTGTTATTGCTATCTCTGCCCCGCTGATGGAGCTACTCAACCTCTCATTCACATTGGAAGTTAACCCCTCTGTCTGGAAACATGTCATTGTTCTTCCTATCCCTAAGGGCAGTGACCCATCCTTTCCTGGGAATTATCACCCCATATCCCTACTTCCCACCTTCACTAAGCTGCAAGAACACCTAGTTCTTACCCAACTCTCTGCTTATCTCTCTCACTCTAACTTTTTCACCCCCCCTTCCAATCTGGCTTTCATAAAAACCACTCCACCACCACTTCCCTGTTTAGGCTCACTGACTCCATCCTCACTGGGTTGGACAGCAGTCAAATCCCGTCCACCATTTTTGTCAACCTAGCCAAGGCTTTCAACACTGTCTCCCACTCTATCCTGTTACACTCTCTCTTTGCTGCAGGCTTGTCAGCTGCCACCACAAACTGATTCCATGCCTACCTGGTAGGTCGGACCCAGTCAGTTAGAATAGTGGATTCCATATCCTCACCCCTTCTTATCAACACAAGGATCAGCATTGGGCCCCATACTCTTCTCCATCTTTCTCAATGACTTGCCATCTGTCTGCCCATCTACCTCTGTTCATATGTATGCAGACAACATGGTCCTTTACACCTCCAGCCACTCCTCCACTGATGTTGCAACCAGAATTCAGAACGCTTTCAACAACATTCAGCACTGGTTTTGCTCACAGTCAGCTTTTCTTAAATGCCAACAAGACTGTCTCCATGAACTTCAGCACTAGGCAGAGACTCTCAGAGCTCCTCTGTCTACCCACTTTCCACATCTTCAATGGGATGGTCCTCGAGGACACCTCCTCATTCAGATATCTGAGGGTTTGACTTGACCAATGTCTCACCTTCTCTGGTCATGTGGACACCATCCTAAAAAAGCTGTGCCCCAAGTTAGGCATAATATTTAAGAACAGGAACTGCCTCCCTCTCCCGGCTAGGTGCGAACTTTTAGAGAAGATGATCCTCCCCATCTTTGACTACTGCAGCATAGTCTACAGTGCAGCACCTAAGACCTCCCTAGCTAAATTGAACACCCCTCTTTGACTCCTTCTGTCACTTTGCACTCCATGTTCATACCCTCATTCATCACTGTCAACTTTACCACACTTTGACTTTACCATCGCTTGATAACAGATGTCTCCTCCACTGTGCTAAATTCATCTCCAATTTCTGGTTTAGCTCACTCCCTACTTATCTCAACTCTTCCCTACAATCCCCCCCCCCCATCCACCCATTCACTTAGGTCCTCAGTTTCCCATACTTTAGGTCTCCCTATGTATGACTACTGTCAGCCAGGCAGCCTTCTTGTACCGCTTCCCTAAACTGTGGAATTCCCCCTCCCCCATTCATTTTTCTTCTTCCTCTATCTCCTCAGCCTTACACAATTACCTGTCTATGAACTGCAACTGCAACCGAGCAGACCATGTTGCATCTAAATGGGCTGTAATAGTTATCCTATTACCGCACTTACGGACCTTCTGTTCACTATGATGTAATGGAATATAAATACCAACTGTCATTTTTTGATGCCTGTTACTGCTTGTTAATTGTTCTCTACTTGGTAATGTACCCTGTGCATAACTGGTACTATATACTGTTTTGTTGTTTGCCTATGACTTATTGTATGTCTTCCAATTCCCATATATTGGCAATGTATACTGTTGTGTTGATTACGTTTTATAGTATGCCTTCAAACTCCCCCATCCCCCAGGACACACCGTGAGACAAGCAACTTGTTGTTCAGTGTGTCCTTCCTGGTGAAACTCTTAAATAAATTAAATAAAATATAAATTTTTTGAAATATTCTTTTCTGTGTGTGTAGTACAGTATTGCCTAACCAATCATAGTATCAGTGTTATATCCAAATGATTAACTTCTTGTAAATTGCCTGTATGTGTTCTTTTTGCCTTATGGCCCAGATGCCTAAAGGGCTAAGCCTTAGTGCAGGGCAGCAACCCTTTTAAATGAATAATATACAAGTGAAGTATTTTCATGCTAATCCTGAAAAGCTGTAGCTTATTCTGACTCATTGGTCGACCCAAACAAGCCCAAAGAAATCAATCAGCATAATGCCCAGTACAATTTAAAATCATTTAAACTCATTTTATTTATTTTCTACTGATATATTTTGACTGTTTGGATAAGTCAGCAACTAGTCTTCAAGAATGAGTGTTCTGGTAATGAAGCACCCTTCAGGAAGCTCAAAGATGCATGTAAGGGACACAGGAAATCGAAGGATTTGTAAAAATTACAGGTCTGAACTGCAATTTGGTTATGTTATCAAAAACTGTAAAATTAAACCAGTAGTTATACTTCTTAAATAGCTGCTAATGCTCCTATGAAACATTTGTAATACACAAGAGAACAATTTGCAATACATAATATTCATGGTTCAGGATATATTTCTTATATCTTCTACAGATGTCTCCTCTCCATTATTTATTACTGAGAAAATCTGCATAAACAATCTTTATCCTTTGAGTTCATTTGTGCCAGAAGCTCATTCCACACTTCAATCCATAGTACTGTGTTGCGCTATCATAGTCTGCTGCCATGAGAATGACCTGATGTCAGAAGCAGAGTATTATTACCTCAGGTGACAAATAATAAACAGTAAGTTCAGAAACAGATGGTGCAAGGAATAAAGATCCTGTTTTCATGCACACTACCTCACCAATAAATAGTGTGGAGGAGAAATTAGGAAGTACTCTGAAATATAAATAGAACTGTTTCTAAGTATTATGTTTTCTGAGTTCTGTAGGCTCGGCTGCTCCTTAACTTGTCTCTGGAACATGGGATACTGACACTTAAAAATTGGTGGCAGTAAGATGACATCAAACACAGAGATAAAATATCCAAAACATTGTGGAATTTGTAGTGGTTTTACTTGTGCACTATTTTAGATTAGATGTAGCATCACAATTAGATTTAGATTTAGTATCATGTAGCATTGAGAATTTCTACTTTGATGTCTGAGTTTACACCAGGGCAGCAACTGTTCTATGGGGACAGCGTGGAGCAGTTCTGACAGGTAGAGAGATAGCCCTCCTATGTTGGGGTAGTTTGGAAATAACAGTGCCAGACTGGCACACCTGGATACCTGTATATTGTCAGAAATTTGCAGATAAGCCACCACTCAACTTGCATCCTCCATACACTCCAAACATTAATAACATTTTTGCATATCAACAATTTTCTAATGAAATGGGAGTTTTGATTACTGCAAGTACAGATAAAATGTCAAAATTGAGAATGTGCACCATACTGACGTGTAATGCTGATATGAGTGTGTTACCCCTGGGTACCTTACCACCTTCTTTTGCAGCTGGGCACCTGTACCAACTTTTCAGGTAGCACCCCCATACCCAGTCCGACCCTGGAAATAAAGCCCCTAATTGGCCACCATTTCAAGCTCATCATTACGAAGGCTAACCTGATCATTTATCTTCTGATTATAGCATTTGAGCGGTCCAAAGTGGACATCGGGTCTCGGAGGTCTTCCCTAAACAAGCTCATATCAAAGTTGAACTGTTTTGTACCAGCAAACAGCACTTCTTGGAATATCTGGTTGGGGTGGCTGCCCTAAAAGTTGTCCTGCACTGGCCATAAACTTTACAGAACTTCTGAGAGCAAGTCTGTGTAAAACATGTTTATTTGCACTTCAACAATAAAGACAACCCTCACCTATGGATCACAGAAAAGGCAAATGCTAACCTACTCTATTGTGGGATTAAGTGTTATTCTTTATTGTGCTCGCCACCTAGACTGTAAACTTATGTTGCATGGTTGTGCTGGTTATGTCTGTGCTAAGTGTGTTGCTGCCAGCTTTGGCTTCCTGCTCACTCATATTTGCTGCCGATTTCCCTTACTCCTCCTCGGTCCTCCTCAGTCTGCCTGCCTCTCTCAGGTCAATCTCTCCCAGTGTCCTTTGCCCAGATTTTGCTGACTTGCCTCATCAGCCTGCCTTTGTAGTCTGCAACAGGGTTGATACACAAGGGTGTGTGTGTGGAAAGAATGAGAAGGGACTTGGCAAGGTTGGATGAATGGTCAAAAGTATGGCAGCTTAAAGGGACATTGTCAACCCCCTTAAGTCTCAAAGTGTCCCTAGTTTAAAAAACATATTTTATGATTGCCAAAATTCTGTAAAGATCATTGATGCAGCTGGTAGTTTGATTCTGACTCCTATTTTCTTTTAAAAAGTAAAAAAACAGACTGACCAACATACTAGTGTTATCACACCAAAACAGATTTGTTTACATTCCTTGATCAACTCCAAATGCCTCTTTCCTGGACTTGGGAATACCCACAAAACAGTCTAGCCCCTCATGATGCAGTGGGAGTTCAGGAGGCTACTGCCTTATGAGTGACCACACTATTTGGGTGTGTTTCTAATGCTCAGGAAGTATGTAGTAAGAACAGAACCAGGATTGTAAACAAAAACAATGTTGTTTATAAATATACATTGCCATGCATTTCAGTTCTACTAAGCAAGGAGTAAGACAAAACAAACAGCAACATCAATGAATTTTAGAGAGGGTAAGCAATCATAAAATGTGGGTTTTCAACTAGAAATAATATGATGAAAAACAGGTTGACAGTGTCCCTTTAAATTTAATGCAAAGAAATGCAAAGTAATGCACCTGTGAAACAAAAACCCAGGGGAAGAGTACACAATTGGGGGGGTTACTAACAACAATAAAAATAGAAAGGGACCTGGGAGTAGTCATATCAGATGACCTAAAGGTAAGCAAGCAATGTGAGAAGGCATTGAGGAGGGCTGGGGGAATACTGGGATGTATAGGGAGAGGCGTCACCAGTAGAAGACAAGAAGCTGTTATTCCTCTGTACAGACAGTTGGTGAGACCCCATCTGAAGTACTGCATACACAGGACATACACAGGATGGAGGCAGTCCAGAGGAAGACAACTAACATGGTGCAGGATCTGTACCAGAAGCCGTATGAAGAGAGACTAAAGGAGCTTAATATGTATACCCTTGAGGAAAGGGGGAGGGTGGACAAGCTAGAAACTTTCAAGAACCTCAAAGGAATCAACAAAGTCTAAGGGGATAGCATCTTTCAGAAAAAGAGATGTACAAGAACAAGGGGGCATAATTTGAAGATAGAGGAGGCATGGCTCAGGGGCAAAGTGAGGCAGTATTTTTTCACGGAGAGGGTGATGGATGCATAGAATGGCCTTCCTGAGGAGGTTGTGGGGTCAAAAACAGTGGAGGAATTCAAGAATGCATGGGACAAACATAAGGCAATTCTGATGGGGGTTAGGAAGAAGTAGGCTGTTGATTAACTAGGATCTTCAGCTTATCCAATAGGTAGGGAAATGGGCAGACTGGGTGGGCCAAGCGGTTCTTATCTGCTGTCAAAGTCTATGTTTCTATGATGCTTTGCAGCAAGTTGCTCTGTCTGGCCTCTCATTCTCCCCAGTAAGTTTTTTTGTCTATAAGTTAAAAATAAATTAGGAGTCTCAAACTCCTATGACTGACATGATGGGGATCAGGGGTGATGGTGGTCGGAGGTGAAGGCGGTTGGTCACTGTGACACAATTCAACTGGCTTGTAACTGTGAGTCAGTGTGTTAATAGAGGCAGAGTTCCTTGATAATGTCATTGCTTTTTGAATGTCAGTGTCCTAGAAGGAGCTGAAATAAAAGTACCTAGACATTATGATTTGTGATTAATATACTGACAATGAGAACAGCACTGAATGTTTATAGAGGGTGTCATGGTGTAAAAATACAAAACAACAAAACAGGAAACACAAAAAAATACAAGAAGTGCAGCATCCCACTGCAGGCATTCTGGGAATGTGCAAAGGAAAAACAACTGTTTAAAAAAGTGATTCCTAATAGTTGTTTCCTAATAGTTGTTCAGTGATGAAGATGCACTAAATGACCTGGACACAGGGCAAGTGCGACTATGGGGAAACATTTGCCATCTGTGCAGATCTTGGGCTTGCACATTTTGCTGATGCCTTGCATAAAGAAGAAGAACAGGTTAATGATGCAGTTCCTCCAAAATGTGACAGTGATGTAATAAACATTAATAAGAATTGGGTCTGAATACCATTTTAGCAAATGTGACTGCAGTAGCATTAACATGCTGTTTTCAGTTTCTCCTTGCAGCAAACACATTTGAAGAGTTTTCTGTTTCTAAACATTTACAGATTCCTGTTTTTATTATATTAGAAATGCAAATATTTATCTGTCTATGAAACAAACTTTCTCTAATTATGGACATGTGACTTCCAAACTGCAGTCCATTTTGGGTAGAGGCTTAAACTTCTGAATAGCAATATGTAGGTAACACTAGCTTTTCAACATAACACTTTCAGCCTAACTTGCATTTCTGAAGCTCTGCTCAGATTTCAAAAGCAACAGTTAAGCTGGAAGTGTTATATTGAATTGCTAATGTTACTCACATTTTGCTACAGTATTTAAAGTTTAAGTATCTATCCAAAATGGACCACAGTTTGAATACCATGTTCATAATCAGAAAAAGTTTGTTCCATAGCCAGAGAAATCTTTACATTTCCAATATAATAGAAACACTGTTCAAACTGTAGTATTAAATAAAAATTGTATGAGGGAATTATAAATAGGTATACTGAACCCCCCCAAAAAATCAATTAATAGCCAGAGAGTAGATAAGTATGCTTTACACTAAAAAAGAGCAATGTTCAAGAATAAACTGCTAGGACCACAGATCTTTTGTTCAAAGTGGGGGGACAAGCCGCATAGACACACAAATGTATTTTTCAATAAAATATCCACTTGAAAACTGAGATCTGTGCTGGTAGTCTTACTCTGGATTATAGTTCAGTAACCTCATTGCAAGGCATATCATTTCTGTCTTATCTGAGATCTCAATAAAGCAGCCCCCACCCACACACAAGACAAAATTTCACTCCACTCAAATTCCGTTAAGGACCTCACACCCAACCACCCACTAGACATCATTCATCCTCCTTCAGCACTCAGAGGATACAATATGAAGTCATTAATTTGTGTTCCATTATGGAGTTGCTTGCACTGGTCTTCTTCTTGTTCTGGTATATAGTACACCACCAAAAAAAGTCACTCTATAGTTAACATTACATTAGCAATGCCAGCTTTTAGAAAATACAAATTACTATTCAACAGGGCATGACTAATTATTATAGGCAATTTTCATTTATTCATTTAATCCTCAGTTTATCAGAGATTTATTTTGATGATTGTGGGTTTATAAAACTTTCTGGCTTTCCTTTTGATCCTGGTCTCTTGCTTACCCTTCTGCCAGTCTGTTATATTGCTAGCTCCATGTTTTTCCTCTACATTCTCTTGATAGACATAAGGGAACCCTAGACGTGGAGAAGAGGGAACCCTAGATGTGCAGAAGAGAGGCAAAAGCCAATGACCAAGGAGAGTCAGTGGCCGCTGATGCGGGCTGCGAATATGTGCGGACTAGGTGGGCCTAGCAGTCCTTATCTGCTGTCAACTACTATGTTACTATGTTGGAGTCTGCAAAATGGATAGCACACTGCTACCTGCAGGAAAAGGCATGGAGGACTTAACACCAGCCACAGAATTCATTAGGGGGATACACAATAATATAATTTCATGCCATTTTGTCTGTCAGGTGCCCTATCCTGAGAAACTACATTGTAAAAATGGATAAAAGTAGGACTTCATTGAAAATGAGATATTGCATCTCAGCTTGCACATTCTTGGTGTGGCTGCAAGCAGTTCCATGTCTCAGCTCCTCCTGTCCCTCTTCCGTGACCTCGACCACAGCCCTATTAGCTCCAGCCAGAGTTTGTTTCCTTGGTCAGCATCCCAGAAACCCTTCAGAGGGACACAAACAAAAAGATCATTGACCTTATGGTCTCTGGAGGTAACGTAGGATACAATGGGTTTATCAGTGTCTCCATTCCTAACTGCCCTGCAATGTTCTCTGAATCTGTCTGCCAGTTTCTCCAGTGTAGAAAGATGCACACTTCCTGCAAAGAATACAACACATCACATTACTAGAAGTGCATGAGAACTCCTTGGTGATGTGAAAAACACCTGTGAAACCTTGAACTTCAGTGATACTAGAAATAAATTGGTAGGTATAACAGCAAATTATGTTGCAAGCTTTGGTATCTGGTAGAGAGGAATTGTTAGGAGTATGTAGGCTGCTTCATACCAGGAGATTATGCAGCTTGGGTGTTCTGTGGTGGTTTTGCAAAGGAAGCTTCAATATTATGGTCAATTTGCAGAATAGATAAGTACCTAGTGATGGTCCTGTGCAGGGAAGGGGTATTGGAATGGAAGGGAAGCACCAGTGTAATGTGTCATTTTTGTTGCTTGTAAGTATCCCTCCTGAGAGGGTCAAAGGCATATTACTGACCTGGGAGAGTGCTCTGTCCACTATGCATTTTGTGTATCGCCTGTTGATAAAAAACAACAACTGTGCATTATTCGAGCCTGCTCAGCAAAATCATCATCTTCACTGCATAACCCGCATAGTCTACAAAACTGTGAATATGGCAAACCATTCCTAACATGTTTTGGATGGCAGAGCAGTGAAGAAGAAAGTTGTGTGAGTCAGTGGGTTTAAAATAAATTGATGTCTTTAGACCAATGTTGTGCACTGACTATTTGATATCTAGAAAAGGCAGTGTGGATGAGGATACTTTGACAGAGTACTGAAGTGAAGGACTGGCCGTGGATGGGCCTTGGTTTTTTGTTCTTACATTTTACCTGCCCTTGTATGTAACTGGATCTTTGCTGTTTGGCCTACTGATTTGGGCTCTAACTTCTGGTGTGGGGTGGTTCTTATAAATTGTATTTTATAACACTCCTGTAGATTCGCATTTATGCACTGTAATTGTGTCATCTTTTTTTAAGTTACTTAAGGTATAAGGCTTAGCGGAGTTTGACAAACTGGAGCCACAACTCTTACAAATAGCTGCCCATATCATTGCCTCCCCATTTGCCATGCTTATTAATAAATCCCTGCTTGAAGGGAGAACTCCAGAATGCTGGAAAACTGCTGAAGTTTTGTCAGTGCACAAGGAAGTTCCAAAGAGCCTGCTGAGCATTACTGCCTCTAGTTCTCTTCTCAGCTCCCTTGCCAAAATTCAGGAAAGTCTTGTCTATAACCCAATTCTTTACTACTTTGAACAGAGGCACCTGCCATCTGACACACAGCATGGCTTCAGTAAGCACCATGGGACTGATGCGCCCCTTGATAAAATGACCTCTGACATTCTAGATGCCATAGATAAAGGGCTTCTAACTGGTGCGATCTTCATAGACCTTATGAAAGCTTTTGACTTGGTTAACCATAGTCTTCTCCTAACAAAACTAAAGCTGTTTGGCCTTGATGAACTATCCCTTCAGTGGTTCTCCCACAACCTGACTTGTAGGTCTCAGCTGGTAAGGTGGAAGGGTTCACTTTCTTCAAAAAGACCTATTACTAATGGTGTCCTTCAGGGCTATATTCTAAACCTATTGATATTTTTCCTATTTGTCAATGATATGCCAGTGAACTGCGGGGGGGCTAACCCTTTGCTCTATGCTGATGACACTGTCCTCTACAGATGTTCTAGAGATCCCAACCGTATCAGTACGTAAGTTACTGGTGACCTCCTAGAACTGGAAAACTGGATGCAGCCAACAAATTGGTCCTCAGTGCACAACAGACCAAGGCAAACCAGTTTGGCCCTAGAAATCTGGGTTCAACCAGGCAGCATCCACTCTCCCTCTGTGACTTCTGGAACCCTCATAGAGGGTGGAGTTCACCAAATACCTTGGCATTTATCTGGACCAGAACTCTCATTCAGAACTCATATTGATTATCTCACCAAGACCCTCCACAAAAAAATCAGTCTGCTCTACTGCTGTAGCAATTTCCTCACTAAGGACTCATGGTTAGGCATCACAAACAGTACCTCACTGCCCCTCCTGCAACATGGTGCTGCTCTGAGTTCAACAAGCTCAGAGTTCTCTACAATAAGGTTGGATGCTTTGCTTCTGGAGCCCCACCCAAGAAGCACAACTGTGATGTATTACACTCCCTGAACTGACCCTCTTTGGGGGAATGCTTAGATCACCCTCTCCTCTGCTCAGCCTTCAAGATAGTCAAGAGTCCCTCTCCTCACCCTAGTCTATGTAACATCCTGACAACTAA
Organism: Neoceratodus forsteri; assembly: GCA_016271365.2. Taxonomy (NCBI): domain Eukaryota; kingdom Metazoa; phylum Chordata; order Ceratodontiformes; family Ceratodontidae; genus Neoceratodus; species Neoceratodus forsteri. The sequence goes on from CM028131.1 coordinate 1,256,816,049, forward strand.
ATCCTTGAGAAGAGCTCTGCATTCCTCCAGCAATACCCTCTTAGAGGTGCCCATGGTGAGATTCAGTGTGGGCAAGAGGTATTTTGCAGCTTCTGCACCTTAACTCTGTAACTCCCTGTCATCAACCCTGCAAAACTGTTCTTTATTAGGTGGGTTCAAGAGAGGGCTCAAAGTTATATTGCTGGGGCAGGATTCTCAAAGAACAGCAAAAATCCTGCAGCTGTGGGAAAAAGGCTTGCAGCACTGTGGAAACACAGTTGTGTGATATTCTTAAAAAAAATCCCACAGTTGAGGGAATTCTGCTAAAAGTCCCGCAGCTGCTGGAATCCCACAAGTGCTGTGAATCTGCAGCTGTGGAAATGGCTGAGAAGACACAGCAATAGTAAATCCATGTAGCTGAAGCAGTAGACATTAACATTGCTGCCATTGTACGAGGCTGACATCACCCACAAGGATACCTGCAACCAGTCCCTCGACTGGGACCACTAGAGCACCACAGATACCAGCAATACCATGGCACCACAGTGGCTGATAGTCACTGCTGGTCGTCCCTTCCTGGGGTGTTCCTGTTGCCTGTGGGGGCAGCTCTCGCTACAGGCTGGTCAGGCTCTACTGCCTGTAGGGCTCCATCTTGGGCTGTACTGGGTCTGGTGGTTGTTGCCTGTTGCCATACTGTATCATGGCAATGTGTGCTTTTGTTGCTGTAACATCAGCCATTGCTATACTATCTGAGATGCTATTACCTGTGGATCACCTCCACCTTAATTGATTCCAATTGTTGGGGCACTACAGAAGTTTGCTGAGGGAGAGTTACACCTCATTCCACTGTGTGTAACACTTTTTCAGCAACTGCGGAAAAAACTGGCTGAGAATAGTCTTGCAGGAGCTGTGCCTTACTTATCTCACACCTTTTTTTTCCTTGGGGACTTACACAGCTGCATTTTTTTCCACAGTCTGTAGTGTTTTTTCTGCAGCTGTGGAGATTTTTGTGAATAGCAGTTAGAGCAATCTCCCCTTTTTTTTTCCATAGCTACGGCAGTTTGGGGGACTTAGGGAAGGTTTTGCACCTTCTGTAAGCTTTGTGAATCCAGCCCCATAGTCTTTGCTCCTGTATTTTGTGACTCTAATTTTTGTTACTATGACTGTTTCTGTTTGCACAGCCTGTGATATGTAATAATCTGATTCTGCCTGTGAGCCTTTCCCTGTGTATTTAATGTATGTTGTTAATATTTTGTTCATGTACTTGTACGCCAAGCATTACTGCATATATTTTTTCTCTGATTATGTATTTGACTCTGTAGTGTATGTTTGATCTGTGTTATTAAGTCCCAGTCACCCCTGAAAATGGGACTGACCTGTATCTCAGTGGGCCCACCCAGTTAACAAAATTAATGAGTAAAAAATGTACCTGTTACATGAGCTGTGAGCACATAAATTTCACTTTATAGCAATTGATAAAGTGTGCAAAAATCCATGGGGAGCAGACTTGTACAATTTAGTTTTAAATAGAGATGGATTTTGTATTGTTATAGCCTTAATGGCATTAAGTACCACCACGCACTTCAGAGCCAGGAGAGCTACTATCCCTCCAGTGAAGGTGGTAATAAATACCAGAGTCCTTGCTTACTGCAAAAATAAGGATGTATTCCAAATGTAAGGCACATACACAGCAAGAATAGTAGAAGACACAACAAAATTTGTGTGCAAGGTCCCCGGTGCTTCATCAATTAAGGCTTCATCAGAGGGATGATCCTTGCATGTAAGACATTCCTTTTATACCAATTAATTTTCAAATCCAGTGATGTCAGCATTTCGTCCAATCACAGAGCTCAATCTCTAGATATAAAAATATGTAGCTCATTGAGAGGTATAAGAAAATTAAAAGTCATTGCAATAATCATAAGAGTAGAAGCAACATGTTAAATGAGATGAATCTCACAAAAACACAAAAATATACATCAAAGTAGGTAATAGCCAATCAGATCACTCGGACACCAAAATGAAATGCTGTACTTTAGTTACTTATTTATTTGTTTGTTTGTTTGGACAAACACCTTTGAGCCATAACAGCTCTTTTACAAAGATTGCTCGTCATCAACAGAGCACTGAAACAAACATCAAGTCTAGCGCTGAATGACATGAACAGTGGGTTTACAGCAACATTCAGCTTGATATACATGCATTACACCTAGAATGTAAATTAAGCTTTGACAGTATGTTGTTAGCCACTGGTAGCTTACAGTAAGTTTTGTCAACATGAACATATGTGGCGTTGACAATATGTAGCTAGATACAGGCAGCTTATAATAGGCTTTTTCAGCATGTAGAATATGAGTCATTGAAAGTGAAGACAGTTGGGGCAGTAGCACAAGCAACTCAATAGAGAATTGTCTAGTACAAAAGGGGGGAGAGGTCAGGGCAGTTACAAACAGTCTGAGGGACAAGGTATTGCTTGAACTGTTTCATAACTGGCCAGTTCTGCTAAGGTTTGTGAGTGAATCAGGGTGTTCATTAAGCCACAGAGGGGCCCTAATGGTGAAGGAGTATGCTGCCAGCCTAGTATTATGGAACGGGACTTTGAGGGTGTTTTTGGCCATGGCCCTAGCGGGGTAGGAGTTAGGGGAAGGCTGCATCACCATGCTTTATTGCACTGATTTTCTGTGATGCTTTTCTTTCCCCTTTCTCTCTCTGTTCTTTTCCTTTCATAGTGGATGTTGTAGAGATTAGACACACACCCAAGGACCACAAATAAGTTCCACGAGGTTGGCAACTAATCTTCTGTGAATAGCTTCACTTGTCATTTATGATTGTATTGTTTAAACAACCCACAGACTGTTACAATGCAGTATTAGGGCATCTGAATAAAAATTAGTAATGTAATGAGTATTGTGACTATAGTCAAAAAATAGATGCTAATAAGGGATAAACAAACTGTCCTTAATAATAAGTAATTATTAGTGTACATGCTGTTTATAATTTTAATTTTAATTGGTCTGTACAGGTAGTATAGTTTTGTTACGGTATATTTTGATACTCTGTTTTTTCATATATCACTCAAGCACTAGTCACCTTCTTCATCTTTACTTTTTTATTGATCTTTTAGCAGGCATATGGCTCCATGATAACTACCTATGATGCCATGTAAACATCACTACTACGAGCCGCTATATAAGCAAGCCTGTTTTTGAACCTGTGTGCCTTTGATAAAGGATTTTATCACCCGCATTAGGTGATAGGTGATTGTTCTGGCCATCTGTCCATTCTCACACTTTGGAAAATAAAAATGGCACATTTGCACTTTAGTTGAAAACTTAGAGTGGAGCCTTCATTTTAAAACCTGGTGGTGGTGAGTGCCAAAGCTTTTGTGTTTGTACGTTAAAAAAATATATACCGATATATACATTGACTTATATCAGCACAAAAAAAGCTGTAGCTATATAATTTATTCATACTGACCTGACTCTAAATTTTAATTAAAAAACTAAACTCCTAACTATGTTTATAGTGTTAACCCTTTGTACACATAGTTACTTTGATCCTCCTTTGTCCCATCCTCCTACTCCCTACGTAACACTGGTCCCCGACCCCTTGCCCTTTCTCCTAGGTCCACTGCTGCTGGCCAGACTGCCTTCTTATATCAAAGCCCCAAATTTTGGAATACCCTCCCCTCACCCATCCATACTGCCTCCACCACTCACTCCCTTTCCTACCTACTATGTGATTTCACCTCCCCAGTCTGCAACAGTCCGTAACATCTCCTCCAAGTCCATCACCCTCCCTGGGGTGATTGTACCTACACTGTAGCTGCTGCTTTTGTCTCATCCCCTTCAAGTTGTTCCTTGCATCGTTCCCATAGGTCATTTATACTAACTACTTATATAGATTCTTATAACTCTATACTATAGGTATCCATCAATCAAACAATTATCTGAATTTTGCCCCAGCTATGTCAGCTGCTACTCTATATCCTGCACCACCTATATGTACCTAATTCCTCTCACTGCACATGTACATACCCAGTATTATAACTGCCCTTGTATCATACTCAGTAAATACTCTGTACTTATTGGTTCCTGTATTTATTTTGAATATGTACTGTACTACTGTCTGCTCCACTACCTCTTCTCCCCCCAAGAACACATCAAGAAACCAACAATTTCTGCTCAGCATGCCTTCCTGGTGAAACGTTCAATTAAATAAATAAATAAATAAATAAATATGACTTAAAAATGTGTACGTCTTTTAACCATTAGGGCTAAGAACTTAATTAATTTTAAATGAAAGCTTGGAATCATGTTAATATGGTATTGACCTGTTAATACCGATTCTGTGTATTGATACATGAATATATACATTGATATACATCAATACTGATCAATACAGCAGCTGATCACCACAACAGAGATTTGGCCAAGAAAACAGTAGAAATGTAGATGGACTCACCAAACCAGTGCTGGGAATCATTGGGAGTGATAGAGGACAGTGAGTTTCTTCTTTGCTCACATTCACCCCCCCCCAAGCCAATCGCCACCATGAAGCTTTGGCCAAGAAATGGCAGTTTCACTCAGGAGCCCTCTTTTGCAATCCTGCTCTCCCTGCAGCAACCCAGCCAATCAGAGTGGCCACAGACAGAGCGTAAGTTGCCCACCAAAATTTTAACTGAGGACAAAGACATTGTGCAACTCAGATTCTTCACCAAACCATTACCAAAAATCATTAGGGGTGATAGAGGACAGTGAGTTCCTTCCCTGATCATGTAACCCCCCCCCCAGGCCAATCAGCACCATGGCGCTTTGAGCAAGAAAACAAGTTTCACTCAGGATCAATCTTTTGCAATCCTGCCCTCCCTCCAGCAACCCAACCAATCAGAGCAGATGGAGGGGGGAGCTTACTTTGCCTGCAGAAATGAGAAGTGACAAAGACTTTGTACACTTCAGATACTACACCAAATCAGCACCACAAATCATTGGGGGTGTTAGGAGACAGTGATTTTCTTCCCTGCTCACATCCACCCCCCCCCAGCTGATCGCCACCATGGAGCTTTGGCAGTTTCACTCAGGAACTATCTTTTGCAATACTGCCTTCCCTCCAGCAACCCATCCAAACAGAGTGGCTATGGGAGGAGTGTACTTTGCCCCTTATTTCAGTCTTTTCAAGCAGCCTTTCCATGCTGGGGCCCTTGCGCTAAGAACTAAGCTCAAATGACATGGGGAGTCTGCCAGAGAGTCAGCCAGGAGAGGTTGCTGGCTGCCACTTATGCTGCCCTATTCTGTAGATCTCTGCTTCAGGACCCTAGTGCTAATAAAACATTAAACCCAGGTACCTAAAGGAAAACTGCACCCTCATATCTTCCAAATGTAATTTGCTTCCATGTCAATAGACAACTCTTTTCATGTAGCTGTTAAAGATGTATGTAACTGCTTCTGTTAGTTTTCACACTTCATACTAGGCACTGTCACTCTCCTGGGAGGGTCCATTTTGTGGTTGTTGAAATTTCTTTGTCCCTGAGAGCTGCATTAGCATATGAGTATGTGATGCATAATCAACCTTTAAACTCCCCAGTATGCCTATCTGCTTAAGCAGTTTTAAAAGAACCAAGCTGCAAGAAGGTGTGAAATACCACATTTACCTTCAATGAGTTTTACAAGCTATCGAGATGTAATGCAGTTTTTTCCCCCTTTAAACTCCATTCGGTTTATAAGTTTCCAGAGAGTTTTTTACAGTGTATTTGTTATTTTAGCATAGAGATACATGATATAAATGGTTGATCTGACATCATGTTCTCATATGCTAATGCCACTCTCAGGGACAATGAGATTTCAACAGCCATGAAATGGACCCTCCCAGGAGAGTGACAGTGCCTAGTATGAAGTGTGAAAACTAACAGAAGCAGTTGCATACATCTTTAACAGCTACATGAAAAGAGTTGTGTGTTGACATGGAAACAAATGACATTTAGAAGATATGAGGGTGCAGTTTTCCTTTAATAGTCAGATCATACTGTATCTAAAAGCTGTTGTATATTAAACCCCACATTTCCTGCTACAAATCTGTTTATGTGCCATTCTGCCATTCTCCTCATTAATAAGCTCAAACATTTTAGTGCTGTTTCTGTCCAGATGGTTATGCTGGTTTAATCTACTTATAATCACTACAAACCTTGATGCACTCCAACTGGATATGTGGTACTTGTATTCTATATCTAACTCATTTCCAATGTACTGGTGGATGCCAAAGCTGATTTTATCACTGCTATGGCAATACAATCCCAATTAGCCCATTCTGGGTGGTATGCATATATTGCTATTTTTATCAACACTGCTAAATACCCTATTTGTGTGGTCAGTTTTACTGTAATTTTTATCAACCTTGATAAATACCGTGCCTGGGTTGCCTGTATTTGGTACACTATTTGCAAATTCTTCAAAGGTATCAGCACCCACTCTAAGCCTAACACCACCACACTAGGCTCTGCTAACATACCTCACATGCTATGGCTCTAAAAGGGGCAGAGGCAGCTCTGATGATCATTAGGCTGTTTGTTTATCTGAACTCAGTTTCTGCTGTGTATCTAATTCTCAGCCATTATAGAAACACAGAAGCATAGAAACTGATGGCAGATAAGGGCAGCCAGGCTCACCCAGTTTGCCCATTTTCTCTACATGTTGCAGAAACCACAGATTCTACTTGATCTCTGGCTGTGATCTCTTTCCTCTCACTTATGGTTCTCCTTTTGTGACATCACCACATCTGAGGACATCTCAACTCTGTTTATTTATTGAATTCTGGTAACCGTGTAGGCCCACTGAGACAATAAAGTCCCTTTTTCAGGGGCGGCCTGGGACAAGACAACAGATACAACATACAAGTTCAAAAAACAATGGAATGGATACACAAAGGCTGAGTGAGAGTGCTTAACACTGATGAATACAATAATTGTGCTGAATCAGTGTTACAGTAGCATTAGAAAACTGTGCAACAACAATACAGGAAACACGTTGTTTTAAGTGCACAACATTGAGTAAGACAATTATTTATAAAAGAATATTCATACACAGAATGATTGGGTTACTTCAAGCTTTGATAGAGGTAGCAAACAATGGAGGTATATTCCAAGCAGCAAGAGACCTGTTATCAAAGACAAGTGCAAGGAGGGGGGTTGAAAAGGTGATGGGATAATTTGGATTTGAATAGAGTAAGGGAGGTCTTGGAGAGGATCTCTTGTGGGAGTGAGTTCCAGGTAGAAGTGGCCATAAAGGAAAAGGAACATCTACCAATGGCCAGCTGGGGTAGGGTGTGACCAGCAGGAGGAAGGCAGAGAGCGTAGGGTTCATAGGGAATGTTTTTGAGTGATGAGGTCAACTAGGCATGGAGGGATATAGAGATGTACCAGCTTAAACATGAGGCACATGGTAGTGTATTGGAATTTGCACTCCAGGCGTGCCCAGCCCAGGGCAGAGAGGACATTACAATGATGACTCCGAGGATCAGCTCCTAGAGCAAAATGTCTGTTTCTCAGATAGAGTTGATTGAGGTGGGAAGAGATGGTGACCACCACTTGGTAGAGCAGTAGGGCACCATAGGTAAGTAGGGGAAGGAAAGAGGACATCAAGATTTTCTGACATGAGGCTGCTGACAGGAAGGGATGGAGACGGTACAATAAACCTAACTTCTGGATGATAGCCCTAGTTAATACATTGACAAGGAGCTCAAAGGTGAGCAATGGATCCAGGATAACACACAGGTGTTTGAAAGAGGGAACGAGTTCTAGGGCATTACCATCTTGAGAACAGATTGTGAAGGAGTATTGATTTAGGGGTGTGGAGAGGAGATTGCAGAACAGCATCATCTTGGTTTTCTTTGTATTAAGGATCAGGAGATTTTCTAAGAACCTTCCCTCAAGAGCATGGAAATCTGACTCCAGACTATGATTTATCCAGCAGAGATCTGAGGAGGAGAGGTAGATGACAGCATCATCTGCACAGAAGTGAACTGAGGCACTGCCACAGTTGTGTGGTAAATCATTGATAAATAGCGAGAATAATAGCTGTCCCAGAATGGAGTCCTGAGGGAAGCCATGCTTTTTGAGTCTAAGGTTTGAGAGGGCCCCTGACCACTTGACCATTTGTGAACGGGAGGAGTGATAATTATGGAGCCAAGTGAGAGCCCAACAGACAAGGCCTAGGGAGTGGAGTTTAAGTAAAAGGAGATTGTGATCAACCAAGTCAAAAGCCTTTGTGAAATCTACAAAGACAGCATCCCTGGCATGGCCTTGATCCAATGCAGTGAATATGTCCACCGTAACTTTTATCAGAGCTGTTAGGGTGCCACGATTCTTCTTGAATCCATGCTGATATGTGGAGAGGAGGCGATGAGAATTCAGGTTGTCCTGTATTTGGTTAAAGAGGATACACTCCTGTATCTTTGCCATTTGGCAGAGAATGGAGGTGGGTCGATAGTTTTCTACTATCATATTGGGACCACCTTTGTGGATAGGGAAGACCATTTCTACCTTCCATTTCTCTGGAACAGCTCCAGAGAAAAAGGATCTGTTTATCAGATCCTGTACTGGTGCGGCAAGCCCCTCAGTGTCTAGCTTGAGGAATTTGGGTTCTACAGTGTCATGACCCAGAGAGGTCTCAGGTTTTATTTATTTTTTTTGTTTGTTTATCCTTTTTACCTGTGTGGCCCTTGGTCTGCTTTCAGTCCATCCATCTCCTGGCCACTGGCGGTCCTGCCCTATTTAGTGGAAGCCTCTGCCACCGCTTACCCCTGTGACAGGGTGGCAGGGAGTCTCCCTCACTCCCCACTGACACAGGATCCAGTATCAGGGGGTGGTGGCCAGGAGTCCCCTCAGATGGCCATCAAGCTGCCATGACCAAGCGCCATGATTTTCCACTTTTCTGGCTTGGCGTGAGCTAGGGTGTGCAATGATGCCAATGGAGGGAGTGCACGCACACGTCCGCACATTCTCCATCCTGGCGCCATGCCCCAAGTTCACCCCTTTCCATGCAGTACCAGCACACCACCCCCAACCTCCGCCAGAGGTCACTAGGTGCTGACAGCTGGTAGCCCCCTCCCGCGGAGAGGGAGAGCAGTCCACAGATGCTCAATCCTTCTCCGCCCCTGCCGACCCCTGGCAACCCAAATCCATTCCTGAACCTGGGTCACCAGTGTGGAGTGAGGTTGCAGTCCAGTGCCTCAACCCTCAGTGCCACCGGGCAGGCAGCCCTCAGATTTTAAATTAGAGAGCAGCTTGTGCACCTCCTTGAGGGTCAATCCAATATGGGTTATATGATGGGAAAGGAGACCAGAAACATGTATTCTTTTGATTAAGTTATTCTTTTTGAATATGCATCTTCTTTAGACAAGATGGTTGCTATATCACATGAGCAAGTGTATATGGAAAAGTTAAATTACAGGTCTGATGGTTTTCATGAGAAACTTAACAGAAAAGCCAGGAAGGAGGCAATAAAGCAATAAACCCAGTGGGGGTATCTTTCCTGGAGATGTTCCCATGTTGAACAAAAGGGTCCAGGTGGACATTATTATGGTAGCAAGGGAGTGCAAAAGTATGGGTGGGACGCACATACACACACACACTCTCAAAGAGGGCTGGGCAACATGGGCCTGTCACTCAGAGATAGTAGGATCCTCCCCACTTGGAGCAAAGCAATATATTGAGAGGCTTAAAACAAGCTCTCTCTCTCTCTTGGACTGAAACACCTAAAGACCAGGGCCCCTGCCATTACAAAGACTAGCTGAGGTAAGATAACATAATGAGGGGAAAGTGTTTCCTTAGCTACGGCAGGTGAAGGATTTGTAGGGGAGAATAGCTTAGACTTCTGCTGTACAATACCTAATTATTTTCTGCTTCTTAGTAACTGTGCAACCCTTTTGTTTCCTGTAAAAACATCCTGTTGTAAATACTTGTAGTATTCTAGTAAACAGTCTATTTTTATAGAATCAGTGACTGCTTGTGTGTTATTTAAAAGGGTAATTCTATTTCTGCTGGACTCTGTTTGCAGTCCGTCTCCTAGACAGAACTCTACTTACAGTTATTGTGTTGACCTTCCTGAACTCGTGCAAAGGAGGAAGTCAAAAACAGGCTTCCTGGGCCCTGTTGGTAAAATACCCAGGTGGTGGTGGTGAACTGAAAGTCCCTTGTGAAGGATTTGCATCACAGGATATAACAATGGTAATTGCTATAAACTCTCTACCTTTCTACTGAATTTCAAGATCAATGCCTTACATCACCCCTTGCCCTCTTAGTAATTTAAAGGTGAGGATCCTACTTCTCATATCTGGTGATATTGAACCTATCTCTATCCTGTTTCAATTGTTAAGTGTCTTCCCCTCTGACCCTTGCTGGGAAAGTACTAAAGGTTTGAAGCTGGTTCATATGAATACCAACTGTCTTAGGCTCAAGATGCACAAACTTGAAGTCTGGGTTAGCCACTGCTTCCCTGACATCAATGGTGTCAGAGAAACTTGGCTTAAACCTCTGGGCCATGACACTTTAGAACCCAAATTCTTCAGGCTAGGTGCTGAAGGGCTTGCCGCACCATTCCCAGGGCCAGATGAGTTACATCCCTGGGTACTCAGTTAATTGGCCAAGGAACTGGCAGGTCCGATGACAACTCTATTTAATAGTTCCCTGAATCTGGGAGTATTGCCAGATGAATGGAGAACAGCAAATTTGGTGCCACTCCACAAAAGTGGTCCCAAGGAGGATCTGGGCAACTACAGGACAGTCAGCCTGACCTCGATAGTATGCAAACTTATAGAGACCATACTAAAGGAGGGACTGGTGAGGCACATGGAGGATAATGGTCTGCAGGATAATAAGCAACATGGGTTTGTGGAAGGCTGATCATGTCAAACAAATTTAATAGAGTTCTTTGACGGTGTCACAAAGGCAGTGGACAAGGGTCAGGCAATAGATGTCATTTTTCTGGACTTTAGTAAAGCCTTCAGTTCAGTGCCACACAGGAGGCTGATAGCAAAACTGAGGGGGGCTAGGGGTGGGGAAGAAATTATTAAGATGGGTTGAAAACTGGTTGGGGGCAGGACATGGAGGGGGTGGTGGTAGAGGGGGTAGCTTCCAGTACAAAGAAGGTCACAAGTGGAGTTTCACAGGGGTTGGTGTTGGGCCCAGTACTGTTTAATATATTTATAAGTGACATTGGGGAGGGCATTCAAGACAAAATGTGCCTTTTCACTGATGACACAAAACTTTGTGAGAGGGTGGACATCCAGGAGGGGATACAAGAGTTACTGGGCTGGAGACTGGATAAATGGTCAGGGATTTGGCAGCTGGGGTTTACTGCCAAAAAGTGCAAGGTGATGCACATTGGGGCAAAAACTCCAAGAACAGAGTACTACATAGGAAAGGTACAGGTAGTTGAGTCTGACGAGGAAAAAAACATAGGGGTAGTAATTACTAGTGATTTGAAGCAATCCACTTAATGCAAAAAGGCAGTGGCAAAAGCCAACAGGATGCTGGGATGCATTGTAAGGGGTTTCAGTAGCAGGCACAGCAAGGTTATTTTGCCGTTATATAGATCACCGGTAAGGCCTCACTTGGAGCATAGAGTGAGGTATTGGCACCAGAACCTAAAAAAGGACATTAAATTGGTGGAAGGGGTGCAGAGGAAGGTGACTAAAATGATCAGGGGACTGGAGGACAAGTCATATGAGGAGAGGCTTGAAGCCCTGAGGATGTACTCCTTGGAGGAGAGGAGGCAAACAGGGAACATGATAGAGACCTTCAAGTACCTGAAGGGAGTAAACAAAGCTGAGTGTGGGGATCGCTTCAGCAAGAGAGAGAGCGAACACCACCACCAGAGGACACAGCCTATAGCTGGTGGGAGGAAGATACAGGAGGGAGGTGAGGAAGCACTTCTTCACAGAAAAGGTGGTATTGGCCTGGAATGAGCTACCAGAGGAGGTGGTAACAGCTAGGACAGTGGGATCACTCAAAAGATCCTGGGACAAACACAGTGGGAAGTCGTGGGACCAAGAAAGGGGGTGGTGAAAGGGAGAGGTGGGTCTGGGACACAGATGTAGGGGTAAAATATAAAACCCCACAACAAATCAAGCAAACTAGATAGACCGGGAGGTTTCTTTCTGCTGGCAACTTTCTTATGTTCTTATGTTCTTAAGTCCAATTACACGAAAATGAGTTCCAAAGCTACAATGTATTCAGTAAGGATAGAATAGGTAAGAGAGATGATGGGATATTGTTTTACATTAGGTTCACTATTAATACCAGTTAACTCCTCCATAACACTGACCATTTCACCATGTGAGTACTTATTTGTCAATATACTGCTTGGGGGGGGTGTTAAGACACTTTGCATTGGTTGTATTTATAATCCCCCAAAGAGGCTAAACCTACTCTGACCTCCCTCTCCTGTGCTTGATACATCCCTATGTCAGACAATAATACTCAGTGATTTCAACCTACAGTAGACTGATTGAGCAGTGAAGAAAAAGGGTATAGATTAGCCCTGTCAGATGGTGTCTTCACTTGGCTGATTAATGAGCCCACTAGGTTGAATATCAAATCTGGTAGGCATACCCTCCTTGACTGGGCCATTGTTAATAGACCAGATAAAATAAAAGTGGCTGGCTTACTTTCTGGTGCACTCAGTGACCACTCTCCAGTGTTCTGTATCTGGAAAAACAATGCACCAAAGCCTCCTCCCAAAACCATTATGACCAGAGACCTCTCTGGCTTTGATGTATCCTCCTTCCAGAGCAACCTTGCAGACACACACTGGAGGGCTTTAAATGACTTTCCCACTATTGACTGGGCCCTTGACTTTTTCATTAATAACTTCCATTGCCTTATAAATAAACATGCCCCTCGTAAACAGCATAGAGTAAAGGGTCACTGCTCAAGATGGTTGGACAGTGATCTATGGAAGAGAATTAATCAGAGGGACCAGGTCTGGGGACAATTTAAACTCATTGTTCAGTTAGCTGATTACCCCTGCTATAGAAATCTCAGAAACTCCAGTAAATCAAACCTAAAAAATTCTAAGAGGCAGTGCATAAAGAATCTACAAATCAAGAATCTATCCAACTAAAAACAAGTTCTAGATAGGTACCGTAATCTTCTTAAAGGATTAGTACACCCTCATAGCTTATGAATGTTATTTATTTCCTTGTCAACAGAAAACTCTTTTTGTGTAGCTGTTGGGGATCTAAGTGTTTGCTTTAGTTTGCTTTCACTGTTCACACCAGCCCCTATAACTAGCCTGGGGGTCTCTGTTTTCTGGTTGTTGACATCTCATTGTCCCAGAGAGCTGTGTTAGCATATGTGAACAAGATGCCACAGCACCCATTTACACCATGTATCTCTATGCTGAAAGTACACATAACACGAAAAACTCTCTAGAAACACACACTGAATGCAATTTAAAGGGAAAAAAACCTGCATTAGATCTAAGACAGTTTGTAAAGCTGATTGAAGATAAATGTGGTATTTCACACCAACTTGTTTTGTTGAATTCTAAGTAAGCAGACAGTCATACTGTGGAGTATAAAGGGTACTGACACATCATGTTCTCATATACTAATGCAGCTGTCAGGGGCAATGAGATTTCAACAACCAGAAAATGAAGACTCCCAGGATAGTTACAGGGGCTGGTATAAACAGTGAAAATAAACTAAGACAAACGCATGTATCCCCAACAGCTACATTGAAAGAATTGGCTGTTAACAAGGAAACAAATAACATTTACAAGATATAAGGTTTGCTACTCCTTTAAAGGTCACTCTGGAGTGCAATCCATTCTATTGCTTTTGATGGTAAAATGATCTCTGATCCCAGCTAGTGCTGTGTGGAATGTGGAATTCCGCTGGCAGAATTAGTGCAGAATGCCCATTCTGCCTGCAGAATTTCCTCCAGAATTTTACTGGTTCTTCAGTGGAATTCCACCTGCTGTGATCCACAGAATAATATTCCTTGGAAAAGCTATTTTTTCTGCAGAAAATTATTCCACAACAATTTCTGCTGAAAATATTGAGATCCATGGAATAATATTCCATAGAACAGCATTTTTTTCTATGTAAAATTATTCCACAACTGTTTTCTACCATGGGATTCACCATTCCATTTGTGGTGAAATTTGGCAGAATTTCTGCAGAATTTTGAAAATTCCACACAGCACTAATCCCAGCACATCAGCCAATGTGTTCAATAATTAAGTATGTGGCTATGCAAAGTGGCCTGCTGCCTGGTCCCCTTGTCATTGACTTTCCCACCTTACAATTCCGTTTCTGGCTTGTCACTTCAAAAGAGGTCCTCCAGCTGAATCATATTAGAAGTGATGGCTCTCCAGGGTATGACAAACTTGAGCCCAAATTCCTGAAGATTGCTGCTTCTGCTATAGCCAAGCCTGTTGCAACCTTGTTTGATAAGTCCCTAATCCTGGTTACTCTCCTTGAGAAGTAGAAAATTGCCCCAGTTGTTCCCATTCACAAAGGGGGGGGGCAAGGACATAATTGAGGACTGTCATTCAATTTCTCTCTTATGTTCCCTGATGAAGATACAGGAGAGGGTGATATATGATCAACTCCACAATTGCCTGAATTACATCATGTCCTGTCTGATACCTAGCATGGCTTTTTTTTTTTTGAAAGCTTGTGAGTGGGAGAAGCACACTGAGCCATGGCTCATTTCCAGTGTGACCTGGGGGAAGGGAAGGAGATATGTATACAGATGCAAATTGACTTACAGAACCGGATTAAGCAGTTGGTGATATTTTTAGTGAATGGTGGGAAATTTGGCCAGGACACTGGGGAACTTCCTCTACTCTCCAGTAGGGGGATCAATGCCAGACTGACAGAGGAAAGTCAGTGTTGCTGTGGGAGTAGGAGAGTGTGGATGTGTGGGAGGCTAGGGAGAGGGCCTCCTCCCTGGTTTTGATAGTACTATAGGCCTTGAAGCAAGAAAAGCTGAGGAAAATGGAACCGAGCAATGAGGAGCAGAGTAAAAAGGAGATTGAGAATGATGGCAGTGAGGAAGACCAGAAAATATCTTCCATGGAGATGGAAGACAAAACGTCTTCTACTTAAAGGGTACCTAAACAAGCAGTTTTTTAAAACTGCAAACTCCAAAATCTGGCTTCAGAGTGAGGTAAAGTAAAGGCTGATGTTTACATTTATGCTAAAACTGCATTTATGTAAATAACATAAATGCAGTTTCATAGCTTTGGAAAAATGTAAACATCAGCCTTTCACTTTCAAAAAACAGCCTTGGTTTCTCCCTAAGATGTCTGCCAAGTGTGTTAAGTGATGAGTCATGATGACATCATCAGAGCCAGAAAAAGAGATCCACATATATTTCTCTAGTGCTAACTAGTCCTTCTTTCCCTCTTCATTTTGAATTGTTGTACCAGAATGATCAACACCATGTGTTAACTCATGGATTATTTTGATCAGTACACATGCTAGCCTATGATTTTGTTCACTTTGTTTACTTTAACTTGCAGAAAATGTTTTGCAATCCAGCTGACTTTTTCTTTGGCAAACTGCATTACAGTACAACACTTCAAATACCTGATGATCTAGTGGTTATATCATGCACTGAATTTTGTTTTTTGTTAACCAGGAAAGACACACTAAGCTGAAAGCTTGTTTACAGGTGTGGCCTGGGAGTACAAGCAAGTTTAGTGACTAGCTCAGGGTCACACAGCAAATTACCGGTGTTGTTCAGTTCCAAAACTCATGCTCTCTTGTTAATTCACAAATAAGGCTTTCTTTTCCCATGTAAACCCCCTGCACCTAGCCTGCCTTCTGTTGAACACCCCACCATCCATACCCTGTCCTTAGTACTGCCTGGGGCTGCATATGAGCTTGCAGTCTCATGAACAGAATTATCACACCTCATATTGTAATCTTGTACCTCAGAGGGTTGTGCACACCTATACTGATACGCATCATCAGCTAGCACTGTTAAAAAATGCCCCCAAATCACTCTCCAGTCAACATTCTCAATGTTTGACTTCTGCAGAACCCCTCAGGACAGTTCCTAGCAATTTGTCTCCAGTACTTTTCTGTGCTCTACTCCACAATGCAAGTTGGCTGGCTACCACCCTTCCAAATCTTGAATGAGCCATACACAACTCCCTCAATACTGTCCTAACAAACGTCAACATCCCCCCCACCTGAGAGTAATCTCCCTACACTGAATTCAAGTATCAGTTCAGGTGCAGCCCTGCCACTCTGAGTATTTGTCATCGCTGGCTACTTTCATCCACAGTCAGGTAGTGATCACAATGCTGGCAACCCCACATTTCAGAGCTCACAGTGATCTGCTCAGCGTCCTCCTTCATGTCTTCAGCTAACCTGAATATAGCTACACCCTGCTGGAATAGCCTTTTCAGTCCCTCTCTGGCATTCATTCTTCTCACCTGCTCCACACTGGCATTCATTCTTCTCACTTGCTCCACACACCAAAAACTGAGTTCACTACCCTTCCGCATCATGAATGTGGTAAGTACAGTCTCCCATGTTATATTTACATATTAATAATAAACATGATCTTCTGGTAAGCCAGACTGATAGCAACATGGCACAAATGGAAAAATAGGCTTTTCTACCCATATAAGATCTAATCTACCTATGATTAGGCACTATTAATTGACATGCATAATGATGTGCACACCCATCATTTAATAGTGCCTAATCAAAGGTAGCCTAAATCTTTTAAGGATAGAAAAGCCCATCATTCCCCTTGTTCCCTGCTGCTGTGAGCCTGACTTACTGAAAAGATATGTTTATATTTGATATGTCAAAATAAAACGGGGACTGTACTACTTGCATTTATGATGCAGAAGGGTGATGAGCTCACCAGTTTTTGGTGTGAGGAGGAATAGTGAAGAATGAATACCAGAGGGGAACTAAGAAGGCCTCTCTTGCAAGATACTGCTATATTCAGGGAAGGGGGAAGACAGAAGGAGAGAAATATGAGCAGATTACTGTGAGAAATAAGATGTGGAGCTGCCAGCACCTTGATCACTACCTGACCACGTTATCCTGGCCAACATTCCCCTTCTCATAAAACCAGTTTATGCAGTTGTCCAAGGCTGTGTGTAGATATTAATGTATGAAATGGCTGCCACTACACATCCAGTCACTTCACTGCCAGTCTAGTATTGCTTGTACAGCACCCTGGGATGCAATGTGTATGAAAACCACTATATAAATGCAGATTCTTCTTCTGATTATTTCCCTTGGAAAAAGAAGACAAGACAAGCATATATTTGAGTTTCAAGAAAGTATGAATTCTAACATTGGACTGCACAAGAACTTTGCTACAAAAAGGTGGTGGCTCTAGGGGCTGGTGAAGGGTGTGGCTGCAACCCCCCCCCCACATAGTAACATGCTTGCTTGCTGCTGCTGCTGCTGCATTTCACTTTGTTGAAGAAATCTAATTTATTGATTGTACAAATGTTTACATTCAAACTATGGATTACATTTGTAGGTCTGTCAAAAACATACTAGAAAAGAATAATAGCAGAAAATATAAAGGTTTAATAAAAATGTTTAAAAGTGCATATTAAGCATGTACACCAACCCAGCACCCCCATTCTAGCATCTTGGATCAACCATAAACACTAGACCACCAGGTTATTCAAGATTTGTACTGCTCTGTGGTTTGCCACAGAGAAAGTCAGTTGGATTAAAACACATTTTCAGCATGTTGAAGTAAACAAAATGAACAGAACCATAACCTAACATGTGCATTATACAAAATAATGCACATGGTTTTGACCATTTGGGTGAAATAGAATTCTATACAAAGGGAAACAAGAACTAGTTAGCACTATAGAGAGCCATATATCTCTCTGACTTTGGCTCCAATGATGTAATCACATAACACATTTGGCAGCCATTTTAGGAAGCAGGTAAGACAGTGTTTTTGAAATTGGAAGGCTGATTTTATAATATTCAAATGCTCTGGGACCACATTTAGGTAAATGATGTAAATGTAGTTTTAGCATTAATGAATACAGCAGCCTTTCCTTTAGTCACCTACGGAGTCAGATTTTTGAATAGTTTTTTGTCAAAATGTTGTTTAGGTATCATTTAAAGTAAAAAAAGCTCACTATTAAGTAAAAACCAACAGAAGTTGAGTGAAAAAAGAGTTTCTGAGCAGTCGAATACAGCTAAAATAGAAAACGAGGTAGATAGACCAGAAGCCTGTCAAAATCAGCTGGGAAAGAGTAAGGCAGCTGCATCAAAGGGAGCTGCACCCGTAGAAACTGTCAAATGTCAAAGAAAAGTGAAAGCCCTGAAGGGAAAAGCCAAAATGTGTTGGAAACAGCTTCACCTGAGACAGACTTTAGAAACAAATAATATGAGTACAGAAGAAACTGAAGGAAGTAAAGAGGAGAAGGAAAAAATAACAAAAGATGATAAAGGAAAAGGGGGCCCCCAGAAAACAGAAAATAAAACAGAAGATGTCATAGAAAACCCAGCTGAGGAAGTGTTTACAGATTTTGCTGACACACCCAGATGGGTTACAGAAGCATTATTAAAAGCCAGTTGGAAGAGAAAAGAAGGTGGGTCTAGTTGGGACCCAAACAGGCCTAGCACCTCAGGAAACAATGCAAAACAAAAAGAAGTAAAAGGAGACAGTGTTAAAAACTCTGAAAATATAGAAGGAAACAAACAGCAAGAAACATTATTGGATGCAGATAAAACAAAAGAAATAGGAACTAAAGAAATTGGCAATGATAGTGAGGACACATCTATGGAACTAGAACAGAAAACAATTCAAGTAGATAAGGAAATGAGCGAAGACAGTGGAAGGCATAAAGAAAAACCCTGGGGTGGAAATACAGAAGAAAAGATATTTCCAAATGATGCAAAGCCACAGCCAGCAAAGAGGAGGAATACTGTGAGACTTAAATTCAGAGGTACTACAGCTGACGCACCAGATAGGATATTTATAGGAAAGCAATTACTGATGAACAGCATAAAATTTTATCATTATAAAATGTATGCCCTCATTCATCTGCCTGGGGGTACAGAGTATGACATAAGTTTTAAACATCCAGGAGGGCTTGACGATTTCTGGAAATTGTATCACCAGATGAAATACACAGAGTTTTGGAAAGATTTTATTGCTGTACCTTTAACTAAACCTGCCTTTAAAATTGTCACAGTTTTATTCTGGAATGAGGGAGTCAATGTGATGGATATAAACTTCTGGATAAAACAAAGGTGTGTAATGCATGGGCCACCTAAGCCAATACTGGATGAGAATTGTCTATGGACAGGAGGATGGAAATACAGAATAGCTTTGAAACAGATAGACGGTGAAATTCAACACTTACCAAATTGTTTTTCTTTTAGGCCAAGACAGAGGAATTGTTTTCTATGCAGGTCAGCTTCGGGCCAGTTATAACTGTGGAGACAAAGGACACCTAAGTAATGCATGTGGAAAGGTAAAATGTGGTTTAATAGGTCACATTGGGGCTGAATGTACAAATAAAACTAAGTGCAGTCTATGTGAAGAAGAAGGCCACACTTTTTTAAAATGCCCATGGGCCTCTCAAAATAGCCCAGACACAGATGAGAGGGCAGAACAAGACATGTATCTAGCAGTAGCACAGAAAGAAAAAAGTAAACAAGACAAAGCAGTGTTGGAAGCTTTAAATAAAGAGACAACAAGACAGCATAAAGAAAATAATGGGACAAACAGGGAGAAATCAGAAATACAAAAAGAATCCCAGCCCCCACCTCAGGGTAAGGAGACAGTAATACAAGAGGAAACAAGACAAGTGGAAGAAAATATAAAAATGGGAAAGAAAGAAGAAAAAGATACAGGGCATAACAAATTTACAATGGTGACAAGATCTAAAAACAGAAACAAAGTGCTAACGAATCAAACAATACTGCATGAAAAGGATAGAGAAGGAGTATATCTTACAAACAGATACACGCTTTTGCAAGATAAAGAATGGTCTACTATGGATGAAGGGTCAGACAGGTGTAGTACAGACTTTTCAGAAGGGGATGAAGCAGTGGATGGGGACACAACGGATACACAGGTGTCTAAAAAAAGGAAGAAATCAAAGGATGTGGGATGAGAAATTAATAAACAACAAAACTGATGGAGAGTTTGAAATGCCTTACACACAATGTGAATAGTATTAAAAATAAGAGAAAGAGGCTAATGACCTTTAAAATACTAAGTGACTTAAAGAATGATGTTTTTACATTTCAGGACACAAGGTTACATACAACAGAGGAGATGCAGCAAACCCAAAGGGACTGAGATGGGTGCCATCATTAGGGTCTACTGGGGTAGAAAGATGTTTGGGTGGGGGTGCTTTTACATCACATGAAGTAGACATCCTGAAAATTATAGACCCTGTACCAGGGAGAGTTCTTATAGCTGACAGTACAATCAGGAGGACAACAGTGAGAATAATTGTGATTTACAACCCACAGAGGAACAAAGAGAGGAATAAAGTAATGGGACAAATAGAACCATATCTGCATACTTCAAAATTTATTGTATTGGAGGGGGGGTTAATTGCGGTTTAACTAGTGTGGATTGAGGGAGGGCAACATCAAAAAATTTTTGTGATACCAACTATTTAAGGAAAATATTAGATAATGCTGGGATGGAAGATGGTTATAAAATAAAAGGGGAGCATACATACTTTAAGGGTACACATTCAACAAGACTTGACTTTTGGATGGTACAAAAAAAAATTAAAGAAATTAGAAGTATTCCAGTAGAAACTTCTGACCACAAGGCATTAGAAATAGACATAGATCTAGGTAATAGGATGATTATTGTAAAGGGATACAGGAGGATGAACATAGTGAATTTGCAAGAGGAGAAATGTAAGGAGAAAGAAAATTAACTTTTGGAAGATAGGTTAACAGTTAAAGATTTACACTACAGCATATCAGAATGGTGGGAAGACACTAAACGAGAAATTAAACAACTTATGATAGAGGAAGGAAAACAAACGGAAGCTACAAAATATGGGAAATATTGGAGTTTAAGAGCAAAATTATACAAGCTTATGACTAGGCAGGTAAAAAACAAAGTAGATGAATCACAACAAATAGAGGAAATTAAAGAAGAAATGAAGGAATATCAGTATAATAGAGTAAAATCACTTACTATGGAGCGAAAGAGTGGTACCAAGGGAACAAAACATCAAACAAACCCTTTTGATAGCAATAAAGAGAGAATAGAGAATCGGATAATGTATGAGTTACAAGATAAAAGGGGACAGATACAGTCAGATATGACAAATATTAAATGCATTGTACAGGAATTTTTAAGGCAGAAATATCAAAAACCAAACGGCATTGAAGGGGAATCCTTTTTTCAAACAGCAAACATACCAAAACTTGGGAGGAAGAAGAAGCAAAAGCAATAAAAAAGAAATGAGAGGAAGAGGTTAAAGAGGCGATAAAAACTTTAACTACTAACACAGCACCAGGAATAGATGGGATTCCCAACATATTCTATAAATCTTTGAGGAACAAATTGTATCTATTTTGACACAAGTTTATAACAGAATTTTTTATGGGGCTAGTTTGGCAGAAAGTATGAAACAGGGAATAACCATATTTCTGCACAAAAAAAGGGGAAAAGGCACAGATTAAAAACTGGAGGCCTATCAGCTTATTAACATCAGATTATAAAATACTGGCCAAAGTAATCAATATTTGACTAAGGACATTTTCGACAATTTAATATTACAAACACAAATGTGTGCAATACCAAGACAGAATATACAGCAGAACTTAGTATTCATAAGAGAGAGAACATAAATAAAGGGCAAGAACATTCTTTACAGGGGTATTTATATGCTTTGGATCAGGAAACCGCTTTTGATGTCATAAAGCACCAGTACATATGGGACACCTTAGAAAAATATAAGATTCCAGGAGAACTGATTAATCTAATTAAGGCACTTTATGAAGAGGCACAAATATGTCCAATGGTGAATGGACATTTAGGAACACCAATGTACATAAGGAATGGGGTACAGCAAGGATGTCCAAGAAGTCCTTTGTTATTTGTTTTCTGTCTAGATCCACTGTTAAGGAAAATAGAAGCAGAAAGCGAAATTAGGAATATCATATGGCAGAATAAGAAGTTAAATAAAACAAGTGTGTATGCAGATGATTGCGTAATCTTAGTTAAAGATCAAAAGTCAGGGGACAAGCTGATAGAATTAGTGGAAAGAAATAGTGAATATACAGGGATCAAAATAAATAAAGAAAAAAGTAAGATATACCCATTAGAGGAGGTTGAGACAGGGAAAAAAGGGGAATTAGACATAATACAGGGAAGTATTAAGATTTGGGGAATTTTATTTGGAGGGCAAGAGGTGATGCAGCAAAACTGGGAAGAAAAGTATGAAGTAGCTCAAAAGAAAATATGCAGGTGAAAGCAATGGAATATGACAAGAGGAAAAAGAATTTACTTGTTGAAGACCTTTATAGTTCCAATATTTTTATTCATTATATCTCCAGTACCACAACAAATGTAAACAAATATACTTGGCCTGTTCTTTCAATTATTATGGGGCAGTAAGTTGAATCCGATAAAAAGAGGAATTATATACATGGTGATAAAGGATGGAGGATTAAATATGAGACATCCAAATGTTTTTTTATGTAAATATATTTATATTTAAAAACATAGTTCCTTTGATCAAAGGACAGAGTAGAAGTTGGGCATTTCTAACACAACAATGGAGCACACCTTTAATTAAGAGTATTGGAAAAAAGGAAATATACTGTAGTAGGAGGGAAAATATGGCCTGTATATATGGAAACTTGTAGAAAATATTTAACACAGTGGGGAGTGACAGTAGATTCCTTGATTATGAATAACAGAAAACAGGTTTATAAAGGAATTGTGGAGAATCATTTTTTTTGAAACACCGGTTTTTAAGGTAGAAAGTGGAATAAATGTACAAAGAATATTAGAAGTAACATTTGAGAAAAGAATTCCAAAAAAAATTAAAGAAACAGTGTGGATGTGCAGTCATGATAAGTTAAATGTAAGAGGCAATCATAAACATAAGAAAGTAGAAGAAAGAATATGTGGGGAATGGAATTGTTGTAATCAGGAAGAAAGTATGACACACTTATCTTTTGAATCTGAGTTTATTAAGCCTTTGTGGGAAATTTTGGCAAATTATTGGGGGATGCAGGGTTTTAAATATATGACATATGACATTTTGGTGTATGGACAATTGTCAAAAGAATGGGAACAATTAAACAAGAATACAGTCTATGTAATACTAACAATATTGAAATGGTCTGTTTGGCAGAGTAGGTGTCAAAGATTCATTCAGAACAAGGAAACTACAGTGAAAGACTTCTTTTGTAAATTTCGGGATGAAATAGAATTTTTCAAGAGGAATGTAGATTGGAGAAAAAAGAACAAGAGAATTATGGAAAGACATTACTGGTATTGGTTAAAAGACATGTATGTAGTGCTTAGAAACTGTTTTGATTCTAAAATGTATGTTTTTGTTTTTAAATAAAAAAATTCCCCTACTGTCCTGCAGGGGGTGCTGTCAGCACTGCAGGGAGCATGGAGGACCTCAGCAAGAATCGAACACTGGAAGGGGAAGGTTGTGTTGCAGTAGCTAGAGAAATATTGAATACTGCTATATCAGCAAATGGCTTGGAGCAGCGGAATATTGCAACTATTAGTGTAAAACAACTATGTCCTGCACAACCTATATTACTGGAATATATGGAAGTAATGGTGGAGAAGGATCATTTGAAAGTAGAATTAGAAATCAAATGACTCCAATTGTTGGAAGTGATGTCAGTTGCGAAGCAAGAATATTTACAAAGTAAAACAAAGTTGGAAAAAGCACAAAAGAAACAAAAATGTTCCATGGCAAGTCCGATGCAGGAAAAAAGTAGACGTAGGGACAGAGACTGAGACACCTCAAGAGGATGCAGTTGCTCCAGAAGTCCCTGGGTCACCAGATGATAGTATCATCCTAAGTGCGCCTTCAACAGACTGGACACTGGTAGGCACTTTACAACAAGCAGGATGGCTATTTAGAAATAATCAGTGAGTCCCGGACCCGGCTATCCCTCTCCCAGGCTCACCAGAACCCCATCTGAGGTTGGGTTGGATGAGCAGGAATATGCTGTGGAGACTACAGCTGAGGTAGTAGTCCCTGATGCAGCTGCATGAGATGAAGTGGAGGCGCAAGAGAATGGTATTGCACCAGACGCTACTCCTACAATGGGCAGGATGCTTGGGTGTGATATTTTGAGAAGATCCTCTATGGTATCATCCATCTCTTATCATTCAGTGGACAGTGGAGGAGAGGAGGCTGTTGTCACATCTCCTATGTCAGGTATAGTGTCGGAGGGACATTCTGTGGTAAAAGATGGGGTCAGGGAGAAGGTGACCCAGGATATAACTTCTAGCACAAGATCATATGCGGGTCTCTTCCAAAAACCTGTGGATGCTGCAAAACAAAGGTTTGTGGTCTGCCTTCATTACAAAGGGTTGGCTGTCTTATCCCCAGATAGACACTGGGTTGGTAAAACGTTGATTAAGGAATCCCTGGGTTTCTCCCCCTCAGAGGTCTATGCATTTACTCATTCTCCCAGGGACCACTGTTATGATATTAGCTTTTGTACTGCTACATCATTGGATAAATTCTGGAGGGTGTACTATGAAATAAAAAACTCTGAGGTGTGGAAGGACTTCCCGGCCATTCCGATCACAAAACCCACGATAAAAAATATGTGACTCTTCTTTTTAGAAATGAAGGGTCAAACATTAATGATAGTGTTTTCTGGTTAGGAAAAATGCACTATTTTTGGCAGGCCAAACCCCATTATAGATGACAATGGTTTTTGGACTGGGGAGGTGGACAATTCGTATCCAGTTGAAACAGACAGAGCAAGGCATCCAACACCTACTGAGCTCCTTCTTCTTCTTGGGGAGGGACAGGGGCATACTTTTCTACGCTGGTCAGCCCAAAAGTTGATATCAATGCGGTTCTTTAGAACACCTTAATACTGATTGTGACAAAATCAAGTGCTACCAATGTGGGATGATTGGTCACATGGTGGCACAATGTTCACCTCCCCCAGTATGCAACTTATGCAGGGATGATGAGCATAGTTTTAGAGACTGCCCACGGGCAGCCCATAATTCAGAGGAGAGTTCAGACCAAGACTACTACATCTATCAGGCATAAAAAACATTCAGACAGCCAGAGAGGGAAGAAATGAGACATGAAGCTTATTCAAAATGGAGAAGCAGAGGCAGGGGAGGAAACATGGGGAAATATGGGGACATGGCCAAGAACGGAACAACCTGAGCCCCTACCTGCTAGGGAGAGTCTAGACCACAACCCCAGAGCTCTAAGGTGATAGAAATGGGGCCAACCACAGGAAATATTGTTTCAACAAGGGCTCCCATAGCCAGGAGGCAGTGTGTTAACTTTCTATATGAGAACCACCCCCCTCAGGTGGACTGCCTGCCTAGAATAGATTTGGTCAGACCTGAGCCCACTCCCCTGCTCCCCAACGGTAGCATGGATGAAGTAGTTATAGTAGACCCAGAGGAACAACTGCCAAATGCGATGGTTGTTTAATGCAATTGTATCCATATGCTGCTATTTGATCTGTTATTTGTTCAGTTGATAACCTGCGTGTTATCCAACCCCCTTGTACCCCCTCCCTCCAGGTCGCACCAGGAGATGAGCATCTTGTTGCTCAGTTTGCCTTTCCTGGTGAAACTATTTCAATAAATAAATAAATAAATACTAGCAGAGCCCCCCCCAGTGATAGTGGCTCAAGATGCAAGATCGGGTAAAGCTTTATCTCCCCTGCCCCTCAGGAACAGATTTGAAACTTTTCAGACATGGAGTGATAGGATGGAATCTGAAGACCGGTGGAGGTCTTGCAGGCTTCCCAACCTGGAAGACAGGGAACAGAGGTTGTGTCGGTGAATGCCCAAACTGCTACAGTTGACATTTAAAAACATATAATGAGATCAAGTGCAAAACAACATCAACCTCCCTGAGCTTGAACATTTGAGGTTTGCAAGCCTAAATGTGAACAGCATAAAATCAGAGTTGAAGCATAGCACTATATTTGCCATACTACAGCAGTTATGTTTTGACGTACTTTTTTCACAGGACACCAGGCTTCATTCAGTGGCAGAGATGGAAGTGGCCATCCAGGAGTGGCATTGGGGGACATCATATTGGTCCATAGGTTTGGACACATGTTGTGGGGTGGGATTTTGTTTTACAACCCCAGATGTGCAGGTATTAAGAACTGTAGAAATTGACCCTGGCCGATCACTGTTGCTAGATGTTTGCGTTAATAATTTACATTGTAGATTAATTAATATTTGTGGGCCACAAACCAAGGCCAGTAGGACTAAACTTCTGAAAACAGTACAACCATTTCTTTATATTGGCAGACAGCTGTTTTTTTTTAAGACATTTCAATATCCATTTACAGGGTTGAGATAATGATAGTGGGAAATATAAGGTATACTGTGATAGATCATTCTTAACTAATTTGGTGAGTCAAGCAGGTTTACAGGATGTGCATACTATTCATGGGAAGAGAAAGACCCCAATGTTTTATAAGGGGGCATTATCTTCATGTATTGATAATTTTTTTTAAGTCACTACCAGTTATATCAACAGTAGTTATGCCCATAGAAACCTCAGACCACAAAATGGCTGGGGTTTCAGTAGCCACAGTCCCACCCAGGGAGGCAGGAAGGGGTTACTGGTGGATGAATTCCACCTTGTTAATGGATCCTGACATAAAGCAGGAACTGGCACAACTTATACAGGACAGAATCACCACTGTCTGCCTTTGTGACAGTATGAGCCAGTGGTGGAAGGAGTTGAAGTTATGCTTAAAGATTTTTTTTTTATCAGAACGCTTCTGCATGCGCTAAAACAGTAGATATTTGGAGCTGAGGGGGGTCTTGCAATGCCTGATCTCTAGGAAAAATACACATCGGGTTTGCTTAACTGAGGAAATAAAATTAGTAAAAGAGATGACTAAATACCAATATAATAGGCTAAAAGCATTGGAAAAAGAACAGGCATTTGGAACACAAGGGAAGAAAGAACACACTAATCCTTTTCTAGATTGTAAAACCAGAAGGGATACAAAAGTGAAGGTGCTGTTGGTATGCCTGCTACCTCCTCCTGTACCTTGGGGAACCCAAGTATGCTAAGACACTTGGTTTTCTGTAAATTAACTGTAGCTCCTGTCACACTACCCAGGGCCTGTATTAGACTATTTTTGATTTTTGTTTCATTATGAGTTTGTATGACTGCAGTACTTTGTTGTATATATTTTGCTATTAAGATTTAAATAAAAGAAAATTCCCCTACTCTTATTGAGAAGTGCCACAGGATCTTTAATGTTCACTGAACAACCACCAGAACAGGTAGATGGAACTTGATTTAACATCTCATCTGAAAGACGGTGCCTCACAAGTGCAGCACCCCCCTCATGATGCACCACAGTGTCAGTATTGGGATTCATCCCACATTCCAGGTGTGGAGCTAGAACTCATCACCTTCAGCTCATTCAGCCTCAGAGGCAAGTGTGCTACCTGCTGAGCTACTGACACTGAAAACATCATGGCACAAACACTGCACTGGTAGGCCTGACCACCAACATCCTGGGGGTAATCGATCAAGGGCAGTCTATAGGAACTGTTTTTATGACCCTTATCAAGGCATTTGACCTGGTAAACTATGATCTCCTGTTGTTAAAAATCTAAACAGACTGACCAGGACAGCTTAGCTTGCAGGTCATTTGGCCAATGCGTAGGCAACAGGAAACAGCTTGTCAAGTGGCAAGGTGGACTGTCTTGTCATAAAGACTCTACAGTTGGTTTGCCCCACGGTTCCATATTAAGTCCCATGCTCTTTTCACTATTCCTTAATGACCTCCCTCCTAACTGCAGTAGAGCCAAATTTCAACTCTATGCAGATGATGATGTCTTATACAGTAGCTTCTCAAACATAAACCAGATCAATGTTGTTTTGGACAGGGACTTCAAACTCCTTGAAACCTGGCTGCTAAACAAGAAGCTTGCCCTGAATGTTAAAAAAATGAAAGCTTTATTGTTTGTCCCCAGACACATAGGTAATGGCAACAAAGACTGAAGGGGAATGGGAGAGCGGCTGCATGCTGTGGTGCTGATTGGAATGGCAACAGCAGGAGCTTGATGAAAACATTTTCTTTCTCTCTAACAGGTATGCCACCATTGCCTGTCTAGAAAGTATATCCAAGATCTTTCCAGGCTAACTTGTGCTGCTCGGTTTTGTTTCTACAAGTCCTTTACTGTCCTGTGGTCTGAGAGAGCAACTAGGACTCTGTCCAGTGGAAGTGCCCATTCCTGTTAATGGCCTGACAGGCAAGCCCTGCAGAGAGTGCTACAGTGAAGGGTTAGCAGAGTTTGAGCAGAAATTATCTGACCTGTTTAATCTCACCTTGACAATAGTCGCTACTGAAAATCATTTTTAGTCTGCTTTAAAGGGTTGCTGTTTGCTGTGTGATTACCGTGTGTTCTGTGTATTGAGCACAGATCACTTGCAGAATACTGTGAGAAGGACCTGGAGGGTCCATTTCCTTTTTCCTAATTAACAGCATCTTTAACTTTTAGCTGTCCTCTGACCTCTCACCTTTAGAAAATCAACGACACCTCCATTGTGCAAAATTTGTGTCTAAATTTTGGTTTGGCACTCTCCCCCCCTTTCCCACCCTCCCTCTCCCACTTATGACCTTAGATCCTCTGACTCCTGCCAAATGGTAGTCCCTCTTCATCTGACCGCTGCAGCTCAGAGGGTCTTCTTGCACTGGTTCCCTAATCTCGGAACCCCCCACAGATTCACCACTCATCCTCCACCTACTCCATCTCTACTGCATTACATAGTTTCCTTTCAGTAAATTATACTGTGTCAACTCCCAAACTTGACTGTTGCTTCTCCCTACGCCTTTCTCCCCTCCACCCACCCCCACCTTTCTCTATTATATTACAGAACAGCTCACAAACCCTAGTACAGTGCATTAGATGTCTCTGCTGCCTGCAAACTGATCTCCCTTCTTCAACCCTCTGGTAGCTGTTACTCCAACAGTTGCACTTATCAGGTGACAAGTGAATTTCTTGGGATAAGTGTTCCCCTGTTGCACTTTAACTCATCAAGCTTATTATCATGTTTATTATCTTGTCTCCCAGCTCCACATAGACTGCTCTAGCCTGTCATTGTACTATTGTATTCTGCATGAGCTGTATATTATTGCATTATTATACTACTGTATTTGCTTGTGCTGTATTGATATTTTGTATTCCATTGCCTGTATATATACTCCTGTTTGTGCTGTATGGTTATTTTATGGTTACTGACTGTATGTACTGTCCCCTGTACCCTTCTTCCCAGGACGCACCATGAGACGAGCAACTTGTTTGTTCAGTGTGCCTTTCCTGGTGAAACATTTAAATAAATAAATAAAATGTTATAAACCAATGGCAGATTTTAATTTGTTTTAATCTTTTACATGTTCCAAACACCTTGAGGTCAAATTATCTTTTCTCGGGGGGCCCGTGGATTTTTATCTAAATACTGTACTTAGCAATTGATTTATGGGGGAAATATGGGTTATTGAGGTGGCAAACTATTTTTTTTTTGTAGATTTGTGTCCTTTGGGTGTAAAACCACTAAAGACTCTGGATCTTTCTGGGGCCTTTGAAAGATTTATCCTTTTCTTTTCCACTTTTTTTTTAATTTTCATGCTACTGAGGACATGTGACCATTGCCTTACAGGTGTATGCATGGCATCCTTGCTCAGATTCTCCATGCTACTCCGGGCTTTCAGCAGTCAGATGGTGTGGAACAAAAGTGAGAACTCTGACTGAAGTCAACATCACACAGTGGTGTCTCTGTGAGCCTCTTTTACTGGTTAACACTGAAAACATAAAGCACCAGAGAGAAAGTAGGCATTTAGGTGTTTTAATACTTTATTCTGTATGGGCTATTGGTGTTAAATGTAAAAAAGGTTTGAAATGTTACTGGTGTAATCATCTTCATTAAATTATCCAAGGTTAATAAAGGTTTAACAGGCTCTCATGTTCCATGCTCTCACCAGCTGATAATCATTGTTTTAAGTTTTAGCACTATTTAGTGCTATTCTAGCTTTCATATGTTATCTTTGCCCCACATTGCAATTAAATTAAGGTTTCTTTATGCCACTTTCAGTGACCACTACTCTACATCAAGGGACCTTTATCATGGGAGGAGGCACCCATTCCATTGTGCTGGAGAGGGTAATAAAACAGTGGAAGAAATTTCAGTATAAAATCGCAAGCTTTGGAGAAACCTATATCGGCATACAAGGGGAAAAGACACTTGGGGACCAATTCCAGAACACGGTACACCTGGCACAAGCTGATTTAGGTGAACCCTATGGCGTAAATCGCACCTTGCACCATGCGTTCCGCAAGTCGCACCTGCAAGAGGCGACTTTCACCATGCCGTTTGTGGGTTGCACCAAAGGTGGGCTGTGTCACCCACTATGCCCACAACCCACTGCAGCATGGTGCAAGGGTGGGTTACAACAGCAACTGTGCCCTATTCTGGAAGGGTGACTGCCATAACCCACTAATGCCATTCCAAGACCTGCTATGGTGCTGCGGACTTAGGCCAGCATGGAGGTGGTCTAACTCATGGATGCCCACTCTACAGTGCCACAGAAAGCACATATCCCTGCTACATATCCCCTCCCCCAGCAAGGTCATGCCCCCACCCCTAATGTCGGGGACCCCCGGGGTCCATTTCCTGCACTGCCCCCCAAATGTCTGTGCCACCTGGCCAGCCCTCCAATATGCCCACATGGTTGTGGATGCATTTTGGAGAAGGGGGGCTCCTGGGGGGCAGTAAATCATGGGCTGCAACTTGTGACACCCAGGTTCATTGCACCATTCCTGTGGTGCTAGCCTACAGATGCCGCAAGTCACAGGACATAGGTGCCGGGGACCCTGCTAGTCTTGAAATATGGAGCAGGGTCCCTGGCATAGCACTGCATGGCACAACTTGTATACACCCACGAGTTGCACAATGCAACTTGGAATTGGGCCCTTGGAATTTGGGAAGAATTTAAGAGACAGTAAAGAAAACCCAAATAAAAGCCAGAAAAGGCTTTAGACTTAGAGCTGCATCCAGAGGTCTCTGAGGGAAACAACCTGGACATTATAAAGATATGTCTTAGTCTGTAGATATTATACAACTTTTTTTTCTGCACTTTGTACTTTTTTCTGAACAGTGTGAAACACTGACCAACTTCTGTTTTAAAGACAAGTAATATAATTTATCATTTTGGTTAGTTCCTACAGTTGCAGCTGGAATGCAATGCATATTAGTGATATAATTATCTATTCTAAATTATTATTATTGGTATCCCTGACTGCTTATGTGCTCCTGCCCAACTGAGCACAACACTATTTGGATTAGTACTATAGTACCTATTTACTGTTATTCCCTTTAAGCACTTAACAGTGCATGGACACCATTTATAGCAATTATACTGTGCACTTTAGTACCATTTGTTATTCTCTTCCTTAAGTATTTAAGTGTATAATAATTATATAGCACTAAAAGCAGCTGAACATAATAACACTTTGATTAGTACCTTCCTGAATTTTAAAGGGGCAGGAGCCCTTTTTTACTATTGTATCACTGCTAACTATAGAAGACTACAAAATTTAGACTATCTTTTCTCACTTGTAAAATCTCAACAGCCTCAAATAAGCTGCAACAAGCTGAAGAACATTAATAATCCCAATTAAGAAACTAACACTATACTGAAATTGGAGATTGTGTCCTTACCCTGATAACTAATTGACTTTTTTTGTGTGCATATAGCACTTATACAGTGGTAATCATGCAAAAGTTGCACGGTACTGTGCACTGCGCATCATTGCGTGGTAGCAGTATACATGTTATTCAATTCAGTTGCGCATCGCTCGGTGTACTGCTCTACTGGGCAACATTTGCATGATTACCACTGTACGTTAACTCATGGGAAGCATGCACCAATGGAGAAGGATGAATAGTGATTGCTCACCCTTAGCAAGTGATCCACTACAGGTTATTAATAAGAGAAATAAAAAATCTGGTAAGACAATTCAGATGAAAATGACACATCATATATTGCCTCTTATCTCATCAGATGAGAGATGAATCTCTATACCAAAACTAAGAATGAGTATCTATTTACCTAATGTGTATAAACCTGATACAGGAATGGACAGTGATTTAGAAAAATCACCCAAAATAACATACTACGCAAATGATCTAATGGAGAGTAAAGCAGGGGAAGAAAGATTTAATGATAAGGCAGCTGAGAAAGAAAAGAGATTAGATCACAATTACTTGTTCCTACCTGGTAAAAGTAACCTTAATGATAAAGGAATCACTATAAACAGTAATGAAACAAAGAGAAGTGCATGATTTCTAGGTTCATGATGAGGAAAATCATGCAAGACCTCCAATTAACAATCTTGGGACTTAAAGAATTGGAAGGGACCCACGACGGTACCTAGAACCATAGTAAACCTTTGAATACACAAGAAGAAACATCACTACATGAAGAAGTGTTTAGATGTAACAGGGATCTGTTTATTTTACTGTCTTATCAGCCCATTTGCCTAAGTTAAGATTTAATAGACCTTCTGAAAAATCAATTCATTATAAATCAAATTTTAATGGCATAATTATTCATAATAAAAACTAACCTAGAAAGTTCTAGAGAGGTTATAGCAATTAATGGATTAAGGCTTGATGACATTAGCTGGAAACTGGATATTCTTATTCCTGCTAAGGCATCATCTTCTATAATTTATGTCTCTTCAGAATTGCTTAATAGTAAAAGCAGTCCTGACTTCAGCTCCATGATTATTCAAGACAGTCTGACAGTTAATAAAAAAGGAAAAAAGAAGGCAAGCAAGACAAGAAGAAAAAAGTAAAAAAAAAAAAGAAAAGAAAAACACTAGCATTGAGCAACTTATGCTGTTTGTTATTTAGACTCAAACTGTATTTTTCCTAAGAACTAAGTGTTCTGACCTGTAACCCTCTGTTTCACCCACTTGATGTACTGTATTCGCATTGTTTGTTGTTACGTATGTAAACATGTACCCTCCCGGGTTGTGCCTGAAAATAGGCATCTCTATGCCTACAGCACCTACCCAGTTACCAAAAACAAATAAATAAAATAAGGAAATAAACATGACATTAAGTAACTAGGCTATGAATATACAATCTACTCACTCTTCAGGTCCACCTGTTAACACAGGTAGAGAAGAGGGAACCCTGTTATACAGTCAACGTGTCTTAACAGATAAACTTAACATACACTCAAATTAATTAGAAAGGGAAGTTGAGCTACTTGCTAATCAGTGCAGCTCTAATCTCCATTCTCATGTTGATAAAAAAATAACTATTAATGATAACAAGATGATATAAAATTATATAGAAGCAAATGTTATCTGGCAACAACAAAAATTATCTGATATAATTCAGAAATGATTGGGAGGATGCTCAACAGATAATATAGTGTAGTAGTAAGACTGACCCCAATCCAAACTGTGTTAAAAAAAGGACATAAATAACCTCCCTCATCTAAGGCTCATGGGCCCTAACAATTGGCTCACTGACAAAGGGGGGTCTTAAACAGCAGCAAACAGACTTTTTAAATACTGATTTGGAAGTTGAAATTAGCAGAGAGAATATTAAGGAGGCGTGTGTAGTGACTGAGGAATGTGATATTATTATTGATTCACGATTGTTTTCTGCAAGGGTATAGAATTATGCATTAAACAATGGCTCTTTGATAAAGAATAGGGACATACTTATTCTTTTTCCTATTAGAAAGGAGTTTAGCAAAATGAGGGATCCTAATACCTGGGAGGACTTGAACCCAGTTTGCCTTAGCCTCTTTGGCATCCCACTGATGACAAATGAAAATAACTATAGTCTGACTGGTGCATTATATAATTTTATTTAAAACTTCATCCAGGTCCAAGCCAGCCC
The DNA here is from genome assembly GCA_016271365.2 of Neoceratodus forsteri. NCBI lineage: Eukaryota > Metazoa > Chordata > Ceratodontiformes > Ceratodontidae > Neoceratodus > Neoceratodus forsteri. The sequence continues at coordinate 1,256,850,167 of CM028131.1, forward strand.
AGTGGTGCTGAGGGCTGAGGCACTGGTCGCTTTACCTCGTGCTATGCCGGTGACCCGTGTTTGAGAATGAACATGGGCCACCAGGGGTTGGCAAGGGAGGTGAGGGATCGAGCATCCATAGGACTGCTCCCCTTCTCCAGGGTGGGGGGGTCTTCAGTGGTTCGGTGCATGACTGACCCCTGGCAGAGGCTATGGGGCTGGCACACTGAAAGCTACAGAGGTGGGGGACTAGGCAGATGTTCAGAGGAGTGTGTACGAGAGCGTGCGCACTCACTTCTTGGTCATCATTTTACACCTCGTCTAGGGGAACGAATTACAGGAGGAAAATGGTACTGGTGTGTAGCGTGATTGTCGGCCCCTGCAGGTGCCACCCCTGCGATGGGCAGTAACCCTTCCAGAACTGAATCTGGAGTTAGGCAGCTTGAGGGGGATCCCCACTGCCCCACCATGGGGGGCAAGCAGTGGGGTAGCTGGAAGGGTAAGCTATCAGTGGGGGATGGGGCTGGGGAATCCAACAGGTTGTAGAGCCGCCAGGGACCAGGTGGATAAAAGAAATTAACAATAAAAAAAACTTCATCCAGGTCCAACTGGGAAATGGTGGTATTCCAAAAGTTGAAAGAGGGATGTATAGTAGCCAGACTGATGTTTTAGTTAAAGGCAGGAAGTTGTCTGACGAAATTTTGCAGAAAGTGATATAAAGGATAATATGGGCCTGTACTTTATAGACTCTAGTATACTTGACTTCCCCTCTTCTGGGTCCTGAAAGAACTCCTAAAACTGAAGGTGGACAAAGTAATGGGGCCTGATGGGATTCTCCCCAGAATTCTAAAATAACTAAGGGGAGAACTTGTGGTACCACCGACTACCCTTTTTAACAAATCATGGGAGGATGATGTGGTACCTGAGGACTGGAGGAGGGTGGATGTGATTCCCCTTCACAAAAGTGGAAGCAAGATAGAGGCAGGAAACTACAGACCTGTTAGTTTGACCTCAGTGGTAGGGAAACTGATGAATCACTTCTGAAAGAAAGAACATTGAGTACCTAGAGGCCAGCAGGGCACAGGACCCAATGCAGCATGGATTTACAGTGGGACGGTCATGTCAGATGAATCTAATAGATTTCTTTGACTAGGTGACCAAAGTAGTAGATCAGGGAGGAGCTGTGGACGTGGTCTACCTAAATTTTAGCAAGGCATTTGACACAGATCCACAAAAAAGATTAATAAAAACATTAGCCAACCTGGGAGTGGGTCCCAGGGTGGTAACCTGGCAAAAAATTGGCTTGACAACAGAATGCAGAGGGCAATAGTAAATGGAGTCCACTCCGAAGAAAGGGGGTTACTAGCAGGGTACTGCAGGATTCAGTACTGGGACCAGTGCTCTTTAATATCTTTATAGGTACATTGCAGAGGGACTGGAAGGAAAAATAAGCCTCTTTGCAGATGACACAAAGATCTGCAACAGGGTTGATACACAAGGGCGGGTGGAAAGGATGAGAAGGGACTTGGCAAGGTTGGAGGAATGATCAAAAGTATGGCAGCTTAGATTCAATGCAAAGACTTGCAAAGTAATGCACCTGGGAAACAAAAACCCAAGGGAAGAGTACACAATTGGGGGAGGAGGAGGTATTAACAACAACAAAAATGAAAAGGGACATGGGGGTGGTCATATCAGATGATATAAAGGTAGGCAAGCAATGTGAGAAGGCAGTAAGGAGGGCTGGGGAGATACTGGGATGCATAGGCAAAGGTATCTCCAGTAGAAAACAGGAAGTTGTTATCCCTCTGTACAGACAGTTGGTGAGACCCCATCTGGAGTACTGTGTGCAGTTCTGGAGACCCATCTCCACAAGGACATAGCCAGGATGGAGGCAGTACAGAGGAGAGCAACGAAAATGGTGCAGGGTCTGCACCAGAAGCCATATGAAGAGATATTAAAAGATCTTAATATGTATACCCTCAAGGAAAGGAGGGAGAGGTGGGACATGATAGAAACTGCTCTATTTGATAACAGCAATTGCAGAATAGTGGTCACCATTAGGGCAAATGTACATCGACAAAAATAAATTTTGGTGATGCACACTCTCAGCGAATGGGAAGAGGGTGCCTGAGATCCATGGTAGTTTCTTTAATGTGGGGGGCTGCACCCCCCCGGACCCTCCTACTAAAAGATTCTCAACTCCAGGGGGATGCATGTTGGTGTGTGTAATACTTGCAAAAATAAAAAGCTGCCTGCCAGCAAAAAATGTACCATGTCATGCCAGACCCAAACCCTGTACCCTGTACCTCCCAATCAACCACCCTCCCCACCATGCTAGCAGACCAGCTTGGCAACTGCCTATGACACCCCCCTCCCACATACTTTCCCCCTTCCTGTCCCCTTCATGCGCGTACATCCCGTCATCCTACTTCACCCACCGGTCACTACCCTGACAGGTAGCCCTGAACACAGTCACCATGATTGAGTAGCCCTTTTTGAAAGCACTAAATCATGTTCACAGTGTTCACTGGATACTGATAGAAACTTTCAAGTACCTCAAGGGAATCAACAAAGTCCAAGAGGGTAGCATCTTTCAGAAAAAGAGATGTGCAAGAACAAGGGGGACAATTTGAAGATAGAGGGTGGACGACTCAAGGGCAATATGAGGAAGTATTTTTTCATGAAGAGGGTGGTGGATGCATGGAATTGCCTTCCAAAGGAGGTCATGGGGTCAAAAACAGTGGGGGAATTTAAGAATGAATGAGACAGACATAAGGCAATTCTAGTGGGGGTGGGAGCAAGTAGGCTGTTGGTAAAACTAGGATCTGCAGCTTATCCAATAGGTAAGGAAATAGGCAGACTGGGTGGACCAAGTGGTTCTTATCTTCTGTCATAGTCTATGTTTCTATGTTGAACCTAAATGCAGGAGCAGACATAATCACCATCCCTTTAACAAACAAATGCATGATGCTGGCAGGGTATAGGGACTGACTCCTGACCATGCAGGAAGATAATATTTCTCTATGTGTAGATATGGATGTGGGAGTCACAGATATAGGGGGTTCCAAGAATAGTTTCTTGTTCATTTCCTTGAATATAGCAGGATTTGAACACAAATTTGTAGATAACGATTGGAAACAATTTGTGAATATAGGTGATGTTATATATTTTTAGGAGACCTGGCATGTCAAGGATAGCAACATCCTTTTAAATGGCTATGAGATCTACCATCACCCCAGGGTCAGAAGCAGCAACTATGGGAGATGTGCAGTTGGATTAGTAAAATACATAAAAGTTGGCTGTGACAAGCTGGCCTATGGTAGATGGAAAGGCAACACGCTGGGTTTAAAGTTCACAGAAGAAAATGTACTTTTATTGCTTCAAATGTAAATTGTTGCTCCAGAAAAGCATAATCAAGTCAGTCCAACTTCTCCAGCCTGGTCAAGTAACATAAAGGTTAACACAAAACAGTTCTTTCAGGCTGACTTGACAAAGGAATCTTTGAACCACCTATGTGGGCCAGCAGTTTGTTCAATATACAGTCTCAGACAAAACAAACGGTTTGTGGGCCAGCAGTTTTGATTGCACAGTCTCAGATAAAACACAGACAGTTTCCATTTTTGCCTTATTTGTAGGCTGTTATCAGCAGTCCATTCCACTCACTGTTTTTGGTCCAGCTGCCTAGACTGATCCTTTACCTCAGGACTCTCTGCTGTAGAACTGGTCTGTTTCTCAGCAGCAGGTTTCAAGTTTTTCCCAAAGGCTATCTCCAATACTTAATAATTCTCCTTGGCTTTCTGCTCTGGTTCCTGTCTCACATTTCACCCTCTATCTTGCAGGGTTCTCTGCATAGAAGTCTCTGCTCCCTGCAGCAGTTTCCAACTTCTAACTAACTCCTTGCTGGATTCTCTTTGCCTTTCAGCAAACCCTTCAATTAGCCACACCTTGCCTGTTCATGTTGCATTCCCTGCATTTCCTCAGCCTCAAACAGGAAGTTAACCTCTTGTTTCCAAGTGTAGTGTTTATACTGTCATATACCTCCCCCCCTTTGTGCGAAGGCACAGTTGGTCAGCCCCTGACCATTCCCCTCCCAGGACAGAAAGTCCACATTTCCATTCTGGGTCCTGGCCCAGTGGTGCACCATAAAGGAAAATGGCTGGAGGACCAAGTATCACCTAGAAATGTGGGGGTTGTCATCCTTCATCACCTGTAGCCACCTCAGAGGGGCATGATCTGTGACCAGGATAAACTACTGGCCATGCAGGTAGTAACGAAGGGCATCCACAGCCCACTTGACTGTGAGACACTCTTTCTCTATCACCACATAGTTTTCTCCCAGGGAAAGAGTTTTCAACTGAGGTAGAGGATAGGATGTTCCTCCCCCCCAAACTGCTGGGAGAGCACAGCTCCTAGCCTGACTTCAGAGGCATCCCTCTGCAGGATAAAGGCCCTGTTGAAGGCAGGACTGCTTAACAGTGGCTCTCTGCACAGTATCGCTTTGAGTTGTGAGAAGGCCTGGTCACACTCCTCTGACCATTGGATCTTACTGGGGGCAGATTTCTGGGTGAGGTCTGTAAGGGGGCTGGCAAGGGTAGAGAAGAGCGGTATGAACCAGCAGTAATACCCTGCCAATCCTAAGAAGGCCCTCACCTGGGTTTTTGTGGTGGGTACTGGGCACTCGGCTACGGCTTGGACCTTACTGAGCAAGGGTTTCACCTGTCCATTGCCTATACAGTGCTCTAAGTACTTCTTTTCAGCTTTGACCAATGCACACTTTGCTGGACTGGCCATCAGTCCTGCTTCTTGTAAGGACTGTAGTACAGATGCCACCTTGGATACATGGGACTCCCAATCAGTGCTGTGGATCACCAAGTCATCTAGGTAAGCAGCTGAATAGTGGGTATGGGGTTGCAGCAAGCGATTCATGAGCCTTTGAAAGGTTGCAGGTGCCCCATGTAAGCCAAAAGACATGGTACGGAACTGGTATGGCCCCAAGGGGGTAGCAAATGCTGTCTTTTTCTGAGACTCTGGGGTCAAAGGGATTTGCCAGTACCCTTTTGTTAGGACCAAAGTCATGATGTACTTGGCTTTCCCTAGTCTATCCAACAGTTCATCTACCCAGGGCATGGGGTAAGCATCAAACCTCGAGATGGCATTGACCCTGCGAAAATCAATACAGAAGCGGGTAGCCCCACCTTCTTTTGGTACTAACACTATGGGGCTACACCAATCACTGCTGAATTCCTCAGTCACACCCAACTCTAGCATGTCCTGTAACTCCTTCTTAACAGTGTCTCATACGGCTTCTGGCAAGCGATATGGCTGCTGTTGCACCTTCTCTCCTGGCTCTGTTTCTACATGATGAGTTATCATGTAGGTTGTTCCCAGGAGGAAGGAGAAAGTATCCAAAAACTAGCTTACTGTACCAACACTTCTAGTTGCTGTTTCTGTTTGTGAGACAGCTGTTCTCCTGTTGGGACTTGTATCTCTAGATTCTCATCCGGCACATGGTGTCCCAGATCCACTATGTCTGGTTCAGGGGAAATCAACAGGCTATCCCTCTGGTTCCAGAATTTCAGCAGATTAACATGGTATATCTGGTTCTCTTTTCACCTCTCTGGCTGGCAAACTTCACAGTTAACTGGACCCACCCTCCAGGTAACTTCGTAAGGCCCCTTCCCTTTGGCTAGAAGCTTATTCTGGCTATTTGGCAACAAAACTAGTATCTGATCCCCTGGTTTATATTCCCTCAACTGGGTTCCCTGATTATAGTAGTACTCTTGTCTTTGTTGAGCCTTCACCAGATTTTCTCGGGCAAATTTCCCCACCCGATCTATTCTTTCCTTCAATTGCAGGACATATTGTAGCACATTTTCAGTCTTGGGATCAGGTTTCTCCCACATCTCCTTTACTACATCAAGAACACCTCGTGGGTGGTGCACATAGAGGAGTTCAAAAGCAGCAAACCCTGTAGAAGCTTGAGGGACCTCCTGCATTGTGAACATTAGTAAGAGAAGTAATTTGTCCCAGTCCCTGACCTCAGTGGTTCTGAACTTTTGAAGCATCGTTTTAAGGGTTTTGTTGAATCACTCCATGAGGCCATTCATCTGGGAATGGTAGATTGAGGTCTTTATGGAGCTGATTCCAAATAAAGTACAAACCTCCTGAGTCAGGCGGGACATGAAGTTAGTTCCCTGGTCAGTCAGCATTTTCTTCAGTATTCCCATATGTCTAAAGACCTTTAATAGCTCCCTGGCTACAATTTTGGCCAAAATGCTTTGTAACGGGATGGCCTCAGGGTACCAGGTAGCATAGTCTACAATCAGCAGAATGTATTGGTACCCCCCTGCACTCTTTTCAAGGGGTCCCACTATATCAACCCCAATCCAGTCAAAAGGTGCCTCCATAACAGGTAAGGGCACTAAAGGGGCCCTTGGATTGTTCTTTGGAGCTACTAACTGGCACTCAGGATCAGATGCACAATATTCTTTAACATGTTGATAGATGCCCAGCCAAAAGAATAGGAGCAACAGTCAGGCTAATGTATTCTCTACCCCACAGTGCCCCGCCACAGGAATAGAGTAGGCAAGGCAGAGTAATTCCCCCTGAAAGACTCAAGGGACTAGCAACTGATGCCGGGTATCCCCCGTCTGGACCTCCTTACTCACATGATGCAGGATACCCCCTTGTAACTCAAAATGAGGATAGCATGCAGCTCGATTCTCATCTGCCACTCCCCCTTCCCTGACAGCCAACTGGGTGTATACCCGACTGAGTATACCATCAGCCAGTTGTTATTTGGCAATGTCTGGGCAGTGCTTTAACACATCTTGCTCTGATAGGGACGCCCCTCCTGGACTTTGGTTAGGTGGGTCAGCATTGGGGGGGCTGTGGGACTGGACCCACTTTTGCCTTTGCTTCACCTCCCTCCTGTTCACCTGTCCCTTTGGGACACCTTTCCTTTGCTCCTCTACATTATCACTTAGATTTGTGGGTTTTGTCTGGGCGTTAAAAATCCCTGGGTACTGGAAAGGAAAAACTTCCACCAACTGCAGGTGGCTGGCCCCCCTCCCTTCATGACTCTGAGACCGGGTAATTACCAAAGATAAGTCTGCTTTCCATAAGTCATCAAACCATTTCCAATCTCTCCCCAGTAATACCAGATAGGGTAACCATGGGGCAACCCCCACCTTTATAGTCACTGTTTGTCCCCTAACCATAGCACCAGGGTAAGCTTTTACATCCCAATACTCACATTGGATAGGGATGGGGTTCTGGTCCTGCCAGCATCAGGGGTTTATCTGCTATGCCTTCCAGAAATACTTTAGATAAAAAGCAGAACATATCTGGCAAAAACCTAATTTGTATTCTAAAGGAATTCAACTTATATCCACTTAATGGAAGACTTGATGGTGATATAGTAGGTAACTGCACATGTATGAGATCTATGGGCACCTCTCTATTGGATTTGGCTGTATGGTTGGGGCAAATTAACACCTGGAACAGTATGCAGATACCTGTGAGATCCGAAGTGACCATCATCCTTTATTATTAAGAGGCTTGACCAAGAGTGAAAAGAGAGCTGTAGACACAGAAGTCCCTCTTCATGAAATTAGAATGGATAAAAGAGTAAGCTTGGATTGCAAAATGAATAACAATATTGGATTTCTAGTTGAGAAATTATTTCAAGGGTGGGGCATAGATTTTAAAAACAGATTAGAAGCATCCTATTTCTGGGAAGAACTGCTCCCACTGCCTGAAAGTATAAAGGGACAATTATATAAAGAAATAAAGCATCATGGATTCCTAATAGACAACTAGGGTGGTTTGATGGGGAGTGCAAGAAATACAAAGCACAGCTTAGAGTAAGAATAAGGCAAGTTAAAGATAGCAAGGACAGGAGTTTATTTAAAAATCTAAATCAGGAATGGAAACAATATAATTACTTTCTTAAAGAAAAGAAGTCCAATGTTTATTGTTCACAAATGGACAAAATGCTAAGGGCCATAGAATAAAAACTTGTAAACATTTTTGAACACTTGTTGCAAGGGAGACAGTAAGTTATAAAGATTCTATAGATACATATATTTCTGAAGGACAATGGATGAAATTCTTCTTTGAAATTTTTTAATCCAAGTATAGATAATAGGTACTACTGCACTAGATTAAAAAATAATCTCTTTCCAATAATAAACAGAGGGGAAGTCTATATAGCAACTAAATCATTAATAACCAACAAGGCCCTGGGCCCAGATAAAATACCAGCTGAAGTTTATTTATGCAGGACCCCACTCTGTTGCAATGTTTTGACTATATTTTGTAAAAAGTGTATTCAATGAAATGACATCCCTGCTTCTTGGAGGGTGTGATGAAGACATTGTACCAATACATAAAAAAGGAAATATTGCTGATCCTGCCATGGATAGGCCTATTAGTCTAATAGAAGTTAACCTAAAAATCTTTACTAGAATAAAATTGGAAAGACTAAGGCAACAAATTGCCCAAACAGACGGCTTGTGTAAACTACAAGCAGGTTTCAGGAGAAATTACTCAATTATTGACAATTGTTTTATTTTATTCCATCTAACCGAAAATATGTGCATGTGAGGAAACAAAATCCATATGTGGTATTTGTGGACTTCTCCTCTGCATTTGGCACCATAGATAGAAAGAATATTTTGGACTCTGATGCTGGACAGGGACATCAACCCCACATTAGTACAGGTCATTTGTAGTCTGTACAGTAATACCTGGGCAAGGATCAGGATGGGCACAAGTGACCAACTATCTAGAACTATACCCACTAACAAGGGTGTGGGGCAAGACTGTGTACTTTCCCCCTCCCTATTCTGTTTATATATCAACCCGATGTTGAGGGAATTCGAAAATTTGACCTCTGATTCTCCAAAAATCAAAGATGGTCTATGCCTTGCAATGACCTATACTGATGACCTAATATTAATAGCCCAATCTAAAAATGGCCTTCAAACAAAGCTGGATCTACTAGAATCAAAATCAAAAGAATTAAAGTTAAAAATAAATTTTTGGTAAAACCCATACCATGATATTTGGCCACAATAAAGTAAAGGGCAGTTGGGTCATTGAGAATCAAAAATCAGTATCTGTTGTTAACTACAGTATACTTACCTGGGTATCACACTTACCTCTATCACTACTTGGTCCAAACATGTTATCAAACTGTTGAAGGGTGTTAAAAAGATTACATTTGGCTTGAGCAAATATAATTTTATATATGGCGGTCTATCAGTAAAACCACTGAATAAGGCAATAAAAGTAAAATATTTTGTACAACTAATGTATGGGGCTGAAATATGGGATTGCAAAAACAAATGTAAATTAACTATATCTATTTATAAATTATTGAGAAAGACATTGGGGTAGGCCACTCCTGCCCTACAGTCTACACACTGTATGTGCCGAACTGGGATTGCTTAATATAAATGACAGTATGGATACCAGGAAGGTAAATTACTGGTTAAAACTCACCAGGATGACACAAAAGACTCCCATACAAATGGTTAATGGAAAAAGAGAATTGGTCTGATTTAGGTTGCTTAGACTAACTGGTACACAAATATTTTGCAGAACTTGAGAAAGTATGAGTTAAGTTTAAGTAAGTATGCGGAGAAGAATATTGCAAACAGCTGTAAGTACAAAGACTATATCAAAACAAAAATCTATCATTTTGGGTCAAATTAGATTTTGAAAAAATTACAACCGCAAGGTTTTCCCCGTGGTATGTGGCCCATAGTGGTCCATATGGATTTAATTATTTGGATATTCTTACAAATCCAAATTCAAGCACACTGTTTATTAAATATAAATTCAAATGTTTTATTCATTTATTTATTCATTACAAATCAGGTTTACAACCTTTGAGTCAGAGACTCATTTACAAAGGCACCTCATCGCGGGGGGGGCAGACATCAAGACAGTTATTACAGTGCAGATTAAAACAGAGGATAACATTACAGGTGCAGTAAAAGGAACATTTAACATAGATACACTTAGGTTACATAATGTAGTAATTTGTATGTTACTTAGGTTATATAATGTTACAAAATTGTGAGTTACACTCATGGATATAGTAGGTCCTTAGAGAAGACAGCAGGTTACATCCCTGTTTGGACCTAGTAGGGAAGGAGTGGGTCTGGAGGAGGGAGAGGCTGTCCAGTGGATGTTGTCAAGCCAGGGGGCAAGGCAGACAGGTACCACAGGTTACAACAGGGGTTAGTTGCACCTACAACAGTGGGTATTAAAGATATGGTTCCGAAGGGCTGTTTTGAAGGAGCCAATTTTTGGTAAGTTGGAGATGCAGCTAGGGAGGGAATTGAACCAGGTGGGGGCTTGGTAGAGGAAGGATCTCTGGGCAAGAGAGATCTTGGTTCTGGGCACCTTGAAAGTGGCCTTAACAGAGCTATGGGTGGTGACAGATGATGACGACTGCGGTAGGAAGGTGGAGACCCCAGGGGGGAGAGTCCTAGCAGTGATTTCTTAGCGAGAAGGCAGGTCTGGTAGAGCAGTTGCTCCTCAAAGTTGAGCAGATTGGTGGTAGTATAGAGAAGGCAGGTGTGAGTTCAGCTGGGGGCACCGGTCAGGAGCCTACAGGCCTTATTGATGGAGAGTTGGATTTTGGAGAGGGCAGTGTTGTCAACTGCGACATAGATGGGCAAGCCATAGTCCATGAGGGACAAGACGGAGGAGGTTATGGCCAGCCTGAGGGCAACCTGAGGCAGACAGTCCCTGTTCTGGTATAGCAGGCCAATCCAAGAGTTAATGGCAGCTGACAGGGCATTAATGTGGGTGTGGAAGGAGAGGGCATTATCAAATGTGATGTCTAGGTACTTGTATGTGGTCACTTGTTCTAGCAGGTGCAGAGTGCTGGGGATAATTAAGAGGGGGTATTTTTAGCCTTATTTTTGGTAGTGGTAGAAGACCATTAATTTGGTTTTCTTTAGGTTAATGACCAGTCTGCGGTCACCAAACCACTTTTCAGCTTGGTTGTAAGCTTGCTGGAGGGATAATTGGAGGGAGGTGGGATTGGGATGTGAGAAAACGAGGACTGCATCATCAGCGTAGAGGTGCAATTTACCAGTACATGAGCTGGGGAGAGTGTTGAGGTAGAGACTAAAAAGTATTGGACCCAGGATGGAGCACTGAGGGACCCCGGAGTGAATGGAAAGAGTGCTGGAGAGGGAGCCGCTGATCTTGACATGCTGGGATCTAGTAGAGAGGTAGCTAGAGAACCAGGAAATGGGACAATCAGAAAAGCCAAGTTGATGGACAGAGTCGAGTAGAAGGGGATGAAAGACAGTGTCAAAGGTCTTGGAGAGGCCAATGAACACTGCTCCTGCAAGGCTGCCAGAGTTTAGAGCAGCATTCAGGTGTTGGGAGAATTCCAGGAGAGCCGTGGTTGTATTGTGTCCTGGGCAGAAACCATGCTGCTCTGGGCACATAATGTCATACATGGTTAGGTATTCAGAGAGCTGGATCAACACCACTTTTTCAAGGGCTTTAGAGAGTGGGGGGAGGATGGAGATCGGCCGGTAATTGTTTGGGGTGGACCGGTCCCCACTTTTATGTATGGGTGCGATTTCAGCAGTTTTCTAAGCACTTAGGAACTGACCCAGGCATACAGACTGGTTTAGAAGGTCAGTCAGGGGGCTAGGACTTCGTCCTAGCCCATACGGAGGATCCTGGAGTTGAGGGGGTCACTGCTGCGGTTATTGCTGCCTAAGGCTTTTAGCAGGTGTGGCCTGGCTTCTTGGGGGGATAGGCTGCACAGGTAGAATGGTGGGTGATGCAGAACCGGAGGGTGAGAGGTGGGGATTGGGTCAAAGAAGCTGCTGGGGAGGACCGAGCTTAGGTCAGAGAAGGCAGTGTTAAAGCAATCGGCTATAAGGAGTGTATATGTGGTGGGGGTGCCATTGATGGAGAGCTAAGATGGTGGGGGGTGGGACTTCCCATTTAGCTCTTTCATATTATCCCAGAAGGTCCGGGCTGAATCCCAGGTGGAAGCGAGGGTGGTCTGGTAGTGCTCTGCCTTGGCCCGCCTAATGGCCCAAGTGCACTTATTGCATTCTGTGTTGTAGGCCTGTCTATTAGATGCCTTTTCAGATTCTACAGCAATGTGCCAGAGATTATCTCTGTTTTTGAGTCTCTGGAGGAGGGGTGGGGTGATCCATGGGGCATTGCATTTTTTGGAGCAGATCCTGGTGAGGGGGGTGAAAAGGTCACAAGCCTTACAGAAGGCATATGTGAAGTGGTCAAGAGCTGAGTCAATGTCAGGTGCATGCTGGATAGGGGACCAGTCTAGCTGGACTAGGTATTGTTTTAATTTTCTGAGGCCACCGGGGCATAAACGGTGGCATAGAGTGGCCTGGGACACTGGCTTCAGAGTGGAGGATGACCAGAGACAGAGGACTGGCGAGTGATCGCTAAGAGAGTTGGGGAAGACAGTGACATCCCAAATTTTGTAGGGGCGGTTAGATATAACAGCATCTAGAAGAGTGCTGGTGCCAGTAGAGTGGTTGAATCTGGTGGGCTGGGTGACTAACTGGGACATATCCAGGGCAGCAAAGGAGTCCCTTATATGGGAGGCAGTGGAGGCAAGCCAGTTAACATTAATATTGAGATCACCTAGGATGACTTGCTCCACTTTGTGAGGGAGAAATGTGAGGTAGTCAATGAGGGACTGGACCACTTGGTTTTGATTCCTCGGGGGTATGTGTGAGACTATGAGGAAGAGAGGGCCTCAGGTGGGGTCAGGTGGGCAGACTTAGTAATGGAGTGTAGGTACCCATAGCAGCTGAGCAGTAAAGGAAGAGTGTCCAGGAGTAGTAGAGTGTAAGGAGATGTAAAGCAGCTTTGGCACGGTTAGGGGAAAACCCCTCTAGTGGGTGAAGAGTATAAGCTGCAAATGGGAAAAATCAGTATTAATCAGTAGAAGAGGAGGGGCAAAGACTGATGAATAGTGATAGACTGACCACACAATAAGTGAAATAAGACAGGAACTGTATTGTGTTGGATTGGGTAAGTGTGCTTATAACTGGGCCCTCTAGTGGCTAAAAGATATAATCTGCTAATGGAAAAGTCAGTCAAAAAAAAAAAATTTTTAAAGCCAAATACAGTAAATTGCTCAGAAATGCTTTTGCACAACTGGCGAGAAGGATGACTTACTACACATTTTGTGGTACTGCTAGTATAAAAAGGCCAGGCTATATTTATTTATTTATTTAATTTATTTGTTTTTGGTAACCGGGTAAGTACACTAAGCAAAAATCCTGCCTATTTTCAGGCACGACCCAGGAGATTACAATACAAACAGCATAACAGTACAACATTACGACAGTATGACAGCATAACAATATGTCAGTATAAGAGTATGACAGCATGAAAGCATAACAATATGTCAGTGTAACAGTATGACAGTGTAACAATAAATCAGGGTAACAGCATATCCACTTAAAAGGATAACAGGGTAACAGGATAACAGCATACGAGCATACCACCTTAACGGCAACGTATTGACAAACAGCCAGTTACAGAAGACAGGAGAACTGTCCACAAAAGTCAGAGGCAGGTACAGTGGACTATCCATGTCCTGGTAGTAGACAAGTCAACAGGCCTAGCTGAGGGAGAAAACAGGCAGGTAGGTACAGATGACAAAAGTTACTTAATGGTACAGTAGACAAGACAGTTGTACCCAGTAGAGGAGAAAACAGACTGTTATTGGCACTTAAGCAGAATTCAGAAACCCATGAAGCGGGCAAGGCTGCAAACATGAACATAAAATAGAGAGACAGCACAGAACGTTATGAGCAGATGCAGTTGTCAAGAGACATGAGGTGGGAAAATAGAGAGTGCTTAAATGCAGGGTGAGAAGTGGAAACCTTGACGTGGTCAGGGAGAGTGTTTCAAAACCTATGTTGTCTTAGTCCATTCCTAAATGATTGGAGTAACCTATATAAACACACACTTACAGAAATATTTATACAGAGGACGATTGTTCCATAAATAGACTAGCTAGTTACTTCCTCCAGATCAGCAAAATTAGGCAATACAAAATGAAAAATATACGGTAGCTACAACTATAATATAAATGCTCTTGTAAGGTACACAAATGCTAGTAGAATAATGTTTATTATACTAGAAAGCTCTGGGTTTACTGTATCTCTTGCACTGATTATCTAACTAAAGGGTCCTGTAAATGTAATATAGACACCTAATGGAGATCTAAAGGGCTCACTGAATTTATTATATTAAGGTCACTCCCAGTTGTATATAGACAGTAGTAATGGTTGATTGGCTGCATTGTTGTCTGTCATATGACTATTAGGAAAACTCAGAATTATTTATTGATTTTTAATCTGTTCTCTGAACTTGTAATAATGAATGTGTATGTATATTATGATGTGAAATTTAAAATGTTATATTTCATAATTTATAATAAATTGTAATGACTTATACAGACAATCAATAAACTTTTACTACTACTAGATAATGATAGACTAGCACTTCTCTAGCTGTACACCCTCTCTGGTCTTCATATTCATGTGGTTAACTTGATAAAATATCTAAGAGTTCACCTGGACCAGGAACTAACCCTGAGACTTCATGTGACTACTGTTACTAGAGCTATTCACTAAAAGGTGAGCCTTCTCTACAGGCTTAATACTAAAGAGACACGATTAGGCACTGCCACAAGCACATTGCTGCCAGTGCTAACATATGGTTTTGTCTTACGCCATTCATTGCAGGAAACTGAACTGGAAAAGCTGATGGTGCTGTATCACAGAGTTGCATACTGTGTGGCTGGTGACCACCCCAGGGATCACCACTGCAGAGTTCTATCTGCCCTGAACTGGCCCTCCCTCAAGGCGAGACTAGACTATGTGCTTCTCTACCTCTCTCATAAGCTCACTCAGCTCAACATTATCCCTCCTAGTCTAACGGGGCTTCTCAATCTAAACTCTATGGTGCCTTCTCTTCTCATCAAACTTTTCTTTGCTTGCTGTTCTACAAGTCAGGACAGGCTCAGGTTTGAGATATTTTGCTGTCTCAGCACTATCCCTCTGGAACAAGCTCCCACTAGAGGCTCAAAACTGTTCCCCCCTTTCCCCGTTTAATCTAGCCCTAAAGACCTACTTAAAAAAATTTACTCAGTGTTTGTGCAATCACTGACGTGATCTTTCGTCCTGTCAACTCTGATACCTATCCTTGCCTGGTAACCCTTAGTCTGCACTTTATCTAAATATCCACATTTATAATGCCTGTTAAGACCTGTCTGATATCTTATGACTTATTTGGCCTCTGTATATGAACATTTCCAGGGTTTGGTGCCTCCTAGTAATTTAATTTGTTTGCATCATGTGCAATACTTGATGGTTTATCTCATGTTTCTTATTTCTCATTGTGTATCAACTTCCTGTATGGTTGTATGATGCAATATTCCTGTATGTAACTACTGTTCGCCCCTGAAAGAGTGGGCTTTTGTTTGTACCCTATGCAGTATATGTTGGTTTATTGCATGTTTGTACTCATATTGTGTATCATCTTCCTGTGTTTTTATATGTTGTAGTGTTTCTGAACGTAATTAATGCTAGGTTGCCCTGAAAAGGGACTTCTAGTGTCAGAGGGACTATGGGTTAACACATTTCAAATAAATAAATAAAAACACTCTTAGCCATAACATATTTAATATTGACATATATAATTTTAATCAACTTATATCTATGTGTATTGACACATAAAATTAGTTATGTCATTCTGATTCTACGATTTCATTTAAAAAATTTAAAGTTCCTTGATTTACACGTTACCAAGATAACCCTTCCCAACAATAACTTATTTGAAACTGGCTAATTTTAAAATGCTGGGGCCCACAGGGATTAGAACCTGCAGATCCTATTTACTTCTTTGAAAACTGGTTTCCAGCTCTACTGAACTGGGACCAACCACCACCAGCAGAATTCATCTATCGGGCATGTAGAGGGAACTCAGAAAGAGCCACTGAGACCCTCCCCCTACACATCCCAGGTGGTGCTGATCACATTATCCAGGACAGCACTCACATTTTCCAGGGTAGCACTGATGGAGCAAGAGCTCCAATCTAAAAGGAGACAACATAAACTATTGGTAGAGGAGGTGATTCTTACATCTTTACCAAGATTGTCCTTTGCCACTCATATGAAATGGGATGACTTTTTTTTTTATACTTGTATTTTGTTGTTTTCAAACAAAACAATAGCATACAGCATTTCTCATGCAAGACATCAAGAAACAAAAAATATAAAGCAAAGCAATTCCTACAGGCTTTGGTCATCCCTTTTGTGCTGCTCCCAAATCATCTATGTTTGGAGGTCAGAGGTAAGCAATATTTGTTTCCCAAGCCCTGTGGCACTCTCAAACTAACTTAAAAACTGGAGAGAGGATGCCAGGAAACAGAAGCAGAGGATGACCAAGATTCAGCCTCAGCCGATACCGAAATGGGATAGTGAGTACCGTCAGCATCATACGAAGTTGGTCTGAGTTCAATTTTGCACAGACCACAAGACTAATTCTGTTGGCATAAATTACTGCTTAAATGGTTTTTGGGGTCCAACCTGGTGGTGCTAAGAGCTGAGGCACTGGACGCCACACCGGTGACCTGAGTTCAGGAGCAAGCTCGGGTGCCGGGGGTCGGCAGGGAAGGGAGAGGATTGAGCATCCACCGGGCTGTTCTCTCTCCTGGGGGGGGGGGAGTGGAGGATTGTCTGGCATTCTAGCAACCCCCGGTGGAGAGCAGTGGCACTGCAGAATGTGGATTGAACATTTGGTAGCATGGCTGACGCCGGCAGGGTTTCCGTGCACTATGACGTCAAGGGTGCGACACACACGGGGGAAAGGAGGAAGGAGAGAGTAAAGACAACTATGGGGAAAAATCCCACTCCAGCCTGGATATGTGACGGCCCTCCCAGTGCCGTTCTGCCACATGCCCAACACTGGTTCCCTGCCATTGCCCCTTCGGTCTCCTCAGGCCTATAAGGGGGCCGGGGCTCAGAGAGAAAGTAACATATAATGAAGATGACAGGGTCCACAGCAGGCGGTAGAGCAGATTTGCCAAGAGAAGTGGCCTGAGAGAGTTCTGGTGCTGGGGGGAGCAGAAAATAAGTTGAAAAAAAAATGTTTTTTGGGGACTTTAAATTGCAGAGCTTGATTGTTGTTACAAGGGGAACATACTAGACTGCAATTCTGGTAGGAACACTTGTATGGTGAGGGTATCCACACAATGGTGCAGACAAAGGTTTTATTCTAATCTGGCGTCTCTTCTTTTTTTCTCCAGTCAGTACATTGTGTATCAATTACATGTGCCAGCCCTCTCTTCCCCATCTGATGTGGACTCCTCACACAGAGTTTGGACTCATAACTCACAACTGTGGTTAACGTTTGGCATTTGTGTATTCAAGGTTATATAATAATATGGGGAAGGATTCACAGTAGGGGGTTCTTTGGTGTCAAAATTCATTTTGCTACAGATCCTGCAGTCAGGTTTTATTCTAGTTTATGATGTGTTATATACTGGATACCCCAAATCCTAGATACCACACCATGTTGTAGCTCATAAGCATTACCATGTATCTAAAGTGGAATCGGGTGTATCCCCTGTGCTGATATTTATATTCTGTAGTTATCAATCTGCCTCAGCTCTGTTTCCTGACTGAAGTAACTTGTAATAACAGTCTAGTAGATACTCATGCAACAGTTAGGGGTACACACACCCCTTGTTATTTGGTGAGTTAATTCCTCAGTTAGTTTAAACTAAAGTGGGCTCAATTAACCCACATCATAGAATATTTCTCTCTTAATAATTGGACTGTATGGCTTGTAGCTGATCAGTACTTTCTTTGAAACTGTTTAGCTGACATTGCTAATTAACCCCACCCTACACTTAAAACTAATTTATAGTGTGGAGTTTGGACATTGTTTTTCCTGTATTGTAGCTGGGAGTCCTCATGTCTCCACGTTCACAGCTCTTCTCCTTGCTATTATATGGTTCAAGAGATCATAAAGATCATTCCCAATAGGGATCACTGAACAGTACTTAAATCAAATGTCTAATAGCCATTGTCCATGATAGCATTGCTGATTCATAATTGCCTGTACATGCTTATTCTATCCCCGCAGTATTTATAGATACAAAACTAGATACATAGAATGTGATAGCTGATAAGGTCCGATGGGCCCACCCAGTCTGCCCAATTATGTTCTTTTTTTTATTATGTCCCAGACCCTGCTCAATCCATGTCGCAATCTCTGCTCCCTTCTACCATACCCCCACGATTTTCTTATGTCTATCCCAGGTATTTTTGAATCTAGTTACTGTTTTCATCCCCACTACAGTACCTCTTCTGGAAGGCTATTCCAGGTATCTCCATCCTTTCTGTGAAAAGTACTTCTTCACATCCCTCCCGAATTTACCTTCTCCAGATTTATATTATGCCCCCTTGTTATAGAGCAGCTTTTTTCTCTGAAAGGTAGTCTCCTCCTGTACTGTATTAACCCCTGTACGGCATTTAAAGGTTTCTATTATATCCCCCCTCTCCCTCCTCTCTTCCAGGGTGTAAATATTTAGCTCATTTAGTCTTTCCATGTAAGGCTTTTGTTGCAGTCCCTGCACCATTTTGGCAGCCCTCCTCTGGATTGCCTCCACTCTGTCTATGTCCTTTCTGAGGTGTGGTCTCCACATCTGTACATAATATTCAAGGTGGGATAGTACCTGTAATTTATATAGGGGCAGAACCACCTCTCTCTTCCAAAAGGAGATACCCCTACCTATGCACCCCACCATCCCACTAGTTTTTTGACTGACATCACACTGAATGCCACCTTTAGGTCATCCAGTATGATTACTCCTAGGTCTCTTTCCTGTGTGGTCTTTGTCAGTAACACTCTGCCCATCTTGTATTCTTCTTCTGGTTTCCTATGGCCTAGATACATTATTTTGCACTTTTTTGCATTAAACCCAGCTGCCACATGCTTGTCCACTCTTCCAGTCTCTTTAGATCCCTTCATATTCTATCTACTCCACCCCAAATGTGTCTACTCTGTTACAGATCTTGGTGTCATCTGCAAAGAGGCAGATTTTCCCTTCCAGTTCTTCTGCTGTGTTGCTTATAAAGATATTGAAGAGGACCAGTCCCAGCACTGATATCTAAGTTACCCCAATGGTCACCCTCATTTCCTTCAAGCACATTCCATTCATCACTATCATCTGTATCTTTTCCACTAACCAGTTTCTTTTCCAGGCTATCACCTTATTATCTAAGTTACCCAACTGGCTTACTATCCTCCTATGTGGAACAGTATTGAAAGCCTTGCTGAAATCCAGGTAAGCCACTTCCACTTCTCCTCCCTGATCTAGCTCCTTGGTCACCCAGTTAAAGAAGTCTATCAGATGTGGACCTTGCTTCTGTGAAACCATGCTGCCTTGGGTCCTGCAATCCATTAGATAAAGATATTCAACAATCCTTTCCTTCAATAGTGCTTCCATCAACTTACCCACAACCGATGTCAGGCTAACTGGTTTATAGTTGCTCGCCTCTTCCTTGCTACCACATTTGTGAAGTGGGGCTATATCTGCTCTTTTCTAGTCCTCTGGAACCACACCAGTCTCCAGTGTTATGTTAAAAAGATCTTTCAGAGGTGCAGCTAGCACCTCCCTAACGTCCCTCAGTACCCTAGGTTGTACCCCATCTGGCCCCATAGCTGTGTCTACTTTTAGGCTTTCAACTGTTTTCTGGACTCTCTCCACCAAAGACAGACTACTGTCTATTTTCCTCCCCTCAAAGCTTCTGGTGCCTTTTTGTGGTCCCTTCCATTCCTTTTCTACTGTGAAAACTGAGCAGAAGTATTTGTTCAAGATGTTTGCCTTTTCTTGATCCTCCTTTGTACAGTCCCCTGTACAGTATAAATTCAGCTGTATTGCTATTCTGTATATACTACATTGTCTTTTGTATTATGGAATCTGAATGCTATCTGTATGTAATTTTATTTGTGCTTTTTCTACAAAAGTTCATGAATAAAAAGTTTAAAAGAGAGAAACCTAATTTTTATTTTCTTCCTGCAAAAGGAGGAAGGCTGGGGCTTACTTGCAGGTAGAGTGAAATGTTTTCTATTCACTTAAAGGCATAAGAGGAAGTTGCAGAAGGTTAAAACATTTCATAAATCATTATAAGCTAAGCTAAATTGGAACCGAAATTAATAAAAAATAGTTTAAATTTAGTGTTCCTAAAAAGTTTACTTCTTTATATAAGGCATAACATATGACAGTTCCCATTGCAATTTGAAAGCCAAAAATATTATTTGGGAATCAAATGCAGCCTTTATCAGCAGCAGTTTCTAATCATTGATTTTCTGTATATACTGTAAGTAGTGGTATTTTTTATCTATGACGCACATTTCCAAAGCTCAAATCACATTTACAAAAGCAGCAACTGGATATTCAATGAAAGAAAGTCATTATTACTGCAGCCAGTGCAGCAAATAACACAGCAAAAACAGGGAGCATCAGCTATTTATAGTAGCTGGTCAAATGCTTGTGACATAAAATGTTTTTTATGGTTTATTTTGAGGAACTCCAGGGAGCAGGGCATTAGGACATCTACCAAGAAGAAATTCCACAGCATAGGGGCAGCCACTACATGATTTACAGTCTGAAGATTCTAGTGGTTGTCCCATTAAAGAACAAATGAACTATTTTCTAGTTTTGGTTTTTGAGTCATTTGATAGTAATCTAGTTTTTACAAACAAATCCTGTACTTCGGTAAAACGGTTCTACAAATTTATTTGTATAGTCTATAGGTAGTCCCCTCCCCAGTCAAAGATGACAATGTTCTCATCATATGTTCTACTCTTCACAGTAGGATTTAGTTCAGGCAAATTGTTTAAAAAATTGAGAAAAGAAAAAGTTCTAGTACAGAACCAAAGGCACCCCTATCCATTATGAATTTAGAATCTAATAGAATGTCCCCATCTTTACTTGCTGTTGACTAAATGTTTAATAATCTTACTTTATACTAATGTCCTGCATCGTCACTCACATCAATTTCTCATACCATGTATTGTTTTCGCAAAGGTCAAAGGTATCTAAAATATCAATCAGTGTTTGGCCTGACTGAGGCTGTGATAGTACTGTGGCCTTTCCTAAAACCAGGCTGTTGTTAACAAGTTATTTTCAAGATATCTCACAAGTTCATCGCATACAAATTCTTCCATCAGTTTAGCTAGGACACAGAGGACAGAAACTGTCCTGTTATTAGACACACATAATTTTTCCTCTAATTTATAGATTGGGGATACTATAGTGAATTTCTAAATTTCAGGCACCATGTGTGTTCTTAATGATAGATGAAGTATCTATGTTAAAGGCTTTTGAATAATGGATGATGTCATTTTCAGAAACTTGGGGTGCATCCCGTAAGGATAAGAGCCCTTATTTTCATCCAGCTTTACAAGACAATTAAAACAAAAAAAAAATATTTCAGTCTGTCACAAGGAGCAGACATTTTCTTGCCAAGTAACCAGTCATGTATGGGTACACATTTCACTACTCTGCAGCTTAGTGGCAGGTAGAAGGTGGCATAGTTCCAGGACTGTTCCAACATTCGTGCCAGGCTGCAGCTTTAATATGCTGATTTCAGTGACTTGATTGTCTGTTTCTCCTCATAGACAAAGCAGGCATGGACATGAAAACACTTGTTTTACTGGCCTCAAGCTGTTTCCACTTTGGAACTGTTTTGTTTTAAAACAAATTGCCTGTTTAAGTAGTGTATTGCAGTATTGTATGTTATTAAAATATAAGGTCACTGCAAGTAGAGTGTTGAAAGCTATTCTTCCCTTAATGACTACGACTTTGCAGACATAGTGGCTTTAATGGCCAGTTTCATTTTTTACTTCTGATTAGCATACTTTGGCTTTGCACCACCTGTCATAATGTATCTTTTTTTGCTCCTCCCTAGCCCCTTGACCAGCCACCCCTTTGGTTCACCAAGGGACACCCCTACCCATCAAGACATCCCATCACTGCCAGTCCCACAGTCCCCCATAATGCCATGCCCTGGCTGACCTGTTGTATCCCTTCACCAGAGGGGCCCCCTCCCAGGATCCTACAGGAGGGGAGGTGGGTTCAAAATCTGTGCTGGGTGTACAGCAGGAGATCAACTCTGGAGGCTGCTCTCCAGGGCTGTGTGGCATGAGGGGACCCAGGCAGCTGTCATCCAGCTGGTCGAGCAGGCGATTTTCCCATTTTCTCCCCACCCCTCCACTCACTCCCACTGTGCGGCTGCCTGCATGCACCATCCTGGGGACAACATACTGTGGAGCATGGTCACCTATGCCACCAAGTGCACTCCCATGGGGGAATGTCAGGAGCCACTCCAAGAGTGAGCAGGCTCGCACCCTCCCTCCCAGGGAAGAGATCATCCAAGTGGATGCTCCTAATCCTCTCCGCTGGTCTCCACTCCTGTCATTTCAGGCTCAGGTTTGAACTGGGGTTGCCAGTGTGCCAAGCGATCCCCTATCGCTTCGCACCATGGAGCTGGTCCCAGTAGTGTATCTTAACATAAGTATTAAAACAACTGAAGAATAGACTTTTTACAGGGTTTCCCCATATGCTGTATCAAATCCACTGACTGTCAAATCCTATTGCTAGCAAATGCATTTGTTCCAAGATTTCTTAGTTTCTGTAATAGCAGTAAGTCTAAGCTGTTTGTATGCTATCTGGCATGTTTAATTTAAAATGAATAAAAGATACTGCATGTTAAAAAAACTTTAATGAGACTTCCCGTGACATCACTTCCCTGAATGGATGGGTGATAGCCTTGCTCTGAAACTGGACATGAAAAAGCTTCACAAAAAATTGTGGTTTCACCCATTTGAGAGTAATTTACATTTAAATTTAAATTTGACAGAAGCTTACAGACTTAATGAGTGGCAGCAGAAAGATTAAGGATCTGGACCCAGCCACAGATTCATTGGGATTTCAGATGACCTCCCTGAAATAGAACAAGCAGGTCAACAACATGGCAGAGAGGGCACCTGCAGTGGACCAGCCAATGAATGCTGCAATCCTGCAAAAACTCAAATAATTTTGTGCAGAGATCTGCACTATGCACTCAAAATTAAAGGACATAGCTGACCCAGTGGTGCTGAGGGTTGAGGCACTGGACACCACACCTTGCACCACACCAGTGACCTGGGTTTAGGAGCAGACTTGGGCCATTAAGGATCAGCAAGGAAAGGAGAGGATTGAGCATCCAGAGGACTGCTCTCCTCTCCTCTCCTGGGGTGGGAACTAGGGACTTCTCTGCCTTGCAGTGGCTCCCTGTGGAGACTGGGGCACTGCATCAGGTGGAGATACAAGTTGGGGGAGGTGGCAGCAGATGACTGCGGAGGGGGCAGATTCATTCCCCTACTGTGCTGATGTCATTTCATGCTTGCTGCCTCAGGGGTAACCTACTAAGGAGGAAAACCACAGCCACCAGGAGGTAGACGGCAGTCCCCAGTGACAAGCACACAAACCCAATGCCAGTCCCCTCTTAGTTGACTGTCTCAGGTCTTCCCCTCATGTCCCAGGCTTTGGAGGGGAGAACTCTGTCCCTGATTCCTCTCTGGGTGGGGATTCAGGTGGGTGGTAGTGCTGGATGCATGGTTCTTACCTGCCTGAAGATGCCCTGGTAACAGTGACCAGAGTAAAAGAAAGTTAAAAAAAAATTAAAGGACAATATAGTAGCATTGGATGCTAAGGTGACCATGTTGGAGCAACATGCTTTGAAGATGGACAACAGTTTGGACCACCTCGAGTGGGTGCTGCTCTGCATCTTTCAGGATCAACAATCACTCCAGGATAAATTCAAAGACCTGAAGAACCATTTCAGGTGAAACAATTTGCGGCTATATGGTATGCCTAAGGGAGAGGAAGAAAAGGACATGGCAAAATTTTTATCTGGCTTCCTTGCTTCAATTTTGGATATTAATTACCTGCAGCCTTTACTGATGGAGAGGGCCCATTGAGCACTCACCCCACAGCTGGCTTCTGCAGATGCACAGCCCCACTCCATCATCATATGATTTTTGAATTAGTGTGCCAAGCAAGAGATCTTATTGAAAGCCTAGAGGAAGGCACAGGTTCATTACAAAGATCACAAGCTCTTTTATGACAATGATTATTCTACAGCAATCTTAGCCCAGATGAAAGTCTACTCCCCCATCCTGCAAGTCCTGAAAACTGAGAAGTTAAAGTTTTTCACTCCTTATCCAGCAAAGCTACAAATAGCCTTCCAGGATGGCTCTAAGACTTTTTTGACACTGGAGGAAGTGGTCCAAGGACTCCTCAACCAGAACATCAAAGTTCCTGACCCTCCCAGAAAGTGCCATGAGCCCAGAGACCTTCAGGACCTGCAAAAATTGGCCTGGAAGAAAGCCTCCTCATCTTCCGAGAGAATGCACCAAACTGATCAAGCTTTGGCAGAAATTAAAGCAGTTTTCAGGATATTTTGCTGAGAAGAAGCAGTCTGAGAGGCAGTGTGATTCAATGTTCCAGACCACATTGAGTACTGTACTTTTACTGCTGTGAGGGAAGGGGGCTGAAGACCTGTTAGTAAGTCAGCACAATGTCCTGATTAATTTTTTTCTGAAGAACTATTGACTCAGTGGCAATGGTTTTGGTTGTCAGTGGGCAGGAGGTGTTGGTTGGAGTCTGTACATCTGAGAAAGTCAACTCGCTGTGGTCTGTAATGGTATGGCCCACTGCACTGCATTATGATGTGCTCCCCCTCACCCACTTGATAGTTTGCTTGGCACTTATACTGCACATTAATTGGAGCACTATTGTTTTGGCCCAATCAGTGGGCCCACAGATTCAGTGGTCCCATTGGTTTCCCAGGGCTAATATTCTCCTGAACTCATGCCTACACTCCAATTAACTAGTGACCCACTGCTCTTTCAGCCTCCCATCTACAGTCACAAGGATTTGTGATTCAGCTTTTAACACAAACTGGAGTTACTAATTAAAGAGCAGGAGAAGAACAGACACACATTCCACTGCCTATTAGGACTGTAAAGTAGACAGAGTATGTGAATTCTTCTCCTGCAGTCTTTGGTGATTGCTAAGGAAGCTTTCCTGGGACAATCAAGCATACCTTTACAGAACTGTAAATTTGCCAGTTATTGATTTTCAGCTTTTGTCTTACTGCTGTTTTGAGAGTGTTTATATGTGTTTTGATTAAATTGAAGCAAAGATGGCATGTCCAAACTGCTAGAATTGTTTTACAAAATTTCTGCATGTGCTGTCTATGAACTCCTCCTTTTTTATGGCTGTGGGTGGAGCCTACAGCCATATCACTTTAGCTTGAAAAGGGGTTTCCATGGAACACGTGTTATAGGAGTTTTCAGTGTATCCTTCCATAACACTGCAAATCCCTTTGGCAGTTAAAAAATACTCTTCTTTCTTTTTAGAATGATGGACACATAACCCCAACCTGCTTTTTTTGAGAGCAAAGGTGCACACCTTCCAAACAAATCTAAATATCTTTAAAATTATTCAATGAGCACACAAACAACCAGTGTGAAAGCTGTTCAGGACAAAAAGACATTTCACATGAGGGGTAGTCACTAATCTGAATTCTTTATATATTGTAAAATACGGTCTTCCAAACAACCTCATTTTTTCTCTCTGAGTTAACACAGTAGGAGTCATGCCAAACAAATGTAAATATATCACAAAATATAAATGTTGCTATATACAAACAACATGTAAGTTGTTCAGGACAAAATGGCCTTTCAAATGAGGGTAGTCACTAATCTGAATTCATTAGATGTTTCTAAATATAGCCATCTGAAAGGTGAAAAATGTGAAGAAAAATGAAAATGCAGGTAATCAGATGGCCATAGTTTAAAAAATGTAATTAGTGCAACTTAATGAATAGGCTCATTGGAAAGTTATTTTTGTCCTGAACAACTTTCATACTGTTGGTTTATGTGTAATTCTTGTACTTTTAGAGATATTTATTTGTTTGGCATAACTCCTACCACACTTGTGACAGTCTCATTTCTCTAAAGCACTATGCCACATTAAGTGAAATGAGACCAGACCATCTTGCCATGCCTAATTTAACAATAGATCCTGACTTACTAGTACTTCAATGGAATTCTTTAGTGTTTACCAGCTTGAAACAAAATGATCTTCTTATTGGGGTCACATTAGATCTTTTCAGGATGGGATCATGTTAAATCTTTTCAGAACAAAGGCAGCAGATTAATTTTAGTAATTATTAGCCAGCAATATCATATGCTATCTGTATGTGAAGCTGATCAGATAGTGGGAAGAAGGAATGCAGAGAAGAAAAACAATGGCTGTCTGTAAAAGTGTTAGGCACCTATGCTACAACACTGATCTTTTTCATTTATTATGTCCTCTTTGGCAACTTCTATTATTAAAACACATTAAATGTACAGTTTACTAAATCTGGACCTTGAGATAACTCTTGAATGACTCCTAAGTTTTAAGCCATTCCCTTTAGGGGAGGTCAAGACCTGTGCAAAAGGTCAAGTGTTATTTTTTCATATGTTTTTAAAAATTTCCACAGCAAAAGTGTGGAGAAATAGAAAAGTATGTACAACTAATCTCCTATGCATTTTCTACTCAGAGAGCAGTTAATATTTGTGCAAAATCATACACAAAGTTTATACAGTTTTGTTCTAAAGTTATTTTATTCTAAATTTTATTGGACTGTTAAGCGTTACTTTTTCATCTTTTTTTTTACAAATTTCCAAAGTAAAAGTGTGGAGAAATACAAAAGTATGTACAATTAATCTCCTATTCATTTTCAACTCAGAGAGAAGCTAATATTTGCCCAAACTCTAACCCAAAATGTATACAGTTTTTGTTCTAAAGTAATTTTATTCTAAGTCTTATTGAACTATTGATGAACTGAGCAAAAAAATGTTTAGATAAAACAAATTGAAGACTCCAGAATTGGAAGGTCATTAAAATTGCAAAAGGTCAAATTATAAAACCTTAAATGAACTCATTAAGATCATTCTTCTTAGTGTGTAATTATAATGAATTAAAGCCATTTGAATATAGACCTACAATTATACAATCATTGTGATACATATTTTTAGGATCAGAGGAATGGTGCAAGGCTACCAACATTGTGGTGATGTCACTACTTCAACGCTTCAGTGTGCATGGATCAAATCAAAAATAGCCTAATAAAAGCTTCTATCTTCTCAAAAAAAATCATACTTTATTATATTTGCTTTAACCTGAAAATACAAAATAGCAATAAGGAAGTAAAACAATCGACAAAATTTCAGCATTGTCCAACCATACGTTGAAGCCAAGCCATAATAAAGGCTTCTATCTTCTTCAAAGCGATTATATTTTATTTTGATATATTTAATATTCTGTATCTAAGCAGTCACTAGAAAAAAGTTTATTGAGTGTTTGAAAACAGGCAAATGCAACCAGACACAGAAGGAAGTCAAAAGAGAGTATCAGTTGTGGGGGCTAATAACAAGTAGAGGAGCTCACTGGACCACCCCAATGGGGGCCACCCACTGACACTACTGACCGTTGATGGGCATGTCAGAACAAAGGCTATAATATCACTTTTTATAATGAAGCACTTGGATTTACCTCGGGCCTTGCCAAAAAAAACTATTTTTATAAATTACCAAAAATAATAAATATTCAGGTATGATAGTATCCTTTGCTCTCCAGATTCCAGATAAAGGCAATAACACAGCTTTCCACATTTATGCATATGGATATATATATATATATATATATATATATATATATATATATATATATATATATATATATATATATTTATATTTATATATATATTGTTAACACCTATACTATAATTCTAAATATTCCTCATTAGCATCAATAACAAGCATAATAACTGTAAACATCAACAAAATTGCATCAGAAAATCAAGTAAACTACTGTAATAAATACAATTCTGGCAAAGAAACATGCAAACTCATAAGATCAATATATCAGACTATTTCTGTATAAAAAGTGTTTCAAAACTTTATAGCATGTAAAATGTTTTTTCTTTTTATGAGAACTTGCAACAACTCATTACATCAGTGTTTTGTACTATACTTTCATAAAACTCAGTTTTAACTTTTCAGATCATGCAAAATAGTTCTTAGTTTAAACCCTTTTAACTATATACTCCAACGTTCTGTAGTTAAAAGTAAGCCCCCTTGTTACTTTTTCAGGTAAGCCAATTTAAATTACTAAAACTATCAATTAAAATTAGTTAGTAAAAGTAATCAAAATTATACTTCAAGTTCTGATTGTAGAAGTGGTTCTTCTTTTCTCAACTTAGAAATCTTGGTTGAGTCTGGCTCTGAGTAAGAAAGTCTCTTTCAGTCAACTTTTCTCTTCTGTTTTCTCCTGGAACCTAAACTGGATTTTTCTTGCATCAGTTTGGAATATTTCTGATCATTAAAAGTCAGTTTGTAGGATTCAACGGGATTGAACAGACAATCAGATTTGAACAGTCCCATAGCAAAAACTTGTATCAAAAACTTTCTCGTGGATAGCAAAGTTGTCTTAACTGGATTTTTACTTCTTCACATTGATTTATCTGCACTCAAAACCTTAGACACTAGACTTTCTTTTTCTCACAGCACTGAAGCTCGCTTCTGGCTGTGAGTTTTAAAGTTGAGTCTCTGGTCCAGGCTTTTAGCAGAAAACATTACTTCAGTCAAAATGCTCAGTAAATAAAACACAGACCTTGCTTCATACCACAGTGAAAATGTCTTTGTATCATTTCGTTTTTGCACCTGGTCCTTGTGGCAACACTGCATAGGCTGTTAAGCTTTTACTTAGCATTCACCTTC
Organism: Neoceratodus forsteri; assembly: GCA_016271365.2. Classification (NCBI taxonomy): domain Eukaryota; kingdom Metazoa; phylum Chordata; order Ceratodontiformes; family Ceratodontidae; genus Neoceratodus; species Neoceratodus forsteri. The sequence goes on from CM028131.1 coordinate 1,256,879,072, forward strand.
TGAATACATCAAATGGTCAAGCAAGACTGGTCCCAGTATTCCAAATTCAGGTGTGGTCTAAGGCTTTTTTGGCCTAGCAAGTTATGAAGCCATTGAAATTTTCAGTTAGCCTGACACAGGTCCTTTTACATTGATGTTTCAGTTCAGACTGGGGAGTGGTCAGCAAATTTCACTAATATGAACTTGCCTACCACCAGATTTTGATTGGCTTGAGTCACAAAGTGGGCCAGGTTTGTGGCTCCCTGCAGATGATGAATGGTGACAGTGACCATATCTCTTCAAGGACTGCCCACTAACTCCCAAGTCAATTTTAGAAAGGAAATATTTTTTTTCTTATAACTCTTTTCTGCAAAATAATATAACTTTTAAACTTACATATTTAGATGTTTCTCATCAAGTGGAACATTTTGGCATGAATTTTATATTTCTAGCACTCATACTTTTTAAGTTACACTGTTGAGGGTTGTAACTTCAGAATTTTAATAAAACTTCTTAAAGTAAAGTGATAGTCTTGCTTTAAATATTCTAAGATACAGGATAATATAAGATTTGTAAGAAAAATCCATTATTTTTTTTGTATATACTTTATGTTTATTGGTTTACAATAGACATTCAGTAGAAGAAAAATCCTGAGACAGTACGTGAGGATACACTCACAAAAGTCCACACAAGGGTGCCACCCCTCTTAATACATGCATAATAGTAAACGTACTGAATCTATTAGATACATTCCTGGTGGGAGAAATCGTAAGTATTGTAATTAACAGTTTAATACCACCTTAGCTGTATAGGTAAATCCATGAGTGGCATGGAATATACTAACCATCCTATTATAAAAGAAATTTTCAATATGTGGCTCCTTCCTGAAGGAGACAACTAACCATGCATTTCTCAATTTTTAATACCAAATCTGATAGTATCAGCAATGAACTAACATCTGGAAAATTACATACTTCTAGAGACATCCGAGTAAGTAAACTTTTAAGGTCATCATTAAACACCCAAAACCCACCCCTAAAAGATAGGTATTCTAAGAGCGTCTCCTTCTTATTTATTCCTGGTAAATAAAATAACCAAAGGAAGTGTGTTAAACTCTATCCATAGAGGGCCCATAATAACTATTCTACTTCCTTAAGTAAATAAATTGTACCCAGGTATAAACTAACCTGAGCCCATACTGTTAAGTTGACTGAGTCCAATAAGTCCTGAGCCATTGCTTTCAGAAGCCAAAGTTCTAAAGTTGTCAATATTAAGGTCAGTTCTATTCAGTCCAATGTGAGTCAGGTTTCCTCCTCATCAGCGTCCTCTTGATCTGATTCCTCCGAGACATCTCTCCTTCTTTTCAGCAGTACATGGCATTGAGTCCATTTCAAGGCCTCTGATGGGTTCAAAAAATATAAACCTTCCCCTCATAGATGATTCTGAGCCTCGCTGGAAACAGCATATTGTGGGTGATTTGCACTTCACGTAGGAGCACTCTGACTCCATCATACCTCTCCTTGCAGTGCCTGGTAGTGTCGCTCAGGTCAGGGTATAGCTGGATCTGATTCCCTTCATGCAGCAGTACTTTTTTTTCATGAGCCAAGGCCAAAATAAAGTCTCTGGAACCAATACCATTTAATACCACTACAATCACTCTGGGAGCCTCCAAATTATTTGGTCATCCCCTAAAGGAGATGCAGCAAGCCTTCTGAATCGAAATATGCCTATCCATAAAAGCCTGTCGCAACTGTTGCTCTAGCCATTTGGACAGAAAGAGGATCAAATGGTCCCCCTCGCTCAGCTCTGGCACCCCAATGATGCGAAGATTTGCTGCACAGGCCTGATGTTCAAGGGTCTCTAGCCGAGTTCTCAGGTGATTGTTTTCTTTCACCAGGTTAGCTCATGTGTCGAGAGCTGCTTCTGCACTTTTGTGTGATTCCGAGGAGACCAGTTTTATATTATTCACTTCCAGTTCCATAGTGTTTACTTGAGTGGTCAAAGAATTAAGTTTTTCAGCTAGTTCTGAGATAGTGAAGATAAGTCTATTTATTTTACGCCCCAATGTTTGTAGAATTTCCTTGTCATTTGGGCATTCTTCTGGCATTAAGTGGCCCTGTGCAGACCTTGTGGCAGGGGGACTGGGTGCTGGTTCATATTTGTTTCCATTCTGATGTCCCTTGTCCTTCTTCGGATTGCCCATTATCATTCTGCTACACTTCCAATAGCCAAATATATAAATTTTAACAGCTAGGTCCTCCAGGAAAACATATTTATTTAGAAATGAAATCTGTTTTGCAAAGCTGTATTTCCAGACGTCTGTCTTGCTCGGGCTCAACAGCGCCCCCCCTCAAGAAAATCCATTATTAAAGCTTTTAAATTCTAATGCTTTGTAGAAACACATGAGGTTCCTTTGTCTTATCTACAAGTAATACATCTTAACTGTCTTTATCAAACTTTTAGATGATCTTTCTCTGCATAGTAACAAGGTGTATACTTAAGAGTCACATTTTCAGACTCCTCAGCATGTCAGCTATCATGAAAAACTAGATCTATCTAGTTATCAGTAAGAGAACATTATTAAAATTACTTTTATACCTAGCTCTCAAACCCTTGGTCCTGCACTTATGATATTAAATTTCTTTATTACTCATACTAGTGTCCATCAACTGTCAATTTTTTTGTAGCAACAGTACATTGCATTGTTAAACTACGAATAAAACTTTTTATTTCTATACAAAGTAATGGGACTGTAAACTCATTCTCCAAGACTACGCCAGGCTGTACTAATCACATGACCTTCTTCTATCTGATTGTAGTCATGGTTACCTAGCTCTGGCTAGCTTAGATATTCCAAGAATGTGAGCTAGGCCCCCCATATGTTGGGATCTGAGTAAGAGAAGTGTCTCTAATATTTATTTATTTATTTATTGAATTTTGTTGACCCAGTAAGCCCACTGGGCCTAGAAGTCCCTTTTCAGGGGCAACCAGGGGAAGGGGGGATACAGATGGTAATCAACTGAAATTGAACCAGATTAAGCTGTTGGTGGTATTTTTAGTGAATGGGGGAATTTGGTCTGGACACTGGGGAAATTCCCCTACTGTTTTTCAATAAGTGCCAAGGGATCTTTAGCATCCACCTGAACTACAGTACCACCAATCCAGGCAGATGGGACCTTGGTTTAAAATCTCATCTGAAAGATGGCAACTCAGAAGTGCAGCACCCCCCTCATGCTGCACTATAGTGTTAGTATTGGGATATTAACCCAAGTGCCAGATGTGGGAACTGAACCCACAGCCCACTAATCTCCCAGCCTCAGAGGCAAGTGTGCTACCTACTGAGCCACTGACACTAATATCACCTTAGAGGAACCAAAATGAAGCCTCATCTTCATTTTTACAGACCTCATCTGCCATATATGGGCAAAGAGATGCTTAGGAAACAGACAGATTTTTCCTTTTAAGTATTAAAGCCAGATACCTTGTTTTAGGATTTAATTAACTAACACTTTTGTTTTGCCTTTAGGAACTTATGCAAACAGTAACCTTAACCAGTAATTAGAGTAAACATTCCCATAATTAATCCTATATAAAATCATATAAAATAATAATTAAAAATCAGTTCTTGATAATAAAAATATAATAATGTTTCCATCAACGGATTTGTTCCTACTTCTTCCCCCTTTTGAATTAAAAATGCACCCAAAAAATGCATTTTGTAATTCAAAACTATAATCCTACTATATATGGGTATATAGTTTTAAGCATTGCAGGGAAAATTAAACAGAAAACACCAAGTAGCATCATCATGTGGTAACTTATGACATCAGTGCATGACATCATCACATATGACATCACTGGATGTGACATCATAGAGGTGACATCACTAGATGGCATCATTGGAGATGTAATTTTTTGGCATGGAAATATGTACAGTACTACATGAACAAACATGGTTAAACATGATTACAACTAAGTACACTTTTAAAATAATGTAACATTGGTTTACACTGTTTAAACCATTATACAAATACAACAAATTATCTTTATCAACTTTAGAGATCAGTATTTACAATTAACATTTCAGTTTAACTCTTGTTCATTATTTCCACTTTTCTTAAATTCTTGTACCTTTTAAAATTTTTAGTATTACAGTACATATAAGGTTAGTAGTTACTTATTGTTGCATTTCATAAGTTATGTCCCCTCATGTGCTGAATACACTACTAAATTGTCCCTTGTAACCTTTACCAGAGTTTACCAAGATATAATTCCTCAACTGGAAGTTACCTTTGTGGTATTACACAGATTTAAGTTTAAGTTCTATTTGTAGTTTACCTTTTTAGCAATCATAGTTACTTTGGGATTGCTTAAATGAAACTACAAAGGTTTTTTACCATTTTATTACCTCTATATACTTCTACTAAATCAAAATCCAAACTTTCAGTATTTCTTTGTACAGTTCCACAAATCAAAATCAAAATTAAAATAAAAAAATGTTTTACCTGAAATTACCTTATTTCTCAACATTTTATTCTTCTCATTGTTCTCCGCTTTAGTTTTACATCATCAACTACATATGCTTTTTTAAAACTCTTTTTGTTTTATCTTTCTTTTTAGGTAATACTTTCTGTTAGTCTCCCCAATAACTGGAACAACAAATATTTGAACTGTAAAGGACTATCCCTCCTTTCACTTTTTGCTAACCACAGTTAGTATTAAAAGTGACAGGCCCTGTTTTTGGATTTCGGTACTAGGAAGGAAAAAAAAACAAGCATTACTCTAGTGCACATACCTAGGCAAAGCGTGCTATGGATCTTGAAATCCATATCACTACTGCAGGTTAGGTACAAACAATACAGCTGCATAAGACACCTTTCCATTAACCTTAACATATTTTTTTTTTACTTTATCTGAGACTGTTGCAGTGAGCACACTCACCATTTGGCACACTTGAAGGATAGTTTATCCAGACCTCAAAGCCGGTGATGTCACTTTATTGGGTAAGGGTTTTCCCTTAAGTTATGACCACAGAATTTTAGTGGCTAGGCTTATATACACACCCGGTTGTATAAGTGCATGTATCCGAAGGCATGGGAGATGTCAAACCTTGCTTGACATACAGGATGCTGTATATTTTCCCTATCTGGAGTTTCAAGACAAATCCTGTACTTTTCAAATTTTATTTGTGGTTTGGAACATTTGTAACCATTCATCTTAACACTGGCAAACCTGTGCACTGCTTGGACAATACAGAACTTTACAAGGCTGTTGTTGTCTGGCACCTTGGATTTACCTCTGGTTCTGTTGTCTTGTTTTGACACACAAACCACATAAGCGTTACTTCTCCATTTAACCAATTTTTAGAATTATCAAAACTGAATTTCGCACTTATAGTAGAACCTACAAAATTCAGTTTAATCATTAAATCATTTTCTCACAGTAGCATGAATTTCATTGTTTAGTCTTTTTAAATGGAATAGGTTCCTTCAGCTGTGACCATATGATTTTCTGGCCATAGTCTAGAATAGGTTTAAACCTCTTTAGAAGGTAATTTCTAATCAAGAAATCATTTGCTGTTTTGTTTGTAACATGCACTGGATGTTCAATCACCATTTTACCAAATCTCAATTTCAACCAAACTTTACCTAAGGTCTTCTGAGCTTCCTCTCCATAACCTACAATGTGTAAGCTGTTAGGAAGGATTTTGAGCTTCTTTGAGTCACATAAGGCCTCAGTCAATTTATAATAGAGACTTTTAGACATCAGACATACTTCAGCCTCAGAATCGATCAAAGCCGTATGATTTAGACTGTTCTTATGTTTATGTCACAGTAAAATCTTCCTGCTTTTCCTTTGAGAATGAAGTTGCCCAGGCAGAATTTGTGTTTTTTTTTTTTTTCTGGCACCACATCAGTTTTACAATGGCATCTTACACTGTGGTTGATACCAGCTCTGGAAACCTTTTGGGAAAGGATAATCACATAGATAGTATTTTCAGCTTCATTTGGCATCTCATTTTTAAATCTCGTTTTAATCTCATCATCCTTTTTAACAATGACAGTTTCTGTAACCATGTCAGCAATGGAATGGACAGAATCTACAAGTCATGGGAGCTTATGCAGGAGAGAGGCAGAGCGTGCATGGTTATGATGGAACAAAAAATCTAGGAGTTTTATTTTAAAATCCTCCATACATTTTTTTAATTCTTTCCTCTCTCTCACTTTGTGACTTTTCAGTTATTTTCTCTTTATTTGTAGAACTATGCCTAGACCTGTTTTGAGGTGCACTATCACTTTGCTGATCATAGTCAGAATAGTGGTGCCCCCTGTGGTCAGTTTTGTTACCTTGCTCACAGCCATACACTGCCCCTGGGCCACTCCCCTTCTGAGAGGGACTCCAGTGCAGGCATTGATCTGAGTCTTGATAAGGTGGCTGAGCCACAGTTGGACCAAGCATGCCCTTTAATTGTTTTTTCTTGTTAGACATAAGTAACTTCACTCCCCCCTTAGCCGGAGTTCTAAAGGTGGTGGCCTCCAACACCTTAGCTTGAGATACAGAGGAACTCCCTTTTTGCCTAATCTTGTACTTTTTCTTGTATTTCTTGAATGATTTACATTCCGAATCAGAATCCAAATGACTTGTTTGTCTATGGGTAATCCTTTTGCTATGAGGTAATTCGTTTTCTGAATCAGATGACACATTCAGTGATATACCAAAATCAGTCAAACAATCCAACCTTTTGAATGCTTTTATTTTTTCTTCAAACTTGTATACTTTCCTTTTAGTTCCATCAAATCTTTGTTAACCTGTGCATAAGCATCTGCTAGTTCAACTTTTTTTTTGCCAAATTCAAACACTGTTTTTGACATTGTTGTAACTCACATTGCAAAGCATTATTTTCAGTCTTTAGCTTGACTAAGTCACAGTAGTTATTAGAAAGGTTATTTTTACTCTCCTGTAAAAGCTTTTTTAAAATTTCTACCTGCCCTGCAAACCTACCACACTCAAAAACATTTATCCTCCAACATTTCTTCCAGCTGTTGTATTCTTTAATTTTTACTTTTATGTAAAAGTCAGCTGTGCTAGGGTATACATTACTGTCTCAGTGCTAAGCATATTTGCAGTTACAGCTAAAGTTGTCATGGCTATGCAGTAGTGATTACCAGCTTTAACAACAACAATTGAGTATTCTTTTGAACAGCAGTTAAAACAGCAATTACTTTTTACACAACAATTTAATAAACAAAATATTTTTTCTTATGATGCTTTAAAAGTTATTTTTTTTTCTTTTTTCCTGTTGCTTTACTGTTAGTCACAGATTTCATTCTGTTTACTTCTAGGCTTTAGCTCCCTTTTCATTTGCTTAAGGTAGCTTCAGACTCTGATAAACAAAACAGAAAAAGTATTAGTTTTGCAATTTAGAAATCTTGCAAATACTAACAATAATAACAACATTTATTTTTCATACACTTTAAATGTGGATTGTTATTTGTTAACAATTATGAACCGGCGATCGTAAATGGAGAAAGTCGATTGGCCGAGAGGTTTTCGAAGCCGTGATGATATCGGGCTACATCATCATGGCTTCAGAAAACCTCCGGTCACCAGCCTTCTCACCGGCAGATAAAAAAATCATTCCGACGACAACGGGCAGCCACGCTGAACTTGCAGTCGGCAGCAGCAATAGCTCCTCACGTACTCCCACTTGCATCATTCTTTGACACAAAATTCCCCATGATCAGCTGCTCCTGTTAAGTCTCCGGCAGTGGTCTTACAATCAGACATAAAAATAAAATACCGAATTCACCGCTGATGTAAAAAAATATTTCATTACTCAAAGTAATGTTTGCCTTTCAGCTAAACCACGAGGACTCGAGCATGCGTATCGGCATCTGTAAGCGGACACTGATGCCTTCCTCTCAGAATCGCGGCTTTAGTTTTCAAAGCACTTCCCAACTAAAATAACACTCATTTTAAGCACTACATTAGTATTTTGACATCAGGGTGAACTTATAAATTAATTTCTATGTTGGAAAATACACCTCAAAAAGTGATTTCTAATCATGGGTTGCCACCCATTCCTGCTCAGGAATTCAGAACCTTGTCACCCGCTCAACAAGTAACTACAAATTTAAAAAAATTAATTCAATTCACAACCTAATTCTTCCTCATTCTAACAAAGCATTACAATAAGGCCACCTACCACCACATCAAAACTAAACGGACTATATTATTTCAATGTATTCCTACACATTACAAAATGCATTACTAAAACATTTTAGAAGCTTTTGTAAAATATTTTATTGACACATATATGCAATCCAGTTCATAATAGCAATAATACACTCAGAGGTGTGGTATATCATGGGATATAAGTCACTTCTCGGTCGTTGGGCCTTTTCGGCCTCGTCCACCTGCAAACCTGAGAACCAGTGGCGATATCCCATGATATACCACACCCTGTCGTGCATTATTGCTTAATTATATCCCATATGAGAACCCCACAGATGATGAAACAAAGGCTATAATATCACTTTTTATAATGCAGCACTTGGATTTACTTTGGGCCTTACAAAAAAAAAACTATTTTTATGAATTACCAAAAATAATAAAAATTACAATATGATATTATCCTTTGCTCTCCAGATTCCAGATAATGGCAATGACACTGTTTTCCACACATATGAATATGAAAAAAATATATATATATTTTATTAACATCTATACAATAATTCTGAATATTCCTCATTAGCATAAATATCAAGCACAATAACTGTAAACATCAACAAAATTGTTTCAGAAAATCAAGTAAACTACTGTAAGAAATAAAATTCTAGCAAATAAACATGCAAACTCATAAGATCAATATCTCAGATTATTTCTGTATAAAACTTATTTCAAAACTTTATAGCATGTAAAATGTATTTTCTTTTTATGAGAACTTGCAACAACTCATTACATCAGTGTTTTGTACTATGCAGTACTTTCATAAAACTCAGTTTTAACTTTTCAGATAATGCAAAATATTTCTTAGTTTAAACCATTTTAACTATATACCCCAAGTTCTGTAGTTAAAAGTAACTTCCCTTGTTACTTTTCCAGATAATCTAATTTAAATTACTAAAACTATCAATTAAAATTAATTAGTAAAAGTAATCAAAATTATACCTCAATTTCTGATTGTAGAAGTGGTTCTTCTTTTCTCAACTTAGAAATCTTGGTTGAGTCTGGCTCTGAGTAAGAAAGTCTCTTTCAGTCAGTGTTTCTCTTCTGTTTTCCCCAGAATGTAAACTGGATTTTTTGTGCATCAGTTTGGAATACTGCTGATCATTAATAGTCAGTTTGTAAGATTCAACAGGATTTGAACAGACAACCAAATTTGAAAAGTCCCATGGTAACAACTTGTATCAAAAACGTTCTCATGGATAGCAAAGTTGTCTTAACTGGATTTTGGCTTCTTCACATTGATTTATCTGCACTCAAAACCTTAGACACTAGACTTCCTTTTTCTCACAGCACTGAAGCTTGCTTCTGGCTGTGAGTTTTAAAGTTGAGTCTCTGGTCCAGGCTTTTAGCAGGCAACATTACTTCAGTCAAAATGCTCAGTAAATAAAACACAGATCTTGCTTCATACCACAGTGAAAATGTCTTTGTATCATGAAATTTTTTCACCTGATCCTTGTGGCAGCATTGCATAGGCTCTTAAGCTTTTACTTAGCATCCACCTTCTGAATACATCAAATGGTCAAGCAAGGCTGGTCCCAGTATTCCAAATTCAGGTGTGGTCTAAGGCTTTTATGGCCTAGCAAGTTATGAAGCCATTGAAATTTTCAGTTAGCCTGACACAGGTCCTTTTACATTGATGTTTCAGCTCAGACTGGGGAGTGGTCAGCAAAATTCACTAATATGAACTTGCCTATAACCAGATTTTAATTGGTTTGAGTCACAAAGGGGGCCAGGATTGTGGATCCCTACAGATGACGAATGGTGACAGTGGTCATACCTCTTCAAGGACTGCCCACTAACTCCCAAGTCAATTTTAGAAAGGAAATCAATTTTCTCTTATAACTCTTTTCTGCAAAATAATATAACTTTTAAACGTACATATTTAAATGTTTCTCATCAAGTGGAACATTTTGGTATAAATGTTATATTGCTAGCACTGATACTTTTTAAGTTACACTATTGAGGGTTATAACTTCAGAATTTTAATACAGCTTCTTAAAATAAAGTGATAGTCTTGCTCTAAATATTCTAAGCCACAGAATAATATAAGATCTGTAAGAAAAATCCATTATTAAAGCTTTTAAATACTAGTTCTTTGTAGAAACACATGAGATTCCTTTGTCTTGTCTACAAGTAATAAATCTTACCCGTTTTTATCAAAGTTGTAGATGATCTTCCTCTGCATAGCAACAAGGTGCATACTTAAGAGTCACATTTTCAGACTCCTCAGCATGTCAGCTGTCATGAGAGACTAGATTTGTCTAGTTATCAATAAGAGAATGTTATTAAAATAACTTTTATACCTAGCTCTCAAACCCTTGGTCCTGCACTTATGATATTAAAAGTCTATTACTCTTACTAGTATCTATCAACTGTCAAATTTTCATAGTGGCAGTACATTACATTGTTAAACTATGAATAAAATGTTTTATTCCTATACAAACTAATGGGACTTAAAACTCATTCTCCAAGACTACTCCAGGCTGTACTAGTTACATAACCTTCTATCTGATTGTAGTTATGGTTACCTTGCTCTGGCTAGCTTAGATATTCCAAGAATGTGAGCTAGGCCCCCTATATTTCTGGATCTGAGTAAGAGAAGTGTATCTAATATCACCTTAAAGAAACTAAAATGGAGTCTCATCTTCATTTTCACAGACCTCATCTGCCATATATGGGCAAAGAGATGCTGAGGAAACAGAGAGAGATTTTTCCTTTTAAGCATTAAAGCCAGATACCTTATTTTAGGATTTAATTAACTAACACTTTTGTTTTTCCTTTAGGAACTTATGAAAACAGTAACCTTAACCAGTAATTAGAGTAAATATTCCCATAATTAATCCCATATAAAATAATATAAAATAATAATTAAAAATCAGTTCTTGAAAATAAAAATAAAATAATTTTTCCATCAAGGAATTTTTTCCTATAGCCACTGGTAGCAGAGGAGGAGCTGGGCAAGTGCTGCAAGCAGTCAGTGTAGGAGGAGGAGGAGGTGGATGACAGGCTGCCTGCCATAGGCCAGCTCTTGTTTTAAATCCCTGGTGGTGGTGCCTGAGTGGCTGTAGCAATCATCTGTGTAGCAGCATTCCATCTGCATGGATTAAGGGGACTGAGTTTAGTTGTCCTGTTGTATTCAGGCAGGCTCAAGTTCCATTACAGCAGCAGGTCAGACTGGAGACCCGGACTCCCAATTCTGCTACTTGTACAGGACTGACCATTTTAGAGTGAGGGATCCTTGCTGCTTGCAGAGAAAGTAGGAGGGGTCGTGGTTGGTGTTCATTTGTGTGCCATGGTAGTGGGGGGGCTGGCTGGGCTGGGAGGAATGCCTTTAAGTGTAAGTATTGCATGTGTCTGAACTGTTGTGGATTGCATGTGTTCACCCCCCTGAAGTTACCTCAGAAAATTTCAAATTCTTGTATTTTATTTTCAGGTTGACTCAGGCTCAGCTGCTAAAAAACTCAGTGTCTCAGCAGTCTCCATAGTGGTTGGAGCTAGCTGCAACACAATGTGCATGCATGGGACCATTGATGGCTAGGGGAGATGGAGACATCATCAACAGAGAGAGCAGGAGAAGCCTGGTGAGACAGACTAGTGAGCGTGCTGCTGTGCTGCATCATCTGTACAACACTGAGCAAGTTGTGGTGTCCTGTTGAACTGTCGTAGTGGTAGTGTGGGACTGTGTGCTGCTCTTCTCTAGCCTCAGTTGAACTGTGGAAGAACTTGAAGTATGGTCGACTAGAGTAAGAACTGACTCGTCCAGTGCCAAGCTGTGAGTAATGCACAGTGCATCTTCTTGACTGTGCTGGATGCTGGCCAGACTGGTGGTGTTGTCTGAAGAGAATACAGAAAAGGTTGAGGAAAAATCTGCCCTGGCTTATTGGTCTGTAGTCCTGTCTTGTGAGGAGAGTGACTGTTAAGGCAAGCAAACAGGAGGATAATGAGCAGAAAAGTGGTGAGTGGAGAAAAGAATAAAGATTGAGTCAAGAGAGGACTTCTCTCATTCAGTGAGGTGGTAAGGGGTATTGGCACCATCTCCCAGGGCAACCCACTCATTACATCTCAACCCCACCGATATTCTGCCCTACTTGGACCTTATCATGTGGAGTGGGAATAGGTGTGGGAAGGCAGGTGCATGACTGACATCTTTGTCTCTGGCTGTTGCAGAGTGCTGCCATGTGCAAAAGTGGAATGGGGTTAGGAGTGCAGAGGTGGGATGGTGGTAGAGGAGGAGTGATGTAAATGTGTGGAGGTGTTCCCATGTACAGGAGTGGGATGGATGGGGAGCAATGCTCCCCATATAGGGGCAGTGGGATGAAGGGGTGGGGTGTTCCATGTACAGAGCTGATATGAAGTGGGAGGAAAGCTCCCCATGTGTGGAGGTTTAATGGAGGGGAAGGAGTACTCCCTATGTGCAGGAGGTGAGATACAGTGGAAGAAGTGCTGCCCATGTGGGGGAGGTGAAATGTAGTGGGAAAAGCACTAGAGGGGTCAGGGGATGAGTGCTCACAATATATGGAGGTAGGATGGAGGTGGAGCGATGATACCTATGTGTGGAGATGGAATAGAGGGAAGAGTACTTTCCATGTTCAAGTTTGTTTATTGTGAAGGGATGAAATCCATTGAGGAAGCTCATTTGCAAGGAGGTCCCTTGTACAAGGAATAATAAGACAATACATGGTGTGAGATACAAAAAGTAAGGACACATACTATAAATTAAAATAAAGCAATTTTCTTTACATTAGTATATATAATATGTACAATGTTGCATTCAACAAGGATTGAGACCAAATATGATTACATAAGACACTATGTCCACCATGTAGAAGAGGGCTGGAGAAGGAGAATTGCTCCCCATATGCAAATGAGGCATGGAGGGGGATGAGTGCTCTCTATGTGTAAATGTGTAATGGAGGGGGAGGAGTGCTCCCCATGCATGGAGGTGGGATGGGGGGGCAGTCACTTAATGGCCACCATCCTAGACCCCACTCCAGCCTGTGTGTGAAACTTCTTGGAATGGGCACAGTTTATGATAGGGCAGATGTGCAATCTACACCTCTACCCTGGCTGCTGTAAAGTATTGGGTTGATAGGTGGGAGTACAAGAGGGGGCACCAGTCACTCAGGAGCACCCACTGTATCCTACCCCCTACCCACCGAGCAGAGTGGGAACAGTTGTGGAGGGGTAGATACAAGATCCACATTTTTATATCTCAGTACCTCAAAGTGCTCCCCATGGGTACAGCACATTAGGTAGGAGAGCATCCGGCTGAAGCAGAGTGTTCAGCAAGTGTAGAGGTATGGCATAAAGTGAGGAGGTGCCAGTCACCCAAAGCCCACTTCAACCTTCATGCTAGCTCTGGTGGAGCAGGGACGGGTATAAGGAGCCAATGTGCAACATGCATCTCTATCCCTGGCTGCTGCAGGGTGCTACCTTTGTGTGGAGGTGGGATGGGGAGATGGAGCATCATTCTCCCAGAGTCACCTGCCTGGAGCCCACCCAATGCCAGTGCCAGCTTTCTTGGAACTCGGATGGGTGAAAATGGACAGATGTGTGAATCACATCTGTCATTGGCTCCTGCAGAGTGCTCCTAATGTGCAGGAGGTGGAATGGAAGGAGAAAAAGCTTTACATGTGAAGAAATGCAGAAAGATGTGTTGGGTGCCAATGGCCTGGGGCCACCCAGTGGATCTGGACTGCAACCCCATTCCCATCCACCTGGTGCCCACCAGGCTAGATAGAAACAGGTGTGGCATGGCACATGGCACATGTGCAACTCACATTTCTGTCTCTGGCTAGGGTAGCCAATGTGCAGTAGTAGGACAGTTGTGGAGGGGGCATCAATCACTAACTTCTGACAGGCCACAGGCCACAATTTACCTTGGGCTGCCCACCTGGAGGTCATCTTGTCACTGTGCCAACCTGTGTGGAGTGGGATGGGTGTGGAGGTTAAGATGAGTAACCTACATCAGTCTGTGGCTACTGCAGAGTGTTCCATATGTGCTGATGTGAGCTGGAGGTGTAGGGGGCAGCAACTACCCAGGGGTACCCATCCAGTGCCCACCCTACACTGTGCTAGTTAATGTGAAGGGGTAGATATGTGACACACATATTTGTCTCTGGCTCTGTCTGGGTGCTCCTTTTGTGCAGTGGTAGAAAAGATGTACCAAGTTTGTTTTACGCTGTGTCTCTCCTGGTCCCTAACTCTAATGTCAGCTCTCCCACGGTGAAAGGAAAACTCTGCAGCACTGCTCTCTGTCCCAGTCACTGCACTCTTGCTGCCACTTTCTCTGCCTCTCTGTATATGCTGTCTGCTTCCACTGAGCTTCAGAAAGACAAACAGAGAGTCAGGCCAACAGCAAGGTGCCAGAAGAGTGAGTGGAAATCAAATGGATGGCAACTGAGCTTGGGCGCACACTGTACTCCATTTTGTGGGGGCTGGCACCATCTCTGATTGGAACAGATTGGACCTGCACATATAAGCCACACTGAAAGCAGCTCTCGCTGTTGCTGTGTCTCTTTCGGGTGGTGGGGGGAGGGAGTAGACATTGCTAGGGGACAGACCACCTATTTAAATGAATGTTTGTTCAGGTGCATGTCTGGGAGCCACCAGTCATCGTGGTTATGGTCATTACATTGCACTTCCCCCAAATTCACACTGCCAAGGTGGTGCTGCAATAGTGACTGCCTGTTACCTGGTGATCACTCTCATTCTGCTTACTTGCCACATCTCAGCATGTTGCTGTGATCCTGCATTCTCTTTTGGGGGGGTGCTACTGCTTCTCCTTCTTGGTGTCTGTTCCTGCAGCCGATGTCTCTCTATCCCCACCATCCAGGGTTAAGCTACAGCTTTACAGGCAATGCTGCCTCACTTCTCAACACTCTTGCTCCTTGTATTGTGCAACGGGGTGGGAGGCACACTGAAACAGCATGGACACTAGGAGATCCACAGGGTGGGTCAGTGGGTACCATCACAGAAAGCAATGCTCAGGCTGGGCATTGTGGCACACATGAAGCACTGGAAAGAGGACCTCAGGGACAAGAACACATACTGTCATTCACACAGAGACACAAGCAAGTTCAACGTGGACGTCTGTCTGGGGAAGGATAAATAATATTTATTTGTTCTTTACTGCTAGGACTGTTTACTGCTTATGGCACAGAGAGTGGAGATGCAGTATATGGCTGGGTACCTGGACATCTGCAGGATGGGTGGAAAGACAAGCAATAAGATCAGTAAGGGCATGAATGAAAGGAATGAAGCACTCTCATTTGAGCACTTAATTTCTTTTAACTAGAGAACTGATTCGAGCTGTGAAACTGTGACTAATGTCACAGTCTGGTTGCATACTCATTGGTCTGTCAGGGATGAGCCCACTGTAGATTGCTGTGCATTGGACTCATCCCCTGACACACCTCTGAAATGTCATTCTACCACGAGATGTTTCTTGCACACACGCAAGAAAACATAAAAAACTAGAGAATTTAGATTAGTGACTACCCTCATTTGAAAGGCATTTTTGTCCTGAACACAAAAATGTAAAATAGTGCACATGGGGTACAGAAATCCAGGGGCAGAGTACACATGAGTGGATTGTTATTGACAACATCAAGAAAGCACACATTCAAACAAAAAGAGCTTTTACATACAGTTGATTACTGTTTAACAATATTTTGCATCTATGGCTGCCACTGTACATCTTTTTTTTAACATTTAACAACTTTATTAGTTTTCAGACAATACCAGACATGAAACTGTTTTACAATTACAAGAGACATAAAGTACAATGGTAAAGGCAGAGTTTCATGTCCCCCCATCCCATAATCCCTGTCCCCATCCCTCCCAACCCCAATAACCTTCCCCTCCCCCCTGCTTTGGCTACAGGTAACAGTGACTTACTCCAGACTAAGGGTAAGCTGAGAAAATGTATCATGAAAGCAATAGGGAACAATATTAACTGCTAGAGAATAACCTACCTTCAGGATGTCCTGGACTCAGATTGGGTATGCATACTGTCCCATATCTTCTTATAACTATTGAGGGAAACCCACAGGCTGGCTTTGAGTTGCTTGGCCCTTAAATTAAAAAGCTGTTCTTCCAGCCATTCTGTATAAGTGATTGGGTGCACATCCAGCCAGTGGCATAGTATCACTTTCTTAAGGGACAAGAAAATCAGTGCCATGTAGTATCTACATTGCCTGACCACAATGCCTGCAAAATGTCCAGTTAGGTACACCTCAGGTATGAAGCACTGAGCTATACCAAGAAGGGGGCCTGTATTACTCTTAATAAAATCCCATAGGGATTTAATTGGAGGACAGTCCCAGAAAATATGTAACAGGGTACCGTCTTCTTGGTGGCATCTGGTGCAGGTTGGAGAGATTGTTCTACCCATTTTAAATAACCTAACTGGGGTCCAGTATATGTTATTCAGGAACTGAAATTGGGTTAGCCTCAGTCTATCTTGGGTGACATGTGTAAGTGTAATGCCATATATTGCCCCAGATGCCATCAAGAGTAGGAAACTGTCTACTGCAATATAGGGGTACTTCATCAAGGGCTGCAAAAGCTCTGTCAAATAAAGACCACTAAGCCCTGAAGACTGCATGGGGGAAACTAGTGACAGAAGAAAGAGTTTAAAAAAAAAAATCTCCCTTAGCGTCGCCCTCAGCCAAGAGATCCTTTTTTTGTGTTAGCATGTACCTCAGTTGAAAGACTTTGAATATTTGACCCTGGTTTATATTATATTTATTAAGGATGACTTCTATGGGACTACAAACACCTTCTGAGAAAAGATCAGTGATCCTAACCCCTTGCAGCTGAGGAAGCCAGTGGGCTGAAATGGTTTGCCTTCCTATTTTAAGGTTGGGTTCTCTAAGAGAGGCTGGGCAGTGTCATTTTTATGCTTATACTGTAAAAAGGAGCATAATTGTGCATTTATTTTAACCGATGTTGCAATTGGGGTACAAAATAAACTACGAGGGAGATCTTTTGGCATAATATGTAAGAGTGCTTCGGGGGAGATATCTGCTGATGCTATCGTTCTTTTTCTAATTTCAGCCATAAGGGGATATATGGAAGTGAATTCAACTTGGTCGATTTGGTAAGCCACTGCAAATATTTACATGCCTTACAAGCCCAATAATATGACCCAAAATGCGGCAGGTGCAATCCCCCACGATTTTTAGGGGCAGACATTTTATGAAAAGCTCGTCTATGGGGTTTGCCCAGCCAGAAAAAGTCAGTGCTTCTGGAATGAACATTTTTAAACCACTTCAGGGGTAGCCAGGAGTTCAGCATGTTCAGGGGTTAAAAAAGCCTCAGTAAGATGTTCATTTTAATTAGATTGATATGCCCTCAGAGAGAGAGATTGTGAGGCTTTTCCACCCAACAAGGTCCTGCTGAATAGTATGGAGGAGAGCATCTAAGTTAAGCTTAATCATTTTAAACTCACTTCTGGATAGAATGATGCCCAAATATTGCAAGCTGTGCGGATTTCGTTGCAATCCTAGATGCATAACATCATGCCTTAGTTTATTATTAAGAGGAAATACAATAGTTTTATCTAAGTTAATTTTATAGTTGGAGAGCAAGCTAAACTGATTGATAGCATCTAATACTGCTGGAAATGATTTTGGGGGATGGGTTTATCACTTTTAATGTGAATGGCCTAAATAGCCCCATTAAGAGAGTTTGTGTCCTTTCCCATCTGACAAAGTTGGAATCAGAGATAGACCAAATTCAGGAATCTCACCTAACTCCTGCAGTACACAAAAAGCTCTGCAGGCAATGAGTGGGTGTGGTCCTTGCCTTGTCTCATCCTAAGGGTAAGGTAAATAATTTGGCCATTCTAATTAAGAAAAACTCTCTTTTTTGTACCTGAGCAGCATTGGGAGGATCCACAGGGGAGGTGGGTGATGGTGAATGGCTCATGCCAGGACACTCCTTTATCAACTTTAAACATCTATGCCCCCAACCTC
Organism: Neoceratodus forsteri; assembly: GCA_016271365.2. Classification (NCBI taxonomy): domain Eukaryota; kingdom Metazoa; phylum Chordata; order Ceratodontiformes; family Ceratodontidae; genus Neoceratodus; species Neoceratodus forsteri. Next base: position 1,256,897,260 of record CM028131.1, read on the forward strand.
ACCTTTCACACTTTTTTCAGGCGGTGTTCCATATAGTCATTGGAAAAGCCCAGGCACTTCATGTATTAGGAGAGGATTTCAATTGTATCACTGATCCAAGTCTTAGAGAGATGCTTCAAAGAAGTCACTCACAGCAAAAACTTTGGGAGCTTCAGTAGCAGAAGAAGATTTCCAGGATGCTTGGAGATGGCTCCACCTTGTGGAGCATGATTATACTTTTCACTATAACACACACAGAACTTGTTCCCGTATTAATAGAGGGTATGTACCCATACCCCATCTGTATAGATTTAAAGGAGTCAAAATTCATCTCATCACCTTGTTGGACCATGCCCCAGTAACTTTGGAAATGGAATTGGGCTCTCAGCCTTGCAGAGGGTTATGGCACCTAAATGTGGGGGATTTAGAAAATGACTCTTTCTGCACCATGATTAAGGAGGTGCTGGATGAATATTTTCTTTTATACTCTGATGCTACTGTTACCCCCTACCACTCTCTGGAATGTTATGAAACCTGTACTTAGAGGGAAAATTATCACATAACTCACCCACCAAAAGAGAGAGAGAGAGAGAGAGGGTAACAAAAAAGCTAGAACTAGAGACACAATTAGAAGACTTATGGTCAAAACATAAATCTGAGGCAGGCTCTGATTTACTAATTAAAATTCAGGATATTAGAAGTCAAATATTCAACATTTCCATGAACGAGGCTGAGAAAATGCTCCAGTGAATGAAATTCACATACTATTCCCAAGATGGCAGAGCGGGTTGGCTTTTAGCTCTCTAACTCCAAAAAGAACAAGCCTTGAGGGTAAACCTTAAATTCCATAAAAAGGGCCCAAGTCCCTAAACTCTTACCTTACCATCCGATATAGCTGCAGAATTTTGAAATTTCTATCACAGACTCTATACTCCTGAACAACCTGAGAAAGACAGGAAGAGAATCAGACATTTCCTTTGACACCTGAATCTTCTCACCCTGTCTGAGGCAGATAGGGATTATTTAGATCAGCTGGTAACCAGTGAAGAAGTTACCCCAGTGATAAAGAATCTTAAAATTAAGAAAGCTGCGGTGACGATGGGCTCCTAGCTGAATTTTATAAATAATTTTTTGACACCCTTGTCACACCTCTCCAGAAGGCAATGTCTTATTGCCAACAACATCATACTTTCCCACAGGAGGGGAAATCTGCATTGATGATGGTGCTCCCCAAACCAAGGAAAAACTCTTAATTTTGTTATTCCTGCCACCCGGTTTTGTTAATTAATACTGCCACCAAAATTTACTCTAAAATTATGGCCAACAGGTTGCAGAACTTGGTCCTGGAATTAGTACACCATAATCAAATGGGATTTAGCCCACATCATAACTCAAATAATAATGTGCCAGGTGCCTACTTAACATTATAGAGGGCACGAGACATAGTAAGTTGTGATGATTACAAGTGATGCAGAGAAGACCTTTAATAGGCTCAACTGGCAATATTTAGAGAAAGTTTTGAACATCTTTGATTTTGGCCAGGACTTTACCTCGAACATACTAGCTCTGTCTGTGGGCTCCACAGCTAGGGTGGGCATAAATGGAGCCTTCTCCCACACCTTTGGTCTGAGAACAGGGACCCACCAGCGATGACCTATGTCCCCACTGCTTTCAGCTTTGGGTATGGAGCCACTGGCAGCCCACATCAGACAAAATGTGAATGTTAAAGGTATCCAGCTTGGCCCTATAACACATAAAATAGCACTTTATGCTGATGATACCTTGTTGTTTCTTGAAGATTCTAAAGCATCCCTGCCCCACCTCTTTCACACTCTCAATGAGTGCGGGGCTATCTCTGATTCTAAAATTAATTTCAACAAAACTAAAGCTTTGTTGTTGAGTGGTTCATTTAACCCTTGGGGGAAGATCTTTTTTTCCTTTTAATGGATGTGGAATGAATTTAGATACCTCGGGCTGAATATTACTACCAATCTACAGTACACCAATTATATGAGAAAAACTATAAAATCACTCTGTCAGATAACAAGCAGGACTTGGAGAGGTGGAGTTTTCTCCCCCTCTCTCTAGGGGCCGGAATAGAGTCTGTTTGAATTAACATTCTATCCAGATTCTTATATGTATTTCAAATGCTCCCGATTAGACACCTTGAGGTTTTATGGAAGCAGGAAGACCAGATAATCTCTAGATTAGAAATGTTCTGAAATTTAATTTCACCTGCAAAATGTTGGCAAAATCACAAATTTCGCCATGCGTTATGTTTCACGTAATTACGCTGTTGCGGCAAAATTTCACTGGCAAATTTGGCCTTGCATTTCTATTCGGCAAAATAAGGTGCAATCCGGTGAAATTGGACTTTTCACATGACCTACTCTCTGCAGGTCCTGTGGGTAACTGTATACAGGCAGGAAGTGAGTGATTCATTTCCCTTCCATGTAGCTGGAGGACTTGGAGGACAAGCAGGCAGTCAGTAACAGATCCTTTCAGTTTCACACAGTGTAATGGTCTGGTTCCATTGTGCGTGTTTTTTTACACAGTTTTTTGTCTATAAATAGTATACAGTATTTTGATTGTGTTTGTGCTGTTTGTTGATAGTTTCTGTTAGGTGTATGTGTAGAATAGATTTTAACGTGTGTGTGTGTGTGTGTGTGTGTGTGTGTGTGTGTGTATGTCCCTCTCTCCCGTTCTGTTAGGAAACCTTTATTTTTTTTTTTGTAAACTGATGGAAGGGAAAGATAAGGACAAGGGGACTGGGGGGAAGGCACCCACTGTCAGTGTCGACAGTCGGGAATTTGGGTTAGCTGAGGACCCCTCCCAGCAAGAGCTTGTAGCCACCATTCCCTGGCAGCAGCAGCATGAGCCCATTGCCCCCCCCGGCAGCAGCATGAGGATGATGTGGCCCCCTCCACATCCACCACCCAGCAGCTGAATTCTCCTGTAGCCCCACAGGACCAGCAGCAGCATGAGCCCGCTGCCCCCCCCACCGCAGCAGCGTGAGGATGATGTAGTCCCCTCATATCCACCACCCAGCAGCAGAATCCTCCTATAGCCCCCCAGGACCAGCAGCAGGAGCATGTGGTCCCCACCCCACAACAGCAGCCAGAGTAACGCCCCCCAGCAGGAGCTTGTGCCCCCACCTCCCCTAGCATAAAGGGTCTGCCATGTGGTATTTTTTTACCATAAACAACACTGGCAGCAGTGTTGTGATCTGCAAGTTGTGCAGCAGATCTTTGTGAAGGGGCAAATAAGGGGGCCATTTTGGAACTGGGGGCCAAAGGAGCCATCTGCAGCACTACCATGCTGCAGAGTGGCTCCAAAAGCAAAATGAATTGGCAGCAGCAGCAGGAGGCAGTGGGCCACAAGGGGAAGGAGAAGGGGGCCAGCAGAAGGAAGGGGCCAGGGCTCAGCAACATCATGGAAGTCACTGCCGGTGCCAGAGAAATCATCAGCAGTAGGCAGCACCCCCATCCACCTCACCCCACAGCCAGCAGCGGCACCGGGTTCATGCTGGAGGTGAATATGGACAGCCTGCATCAGCTCCAGCTGGTCCTCCTGTGAGCCAAGAAGACCTGGCAGCAGTACGACAAGAGGTATCAGCTCTGTACCAAGATTTTGATGAGTGCCACCAGGAGGCCAGGGGGGACATAAGGAAACTGAAGGAAGACCAACATAAAGTTTTAGACCTCCTGGCAGAGCTTTGTTGTTGTGGTGGTGGTAGCAGGGCAGAATTGGGGCCTGGTGATGGCGCCATGTAATAACATGGTCCATAATGTGCTTGCAAGTGAGGCAGGCAGTGAGCACAGCACTGAATTTTCTTTTTTTTTCCTGTCCTTGCTTTTCTACTATCACTCTTCCCTCATCTGCACCCCCAAAAAAGAACAAAAACCCCAGAAAATTAAAAAAGTACCAAAAAAATATTTTGTCCTCTTCCTCTTTCTATATCCTCTTGTTTCTTTTTCTTGTCCAGTGTTTTGTGTGTTATGTATTGTTTATGCTCCCTCTCTTTCCCCTTGTAGATATGAATATCCTTGCACCTACTACGTTGCATATCCCCCCAATGTGTGTGTTACTGTCAATCACTTGGTCTGTACCTTACCTATGAATACTACCTTTCCTCTTGTTTTATGTTAATCCTTCTACTATCCACAAATGTCAAGTATTGTAATTTGTTTGTATGGACAATTTTTTTTCCCAAAGCAGTTGTTTTTGCTGTGTGCAGCTGCAGCATCAGTTTGAATACGTACACAACATAGAAACCTAAATAAGCAGTACTTTTATTACCAAGTTAAATATAAATATGTTTTTTGTGCTTAACAACACAAGTCCCCTGTGCTTAGTTATCACAAATGTTAACTTGGTGTCCCTCCCTTCCAGTTATGATGTTTTCTATAGTGCCCCACCACCACCCGATCCAAAATGTGTACTTGGGCCACAGTTTAACACAGCCACTTGCCTCCATGGTGTGCCAAACAGGCTGAACATGTCCAGAAATGTTACAGGAAAAATGATAAAGTAAATTCAGAGAGAAATCTGGTCTTAGGCCTGATATTTTATGGTGCCCCCCCACCTCATGGACCTGAAAATGAAGCTTCTGCCACTGTTTACCAATGGTTTCAGGATTAATCTTGGTGCTGATAGTGGCCAAGAGGCCCTTCAAGTCCAGAAATGTTTCCTAAAAAATGGTACATTGAATTCAGACAGAAATCTGGTCTCAGACATGACGTTTAATAGTGCCCAAACCCCTACCTGGACCAAACAATGGTCTTTGGTCCACTGTCAACAAATGATTTTATGCTGCATCTTGTTTCTGCGAGTGTGCAGCACAGGCAGTACATGTCCAGAAATGTTTCCTAAAAAATGGTACATTAAATTCAGACAGAAATCTGGTTTCAGCCATGATGTTTTATAGTGCCTCCCCAGCATCCAGACATTAAAATGTTGTTGTGGCCCCTGTTTGCAATTGGTTTTAGGCTGCATCTTATTTCTGAGAGTGCAGCACAGGCAGTACATGTCCAGAAATGTTTCCTAAAAAATGGTACATTAACATTGAGACAGAAATCTTGTCTCAGCCATGATGTTTTAATGGCCCCCCCCCATGGAGCTGAAAATGAAGCTTCTGCCACTGTTTACCAATGGTTTTAGGATGAATCTTGGTGCTGCTAGTGGCCAAGAGGCCCTTCAAGTCCAGAAATGTTTCCTAAAAAATGGTACATTGAATTCAGACAGAAATCTGGTCTCAGCCATGATGTTTTATGGCACCCAAACCCCCATCCGGACCAAATGGTTGTCTTTGGTCCACTGTTGACAAATGATTTCATGCCACATCTTGTTTCTGCGAGTGCGCAGCACAGGCAGTACATGTCCAGAAATGTTACAGGAAAACTGGTACCTAAAGTTGAGACAGAAATATGGTCTGAGTCATGATGTGATGTTGTGCCCCCAACCCCCACCACCCATACATTAAACTGTTGTTTTGAGCTCAGACTGACTCTCAAGTGCTGCTGATGCCAAACAGGGCCTACAAGTCCAGAAATGTTTCCTAAAAAATGTTACACCAAATTGAGACTGAAATCTGGTGTCAGTCCTGATGTTACATGCTGTGCCACCACCTAAGGACCTGAAAAGGCATGCCATGCAGAGAAAATAAATTCCTCCTGCAAAATGCTGCTGCTACTTGCAATTATTTCCTCCTGCTGCTGCTTTTTCAATTGATTGAGATAGAAATGTAGAACTATCATTTCCCCTATGCTGCTGTCCTGATTGGCTGTGTTGACTGACTCTGTGGTTGTAACTTGCCTGGTGGTAGGGAGTGAATGACATTTTGGGGCACTGTAGCTTGCTGACTGCTGCTGTCTCTGACTATTAATTGCCAAGTTCCACGTGAAGTATTGTTTTGGATGGTTGACGGTGGATCATTTTCACAGAGTCCATACTGCTGCTGCTGAACACTTAAGTATCTGCCTTTATTTTTTTTCCTATGCAAGATAAGGGTGTTGGTGAGTTGATATTGTGGCGTCTTGCGTTCTAATATGTTTATACTGGGTTTTTATTATTTTTCAGTTTACTGTGGATGACATCATCATGCCAGGCCAGAATTGGGATTAGGATCTAGGGTTGTTGGAACACACCACATTTCCCAAAGGAGATGGTAAGTATTTAATTTTTCATTACTACTGTGGTACAGTATCTCTGTTACTGCCTTCTGGACGTCTGAGTTTGATAGTAATTGTGCTTTTTTTTGCTTTTGTCAACATCAGGAATTCTGGTGACGTCAAGCTCTCGCTCCTGCTGCCACCGCTGCTGCTGCTCAACAACATCTGGGGGAGATTTATTTAATTGTACAATGGTTCCAATCCAGTTTCACAGTCCCTGAGGTAAGTATTACTTCATTTTTTATGGTCTTTTTGGGGGGACTGGGAGGATGTTGGTGGGGGTGGTGGAGTTGGAACTTTTTACAATGTTCAAAATCTGTTCTTCTTTTTATCTAATTTTCAGGTATGCAGTACTGTTAGGAGAAGGGGAATGCCTGCTACTGTGCTTCATCATGGTCTGGAATCATGTGCACCGCCCAGCATGTTCCTTATAGGGGTGATTTCCACAGTTTAATGACATCATGGGGTATGGTAAGTATACACTTTTTTTCTATGCTTGTTCTAATTTGCTTGCTAAAATGAAGCATGCAGATTGATAAGTATTCGTCATTTTTCCTTATCTTTGGTCTTGCTTAGGTCATTTTTCTCTTTTGAGGTTTCATCCTATCTCTGTGTGTGATGTCTACATCCATCCAGGCCCTGCAGGAGCTGTACTGTGAGCAAGACAGAGGGTGTTGCTTGAACTTTGACGTTGGCCACTGGTGTCCATACCATTAACAAGTAAACACCACCCACATCCAGGGAGGAACTATATGTGGAAATGGATGGCTGAGATGGTGTTTAGTAAATCATTTGGTGGATGGGGCTAATGTATTGTCTAATCATTTGAAATGGCAGAGCTGCAGTAATCATGAAAATTTGGAATCCAAACTAAGGGGAGCATACACCTCCTCCTACCCTCCCCTGACCCCCCAGGAACCATCACAGTTTCGGTACAAGAGCTTTAACCTGGTAGTACAGCATAAGTAATCTTTTTGGGGTAATTGGATGTTGTAAGTTGTTAAGCCTTTTCATGCTTGCTTTTGTAATTAATGATTAGCATCATTAAAGATAGCCACCATTCACCATTTCTCAAAATTTGTTCAAGTTGTAGTGTTAACGGTTGAATGAGCATGTTACATTCATATGCGACTTGTACTAGGCGCCAGGGTTCTTCAACATGTCACAAATAGTAAGTGGCAGAAAATAGTTTTGGGGTCACATGGGGTGCATGGGTGTGTCAGGTGGTGGGAAGGAGGAGGGGCGGCCGATGTGACATGTGCCATCATGGGCACTTCTAAGGACATCAAGACAACATATCTTGCTGTAAGATGTGATTAAGAGTCGAAATGAAAAGTAACGTGTATCTTGATATTTTTTGCTGTGAAACATTATAACTGTAATCACGCAAAATCTTTATGGTTTATGGTTATGTATTGCTGTTGCTTTATATAAGCTGGGAGACTGGGTACCAAACAACATTTTATGGCAAAGGGTGATCAAATGAAAGTGATTCACACTGCAGCATATAACACATAACCATAACCAATACAATGCTACATAGCTAAAAATAAGTTATAACACTACACTGAGCTGAAAGTGGTTGGGGGATGGCCTTTGAGTAAACTCAGCCTTTTTCCACTTCCGCATAGCCAAAGAAGCACCTCTCACACTCTTCAAGACTGGAGTTGTCACCAGGTGGGAATTCTCTCACAATTGCTGCTTCATACACCTCGCTGCTGGTGGATGCTTTAGTCAAGGGATTGTCATCATTCTCATCACCAAGACACAGTTCCTATGGCAACGCCACTGACATCACTGTGTTGTGTGGAATGTATCTTTCGTTCATTTTGATGAATGTTAGTATGGACACATTCTTGGGAGACAAATTGGTCCTACAGTCACTCACAATGACCCCAGCTGCACTGAACACTCATTCCACACTGACACTGAATGGTGGGCAGCTCAGGTATTTCACACAGCAACCAATGTTAGTGCTGGCCAGTCAGTCATTTTGCTATTCCAGTACAGCAGTGTCTCATCAGTAATGGCATAGTGCTTTGGGTCCCCCATGTAGGCCTCCACCGTTTGTTCTGCTGCCCTGAGTCCAGCTGCCTCATCTGTCTCCTCCTCCATTTCCTCCATATCTTCCACTCCCACCTGAAAGAGAACATCCCAAATGGGATTGCTTGCTGTTTTCTGCTCTACCTTGCCCATTTTCTCTGATTGGGTTGCCTGTGAGCTGCTGGTGGTGGTAGCAACACCCGCTTTTGCCGCAGTGCATGCATTTTTCATGTGTGCAGCATATACCATTTTAATGAGGTTCTCTGTCAATTTTTGTACTCGCTGACGACCTCCTTCACTTATAGAAGGCAGGTCATGTTCATAGCATGGATCCAGCATGGTGGCAATTGCAAAGTCAGCTGACTGTAAAATGTCAGCTACATGGGTATTTGTGTCCAGCACGTGGAGCATGTGATCCATTACCTCACAACTTCCATGATCCCCACTTGCCTCCATCTGGTGTCGCACATTAACTAGCGTCTGCCTCAGCACACATATGAGTGGTATGGATTAACTTATACAAGCAGTGTCCCCACTCACTGCCTATGTAGCATGCTCAAATGGATGGAGAATGTGTATTAGCCCATCCACTTGGTGTCACTGCTCTGTTGTTAGAGTGATGGACACTCCAGCACTGCCACAGGTGGTGTGCACCAGCAAGTATTCTGACACAGCCTTATACTGTTCATACAGCCGCTCAAGCATGTACAGTGTGGAGTACCAGCTGGTCACAATGTCAAGCTTCATCCGGTGCTGAAGCAGATGGTTATTGTGCGGTAGCTCACGTAGGTGGTCACGGGCCTTTGCACAATGTGCGAAGTGGACATAGATGCAATGTGTGACATTAACTGTTTCCTTAATGTCCGCATGGTTGAGAAACTGCTGTACAACAAGATTAAGGCAGTGTGTCAGGTAGGGCACCCTGAAAAAAAACACCATTGCTAATGCACTTCACTACATTGGAGCCATTATCACTTGAGATGAATCCTGTAATGCTTGACTGTGTGTGAAGCCACCCACCAATCTCTGACAGCAGAACATTAAGCATTTTCTCAGCTGTGTGAGAACCAGTAAAACTTATACTCATGGTCACATGCTGCTGAATACCAGGTGTGTTGCTACCACCACAGTTTTGATTTCTGCAGATTTTGCCAGGCCCCAAATCAAGTACCACCCCAAGCAACTGTGACCAGTGTGCTGTTATGCATAGATATGAGCTTGCTGCTGTTTGTCCACTGGCCCACATGTCCAAGCTAAGATGGATATATTCTGGTGCACTATGCTTCAACACATGTCTAATGGAATCAGCCACTCTGCTGTTCAGTTCTGCCATGGCACACTTAGAAAAATAGGTTCACAATGGAACCTGCCATTTGGGACAGGCAAAGGCCATCAACATGCAGAAACCAGCAGTCTCCATGAACAAGAATGGCAACAGATCAATGGCCAGCATTTCAGCAGTGGCAACATTTAACTCTTGTGCAACAGCATGATTGGGGGGTTTACTTTGTGTTTTACTCAAGGGTGGTCTTCAGAGTGGGCTGCATCTTTGGGGCTGTTCAACCAGAACACTGTATTTGTGGTTGCAATAATGTTCTTTTAGGGGTAACACTTGACTCATGGGGCTGTGTAAACCGCATGAAGCCAGTTATTTTGGTTGTTTGTGGATGTGGTGGTGTACTTTTCAGACTCAAGGGACTGGGACTGGCACCTCCACTGCTATGCCCACTACTCAAGAGATCAAAGGATTGCTCACCCTCCTCCTCCACCAACAACCCACTCTGCCCTCCCTCCTCCTGCTCTTGCTCTACTACATTTAACTTGCCAAGGGAGATTTATTTATTTATTTATTTGCTTTTGGTAACCGGGTAAGTGCACTAGGCACAAAGATGCCTATTTTCAGGCACGACCCGGGACAGCACATTTAGAACTACAAAAATTGTGTATGTGACGCAGCACATGAAAGCAGTACAGTATAGAGTCAAGTCAAAACTTCAGGTAATAGGAGACAAAATTTTGGCAACAAACATGAATAGGTTTACACTGAAGGATAAAAATACAGCACAGTTGTACAGGGATCTCAAAATAAGGTTAAGTAGGAACATAAATTAGCAATAGCAGGCATTCAAAGAGACAAAGTAACAAGTAGTAAAGAAGAGATGCAGAGAGTGAGGGAGAGAGAGAGCAGAGAGAGGGAGGGAGAGGAAACAGGATGATTGAAACAGAGCAACAGGGAAGGATAGTGGAGCTAAGGTGGATTAAAGCAGGTGCAGGGGTTAATAAAGCGCAAGTGCTCTATGTGAAGTGACTTAAAAGAGGTGTGGGAGGCTGCTTGTCGAATAGTTTGGGGAATAGAATTCCAGTATTTTGATGCCACCAACAGCTCTGGCATCCTTCTGGTGTTGCTGCCATCTCAGTGGGTGCTTGTTTTTCAGGTGGGCGTGTTGACCACTGGTGCCTATGTGGCTTCCATTTTTCCCCTAACACATGCTTAACAAAGTTGGCATATTTGCTAAGGTGTCATCAGCAGGATCAAGCACATAAAAGTCCCAAACTAGGGACTTTGGACCTCTGGACTTCAGATGCTTCTGGGACTGGGATAATTCAGAAACAGGTGTGGAAGTGTGTGTTTTTTGTACTGCTCTCATCACATCCATAAGACTACTTTTGGGAGGGGGGTTACTTGACTGCTTGGAGGTGTGCTTATAGTCTTGGTGACAGACTGACCCACAGGCTGTGCATGTAAATGGCCTATATCACCCTTGACCTTTTTTAGCTCAAGCTCCCATGTGGGATCATCCTAGTCATCATCATCACCACTCATAGCGATGATGTCCCTGTCCTCCTCCTCCTCCTCCTCCCTATCACTATCTTTTTGCAGCACGGCACCTTTTTCTTTCTCTACAACAACCTCAGGGGAATGACTATCCCTATCTCCAGGATTATCAGACTCTGGTTGAACACTATCATCAGCAACTCCTGCTTGAACAGGAACAGTCACACTGACATAGAAACACAGAAACATAGACTTTGAGGGCAGATAAGGACTGCTTGGCCCACCAAGCCTGCCCATTTCCATACCTACAGGATAAGCTGCCAATCCTAGTTAACCAACAGCCTATTTCTTCTTACCCCCACAAGAATTGCCTTATGTCTGTCCCATGTATTCTTGAATTTTCCCACAGTTTTAGACCCCACAACTTCCTCAGGAAGGCTGTTCCATGCATCCACCACCCTCTCTGTGAAAAATACTTCCTCACATTGCTCCTGAACACGCCCTCCCGCTTATCTTTAAATTGTGTCCCCTTGTTCTTGCATCTCTTTTCTGAAAGATGCTACCCTCTTGGACTTTGTTGATTCCACTGAGGTACTTAAAGTTTTATCATCTCCCCCTCCCTCTTTTCCTCAAGGGTATACATATTAAGCTCCTTTAGTCTCTCCTCGTGTGGCTTCTCTTGCAGACCCTGCACCATTTATTGCCCTCCTCTGGACTGCCTCTATCCTGTCTATGTCCTTACAGAGATGGGGTCTCAGAACTGGATGCAGTACTCCAGATGGGGTCTCACCAACTGTCTGTACAGAGGGATAACAACTTCCTGTTTTCTGCTGGTGATGCCTCTCCCTATACATCCCAGTATCCCCCCAGCCCTCCCAACTGCCTTTTCACATTGCTTGCTAACCTTAAGGTCATCTGATATGATTATCCCAGGTCCCTTTCCATTTTTGTTGTTGTTACTACCTCCCTCCATTGTGTAATCTTCCCTGGTTTTTGTTTCCCAGGTGCATTATTTTGCACTTCTTTGCATTGAATCCAAGCTGCCATACTTCTGACCATTCCTCCAACCTTGCCAAGTCCCTTCTCATCCTTTCCATGCCTCCTTGTGTATCAACCCTGTTGCAGATCTTTGTGTCATCTGCAAAGAGGCATACTTTTCCTTCCAGTCCCTCTGCAATGTCACTTATAAAGACATTAAAAAGGACTGGACCCAGTACTGAACCCACGGTACCCCATTAGTAACCCCTCTTTCTTCAGAGTGGACTCCATTTACAATTACCTTCTGTGTCCTGTTGTCCAGCCAATGTTTTACCCAGGCTACCATCCTGGGACCCACTCCCAGGCTGGTTAATTTGACTATTAATCTTTTGTGTGGGACTGTGTCAAATGCCTTGTTAAAGTCTAGGTAGGCCCTGTCCACAGCCCCCCTGGTCTACTACTTTGGTCACCCAGTTAAAGAAATCAATCAGATTCATCTGACATGACCTTCCCACTGTGAACCCATGCTGCCTTGGCTCCTGTGCCCCACTGGCCTCTAGGTACTCAAAAATTCTTTCCTTCAGAAGTGATTCCATCACTTTCCCTACCACAGAGGTCAAATTGATAGGTCTGTAGTTTCCTGCCTCTGTCTTGGTCCCACTTTTGTGAAGGGGAATCACATCTGCCTTCCTCCAGTCCTCAAGTACCACACCATCCTCCCATGATTTGTTAAAAAGGGTAGTCAGTGGTTTCACTAGTTCTCCCCTTAATTCTTTTAGAATTCTGGGGTGAATTCTGTCAGACCCCATTGCTTTGTCCACCTTCAGTTTTAGGAGTTCTTTCAGAACCCTTTCTTCTGTGAAAGGACTGGGATTGACCCCCCTATCAAGAGTGCTTCTGTTAATTGGATTAGGCACCTCCCCCTCCTCCTCTTTTGTGAATACTGAGCAGAAATATTCATTCAGTATCCCTGCTTTTTCACTGTCCCTCTTTGCCCACCCACCGTCCATTCTATTCAGCCTCACTATCCCTCACTTTGACTTTCTATGCTCCCTGATGTACCTATAAAAGGTTTTATCCCCCTTCTTAACCAAGTTGGCTATCTTTTCCTCAGTTTGGGCCTTTGCTATTCTGATTTCCCTCCCTGCTTCCTTCTGCTTTAACTGGTACAGCTCTCTGTCCTGCTTCTTCTGTGTTTCCTTATACTTCCTGGCTGCTATCTTTTTCTCCTTAACTTTCCCTGCCACCTCCTTTGAGAACCATAGTGGCTTTTTCTTTCATTTTGATTTGTTTGTTTGCTTAACACAAAGGCATGATGCCTCTGTGATGGCAGTTTTGATGTTTCCCCATTGTTGCTCCACCCCTCCTTCTAGCCTGTTTGCTAGTGCTTTTCTAAGGCACTCTCCCATCTTGCCAAAGTAAGCCCTCCTGAAGTCCAGTACCCTCACTTTTGTATGGCTTGATTCTGTAGCTGAGTTTATCATGAACTCCACTGTTTGATGGTCACTTGTTCCCAGATGGCAACCCACTTCTAGATCAGAGATCTTCTCACTGTTCCCATTTGAGAGAACAAGGTCTAAGATAGCTCCCTCATGAGTGGGTTCCGAAACTAGCTGTCTGAGGCATGCCACCTGTAGAGCATCGAGAACTGCCCTGCTCTTGGATGTGGCTGCAGCAAATGTGCTCCACTTAACATCTGGCATATTCAGGTCTCCCATCCACAGTATCTCCCCTTTCTCTGCCATCCTAAGAATGCCTTCTATCATATCCCTGACATGGAGGTCTGTATACAACCCCTGTGCAGATTGTGGTGCCATTTCTAGTCTCTAAGGTGACCCACAGTGCCTCCTCTCCCCCTGTTTACTCTTTCGTTCAGTTGCTATTATCTCTTCCTTTACATAGAGAGCTACTCCTCCCCCTCTTCTCCCCTCCCTGTCTCTCTTGTAGGTTATGTACCCTGGTATGTTAATATTCCAGTCATGGTTCTCTGTGTAACATGTTTCTGTGACTGCTACAATATCCAGGCATCCCTCTTCCATTAAGGCCACCAGTTCAGGGAGCTTGTTACCCAGACTATGGGCATTAGTATTCATTACCCTCCATTTCCTGATGGCCTTACTCCTTTTTGCCCCATCCCTGTCCTTATTGCCTTTGTCACTTTCTCCATTTACCCCTGCCCTTCTCCCTATCAACCTCTCTTTCTTGGTGTTTACCTCACTTACCACCCTGACTTTTTTTTGGGGGGGCTAGGATTTCCTTGTTCCTTTCCAGTGCCCCCCCTTGGCTAGTTTAAATGCTTGCCAATGAAGCATTTAAACCTATCACATAGGATCCTAGTTTCCCTCCTGGACAGATGCAGCCCATCATGCCAGTATAGGCCTGTATCACTCCAGGTGGACCCCCAGTCCCCAATGAAGCCAGATCCCTGAATTCTGCACCAGTTTTTCAACCACTGATTGAATTCCATGGTGTGGAGCACCCTAGCCTCACCTATGCCATAGACAGGAAGCACCTCCAAGAAGGTTACCATGTATGCTACTTGTCTAAGGCCCCTTCCCAACTCCACAAACTCTTCCTGCACTGCTCTGATCCCTTTCTTAGCCAGATCATTTGTCCCTAGGTGGACAATGACATCCAGCTCCCTCCCCTGTGCAGCTGTTCTGGCGATCCTGAGGATTCACTCCCTGTCCCTCCAAGCCATGGTGCCAGGCAAGCACCTTACCTCCCTCTCCCCTTCCTCCCCCAATTCTACCTTCCTAACAATGAAGTCCCCCACCAGGAGTTGTTTCCTTCCCCTGTGGGGTCCCATGCCACTCTCCTGTGGGTCTCCCTTGTGGAGGTTCCCCGCATCCTCCTTGGTCTCCACTGCAGGTGCCTCCATGGAGGAACCACACTTTGCCAGAATGGCATAGGAATTGTGGAGAGGTACAACTGGAGGGATGCACCTCTGTTCCACCACCCTCATCCTCTCTGGGCCTACTGTGGTACAACCACTCCTCTTTTCTGGCAACCTCTGAGGCAACGCCAGTGGCCCTGGTGGTCCCTGGATGGAAGAGGAGGTCCACAAATCTTGGCCAACTCAGCCTGGAGATGAGCAACCTCCTCTCTCAGCCCAGAAAGGTGCCTGCAGATGGGACAATACCGCATCCTCCAGAACATCTCCTGGAAGACTGCTGCTCCACAGCCACTGCACTGCACCACTCCCATCATGTCTTATTTCTTGCTCCTGCACTGTTGTTTGGAATCCTTACTCTTTCCTTTTTTTCTTTCTTTTTCTTCTCTCCCTACTTACTTACTGCCTCTGTGCACTTTAAGCTCCTGACCGTCCTGTTCTGAGACCAGAACATCCTATATTTCTCAGTAGACCCCTTACTTGCTCAGAGGCAGACCTCCAGCAGCTGGGGGCTGGAGAGCTACTTTTGCCCTTCTAGGATGCTGAGTCTTTGGTGGCTCTGTGATCACTCATTTCCTGCTCCCAAACAGGAAGTTCCTATTGTCAGTTAAATTCTGTACCTATAAAAGTAGAACTAGCTTTGGATGGGAGGGTGGAGGGGAGGGAAGGAGGGCAATATAGTCTCAGTAGAGAAGTCCTGTCGCAGAGCACTCCTTCCTCCTGGTGTTCTCTGCCAAGTCTCTGTCAGAATCTATCTAGGGCAGTGTTTAAATCTAGCTTCCTTCTAGCTAAGCCACTCCAGCTACTTATCAGATCTTTCTACATGTAATTAAATTTCACAGATAGCAATCCCCTTCAGCCACCTAAGATTTACACCTAGATAACTGCTTCAGATAACCATTCACTTCAGCTAACTCAGACAAACACACTAACCTTTTTTTTGTTTGTTTGTGTTTTTTTACCCTAAATTGAAGGTCCCAGTAGAAGAGTTCTACTTCCTTAGTCCCAGTAGAGAAGTCCAGTCACACAGCACTCCTTCCTCCTGGTGTTCTCTGCCAAGTCTCTCAGATTCTTGTTTGGGGAAAGAAAAAAGTTACCTTTTTGTTTTTACTAGAATAGGCTACCTACAGAGTTATCACCCTCCTCCTGGACCACTGTTCCTGTGCTGGTGTCAGTGCCTCTCAATCCCTTCTTCTCACTGTCATCTTCCCCCACCAGCATGGATGCAACAGTTTGAGCCTTAAAAAAGTAAGACACAACACAGGTATGCCAGTACTTCCAACATCTCCTTTGCTGGTACCTGCCACACCACCAGAGCCCACAGCAGATGACACTGATATAGACATACACGTGCTTTCACTGCTATGTGGAATGGGACCTGGAACTGAAGTTGTACTCTTTTCAGCAGACTTCTTAGCTCCCTCATTCCCCCTGCCACATTTCCCCCTGTACTGGGCAGTCTCTTAGCAGGCATTTTTGCTGGCTGCTGCTTCAAAATTTTGCCTTTCTCTGGGGGTATATCAAGAAAGGATGTATTGCCAACTGTGTGAATAGCACCTCACACATCTCACCTACAGTACTGGCTTCCTTATAAGTCCAAATACAACCAGGACAAGTAGCAGCACTTAGAGTACAATTAATACCATATATGGTAAGTAGCCTATTCTAGTAAAAACAAAAACGTAACTTTTTTCTTTCCCCAAACAGGAATTAAAGCAACACACACAGGGAACAAGGGCACAAATGACCAACTTTAAATACAGATCACCTGTGTCTAGACAGCTAAAGTACTGCAATGTGTTATTACTTAGTTAATACCACCATTTTTTTATTATACAAGGGCAGAGACAACTATAAAACATCAACAAAGATGAGTACCACAATATGGTAGTGGTCTGGATGGGAGGGATCAGCAAGAAATCTCTTGAAAACTACTATATTAATATATCATTTTTTATACTGCGTGTGTCAGGTGTTAAACAAACAATGCTGTAACAGAGAAAGGGTAAGATAAGTCAACTAAAATCAGAACACTGTGCAATGTGCAGAGGCAAGCTCCAGCAATAAAATACAGGGGAGCAATTCAACAAAGTAGTGAAACTGTAAATGGACAAGTTCAAGTGATCAGGTAAAAGTAAAAGTTTCCATACAAACAAATATAGAACTGTTGATTTTCACAGTTTAAGTGACACAAGTTAACAGTCCAGCAAACCGAACTAACCACAAAAAAATACAAATAAAATAACAGATCAGCTTTGTGTGTTTAAAAATGTGGAATTCACAATCACAACTAAAAGCAGAAGAATGGTATATATAACACAGGCTAACAGAGGCAGGAACTCTCAGACAGGATGGAGTAACTTTTCAGAGAAAAAAAATTGTCAAGAAATAACAAAAATAAGAAATAACAGTAAAAAATAACTCACAATTTGTGAGTAATCTGTTTGTAAAAGGCTAGAAATAGTCTGCACTGGTTTACACTCCTACCCTACCACATTCAACTCCTTCAAAGACACAGGCAAAAGTGTAACCTAATTAAACTAAGAATTATGCAAAAATACACAAAATTAGAAAATGTTACCTAGCAGCACTAGGAAAAAACTGTATATTTTAGAGCAAGAGGTTTTAAAAGGATTTGTTGGCTCTGATACACCACCACAGACTGCTCTCCAACTCAACATGCAGCAGAATGAGCTGTAAACAAGCATCATATGATATTTTACCTATTTACCCACAATGCATTGTAAATTTAGCTTTTGGAGCAAAATTTTGCCAGCGATATCAAAAGTTACACGGGCAAAATTGTGCCAACAAGGTGACATTTTAAGCATTAATGGGAGAAATTGGCTGACCCAAGCATTTTATGCAAAATTTTGCCATTATGCGAAATCAGAAAACCAAGCGAAATTTTATTTCGCCTTGGCAAAAACTTTAGCATAATTACAGAATTACGCAAAATATTTCACACAACACTACTCTAGATTTCTATGTGATAGAAAGCACCCTCAAATCAAGAGATTCATCCTTCAGTAGCAAAACCTGCCGGCGGTTTGGCTCTCACCAACTTAAATGACAACTACCTCTCATCCCAAGCAGCTACAGTGCTGACTATTTTGAAATGTAAGCCTGATACTGGTTGGCCTGAGGGAGAGGATTAGCAACTTACGGGCATCCCTCTGAACGTGGTCCCTCTGCTACCCTTTCCCCAACTCAGACTTTTTAAGTCTACCACCCCATGGTTGATGCACTGTCTGTGAGAATGTGACAGATTCCTAAGCATGGTGGGAGGAGTGGAATGCCTGGGCCAGCTTACTCCTATATGGGGCAACAAGGAATTTGGACCAGGGATCATGGACCTGGGCTTTCATCTGTGGGCCCTTTGAGGCATTCATACAGTGGAAGACCTGCTGGATCAGGGCTCTTTAATAAGTTTCAAACAGCTTCTACTTTATTTTCATTTGCCCAGCACAGAATATTTTCATTTTCTACTACTGAGAAATGATGTTAACTCCCCCATTAGCACAAGATGTAGGTAGAATCCCAATTATGTTAGAACAATATCTCTCACAGGAGAGAAGTTTGGGTGTAGAATCCAGTGTAATCTCCCATTTATATGCCCTCTTGCAACATAACAGACAGGGAAAACCCACCTAACCTGGGAAAAGTAGGATAAAGCTGTCTCAAGAAATGTAGATCAATGGACAAAAACTAAAACTTGGATGGTAATACATAAGACAACTTGATCTTATCAATGGAGGGAGGTCATCGTCAACCACTTTAAAACACCTACTATAATCCAGCACTATAGAAACTTAGAAACATAAAAACTGACAGCAGATAAGGACTGCTTGGCCCACCTTGTCTGCCAGTTTACCCTACCTACTTTAATACCGCAGATCCTACTTGATCTCTGGCTTTATCCCACCTTCCTACTTACCAGGGTTCCCTTATGCTTTTCCCATGCATTTTTTAATTCCATCACCGTAGTTGCCCCCACCACCTCTGCTGGGAGGCTGTTCTGTGCATCCAACACCCTTTCAGTGAAGAAGTACTTTCTCATGTTTTCCCTGATTCTTCCCCCTTCCAGCTTCATATCATGACCCTTTGTTCTTGAACCTTTTTTTCTCTGAACGATGCTGCCTTCCTGTACCTTATTAATACCCTTTAGGTATTTGAAAGTCTCTATCATATTCCACCTCTCCTCCTCCTCCTTTCCTCCAGGATGTACATATTGAGGTCCTTAGCCTCTCATCATGGGGCTTTTAGTACAGACCCTGCACCATTTTGGTTGCCCTCCTCTGGACTGCCTCTAGTCTGTCTATGTCCTTCCAGAGATGTGGCCTCCAAAACTGGATACAGTACTCTAGATGTGGTCTCACCAATGATTTGTACAGTGGTATCACCACTTCCTTCTCTCTGCTGATGATACCCCTCCATATGCACCCCAACATCCTACTGGCTCTCCCCACTGCCTTGTTGCACTGCTTGGTCACTTTTAGGTCCTCAGATACAATTATCCCTGAGGTCCCTTTCCTCATTGGTGATCTTCAGTACTATGCCTCTCATCATGTGCTCCACCCCTGGGTTTATATGCCCCAAGTGCATGATTTTACACTTCTTCACATTGAATCTTAGTTGCCACACTCTTGCCCACTCCTCAAGTTTTAGATCTCTCTTCATTTTTTCTACTCCCCCTCCCCAGAGTGTCAACCCTGTTGCAGATCTTTGTGTCATCTGCAAAAAGGCATATCTTCCCTTCTAACC
Source organism: Neoceratodus forsteri (assembly GCA_016271365.2). Taxonomy (NCBI): domain Eukaryota; kingdom Metazoa; phylum Chordata; order Ceratodontiformes; family Ceratodontidae; genus Neoceratodus; species Neoceratodus forsteri. The sequence goes on from CM028131.1 coordinate 1,256,916,863, forward strand.
CCTCTGCAATGTCACTAATAAATATATTATATATAATAAATAATAAATTAATAATAAAGATAGTACATTTATTAACTAATAATGATAATATGCACCAAGGGTTTCTGACAGATGCTGGAGACACTGTAGGGTCAGATAAGACCACTTTCAGATGTTTTGATCCTGACCCAAACTAGAAAATTTTTAATGAAATATTGTCATCCTTTTGTCAGAAATTTTGGAAGTTCCATTTCCCCATTCCTTTGATATTGTTTTTCTTGGGCATACTCCCTAAAGAGGTGAGCTCATTCCAGAACAGTTATCTACATTGTATATTTGTAGTGGCCACAATGAAAGCTATCACCAGAAGATGACTTGTCCAGCTATCCCTACAGTTAGTGATTGGATAAACTCACTGAAAGAAATTCAAGTCATGGAAGAAATGTTTATGAAATTGCACTTTAAATATGATGGTGACAACCTTAATATTTTAATGTGATAGGCTAAGTGGGATGCATATCTAGCAAATTCCACAACCCCAAACTCTCTTGGAGAACCTGCAAAGAGGCAGTTTAGCATTTTGTAACCATTTCTATGTTACTTCTGTTTCCATTTACAGGTAGTACCATCATCTTTTATCAAGACTTTTAGAATTACCCAAGGATATCAATTCTATCTTCCTTGCTGTGCAGTGTGCATGTTTCATCAATTTTTAGTAATGTGTTATTTTTTCTGAACAGAGCTGTATTACATATGCAAACATATGTGTTGTTTATACCACTATTGTAAAATCTCAATAAAAAAGCATTAAAAAATTGCCACTAACTACACTGTAATGACTGTATAACTACACTGTATTTACTGTGCTGTTACATGTAACTGCTATGTAGTTGCTGCGTACTTTCAAATTTGTGAATTGTTTAGCTACACAATTTGCCTGAAGAAAGAGTTACGCATACACCAAAAATTGTTTCCCATTTGACACTAATCAATTAATTCAGAAAAGTGTAACTACACATGTAATAGTTGTTACAAAGTGTAATAACATATCTATTATACAGCTACCAATGTATCTCTTCTGGCATTATGTAATGTGTTCTTACAGGGGTAACTACACATGTAATACCAATTTTTAACTTGTAATAGCAAATCTATTGTGCAACTACTATGTTATCTCTTTTAGAATTATTGCATTTGTTCCAAGTATTACTACATATGTATACAGCTTTTGTGCATTTGTTTAACATTTAATGGTTCTCTGAGATGTATTTGAAAGGTAATCCTGTACAAAAACTTGAAGTGTAAACAGAGTGGTAACTATGATATGATTACATAGTAGCTTCATTTGGCTACACTTAAATTTACTGACTGACAATTCTGTAGATGATGTTCTTCCACTTCTGTAAAACATTTCCTCATGACCTTACTGGTTAATAAACATGCGATTTAATATTGTTATTTAGTATGCAACTATACACTAAAATATTTTATTTGTGGAATTACTAATTGGCTTGGCAACAATATAGTGTTAAGAAATAATGGCATTGTTACCACAGTTAATGCTTATCTAATATGTATTTACAAGGTAAGTGCACAGAAACTGACACTTAAAATAAAGTATTAATAATGGTAACTAACGTAGGACTACAATGTAACTACTATACCTTTATCAACTGTCAATGCTGTATATGTGATGTACTTTCACACTGAGACATCAGATTCTCATGAACCTACCACTTAATACACATGCAATCTAATCTGTTTAATGATATGCACCTACCAGTGGTACACCCCCTGAGGAAACCCATTTTTAAAGCACTCTGCAGTATGTTGCAGCAGGCCTACAGAATAAAGCAATGTAATTTCAATGGCAATTAGTCCCTTTTTTCATGCAGGAAACTGTGGCATTCACTTCATCCTTGCTGCATCACATTTTCCTGAATGACAAAAAGGACTAATTGCCATTGAAATTACATTGCTTTATTCAGTAGGTCTGCTGCAGAATTGGGTTTCATCCTGGGGGGAACGCCACTGTACATTGTTTATTTATATAGTAAACATCAGTTATTTGCATAATTACTTATTGGCTTTGTAACAGTAAAATAGTTATTAAGAAATGTGCAGCTTCTGTGGCATTGTTTTCACAGTTAATGCTTATCTAGCATGTATTTGCAAAATAAGTATGCAGAAAATGACACTTAAAGTGCAAGAAGAAGGGTAACTAAGTTATGACTACATTGTAAGTGCTGGTAACCATGATACACTTACAAGTGTTGCCCTCCAGGCTCCTTGACCTGTAAAGTAATATAAACGTGAAGAATCCAATTCCCACAAACATCCAAAATTTGCTCAAAAAAGTAGGAAAAATGACCCTCTCAAGCAGATGGATTTTTACTGAATTATTTTATTAAGGTTTAGTATACCAGACCTGCTAAAGAATGGCAATGTTTCACCAGGTGAGCCAGGCTATTTCAAGGCAGCAGTGCCTATGTTAAACAAAGCAAAAACATTAATGTTACATTTTGAATCTCCCCAAAATGGCTAGTCCATATCAAACTATCACAGAACCATAGAACCGTCAACATTCAATGAACAAGCCATAAAAAGAAAAAATATGTATCTGCTCACAGGTACCAAAACGTAAATACAGGAACCATAGCCTTGTATGAAGTGAAGAGTTTACTGCTCTATGTGCTCTAGATAATAAAGATGCACTTGCCTTTAACACTTCAACCTCTCCAGGTCTTCCTAAGGGGGTATAGCCATATCTGCACCAGGCAGGGTTTTATTCTTTGACTGTTAAAGACACAGTAGTCTATTTTAAAAAAACACTTTTTAAATATGTCCATGCATATGAAGCAAATTATTACAAATAATCACATAGTTTATATTACTAACAAAGATCTAAAAAGCATAACCATCAAAAAGTGTGATAATAAAGGAGTGAAGTAATATATAAAGTATGGAGGGGGAGTAAGGTGTGAGAAAAGAAAAGCAAGTATGCACTCTGAAATGTAGAGTTGTTCTGGGCTGTTTCAAACTAAATATTTATTGTACTAGAAGAATTACATTATATTTTTAATAATCATTCTTGTCAATCTCTTTATGAGTGGTTCCTTATAAGAACATAAGAACTTAAGTCCACAAACAAAAAATAGTTAATTAAACACAGCCCTAATTATATGTTGCATAACAATGCAGACACACATTTATTAAAAACAGTAACACAGGTACCTAGAAGGCACTGAGCACAATTTATTGACTGGTATCCAGAAAAGATAAAAAAAAAATTAGGAATGGTTTTCAGTCTATTTCTTCATTAAGGCACTTGGGAGCTCCAATATTAAGGAAAACTATCCAATGAGTTTCTTTTTGTAACAATTTGTTTACTGTCTCCCCTTCTCCTTAAATAAGGTACTTGCTCCAGGGCTGTAAATTTGAGGCTGCTAGGATTTGAATTGTGGAGTGTGGCATAGTACAGTATGTACCAAGAGCACTGCAGTCACTGGGCCAGATATTCAAAACTTTGCCCCAGGGCTAAATTAGCACTGCCCAGCATGCTAAATTAGCCCAGACCCAATAGCCCATTATGTTCAAAAGGGATAGCCCCGGTGCTAAACCTGCTGAATATAGCATGCTAAGGAAGCCTGGCAAACTGGGCTGGGAGTGCAGTCCAAACATAGCCCAGGAATATAGTAACAAGGAAGTGAACACCACAATGGTAGCCAAGTTCACAGTGACGTGAAGGAAGGTAGAGGTGAACTATGTGGCCAATGTGTGTGCCAGCAAAGGCATGGACTCAGTAAAGCGTCAAGCAGCAGCACATGTGAAATTACATTGTACAAAAATGTACAATATTTCCAAAAAGTTTGTGCCACGCTAACACATTTGCGCAGGTTTAGTGCAGAGCTAAGCCATTTGCCCGGTGCAATCATGTTTGCCCGGGGCTAAACTTTGCTATATTCAAAAGTGACATGCAAATAAGCCTACTTAGGTAGTCTCTGGGCAAACATCCAGACTAGCATCTCATTATGCCCTGATTTGCATGCAGTTTGCCCAGCATTAGTGTAGGGTCCCACAGCTCCACCTGTAGGTCAGTCTGGAAGTACAGGGGCTGGCAGGGTCTGTCCACAGCTCCACCTGTAGGTCAGTCTGGGAGTGCATGGTGGTAGCTGCAGGCTACATTTATACAGTACAGCATATTGTGCCCAGGGGACTACACAACACAGGCACAGGTGGTGGTGCTGCATGCAACTGTCAAGCTGTAGTTCATGCTATAGTGCACAGTGGGCAGTACAGTAGCAAGGGGGCCAGTAGTGTGAGGGACACAGCAATGCCTATGGTGTGTAGGACAGTGATGACCCCTGCACTGTACACAGTGACAGGCCCAACTTGCAGGTGCTTAGGGACAGTGGACATTACTGTTATGCTGTTGTGTGACCCACAGATGCTGCACCACTGGCATGGGATGCTCACAGTGACATATACACAGTGGCTGTGTGTTCTGTGGTGTCTGTTCAGATATGCGGTATGTGGCGGGGGGGCACATATGATCAGACAGGCACACTGGTGTTGGAATATTCTCAACACTGGCCCATGTGCACAGCTTGGGTTGTCCCAGCCTTGTGGCTGCACCCAGTCGGTGGTGCAGCCTGGTGACTTGTACACCCTCCCCTCAACAACCTCCATGCCCACAGTGCTGCATGTGTGTGTGCTGGCATCTGTTGGTGTCCACCGAAGGGTGGTCTGCAGATGTGTGCTGTATAGCTGCACTACCATGGTGTTCACTGGGAGCCGGGTCACCACTTATTGCCTGGCATGGCTGGGACTGGTGGCAGATGATGGCATCATTGTGATGCCATCAGTGGGCAGCATGTTTCCTCTATGTATGGCTTTTCTACGTGTCATACTTTTTGGTTAGGGTCTTGCAAAGCCATGCAAAAGCCATGCAAATGCCGCACAAAGCTACAATGTCACACAAAGCTAGTTTGCCCAGGGTTAAGACTACCTTTTCCTGGGTGGTAATTTGCACCGCGCAAAGTGTTGCGCTAAGGCGCTCAAAACCACTTTGCACAGCACTATTTGCTGAATATAGCATTGTGCTGACACACCCTCTCAGTTTGCCCCTTGCATACATTATGATTTTGCCCAGAGCTAATGCAGTTTATGTGCGCTATTTGGCCTTTTGAATGTAGCAGACCCACGCTAACCCGGCACTAAACCTACGAAAATGGTTTGTGCCCAGCGCAAAGTTTTGAAAATCTGGCCCACTGTCATTTATAATGGCAGGGACACGCTCTTGAACACGAGTCTCTAAAGGACAAACAGCTCATCCAACATTGTGTTTTGAGCAGGGGCACCGGGCAATACATATATATATATATATATCTATATCTATCACATATCACATCACACATCACAAAAGTAGCAACACAGGAAATAAACTGACAGATTTTTAAAGTACACTGATTATGAGGATCCCCAGTCCCTTTCTTTCTATACCATATTTACAAATAATGCAATTTCCACATTTATGAAAACCTTGTGGTTTGGCAAGAAGCCAGTTACATGGGTTCATACTAGATGTTGGAACAAAGTGATTGTTGGTCAATAAGTCTCCTTAATTGGCTGCCTTCCTAAATGTGACTTGAGGTTTTGAATCAATTTCTTTTTTTAGAATTTCAACATTAAGTAGAATGGGCTAAAATCTGTGTATAGTATTTCCTACTTTTCCTGCTAGACTGTTATATTTGGTTGAAAATGTAACAGTTTTGGTGGATTCTGGTGCTCTGGTTTTGGGATCCAGTAAAGTTTTTCTGTCTATGCCTCTTGACCTTCAAGTGCATTCTCCAGCATGTCTGTGCCATAGCCCCTTTCAATAAAATGTTTTTTTTTTTCATTTCTGCAGCCTGCTTTTTAAATTCTGTGGGCTGTGTGCAATTTCTACAAAGCCTTAAACATTGCTTTAGGGTATGGAATTCACACGTTTACATGGATGAGCACTACAAGCCTGCAGTATACTATTAGCTGGGGATCGTCTCTGATATCCTTCAGAATGTATGGTATGTCCTGGGGTAGCACTTATGATTACATTAAAAATGCAATAGATTTCTTATCATTTTCATAAGTAAATTTGAGACTATGGCTAGTCATATTTAAATATGCCATAAAGTCTTGTAGTTCACTTTCACTACTTGCCCAGATACAAAGTATATAATTGATAAAGCGATTCCAACTAATCACCTTATTATGATTTAAATCTGTGTTAGTGTTTTACATGAACATCTTCTCCCATCTGCCTATAAACAGATTTGCATAATGGGGGGGCAAAGAGGCTCTATTGTTGTTCCATGTTTTTGATGACAATATTCACCATTACAGGTAAAATAACTGTGTTCTAAAACAAACTAAAGAGCTGATAAGAGAAAGTCTACAGGTATACTATCACCATTGGTAGGTTTCTGGAGTTAGTGTTCAACTTCTGCTAGTCTCACACTGTTATATGCTGGTATACAGACTATTAATGGCTATTGTAACCCAATAATATTCACCCTGCCATATAAAACAATCCATTTTATTCAGCAAATGCACAGGGTGGGATATTCAGAAATGCGCCAGAGGCAGGCACAGTAGTGGCGCAGAGCAATCACACTGTGCTGTGGTGCACCAAACACAATATTCAAAGCTTGCGCATGACTGCAAGTGCCAGCACAACATGGCTGAATATTGCAGGGATGCACCATAGCACAATCAGGGCTGCACCAGGGAGCAAACCAACATGTGCCATAGCACAACCAGGGCTGTGCAAGGGGCAGAGGCACATGTTCCAGGACACAGGACAACAGGCACAGCAAGGAGCATGCCACCAGGGCAGGATAGACCACCACCAGGGTGCAGAGGATACCAGGAGGGAAGCATGGCAGGCACAGGGTGGCATGCCCCCGACCATGTGCACCACACTGGTGCAAGGAGGCAGGGTGGCACCAATGGCCACTGGCAAACAGCCACCAGCAACACCCACAGGAAGGCACAGGACATGCCACCTGGACCACAGCTGGCAACACACATGCCAACAGCACAGAACGCACACACCACACAACAAGAACAGAGAGCACACAGCCACCCCAGGGCACAGCCACCAGCCACTGGGCAGAGACCACAAGGCACAATCCCCAGTCAACCCTAGATGTACCACTCAGCCACCATGCACACCAATGCAGCATGGCTCCACATGCCAGCTGCAAAGCAGACACAGACACAGATGGCTAACTATAGAAAAGTGTATTAAAACCAGTCAGGAAACAACCATTTGCAGTAAAACAAATAACAGGTACAGGGAGCAAGGAATGGGGAGGCCACAAACAAACCGGGAGGCCGAGGAAGGGAGGCAGGGGGACAGGGGATATGGCTGGACAAGGGTACAAAGGAGTGAAAGAGGTGGCGGTGATGGTGCAGCCGCACTGGTGCTGATCCATGCACAGCGGCCACAGGGGCAGCAGCAGCAGCAGGACGAGGTCGAGGGGGGGGCCTGGTGCAGTGGCTGCTGATGTTGCACCACAAACTGATTAGTCACAAGGGGGCCCCGCTGTGCAGCCCCCATCAGGGTGGGGGGCTGTGCTGTGAGGTCATGCACCACCCGTGGGTTGGCGCAATGCCCATGCCCCCCAGGGCACCAACCCCTTGACTGAGCACACCCATCTGCTACAGGCCTCTGTGGAGCAACAGGTGCTGGTTGTGGCAGGGGTGCATGCAATCCGCACAGAGCTGCACCAGTCCGCAGGGAGGCATGACAGGGACTTTGAGCAGCTCCTGGCCAAGACCACACGTATGCAGGAGGACACGACCGCAGCCCTGGATCCGGTAACCACTGTGCTCACGGCCGGCCTAGCACCACTGGCCCCCCTGGCGCATGGCCGTCCACCACAGACCCCGTGGAGTGCCTTCACCACCCCTCAGTCACGGTGTCATGCGACCCCTAGAGTGTCGATACCAGGATCCACTGTGGGCATTCCGGGCACGCCTGGAGTGGGAATGTTCGGGAGCCTGCAGAGGCAGTATAGCACAGTGGTCTAAGGCTCTGAGCTGCAAATCTGGTGACATGCAGCAGACCAGACCTGAGTTTGAATCCCACAGCTTCCACTTGCATACTGTGTGACCCTGAGCAAGTCACTTAACCTCCTTGTGCTCCCAGGTCACTCCTGTAAAAAAGCTTTCAGCTTAGTGTGCTATACCTGGTTAAACAACTAAAAAAAAAAAGACCCCTGCGAGGGACCGGTCACATTCCCACAGTGACACACCCAGGGGACCATCAGAGACACCCCCTGTGGCCGTCGCACAGCCTGCATCTGCTGGGCAGTCTCGGCTAGGCCACTCACATGTCCATGGTGGCTGTGCGACTGCACGGCAGTCCGGAGCTGCCATCCTCCCTGTCCGCTGTCTGCTGCTGCCCTGTGTGCACATTGGTGTGGCGTGTGCATGTGCATTCCAGGGACATGTCATCCATGGTCAACGCTGCACACAGGCCTTGTGCACACTCACCCTGTTGCTGGCCACTGTGGCATGTGCATGATGATGCCAACACACAACACCGGCCGCTACTGTGCACCAGTGTTCAGCGTCTGACACATGCCCATTGGCGACCTCTGGGCGTGCGCATGTGGATGCCCGTGTGCATGTGCATGTGTGTGTGGGTGTGCGTGGGGGTGCATGGATGGGGTTTACAGTGCTGTACAGGGTGCTTCCAAGAGGTCCAGTCCCATGCCCATCCACGCTACCCACCAGCCATTTCTGTCATGGGGCCCAGCCTTGCATGCCTGACTACTGTGCCATGGTCCCTGGGACATGCATGTGGTCATGTTCACCTACCTGCGTGCACCATAGTGCTCCTCTGCAATTGTGTCCCGGTGCTGCTGGGCCATCCTGTTCAGCTGGGGTTCCCTTCACCCAGGGGCGGGGCTGCCCACGACCACCTGGCCCGGTGGCAGTGTCATCCCCACTGCTGTTCCCCTCTTTAACCTCGAAAGCTATACCACAGTCAGTGGCCATGTTGTGTAGCATACAGCAGGCCAGGAATAGGCTGCATGCCTTTGAGGGGCTGTACTGTAGGGCACCTGTACAGGCAATGGAACCGGGTCTTCAGCAGCACAAACACATGCTTGATGATGTTCCTTGTGCTGGTGTGTGCCTCATTGTATTGCTCCTGCACTGGGGTCAATGGGCACTGGTATGGGGTGAGCAGCCAGGGCTGGAATGGGTATCCACTGTCACCTGTGTGTTGACATGTGTGGTTAACATTGTGGTCTGTGTAGCTGCACTCCCCTGCCTTCCCAGCCACACCCTCTGATGCCCCTGGCCTAGCATTCCCCACATCCTACCCAGTTGTGCCAGGCTGCCCATTCCAACTGTATACTCACCTACTAGGTGGCCAGTGTGGATGTCCCCAATCTCGAATCTGTGGCACAGTGCTGACTGGTGCCAGATAAAGGCATCGTGTGCTCCACCAGGGTGTGTGGCACAGACATTGATTATGCACCCCCTGGCATCGCACACCACCTGGCAGTTGATGCTGGGGTAGCCCTTTCTGTTGATGTAGGCTACCCCCTCCTGCCCAGGTGGCATGTGGATGCCTACGTGGGTGCAGTCAATGGCCCCTAGCACGCCAGACATACGTGCCACCCTGTGGAACTTCTGCATGTTCGCTGTACGCTCTGCCTGTGTGCTGGAGAAATGGATGTATTCCGCAGCATGTAGCAGCAGGTTGCATTGAGGAATTGTGTGAGAAGCCATGATGTGGCCAACTGGGTTATGACTGTGGTGTCCCCTGTTGGTCTCTGGAAGGTACCCGTGGTGAGCAGGCACATGATAGCCATGACCTTGGTCTCCACCGACAGGGCATGGCTCCGTCTTGTGGGTGCCTGCATCTGATCACTGCACAGCTCACAGAGCTGCCTCAGGATTGTCCGGTTCAGGCAGTACTGTACCACAATCTCTGTGTGACTGTACTGTTCAAAGGTGGTACGGGCACGGTACCACCTGTTCTGGGCATATAACCACTGGGCCCTTCCACAGCCATGCAGCTCTGCCTCCTGCCTCTTCACACCCCTAATTACTGCCTCCCTCTGGAAGGTGGCACTGGCCATGGCCTGGGCTGTCCTTCCCCCTGGGTGGCTGTCTTCCCAGGCACCCCTGGCTGTGTGCTGCTGCGAATGCCCCAGCACTGGGCGCACACCTGTGTTTGGGGTTCCCAGCTGGTGGCCTGTTGACTGTGGCCTCCATCTCCCACCCGTCCGGGGCACTTTCACTGCCACTCCTCTGCCCAGTGTCACAGACTTACGCTGCTGTAGTTGCCTCTGCACCTGTCTCTCTGACACACACACACACACACTCATATGCTCACACACGGAGGCTCATTCAGTGTCACACGCCCAGTCCCACAGTCTGTTGCACTTCCCGCCTGCCTCTGTCTCTGTCTGGCACCCCTCCTGCTGTTCTCCCTGCCCACTCTATCTCCCTCTCTCTCCTGCTCTCCTGTGGTTCATGCCTCCATCCCTTGCTTGCTCCCTCTTTTTATGGGCTCAAGTTTGCTCCGCGCATGTCCTTGTTGCTCCACGCTTGCGCCGTTAGCTTGCTGTTGAATATCGCACTGTGCCACTTATTCATGGCTACGCCCCCTGCACTTGCGCATACATTCATTTGGGTTGCGCATTGGTGCACTGCGATTTGCGCAGTGCATTGGCTCCCACTCAATATTGCTCTTTGGTGCATTTCTGCACTTGTGCAGGCACATCTCAGTTGCACCATATGCAACCGCTTTGAATATCCCACCCATAGTGTCTTTTAAGTATGAGTCCAGACCCAGAACAAAAAGCTGTAAGAAAAAAATCTATAAATATAGAAAGGTCCTGGGTCATGGAACCCACATCAGAAACTACGGGCCTCATTGGTGGATCAGTGATGTTTTTATGGACTTTTGGAAACACCCAAAATGTAGGTATCACCGGGAAATCAGGTTTTAGAAATGCATATTTTCTTCCAGTGATCAAATGCTCTGTCCACCAAATTAAATAGATCCAGACCATACCTATTTGTGGGGTCTCCTGTCAAAGGTTCATAATAGTCAACATTCTGCAATAGGATCACAATTTTTGTAACAAACATCATTTAAAATGATTATGTTTCCTACTTTATCTGAAGACTTACTTACAACATTTTTCATGCCACAAAGCTGTTGTAGGGCTTCCTTTTCTAAGGCAAATAGGTTGTTATATCAATGAAAATACAGATTTTTGCTGATTATATCTAATTCTGCAGAGACAATTTTCTAAAGTTATTGATGGCTTGGTTATTGATTAAAAGGCGTAACTACTGATTTTAGTTAAAATCTGCCTTTTCTACCCTCGGTGAATAATGTACTGCCTTCATTCTCGGAATCATTCAATAAATCACTTAATTCTAACTGAGGGTCAGTCAACAACTCACTCAAGTCCAAATAATCAATTAAGCCCATATTATTGTAACATTGCATTTCTTCAGAAAATGAGTCCATATGTGTACTAAATTCCAGAACGTCCATGTTGCCCTCCAGTGAACTAGACCTATAAATTGTTGTAGTGCAGTTGAAATTTGTTCAGTTACAAGTCCCATCATTGGTGTGGATGCAAAATTATATTTTAGTTTGATTTTTCTAATCAATTTGAAAATGTCCACTTTAATATTGAATATGTCCACTGCAGGTGAGGGAGCAAAAGAAACGACATGTTGCATAACATCCATTTGTGCTTCTGTTAGTAGAAAATCAGAAAGATTCAGAATTATTTTTTTGTTAAAGTTGTGTCCCTCAAAGTTCTCTTTTGTCTTGTGATGCCATCTCCCTATATGTCTTCTTCTAGCTTTTTTCCCTTTTTCTGAATATTAATTGATTTATTAACTGGCAGATTTCTTTTTGTTGTTGTTGTATGGGGGGACCTTCCTCCTACTGCTCCTTGAGTAGTGGAGACAGTATTTTCTGGTTCAGAACCTGAGACAATTTCTGAATCAGTAGTTTCCACTTTTTATTGTTTTTGTTAGGCTGTTGTTTTTTTAAAACTTGATTTTGATCTAAATCTTTGTTTTTGCCAGCCTTGTGACCTACTTCTTGAGCAGTCTCTCATGGGTGATTATTCTGCTCTGTACTACTTAAAGATTTCTCCTTTTTTCAAAATCACATGTGTCTCTTTGTAATGTTCCTTTTTTTCTATTAAAGATTTTAGTCTCAAGTTTGGTAGTGTTATTGATATATCTCTTATTTAGGTAAGCAAATTCCAAGTTATTCTTTAATGGTCCAATTTTATCTTGCGTGTCAGCAATTTCTCTCTGTTTCTTTTATATCTCTCTCTCTCTCATCTTTACATATACTTGCTTTCATTAATTCATTAGTGCACTTTGTAAATGCTACCTCCCATTCTTGATTTAGAATTTCATCAGAGAGACCACATGCAGGCTGTTTGTCCAACCTCAGACCTCGTGGGGACCAACCCTTATCCAAATACTGTTCCTGTGTAATTTTAATATTTACCGATTTCTTGTGCTTTAATCTTTTCAAGTTGTAAAAAATAAAGTTTTAAGCTCACCAGAGTCTGAAACTGTGGCTGTACTGTCACTACAGAGTGCTGCTTTCATACAGGCTCTGTGCTTTAAAGTAGTTTCTTGTCCTCAAAACTGTCAAGTTCTCCCATTGCTGACTGTTGTGCTTTGCTTGCCAAGTCCTCCTCAGTTAAATCCCGTGAATGGCTTATACCCTCTCTTGATCTGATCAATCTTTAGAGAATGTCAACTAATAGAGAGACAGCATTCTAGATATGTTCACTATATCAAAGCTTTAACTCATGGTTCCCAGCTATGAATTAGCTGATACATTCCTGCTAAGTTTCCCATAAGGCTGAGCATCCAGCAGCTGCTGCAGAAGCACTATTTAGGATGCAAAATACAAAATACAAACAAAAAGCAGCACGTCTCTGGAAACAGGGCAGGGGTACAGATGCAGGTAGCTTACCTGAAAAATACAGCACAAAAAAAATCTGCACACAGGTACCAAAACAAAAGTACAGGACTGTAACTTTGTATGAAATAAAGAAACCATACCTGAAAGTATTATATTGAACCAAGAGAGCTGTGTGAGACAATTGGCCATTTACTTTATTTTATTTTGATGTGCTTGTAATTACTTTCTGTTTTCAATAAGAAACTATTTGATTATGCAGTGAAACAAGTGGGTTTTATGGTTGTTTTTCACACTGCTAGTAAAAAAGAATTTAGTATCATCCTGGAATTGTGATGACAGAAAATCCCAACCACTTAGGAGCCTGATGTATTTCAAAGAGAAACTTTGGGCCTGATTTTACCAGGTGGATGCAGGGCTTGTACAGGCAAGCCCTGCATCCACTGCAAAGTTTGACTCAGCTGTGCCAAAGCCCCTCGGAGGCAGTTCAGTCTGATTTTAGATGGGCTGGTGCAATTGCAACCCTTTCTCCACTTTATGGCAACTTGTGCCAAGGGTTTGGTGCAAGTCCCATAAAAAGGGGTCCCCCACATGGATGCAAAGTTTGACCATGGAGAAGATGGTCTAACTCCCTGCATCTCACATTCTGGACTTGCGATAGGGCATTTGCAGCAAGCGGCTTTCAAAATCATGCTTGTCGAAATTTTTGACAAAAGTAGCCACTTGCATCAAACACCCTGCTGCAAGTCCCCTGCAGTGATCACATCCTCTTGTAAAATTGGAACCTTTATTTTTCAGTCTTTTTCAAAATAAATAGACACTTCTTTCTAGCAACAAACTTTGCCTTCTATATGTTTGTACTACTGTGGTCTATTTGAATGATATTAATTTTTTTTAAACAGCAATTGGCTTGTTTTCTTCTTCCCAAATAAAATCTGGTTAGAAAGAAAATATCACCTGCAAAATCATAATAAAAGATCACAAGTTATGAAAAATCACATATGACAATTGACTATAACATTTTAAGTTGAACCAAACTATTTCTCTACAAGAATCTGCAAATGTATTTGCAGTTTTTAATTGAAATAGACTGCTAGCCTTCCCAGTAAAGATTTTCTGACATCATAATTCAAAGATTACATTAGATTATTTTATTTATTTATTTATTTGCTTGGATACAACCTTTGAGCAAAAGCTCTTTACATAGGGGGTGGGATATTCAAAGTGGTTGCGAAAGGCGCAAATGAGATGCACCAGCGCAACAGCAGACATGCACCATAGAGCAATATTCAGCGGGTGACAATACGCAGTGCAAATCACAGTGCGCCAAAACACAACCCTAATGAATGCAAGTGCAGGGGGTGTAGCCATGAATAAACAGCACAGTGCGATATTCAATGGCAGGCCAATGGCACAAGCGCAGAGCAACAGAGACATGCGCGGAGCAAAGTTGAGCCTATAAAAGGATGAAGCAAGCAGGGGACAGTGGCTTGCACCCAGGGGAGCAGGGGTGAGAGTAGATGAGAGAGTGAGAGAAAGACAGAGTGAGGGACAGAGACAGTGTGAGACAGTGACAGGGTGAGGGCCATTGGCCAGGCAGGACAGCAGCAGGGGTGCAGGACAGTCACAGAGGCAGGAGGTGCAATGGGCAGTGGGACAGGGTGTGTGACCCTGACCATGCCTGTGGGCAGGCCAGACCATGCATGTGGGTCCCCAACACAGAAGTGCACCCAGTGCAGGGGCCCAGGCAGCAGCATAAAGCCGGGGTAGCCCAGGGAGACAGCCTCGGGGGGCTGGACAGGCTGGGCCATGGCCAGTGCAATATTCCAGACAGAGGCAGTAATGAGGGGTGTGAGGAGGCAAGAGGCTGAGCAGCGTGGCCATGGAAGGGCCCAGCAGCAGTATTCCTGGAACAGGTGGTACCATGCCTGCACCACCTTTGAACAGTACAGCGACACTGAGATTGTGGGCTGGTACCACCTGAACCAGGCAATTCTGAGGCAGCTCTGTGAGCTGTACAGTGACAAGATGCAGGCACCCACAAGACAGAGCCACGCCCTGTCAGTGGAGACCAAGGTCACGGCTGTGATGTGCCTGCTAGCCACGGACACCTTCCAGAGACCAACAGGGGACACCACAGGCATAACCCAGTTGGCCGCGTCATGGCTCCTCACACACAATTCCTCAATGCACTGCTGCCACATGCTGCAGAATACATCCACTTCCCCAGCACACAGGCGGAGTGCATTGCAAACATGCAGGAGTTCCACAGGGTTGCACGTATGCCTGGCATGCTAGGGGCCATTGAGTGCACCCACGTAGGCATCCGCACAACACCGGGGCTGGAGGGGGTGGCCTACATCAACAGGAAGGGCTACCCCAGTGTCAACTGCCAGGCGGTGTGGGATGCCAAGGGGCGCATAATCAACGTCTGTGCCACACACCCTGGGGGAGCACATGATGCCTTCATCTGGGCACCAGTCTGCACTGTGCCACAGGTTTTAGAGTGGGGACATCCCCACTGGCCACCTAGTAGGTGAGTATGCAGTTGGAATGGGCAGCTCTGTGCAACAGAGCAGGGCTTGGGGTGGAGATGCTATGCATGGGGCATAGAGGGTCTGGCTGTGTAGGAGGGGGGGCAGCCAAACTGACCAACGTGCTAACCCAACATGTTCCCCGACAGGTGACAGTGGATACCCACTCAGGCCCTGGCTGCTCACCCTGTACCGGCACCCATTGACTCCAGCGCAGGACAGGTACAATGAGGCACACTCCAGCATATGGAACATCATCAATCGTGTGTTTGGACTGCGGAAGGCATGGTTCCATTGCCTGCACAGGTCTTGCGGTGCCCTACAGTACAGTCACCCGAAGGCCTGTGGCCTATTCCTGGCCTACTGTGTGCTACACAACATGGCCACTGACTGTGGGATAGCTATCAAGGTCGAAGAGGGGAACAGCAGTGGGGACGATGAGGACACCAGGCCCAACGATGGTGGATAGCCCCGCCGGATGACGGGAACCCCGGCTGTGCAGGATGGCCCAGCAGCACAGGGACACCATTGCAGAGGAGCACTATGGTGCATGCAGGTAGGTGAACAGGTCCACACACATGTCTTAGGGACCAGGGCACGGTATACAGGCATGGCTGGCAGGGCCCCATAACAGACACGGCCGGAGGGGGGCATCGACAGATATGGGACAGGACATCATAGAAGCACCCCTGACAGAACAGTGGACCCCACCCCCACAGCCCCACACACCCCCACACACACAGGCACAGTCACACGGGCACACACACACACGCACACCCTGAGGCCACCAATGGGCATGTGTCAGATGCTGAACACCAGTGCACTGTGGCGGCCAGTGCTGTGATGGCATCATCATGCACATGTCATGGTGGCCAGTGGCCGGGAGGGTGTGCACAAGGCAGGCATGATGTGCAGCCTCAGATGTAATTGCCCATGTATGCACATGCACACACCACACCACCATGCATACAGGGCTGTGGCAGGCAGCTCACAGGGAGGGCGGCAGATTATGACTGCTGCACAGGTGCATGGCCACCACGGACAAGTGGATGGCCCCGCCTAGACCGCCCAGCAGACACAGGCTGTGCGGCAGCCACAGGGGGTATCACAGACGTTCCCCCAGGTGTGTTGCTGTGAGAATGTGACCGGTCCCTCGCAGGCTTCTGCAGGCCCCCGAACAGGCCCACTCCAGGCATGCCCGGGATGCCCACAGCTGATCCCAGCAACGACAATGCTGGGGTCGCATGACACCGGGACCGAGGGGTGGAGGATGCACTTCACGGTGACTGCCACAGATGGTCCTGCACCAGGGTGGCCAGTGGTGCCAGGCCAACCGTGACTACAGCGGTGAGCTGATCCAGGCCTGCGGTCATGTCCTTCTGCATGCGTGTGGCCTTGGCCAGGAGCTGCTCAAAGTCCCGGTCACGCCTCCCTACGAACTGGCGCAGCTCAGTGCGGAGTGCACGCACCCCTTCCACAACCTGCATCTGTTGCTCCACGGATGCCCTGAGCAGATGGGTGTGCTCAGCCAGCGGGTCAGCACCCTGGGGGGCTTGGGCATCATGCCAACCCGCAGGGGTTGCACTGCCCCACGGCACAGCCCCCCGCACAGGTGGGGGCTGCACAGCGGGGACCTCTTGGGCCTGTACTGTCTGCAGTGCACTGGCAGTGGACACTGCACCCGGTCCACCCTCTGCACCATTCTGCTGCTGCTGCTGCCCCTCCAGCCACTGTGCATATGACGTCAGCGGAGGGGCTGTACTGCGCCACAGCTACAGTGGCCACCACAACACCGGGTGGTGCGGCTGGCAGGTCGGCCAGTGCCACCCGTGCACCATCAGTGCCCCATGTCCGGTGCTTGGTAGGGGTGCTTCTCCCTGTTCAGCATCACCACTGTCCTGGGTAGCGGTCAAGTCATCATTGGATGCAGACCCCACCCCGATCACTGTCTCAGCATACTGGACGCCATGGCTGGCATCCACTGAAACACTGCCTGGGCCTCATCTGTGCCCATGCCTCAGGCATCTGTGTGGACAGTGTGGTGGGTCCGGCAGTGGTCCGGGCCCCAGACCCCGGTGGAGGTGGATGGGTGCTCTTCCAGGTCCCCAACATCACCCAGGGTGGGCACCACCGCCCCTGCATCCGCACGCAGGCACTTGGGATCTGTAAGGGAACATATACACATTAGTGCCACCACCACGCACCCCTGTCCTAATGCACCTCTTACCCCCATCTCCATGCACCACTGTTCCTGCCATGCAGTGATGGGCTACCCCCCCATCTGGAATCCACCACCAGGAACACCCTCAATGGCACTGCGCCGCATAGTCGTCACCACAATCTCCTTCTGTGGTGTCAGCTGTGGCACCTCAGGCTGTCCACCACCCATGGTGGCACATGCGGCCTGGATGGCTGCCACCTTCTCCTTGATCTGCCTGTGGTCCATGCCCACCTTCTTCTTGCATTCCTGCACTGACCTCTGATGGATACCCTGCAGGTTCACGGCCCTGGCCACACCCACCCATGCTTCCACCCTGGCTTGCTGGGTGCCTGTGGAGCCACTCAGGAAGGGCTCCTGGTCCTGGTAGGTGTCATATTGGGCATCACACTCCACCCTTGTGAAATTGGGCCTGCACGGAACTCCTCAACTTCCTCTTGCTCTGACATGCTGTTCCTGTGGGTGGGGACATGTGGTTAGTGCTGGTTGCCACACCCGAGGCTCCCCCCACACCACAGTTCTGACATGCCCAATGCCTGACGTCCTACCTGTGAAGGATGCAATACCAGTCTGGTGCCTGTGCTGTCACATGGTGCCTTTATAGCGCATCACATGCAAATGAGGGAATGCGCAACTGTAATGAGATGCAAATGCCTCTGATGCGCCACTGATATGCTGATCAGCTCATCTGCATATGCCTGCTGAATATTGCGGAATTGCGCATTGCGTAGTGGGGTTGCTCATGCACATGTTATGGTGCATCTGTGTGGTGTGCGCAGTCTGCATGCTACAGCACATGCAGGCACTGATGTCGCGTACAGCAGTGGCGCTTCCTACGCACAGTGCGCTACAGGCAGCACGGTGCTCTGCCACTACTGGGCATGTGGTGCACAAGTGTTGTACACCCATTGGTGCCCGTGCACTATTGGCACATGTCCCATGGGGCACACTGGACCCTCTACGCATCATGCTATCCATGCCCTATTGCCATTGACGCCAAGACGAGTATGTGCCGCCTTGACCCCAACATGCCCCCTTGACCCTGGGTGCCTGCAGCACATGCCAGTGTTGCCCCAGCCATATCACGCATACCCTGCCAATGAGTGATCGGGGATGGCAGTGCATCGCCAGTCATGTTACGCATCCTTTGCATGTGCGTCTCATGTGCTCACAAGTGCCATTTTGCTTCTGCGGTACTGAATACAGCCATGCCTCATAGGAGCATGCCTAGAGTGCCCAATTGGACCCAGGTGGAAATAGTCAACCTGGTGGCATTGGTGGAGCCACATATTGATGCCCTCTATGGGCAGATACCCCTGACCAGCAGCGCACTGAGGTGTGGCAGGGGGTGGCTGAGGAGCTCGAGGAGGCCACAGGGTCATGCCGTAGTGGGGAGCAGTGCCACCACAGGTACGGGTACCTGCGGAGGAGGGATCCAGATATATCAGGACACTGCAGGCACGCATCCGGAGGGGCACTGTGCCACAGCCAGGTGAGTGCACATATCCCCGTCCATGCCATGTCGGTGTTGTGTGGGTTGCCAGCGGGTATCACGCCATGCTGCTGTGGGTGGGGAGCAGTGGCTGGGAACACCACCAGCCATGGCAGTGCACTGTAGGTGTGCTGTGCCACAGCAATGCTGCTGCGCTGGGTCATGGGGTATACTGTGCTGGGGGGGCCCATGTGTTGCTGCCTGGTGCTGATGTCTGTCTCTCACTGTCTCCCTACTAGGCCCTGAAGATGGGCACAGAGCCCAGATGGTGGGTGCCACTGCCGGACAGCAGCAGGCCGGTGGTGGCGCACAGCAGAGGGATGCTGGCCAGCCGGGAGGTGCAGGTGGTCGGGCGCCAGTTGGGCCGCAGCTTGCAGGTAGGCACTTTAGTGGTGTATGTTGTGTGGGGTAGGGGTGGGCCACAGCCCCCGTGCACATGGCCAGTACATGCCGTGCTTCACCGACGTGGTCCATTGCACCATGCTGCACCCCGGGCATGTGTGTGTGGCCACTGCGGGTGGGCTGTGGGTGCATCTGGGTCCCAGCCAGGCCACTGACAGCCCCACGCAATGGCCATTCACTTGACTGCCATGGCTGCGGCATGCTGCGCATGGCTGGTGGTGGTGTGCAGTGCTGTGCATGGCTGTGGATGGTTGGGATGGCAGCTCATGTGAGCATGCACGCTGTGGTTGGCTGTGTGCCCCCTACAGGGTGCATGCCACCGCTGTCCACTGCGCATGGTGGGTGGGCTATGGTCATGTGGGCGTGCACTCATCCATGTCCCTCCTTTGTCCTAGGTGCCCATCTGGTGGATGTCCATACCAGACTGCTGGAAAGGATCCTGAGGGTCACCACAGCCACCCTTGCGGTGGTCCGCATCATTTGTCAGGCCCTGTTCTGTCCACAGAGGAGGAGATGGAAGAGGCACCGGTAGTCATGAACCTCCCAAGGGGCCTGTTGGCCTGCTTCACCCTCCCTTCCACTGACACCCCTCCCATTCCTCCATTGCACCCAGCCTACTGTGTACCCTGTCTCCCCCCTTCCCCAGCCTACGTTCCTGATTGTGGCCTCCCCGTTCCCTGACCCCTATCCCTGTTCACCTATATATAGTTTGTTATTGTTGGTTGTTGCTTTTAATACATTTCTATTTTGGTAGCCATCCGTGTCTGTGTCTGCTTTGCAGCTGGCGTTGGTGCCATGCTGCAGTGGTGTGCATGGTGGCTGTGTGGTACATTTTCGGTTGCCTGGGGTTTGTGTCAGGTGGTCTGCGCACAGTGGCTTGTGTGTGTGTGTGCTCTGTGGCATGCATTTGTTCCCTGCTGGACTGTGTGGCCGGTGTGTTGTGTGCTGTCGGCTTGTGTGTTGTCTGCTTTGGTCTCGGTGCCATGTCCTGTGCCATCCTGTGGGTGTTGCCCATGGCTACCTGCCAGTGGCCATGGGTATCATGCCACCTCCATGCACTGCAGTGGATTGCGTGGTAAGGGCATGCGGCCATGTGCCTGCCTTGCCCCCCTCCGGTCATCCCCTGCACTATGGTGGCAGTGTGTCCTGCTCTTGTGGCCTGCTCCACACTGTGCCAGGTGCCCTGTGCTATGGCCCATGTGCCTCTGTCCCTTGCCCTGCCCATGCTGTGCTCCTGCGCTTCCTGCCTTGCTCCATTGTGCAACCCTGGTTGTGTGATGGCACCTGCTGACTTGCTCCCTGGTGCAGCCCTTGTTGCGCTATGGTGCATCCTTATGATATTCAGCCATCTTGCGCTGTCACTTGCCTTAGTGCTCAGCCTTTGAATATCGCATTGGATGCACACCAGTGCAGTGTACCTGAGCTGCACCACTCTTGCACCTGCTTCTGGCACATTTCTGAATATCCCACCCAGGTTCTGCATCAGAATTTAGTACAGACAGACAGTTAAAATACAGGAAAAGAACATATAGGCAGGTAAGTGAGTACAGGTGAATTACAATGGGTCATTTTCTAGTTCACTAAATAGCAGATACTGGTAGACATCAAAGAAAACTGGGAAAGCGCAAGATACATAGATAAACGTAAAGTGGGAAAATAGGATACCCTTGTCAGGATGCACAGAGTGACAATCAACAGTGGGCTAGAGGGGTAGAGGGCGTAGGAAGCCAGCCTAGCCAACAACTGGAGGGGAGATGCAGTAGGTGTAATGGAGAGGAGGAAGCAATGAGAGGAAGGTATGTATGATAGGGTATTAGCGCAGGAGTGGTAAGTGCTACAGGATGCACCTGGGGAGGTGGTATCAGATGTTGCATGCTAAATGCTGAGCGGTTATGCTAGAGGGAGGTTTAGTGATGACAAACACAGGTGGCACTTGCAAGTTGATGATGCAGGTTGCGTTTGAATGAGCCTAGTGAGGAGGCTGAGCTAAGATCCTGCTGGAGTGAGTTGAACCAAAGTGGGGCATGATGGACAAAGGCATGCTATGCTAAGGCAGTGCAGCACCTAGGAACACTGAAGACTTGAGTGCTTGAGCTCCTGGTTTTGTGAGTTGGATGATAAAGGATGAGCAGGTTCCCAAACCAGAGGGGAGTAAGCCAAGACATATCTTTTTTGCTAGCAAGCAGGTTTAGTAGCGGATTCTGTCATGTAGTTGAAGACAGTTGGCTTGAGTGTAAAGATCACAGGTGTGTGTTAGGCACTCAGCTCCTGTGAGATGTCGACAAGCCTTGTTCATAGCTATTGTGATGCAACATAGGGCCGTATCTGTGGCTGACCCATAGGAGGCCAGACCGTAGTCAGCAAGTGCAAATATTGAGCTGTGAATTGCCATATTGAGAGCTTCCAGTGTGAGACAGTGTTAATGCTGGTAGAGCATGCCAATTCTCATGTTAATTGCTTTCACAGTATTGGCAATGTGCAGGAGGTAGGACAGGTTTGAGTCTAAAGTAATGCCCAGGTATTTGAACTCCTGCACTAGGTCGAGGGAGGTGCCATTGCTGTTCTTAATGGACAGCAGGTATGTTTTATGCCTACTCTGAAGACTGGCGAACAGTATCGACTTGATTTTTTTGTAGTTCATCACTAACTTGTGTTTCTCAAACCATTTTTCAGCAGATGAAAAACCAAGCTGTAGCTTCTTCTCCAGATGATCAGGCAGGGAGTCACTGGTAAATATGACTGCATCATCCACGTAAAGAAGTATGCAGCCTTGGCAACAATCAAGAAGATTGTTGATGAATATACTAAAAAGTAGAGGGCCAAGGATGGACCCCGGTGGCACTCCTGAACAGACAGGTCTGGGGTTCAAGAGGATGTCTCTGATCTTAATTTGTTGCAACCTGTTACTTAGTAGCTCCGAAACCAGTTTGTAGCTTCAGTGGAGAGCCCCAAGAGAGTGAGTTGATCTAGGAGAAGGGAATGATGCACAGTATCAAAGGCCTTAGATAGGTCTATAAAAGTAGCCCCAACCAGAAATCTTTGATCAAGAGTGTGGTGGATAAAACCAGTAAACTCCAAGAGGGCAATGATAATACTGTGTGCTTTCCTAAAGCCGTGCTGTTGGTCACTGAGGAGGTTGTAATGGTCCAGGTACTCAGTGAGCTGATCTGCCACTATTCTTCGAGGGCATTGGAAAGAGGAGGGAGGATGGAGATGGGTCTATTGTTGCCTAGAATGGTCCGGTCACCATTTTTGTGCACAGGTGTTATTGTATCGGCCTTCCATTTTTGGGGAAATTGTGAGTGACAGAGGGATAGGTTGATTACCTTGGCTAAGGATTCAAGGACTTCATCTAGGGTTAGGTGTATGAGTTTTAGATCCAGAAAGTCCCCACTTTGTCTTGACCTCCCTAGGACTTTTTCCAGGTATTTCTTGGCTTCACTTTCCAAGACCATCCTGAAGTAAAATGGTAGATGCCCAGAGGTACGTTCGACTGGTGCTGTGCAGCCTGCTGAGGCAGGGGGGTTGAAGAAGTCAGATGGAAGTATCCTGCTCAGGTCCGTGAAATCATCATTGAAGGCACTTGCAATGAGTATAGGATTGAGCGCTGTGGTGCCTTCCAGGTTGAGCATGGAGGGGGCTGTCTTTTGGGCCTTCCCGGTGATGTCTTGAAGGTTGAACCAGAATGTTTTACAGTCATTCCAGGATCTGGCTAGGGCATCCTTGTAGTAGACGCTCTTTGCATTACATATAGCTCTGGTGCATTCATTTCTGGCTTTCTTGTAGTTCTGTATATTAGCTTGAGACCTTTAGGCCTGTGCTTTATACCAGAGATTGTCCCTGGCTTTAAGTAGATTGAGAAGGTCAGGCGTGATCCAAGGGTTGTGGGTGCCTTTGATCTTCCTTGTTTTTAAGGGAGCATGCTTATCACAGAGCAGATTGAATTTGGTAATGAAGTGATCAAGTGCAGAATCCACATCACATGTGGCATGCAGAATTGACCAGTCCTGGTGCATTAGGTTAGATTTTAGCATGTCAAGGTGCCTTTGAGTAGCACCCTGTTTGTTACAACCTTTACAGGTGGTTTACTGAAGTTGTTGGACCAATGACATTTAACAGGGGAGTGGTCATTCATTGCATCAGGGAGAATCATGGTGTTTGTTTTATGTTCTGGGTGGTTTGAGAGCACCCAGTCCAGCAGGGTCCCTGTTCCAGTTCTATAATTAATTCTGGTATTCTCCTCTACCAACTGTGAGAAATGGATAGCTGAGAAAGCATCTTTGACTTGTGCCGTTGTTGATGCAAGCCAATTGATGTTGAAATCACCCAGGAGAATTGTTTCAGCACTTAGGTTCAGAGAATTAAGGCATTCCATCAGTGCCTCAAGGCCTGTAGATGTATGCTTATTTACTTATTTTATTTATTTATTGAATTTTGATGACCGGGTAGGCCCACTGGGCCCTGGAGGTCCCTTTTTCAGGGGCTTAGGTGGAATATAGCATGAGATAATGTTGAGATTTTTGTTGTGTGCACCTAAGAGAAGTTTGACAGTGAGAATTTGTAGTTTGTCATTCCCAGATGGAAGGGGGAGAATATGCGCCTGATTATTTTGCTAGTAGTTGAGAAATAACAAAAAGATGATGAAAAGGCTAGAAAGAAACAAATAAATGCAAACAAAATGATTACCAGGGCATCTAAAGGCCCACAAGCCTTCATTCATTTAGATATATATCATTACTTAGCACATGTACTTCAAGATGTGGTGAATTCACATATTACTTTTGTTATGCTCAAGTAATTTATTTTCTTGTATAAACTTTATTTTTTCATAAATTGCAAAAAAAATCGTTATGATTCGGATTATTTTAAAGTGTCAAATTCTGCATTCTGATAGGCAAATACAGTATATTATGCAAATGTTGTTGGTATTCCATGTTCTTAGACAATGGACACACCATGGTCAAACATGGATGAACTATGGTTGACTTTGGTGTCTACATAACTTACAGAAAACATATTGGGAAGGGCCATTATACATGAAGATTATGTTTGAAGAATTCTATAGTAGCTCTGAACAAGAACAGTAACCAAATGGAACAAAAACAGTTTATTAACTATTGTGGTGTATAAATAAATTATAGATTTTAGAAATATAGCTACAACTTGACTACATCTTGGAAAACTTTTTACTTAAAAAAAAGTAACTCATTTACAGCTACCATAAAGATGGCATGATTTAGTTTGAGAATGAAATTGGTCCTGGCATGGCACTGAATAGATTACAGTTAGCAATTATAGATCAAGGGAGAACTCCCGACCAATCAGAGCGCTCCTTTCCCATGCGCATGAGGCACTCTTATTCTGTGAAGAGCATCTCATGCACAGATACCCTGGAAATGGGCACATTCCGAGGACAGTTTTTTTTAAAATATATTATTGGTCACTCTCGATCAATAATATATTAATACGTCCCCCATCGCCACTTGTTGCTGAAAAGGAGTGGTTTCATTTGCCTTTAGCTTGAGCCAGAACAGCTCAACATCACTTTGCTGTTCTCACTCAGCTGAAGGCACATCAAACCACTCGTTTTCAGCAATGAGTGGCTTTGGGGGACATATTAACACATAAAATAAAAGATGGCATTAATTAAAAAAGAGGCTAACTTGAAATAATTTAAATTCAGTGAGCTATATCTTTTAATTTGATCTTTACAATTGAGGTTGATATGCCTAATATTGCTTAAAATGATCTAGAAGCCTGTAAAAGACTTAAGTGGACCCATCTTAAAATGAGGCTAAACTGACGCAAATGGCACCTTGTGTCAAAAATTGCACTGGCCATGATTCAGGAATGCAGGCTGCGGCAATCTTGGGACCCCTTGAGGCAAACATGGCCTATGCCAGCCCTGCACCCAATCTGAGGGTGCATTACAGCACATGGGGGTTTGCAGCAGATGCAAGCTGCAGTATCCCCTTCAGAGGGATTCAGGACCCTCCCGACAGGGTGCACAGGCCATGACAGTTACACCAGCCTAGAGCTGATCTAATAGCCTGTGTGCCACCACCAGAGCCATCATTGGGTGGGAGGGAACATGTAAAACCACCTGCCTGAGGTATCCTGCACCCCCACAGCACCTGGTGCAGTCAGTGGTGCATTGCCCACAGGGCCCCCCCATGGTGCCAGGCATGTGGCAGCCATCCCCCAATGGACAGCACAGGCATGATAGCACCTGCACTGTCCCTGTCAGGGACCTTTGCCATCCCCACCACCCATCTGTGCCCATTCTACCCTCCTCATCCCCCATCCTGTCCTGCATGACCCTGCCAGCCTCCAGGTTAGTCCCCATTACTGTGCAGAGATGCTGCCTAACTGCCCTGTGGCTTGTGGCAAACCTCTCCTATGTGCCTTGCCTTAGGCAAATGGCAGTCTTTGCCACAAGCTGCAGGGCTTTGGTGCCAGTACCCCACCCATTGGTGAATCAGGTGTAGGGTCCCTGGCACACCACTGATCATCGCAAACTGCTGTTTGTTGCAGCTTGCACAGATCCAACCAGGGCTTTCTGAATTGTGCCCAATGTTTATATTTTAACCAAGACACCATTCATGATGTAATGTTAAACAGGACACAAAGAGAATAAATTTGATTAATATCATAATAAATAAGTGTATCAATGGTATTAAAGGTGCCAAAGAAGTTCTGTAAAATATTAAATAAGTATGTGGCCAGAAAGAAGTCTAATAGTTTTCTCCTGAAAATGAAAAGGAAAGGGGCTTGAGGGATGAGGTCTAAGACACAACATCTATCAACTCTAGTGAGAAAGAAAAAAAGTTCCACTCTGGGGATCAAACCCAGGCACTCTATGCACTATTTATTGGTAGCTTGGAGCTCTATTGCTATACTAAGATTCATTGACAGGAGATGCATGCTGTGGGAAAGGACATTCAGCAACGAGTGCAGTCCCCCACATACCCAAATGTAGTGCATTTTTATAATGAACTATGTCAATCTGAAGTAACATTTCCCATATTGCATTTAAACTTCAAACTCTCAGCCAGATCTTTTTGAATTATCACAAATATAGAACTGCAAACCTTGCTGACATCAACAAGATATCTAACAATTTATTTCATGGTACATAAATTGTAAGGAGAAAGAAAAAATTCCTCTCTGATGATTAAACCCATGCCCCCTGCTCCCTATTGCTTAGTAGCCTGTAGCTCTATGGTTGAACTAAGATTCCTAGACAAGACATGTATGCTGTGGCAAAGGACATCCAGACATGAGTGCAGCCCCCCCCCCACACACACACACAGCTGCAGTGGATTTTCATAATGAACAGTTTGTCAATTTGAAATAATGTTTCCCACATTGCACTTAAACTGCAAAGTCTCTGCTGGAACTTTTCAAGTTATCAGCAATATAGAACTTCAAACCTTGATGAAAGTCTATCAAAAACATCAGCAATGACATCTAACAATTCCTCTTTTACTACATAAATTGAGAGAGAGAGAAAAAAATTCAGTTCTGAGGATCAAGCTCAATTTCCCTACCCACTGCTGCCTGGTAGCCTGTAGCTCTACTCCTGTACTAAGGTTCCTTGACAAAAGATGTATGCTGTGGCAAATAACATCCAGTACTGAGTAAAGACCCCTCCCCCTTGCACAGCTGCAGTGGATTTTCATAATAAACAGACTGTCTATTTGAAGTACTGTTTCCCATGTTTCATCTCAACCTCAAATTCTCAGTTGAAACCTTTCAAGTTATCAGAAATATAGAATTCAAAATCTTTCTGAAAGTGTACCACTAACACCAGCAATGGCATCTAACAGTTTCTCTCATTTTATATAAATGATAGTGATAAATGACAAAATGTTCCAATCTGGGGATTGAACCTAGGATCCCTACCCACTACTGCTTGGTAGCTTGCAGCTCTACTACTGTAATAAGGGTCCTAGACAGGAGATGCACGCTATGGCATAGGACATCCAGCAGTGAGAGGAGACCCCATCCCCCACACAGCTGCAGTGGATTTTTGCAATGAACAGTCTATTTAAAGTAATGTTTCCCAAGCTGCTTTTAAACCTCAAAATCTCAGCTGGAACCTTTCAAGTTATCAGTAATATAGAACTTCAAACCTCACTGAAAGTCTATCACTAATATCAGCAATGGCATTTAACAGTTTCTCTCATACTACATACATTGTAGTGAGAAAGAAGAAATGTTCTGCTTTGGTGATTGAATCCAAGCCCCCTACCCATTACTGCTTGGTAGTCTATAGCTCTACCACTGTATTAAGGTTCCTAGACAAGAAATGAATGGAGAGGCTAAAGACATCCAGCAGTGAATACCCCCCCCACCACACACACATATACACACACAGACCTGCAGTGGATTTTCATAATGAACAGTCTGTCTATTTAAAGTAATGCTTACCAAGTTACACTGAAGCTTCAAAGTCTTAGCTGGAACTTTTCAAGTTATCAGTAGTATAAAACTTCAAACCTTGCTGAAAGTCTATCACTAATATCAGCACTAACACCTACCAAGAAGGCGAAAAAATGTACTACTCTAGGAATCAAATACAAGCCCCATAGCCACTACTGCTTTGTAGCCTGAAGCTCTACCATTATTCTAAGGTTCCCAGACAGGAGATGAATGCTGTGGCAAAGGACATCCAGAAGTGAGTGCAGACCCCCCCCCCACACACACAGTTTCAGTAGATTTTCATAATGAATAGTCTGTCTGTTTGATGTAATGTTTCACAAGTTGCATTTAAACCTCAAAGTCTCAGCTAGAACTTTTCAAGTTATCAGCCATATAGAACATTTAAACATTGCTGAAGATCTATGTTCTGCACCGGGGACTTAACCCATGTTTTATACATCTAAAACCCTATGCCAAGACCTCAAAGTCCTGTCACTGACATCATCAATGACATTATGCAGCCAAATCACTCACACTGAATGTACATTTGAACTTGGCTAAATGCAAAAAAGATTAAGAATGACTACCATAGGCATTTACAGCTATATTGCTGGTGCCTAAAAACCAAAATCTAAAAACCATTATCAAGCATAAACACTAAAAACCATGGGCCAGATTCACAAAGGTTGGCTGCAAGCTGCGACAATGGCAGCTTGCACCAATGGTCCCTGCATCCTGGACCCTGCACCAGATTCAGAATCATACAGGGTCCCAGAGCCTGCCTCCTGCCACTTGCAGCATCAGTCCAACAAAGGGCGCAGCTCCAAGAATGCCACAAGTCATGGGATGGGCAAGCGGCAGATGCGCCTGTGGAAGTGAGCCTGGCAGTGGGTCATGCCCCCCCACATGCCCAGATCCCCAACAGAACTGGTAGAGAAGCCCATGTGGGCTATCACCCCCCCAGTCCTGAACCCTGATTGATATAACATAGAAGCCCTTATGGGCTATTGGACCCCCCCAGCCCGATCCCTAATCCCCTTTATCCACCCCTGGAATGCCATCCCAGTAATGAACTAAACAATATTGTACTCTAACATGCCCAATATAGCCCTGGTGGTCTAGTGGCCTCCCCCACCAGCAGTGCCAGCCCACCCTGCTCCCCCCCACCCATACACAGCCAGTGACTGGCACAGCCCACCTCTCACTAATGCAGCCATCCACTGACTGAGCTTTGCTCTGAGTGCGTACTGTAAATATACGCACTCAGTGAATGACAGCTGATGCCATTAGCTAGCACATATATTTACAGTACGCGCTAGAAAGCAAAGCTCAGTTGGCAGCTGGCCATGGTGGTGAGAAGTGGGCTGTGCCAGTTGCTGGCTGGGTATGGGTGGGGAGCAGGGTGGGTTGCACTGCCGGGTGGGGTAGTGGGGGACCACTAGACCACCAAGGGCATGTTGGAGTACAATATTGTTTAGTTCATTACTGGGATGGTATTTTGGGGGCTAGGAAAGGAGACTGGGGATCAAGCTTGGGGGGCTGATAGCCCATAAGGGCTTCTATGTTGTACCAATCGGGGTTCGGGACTGGGGGGCAAAAATCCCATATGGGCTCCTCTACCAGTTCTGTTGAGGATCTGGGCATGTGGGGGGTGTCCACAAGAACATATGGGCTTCATGTGATATAGACTTGGGGAATGGGGCTTTTGGGGGGCTATAGCCCATGAGGGCTATATCTTCTGCAACAATGGGGGCACATTGGCAACCCCCAGTGCATGGCAAAGATCACTTACACCAGCTCATAGCTGGTGTAAATGTTCTTTGATGGATGTCCACCGGATTTTTTTTCTGAATCCCAATCTGGGGACTTGGCAGCCGCCCTTTCTGAATAGGGCACATCTGCTCTCTTAAACCCCCTTATGCCATGTCACAGGGGGTTTATGGCGCATAAGTCCACTTTGGTGGAGGCAGCGTGCCACATGTTGCAGCGTGCCACATGTTGCAGGCTGCTTTGCTGAATCTTAAATGTTACAACTCATGTCGCAAAGTGCTACTTGCACCATTTATTTGGGCGCAAGTCATTTTGTGACATGCGTAGCCTTTTGTGAATTTGGCCCTATATTATTTTAATTTTTTTTTTGGTTTTTGTTGACCGGGTAAGTGCACTAGACAAATCCTGCCTATTTTCAGGCACAACCCGGGGAAGGGGGGGATACAGATGAATGCCAACTGATCTTGAACCAGATTAAGTTGTTGGTGGTATTTTTCGTGAATGGGGGGAAATTTGGCCTGGGCACCGGGAAAATTCCCCTGCTCTTTTCAAGAAATGCCATGGGATCTTTAACATCCACCTGAACTACCACCAGAACAGGCAGATGGGACCTCGGTTTAATGTCTCATCTGAAAGATGGCACCTCAGGAGTGCAGCACCCCCCTCATGCTGCACTACAGTGTCAGTATTGGGATATTAACCCAAGTGCCTGCTGCGGGGATAGAACCCATAGCCTACTGATCTCCCGGCCTCAGAGGTGAGTGTGCTACCTGCTGAGCCACTGACACTGCTAAAAAATTTAGATCATGAACAATCATGACTAACTAGCTGACATAATTTAAAACTTCATCAGAGTTATTTTTTTCTTTATTAAATTAAAAATGGATTTAGTTCTCCTGATTAGTCTTTTTTGATTGTGTTTTGTTTTAGGAATGTGTGCATATTCATCAACGATGGGCAATCTTGTCCATGAATCATGGACAAAATGTGTGGAATTTTCATGGACAAAGATCAGGGACAGAGCAGAGATGTCCATGGGCAACTTTATGTTTACCTTAGTTTCTTTTTTTACTTTCTTGTTCTCCCTCTCCTTGTGTCTCTCCACCCATCTCACTTCTCCACCTTCCTTTCATAAGGCTGATTCTTTGCTTTTTCATCTTAACCTTTCTGCACTCCTCTCACCTTTCATCCCCCCCCACTACTTCTGCTCTTCTAACGCTCACTTATTTTTTATTCCCTCTTGCAGAAAATCTATTGGGCAATCTGCATTCTCTGTCTGCCTTCCCAACCTCTGGAACAGCCCCCCACCCAATGTGCCTCTCTTTCTCATCTGTCTCTCTCTCTCTCTCTCTCAGATCTATTCTTAGAGCCCACTTCCACTTCCTGTGCCACCCTCCACCTTCTTTTTGTCTCCTTCTAACCCCCTCCCATCACCTGACACCTATTATTGCTGCCTTCTGCTTCAGTCACTCCTTCTGTACCCTCTCTCCTGTTTTCTCTCCCTCTCTGCTCTTTTTGGCCTCCACACTTGTCATTCTTTGTCCCTCCCTATCCCTGTGGTTTGATCTGATTGCTTGTTTTTACAATACTGCCACACTTTAATTAAATTATCATGTATTATGCTGCATCTTATGATTGCTGCTGTCTGCACATTATGTAAGAATTGTTTATTTAATATTTTGCTTAATGTTTTCTCTTTGCTTGCAGCTCTGGCTTTTGCACTATCCCCCAGATTTTATTCATTAAATCTTCATTATTTTCTCAATTTTGCCTGTATTGTTTGTTAATGTCCCTTCTCTGTAAATTTCCCCAGGTCACACCTAGAAATAAGTTTCAGCTCTGCATGCCCTTCCATGTGGCAATATTCTTCTGTCATTGGCCTACCACAAATTTTAGATAACGTAGTACTTACTTCACTGTGTCTTTCAAAAAGCAGCTTACTGTCCCCAACTGATCACACAGTTGCTGTGTTTGTGACATCACAGTCTGTTCTCACAGTAGGCCTACAATGTTATAACTAATAGCAATATGAGATCTGTTGGGCACAGTTAAATGCTTTTTATATAGTGTTTTTGCATAGGCTGCCAAAATGTGCTATGAAGCTTAGAAAAGAAAAGTAAAAGTGAAGTAGGTTGTTCTTCCCTCATTGCTGCCAGGAAGAACATACCTGCTACCCTCTTCAGGTTGGGTGACAAGATTCTTAACCCAGACTGTCTTGGCTGTCAGTTTGAACCAAGTTCAGTGGAGAGATACAAGTGGTTTTCTGCTTTCTTCACTGCCAAGATTGCAGAAATAGGGCAAAATATTTTCCCCTTCTGCTACTGATCATCAAGGTAGTGCTTGAGCAGCAGAGGTACATGAACCTTGGGTGCTGTGGACAACTTTCAATCAGTTGATTTTGCAGAAGTTAACCAGCTGCTGTCAGTGTTGCGCCAATCCACTTGCATCTTAGACCCCGTCCCACCTCTTACTTAGTTAAGGTGAGCTAGCAGGTGTTAGTGTCTGTGTTTGTTGAGATTGTAAATTCTTCTCCGAGTGAGAGAGTCTTTCCTGACTGCAATGAGGAGGTTATTGTGAAGCCCCTCCACAAGAAGTCAAGTCTAGACCTGGACAATCTTATAAACTGCAGACCAGCCTCTAATCTCCCTTAATTAATTGGGACAATTATTTAGAAAGTGGTGGCAATCCACCTGTCAGAGCACCTGGAGAATTTTGAGCTTTATGAGTCTCTCCAATCTGGTTTCCACTCTCACCACAGCATGGAGACTGCCTTGATCTGAGTCTTGAATGGTTTGCCCCTGGTGAAGGATTGAGGAGAGCTATCTGTATTAGTTCTTCTTGATATGTCATCAGTAGTTAACAGTGTGTATCACAGGGAGTTAGTTGAGTGCCCATGATGCTTCTGTCGAATGCCTGGGACAGTGCTATGTTGGTTCAGATCCTTCCTGGAAAATCATCATCAAACTGTGGTTTTGGGTAATTGTCATCCACCCCTTCCCTGGTTAGGTGTGGTATCCTACAAGGTTCTATACTCTCCCTGTTGTTATTTGCAGTGTAGATGCTCCCCCTGGGAGAAGTGATCCAAAGGTATGATTTAAGTTTTCACTGTTACACAGATGACATTCAGCTATACCTTTCATATAAACCCAGCCAAGGAGATCCATTGCAGGTGACTGAGAAGGCCATCAAGGAAATCAAGTACTGGATGAGTACAAACTGGTTGAAACTTAATCCCAACAAAACCAAGTTACTTGGCATCTGATGTGCAAGAACAAGGGGACACATATGAAAATAGAGGGGGGACAGCTCAGGGGCAATGTGAGGAAGTATTTTTTTCACAGAGAGGGTGGTGGACACATGGAACAGCCTTCCTGAGGAGGTTGTGGGGTCTAAAACTGTGGGAGAATTCAAGAATGCATGGGACAGACATAAGGCCATTTTTTTGGGGGGTAGGAAGAAATAGGCTGTTGGTTAAATAGGATCTGCAGCTTATCCTCTAGGTAGGGAAATGGGCAGACTAGGTGGACCAAGCAGTCCTTATCTGCCATCAAAGTCTATGTTTCTATGTTTTCTGGTTGGCTCAGATCGTCTTGTGTCTGCAGCAAAGGAAAATTTTGTTCCCCCACCTGAGATGGTGAATTGCTGCAGTTCAGGGAGGAAGTTCACAGCCTAGGAGTAATATTTGACAGTAATTTGGATTTATCATCTCAGCATAACCAGGTTGTGTCACTTTCTTGATCCTGCTGATCTGAGCTCACTAGTTCAAGTTTTCATTACCTTGCGAATTGACTGCTGCAATGCACTTTATTAGTCTTCCAGCTCTTCCATTATGCTATCTACAGCTGTTGCAAAATTCAACAGCTAGATTACTGACCAGAATATCAAAATGTAGCCATATTGCTCCTACTCTGAAGGAGCTGCATTGGCTTCCAATTAGATGGCATTTTGAATTTAAAGTTCTTTTGCTGATTTATAAGGCCTTAAATGGACTGGACCCCCTCTACATCAATGAATTGTTTTTGTCAATGAAATTAGTTTTACAAGTCTCAGCATCAAGATTAAAATTTGCTGGGGACTGAGTTTTTTCTGTGGCTGCACCTAGACTCTGGAATAATATTCCACTCATTATCTGCACTGTCTCCTCTGTGGGAAGTTTCAAATCTCAGTTAAAAACCTGGCTGTTTAGACAGGCATTTTCAGGAGACTGTTATGTTTTTAAAATTTGTGGATTTTTATTTTATTTATTAAATTAGACCTGCTGCAGTGGTGATTTATTAATTGTGTTAGAATTATTTTATTGTTAAGCGCTTTAAGTTCTGGAAAAGTGCTATGTAAATAAAGTTCTTATCCTATCCTAATAGCTGAAACATTTCAAAAAATCCCAGAATCTCCTGCAGCTGACATCAGAGCAGGGCTCTAGCAGTGAAAGATTCAACAGCCTGCAGTGTATGCTAGAGATATTATAGGCTCATGATCTTTTGTTTGCTGGTCTCGCTGCCCTCCCTGGGCTAAACACAGTCACAGAGGACTGTACATAGTCCTGGGAGAACAGTGGGACTGGCAAACATCTGATTGTAGCTTATAAAAGGTCAAACATGCACTGCAGGCTATTGACTCTCCCACTGCTGCTGCCCTGCTCTGATGTTAGTGGCAGGGAATTCTGGGATTTATAATTATAAAAAAATATCAGCCTGAAAGTCAGCAGAGACAGTCTTATACAATCTACTATACTGCAGTATGCAGGAAGTAAAAAAAATATTTTATTGCACACAAAGTGCAAATCAGGACCAGCACCACACTTGGGTGTGGGGTTCTTAGTCCTGACTGTTCCTCTTTGACTCATTCAGGCCTAGATACACCTGTAGGTGGCATCTGAAAGCATAGCCACTCAGGGCAATAACGACTGTAGATGTACTCAGCTGACTTTCACTTAGGCCTGGAAATGTCTGAGGAAGTCAGCTGTTTTTACCTAAATATTAAACAAACCAAATTGCTTAGAATTGATTGTATAGCACCTTTAGAATGGTAATTTTGTGCTGAACAACTTTGTCACTGATACGTTGTGTCTATCATATATACTTCAGGAGTTATTCGCATTTGTTTCAGGTATGGTGTGCATAGGTGACATTTGTCTCTCAAGCTTCACCTAAGCACCTTGAAAAAAAGTCAAAAAATACAGTTGTTTAGTATTTCAGCTAGTCTAAAATAAAAAACAAATTGATTACAATTGATTGCATAGCACCATTAGAAAGGTAATTTTGTGTTAAACAGCTTTGCCACTTGTACTTTGGGTGTAGCACTTAGGTTCAAGAGCTATTCAGTTTTGTTTGTGGCATGCTGATTATGGCTTGATTTTGCTTAGAAAGGCCCAGGATGCAGTGCTAAGAGTATACAAGACATACGTGGTGGAAGTCTCAAAGAGCTCTTGTGGTGTGAATGAGTTAAACAAACTGCCTTCTCTCTCCTTTACATGACCCCTTTAGGATCTCTGAGAGGGTTACCTTACCTGCTTCTGCCAGAACATTCTGTCTAACACCCTGAATTTCCCTCTTACTGATACTAAAACCCCTGCAGCCAGATCATTTGCCCCTAGCAGAACTAACACATCTGGCTTACCTTCCCTAGTATTCTTATTGACCATAGATACATAGATATATAGACACTGTTGGCAGATAAGGGCCTATGGCCCACCCAGTCTGCTCATTTGAGCTTGTAAGTTCCCTTTATGTTTTTCAAGAAGTCTGTTGCCCATTATCCCATACCTCCAGAATTCCCTTATGTCTATCCCATGCATTCTTAAATCCCATGATTGTTTCAGCCCCCACCACTTCATCTGGCAGGGTGTTCCACTTGTCTACCACCCTTTCTGTGAAAAAAATCTTCCTCACTTTTCCTCTGATTTGCAATCCCTCCAATTTCATCCCATGCCCTCTAGTCCTAGGATATATTTTTTACTGGAAAATAGTGCATTCCTGCACCCTGTTCCTCCCTGTAAGGTACTTGTATGTCTCTAGCATATCCCTTCTCTCCTCCAGGTAATACATATTCATGTCATTCAGCCTATCCTCATAGGACTTGTGATGCAATCCCTGTACCATCTTTTTTGCCTTCTTCTGAACTTTTTCCACCCTGTCTATGTCCTTACATTGGTAAGGCCCCCAGAACTGTTCACTGTACTCCAGGTAGGGCCTCACTAGTGTCTTGTATAGTGGAATTATGACCTCCCTTTTCCTGCTGGTGATGCCCCTGCCTATGCATCCCAGCATCCTATTTGCTTTATCTGCTGCCTTGTCACACTGTTTCCCTACCTTGAGGTCATCAGGGATGATAACTCCAAGGTCTCTTTCCTGCTTGGTGCATGCACTATCCTCATCCCCCAGCTGTTATGTTGTTCCAGGGTTTTTGTGCCCCATATGCATTATCCTGCACTTCTTTGCATTGAATTTCAACTGCTAAACCCTCTACCATTCTTTAAAGTTTCTGCAGGTCCCTCCTCATTCTATCTATAGCCTCTGGTGTGTTCATTGTCTTACAGAGCTTCGTGTCATCAGTAAACAGGGAAATTCTGCCTTCTAGGTCCTGCGCAATGTCACTGATGAAGACGTTGAATAGGACCAGTCCCAGCACTGATCCCTGAGGTAACCCACTGGTCACTTTTCCCTCTGTTGGGTGAAAGCCATTTACCACCACCCTCTGTGTCCTGCCACCCAGCCAATTACCCACCCACTGCACTACTGTCCTGCCCACTCCCATATTCTCCAGTTTGTTTAATACCCTTCTATGCAGCACAGTGTCAAAGGCCTTGCTGAAGTCCAGATATGCCACATCCACTGCCCTTCCCCAATCCACCTCCCTTGTCACCCAGTCAAAACATTCAATGAGGTTGGTCTGAGATGACCTCCCACCGGTGAAACCATGCCATCTTGGGCCCTGCAGTCCACTGGTAATGAGATGTTCCACCAATCTCTCCTTCAGTAGTGCTTCCATGATCTTCCCCACTACCGAGGTCAGGCTGACTGGCCTGCAATTCCCCACTTCCTCTTTGTTCCTGCTTTTGTATATGGGGACTATATCTGCTGTCCTCCAGTCTTTGGGTACCTCTCCTGTTTCCAGTGATTGGCTAAACAGGATTGCCAGAGGTTCAGCCACCACCACTCTTAGTTCCTTTAGGACCTTGGGGTGCACCCCATCTGGCCCCATTGCTTTATCGACTCTTATTCCTTCCAGTTCCTTTAGGACCCTTTCCTGTGTAAAGAGACTTGTGTCCATTTCTGTGCTGTTCCCACCACTTGTACTCCCTATAGGCCCATTACCCTCCTCTTCCTCAGTAAAGACTGAGCAGAAATATCTGTTCAGTATGTCAGCTTTTCTGTTGTCATCCTCCACGTGGCTCCTGTCCTCCTCCTTCAGTCTCACTATCCCTCCCTTTGGCCTTCTTTTTTTCACTCATGTACCTGTAAAAGGTTTTGTCCTCTCTACCCACTGATTTTTGTGATGCACTTTTTTGTTTGAGCTTTGGTTTCCCTTACTGACCTCCCTTTGTTCTCCTGGTGTTTCTCCTGATCCCCTTCTGCCTGCGTCTTTTTATATTGTCTGAATGCAATCTTTTTGGCTTTCACCTTCTCTGCTACCTCCTTGGAAAACCATAATGGCCTCCTCTTCCTTTTCCCCTTGCTAACCTGTTTAATGCATAATTCTGTTGCTCTTATAATTCCTGTTGTAAGTATTTCCCACTGTTCCTCCACCCCAGATTCCCTCCCCATTCCCATTAGTGCCTCTTTCAAGCATGGCCCCATTTTCCCAAAGTCTGCCCTCCAAAAATCCAGGATATGTATTTTTGTGCAGTTTGGTTCTGCTCCTACTGTGATTTCAAACCACAGTGACTGGTGGTCACTGTTTCCCAGGAGCTCCCCCACTGTTGCCCCATCACACTGTCCCCATTTGTGAGCATGAGGTCCAGTATTGCCTTCTGCTGAGTTGGTTCTATGAGCAGTTGCTTAAGGAAGGCGCTTTGAAGGGAGTCCAGGATAAATCTGCTCCTGGTTGATGCTACTGTTGGGAGGCTCCAGTCCAGGTCTGGAATATTGAAGTCTCCAACCAGCACCACCTCCCCCTTGTCTGACATCCTTTGGATGGCTTGCATTAACTCCCTATCTGTCTCTTCCTCCTGGGCAGGTGGTCTACCCCTTAGCAGATGGCTGACCCCATTTTCCTTTCCAGCTTAACCCACAGTATCTCTCCCCCATGTTGTTCCTCCTGGATCTCTGTGGACTTTATGCCATCTTTCACACAAAGTACCACTCCTCCTCCTTGCCTGCTCTGTCTCTTCTGAATATGTTGTAGTTGGGTATGGCCATCTCCCAGTCATGGTTATCTTTATACCAGGTCTCTGTAATGGCCACAATGTCCAGGTCTGACTGCACCATGGCAGCCTCCAGATCCTCCATCTTGTTGCTAAGGTTACTGGCATTGGCACACATGGCTTTCCATGATATGAACTCCCTGGACTGTTTAGCTGTTCTACTCTAGCCCCCTCCATGGTTGTCCTTTATCCCTAGTTCTCCCTGCTGTCTGCCCTTCTGGTGAATTTTGCCAACTTTCTGCCTATCCACCCCTTGGGTGCCTACTGTATCTCCATCTTTTGCACACTGCTTTGTAGAGATATCTCCCCCTCCTATTCACTGGTTCCACTGTTAGCTATGGGGAGAGGGCAATTAGGTACCCTCCTTGCTGGTCTGCAACCCCCCCTTTGCTAGTTTAAATGCTTGTCCATGTAGCATTTAAACTTATCATTGAGTGCTTGGATTCCCCTCCAGAATGGATGCAGGCTGTCAGGCTTGGACAAGCTCCCATCCCTCCAGGTGGGTCCCCAGTCATCAATGAGTCCAAACCCTCCCTCATAGCACCAGTTATTCAACCATGTGTTAAAGTTTCTGGTGCATGTGCACCTACATTCTCCCATGCCTCTCACAGGTAGTACTTCTGAGAAGGAGATAGATGTAGCTACTTGCTTGAGACCCCTCCACAATTTTCTAAACTCTTCCTGAACTTCCTTAAGCTCCCCATTTGCCAGGTCATTACTACCTATGTGGATAATGACATCCAGCTCACCCTCCCAGCTTGCCTTCCTGGTGATCCCCAGGATCTTCCTCCCATCCCTCCATGCCATGGCATCTGGTAGGCACCTCACCTCCCTGTCCTTCCCCTCATGTGTACCTAACTGGATCCCTCTTACGATAGAGTCCCCTACCAGGATTCACTTCCTTCTCCTCTGGGGTCCACTGCTCTCGCCACTGAGGTCTACCTGAATAGGACTACTCCACATCCACTGCATTGCATCACTCCCCATTATACTGCACTTATACTGCTATTCCAGTAGTTGTCTGTTACTGAAGCTCTCCTTCTAGTCCTCTCTCTTTATTAATTTACTGTCCTGAAAATTCTACCACCGTTACTCAGATACTTTTTTAAAAGAAGGAAAACAACAACAAAAAATGAGTCAAAACACTTGTGCTGAGGCTGGGCTTCCTCCCCCTTATGCCTCTCCTACTCTACAACCCCTGCTATTCCCTGTGCTTGGCTCCTGTCAATCAGATTTAACAGGGCATTACATTAAGAGTGAGGGGGGACAGAGGTCAGACAATTAGCACCCCTCCCCCAAACTACAGGGCAAGACAGACAAGACAAAATGTGTAGCAAGTAAGGACAGCAAAGGAAAAACAGCACCACTAAAAGCACATCAAACTAGGTTTCAGATTTTCAACAGCCCCAAAACAATTCCAAGTAAAGACAGCAAATGAATAATAGCACCACTAAAAGCACACCAAACTAGATTTCAGATTTTCAGCAGACCCAAAACAATTCCAAGTAAAGACAGCAAAGGAATAGCAGTACTAGTAAAAGCACACCAAACTAGGTTTCAAATTTTCAGCAGCCCCAAAACAATTCCAAGTAATGACAGCAAAGAAATAACAGCACCACTAAAAGCACAGAAAACTAAGTTTAAAACAAAAACAGCAATGAACAGTTACTGCACTACACTGAAATGAATCTGGATCCTTAACCTTCTGAGAAATCAAATTTTAACCTGATACCTCAAATCTGACCTAACCCTGCCTCCAGTTATCATGTAGCTGAGGCCAGAGGTCAGACAATTAGCACCCTTCCCCCAAACTACAGGGCAAGACAGACAAGACAAGACAAAATTTGCAGCAAATAAGGACAGCAAAGGAAAAACAGCACCACTAAAAGCACACTAAACTAGGTTTCAAATTTTCAGCAGACCCAAAACAATTCCAAGTAAAGGCAGAAAAGGAAAAACAGTACTACTAAAAGCACACCAAACTAGGTTTCAAATTTTCAGCAGACCCAAAACAATTCCAAGTAAAGACAGCAAATGAATAGCAGTACTACTAAAAGCACACCAAACTAGGTTTCACATTTTCAACAGACCCAAAACAATTCCAAGTAATGAAAGCAAAGAAATAACAGCACCACTAAAAGCACACAAAACTAAGTTTAAAACATAAACAATATTGAGTAGTTACTGCACTGAAATGAATCTGGATCCTTCCCCTTCTGGCCTCTTCTGAGATAGGGATGATCCTGTCCACTATTGTTCCAGGGTGGCAATGCACCACTCTCTCCTCAGGGAGAAAGCAAACACTACTTTCTCTATCCCCCTAACAATAAAGACCCCTATTACCTCCTGTTTTCACTGCTGTTATCTGCCACCTACCCCTGGTGAATCCTTTCTGAATGCTTCCAGCCCCCTATATTGGTCACTTGTCAAAGTTCCACATGGTGGTTTAACATGTATCATTTCAGTCAGAGGCTTGAAGTGATTACTAGTCATAATCTGTGATCCCCCATCCCTTCTCCTCCACCACTACCTCCCTTCCTCTCAACACACCCTTGTTCTCACCCATTATAGCTTTCATGTGTCCACTGTGGGAGCAAGAGGAATAAGAAGTCAGACCTCTCTGCACAGAACTGCCTTTCAACAGCCACATTTCAGCCCTTGCAGTGGCTAATTTCACAAATAGTACACTGAACCACATGCAGACTCTGCAGCCCCCATGTTCCCAAAACAGATCCTAAAACACAGTTGCACCACTGCTGGTACAGCCCACCAGTATTTCTGAATTTCTGCCCCTCCCCAGGTCCCATGACCCTGACTGCACATCTTAACCTAAGTCAGTACTGTCCTTGCTTGCCCTTACTGCTGCCTAGTTCAGTGAGTTTAGGAAATGCAGATGCTACCACAACCAAGATAGGGACATGATATAACCTCCATATTCCCTGGCTTAATATAATGCAACCCCTGTTAACAGTACCTCACAGGAGCTACATAACCTGGAAATTAACAACTGCTAAGTATCTAGTATTACCTGTATTACCCTATCCCAAATAAAGACTTGACACCACTATATAATATGAAACAAAGTCCTGTTACAATAGATGGTTTACAAGTCTTCACCCTTGGTGGTGTAACCCAGATGAAGCCTAGCTTAGTCCTGTGATTACCAGGGAAGAGTCTCCTGTGGTCATGTGGTCTTCCTATTGATATCCCCTGTAGACACCATCCTCCTGCTCCATGGCCCTAGTGTTCCAGATTGACTGGTCCAGTGTGATGGAAATACCAGACTGCTACAACCCAATGTAATGTGTGCCCCAACAATGGCACTGAGCACTAAACAAAGTATCTACACCCCTGTACTTCCCACAGTCCCTCCACCTCATGAGTGACCCTAGTGCAAAGCCCCAAATCACATTAGCAGCCAGCTTCTCCCATGGCTTTGCCTCCCCCTCTCTGATGCCCCAAGGCTGTGGTAGCCATCCCATTATAGAGATAATGAATGAGATTTTCTCCTGCACTTTCTCCTTCACCCTCCAACCTCCCCTCACATGGGTGGAGCTTTCCTGGTGGCCTAGACACTATACAACAAATGTCCCTTTAGAGGAAGCCAGCTTGCTTTGACCTTTCAAAGGAGTCACTGTAACACTGGAGCTGAACAACAACCCTCCCCAACCACAGTGCACTGCCAAGTGGCAGCTGTTGTGGTCTGTTCCACCTCTGAATGTGGCTTCCTGAGTTCACTACTGAATTCAGGTTACCTGCATGCCAGCACATTGCACTACTACTGGGCCATCAGGGACACCTAAAAGTGAGCAATTGTAACTTCACTAGGCACTCCTTCTTTCTCTTACCTCCCACAGCCTCTGCAAGCATTTCTAAGCACAACAAAGACCTGAATATGTTTAAACTGGTCATGATGACTACTGCTGTACTTTTGAGATAAAAAATGTCAAAGAAAATCAATGATTTTCATGGTAAAAATGACAAAAGTCATGAAAATCAATGACCTTTATTCCAACATATTTTTGTGCAAGCACACACATACACAGATTGAAATATTTAAAAAAAATCATTGTTAAGATGGTCCAGTAGTATGAGGCAGCTTAATTTGCTTCCATCTCAGAGTCTAGGGATTACATGCAAGCCCAAGAATCCAACACTAGAGATGACTGCAAACTATGTACATTGTAACGGTTGCAGTGGCCAGGCTTAAAATTAGGGTCTGTCTCTTATAAACACCAAAAACTGTGGGATTTTTATTGAATATTGTAAAAAGCTTGGTGTTGTCATGCAGAAAGCACACAATATGAGGCTGTCATCGGAAATGCCCCAAATCATGGAGTTTTCATAAAAATAGGAAAAATTATGGAATCCATGACTTCCATACCAAAAGTAAGCATTAGTCATGACACTCTACCATGCAGATATTTAAAGGGTTCTAGCATGTCCCCTCTCTCTCTTCTGAACTCCAGTGAGTACATGTTCAGACTGGTCAGAAGGACCTTATATGAATTACCGTACTAACATCTTTGTAGCATGCCTTTGGACAGCTTTTAATAGTCTACATTCTCTTTCAGGTATGGGTTCAAGAACTGTACACAAGTGAAGCTTCATTAGTGACCAGTGAACGGCAAATGCACTACAACTATGCAGAATTTTCAAATTCTGCTTATATTAAAATTACAGTTAACAACTATGTAAACTAGAAGTGTTTATCCTAATTGCACCACATTTTGAATAGTTATTGTACCAATACCTATGCATTTATGTTCCAAGTTTCAAATTTCTAGCTTTAAAGGTGACTGAGTTATAAGCCTCCAAACTTTCAGAAATTTTAAAATTACATTTCGCAATGATGTAAACTGCTGAATGTTAAGCCCCTATAAGTTTAAACCTAGAGAATGAATATCACCAATGTCATAAGATTCATTGACCCTAAATATTAGGCTTTAAGGCAACCCCATGGCCCAGCATCAGAGCATCATGCTGCCATGCTGACAACTCTGGTTCGGAAACGAGCCTGGGAGGTCATGTCAGGAGGCAGGGCATGGCTAAAACTTACAGTTTACAAAACCAGTACTTCCCTATTTAACAGTTGCTATGACTTTTCCAAGAAAGCATGCACCTAGGTTTTCAATTATCTAGCTCCAAAGGTGACTAAGTTGTAAGCAGAGAAATATTTTCAGA
Organism: Neoceratodus forsteri; assembly: GCA_016271365.2. Lineage (NCBI taxonomy): Eukaryota > Metazoa > Chordata > Ceratodontiformes > Ceratodontidae > Neoceratodus > Neoceratodus forsteri. The sequence continues at coordinate 1,256,960,204 of CM028131.1, forward strand.
CAATTTCACATGAATATTGAATTGCCAGATTTTGAGCCCCTGTAACTTCTCCAACCTTGATCCAAATGTTATGTATGTGGTCTACATTCTCTTTCAGCTATGGGTTTCAGAACTGTACACAGTACTATAGGTGAAGTTTCACCAGTGACAAGTGAGGGTCAATAGTACTACAGCTATATAGAATTTCCAAATTCTGCTTATTTTCAGAAATTTTGCATAATTCCACAGAATTCTGCCTAAAGCAGTATTCTCAAATTATGAACACAGAATTATTTTTTAAACTGCAGATTAGCAATGTGTGGTTTATATAAACTGCATAATAGCAATCCAAGGATTACATAAATAATGTAATCAATGGTTTACATATAGTATACCACAGAACAGCATTCAGTGGTTTACAAACTGCAAGATAGATTTGTGTATGTTCCTCTTTCTATGCAGGGACATCCACCCAAACTCTGGTCTTTTAAACTGTAATAGGTTAACTGCTGATATATTAGCTGGTAAAGAATATAGTATAGCACTTTTCAGAATTAGAAATCTTATGTCAAAACTGGATCAAGTAAGGGTATGGACCTTACAGCACAAACCAGACCTACAGTATTAATATTATCATAATCATGGTTAAATTTGAAGATATCTGACTAAACTATTGGCATGCAGGGTTATTAAACGTGTTGCAGAGATCACTACAAAAAAGGTGGGGGTTTAATGATTTATGGGGGAAAATAGCTGAACAGCTTCAGAAGTTAAATTTCTGAATCTCATTAAGGCCTAGAAACCCTGAACTTAGACATTAGGTTGCCCCATGCACAAACAATACTGCTAGTGGGACTTTATCATCCTCCCAATGCTAAACTAGATGTTTTTGATAAATTGCAGGACTTATTTTTTGTGTATAGGTTCAGTCATGAACTACTAATTTTGAGTGACTTTAACATCAGTTGACAATCAATTGTTATTTCTCACAGCTTAACAGAATGTCAGGTAAGTTTGGATTTGACCCAACTTATCAATGGGCCCACTTCAATTAATCACAAGGACTTGGCTTCATCTACTATGATTGATCTAATCGTCACAAATAAACTCGATAATTATAAACTTAGTGTGGTACTCCCAGTTTTCTTTAGTGACCACCTAACTATTTTCTGTATTTGAGCCAGAGGTCAGTGGCCCCAATATTCAAAAAGTCCCCTGCAAAATCGCGCAAGTATATAATGGTGTGCAGCTATTCAGTGGGCAGGGGCAAAGACATCACTAACATCTGAAAAAATCTTTAAAGGAGCAGGGGAGAGACTGCTAGCAGTCATACATGTGGGTGTAAATGATGTAGGAAGGAAAAGAGTTGAAGAAGTAACCAAAGATTTCAAGAAATTAGCAGACATTGGTGAGAAAGGGATGTGAAATAATCTTCTTGGAGATACTTCCGGTACCGAGAGTCAATGAAAAAAGGCAAAAAGATATAAAAAGCTTGAACCAATGGCTATGAAATTGGCCAAAGTAAAGGAATTACACCTTCATAAGACATTGGGATACATTTCAAAACAAGCCTGAATTGTACAGCAGGGACAGGCTCCACCTAAGCCAGAAGGGTAGCAAAACACCAGGGTAAGAGCCGTAACAGCCACTTTAAAATTAGCAATGGGGTGAAGGACAATACCAAACCAACCAGACAAGATTGTCCTAACCAAAGAATAAACAAAAGCAAAAAGAAGCAAATTAGTATTACTTCATTAAATTCACACAGTTTAAATACAGATAAAATGGCAGAATTATCATCTTTGATCACAACGGGCAACAAGGACATCATTTGTATCACAGAAACATGGTGGGATGAACGCAGCAAATGGAACCAGTAGATTCCTGGGTACCAACTGTTTAATAAACCATGAAAGGAACGCAGAGGGTGTGGTACTGCCATCTATACAAAAGATGAAATAGAGTGCCACATGATTGAAATGGCATGCACTGATGGTATTGAGACAGAATCGATATGGCTTAACATTACAGGGATGACCGGTAAAAAATTGTACATAGGTGCTAGCTACAGACCATGCAATAGTAATAATAAGTGTAGCATGGAAATCTTGGCCCAAATAACTAAAGACAAAATTGTGAGTAATCTAAAACAGAGGGGACTCACTGACTCAGCATAACATGGATTCACAGAGAAAAAAAGCTGCAGTACAAACTTGCTAAGCTTTTATAACAAAATTACGAAATATTTAATCAATCAATCTGTATTTATTCAGGTAAAACACCATTGAGACAGCTCATTTACAAGGTGGACCTGGGTCAGGTACAGGTATATAACATACAAAAGTTAGATGAACATATAATACAAGGCACAATAAGTACAATCTTACAAATAGGTTGTAGTTTGCACATCATATACAAAAAAACACGAGTTTGTACATCATATGCATAAAAACACAAGAGGATACATTAGCCATTTAGTACAGTTTTCACCCAGTAAACACATTATCCAGATAGTAGAAATCATGATGTAACTGGGACACTAGAAGAAGAGGAAGAGCTCCAGAATGGTTAAGTTAGTGAAGGCAGTTGCAAGGTTCGTTAAACGCCTTAGCAAAGAGGGTTTTAAAGAAGGGTACCTTCACTGGAAGAACAATTTTTAGGGTTTTTTGCATATTATTCCAAAGGACAGGGAGAAAGTGACTTAAGGCCGCTTTGCCAAAGTATGTATTTACCTTGAGAATAACAAGAGAGGAATATGAGAGACTTCTTAGAAGGTAACTCCCTGACTGGCAGAGAGGTAGACAGTCAGAGATGTATTTAGGGAGCTTATTTGTTAATGCTCTAAGTGTTCATAGGACAGCATTTTCATGCCATCTGTAACTAAATGAGTTCCAGCCAAGCGTAGAGTAAAGGGTGCAGTGATGAGTGGAGTATGGTGCATTTGTGATGAATCTAATTGCCCAATGATAAAGGTGTCAAGTTTTCCTAGGGTTGCACTTCTCCCATGCCCATACAGGGCCATTTAGACCAAAATGATCCTGTGGACATCATCTTTTTTGACTCCCAGAAAGCATTTGATGCCCTCCCCCACTATGGATTAATCAAAAAACTCATAAAACTACAAATAGATTCATTTTTAATTAATTGGATAACTTCATGGCTTAAGGGTAAGTCACAGGTAGTTCAAGTAAATGGTCATCTTTCACCAGAAGGGATGGTGACAAGCGGTGTCCCACAGGGTTCAGTTCTTTAACTTATTTGTACAGGACCTCCAAATCACTAATAATAATATATTACTAAAATTTGCTGATGATCTTCAAACTAGGTGGCAAAGTATCCAGTGATGAAGGATGCATACAAATGACTCAGAATCTTAATAAAATTATCCAATGGGCCAACATCAACAACATGAGGTTCAGTTTAGATAAATGTGTGGTCATGCACTGCAGAAAGAACAATCCAAAACAAAACTATAGATTCACAGCATAGGTCTTCACAAGGTTGATGTATGTAGGGATCTGGGAATTACAGTGTGCAGTAACATGAAAAACAGTGCCCAATGTAGGCAAGTTGCTAAAAAAGTAAATAACCTAACCACCTGTATTAAAAGATTGTTCACAAATAAATCCATGACTACAATGTTACCCCTTTACAAAATGAATTTGCATCCACATCTAGATTATTGCAGCTAAGTACGGAGCCCAGGACTAAAACAAGATATAACCATCCTGGAGAAATCACAGCGTAGGTTCACAAAGCAGATACCACATTTAAAACACTCTACTCATCAACAATGATTAGAAGCACTTCAGCTATGGCCGCTATAGCTTAGAAGAAATAGAGGGGACGTTTTGACTTTATATAACATTTTGGAAGATGTAGAACTGACATCCAACTTAGAAATCATGTTCAAGGTTAACAGCCACAACTTATTAACTCACAAGAAACAAATAATAGGGGATGTGTCCAGGACCAATCTAAGAAACAATACATTCTTGCCAGGGTAATAAGACTGTGGAACAAACTCCCCTCAGACGTTGTAAGCCAATCAACCTTCCTAGGATTTAAATTCAAACTTGATGTCTATTTTAACAATAACAACCTCTACAGAGATATCCACTGAGAAGTGGGGACAGCAGTCATGGGCATCTAGCCTTCTGCTGCCCTAAAACCGTAGTATAAGCCATAGTAAGTGTCTGCACCAAGCATCTGAGATGCACCAGCCCAAACAAATCAGATATTCAGAAGATGCACTGTGAGATGTGCTTGCACATGTCTGGCTGAATGTCCCAAAGATGAACGATTGCACAGTAGAAGATGTGCAGCGCAGTAGGTGACCTGAGCCCTATGTGGAGCATGGGTAAATGCACGATGCAAAGCCACTTGCGCAGTGCACAAAGCTGCAATACTCAGCCGGGACAGCAAATGACCTCATTGCACATTCTAAGCCCATCTCCCACATTTGCATCTCATTACTGGAATGTATTTAGTCCATTTGCATACCCTGGGCATGCTCATTTCCAGCTTTGCAAGGCTGCCCCACCACTCCACAAAGGTGAACAGGAGGAACTGCTGCCTAGCAGGAAGGAGTGATGGAATGTTTGTGTGTGGGAGGGTGGACTGCATTGGTCTGGGTACAGTGCTACATCCCATAGCCATGTACAGGGTCAGACAGGGGTACAAGGGGCCCACCTGGACAGTGGTCACAGAGGACACCTGAACATGCAACAGGGGTGGGCACAGGGTGACACAGGCTGCTTGGGCTACCACATGCATGTGATAAACCAGTTCCATTTGCTGCATACAATCACCTGCAGTGCCCCACACACCCCAGTATGGGAGGTACCTGGTGGGCACTGCAAGGGATGGCAGTGGGCAGACAGTGACTGGGTACCCGGGTGGGTGGGTCCCACCCGTATGCACCCATGGGTGTGTGCCACTGGGCAGTCCCTAGCCCATGCCATGCAGCCACTAGTACCACTAGACAACATGGGCACCATTGCCACAGATGCCACCCTGGGTACACGCCACCACTGGGTGGCACCCTGTAGGCTGCATGGGTGCTGACCATGGCCTCTGGCACATGTGCTGCAGTGTGGCTATCTGCCCTGCTGGTGCACTTGGGGTCACACAACAACACTGGAATGTGGCTGCTGGGTGTCTATGTCCAGGGTGCAGTGTGGCGTGTTGCTCCCTGGATGGTGCCGGTGGTGGCATGGCACCTGAGGCTCAGGGTTCATCCATCCGGGCATGACTGCTGTTTGCGGGTGCCTGGAGCATGTCCTGGTGCACCTCCAAAGGCTGTCTTTGGATGGCTTGCCTGCAGTTCTGTGGCCTGTCTGTGGGTGGCTGGCCATTTAGGCATGCATTTTCCATGCCTAACTTTGGACTGTTCATCTCTGAGATGTGCAGCAGATGTACCGCACATTTTTGCTGAATATAGGGATGCATGGCACATTTATGGGAATGCCCCCTCTACATGCGCTGCATACATCATAGATGCACACTGGTGCATCTGGAGATGCACAACACATCTCTCCCTTTTGAATATCGTGGTCCTGCTCATTTTCTGGGATGCGCATCTTCACTTTGTGCCACGCATCTCCTTGAAAATGCGGGCCAATGTCTTTGTTCTATAAAACACATTACTTATGCAGTTTACAAAATGTTAATTATATATCCTTTATGTTAGATTTAGAATCCATAGACTGGATGAGACTTGAATTTTTCAAATGGCTAATGATGCCTGGATATTTTTTTAGCAGGAATTTATTGTTGTTTGTAATAAGCATGCCCCAGAAAGGAAAAAAAAAATTAAAAGCTAACAATGCCCCCGATACAATTTAAAATTAAACAAAAGAAAAGTGACAAGTTGTGGAGGATTGTTAAAAACGTTAATGATCAAATTAATTGGGGTAACTATCCTCATATGCATAAATCTATAATAAAGAAATTAAGTAATATAAACAAGAGTACTATACAATGACCTTTAGTACATACAGCAACTAAAGGACAACAATTCCCCCTAAACTCAAGGGCTGCTGAAAAAAAGTTTATAAATTCATTGTTAAAATAGGCACAGAAGCCCTGAGCACAAATTCTGGTCCATAGACCTAGATTCTTCCAGCAGTTCTCAATTTGTGACATTCCAGGTACCTTTGAATTCATTGAAATTAGAGTACAGGAGGTATAGGAAGAGATAAAAAGGGTGGATGCTTCTAAAGCAATCGAGCAAGACACTGTTCCCACCTTGTTATTGAAATACAGTATATGGCTCCTGTAAATCTTCTCCATTAACTGCCATCTTCATTCTTTCATTTACCTCTGGCGAATTCCCAGTGACCAGGAAAATGGCCAGTCATCCTATTCTTAAAATAAGAAAATAATCTGATACTGGGAACTACTGTCCAATTTTCGTTGTTACTAATGGTGTCCAAAATGTTTGTAAGTATTCTGCTAAAATTATACCTAGATAATAATAACATTCTAAATAAGCACCAGTTAGGATTTCATTCTAAACACAGTACTACTACAGCTTTTGTCAGGGTGGTAGGTGACATACAGGAAGCACTGGACAGAAGAGTGTCTGTTGGAGCTATTTTCGATGATCTCTCCAAAGCATTTGATAACTTGGACCATGGCACTCTCCTCTATAGGCTGGAAAACCTGGGTCTCACATTCAACTGTCTAAAATGGTTTGGAGACTATCTTAAGGGGTGGTACCAATTTCTTAACGTAGACATTTTTGTTTCTGGCTTTGCACAGATTGTGTCAGGTATCCCAGAAGAGTAGGGCTGTGCAAAATACAAAATTCCACCATCAGAATTGCTGCGGAATGGCAATTCTGCTTCTGAAATGCATTTCATAATTTCTTTTTAAATTCTGCAGCATTTCAAAAAGCATTTCTATTCAAACTGTGGAATAATTTTCTGTGGGCTATGGAAAATGTGGAATAGTTTTCTGTGGATTGCAGGAAAAGAATCCACAGTTTATGTGAACGGTGGATTATTATTCTGCAAAAAAACATTTTGAATACGGAATGTTGAAATTCCATAAATGATGGAAATCAGCAGAATTTTCTAAAATTCCATGGAATTCCATACTGTCAGAAATTCTAGCATTCCACAAAACACTACAGAATGGTCAATATTGGGCCACTTGCACTTCAACACCCATATGGATGACCTATCTTTCCAAAATTCTAATATCAAATTTTACCTTTTTGCAACTTCTACAATACTGTAAAGTAGTTTGAAAGTGTTTTGTAAAATGCATTTGACCAGTCCTTTTTTCATAAGAATCAATTTATCCTGATTGAAGTCTCAAATTTTATTCTTTAGAAGTGCTCTTAATCCTAAATTGGCTAAGGAAACAAACATAATATTAACCAAATATAAACTAGCCTTGCAACAGGTTCGGTCATACAAATACTTACAGATATGTTTTGATGAAAGATGTAAATGGGGCCTTCATATAGACAACAGAGTGGCAAATATGGACAGAAAATTCAGGATACTTCACAGGTTTAAGAAATGCCTACCCCTGGAATCACATATACATATGTTAAACAGTGATTATCCCTCTATTTGATTATGGATACCTGCTGTTCCTGGGGCATCAGGTGGGAGCTGGCAAAACCGGATATGATTTACAATAGGTTTGCCTGATTCATCCTTGATGCCCATGAGGACTCATAATTGCCTTATGCACTTGGCGTTGGGATGATTAAGGCTTCATGAAAGAGGGCAGTTACATACCATTAACATCATGTATCAGTGCCATAAAGATAGGGTCCCTTGCTATATAAAGGATAGCTTAGAGCTACAGAAAGTTAAAGAAGGGCTAACATTAGCTGTGGGGGCAGAATACATCCTGTACATCCTACCCCAAAGAAGGTCAAGTGTTGTGAGATCTACCCTTTTCTCTCACAGCTCCCAAATTTGCAGTTCAGTACTCTGAGACCAATAAATGGCCTAGTGATTCTAAACAAGCTAGGCATAGATGACTCCACTGCTGTTCCATTCACCTACCAATAATAACCTTTTAAATCTAAAGCAATTTTTTGCAAGAACCAATGATGTTTTTTTCTTGTGATATTTATGTCAAATTATTGTCTGTATTAATTGTTTTTCCATGTTGTTGCTGTTTTTAAATTGTAATGACTTAAATAGGTTGAACAATAAAACTTAAAACTAATATTTATACTTATGTGTGAGCAAATGAAAGAATACATTGGGTGGGATATTCAAAAGGGTTGCACATGGGCGGAACAGGGTTGCACCATGAGCAACCCACCAACTTGCGCCTGGCTTAATATTCTCAGTGGGCAAGTTATGCCAGCTGGACACCTGATGCACCAGGATGCATCAGTAATGTATGCAGTGCAAGGCAAGCATGCTCATGGATATGCAGCACATCCCAGTATTCAGCCTGGGATGTGCGGCACATATGCTGGCACAACCCCACCTTGTGCCACTCAGGGAGGCACAAAGTTGTGCCTAGGAACACCAGGAGCAAGTCCTGGCCACCCACAGGTGAGCTGCCATATTGCAGTGTGCAACACGGCAGCTGCCAGCCTTGGGTGGCCACCCGCCCACCCAGAACACTGTCCACTAGCCCCCTGCCCTGGGAGCATTGTTCCCACCCCCCTGCCCAATCATGAACATGTGTTAAACCTATCCCTGGTGGTCCAGTGGACCGCTTCCTATTGCCCGATTGCAGGCATATGTAAAAAGTATCCCTGGTGGTCCAGTGGGCCGCTCCCTATTGCTCGATCGTGGTCATATGTTAAATCTATCTCTGATGGTCAGTGGAACCCCAGTGCCTGATTGCAGTGAGTACAATCACCCTGGTGGTCCGTGGTACCGCTCCCACCCGCTCACTGTGATCCCCACCACCCAGCACCCACCCCCAGTCAGTGGCATTCATTCACATCAGGCCTGTGTAGTACAGTATGGTCTGTATGACAATTGGCCCACACAGTGGACCAATAGGCATACTGACAGTACTGTATGCTGTCAGTCGGTGGGCTGCTGGGCAGCATGAGGGTGGGGTGCCACCACCCGCCGCTGACTGGGGGGGTGCTGGGTGGTGGGGGACCACAGTGGGCAGATGGGGAGGGGTTCCCACTGGACCACCAGGGATAGATTTAACATATGCCCATGATCAGGCGATAGGAAGCAGTCCACTTTACCACCAGGGATACTTTTTGCATATGCCCATGATTGGGTGGTAGGGAGCAGTCCACTGGACCACCAGGGTTTATTTTAACAGATGCCCACGATCGGGCGTATGGGTGTGGGGTCCACCAAGGGACTGCAGGGTGTCGGTCCCCAACGGCTGCAGCCTGGCAGGGCGCCAGGCGCAAGTCACCGGGGGTCAGCGCACCACATGTAAATGGGGCCATAATGACATGCAAATAGCCACATTTGTGCCTTGCATGCATAATGGCTTCATTTGCATGCCCAGTGCTGAATATCATGGTTGATGCACCTAGCACAACCGCACTTGCTCTGGGGCATCCCCAGCTCCCCTCCTGCCACTTGCGCTGGTGCAGTGCCACTGTGCCGTGTGCAGTGCATGTGCCCTCAGTGCCATATTCAACAGTGCTGAGCCATGGCGCAGCACTGTTGAATATCGCATGGTCCATGCCCTGGTGCAGCCCAGTTGTGCAGTGCCCAGGCGTGCGCCCCAGCGCTGCGCAGTCTGAATATCCCACCCACTGTGTTTTTGTATCCTGTAACTACTTTGCCCTAAGGACCCCACTGAAAATGAGACTTGACTTGGGTAATCCTTGTTCATATGCAGATTATGAATAAAATAAATTACTACTAATCCATCAAAATTATTTTTGGAATTCTGTGGAATTATAAAAGAAATTCTGAAAAGCATTTCAGGAGTGGAATTGCCATTACCATGAATTCCACACTCTGCACAGCTCTAAAGAGCACCTTTTTTTCCTCTACTGGAACCCCCCTCCCTATAAATCCCAGCATCATGTTTGCTTTCCCAAAGCCTTGGTGTACTGGGCATGTGACTTGAGGCTATCACTACTGATGACTCCCACATCCTTTTCTTCAGTGGTTGGATTGATTTTTTTTTTTTTTGCCCCAACAAATAATTTGCCTTCAGATTTACCTGTGCTTATGTGCATAACATTGTACTTCTTTTACAATAAACTTCATTTACCATACCTTTGACAATCTGTCCAAGTTTGTTAGGCCCCTCTTTATGTCTCTGACCCTCCCATTGGAGTACCCTTGTACAGAGTTTAGTATCATTTGCAAACAGGCAATTTTTTCCCTTGATTTCTTCCCCTGCATTGCAGATAAACACATTAAACAGTACTGGTCCCAGTACCAACCCTTGTAGTACCACACTTTTGATCTCCTTTAACTTTGAATGTTCCCCATTTACTACCACCCTTGGGGTCCTTCCTCCTAGCTAATTTTCTGCCAATCTTGTTAGCTTTGCCCCAACCCCCAGATTCCCCAATTTCTTGATAAGCCTTCTATAGGATACTGAGTAGAAGGTCTTGCTGAAATCTAGATATATTACATCAGCTGTCTGACCCTAGTCCACTGCCCTCATTACATAGTTAAAAACCTCTGTCAGGTTAGTCTGGCATGACCTTCCCTTCATGAAACTGTGCTGCCTGCGGTCTTGGAACCTACTTTTTTTTCAAGATATTCCACCAGTTGCTCACTGATAATTTCCTAGAGCTTACTTAAGTACAGAGGTCAAACTAACTGGCTTATAGTTCCCTGGTCCTCCCACTCTTTTGCAGGGGGACCACATCTACCCTCCTCCAATCCTTTGTGACTACCCTAGACTCCAGGGAGCAGTTAAATATGAGTGTCAGAGGCACTGCTAGTTTCAGACCATATTCCCTCAGCACTCTGGGGTACAACCTATCTGTTCAGGAGACTTATTCACCTTAAGTGCCATTAGTTTCTAAAGTACCTTATCCACCAGCACTGGTCCCAATTTCAGATTTATCTGCCCCCTATCCTGCTCCCAGTTTGGGAGTGGGCCCCACCTGTACCATGAACACTAATCAAAAGTAGTCATTGATAATGTCAGCCTTGTTCACATCCTTCTCTACACAAATATTTCCCAATTTTAGTCTCACAACACTCTCCTTTGTTTTCCTCTTTCCTCTGATATATTTAAAAAGATATAGCCCCACTCTGTCCAGGGGTGATAAATGGCTCATGGGGGCATCTACACCATCCCTTTATATTTTAGTGGGAATGGGATGTTCCCTGACTTACCAGGTGTCACTCTGGAGCCGCAGGGTATTCATCTTCATTTCCCAATGAGGATAGTCTTCTGGGGTATAATCTGGGGCACATCAGCAGACAGCTCAGGTAATGCTGCAGAATTCCTCCTAAGAGGCAGATAGCAACAAGAACATCTGGAACAGTATATGAAATAAGGCCAGTCACTCTGGACAGGGTGCATTAAATTCATCCTAATCATACCCAGTCAGGTTGACACACTATAGCTACTGTACATTGACTCTTGGAGGACAGTCATTGAGTGTATAAAAACCTGAAGGCCCTGATACCCATTTCTTAGCACATAAATTCAGTTCCAACATATGTAGTGACTGCTTGGTTCATCAATTTAACAACCTTACCACATGGTACAGTAGGTCACACACCTTGTTTTAAGGGCATCCTCTGCTCCTGCCAGCATGGACTCATCTAACTTAGTGACCCTGCTTAGCTCTGGAGTCAGATCTACCTGCAATCGCGTGTACAGGGACTCCAGCAAGGGCCATGTTCCTGGCAGTTGGTCTCCAGTTTCCTATGGACTTCTCACTCACTGACCTTCCCAGGAACCAGCACACAAAATGCCTGGCACCCTTCTTTTTATGCTACAAGCACGTCCTATTGAGGAGTACTTCTAATTAATCCCTAAAGTTCTTACTACAGTATGTTGAAGAAAAACCAGGAGACTAGTAACATCATTCTCCACCTAGTGGGAAGAGGAAAGTATTACACACTCCTGTTCCCAAGGATTACTGTCCTCAGCAATCAGGGGGTGCAATAGGTTGCATCACCTGTTGGTCCGTAGGGGGTGGCTTAACTATCCACTGGCCACAACCTGCGTTGCCTGCACGGACTAAGGTGGGAAATGTGGTTACTCCCATCTGGCCCCAAAGGAACCAATATCCTCCTCTATCCTCTGTCCAGCACCCGGATAGACACTTTACTGACAATGCCAGAGTCCCTCCCTGGCCAGACCGACCATTAAAACCTGAGATCCCAATAGCATCTGACATGGACCAGTACACACATCACCTCTCTTCATAGCAGGTGATGGGTCCTGCCATCCACTCAGGGTGTGACCCAGACATTCACTGTCCCCAACCCCAAAATAAACAAAGTGACCCACAGCCAGCCACACAAACAATGAACTGGTAACCTGCTCACCCCCCCCGCCCGCACTTAGGAAATGTAGCAGTTTGCAGTCATCCACCCCAGAGGCAAAGTGAAAAAAGAACCCCTCCCAACACCTTTGGGAGTGTAGGGTCCCCAGTCAGTCACACATTTCCCAAAAGGCCCAATAGTGATGGCTATGTCCCAGGTCAAGACTCTGCTCCAGAGGATCCATACAGTCTGTCCACATTAGGGACAGGTGGACCCAAAAAGGTCCTGACCCTTATTATCAGGACCAGAATCCATGTCAGAGTCCTGAAAAGTTCTGATATATTGTGATTCAAATCAGATCCTTAAGAAAATTAATGGTAATACTTGATAGCAATCACAAAAACACTAAAAAATAGAAAATGAAGTAGTTTTTCATACCTGAGTAACGCTGGCTTGTTTCTGACTCAATTCTAAGACCTCATCTTCTGGCTGTAGATTATCCACTTGTGTTTCTTACCCTCTATGTGAGCCAGAGAATGGTGTCACTCCCCTATTCTGACCCAGTAATTATGGATATCCCCAGCCTATCCCATGACACCCTCCCCCCAATATGCAGCACACCCTTAATTCCCCCTCCTATTTGCTGACAGTCATACTTCCCCAGTATGTACATTCTGCCCCCTCCATCTGCCACCAGTCACCCTGCTCCAGTATGCAGCCTCCTGCCCCTCCGTCTGCTGGTTGTTTGCTACCCACCCACTCCAAATCAATACCCCTTTCCCTTTTCCCATTGGTTTTATATCCACCATGCCTAAGAATGAATACTTTACCACCCTATCCCACAACAGATACACCTGCCCCTTCCCCTGTCCCAGTATCAGATACCCTGGCCCTTCCCTCTTCATCTGGTGATACACACCATGTACCAATGTTATTATCACTGCCCCCCATCTGCTGTACCCATCTTGTTCCAGAATGAATACCCCTACCCCATCTCCCATTTGCTGATGCCCATCTTCTCCCAGAATAAACACCGTATTCCCTCCTCTCATCTACTAATACCCATACCCCCACCCTATCCCCGAATAAAATTAGTATCCCCTCCCATCTGCTGATTCCTACACACCCTGTCATAGACATACTGAGACCAGCAGGACAGAAATGTTTGAATTATACTGACAAACTATTGCACAAGTTCCATCTGATGAGCTAAAGCTACTGAACACACCCACAGAAGAGAGAAAACAGAAGAACATGCGTGGGCCAGTCAGGAAGTATGATTTACTGCAGAATGAACTGACTTTCATCTAGGTTAATAGCTGAAATTGTCTACACTGTTAAGCTTAATCCACACAAGTGCTTACAGAGGATGAACCAAAGGAGTTTCTCAGACTGTTTTTGTTTGCACATTTCAAATAATGTAACTTCCTCCCTCTTGTGGGGGCTTACTTTTTTGCCTCCTGCCTGTTGAATGCTCACTCCAGTCCCCAGGACTGCAGCCTGTTGTGGGGGGGGTGGACCAGAAGAGAGAGGGACTCCAAGCTGCCACCTGCTCAAGCATGCGATTTGCAAACTGCCACGTCTCACGCTTTTTTGGATGCTCAGTGCGCTTGACCCGTGGCTCATTCAGCACATCTTGAGTAAAATTTACCTTACTTTTGGTTATAATGGCAAAACCATAAGAGTGCCATAATTATCCATTAATATTAAACTCCTTCTCAAATATCAACATGAAACAGAATCTGTGTGTATATAAACAAAGCTGCTTGAAAAATGGCACAAAATAGCTTCTAAACCAAACCAGTATAATATCTGGGGTAAACGACAAGTTTTTTGGCATTGCTTAATAAACTGATTCTAAACTTCTTGAAATTATATGGCACCGTGTATTTGAAGTCTCAAAAAAGTGCTGCATTTCTCTTTCAAACTTTAAGCCATGCTCACACTGTAATTTAAATGCTTTCTCTATCAAGCTGCCACTGCTGCTCCCAGAACCAAAATTTAGCTGTACACTCAATAAGAGGACAACTTGTAAAATTAGCATTGCATTGAATTGCCTACAACAACTTGTTCATTTCTCTATAAATTAATGGTGCTTAAAATGCTATGCTCACCTGAATGGTGTTGTAAATATGATCTGGGCAGGGAGAACACTCAGCGCACCTGAACTGCGGCCCTCCTGAGAACTGACTCTCACCGTTGTAACTGAGGCCCACACCAGAACCCCTAAAGTGTGCTCCGCCCCAGACTGCTCCCACACTTTCTCTCTCATGCTACAAGTATGTGCATACACACTTGAATCTCTGCATGACAGGGCGTGCAGCCATGAGCACAGATGAGAAGAAGATGTTGTTATTGTTGTGGTGGTGGTATCCTGTGGGGTGTTTGGCAAATGGGAGAGGGATTTTTTTTTTTTTAAAATAAATGACAGTGTTTTTTTGCAAGGAAAGCACTGTGAGGCAGGCAGTCAGAGTTCGGATCTACCCGAGTCTGATGGACATTGGAAGATGGGGGGGAGGGGTCTGATTTTTGTCAGACCAGTCTACCCATCCCTAGTTCATATCCTAACTACTGTAACAGGGTGGACAACTCCCACCCACTACTAAACCTTGGGATATCCCAATGGTCCCCCCCCCCCAATTATATATATAATGACTTATGAAGAGGTATAGATGTAGTACACAATTGAAAAGCAGTTATAGTGTCCACAGAATGTCTTGTGACTCACTGAGGGACTGTGACTATGGGGTGCCAGACACTCTGCCACCCTCCCAATCGACTTCAGCAAGGTGGGAAGACACGCTGGGCAGTCTCCATTTTATGGCTGGCAATAAATACAGGTCTAAAGTAGCTAAGGTCTTGATGAGGGACTGCAGCTCTACCAGAACCTAGACACCTGTACTCTGACCTCATTGAACACCATGAAGCAAAAGCCCCCAATAGGTGGATGTGACAAGTATGAGTTGCACAGCCCCTAGCAAACATATACAAATAGTTGAGCTTGATGTGGCAACAAACATTCTGTGACTTCTTTTCTTTTTCTACAATTTTATATAACAATAATACAATAAAAAAGTCAAATAATTTCTACTCCAGTCCTGTGCAGGTATAAATGTTTTTACATGCCTGCTCAGTGGGGCAGGCAGTGGTGATGGCGGGGGAGTGTCTCATACATCTTAAGGAACCTGAAAAATAGAAGAAAAATAGCAATAGTAATATATTCTCATACCCACCAGGCTAGTATTGCAGTCACTTATAAAAGTCTGGATGGGACATGGCCACCAAAGTTTCATATGGGTGTCTTATGGCCTCCAACTTTGTGGATCTTCAGCTGTCAAACCATCTCTGCTTCATCACTTTGATCCTGATGCTTTACACAATATGCCAGTCTTTCACTACTCCCATGGTACAATCCTAAAGGTGGTAATCCAGCAGTTGGTCTCTAAGGTGCCAGTTCTTTAGCTTTTTGAATGCATAGTCCAATAGCAACTAGTCCCTGCACTCCACTTCTGCATTCTATGCCCAATCTGTCAGATGTGGGTAGTTGTAACCACATAGCTCTTTGACCTTCCTGTCCAATCACCTGGCACAGGTTTATCAGAGGACCTAAGGATTACCTGGGGGAAACCACATAATATTGGGATTATCCCACTCAGGTTACTTTGGTTTCTTCTATGATTCTGCCACCTGGGAAGTGGTATGAGGTGGTTTGAGTGGTATATCAGGGAGATCATTCTTTGAGGCCTCAGGGCCACTTAAACAGTGTCAGTCCAGATCTTTCTTGGAGCTGGCACAAGCCTACATGCTGGGCTTCCCAGTTCCTCCTTGGTGTAGCTGTCATCATTCTCAACAAGGGACTGGATGTACTTGGGCTTGAGGACATGCCACTGGGGGAACCTTTGCAGGTAGCAGATGATGTCATCTCCTTTTATGCAGGGCCCCAAACCAACCAAGGTGATTTTTTAGACCTCCAGCTACTGTGACCTGAAGAGGTTGACAGGTCAAATATAACATCACAAGTTGCCCACTCTGGTGTTAATGTGCTGGGGCAATTGGGTAGTGAACATCATAGCAGACTCAGGGCTCTTGGCCCAGATGACAGCTCTGTATCACAATGTCTCCAGCCCCTTGGTATGAGGCTTGTCCAGTCTCATTCATGGGTGCACTCACTGTGGCCTGTTTGACCTCAAGGCATGAAGATGGTGAAAAAAAATGGTGCTTCGCTTTGCTGGGGTACAGAGTTAAGAGAGAGGAATGAGATTTGATAGATTGCAGAGTCACTATTTATCCTTGTGATCTTTCGCACAAGGGGACAGCATTGATCCAGGGCTAAATGTGCTGCAGCCCTCATGGTGAGGTTCCAGGCCATAGCTTGCCTAGAGATCCCCTGCTCCTTCCTTTTCAATGCAGCAGCATACATGATGGAGCAAACAAGTCTCTCTTATCATTTTTTTTCTCTGGGAGCAGGTTTCCCTTGTTGCAAATAGAAAAGCAATAGATACAACAGTCCCCACCCCTACTACCCCTGGGTAATACACAGTTCTTTTTAAATGCTGTTGTGCAAGCACAATGATGCAAACTTGGTATGGTCCTATAGAACCTGGCTGGAAATGGGCCAGCATGATCAAATGTGCATGTTTTACTAACAGTTCAACTGTGCTGACCAATGGTGACAGGGTAGAAGATCTTAGGATGGAAGGTCAGTTAGGGTCAAGCGACCACAATATGGTGTGGTTCAAAGTGGACTCAGGGATCCAGTCAACCCATACGAAGGCAAGAGTCTTAGACTTTAGAAGGGTGGACATTACCAGTACGGGACTACAGCTAAAAGAAACCATGGAAAAGAGGGGGATAGGTGGGAATGTTGAGGAGAAATGGGAACACATCAAGGAGGCTATAGTGGAGGTAACGAAACAATGTGTTAGGTCAGTAGACAAGAGTAAAAGGAGAAGAAACCCACTTTGGTTCTCGGGGGGGGGTGGCAGAAAAAGTAAGGGCCAAGAGGCTAGTCTTCAGGAAGTATAATGAGACACAAAGGGATTAGGACAAGGAAATGTACCAGAAGTGTCTGAGAGAGATGGGAAAGGCAGTGAGGAGCGCTAATATGCAAACAGAGGAGAGAATAGCTCAATCAGTTAAAAAAGGAGATAAGACATCCTTCAGGTACATTAGTGAGAGAAGGAAGGCAAAGGAGGAAGTAGCAAAGCTTAGAGAGGCCGGGCGGAGATAGTGGAGGGAGACAGGAAAAAGCATCGATCCTGAACGAATATTTCTGTTCAGTCTTCACTGTGGAAGGGGATGGGCAGGGCCTGTAGCTGGACTTCAAAGGAGTTAAGGATAAGGAGGTAGAAACATAGACTTTGACGGCAGATAAGGACCGCTTGGCCCACCTAGTCTGCCCATTTCCCTACCTAGAGGATAAGTTGCAGATCCTATTTAACCAACAGCCTATTTCTTCCTACCCCCTCAACAAAAATTGCCTTTTGTCTGTCCCATGCATTCTTGAATTCTCCTACAGTTTTAGACCCCACAACCTCCTCAGGAAGGCTGTTCCATATGTCCATCACCCTCTCTGAGAAAAAATACTTCCTCACATTGCCCCTGAGCCGTCTCCCCTCTATCTTCAAATTGTGTCCCCTTGTTCTTGCACATCTCTTTTTCTGAAAGATGCTACCCTCTTGGACTTTGCTGATTCCACTGAGGTACTTAAACATTTCTATTATGTCCCCCCTCTCCCACCTTTCCTCAAGGGTATACATATTAAGCTCCTTTAGTCTCTCCTCGTATGGCTTCTCTTGCAGACCCTGCACCATTTTAGTTGCCCTCCTCTGAACTGCCTCCATCCTGTCTATGTCCTGTGGAGATGGGGTCTCCAGAACTGGACATGGTACTCAGATGGGGTCTCACCAACTGTCTGTACATGGGATAACAACTTCCTGTTTTCTGCTGGTGATGCCTCTCCCTATACATCCCAGTATCCCCCAACCCTCCCTACCGGCTTCTCACATTGCTTGCCGACCTTGAGTCATCTGATATGATTACCCCCAGGTCCGTTTCCATTTTTGTTGTTGTTACTACCTCCCCCATTGTGTAATCTTCCCCTGGGTTTTTCCCAGGTGCATTACTTTGCACTTCTTTGCATTGAATCCAAGCTGCCATACTTCTGACCATTCCTCCAACCTTGCCAAGTCCCTTCTCATCCTTTCCATGCCTCCTTGTGTATCAACCCTGTTGCAGATCTTTGTGTCATCTGCAAAGAGGCATACTTTTCCTTCCAGTCCCTCTGCAATGTCACTTACAAAGACATTAAAAGGATTGGAGCCAGTACCGAACCCTGCGGTACCCCACTAGTAACCCTTCTTTCATCAGAGTGGACTCCATTTACAATTACCTTCTGTGTCCTGTTGTTCAGCCAATGTTTTACCCAGGCTACCACCCTGGGACCCACTCCCAGGCTGGTTAATTTGACTACTAATCTTTTGTGTGGGACTGTGTCAAATACCTTGCTAAAGTCTAGGTAGGCCATTTCCACAGCCCCTCCCTGGTCTACTACTTTGGTCACCCAGTCAAAGAAATCAATTAGATTCATCTGACATGAGCTTCCTGCTGTGAACCGATGCTGCCTTGGGTCCTATGCCCCACTGGCCTCTAGGTACTCAACAATTCTTTCCTTCAGAAGTGATTCCATCACTTTCCCTACCACAGGTAAATATCAGTCCATTCATAGAGGAGAGGGTCCTAGAAGAACTGGCGAAGCTAAAGGTTGTAAAAGCCATGGGTCCAGATGGCATACATTCCAGGGTCCTAAAGGAACTGAGGACTGAACTGGTAGCCCTATTCAGTGAGTTCTTAGACACTAGAGTGGTCCCAGAGGACTGAAGAAGGCAAATGTCCCTCTTCACAAGAGTAGTAGTAAAGAAGAAGCGGGGAACTACAGGCCAGTTAGTCTAACCTCCATAGTTGGAAAGATAATGCAGGCACTCCTTAAGGAAAGAATAGTGGAACACCTGGAAGCCAATGGACTGGTGGATCCCAGGCAACATGGCTTCTCTGCAGGATGAGCCTGTCAAACTAATCTGATAGATTTCCTTGACTGGGTAGCAAAGGCAGTAGACCAAGGCGGGGGTGGTAGATATTGCCTACCTTGATTTCAACAAAGCCTTTAATACGGTCCTACATAGAAGACTGGTCAACAAGCTAGGCAGCCTGGGGTTGGGACGCAAGATGGTGAACTGGACTGGAAACTGGTTAATGGACAGGAAACAGAGGGTAGTGGTGAATGGAACCCAATCAGATGAAAGGGAGGTGACCAGTGGGATACCTCAGGGGTCAGTTCTGGGGCTAGTCTTCTTCAATATCTTCATCAATGACACTGCAGATGGGCTGGAGGGAAAGGTTTGACTGTTTGCAAATGACACCAAGATCTGCAACAGGATGGATACTCCGGATGGGGTGGAAAGGATAAGAAAAAACCTGGAACTGCTGGAGAGATGATAAGGGGCATGGCAGCTAAGGTTTAATGTAAAGAAGTGCAAAATCATACTTGTGGGAAGCAGGAACCCTGGGGCAAGCTACAGGTTGGGGGGGAGCTGCTGACAGTAACTAAGGAGGAGAAGGACTTGGGGAACATAATCACACATGACTTGAAGGTCGCTAGGCAGATGGCAAAGGTGGTGGAAAAGGCCAATGGGATGTTGGGGTGTATTAAAAAGGGAATCACAAGCCGAAGGAGGGAGGTAAAAATTCCACTGTACAAGACCCTGGTGAGACCTCACCTTGAATACTGTGTACAGTTCTGGAGACCACACTTTCGAAAGGACACTGAAAAAATAGAGACGGTGCAGAGGAGGGCGATCAAAACAGTGACGGGATTACTTCACAAGCCTTACGAGAAGAGAGTGAGGGACCTCAATTTGTACAAGCTGAAACAAAGGAGGGAGAGAGGTGACATGATAGAAACATTCAAGTACCTCAAGGGTATTAACAAGGTGGAAGGGAACAACATATTCCAGATTAATAGTAGTGCCAGGACAAGATGACACTGAGGTGTGGCCGCATAAGGGGAAATGTCTGGAAGTTCTTTCTTATGGAAAGAATGGTGGATGCATGGAATAACCTGTCCCGGGAGGTGGTGGCAGCCTGTACAGTGGCAGTCTTCAAACATGCATGGGACAGAAACAAAGGAATAATAGATATAGGAAGAAAAAGCTAAAGCCAATCACCAGATAGGGTCACTGAGCACTTTATTAGGCAGCTTGAATGGGCAGACTGGATGGGCCTAGTGGTCCTTATCTGCCAACAGCATATATGTGTCTATGTATCTATGAGTTTTGTCAACTTTTCCACCTTTTCTTTTCAAGTTTGCATGGGCTGGAACAATCCCCAGAACCAGCTCCCAAGCGACTATCCTTCCTCCACCATGCCCAAGCCACTGCTTGCCAGTGATCTTGCTAAGACCTAAGAAAGTTTACTTGAACAGTCTTTACCCACATGCTCCACAGGATTTTGTTGTGCCTCACAGGGGATTCTCTCCCTTTCACCATCAGCTGCCACTCTGCAGTTGCTCTCTTTCAGCTACAGAGCAGTGAGACAGTAATGTTGGGGGATTTCAACATTACTAGATTGTCCCAGAAGCCGATCCATTTAAAGATGCTCTTGTCTCAATCGAAATCTCCCAAATGGTTACCTGCCCTACTTGAATAAACTAAAGAACTGGCTCCAGCTCCCTTCTGGACTGAATTCTCACCACCCATCCCAGTAGAGTCTTTAACGTGCGTGTCCTTCCCTGATGCCTTAAGCAACCACTCCCCTGTACTCTGTCAGTGGTCCAATAACGTGCTCAAACCTAAAGCCAAGCTTGCCTACCATAGTATGCTAAAAAAGGGAAGCTCCTGGAATTTTTAAATGCACTTTCTATGATTTACTGGTCCCCGCTAAACTACATGGCCTGCATTGATAATGCACTAAACTTCGTTATCAGCCATTTCAATTCAGTGTGCAACAAGTTTTCCCTCTTTAGGAAAATAAAGCTATGGGGAACATCAAATGCATGGATCACCCCTGCCCTACTAACAATGATGAAGAATAAGGACAATCTTTGGCACATTGCAATGGCCTCCTGACTCCACACTGATATGCAGCGGTACAAAACTGCTAAAAACCAATGCACTCAAGCAGTGCGGAGAGCTAAGCAGGTGTACTATAAAGGTGCACTAACAAACAGCAGGGGCAATAGTAAACAATTTTGGGAAAACATAAAAAAACTAACAGGAAAACCTAATAAATCCCACCACCCCCAATGTTAGAGGTCAACGGCACTCTTACTCAAGACCATAAGTTAGTTGCTGACTCCCTTAATACCACATTTACCAATCTCAGGGGAATACTCCCTCCTGATATCCTCACTGGCTCCTCCCTGCCCACTGGCAATATAAATTCAACCCCTCCTCCCCAGTACCCCCCTCTTTTATTTCAGAAAGATATTCCCACATTACGCTCATAGATATCTAGGGAAGGTGCTATGTAAATCCAGAACAAGTAATGACATCCTCAACCTAAAACATCTTCACCTCACACTTGAAACTGTCCTACATCCCTCATCAAACTCCTAAACCTCTCATTCACCCTCAGGCATTCCTCCAAGCTTGGAAATCTGCCACTGTTACACCTGTGCACAAAAGCAGAGACCATACCCAGTTCTCCAATTTCCACTCCATATCAATTCTCCCCCCACCCCCCTATCCAAAGCCTTGGAGTGAATAGTAGCTGATTAACTGACAGAACACCTGGACAAGTACAACATCCAGTGTCAACAGCAGCATGGCTTCATGAAGGCACATGGTACAACCACTGCCCTGCTTGACTTTACAAAACACATTCATAAGGCTTTTGACGCTGGCCAACTGCTTTGGGCAGTGTTTGTAGATCTAACTAAGACATTTGACACCTTTAATCACCAGCTACTTCTACACTCACTCTCTGCCTTAGGACTATCTGCCAATGTCACTGGTTGGTTTGAAAGTTACCTGGTGGGTAGGCTCCAATGTGTTAAAATTGGAAACTCACTCTCTGACTGTCTCTCAGTACACTCCGGGGTCCCCCAAGGATCCATCCTTGATCCACTGCTTTTTAGCCTCTTTTTAAATGATCTCCCTGCAGCATACAACTCCAATATGATCCTCTATGTGGATGATGGCGTCCATTTCTCTACTCATCATAGCCCTGACCAACTATCCTCCAACCTGCAATCCAACTTTAACATAGTTGAAAAGTGGTTCAATCAACATAAACTGTTGATGAACCCCAAAAAAACAAAGGCCATGCTGTTTGTCAGCACCCACAACAAATACAAAATGGTTGACTTACACATTCTGAATAATTAACGACTCCCACTTGATCAAGTCCATGAGTTTAAATACCTTGGTGTTACCCTGGACAGTCCGCTTTCCTACACTACTCATGTAAAAATGATCTCCAGAGCTATCAACTACAGAATAGGTACCCGCTATCGCCATCGCAACTGTCTTACTCAAAAGGCGATGCATGTAGCTGTAAACAGCTCAGTCATATATTTAATTGATTATGCACTAATCTTCTATGGAGCGGCCACAGACACCTCCTTAAGTAGAATCAGAACAGCCTTGAATAAGTGCTGTCACCTTGTGACTGGTGCTGGTAAAAGAACCTACACCTGTAAGCCCTACAAGCAATCAAGCTGGCTGCACCTCCAAGGCAGGATAGCATACCAGACATGCCTTCTGGCTAAGAAAATCAGACTCGGCCTAACTCCTCCTGTCACACATTGCCTCTTGTCACTAACCACAGTCACATGCTGCACTCGCAATTCTGACAAATTCTCCTTCCAGAGTCCCTTCTGTCACACATCTCAAGCACAGCACACCTTTTTCACTAGGGCCCCCACCCTAATGAACCGTCTGCCTCCTGAGGTCCAGTCTGAGTCTAGGCTTGGCCCTTTCAAAAGCAATCTACACCAGCACCTTAGGAGTCTCAGCCACTGTGACTGCTCTTGCTATTCTCCCTCTGAGTGCCTCTCCCACTCTGTCCTTCCTCTCATCTCCCCCTGCCCTTTATCTTCCATTCCCCCATCCTTCTCCCCTCCTCAACTACCTCCTTTCCCCCTCTCTCTTCCCACCTCCCCCTGTTTTCCCTTTACCCCTCTCCCCTGCTGTTGTTATACCTCCACCATGTCCCCCTCACCCAAGTCCTCTGTCCCCCTTTTACCCACCCCAATGGCTAACTTTCCCCTGCCTCTATCACGTCACCCCTTTTGCTGCCTTATATCTCAACAGCACTTAACTTGGATACCTGCACTTTATGACAAAGTCGAACTTCAGGACTGCCTCCCTGTCTACTGATCTTCTGACTCTATACCCTCTTTATTTTTCCTAAATCTATGTAACATCCTCTATCTTCTAGAGCATATATTAAGTTTAGTAACTGTTTTGGTCAACTTATTCATTGCTTTCTACATTTTGGAATGCTATGTATCTTGCACCTACTATTATTTGTTGTTGTTTTGTCCTTCTGATGTGTACCCTTTGTAAATGAACCACTGGTAAAAAAGATATTTTGTAATCCAAGAGCTCAATAAAATAAATAAATAAATAAAAGCTGCTAGATGGTGCATATGTGCAAACTGTTCTGTTGAGCCATGAGGCTCCAGGAAGCCCGCCTGACTCATCCTCTCTGCAGTACCTTGACAGCTGCCAGGCCACTCCCCCACACAGATGATTGGCCAGTGGTGAGGAGAAACAGGATATTTGGCTCCTTCTCCATGTGAGGAGCCATGCATTGGCTGGAAGGCCTACAGATTAGGCATACGCATTGTCTATGAACTCTGTGCACCAGTGCCATGATGGCTAAATGGAATCATGGATTTCAAACAGCAAAAATGGTGCAACTATTTTTTCTGTTCAGGTTTTCTTACCTTAATGGGCAGATGTAACTTTGGGGGACCACAGATGCATACAATAGCAGTTGGGAGTACACTCCAAATCCATGCCCCCCCCACCCACAATTGTGCAATTGTGGCCCACTCTCCCCAGTCCAGAGGATTTAAGCAACTCATGGGTGGGGCACCTACACTGACCAATTATATTTTGCCGGGAATGAGATGTTTCTGAACCAGTTGCTCATCATAACACAGGAAGCCTCTATAATCACTTTGTTATATTCACTTTATTTTCATCGGTCAATTGTTTCCTCAATGTTTCACTCAGTGACCTTCATCATGAGATGTGGTCTATTCTATCAAGGCTGTTGTGATATATTTGGCCTTATTTAAATCTTGTTTTGTATTGTCCAAGTATGAATTATCACTTTGAGAAATCTCATGGCTACCATGTACTTCTAGGAATGGGTGATAGCTGCTTCCCACTTCCTTAGTGTCTCTCTACCTGCAGACTGTCAAGGCTATTCTCTAACCAGGCACTGCTCCAGAACCACAGGGTATTTGTCCTTCATCTCACAATGAGGGTCATATCCTGGATTATAAGTACCACCCTGGGCACCTCAGCAGACAACTTGGACAATGCTGCCGAATTCTTCCTAAGGGTCAGTTAGTAAGCATCATGCACATTTGGAACCATCCATAAAACAAGGCCAGCACTCCAGGGTGCATAAAATTCTTCTTTACTCGTATCCTGTCAGGTTTTCACACTGTAGCTATATTGACTCTCAGAGGACAGTCATTCAAGTTTACAAGTACCCAACGGCCCAAATGCCCATTTCTTGCACATAATTTTAGCTGCTGCATGAGAAACAATTACTTAGTACATCAGTTTCACAACTCTCCTGTGTTGTAGGTCACATGCCTTGTCTTAAGGGAATCTTCCCCCCATCCACATGTACTCATTCCTCCTCCTAACACTAGATGATTCTGAAGTTGGTTCCACATGCAGTCAATTGAACAGGCCTCCCACAAGGTACATGCCCCTGGATGCTGATCTGTGTCCCTGGGGAGTCTCTCTTACAGTCTAGAGCTCCCTAGGGATCAGCCTGCAACGTGGCTGACCCCCTCTTTTTTTGCCACATGCTCCCCTTATTGAGGAGTACTGTTTATTAAGCCCTAAAGCTTTAACTTTGTACAAGAGAACCCAGGAGATTCACAATGTGTTTTATTACCTGGTGAGAGGAGGAGGAGGAGGAGGACGTTACAAAGGACTTGTCATTTCTCTGTCTTTCTCCTTCTCATAACTCTGTCTGCCTCCTTTATTTTCACTAAGTATGGTTCTCTATTCCCCAGACTGATCCCCACTTCCACCTCTAAATTCCAAGACATTAAGAATAAAATAACTATGTCTGAACTAAGAAAGTAAGTCATGATCTACAGGAAAACAATATTCACCAGTAAATGAGCACGCTCGGGGAAGTCCCTAACATCATAAACCTATTAACCTCAGAAGGAAATGCTGATTAGTGCAAGTCTTTCATAATAGGTTGGAGTGAAAGTGCAGTTATCTGACTGAATTAAAATAAGAATGGTTATTGAATTAAAATCAGAATGGCAAGGATTGGCCAGAATTTTATGTTAAATAAGGTTCCAGCAATAGCTATAATATCACAGTTACAAAGCAGTTATGCTTTTCATCAGAATGGGCAACTTCAGGAACAAGTGGAATCATTCATAGACACTACATAGTGAAACCATATCAACAAACATGATAATCCTCAGTGAGAGGTTGTGTTATGTAGAAACTAAAACTTAGATCAAATTGATATGATTGTAACCTTTAAGCTCAGAATACTTCAAATTACATTTTGGAAAGTACTGGTTTCAGCTGGCAATTTTATGAACACAAAGAATTTATATACAAGAAGCCCACTTGGATTATAAATTCTACAATCAGATGGAAAATGATTGATGTCTGCCAACTTGGTATCACCTAGAAATGCCCATACCACAATCTCAGACAAAGTAAACAAAAATTGTAAAACAAGCAACCATTTACACTTGTACTGTGATTGAACAGAACTGATACTGGGGGACTTACATAAACAGCAATACATTTACGTCAGACTTTAGTGGCAGATAATGCCCACACTAATATTTAATGCGGCAGAGTCTGTTAATAAAAAGTATTATACTTCATTATGCACACATTTCCTACACCTCGTGTTGATTCACTGTGTTCATTTTTGTTTCTAAATACTTTAATTTAGTGCCATATTTCATGTTATGTTCATCAAATTGGACGGTTCATTTTGTGTCTTGGAATAGTTAGCCCTCCCTAATGCCCACAGTGTCCCATAAGGTCAGAGAGCTATTTCATTATGAGTCAGAGCATGATCATCCCACATTTCTGAGGCTTGTGCTAATATGTTAGACCACCTAAAATGTGGCGTAACGATCAAATGCAACTGCTGCGACTTGCAGCGGTTTAGGTGCCCTATTCTGCTGCATGTATAAATATATGATGCACATGTCATTATTTTGCTGTAAGGCAATGTCAACTACTGTAAATGCATCAAAATGTTTGAAATAGCACCCAGACATTTTGCTATATTTACCCAGCCATAGGTGCACACTAAAATCACGACTTCTGCCTGTGGCAGGACATTTGAAAATCCAGTCCCATAGGTCCATCAAGTCTGCCCTGCTTAATTGGTTACTTGCTAATGCCCCCTTTAGGATGTCCCATTAATTTTTGATCCCAGCTATAAAATGCCTAACATTGACTACAAAATGCTTGGTAGACTATTATACCCATCCATCAAACACTGTGTGAAAAATACTTCCTAATGTCCTTTATAAATATCCCCCTTTTCCAGCTTGAGATTGTGACTTGCTATGGGTAAACTGTTCCTTAACTTGAACAACTCTGTAAAGCTCACTTTGCTGTACCCCCGTTTGTATCTGAATGTTTATATCATACCCCCCTCTAGCTTCTGTCCTCCAGAGACTACATAGTGAGACTCTCCAATCTCTCCACATACTGTAGGACCTAGCCTGACAGCTCATAGATAAGTTGCGATGCCCTTCTCTGTATGGTTTGAAACCTATCTTTGTCCTTCGTCAGATGGGAGCTCAAGAACTGCACACAATACTGTAGGTGTGGTTGAACGAACAACCTGCACATTTGCAGTATTACCTCTCTTTTGTGAATGGCAAAACCTCCTCATGCATCCTAACATCCTGTTTGCCTTCCCATGTGCTTCATTGCATAAGGAAGAGAACTTGAGACTAATGTTAATTATCAACAGCAGGTCCCTTTATTTCTTTGAGGGCTAACTCAGCTTAATCACAGAAAGAGGAATTTTTAAATAATTGGTATTCACAAACAGCTAAGAATAAAAACTTGAGGTGGGCATATTAAAAGGAGTTCTCCTTTAAATATTTTAGATCTTAAGAAAGCTAATACATACCCAGTCATCTTACAAGACAAGAGAAAAGGAGCCATCTAAAATGTAATAAAATATGAAGGTAGTGTCATCTAGTTGTTAGAGCAGTCACTTAGGAACTAGAAGACCACAGGTTCAATCCCATCTAGAGCCAAAATTCTCACTGTGCGGGATTAAGCAAGCCGCTTAATTTTCCCAGAGCTCTTGTTCACATAGATGTAGCAATGTGTAAAAGGAGGACTCCACTGAAACTGATATATTGCATCTCAGCTGGGCAATCCTTGGTAAAAAGAAATATAAAAAAAATAGGAATTGATGTAAAGTTTTGAACACAAACTGCTGATTAAAGAGCCTGAGCCACAAGCAAAAGCATAACTGGATGGTAAGGGTGTTTTTTGTGATAGTCCAGAACAAAATATGTCATGATGATAAACTGACAGCTTGTTTTGCTGTCTTTGCTCTTTATTCTGTGTTACATGTTATGCTGGGTAAGGGATTTGAAAATGGTTTCTGTTGCTGATGTTAGATCTTGAAGAGATTTCACTTTGAAGTTTTTGTTGGGATATTAGGGGGTGTTATAGATTGAGGAAGCAATTCTGATCAATTGGAGGGCTCCTTTCCCAAGCTGAAGAGACATTCTTATTCTTTAAAGAGTGCCTTACATACAGGTGCCCTAGAAAGTGACTTTTTCTGGGGAGATTTTAAAAATGTTTAATATTGGCTGGCAGTATAACCTAGAGGTTAGAGTAACGAGCTGTGAATGAGCTTGGTACATCTAGCAGACCAGACCTGGGTTTGATTCTTACAACCTCCACTTGCATATTGCATGACTCTGAGCAAGTCACTTAACTGCCCAGTGCTCCCAGGTTGCCCCTGAAAACAGGCACCTGTGCCTAGTGGGCCTTACCTGGTTACCAAAGACTAACAAAAAAAATATATATTATATATCAGCCATGATCAATAATATAGTAATACAGGTACTGCCATGGAGACCACTTTTAGGGTTGTAAGAGTGATTTCACCTACATTCTTAGGGTATCAAAATCAGTTCTGATACTCTATGAATGCATGTGAAACTGCTCTTACAACTATAGAAAAAGGTATCTGCTGCAGTATTAATATACATACCTCATGGTTCCATCACAATAAGATGTTTGCAGAAAATGTCACCAATTGCTAAATAAGTGGAATATTGGCCCGTTTTAGTGTCTCATTGCTAATGAGTAGATGCCCAGTTTCAGCTGCTGTGCTCCATTCTTACAGTGTTCTGCAGTCTGCATTAGAGTGCCTGAGGCTTGCATTGATTTAAAGGGCCCTGTGCCCTACACAGATAGCCTCGACAGAGGCAT
Source organism: Neoceratodus forsteri (assembly GCA_016271365.2). Taxonomy (NCBI): domain Eukaryota; kingdom Metazoa; phylum Chordata; order Ceratodontiformes; family Ceratodontidae; genus Neoceratodus; species Neoceratodus forsteri. The sequence goes on from CM028131.1 coordinate 1,256,989,269, forward strand.
TGTTACCTAGAACATCCCCTCCCACTCCACCCAACCCATTCCGGAAGGCCTTCAGTTTGCCATCATTTTCTGGGCCTCTTCTGTCCCTCCTGGTGGTCCAGTGCCCCCCACCATAGCCTCAGCCCAAGTAAAGGTCCTTGATGTCCAGTGGATCCCCCTTCCTCCACCTATCCCATTTCCCCAGGTGGATGTCTCTGATGTTTGATCCCTTGTCAATCATTGTACTCCACTGGCACTATCATTCCACTGCCCTCTTAAGCAACAGCCCTTAGAACTGCTTAAGTGTCACTAAAGATGCAACCACATCTTGTGAAGGTTGTCATGTTTTGTCGATGGTCCTGTGAGTCATTTTTATATAGAGGATAATGCCTGATGTACAGGTGATAACCATAGTGTAATCAACTCGAGTGGTTGCTAGGGCATCAGTAAACATCGAGAGCCCCCGCCCTTCCTCCCACTGAACACAGGTAATTTAGTCTTACTTTATTAATGAATCTGCACTGTGGCCACATGATTGTGTAGGAAAACTATTTATTAGGATACACAGACTGATAAACAGCATGCTGAGATATCACCAGAGTTAAAATCTCTATCAGACATAGTGATTGCTAGACTCAGTAAAAGTAAACTGAGACAATTGGAAAGTTATTTGAATACTATACTGAGACTAAAAATCACATTCTGGGTGTACAGAATATAGGGGATAATGGCTGGAGTTCTGCAGTGAACAGCATTGTAATCACCTTGAGCGGTTGCCATGCCGTGCTTGTAAACCTCAAGAGTGCAGCTTGAGAGGTTTAATGTCAGCATGGCAACCGTGAAAGGCGATTTCAATGCGGCTAACTGAAGAACCCCAGCCACTGTCGTTTATAGTGTATGGGGTTGGTAACAAGTAGAGAAAACATACAGAGGAAAAAAATGACTGTTTCGACTCATTTTTTTTTAAAATAAGCACTTTGATTGTTCCTGCTCCTGAAGTACAATACTGTTGGCCAACCGTGATTATGTGCTTGATTAGGAAGAGGACACATCGGCTATGTCAGAGGGGTTGTGGGGAAAATTTATCATCCGAGATGGGATACACGATCTCCAGAGGCTGCCTGCTCATTTTTAAAATCAAGCCTGCTTTGCTGCGTGCTAGGTGAGGACATTGTAGCTGGTGATTTTTTACGTGCTCTGCAACCGCCGTTTCAGATTCAGTTTAAAACGCTTGCATGCCACATTCTAATGTTGGAATGTAGTAGGGTGAGCTTGGTTCCATCTTGTAATCTCACTGATCTGACGTTGGCAAGCAAGGTCTACAGCTTTGATGTCAGAACAATGAGGTTACAAGAAAACAAAAAGGCAGCAGGCTATGCATTATAAGGGCTCCCCATACATTATATTGAATTGCACTGGCATTCCGTTCTGCAAACCCACTGTTATGACATAGATGAGAGAAGTTTATAAGGTTCTGACATCACAACAATGGGATTACAAAGTTGTAAACAGCTTATTTTCAGTGGGTAATAAGGGCTACCCATACATTATAAAGACTGATGCCCCCTGTCATAAAAGCAGTTCTTTACAACACAGAGAATGGCTATGACCCCTTTATGGATAGCTTGGAGGGGTTGCAGGCAAGGAACTGCTAATAAACTGTTGTAGCATCAGTTTTGTGATAGTCCCCTGTGGCTGTGAATTGGGCCTTTTAGTGCTCACAGTCTGTAGAATTTGCTGTTGCAGCTGGCTTTTTTTAATCTGCTTCCCTTAAAAAACAAACTATTGGTGTAATCATACCAATACATGGCTTGTTTACAGTCCTTATTCTCCTTCCTGAACTTTAGAAATGCCCCCAAACATTCGAGTCACTAATGATGCAGTAGTCTCCTCCCACTACAGTGTGTGTGTGTGTGTGTGTATGTGTGTGTAGGTGTGTAGGTGTATGCACGTGAGCGCAGGTTCCCAAGTTTCCAGAAGGATGGAATGTGAGTACAGCTGTAAACCAATGAGTTTTTGTGAGGTAATACTGATACAGAGGTAGTCAATATTTTTTAAGGAAGCAGATACAGAACAATCAACTACATCAGTAAATTCTACAGCCAGCAAATATAAAATGGAATTTTAAAAAGCTAATACACCTTCTGAATATACTCATTTTTGAAGTACCCAGCTTTTCTTTTTTTTTAACTAACACATTTTTATAGTTCATTTTGCAAATTAACATTCCTACCAGGCTCTACAAGGTGTTATGCGTGGAAAAGTATTCTATCTGGAGGCTGGCATATGATTTATTCCTTTTCATACCCCATCGGTATTGTGACCTCATGGATTATGAGAGAATGGTTGACCAAGAAGAGTCCCTCATCTTCTGCTATATTAGTCACTTCTTATTGTCTTTCTGTTATTTTGGTATTTGGGTAAGGCCCTCTAGGAACAAGTGCCTGTTTTCAGAGGTGACCCAGGAGCACTGGAGAGGTTAAATGACTTGCTCAGAGTCACGCAGTATGCAAGTGAACATTGTGGAATCAAACCCAGGTCTGTTGGATGTACCAAACTCATTTGCAGCGTGTTACACTAACCTCTTGGCTATACTGTCAGCCCAATGTCACAATCAGTGAGGTCCCAGTGCTGATGATGTATGGAGGGGGAAAAACTAGATATGTCAGTGGCCAGATACATTGCTCTTCAATATACTACACCAAGTACTGTTAGGTTGAACATTGTCTAACTGGTAAAAGAGAAAATAAACCTGGCCCATTAGTGCAGTAGAAGAGCTGCTACTCATGCTACTGGTGACTTGAGTTCAAGCCTTGAGTCTGGATCACCGGAGGGTCAGTGGGGAGAAACGGACTGAGCATCCCAGAGGATACTGTCTCTCTCTCCAGGTGGGCTAATGGCAGTGTCTGCTACATCATTGTTACTTGAATTACCACAGAAGGAAGTGCAGGCAAAGAAACTGGGGAGGGTAGATGCCTGCCAGGTCCATGCTGCAGCATACAAGCTGTGTGCACATGCATGCACTCTAACTCTATTGTGCAGGCATCTGTAGGCGAGAGAAAAATGGGGGATAACATTTCCTGGCCTGCATTATGAAGCCCAGCATACTTTTGCCCTGTGCAACCCATTATATCTCTTTCTTCAATTAGGGACTCCACTCCAGCCCCTCCCTAGGGATACACTTGGGGGTTAGAAAGGCCTGCAACTGAGGGCTGACTGGTTGCCTGGGGAAGATGGGAGTAAGACCAAGATGGAAAATGTATATATTAAAAAAGGAAAATAACATGTTTTTCAAGTAGAAAGTACTGAGTGCTTTAAAAATTAATTAGTTTTCTTACTCTGTCTGCAGTTTTTCACAATACAGAGGAACTCGCTTATTGTGGATGCTCTTAAAGGACTACTACAGTCAAAATTTGCAAAAATATATGTTATGCAGAGTATTTTGATTTGTATGTGTAGTCCAGGTGTTTCCTTTCCTTTGTTTGCTATTATGAGTTTTTTCTAAATTAGCCTGCTAGTTTTATGGTAGTTTTAGGACCTTGGGGATCTCCATGTTAGCATTGGTTACTGCTTTTCTTTTTCTTACAATGCCTCCTGTTTCATGTGACAGCGTCGCATCCGGGACCACTGATTCAGAAAGTACTAGAGATAGAAGCCTGGTGCTCTGGCCTCCACTAAATAGCTGTAATTCAATATTTTTGTTTTCTACATGTGTGTCAGGTCTAGCCAGCTGGAGTAAATGTTTTGCTTTTAAAATGTTTATTTCATCAAATTATGTACAGCCATAAGAAGCACACAAATCACCCCAGATCATCAATACTATAATTAATAAAGACTCTAGTTGTTTTCTCACAGAATAACCCACTTAATTAGTCTTTATGTATTTGTTAAACTGTAAATGTAGCCTTCAGTCCTCTCTGGATAAGAAACATTACTTAAAATCACATCTCTACTGTTGCAAAATTTACTCTAAACCAGTACTTGCTGAATCAATGGTCCCGGACACATCACTGTCACTTGGGACAGGAGGCACTGTAGGAAGAAGAAAAAGAATAAGCCATGCTAACATGGAGATCCCCAGGGGCCATAAAACTACCGTAAAACTGGCAGGCTAACTTAGAAAAAAACTCCTAATAGTAAACAAAGGGAAGGACACACTAGAACCATACACAGAAATCAAAACACCCTGCACAATATATGTTTTTGCAGATTCTGACTGTAGTACTCCTTTAAGCCAGATGCCCACTTATATCAGACAAAAACCAAATGCTGCACGCATAGAGCCCTTGGCAAAAAAAATGCACTTTATGGGAAACCAAGGGATCTTTGTATTGCAGACAATACAGCCAGCCAACACACCTCTGATGAGGTGCTAGGAACACTGATTGCTTTCTTCCTCTAGGGATGGGAGACTCAGTGTGGATATGTTCAGAACCTATGTCATTTTCTGTAACAAGAACCCTAGCAGAACCTTTTTCTTAGGTTTTAATGAAGTCCTGATAACTATTAAAACTTTGATATTGGAGCTTAATACACTCCCCCAGCAGAAAGCCTTTATCTACAGTAGTCCAAGGAAATGGTGTGCACAGCAGAAAAGTGATCCCGGTGCTATGACAAGGGCTGCTGACCCCAAAATAAAGTAAAACTCCAATGAAAGTCAAGCACTCACCAAGTGCTGATGGGCACACCACACAGAAACGGAGGGCTTACTCCAGCTTAAGGTTTGAATTACCTTTTTATTTCTGCCAATTTCCAAAGCAAAATATAATCTTAACAGCACACAAACACCCCTGCTCTTTGACCTAAGTCTTCTCAAAAAGCTGAGATGTGTACAATACTGTATATAAGAATGGTGTGAACATTAAGGTTGACAACCCCAAGGCACACCCCATGCCTGATTTATGAAGATGCAGGAGAGGTCAAATAGTAGTGGTTTTTATGTTTGCTTGCACGCATGTGCAAGAAACATAATGCCATCATCTGAGTTTTTCAGAGGTGTGTCAGCATCTTCCAATTCAGTCAGTGTGTTTGCAGGCGTGGTCACAGTTCTCCAATCACTGCTGGAGCTGTCTATGACAGCAGTTGAAAATGCAGTGGCATACAGTTGAAAGGGAGAGCTACGCTTCAGGGAGCAGCTCCTCCCCTCCCCCCACACACACACATACAGATCAACTGTGTTGGTTACCTCATAGGATGGTGTAGTCTTGTCTAGCTTAGAGAGACAAGCCACACATCATTACTTTAATAAACTGTTCCCTGCCACAGCAGGACCAGCAGAATGTGTGGGTGCCTAACAGTCCTTACACACGCCAGCTTTCCAAAGCACACCTACATGGACTCCATGGGTTCTAATCCTCCAGAAAAAAATACCTCAGCATTTGATGTGAAAACTCAGACTTCATTGTATGTGTAATTCCAAGCATTTTCTCTTACTAGACTCTGTCAGTGTGAACTCCCCGCTGCTAAAACCTATGCAAACGAACTTGAGCATACTGTACTACCTGCAGCTGAAGCAAAGAACAGCCAGAATGCACAAAGGAGAACATACTGCTATGCATTTCAACAGCAGCCAGTGGGGGAGGTTTTCATGACTGAAGCACTTTAATGCACCTTTTAGTGCTGTCATATACACACCCCTGTGTGGTAATTCACTAAACTGCACATTTAATCTGGTAATGCAGCTTCAAAATATTTTTTTTTCTCTGAATTGCCATGAGCTGGCATTTTTATGTGACTGCAGAAACAAGATGCTGCATGTCAGCCATGTGTCTGCATTCCCACACTCATCCCCCTCACAACTCTCAAACAAAGCCAATGGTGCTTATTGAATTGAGAAGAGTTACATGGATTTCAGAAGTTGTGCCAGATACACTGCACATTGCCTCATCTCCTCTCTTTGTTTCAACCCTCCACCTCCACTTCTCTTGGGCAAAGCATGAAGGCTAGTTCACACTAGCATTCAGATACTTAATAATTCACACTTCCTTTCAAATCAGGGAAAGGCATGTTGTTGGTCTATTACACTATGAAAACAAGCATTTGTCAATGCCGAACGTTCACTTGCAGGTATTTGCAGTGGTATTTGGCACTTGGACATGGCTTAAAAAAATCAGTGACAAAGAAGTACAAGCATTTGTCAATGCTGAATGTTGCTTGCTTCTATGTGCTGTTTAGGTATCTGGAAGTCATTGGAGTGCAAATATTGAAAATTTGCAAACTTACGAGCGTGTGTAGGAACTGTAATGCACTAAGTAAAACAGTCATTTTAGGAATTTTTCAACAAATTTTCAACATAGCCATTTTAAGACCTCTGCTCATGAACAGTGTCACTGTGATTTTCTTAATGTGTGCCATACATTGAGTTTGCACACCGACTGCGTCATTGTGCGCTACATGGGCGGAAACACATTTTGGGCAGGATGTGAAAAATGACAGCTGTACTGCTCATCAGGAGGTGTGGTAAAAATGGCAATGTTGAAAATCTGGGTGAAAATATTGAAAATTCGCAAACTTATGAGCGTGCACAAAGAACTCTACAGCACACTCGTAAAACAGTCATTTTTGGAATTTTTCACCAAATTTTCAACACAGCCATTTTAAGACCTCTGCTCATGAACAGTGTCACTGTGATTTTCTTAATGTGTCCCATACATTGATTTCGCACACCAACTGCGCCATTGTGCACTACATGGGTGGAAACACATTTTGGGCAGGATGTGAAAAATGACAGCTATACTGCTCATGAGGAGGTGTGGTAAAATGGCAATGTTGAAAATCTGGAGTGAAAATATTGAAAATTCACAAACTTACGAGCCTGCATAGGAACTGCACAATGCACACTCATAAAACAGTCATTTTTAGGATTTTATTCACCACATTTTCAACATAGCCATTTTAAGACCTCTGTTCATGAACAGTGTCACTGTGATTTTCTTAATGTGTCCCATACATTGATTTTGCACACTGACTGCGCCATTGTGTGCAACATGGGCGGAAACACATTTTGGGTGAGATGTGAAAAATGACAGCTGTACTACTCATAAGGAGGTGTAATAAAATGGCAATGTTGAAAATCTGGAGTGAAAATATTGAAAATTCGTGAACTTACGAGCCTGCGTAGGAACTACACAATGCACGTCAGAATGGTATTTTTGGATTTTCAAATTTCAAAATACGCTTTTTGAGAGCCCACCTTATGAACGCTGGCACTGTTGTTTCATTAATCAGGCCCAAATGGTGATTCCATGCAGTGACTGTGAAATCACCCTTCAGGCCTGAATAACGCCATGACAGTGAAAGAATTCATGAGAAGGGGTCCCAAAAACCCCATGTTGAAAATTTGGTGCAAAAATTCCAAAAAATGCCCAAGATATGCAACAAAGTTGAAAAAAACACATCTAGCCCATTATACAGCTTACTGGCATTTCCTCAGTTTGCAGTCGGCTTTGAAGAGTGCAGACATGTTCCTGGTCCAGCGATGATCGTCGCACCGAGCTCTGGAGGTAAGTATGGGGTGGGGGGTATGGGGAGGCAGGGTGCGCAGTGGGTGGGTGCGGGTTGTGGGAGGAGGGCGGGGAGACTGCGTGGGACTGTTTTTAATTTACAGGTTTTCTTTTTTCTATAGTTGACGATGCGGGACATTTGCCATGCTGGGGTGGGCTCCCAGCATGGCAGAAGGATGGCTGGGGGGGCTGTGGAGCAGATGGGGGATTGGGCACCCCCATCAGCAGATGATGCGGAATGTTTGCCATGCTGGGGTGGGCTCCCAGCGTGGCAGCAGAGAAAGCTGTTTGGGAAGGTGAGCTGACGGGATTGGGCACCCCCGCTGGCAGATGATGTAGGATGTTTGCCATGCTGGGGTGGGCCTCAGCGTGGCAGCAAAGATTTTGGGGGGGTGTGACATGCTGCAAGCACACAGTGGTGGTTTTCTTTGAAGAGAAGACCACCGCTGTCATACAAAGCACCACAGTGATTGGTGCAGGACCACCACACCTGCTCAACAGAGCAGGGGATTGCACAGGGCAGGCACACCTCCAAAGTGTCCCATTCTCCCAAGACGTTCCTTGCGCATGCGCGCAAGTGAACGTAAAACCAAAAAAAAAATGATGGAGTTTAGAGGACACAGTAGCAGTGTTATCACATTGATTTTGCATTTTCCTGTAACTCTAGTGCAAATTTTCCTCCCCCCGTACATTTCTTTATTTCACATGAAGCAGAATTGCTCTGATGCCCCTGAAGCAAATGATTATTTACCTTTTAATGGACCAACATAGATGTAACAACAAGAACAAAGTGCTCTAGCTTTCGTACCAACCAGTCCTTCTTCAGAAGCTCATGGCAGATGTTTAGAAAATACAATACTTATAACAGCTAGATAATGCAGAGAAAAACAGAAAAAATCCCCATTGGTTTAAAATACTCATTTAAAAAAAAAAAACAGAAGATGATGTCAGAAGTTTAACAGTACTATACTGCCTTCAGCCAGAAGCAACCTTAGGTTAAGCGTGCTTGGTGGAACACACTTACAAAGAATCCTACTGCATATAAATTTAATTGACATAAGATAGCACTGCTGAAGCAGATAACTCCTAAATCAAGCTATGAGTGTCACAGTTAGTATAAGGATGTGATTACTGAAAGGCAACCCCAACCCAGATTAAGGACAAACTAAGATTGTTATAAGGCTCATGAAGTTTCAATGTCTGCATTATAGACAAGAATTTACCAGTAAAGTTGTCTTAAAGACATAAGTGCACACTGTGTGATGTGTAAAACCTAGCTGGACCTGTCACCCAGCTGTACTCTCCAGCTAGGTATAAGGCCCAATAAATTTCAAAAACCTCAGGACTATATAAATGATAATTTAAATATAAATTGATAATATTAGTGTCAAACAAAACACGCTAGTCGAGGAACCTCAAGGAATTAAGACCACATAGCCTGATATGTACTGATGTCAATATACACCGAGAATGTAACAACTTGATGTACCACAAGTGTCTAAGGAATCTGAAAAAGAGATAAAAATGTAATTTCTCTCCTCCTCCTCTTCATACAAACAATACACCCTAACCCACCCCACATCACCATAATGTGGGTGGGGGAGATACATAGCTTTAAGGAGATGTTGTCTCTCTCTCTCTCTCTCTCTCTCTCTCCCTCTCTCTCTCCCACAGACACACACACGCACACACACACTCACTGTCTCCTAGTGAACCTATATTCACTTCAGTCACTGCAATTGTTCCCCAAAGGAATTCAACTTGTCATGAAATCCTGAGTAAAAGGGCTTATGTCTGATGCCCCTGTAACCAATGCAAGTCAATGGGAACAATTTCCCTGTAAATGACTCCCTGTAGATCTGGGAGCCCTGCTGTATGTAGTCTGCCAGGGTCTTACAATATAATTCTTATTTTAATGCAGTGCATTCAAAAAAATTATACTGAAGCAAATGGTTTGTTGCCTTTTACTGAACCAACATACATGGATGTTACAAAAAGAACAGTGTCTAAGTGTTTGGCCCAACAAGATCTTCTTCTGAAGCTTACATGAGTAAACTTACAAGGGATGTTCTAGCCTGTGTGACAATGGTTTCAACTATGCCACTGAATTTGAAAAAAACAGCAAATAAATAACTTAGGATAATGTAGGATGTATAAATGAAATCAACGCGCACATGTGAAGGCATTGTTGTCATGTCAAAACACAGCAACAGTACAGCAGCTACCTGAATTCACCTGCTTTTAATTGCTGTTTTAAAAGGGGAATTTTTTTTAAATATCCTGTAAATAGTTTCACAATAATTCCCTCATACCTTTTTACCAAGTGTCTGCTCTACATAATTCAATGGTTGGCAGCTCCTCCACAGCACACAAATGAACAGAGACTATTTTAGTTGTCATTTTTCATATCTCGCCCAAAATGTGTTTCTGCGCATGTAGCGCACAATGGCGCAGTTGGTGTGCGAAATCAATGTTTGGGACAGATTAAGAAAATCACAGTGACACTGTTCATGAGCAGAGGTCTTAAAATGGCTATGTTAAAAATTTGGTGACAAAAGTTCATAAAATGACTGTATTACGACGAGCATTGCATGATTTCCATGCACCCTCATAAGTTCATGAATTTGCAATATTTTCAGTCCAGAATTCCACCACTGGCATTTTTCCACATTCCCTTATGAACAGTACAGCTGTCATTTTTCACACCATGGCCAAAATGTGTTTTCACACTTCCAGTGAAGAAATGCGTGGTCACTGTGGGAAATCACTGTTTGGGACAGATTAAGAAAATCACCATGACACTGTTCATGAGTGGAGGCCCAAAATGCCTATGTTAACAATCTGCTGCAAAAAATCCCCAAACTAATTACATTACGGGTGTGCGTTGTGCAGCGTCTATGCTCACTCATGACTTCACCAGTTTTTCTGATATTTTAACTCCAGATTTTCAATATTGCCATTTTTTTACACCTCCCCATGAACAGTACAGCTGTCATTTTTCACATCCTGTTCAAAATGTGTTTTCACAACTGTGGCGCGAAATGGTGTAGTCACTGTGCAAAATCAGCTTTCAGCTAATGAACTGATATTGCCACTGTTCATAAGGTGGGGGTCACAAAAAAACAATGTTGAAAATTTGGAGCGAAAATACCAATGAACGTCTGCGGCGTTCCCTGTAGAGACTGACAGGCCTCAGGGGTGTGACTTGGGATTGTTGCCTGTAATGCTCATACCATTCCACCCCCACCAACACCCTGCAGCTAGTGAGAGGCATCGAGTTGTGCCTTGGACTCTTCGGCCTCAAAGTTCACCCCATTCTCCTATACTGCACCCATCTCACCATATTTCCTAATAGAATGGGGTCAACATAAGGCCCAAAGATCCCAAGGCACACGTGTTATCCTATCGGTGTCTGCAGGGAGTGGTGAAATGCCATAGCCCGGCGTGCCTGAGACCCAAAGGCACACCCCAATGCCTGTCAGTATCTGCAGGGTGGTGGAGTTGGCTTCAGTTCAATACTTCACTGCCATTCCTATTATGCAGCTCTGTAACTCCTACACTACCAGTGCCAATGCCAGCAAGCAAATATTCGGCATTGACAAATGCTTGTTCCTATTGCTGCCTGCAGGGTGGGGGTAGGGCATTAGGAATGGGAACCCTAACTCCACATGTCCCTACTTTTGTCGGTTTAACCCTAACTAGTGCAGTAACAAAGTTTTTTTGTAATGAATTTCCTTACTTTTTGAGGTAGTATTATTGTGTCATCATGTGCCTGTGGGACCTATAGATGCATACACACTGCGCTTCTATTTCTGCCAAGACAGCAATTTCTTTCCCTTGTTGTACTGCTTGTTAAAGTTCCAATGTTATCCTAAGGGAATTTGTATTTTTTATGGTTTTTTTTTTATATTGCCCCTAAATGTTAATGGGGGGAATATGTGTTATTCACGTAGTACTCATAAGACCCTTGTTTTGATATATGGCTTGTCACTTATGTCCAAATATTGAGAAGGAGTTATGATTTGTTGAAGTGCAGGTGTTATCCTATGGGAATTTCTATTTTTTTTTTTATATTGCCCATAAATGTTTAGAGGGGACTATGTGTTATTCCTGCAGTACTCTTTAACACATATGTTTTGATATATAGATTGTCCCTTAAGTCCAAATATTAAGGGAGTTATAGTTTGTTAAATTTCCAGAGTTATCCTATGAAAATTGTAATTTTTTTATTTGTATGGTATTTTATGTGGGCACTACACTTTCTTAAGGGGGATTATGTATTATTCTTGTAGCACCCATTAAGATCTTTGTTTTGATATATAGATTGTCCTGTAAGTCCAAATGTTGAGGTGGGTATGGCCTGTTGAAGTTCAAATGTGGGGAAAAAAACTATGTCCACATTTTGTTTCATATTAAGGCATTCTTTTTTTGTATGAACAAAGAAAGCACATGAAAAAGGATGCTTTCATGTGAATGAACATTGGGAAAAAAACTAAGTCCAAATTCTTTTTGTATGAAGGCATTCTTTTTTTTTATGAATGAAAAAACATACAAAAAAAGAATGCTTTCATACAAAAAAAGAATGGAGAAAAACTAAGTCCAAATTCATTTTTCATATGTGGGCATTCTTTTTTCATATGAATAAAAAAAGCATACTAAAACAAGATGCTTTCATATGAAAAAAGAATGGGAAAAACACTAAGTCCAATTTTTTTTTCGTACAAGGGTATGCTTTCTTCGTATGAATGAACCAAAAGCATATAAAAAAGGATGCCCTCATACAAAAAAGAATTAGAATTTGGATTTCATTTTTTTTCCTTTTTGCATGAGTACATTCTTTTTTTGTATGAATGAAAAGGCATACAAAAAAAAAAGATTCATTCCAAAAAAAGAATGGGAAAAAATTAAGTCCAGATTCTTCTTTTGTATTAGGTCATTCTTTTTTCGTATGAATGAAAAAAGTATACGAAAAAAGAAAATTGGTTGATGAAAAGGGTTTATATATGTTAAAAAGACATTTCTATGTAATTTATCCACATACTAAGTACAGAATCCACCTAATGGGGTCCCAATGAGCAAGATACATGATCTGGTGTATGTGCAGGCTGTAATTTGTGTGGGTTTTGACTTTTTTTTTAAATGGAAACAAGATGGCGGCCATCCAGAAAAAAAGAATTTCCTCATGAGAAAGGATTACACCATACGAAAAAGGGTCTATTTTCATATGGACCAATTCCTTTTTTTGTTCCAAGCATAGAAGCTTAGAAACATAGAAAATGTCAGCAGATAAGGTCCACCAGGCCCACCCAGTCTGCCTGTAGGCCATATACCACGTATGCGGTCATTGACCCTATGTGATCAACGGCTTTTCATCACTTCCTCCCCCTCAAGATTCCCTTGTACCTGTCCCAGGCATGCTTAAATGCTTCCACTGTGCTTACCCCCACTACCTCTTGCGGCACATTATTCCAAGTGTTGACCACCCTCTCTGTGTGGAAAAACATTTGCACATTACCTCATAATGTACCCCCCTCCAATTTCATATTGTGCCCCCTTGTTCTGGTACTTTTTCTACCTTGGAAATGCCTCCCCACACCCTGTTTGTGCCCTTGAAGTACTTGCAAGTTTCTATCATGTCTCCCACTCCCTCCTTTCCTCCAGTGAATACATGTTGAGGTCCCTTAGTCTCTCCTCATATGTTTTGTGGTGTAAGCCTTGCATGATCTTTGTTGCCCTTCTCTGGATAGTCTCCACCTTGTCTATGTCCTTGCACAGGTGCGGCCTCCAGAACTGCACATGGTACTCCAGGTGAGGACGCACCAATGTTTTGTACAATAGCAACACCACCTCACACTTCCTGCTGATGATACCCCTTCCTATGCACCCTAGCATGCCACTGGTTCTCTCCACAGCCTTTGCACACTGTTTAGCTACCTTAAGGTCATCAGAGATGATAACTCCTAGGTCTCTTTCTCCTTGGTTACAGTCAGCACCCCCCATCCTGTAGCATTCCCAAGGGTTTCCTCTACTCAGGTGCATTGTCTTACACTTTTTTGCATTGAACCTCAATTGACACAGCTCAGACCATCTCTCAAGTGTCTCCAGGTCCCTCTTCATTTCCTGTGCCCCATCTGGAGAATCCACCCTGTTACAGATCTTGGTGTCATCTGCAAATAGGCAGACCTTTCCTTCCAGCCCCTCTGCAATGTCACTAATGAAGGCATTTAACAAGACTGGTACTAGTACTGATCCCTGTGGTATTCTGCTGGTCACCCCTTTTTCCCTGGATTGGATCCCATTTACCATCACCTTCTGCCTCCTGTCTGTCAGCCAGTTAATAACCCAGTGTATCACCTTTTGCACCATGCCCAGGCTACCCATCTTGTTGATCAGCCTTCTATGTCAGACAGTGTCGAAGGCTTTGCTGAAATCCAGGTAGGTGACATCTACTGCCCCCCCCAGGTTAACTTTCCTAGTCACCCAATCAACAAAAATATATTAGATTTGTTTGACATGATTTTCCTGCCATGAATCCATGTGGCCTCAGATCCTTGTCATGCCTAACTTCCAGATGAGCAACTATCCTTTCTTTCAGCAGTGTCTCCATGACCTTCCCTACCACTGAAGTGAGACTGTTTGGCCTGTAGTTCCCTGCCTCCTCCCTACTGCCACTTTTGTGTAGTGGGACTATGTTCACTCTCCTCCAGTCCTCTGGGACCACCCCCTTGTTGAGCGACTCTGTGAACAGAGCTGCCAGAGGCACTGCTAGTTCTCTATGCAGCTCCTTTAATATCCTCGGGTGTATGCTGTCTGGCCCCATGGCTTTACCCACCTTCAGCTTTGAGAGTTCTTCCAGAACTCTCTCCACTGTAAAAGGACTGGTGTCCACTTCTTCCCCCCAATTGCCTCTGCTCCCCAACTGTGGTCCTTGACCGTTCCTCCAAGTGAATACTGAGTGGAAGTATTTGTTCAGTATTTCTGTCTTGTCTAGAGCCCCCTCCTTACACTCTCCATTCTTCCCTTTGAGCCTCACAATCTCTCCCCTGGTTTTTCTTCTTTCACTGATGTACCTATAGAATGTTTTGTCCCCTTTTTTCACAGTTCATGCCAAGCTCTCCTCCATCTGCACCTTAGCTCTCCTGTCTCCCATAGACATTCAAGGTACACCTCCCTGTCCTCCTCCCTTTGGGCCCCTTATACTTCTTAAAACTCAGTGTTTTCACCCTTACTTTATCCCTCATCTCTTTAGAGAACCATAGTGGCTTCCTTCTTTTTCCTTTGGCTACTATCCTAATGCATTGGTTAGTTGCCTCCACTATAGCTCCCTTCAGTTCCCCCATTGTTCCTCCACCCCCTCTATTACCTCTCCCTTCCCGTTTCTCTTATACATCTACCTATTTCAGTGAAATCCACCCTCCTGAAATCTAATACTTTTGCCCTAGTATGGCTTACTGGAGTCCCTGTCTCCATGCTAAACCACACCATGTGGTGGTCACTGGACCCCAGCTGCCCTTCCACCTGTATTCCTTCAAATCTGTTCCCATTAGTCCATACCAGGTCCAGAATTGATTTATCCCTGGTGGGGCCCTGCACCAGCTGTCTGAGGCCATCACCTTGCAGGGATTCTAGGATGGTTGTGCTTCTGGTGGTATCACATCAAAAGGGCATCTACATATGAGCAACTCACAAATGAGTGAGTCATATTGAGCAAAATGGTTAATGGCTACCCTGCAAAGGTAGCAACCTGGCCAAAGGTGACCATTCAGAAGGGCAACCAGAAGGCAGGAATAGTGAGAGGAAGGGGAGGGATAGAATAGAGGATTTTTGTGGGGCAGTGTTCCTGGTGCTGCTAAGCCAGCCTATGTGGTGTGGTGGTGAGGGTGGCTGGCTCTGGCATAGGAGGTTCTGGGTTCGGGGACAGGATGGGGAGAAATATTTTGTCGCTGCTTGTGGATCTTGTTTTTTTTTTTATTCTTTTTCAGGAGTCTCGCCTCCTCCCCAACATGCACCCCCCTAGAGTTGAAAATTCTTCAGTAGGAGGTGCAGGGGTGAAGCCCCCCATGAGGGGGATGTGGGGGCACAGCTCCCCTGCATAAACATTGATAACTACTGACTGGATGCAGTATCACTGCTGTGTTTATATCACCGAATTGCTTTTCGGCAATATACGCCTGCCACAATAGCAATCACTTTTGTGCGTTCACTACTATGACATGGAACTGCTTCTGGGTGAAGCAGGCATCTGAGTGGTCCAATCCACATCTGGCATATTGAAATCCCCCAGTAGCAGGATTTCACCTTAAGCTGCCATGTAATGTATTCCAAACACTGCACTGAGATGCTCAGAAAAGAAATGCCAAAATTTAATAACTTTGGAATGGATTAATATTTTTTTCACCAAACCAGTGAAAGGAAAATCTGTGGAGCAAGCCCTTTGGGCCCTGAAAATTTCAAACTGAAATTCCAAACCATGTGGACACTAGGTGATGGGAAAAAAACAGCAAAAAAACAGTAAGATTTTTGTCAACTTTTTTGCTATCTGCATCTCAGAATCTGCACATCTAACCAGAACAAAACTTGGCAAATCAAGAGATCTACAAGACCATGCATGCAAAATGTCATGCAAATCTGTTGAACAGATGCACATATATTAAACTGCAAAATTTGAGGTTAAACATAGAAATCCCTGCTCAAGCCTAACTATAGTGGTGCTACCATGCCACCGTAATACACATTTTGATATATTAGTTATACATTAAAACAAAAAGGTGTTCTTCCTAATCACTGATGTGCCCTGGATTGTTGCTTCACAGACCTATACAGATGACTTGGACTGTTGTCTGTCACATCCCAAAATATTGTTTTATCTAAAATTTATTTAAAAAAAAACAAAAGGTGTTCTGTCTAAGCACTGATGTGCCCTGGACTATTGCTACACATAACTATGCAAATAACAGACTGTTGTCTCACACAGACCCAATTTTTTTTTGTATGTAAAAAGATTTTAATTATGAAAAATCAGCTTACTTCTAAAATCACTGATATGATGGCTAGTGGCCACTTACAATCAATGTTCATCAATACAGAGTGTAAAACAAAAAGTTGCACTGGAAAAATACATCATTTTAAAAGTTTAAAACATTTAGTGAAATAAAACTGAATCTGCAGCTAACTGTCTTAGTCAATGAATTCAGCTCAGATTCATACATATCAGCGCAGAATAAGCACAATAAAATCTTTCAAAATATGTGCTAAAAACATTTTCTCTCTAACTAAAGCTTTCACACAATCCTTCAGCAGTCTCCGCACTTAAACTTAGCATTTACAGTATTGCTACAGTAAGTATGATTTTTGTACCTTGTCTGACTAAGTTGGTTCCACATTCAAAGAGGCACATGTTTCTCTTTCTCTTCTCACTTTCTAGTTGTGAAAGCAAGGGCTCCATGGGGGAATATTCTATAGTAGTTTGTACCATGTGACAATCCTTTCGGACAGAAAATCACTCATGTGACCATTCCTCTGGTGTGCAATTCACAATATACTGTACTTCACTGATGAAGCTTTACTGTCAAGAGACTAAATCCCAACTCATCTGCATTGCAGTGAAGACTATGCAAAAATGCATAGTTAACAGGAAGGTTTCATCCATCCATAACTGTAAGTTACCTTAAATGATCTTCTTCAAAGGGTTCCATTGATAAAGTTGTTTTAGGGTCACAACTAGTTGTGGTGTTGGTGGGCTACTCCATTTTGTGCTGCTCTGGTGTCCACTAATAATGTTTGCAATTGAACTATCAAGGTTATTATGCAAGTTCCTCTGTGAATGAATAATTTCAGACCTATAAAAGAAATGTAACTATTCATAATGAAGGACTATAGAGTTGGAGCCACCTGAGATGCATAAACTGCCTTGTTTCCTTGCTTATTATAAAACAATGGCTGAAAAGGGTGCATTTTTATTGTTTGACAGTGTCCTAAAAGAGTTAGATTGACAACTGGTAACTACCATGTGTAGCAGAACAATTAAAACTGTATCTATGTAAACATGTGTGGTGGTGCTGTCCAGTATACAATGCAGTGTCTTGAGTTACATGACAAAAGGGAGTAACTGCCATTGAAATTGCCTTGTTTACTGTAGTAACTCTACTGCAGTACTGTATGCTGCAGTTTTGCATTGCATCCAGGCCAGCAGTACTATATTTAAACAAAAAGAAAATATTTTAGTTAAGTCATTAAGACACTCCAGCGGTTGGGATACCTTTGTTAATCTAACCGTGGAGGCATGAATTCCTAGACTGTGCCTTGTGCCTAATGATCGCCTAGGGTTTATTGATGGTAACTCGATCTGTAGTTGTGTCTTAATGCCTAATTAATTCCCAAATGCCTTGAGAAAATTGTATTGACCAAATACTAAGGATTGCAGATATTTTTACTAGGAAATAAACAACAAAAAAGTTAACACAATATGTAACAAAAAAAAAAACTTTCAATAACTCCTGAGATGGTCATGAAAAATCCTGGGGTCACCCACCTAAGTTATCTCCTGCACTCCACCCCACCCTCACCAAGAAATATTTTATTTATTTATTTAATTTTGGTAACTGGGTAGGCCCATTGAGTCTAGTAGTGGTCCCTTGTTCAGGGGTGACCCGGAATTAATTACAGATATTTCAAAATATAACATTTGCAGAAATTACAGTATACAATTGTTTACACATCACATGTAATGGAGAACAATTTTCAACATATAACACATAGCAAAGTGTTAATATACTTATATACATTAGTGAATACACCCACTCACTGACAGAATGTTTGAGTCAACAGGAACATAGTAGAGATGTCAATGGTGACAAGTGCATTCATTTAGCTCCAGCAAGTGGGCCTTTAGTCCCCTTTTGAATCCCCCTAGTGAGTCGCACTCCTGGAGATTTTTTGGCAACGTGTTCCTGATGGGAGGTATGAAGGCTGAGAAAGTCAGAGACCCTTGGGTGGACATCGCTTAGGGAACCTCAAGGAGCTGTCTGCTTGAGGACATTAGTGTCCTGCCATTCTTTTTTGTTTGCAGCAACTCTGCCAGGCTCAGGGGCGCACTAGCCAGCCTGAATTTGTAGGCTAGGCATAGAGATGAATATTGTAATCTACTTTCCAAGGTGGGCCAGAATAGGACTTAGAGGACCTGACAGTGATGTTCTCTGGGGGGTGCCCCTACCGCAAACCTGCATATCCTATGGTACAGAGTTCTAAGCTTCTGCATCTCACTGTTTTTAACGTAGAGCAGTACAGGGGACTCATAGAATAAGGTGGGTAGGAGGGTACTTTGGGCAACCTTTCACATAGGAGTCCTAAGTAAGATAGGGACTAAGATGGTACAGGAGTCCAATCTTCTGGTTCAGTGTTTTCGTTATCTGATCAATATGGGTCTTGAGGGTGCAATCCTGGTCAAGGATAATTCCTAGGTACTTAAGGGACTCAACTACCTCGACCCTTGACCTGATTGATAGTGAGAGAGTTATTTATTTATTACATTTTGGTGACCGGGTAAACCCACTGGGCCCCGGAGGTCCCTTTTTCAGGGGCGAATCGAGATTTACATGGAACAACATAGTGAAATAGTGAGCATGAGTTACATGTATTACAGGCAACATACAGTTATGGTTCAGCATAGTGAAGCAGTGAGCATGAGTTACATGTTTTACAAGAAACATACAGTCATGATACATGAAAAGTAAGGTAGGATGAGCTGCAAAGTTGGTAAGCAGTACTGGACCTAAAGGAAGCATGCCAGAGTCAGGATAGGTCCAGGGAATCCTTTAATCTGAGGGGTGGTCTCAGGGGTCGATGCAGTGATAGGTACTGGCTACCACCATGTGAGCCTTGAGCCTAGTGTGGAAACTTTTGATAGAGGGTGCTTCCTGCACACCGGGAGGGAGTATGTTCCACAGGGTGGGAGCTGTGTGGGCGAATGACTTGCAGCCTGCCTTGGTTCTTACTCTGGGGCCTTGTAGGAGAGTTCGTCCTGTTGTGCGTAGAAGCTGGGGATTGGACTTTAGAGCGATGAGTCCAGAGCTACTAGGGGGAGGAGTCAGGCTGATTAACTTATAGGCTAGGCATAGCAGAGGGGACTTGAGGTGGGCATCTAGTGAGGGCCAGTTGAGTAGAGATAGAGTGTCACAGTGGTGATTCCTGGGGTTTGCTAGGGAGGCAAAGTGCACCACCTTATTAGATCTACTTGGTCCAAGGCTTTTTGGCCCAAATAGCATTGCCTTTGTTTTTTTGCTATTTAGGACAAGTTTATTTTTATTCAGCCATCCCTCCAGTTCCAGGAGGTCTTTAGATAGCATTATGTTTAGGTTATCAAGGTCCTCTGTGGACCTGTATAGCACTATATCATTTGCGTAGAGGGTGACCTTCACATCATTACAGAAAGAAGGCAATTCGTTAATAAATAAGGAGAATAGCAGTGGCCCAAGGATTGATCCCTGGGGGACGCCATCCTTTTTGGGCACTTATCTGACATGGCACCCTGCCATCTGATTAGTTGGGACCTTTCCTGGAGATAGTCAGTAAACCATTGTGCTACCAGACTGTCCAGGCTGATCTGCTTTAGTTTTGCAAGAAGTAGTTGATGGTCTACCAGGTCGAATGCTTTGGTGAGATCAATAAAAATCACACCAGTGAGCATTCCCTTATCAAGAACAGAAAATATATCCGTGCTGAGATTTACTAAGGCTGTGTTTATTCCATGGTTCTTTCTGAAGCCATGTTGGGCGGCAGTGTACATGTTGTGTTTCTCAACATATTCCACCACCTGATTGTACACCACACTTTACTTAGTATTGAAAGGAGGGATATTGGGCAGTAGTTTTCTGCTAGTTCTCAGAGTCCACCTTTGCGGATTGGTGTGACTAGGGACACTTTCCAGAGAGAAGGAACTTTCCCTTCTAGGAGGGATCGGTTAAATAGCCACGAGATTGGAGTGGCAATGACTGCAGCAGTAATATTTAGAAGCTTGGGTTCTTGTTTGTCTTACCTAGCTGTTCCGTAAGTTTTGATCCCCTTTAGTAATTTCAGGACTTCACTGCTGGAAATTAATTTGAAGTGAAAGTCTGGTGTGTTGGGACTACTTTTATTGGTGTTTAGTGGTGATTTAGTTGGCCCAGGACAGTGGGTCTTGAACTTATCCAGTTCTGTGAAGAATGTGTTGAAAGCTTTGGCAACGTCAATAAGGATCTTGTGTGAGTTTCCTTTTGCTATAATGTCACCCCCTTCTTGTTTGTTGCAGCCCTTGATAAGGGTATTAATTTGCGCCCAGAATTTATTTGGGTTAGACAGATTCTTTTCCTGAATGTCTCGGAAGTGTTGTTTTTTCAGCTTTTTTTAACTCTACTTTGCTTCTGTTTCTGAGCTCCCTGTATTTCTGCCAGTCTGAGGCTAGGTCAGAGGATTTAAATGTACCCCAAGCCCTGTCTCTGTCCCTCAAGAGTTTCCTCAGATCCCGAGAAAATCACCTGGCTTTTTGTCCTTTGACTCTGACTTTGACTCTCTTTTTGTGGCGCGTGCTGATTGGTGGCAGACAAGACGTTATTAATGAAATAATCAAGGACTGTGTCAAGGTTAGGAGCAAGTTTAATTTGCTGCCAGTTGACCTCAGACAGGGTATTGAGAAAGGAGCATGGGTCAAATTTAGAATAGTTTCTAGTCTAGAAGGTTCTGGGGGGGAATAGGGAAGTCATTTTTCCAGACACCAGACATGGGTGAGTAGTTATCCAATGAGTCCGCAAATAAAAACTAATCCTTACGCAGTGCCAAGATCAGTACCTATGTTTTCCAATGGCCTCCCTCCATTGCCTGAACCCCCCTTCCTGGCCCTAAAATGCCATTTCAAGCAAGTAACCCCTTCTGACCCCTGATACATAATTGCAGGGGCAATGGTAGCTTACATACTGGCTGCTCAGTGGTCCCCCTCCCTAACCCCAGTGTTCTGCTTTCTCAATAATCTGTCAGTCAGCTGAACTCATGCAGTGCATCCAGTTGGAAGGAGTGGTCTTCACATCATAGAAACAGACATCATCAGAAAAAGATCACTGATCAGTCCAGTCTGTCTTGTTATACCCTGTGTTATCCTGGGATCTAATGTCTAGATGGGGTTTATGCCCTCACTTCCCTCCTTACCCCATGCCTTACAGCTACCCTTCTAAGTAACTATTAATCCCTTAACTCTGTCCCAGCCATACTTGAAACCATTGATGTTCTTTGTACCCACAACATCAGTCAGTAGGCTGCTCCAAGCTCAACTACCCTCTATATAAAGTAAAACTTTTTATATCCCTCCTGAATCTTACCCTTGTCAGCTTCCACTCATGTCCCTGTGTTTGTGATGCACCATGTCAGCTGAATAGTTCCCCACAGTTTACCTTGTTCATTCATTTTAGGAATTTGAAGGTTTCTACCATGTCTCTTCTCTCCCTTCTGGTCTCCAGCAAGTACATGTTCAGTGCCATAGGATCTGCCCTTTTGCCCCTGAATCATTTTGGTTACACTATGCTGCAAATGTCTAGCATGTCTTTGTCTTTCCTTCAGTGGGGACTCCATAACTGTGTACAGTATTCTAGATGCGGCCTCACCAGTGTTCTGTAGAGAGGTAGCATTGCCTCTTTTCTTCTGCTATTAAAACCACTTCCAATACAACCCAAAAGTTAAGGTCACCTTGCTATAGGCCTTGTGGCATGTACTGGATTGTTTTAGGGAGTCACTTATTATAACTTCCGGATCCCTTTCCTCAGAAGTAGTGTCCAACCTAACCCCTGCCAACCAATATTCCATCCTGGGGTTCTTGTTACCTACAGTACAGTACGTGCATCTCCTTGTACTCTTAACATTGAATTTCAGATGCCAGATTTTGGACAACCTTTCTAATCTTTGCAGGTCCCTCTGCATCTCCCTTACCCCCCCACCCCACCATGTACCCTGCCACAGAGTTTTGTTTTATCTACAAAAAGATACATCCTACCCTGTATTCTTTCTCCAATGCTGCTTCATAAACATATTGAAAAGGACTGGTCCCAGGACTGACCCTTCCGGTGACCTGTCCTCCCTCTCCCCTGACTTGACCATGTTTACCACCACCCTCTGCTGTCTCTCCCTCATTGAGTGACACAAGACATACTGAGCATCTCTCGATGTGAAGACTGCCTCTCCCTCTTGGCCCCCTTTGCACAGCATGCCAGCTTAGAGCAGCTCATGCACCAAAGAGGCTTCATGGATAGTGCCCTTAAAAATCACCTGAGAAAGAAATACCCTAAGAAACTGAACATAGAATTTCTCAAGAGCATATGTAAATCTGAGATGTTAGCAGTGCTGTTAAGAAGACCTGTAAAATGCCACTTTTGGAGTAAAATGGTTTGAAAGCATTTTTTCTGATTTTCCTGTTTTCATTTCTCTGTTTATTCCAGTGCTCCTGTAACACTGACAGTGTCGCTATATGAATTTTCAGCAGGTACTGAAGTTGCCTTGATCATCAGCATACCTGTTCTGCATATTCCTACCTTACATCCATGGTCCTCTCTCCTCTTTTTTAAATGCTTTATTGAAGAAGCAGGTTAATATGTAGGTTTGTACATAAGAAAGAAAATAATCCAAAATGCTGAATATAACACATTAATACCAAAAATAAACAAAAAATCATGACATTAAATAGCATGAGGTTTAGTATTTTAACCATAAAGATAAACTGAGTTCTAGGTACGATAATAATATATATACCTGTGTACCAAAGAAACATATCTTTATATAGAAGAAAATGACCCCATCACACCTGTTTTATATGTGTGTGTGTATATATATATATATATATATATATATATATATATAAAATTATACCATCCTCGCTTCTCAAAGTCATGCCGCAGTCACCGAGAATTAAATAAATAAAATTTTTTTTACATAAACAGTATCAGATGACAGGAGTCTTAATTGTGTTACATGTGCCACAACAGGCAGACAAGCCCTTGCATTGGCTAAATATTAAAAATTAGTGATTTATTTATTTACATTTATTTCCCTGAATAACCCAGCTCAGATTCAATACCTCATTGTCAGTGGGATCCTGCTTCTATCCACTTCTACAGCTTGGTGCACTAAAGCATGGAGAAGCCATGTGGCTAACTCAATAATCTCACAGAAAGTGAGTAGCTCAGCTGGGATTTGAACCTGGATCTTCTGATTCAAAAGCCTGTGCATTAGTCACTGGACCCCATTGTTTATTACTGGGACATCATTCAGAATTCAGAATTAATTGTAAAACTGGCTGTACAAATATGAGCAAAAAAGTTTTTAGTACCATGAAATTCCAAAACCATTGGTGTATTTCTTCCAGGGAACAGTGCGTCTTTTGTCACAATCTAGAAATTCATACATTGCAGATCATGCTGCTGCCTGGGAGACTAGGGTTAGCATGTGAGCCCTAGAACTCTGTACTAGGTCCAGCTGAGAGTAGGAAAGCATCATGGAGGTCAGGCACTCGGCTTCAAAGGAGAGAAGGGATGTGCCACTAAGCAATATGACCTGACAGCATGTGCTTTGTGCTGGAATTGCAGCACACCTCAGATGGGCTGAAGCATGAGGCCAAATGCCAAACATTTCCACCACTCAAGAAATTCGATTATTTTGGCAAAACAATGCATGAAATGGATCTATTAGGATTAGTAAAAAAATTATTGTTTAAACAAATATTTAATTTAAATAAATAAAACTTAGATAAAAGTTAATGAAAAGAATGAAAAAAAAAAAAGAAAAAGTACCCCTACTGAGCCTTTGTAATTTTGCTGTTTGGCCTATAGATGGCAGATGCTACTTTTTAATACAAAAAAAGTGAACAGAGGTGTATTTTTCTTTTCTTTTTCTTTTTTTTAAGAACAGAGGTGTACTGATATGGCTGTGCCTGCTTATTGTAAAATCAATAAGGTTGCAGATCTTTTTCCAGTGCTGTTGTGCTGGAATATTTGCATTGGGTTCTGAGCTCCACAGCCAATCAGGTTTCTGGATATTTTTTATACCCATTTCATAACTGGCAATAATGTACCTCCTGCCAGCCAACCAAAGAGTGGCACTGCTGTCAAAGGCAGCTGCTTGACAAACTTCCCAGCAACCCAGCCAGTGGAAGGGTGAACATGTGGCAACACCCCCCCATACAGGGTTGAAATTGGAGGAACTGCGGGGGTAAGAAAAATGAAATGCACATAACATTCTGTTCCTACTAGAATTAGTGATAAAATTTCAGAATAACCATAGATATCTGGCACAGTGTTCCATTACAAGATAACTTAAGCGATTCACTGGACCCTATTATCAAATCTGCTGTGTAGTTATTAGATACCTGCAATTTATCTGTTCCACTTTCAAAGCAACGTGTTAAATACTGTAATAGGTAAATACTGACTGACTGAAAAATGATCATGTAGTGTTCATTTTATAAGTAGAGGCTAAGGAATACAGGAGAAGAATCTGCTTGGAGTGGCACATATCCTTTTTCAAGCCATCTTCCATATTTGAAAGGGGATCCAAGGTAAGAACATGAACAGATGCATTTAAATAATTGAGTTAATTAGCACTAATGGACAATGTTGAACATATTGTCTGTGAAACATAACTGGCTGACACTGATATATACATACTTTTACTGCGTGTTCAGACTTTATTAGGTACATATGTCGACAGCAGACACAAATGAAAACCTCTCCAACTAGGCTCCAAGCCAAAAGCTGGTTTATTCAAAAACTAATTTATTCTTTAATGTGGTAGTGATTACTCGGTGGTTTCTTGAGCAGAGATGACAGGTCTGAGCTAATGGAGTTGTAACATTAGTTAATATAATTCAAGACAGTACAATTAATTACAGAAACCACTGCAAATCCTTTTGTTAGTTTTTCTTCATTGCTAGAAAGATTTAATAAGCTTCACTCTGCTAAGTTTTGGAGACATGTACAAGAAGTCCTAAACCGCTTTTTTTTTCTTTTTTTTTTTTAATTCTGGCAGCAGAAACAATGATATCTCAGGCTGTTGAATTCTGTCTTGGCTTTAGCTTTTTGTTAAAACATGGTAGATGATTCTGGTATACAAGATAAGGTACTGTAAGCAGACCATTTTCTTTTTTTTTTAATATTCTCTTTATCACACTGAAGCCACATTACCATGTAATGCATGTATGCTCATTGCTTCCACATATTTACATACCACCCAAATGTTCCATCCAGATCCTTTCTGCATCCATTACTCTGAGGTCTTGCCCTCCTACTCAGTGGGGCCCCAACAGACAGTCCACATGCTGCTGCCTGCCAAGCAGCAACCTAAGTCTCTACAGGGAGGGGCATCAGGAGGTGTTCTATAGTGAGCAGTTGCACACATCATATCTGGCAGACACCAATATTTTTTCCCTGTTTTACAGCCCACCGAACTCCTGTGGCAGCAGTCACATGAATGTCAGTACCACTTTCAATCAAAGAAGTCACTGGTAGAGTGGGATGCTCACCTCCTTCCCCCAGGGTTGGTGTATACTGGTTCCACATCATGTCCCAGACTACACTACATAAAAACATAGAAATTGTTGGCAGATAAGGACTGCTAGGCCCATCCAGTCTGCCTGTAGGCTCTAACTCAGGGCAAGGGAGTTGAGTATAGATCTTTAACCTCAGTGTTCTACATGATGGAAGAATGCTTTAGCTGTGGCTACTAGGTCAGCAGGGTATTGTTATGCACATTTATGTGTGAAAATACTTCTATCTCAATCACAAGTTTATTCCCAATGCCTGCCTCCAACATCATCTACAACCAGGAGGATGGGAGTCAAGTGTAACTAAGAGATAAGGCATGACAGGGCATGAGTTATTGTGGGATTTACCCACACCTCATGTGGTGTGGTGTGGCAGAAGACATAGCCATGTGCCTTAAACCACATGAGACGTGGATAAATCCTACAATGAACAATAACCTGGAGTATCTTATTGTGATTATAAAATTGACCCATCTGTGAAAACAAAATATTAAAACAATAAATTTATTCTAGTTTTTTTTTATTATTAAAGATGCAATAAGTCATGATATGCTGCATCCACCAACCAACAAAATAGTCCCAGATTCAATGGTTATGCACTGCTGGCGGTAAAGTATTTGTGTCATAAAAGGTGATCTCTCCAAATAGTTTTACCCTTATCTAGTTACACTACATGTTTTTCTAAGAACTACAGAAATGCTTTTTACAGCACTTAGAGTCTGCTTCCTTTCCTGCCCAGTTTCTTTTTCCTATGCCTTTCCCTACACCCAATAGGTGGAATGATTGTCTGCCATGCAAGAATGCAAAATTCTGCGTAACTCTGCAACAGAATGTTCACCCCCTCCCCCATATATTTGGAATGTTTATCATGGAATACAAGAATTCAGGAGCTAGTCCCCCTTCTCCCACCAATAATTTTCTACCACCATAAAGCATGCTGTAGGTAACATTTATGTCTACTACAACCTGCATAAAATACCAAAACTGTGATAATTTCAATAAAATGGAACACTGAACTTGAAGTGCTTGATCTAAATATTTATTTTATGATGATATTTTACTGGAGTGTTGGTCTGTGAATACCTCACATAGGGTAACTGTTCCCTATTTTTCCCAAAAAAGGAATACAAGAATTATACATTTTGCATAATTCTTCAGGTATAGTGTTTATTCCATCCCACACTCACAGCAGACTGCCTAATATGAGGACAGAGCCTCATTTTATATGTAACAGGGTAAGCAGTAGAGATTTCACTGGTAGGCAGGTAGAGATTGGAGGACGGTGTGCATTTCAACCAAGAGGTCAGTGTGGTGCTCCAAATACAGGGTGTAAAAACATAAAACAAAAAGGGCCAAACTTATTGTGCTTTGTATTGCTTCTTTCCTTTTTGGACAAGGACATTAATGGAGGGAAGGGGACAGGCAAGGTTAGGCAAATTTTATTTCTAGACCACCCTTTCCTGAAGGCTCAGGACACTTCACAATCAGGACAATATACAGCAGTGTTAATAAATATATAGCAAAAATACAGAATGCATACACATTATAGTTAAAAGTATCTAGAAACTGAGAATGCCTTCATAGATAAGTAAGTTTTCAAGGAGGCCTTAAAGCTTTGACAATGTGAGCTAAGTGAGCTTTTACAGACAGGGCATTCCATAACAAAGGAGCTGCCACACTACACATCCTGGGCCAGATTTCAAGGCATCTCTTAAAGTGGTGCAAGCTGCAGCAAACAGCAGCTTGGGCCTATCACTGGTGCACCGGGTACCCTGCACCCAATTCCTGTATGGGAGAATTTCTGGTGCCAAAGTCCTCCAAGTTGGTGCACATGCTCCTGTGTGATAAGGAAACAGTGCTTGGGAGGGGAATGATGCACACCATGGCAGGACCATGCAGCGTGGCACTTTGTGCCAATGACTCACCGACTGTGTGCTCTGGCAACTGGTGGAGGCTGTGGAGGTCTGGATGGAACCTATTGTGTGGTGGGTGCCACAGATCCGCTACAAAGGAGGAGAGCACTGCTGTGGTGCTGCCATCCTGGGTGGGACTGGCATCTATAAGAGTGACACAGTGAGGGTTGGGGGCTTGCAGAACATACAAGTGGGGGGTGCACATGAGCATGGCCAGATTGGGAGGTGGTGGGAGGGTGAGCCACATGAGCTGGTATGTTGGGCAGCATGTGTGGCACTGCTGGGCTGGGTAGCTTGGAGATGGGGCAGGTAGGGGATCCCAGGACATGGCATAGAAGCCTTAAAGGCATCAGGGTACACTGAGCCTGTCTGCCCCCAGCATACTGGGCAGCTGCTTGTATGCTGTGTGCCCACTGCTCACACCCAGATGTCCATTTCAAAGGGTTATCTTGGTATAGTGATGGTCCAGGACCAGTAAGACTAGCCCTGTGGTGGTTTAACTCAGTGAACTGTCTGGTGCCACTGCAGGGATTACAGAATCCAGCTGTTGGGAATATGTCAGCCACTGACCAGTGCAACACCGCACAGTGCCATGGCACTGTCTGTGGCCTGCTGCAAGCCAGGCACAAGGCTGCCTGCCACAATGGGTCCGCAGTGGTGCTGCAAGCACCATTTCAGAATCGGGAATGATGCAAGGTGTAGCACACTGAGCCACTTGTATAATTTCTCTGTGGTGCAAGCACCTTGCAGCATTCCCATCTCTTTGAGACTCAGACCCTCTGTCCCCAGATTGCTTCAGACATGAAGCGGGCACAGAAAGCAAACCCGTATCAAAAGAGTGGAGGTAGCCAGCTGAGTGGTAAGGAACTAGGAGATCTTTTAGGTAGTCTGGTCCCAGACTGTAGGACCTTGAATGTTATCAACCAAATCTCAAAGGTGATGCTCCACTGCATAGGCAGTTAGTGCAATGCACACAGAATTAGTAAAATATGGTCCCTCTGGGAGAAGCCCACAATCAGTCAAACTGTAACATTCTGGACCAGCTGCAGGTATCACAACAAGTATTCAGAAAACCCTATGTATAGAGTGTTGCAGTAGTCAAGTCTGGAGGTTACCAGGGCATGAATAATCATGGCCAGGTCAGCTGGGGTAGATGTAGTTACATTCGGGTGATGTTATGAAGATGATATAAGCCAGATCAGACCACAGCTGACACCTGTTGGTAAAGTGACTGTTTGCAATCCAAAATGACCACAAGATTCTTTACTGCATCTACAGCTCTGAGTGGCTGGCCACCCAACACAGGAATAATCATCATCAGTGCTGGACCCTGTCTACCTGGCTCAACAATTATGATCTCCATCTTACTTGGGCTGAGACATAGTCAATTGAAGCCATCAAATCATTAATTTTAACAAGACAGCTCCCCAGAACAAATGCCACCTGAATTCCATCAGGAGTGCCAGGCAGGTATAGCTGACTGTCACCTGCATAATAGTGAAACTCAACACCATACCATCTAATAATCTCATCCAAGAGCAGCATGTACACAGAAAACAACATGGGAGCAAGGATCAAACCTTAGGTAACACCACAGGAGAGTGAAGAAGTTCCAGAGATGTGATTTCCAAGAGCCACCTGTTGTGTTATGCCAGTGATGTAGGACTCAAACCAGCACAGAACTGTACCAGAGAGACCCACATAATTCCTCAGGTGATCCAACAGCACCCTGTGGTCAACTGTGTCAAACGCCAACAAGATATCTAAAAGAACCAAGATGGAGCAAAGTCCTCAGTCTCATGCCATGAGGAGATCATTTGTCACCCTGATAAGCACAGTCTCCATGCTATGATGAAAATCAAAAACCCAACCATAGATGCTCACAGATTTTAAAATTATCAAGGTGATCAACAAATTGCTCCACCACCACCTTTTCAATAACTTTCCCCAGAAAATCAGAGTCCAAGGATGTTTTTTCAGAAGAGGTTTAACCATTGCCCTTTCTAGGGCAGATAGGGAGACCCCTCCTGCAAGGAGCACCCAACAATCTGAGAAATAACTAGACCCAAGGATTCCTGACAGCCTAAGAGTAGTCAGATATGCCCAGGATCTAGCAAGTAAGGCACAAACCTGAAATCACCCAGAGCATATCCTCCTCAACCAATGGCCGAAACTCATCCCAGGTAGGCTGATCAACAATGTCCCACTCTGACTGACCATCACCGGCCCATAACATAGCCCAATCTAAAGGAGAACACCTTGTCAGAGAAGAAATTGCCAAACTCCTCACATTTTTCAGTGGAAAAAACTTGAGTGGATCGAAGACAGCAACCTGTTCACAGTGAGAAAGAGATGAGCTGGACTATTTTTCCTGTGGCAATCATCCGTGACAGGAACGCTGTCTTTTTCAGGGTGATTACCCATCGATACCCACCATTGTGAGTCTTCAATGCCAATCTGTTGTCCACTGACTGGGACCTGCACCAGGAATGCTCTAACGTCTGTCCATTAGTTTTCAACTGTTGCAGCTCATCACAATACCAGGAAGAGTTGCAATGGAATGTCAAGGGATGAACTTAGTAAGATGCTAAGAAGTCTAAGTCAGCCATAAGAACTGTATTTTTTTAGTTTTTATTTACCAGGTAGATGCACTAGACAAAACATTTGCCTGTTTTCAGGCACAATATGGGAGATCACAACATGGAGGTTGTCACAACAATATACAAGATACAGAAGGGTCTATACAATTGCCTAGTAGCAATACAGAAAAATAATCCAAAGGATATAAAATACAATATGTGGTAGGCATGATGCAAGGTACAGGACAATGTACATCAGTAAGACACAAATAACAAATACACAAATACTGTAGGTTGCATACATTAGAACTGGTGATCAGCATTGCAAACAAGCACAACAACTCAGAAAATGTACTGTTGGTCCTAAGTAGCCTATGGATAGGTACATGCAAAGGCATTAAGTAGGAGAGAGTGCTACCCTCTCTTGAAGGCTTGACTACATGTGCACAGTCAGACTGTAGCTGGAATGTAGTTCCAGAGTTTAGGGGCACAGCAAGAAAAGCACATTCCCACAAATTTAGTTCTGCTTCTTAGGATGGACAAGGAACTAAGGACATTTGACCTTGGGGAATAAGATAGGCTGTCAGGTATAAGAAACGAGACAAGACAATGTTTAGTTACAGTATTATGTACAACATCCATCATAAGTTTGCACAAGGCAGATGAAGAATCTCAACCAAGTTTGGAATACAGGGTACAATGGTGAGTGTATTTGTTTGTGGACAAGGCAAACCTGCAGATATTATTACGAGACATGTCCCATTTTTTGCAGGACAGTTTTGGAAGCTGAGAAATAGACAGCCATCCTGTGGGTCAATTTGGGGAGCAGAATGCTGCGGGTGATGGCTATACAGGCTTAAGGAGTAATGTTGTCTCTGATCTTGAAGGAGAGACTCAACCAGGTATTCACTGCCTTACAGGCAGCAGTGATATGTACAGAGAAGTACAGTGATGTGTCAAGCGTGACTCCCAGGTAAAGGAGGAAACTGTGGTAAGACATGTTGCATTATCACAGGTGATCATCAAGGGGGAGTGGCACATTTTTACTCACAGAGCTGAGCCAAAAAGCATGGCTTGGATCTTAGTAATTTTCATAAGGAGCCTGCCTTGCCTTTAAATCTAGCCATGTCCATACACCCTCTGCTAGGAAGGCCGTTGCTCAGGGTGTACTTCTTCCTACCCTTACCTATGGTGGTGCTGTCTATGCCTGCACAGCCAAAGCTCATCTTCACAGATGGGACTCTGCCTACAATAATATCTGTCACTTTGTGCTGTCATCACACCATCTTACACTTCACAGTTGGCTTTATAGACACTTTAACTGGCTATCCCCTGATGCCTACCACTAATATGCCCTTGGTACTATCACAAATAAAATAGTGTGTACTGGAGTACCATCTTCCCATGCTTCACTATTTCTTTTTTATGCCCCCCTCAGCTCACCAGACACTATCACCTGACATCCTCACCAGCATCCACACTCCCCCTAAGGACCCCCCATGGAGCCTTGGCTTACCTGGTAGGCATGGACTAAGTGGGGGCCCCAGTTCCCTATAAGATCCCCCCATACCTTCAGGTCTTGTTGGGGTCCTACTGGAGTTGCTGCATCACTGGGTGAGGACCAGCTAGATTCTCTCATTGGTGTCATGCTGGGAATGAGATTTTTTCCAAGTACACCCCCAGAGGCGTGATGTGCGAATGACATCAAGGCGCACCTGCCGATGTCTGTCATGCCTCCCCCTAAGCAGAACATGGGCATGCCATGCCTGTGGCTTCCGTGAGAGGCCAGACATGCATCGGGTCAGATCCCCCCCACTCCCACCCCTGGAGGAGGCAAGCAGCCCCTGGGACCTCTAGCCTCCTCCCCTGGCTGGTCCTCCGATGACCTAGGCTCGTTCCCAAACCAGGGTTGTCATCATCGCAAGTGGTAACACTGCTACCACTGCACCAGTGGGCCGGCCCCCCTCCAATGCCTCACTATTGTCTCCTCCTTTCCTCCCCTACCCCCTTTGCTCTGGAGAATGGTCCCTACTTTCTGTTCCTAGATGCCTTATGACCATGGACTCCTAGGTCTTTCCCACTCTGCCACAATATCATGGAACTCACTACTAGTCTCTATCAGACTTTCCTCTTCTCATGGTCACTTTAAAAGGGAATTTCACCACTATCTTCTGCTCTGTCATCCTTGTAACTGCTGTCTTCCTACAGTACATTTACTTCTCGCTAGGCCTTGACTACTCATATTTCTACACCATGAATTTCTTGCTGCAGTTATATTTTGTTTTCCCCCCTCACTAGTACGTTCACTGACACTTGCTGCTCTTCCTTTCTGTTCTTGTCTCACTTTTGCTGTCTCCTCTTTCTCTGCAAATACCTTAACCCTTTCTGCTTTCACTCTTTACGTCTACCTTTTCATGTCTTTACTGTTTACATGAATTTTCCTCCTCTAGTATATGTACAATGTAGTATTGCTTTTTCTTTGTGTTAGCTTCTGTTATAATGTTTGCAGTTTGCCTACTGGTTACACTAAACACTGTACTTTGTACCTATTGTTCATTCATGGCTTTTTATTATGTTCAATATTTGATATCTCCCAGTTACTCAGTATACCTATGCAGCTTCAACTGCTTTGTACACACTTTATACTGTATTTTTTTGACTATTTGTCTATTATTGATCTCATTGTACTATTATTTATTGTTTTTTTTATTTTGTACTCTCCTGGGTTGTACCTGAAAATAGGCATATATCATGTCTACTGTACTTTTCCAGTTCGCAAAAACAACTAAATAAATAAATATGGGGCCTGTTTAAACAGAGTCATGCGGTACTGACTGTAGTTGAGATGAGAGTTGACAATTTAGCTCTGAGATGTTATTAGTGCACATGAAAAGGACTAGGTCATTAGCATATAGGATGGGCAGACTGCGAGAGACTGGTCTGGATTGAGTTTATATGCAGGGAGAAATGAAGGGGTCTCAGTGTGGATCCTTGAGGGACCGTGACTATGGTAACAGCTGGGTCAGATAGCAAGTGGCCAGATTTAACACACTGGTACCTATTTTCCAGATAGCTTTTGAAACCACAGCAGGGAAGAGGAGGAAATGCGTAAAGTGCTGAGCTTTCCACAAAGTAGGATGTCATCAACCAACTCAAAAGCTTTGGTGAAGTCAGTGAAAATCACACCTGTGAGCTTACCCCTATCCATGGCAGATGCATTGCTGGTTGCGAGTGATAGGAGAGCAGTAGTGGTGCTGTGGTCTCTCCGAAATCATATTGTGTATTAGACAGGCGGTTATAGGTGGTGAGGTACTCAGTCACTTGAGAAGCTACCAATTTTTCAATTATTTTATTGAATACTAGTAGTATCATAATCGGCCTGTAGTTGCCAATGCTCTTACTGCCACCTGTCTTGCAAACTAGAACAACATGTGAGATCTTCCAGTGGCCAGGAACAGCATGAAACATTAGGGGCAGTTAAAGATTCCAGTGACACATAGAGCAAGTTCCATGACAGCAGTACCCAATATTGTTAGTTTAATATCATCAGAGCCACCAGACTTTGATGATGGACTCTGCCTAATATGTTTACTCACCTCACCACATGTCATCACTTTTTATTTATTTAAAAATGAATGTCTTCCTGGACTATCTAATGCCTATTGTCAGGATGGTGTTCTGTGTCCTGTAGTTCTTTTTTTTTTTTTTACTTTGTGTTTTTCCCTCCGATCTCCTCTTGGTGCCCACTCCTTCCGTCGGCTCATTTCCACCACCCCACCTTCTTGGGATCTGCCCTTAGAGTGCCTCCATCTCTTACCTCCTGCACAGTGGGGTCTGTCCCTTCTCGGTGGTCTTGGATGGAACTGCAGTGGCTTTCATCTAGGGCTGCCTAGAAGTGTTTTTCCATTTTTCTCCCTTGTACTCCTTTACCCTCTGAGATATCTGGTGAGTGGGACATCCTGAGGGGTGGCGTGCTGACACATGCCTTACCTCTCATGCGCCATCCAACATCTCCCCCTCCCTGACTCCACGAAACGGAACCGCCTCCATCCCTTACTACTGTCAGTGCCTCCACTGGCTTGAAGGGATGCAGAACGCTAGCGCTTTCTTGGTCTCCCACCCCTGAGGGAGGAGAGCATCCGCTGGGACACTTGAACCTCCCTCTACCCTGCTGATCCCCGGCCACATGAGTCCATTCTGAACCTGGGTCGCCAGTGTAATGTGAGGTGTGGCATCCGGTGCCTCAACCCTCAGTGCCACTGGGCCGGCCGTGTCCTATAGTTCTAAGTGTTTGCAATGAGAGTGCCCTAGTAAGCCTCTATGCCTGTCTCTTTAAGAGAGCATCTATGCTGTGTTAGAAAATTGGTCTGGCCTGGGTCCGAGTGATTTGGGGCTCATGACCAGCCAGGTGGTCCATGTTTCTGCTCCATTCTGCAGTCGCTGTTTGCGCAGAGGAAGCTTTCTTAGAGAAAGTAATTATTTACTGTTGATCTGCTGTAATGATAATAATAGAGGAGTTTGTCTAACCTGCCTTCCATTGCAGCTTGAACTTTTGCATAAGAGCCACCATCTTGGTTCTGGACTGTCAGTGTTGAACCAATCAAACCTCAGGGGACTTAAAATAGAGACTGTCCCCAGGGGTCTTGTGGGACTGAAATTCTGTAGAAATTGTAGTTTTTAAGGGTTTGGTACCTAAATGGACCTAGAGGGGGAGCCCTTTCTGTGACAGACAGTTCCCTCAGCCAACCGATCCTCTTGGATTACCAGGAAATCCCCAGAACTGCCTGCAGCAGTGTGTCAGTCGAGAGTTGGAGTTTGGAAAGTGAACAGCTCCAGCCCTTGGGCAGCTGCTCTGGCTTGGAGCCTAAGGAGAATCGTCGGGAAGGATCTGCTGGCCTGCCTATCATATCTTTGTGTGTGAAATATTGTCTTGAAAGTGAAAGTCAAATTTATTCGATTATTGGATTGAGACCTGAACCTGAAGAGAAAAGTGTGTAATTGCTGCCTGTGAGTGGACTGAAGACTTGCTCC
Organism: Neoceratodus forsteri; assembly: GCA_016271365.2. Taxonomy (NCBI): domain Eukaryota; kingdom Metazoa; phylum Chordata; order Ceratodontiformes; family Ceratodontidae; genus Neoceratodus; species Neoceratodus forsteri. The sequence continues at coordinate 1,257,024,823 of CM028131.1, forward strand.
AGAAGTAATCGGCCCACCCTGTACAGAAGTGAAACAAACTTTATCCAAACTGTAGCAAGTTACTTTAAGTGTTATAAATGTGCTGAATGTGTTGCGTGGGTTGCAATTTGGTTCCCCACCACAAGTTCTGTTACGCCAGCCCAGCCGGAGGCTGTTCCAGCACTTTTCATAGACTTTATCCAAACTGCCTGCTCTGCCTGGGCCCTGCCATCTCAGCCTAGGCCACTGCTGCTGATTCAGAGACATTTCCAGCAAAAGACCTGCTCTGGGATTCATCCCCCTGCTCAACACCATTGAACATGTAGCAACCACCACCAAGGTGAGTTGTGTAGGACTTGCTTCCCCTGGCAATCCAGTACAACATCACAAGGTCTTCATCTCACCTGTCCTCCATCCTGGTCTGGGAAGCCTGAGTGCAAAACAGTGTAGCTCTGTGCAACAAAAAGCTACAATCATTTGTGTGTCATCTGATTTTCTCATTCTGAGTTTATTTGCAATGGACCGAGCCATCCGCCTCCAGATTACAAATATTTGGACTGAGTGCATGCTAATTGTTTTCTTTCCTAAGAGCCCCAACAACAGCTGCAATGCCAGCCTACCCCGGGCAACGCTTCAGGCTATCTTGTTCAATAACTGGGTATGCAGGGTTGTGGGACTGTGTCTGAGGTGCATGCTTTATCAACCAGAAATTAATCAGAATTGCTAATCACTTACTAGATCTATGCTGCACCCTTGTTCACATCCCCCTGAATAAATCAGATTGTGGTTTTTCATGTTAACCTGGCTAGTGTGTACCTTCTTGCTGGGTACACAGTACTCCTATTGTATTGTTGCATCACTGGTCTTGTTTTCCAGGGGTCTCCAGGGCAGTTGCAGAAGATCCAGCTCTGGTGGTAAGTACAAGGGGTGTGAGCATATCATTACTGTCATTTGGTAAATGTGAATGCTCTGTTTCTGAACTGTTTGGGCAACTAAAAGGGTTGGTGGGGGATTATAGCATCCTGGAGGGCTATACCAACAGCAGTTATGCTACCCCAAAACCATCCTCTGGGTGGAGGCCCCGTTCACTGAGCTCAGGACCCTCAACCTGTGCCTAGTCCAGTAAGCAGAGGTAGTAACCCATAGGATAGCACCACCTAGGGGCTACATCTTGCAGGCACTGCTGGGATGTGTGCCCTCTAGTGGTCTGAGGTGAGAACTACAGGCCAGTGCAAAATTGAGACAGAAACTGAAATGGAGGCACTTACTATACCCAAGTGGAAGATCCCCCCCCCCCCCACTAGCTGGTCATGCACCATATGATGGGGTGGAGTGGGGCTTACGGGATAGATCCCCGACAAGCCATATTGCTACTTGATATCCCACTAGAGACCACTAATGACACAATTTAAGAAACTGTTGGGAAGGTTAAATGTCTGGGGAAGGCTGAAGTATGGGGGCAAGACTCAGATCCTTTTGATCAAACCTTGGTGGCCCTCCTCTCTTGTAGCCTCCCTATAGACCCTGAAAAGGTACCCCCTGTTACCATGCCTGAAGGGTCCCAGAATGGGTGGAGAGTTATTCATTTGCATAGTGACCCATCTTCCCTGGAGGGACCCTGAGGGTGGAAGGGTTCAAGGGCAAACTGTTAAGGCTGTTGGCTACTAAAGGCCAGACAACAAAAGAATTGTTAAAGATGCTGGACATTTTGTAAGAGACCACTCCCATACAGCCTCTGCTGGCCTCCCTGTCTACTCTCAGAGCATCCCCTGTTGTGACCTCCCCCATTGTGATATTGTCTGCTCCTAGCACAGGCTCAGATTGTTCTCAGGTGTAGTTCTTGTGCCAGTGGGGGAGAATGACTTAGAAACATGGATGGACTATGCTACTCCACTGGTCCAAGAGTGGAAATGTTCAGAGGGGGAGAAAGGAAAGAGACTCATGGAAAGTTTAAGGGGCCCTGCACTGGAAGCAATCCAGTTTCTCCAATCCACCAACCTGGAAGCCACTGCAGCTGACCACCTCTATGCCTTAGAGGGGGTGTTTGGCAGTGCAGAATCTGGGGAAGGCTTAATGTGGAAATTCATGTCTGCTAAGCAATGGAAAAATCAGAAATTATATGCTTTTGTCACTTGAATTGAACGGGTCTTGCAGAGGGCACATAGAAATGCTGGAGTGAACCGAACAGAATCAGCCCTGTACTCTAGTGTGCGTATGCTGAAATTGAAATTTCAGGACAGGAAGACTACCCCCCCCCCAGAATATTGCTGGTTAATGAAGGAGATTCAAGAGGCTAAGAATGATGAGGAGGGATGGGAGCCCTATGCCAGTGTTGCCCGCACCAGTCAAGTCTCAGACCAGTCCAAGGAAAGAGAGGAATCTATTGAAATCCAGCAAGTTAAAGAACTGCTCAAAGAAATAAAGGAAATATGAGCCAGTAAACAAGCTGTGACTGAAGCAGCCAGGCTCTCCCACCCTTGCCAGTTGCTAACAGACTAGAAGTAAGGTTTCTCCCTGGGGTGTGGGTTCCATGCCATCACTCCGGAACCCTGGGCTGAGTCCCAGTTAATGGAAGAAATGAGCAAGCTGAGAGTCTTAGTGGGGGATCTCATACATGCTACCTGTACTTCTGCCCACTGGGGAGGTGGCGAGGACAGAGAACCTGAATCAAAGTCAAAGGAAGACAGTAGAACTTCTTCTACCAACTGACACAAAGTTTGGGAAGGACCTAACCACTCTAATGGCTCCAGGGAATAGGCATTCTGCTACCGGTGTGGAGAAGACAGACATACCCGATGGGGCTGCATGTATCCAGAAAACCTGTGGAAGGTTACAGCCAGACTGTTAAACTTGGTTCACCAAAGCAATATAAAGCCCCAGCCAGGCCCACCAAAAAAATCTTACTCCTTCAAAACTGCTGTGGGACAGTCTACCAAGCCAACCTCCCCGGATTGGTCTGAGATGGTGTGCCCCTCCATGGAGACTACAGTGACAGTCAATGGCATTTCCACTTGTACTGTGTTGAACAGTGGTTGGCAAGTCACCATTATTTTTAATGATTGGTATAACCAGCATATATCAAACCTCCCACTCCAACCCCTCGAAGGACTGCATGTATGGGTTGAGTGAGAAGTCCTATCCTTATCTAGGGTATGTTCGAATTTGGTTGTCCTTCCCTGCTGCTGTAGTGGGTGTGGATGAGCATGTGGAGACCCTGGCCTTGGTGTGCCTGCCAACGGGACTGTATGATGGTGTCCCTCTACTAATTGGCATGAATGCCCATATGTTTGGCTGGTTAGCCCAACTTTTTCAAGAAAAACAAGCCATGTGAACTGGACAGGTCCTGCACATTCTGGCCCTAGTACAGTGAGCCTACAAATTGCAAATGTGAACACAGGCGATTGAGAAGGATGAACCTGTGGGGGTGGTCTGGAAGAATGATCCTGACCCCCTGGTGCTACCACCAAACGCTCAGTGCATCATTAGTGGGGAAGTGCCCCTAAAGACCAATGTCAAGAATAAGATTCTTATGCTGAATGCCCCAGTAGAGGGAAAATTGCCCTAGGGGCTGTTGGTCAAGCCTAGCATTCCACCTGCCTGGACCCATGCCTACACTCGGTGAGTAGTGGTGCAAGTCCAAAATATGTCAGATTGAGAGGTTTGGGTGAATCGAGTGTGCACCCAAGCCACTGTGTATATGGATACTGCTGTACTGCCCAGCAAGAAGTGCCCCAGCGAGGGTGATGAGGTAACCCTTGACCTGTTTGACTTTGGGGAGTCCCCCCTCCCTTCTGAATAGAAAGCCAGAATCAGCCAGAAGTTGTCCCAGAAAAGTCAAGTATTCTCCTTGAAGGACTGGGACATGGGTTGTGTCACCAGGGCTGAACACTACATTCACCTTCATGATGAGAAGCCATTCAGGGAGAGGTCCCATCGCCTTGCACTGGCTGACATAGATGATGTTAGATGTCACCTTCAAGAGACGCTGGCTGCAGAGATTATTCAAGAGTCTCAGAGCCCTTTTGCCTCCCCAATTGTGGTAGTCCAAAAGAAGAATGGATCAGTGAGGATATGTGTGGACTACTGGATATTGAATCAGAGGACTGTCCCGGACCAGTACACCATGCCCCATATCCAGGATGCCCTTGACTGCCTCAAAGGATGCCAGTGGTTCTCAGTACTTGACCTCCGGAGTGGATACTATGAAATCCCGATGGCCCAGGAGGCTCAGGAGGACCGTGAAAAAAACAGCCTTCATCTACCCCCTGGGTTTCTGTGAGTTCCTACATATGCCTCAAAGTATTTCTGGTGCACCTGCCACTTTCCAGTGGCTGATGGAATGAACAGTGGGAGACATGAACTTACTAGAATGCCTTGTGTATCTTGATGACGGCATTGTGTTCAGCCAGACCCTGGAGGAACATGAATTTTGCTTGTTCGAGGTCCCTGACAGACTAGAGGACTTTGGACTAAATCTATCAATGGACAAGTGTCAGTTCTTTCAAACATCTGTGAAATATGTGGGTCACATAGTGTCAGCTGATGGGATTCAGATGGACCCGAACAACATGAAGTCTTTGACCACCTGGCCTCAGCCTAACAACCTAAAAGAGTTGCAAAGATTCTTGGGGTTCTGTGATTACTACTGTAGGTTCATAAAAGACTATTCCAAAGTCATTCACCCATTGCTTAACCTAACTCAAGGCTATCCCCCTACAAACAAGAAGTATAAAAAAGCACAGTTAAGGGGGAAGATAAGGTTTACTTCCAAACACATTAACCATTTAGAGCCAGGTGAACATCTGAGTGTGAAGCTGCTTTCTATGATATCATTCACCAACTCACCCATGCCCCCTGTGCTTGCCTATGCTGACCCTACCAGACCCTATGTTCTACACACTGATGCCAGCTTGAAGGGACTTAGTGCCATTCTGTATCAAGAGTATGAGGAAGGTTTGCACTCAGTGGCATTTGCCAGTTGGAGTCTAACCCCGTCCAAAAGAAATTATCTGGTATACAAGCTTGAATTTCTTGCACTAAAATGGGCTGTGGTGGACCAATTCCACGAATATCTTTATGGTGCCTAGATTCTGGTCAGAACTGACAATAATTTATTTTATTTTATTTTATTTATTTTAATTCTTCAGAAACGACCTTTGAGCAAAATGCTCTTTTTCAAAGGTTCCACGTCAAGACAGGCACATTTACAATACAACATAACACAACAGATATGACCTGTTAAGGTTACACATGGGATGAAGGAACAATAAGGATGGTATAATAATACAATACATGTAGTTATAAAGTGCAAAGCAGGAAGAAAATGCTCTTAGGAGATTGGACAAGTGGCGGGAGGGAGAGATTGGAGAAGAGGTAGAAGGGAGAGGTATAGTTGAGAGACTTGGTAGTCAGGTAATTCCTTGGGGCCCAGGAGGCATTTAATCATGTTAATAATCCATGGGGTAGTGCTGCCGAAGTCAAGCATTGTCACGGAAAACAGAGGGAGAGAGGGGATGGAGGGGAAGTTGTAGGAGTTGAATGTCATTTAGAGGAGTGGCAAGAGTGGCCAGGAGGTACCCCTGAGGGGATTAGGCATCGTCTACCAGGATTACCTACAGGTGCAGGTGAAGGCATAAGAGAGGTGCTGCTTCAGCAATAGTTTAAATGCTGAGATGCAGGTATTGCCAGTGATGTGGGTGTGGATCTCATTTAGCCATAGGGGTGCTCTATAGGCAAAGGACCTTTGTCCCAGAGAGGTTCTCCTGAAAGGGATGGCTAGAGAGTTTCTGGTCACACCCCTGGTGTGGTAAGAGATGTGGGTAGTCTGCAACATGGGTTTGAGAAAGGGGGGAGCTTTCTGTAGCAGGATTTTCTTGCCCAGAAGGCATGTCTGGTACTTTATCCTGCTATTGAGGTTCAGTCAGTTGGTTTGTTCAGAGTAAACGTGTGAAATCTGTTGTCAGCTCCTCAAGGCTAATCTGCATGCCTTATCGAGGGCTATCGTAATATGCTTAAGTGTTGTATCCTATGCAGCCCCATAGACTACCAGGCCGTAGTCAATTATTGACAGGATGGAGCTGGAGACTGACAGGCGGAGGGCAGCGGGTGTAAGGAATTGTTTGTGCCTGTGTAAGATGCCCAGCTTTACACTGACTGCTTTGATGACATTATCAATATGTTGAGAATAGGATAGGGTGTCATCAATGAAAATCCCCAGGTGCTTAAAAGCATGTACCTGTTCAAGGGGAGTGGCCTTATTATCGACTAATGTCAGGTATGGGATTTCTTGTGCTGAGAACTGGAGAACAGCATCATTTTGGTTTTCTTGTAATTCAGGAGCAGTTTCTGTACACTGAACCATTCTTCCAGGGAGTGGAAGGTGGACAGAAGTTCATACTGTAGCTGATCAAACTGAGTACTGCTAGCCAGAATGACCGCATCATCAGCATAAAGAATAATCTTGCTATTACATGCATTTGGTAGTCTATTCAAGAACAGACTGAAGAGGAGGAGACCCAGGATGGATCCCTGAGGGACTCCGAGATTGATTTCCCTTGCTGAGGAGATCACTGATCCAATCCTGACACTTTGGGACCAGTTAGAGAGGTAATTGTTTACTCAGTGGGCAGCTTTAAGGCAGAAACCTAAGTGGTGTAATTGTTGCAGGAGTATGCTATGATTAACATTGTCAAAGGCTTTAGTGAGATCTATAAATATGGATCCCACTAGTTTGCTGCTGTTCAAGGCCTTATGGACATAGTCTGTGACTTCAACAAGAGCCATTGTTGTACTGTGACTCTTGCAAAAGCCATGTTGCTGCTGACACTGTAGGTCGTATTTCTGGAGGTGTTCAGTGATCTGATCAGCTACTATTCTTTCCAGGGATTTCAATAAGGGGGGGGGAATGGAGATAGGCTGATAATTGGCCATACTAGAGTGATCCCCACTTTTAAACACAGGGGTCACCAGTGCTAGCTTCCATGCTGTCGGAAATGTAGCCAATGTGAGAGACTTGTTGAATATTTTGGTGATAGGAACAAGCAGCTCTTCAAGTGCAACTGACACAAGCTTCATGTCAATACTATCACTCCCCATCCTGGATTTGCCAAGTACCTTCTTGACATAGGTTCTGACCTCACTGATTGAAACACCCCTAAAGTAGAAGTGGGGGTGATGATATCCTGATTAGGGATTGACAATGTTGGGCCACAGGGGGTAAAGTAGTCAGGCGGGAGGACCCCACTTAGATCTGTAAATGCTGCATTAAAGGTTTGATTGTGCAAGGATCCATCGTGGTGGTGGTGCCATTGACATTTAGTAATGTAGGGTGCTTCCGATCCTCTTTGCCCATCAGTTCCTTGATGTTTTGCCAAAATATTTTACCATTCCCCCAGCTACTATCTAACTGTTTCTTGTAGTAGTTCACCTTTGCCAGCCTGGCAAGGTATGTACACTTGTTCCTGGCAGCCCTGTAATTATGACAGTCCGTTGGGTTTCTAGAGTACCTGGCCTTACTCCATAATCTATCCCGCTCCCTGAACTGATTCAGGAGTTCACTGGTGATCCACCAACTGGTAGCTCCCCTGATTTTCCTTTTCCTCATAGGCGCAAAAGCATCACAGTTATCGTTGAATTTATCTAGAAAATATTTCAGTGTCAGGTCAATGTTCTGGAGTCTGTCCAGAGGGGACCAGTCCACCTGTGCTAATGCGACTGTAAAGGAGTGCAGTTGACCCCTCTTGATTACGTGGCTACGGATTGTGACTGGGGGACCTTTTCTTCTTTACTCACCCACTTGCATATGACAGGGGAATGGTCACTAAGGCAATCTGGGAGCATCTCAACTTGTCTGATCCTGGATGGACGGTTAGTTAGGATCCAATCAAGTAACATGCCCTTGCCAGTTTTACAATTGAGTCTGGTATTTTCACATACCATCTGTGAGGGATACACACCAGCGACCTGGTCCTTGAGTGTATCTGACTCCTTGCAGTGCCAGTTACAGTTGAAGTCCCCCGTTGCGATAATGTTTGAGTTCCTCCTAATTTGGGAAAGTATTTTGAGGATAGGGCCTAGACCTGTCCTAGCTTTTCCAGGCGGGAGGTAGATGGAAGCTATGGTTAGGGATTTATTATGTTTCCCTATGTGCAGTTCCACTGACAGCAACTCAAAGTCACTGGACATGCATGAGATGGGGGATACACTACCCTGTATGTCTTCCCTGCCATAAATGAGGCAGTCCCTCCCTTTTTCCAACCCAGTCTAGCCTATAGGTGCTATACCCTGGCACCATAATAGCATTATCATGGATTTTAGGGGTGAGCCAGGTCTCAGTCAAGCAGAGGATATCTGGGCAATGTATCCCAATCCAAGCTTGAAGCTGGGAAAGTTTGGCAAGGAGGCTGCAAATGTTCATTGTAGCTATTTTTAGTCCACAGCTCTTTAGGTGATGCATGTTCCTGTGAGTAGTCAGTCCAGGATTGGGATGCACGTCACCAGAGAGAAGAAGCAAGATGAGTAAAGTTATTGTGGTGGCACATAAAAGTAGTCACTTGGACAGTGATCTTTGTCTACCAGTGGCTCTGATTTGCAGGCCACAGCTTTATTTGTACTAGCAGTTATCTGGGCCAAAATAAGGATTCTTCTGCTGACTGTGAACAGCACTATGTGTAGGGGTGGGCAGAAAGGCAGTATGGCACATTGAGCAATTATGTTGTGAGGTGCTGTACCAGATGCAAACTCATTATGTGGTGGAGAGGCTGGGTTTTGCACTTTTTCTTGGGGTGCAGCGGGGATGAGGAATTGTCCAACATGAGGTATGAAGGCGTGCATAATTACTAGGATTAAAACAGAAGCATAGGACATTTTGACAAAGAGGAGCTGAGATTGAGACACCCTATGTCGTGCCAGTTAGAGGGCTCAATGTGGGTTACAGTAGCCAGTCTGGGAGAGGTCACCTGACAGTGGGTTGGATTTAGCTGTATTTAATTAAGGCTGACGGAGGAGGGGTTGGGGGAAGGGTGAAAAAAATGCTGTAGCAGGTAGATTACTATTAATTTAGAATTTAGTGCAGAGAAAAAACATTATTGTAGGAAGCAGACTTATTAAATTAATATTTCAGTGCAGGGAAAGCTTTGTTGTTGTAATCCCCTCACTTATGTCCAGACCTCAGCTAAACTGGATGCCACAGGGCATTGCTGGTTATCTGCACTTTCCACTTACAACTATTCAGTGGAATATCGACTGGGATTGAACCACACTGATGCGGACGCCCTTTCCAGACAACCTAACTCTAATATCAATTGGGTGAAAATGTCTGAGCAGTCTGTCAAAGCCCTCTACCAGAAATTCGACTAAGATGAGCATCCCTCTCCTGATACGGTTGACTGCCTACTAGACTGTTTGGGTCCTCCTGACACTTGTGTTCCCGTGGCCTACTGCTACCTTGCAGTCTCAGACCTTAGCGCTTTGCCTCAACTCACCCCTGACAATGTACAATGGGTGCAGATCCAAGACCCCATGATTAAGCCTGTGCTTGATACCCTGCATGCTGGAAGGATGTGTCCAAACTCTGTTCCTCAGATCCCTGGACTGCATTATTGTTTAAGAGGGCCCCAGACTTAAACTGCATAACCAGCTACTTTATAGAGAAACCAAAATAGACAAGGTCAGCTTGACAAGCAGCAACTAGTATTACCTACAGCTTTCAAACATTTGGTTCTACAGGCCCTCCATGATCAAATGGGACATTTGGGTTGTGACCGAACCACAGATTTGGCCTGTGCCCGGTTCTATTGGCTGAAGATGGGAGCTAACATTGAGGGTCATATAAGGACTTGCAGCTGTTGTCTCCAAAGAAAAGCTCCACCCCAGAGGGCTGCACCCTTGGTCAATATCTCAACCAGTGCACCCATGGAGCTGGTGTGTATTGACTTCTTGTGTCTGGAACCCGACCAAAAGAATGTTGGAAATGTGTTAGTGATGACTGATCATTTCACACGGTTGTGCCCAAGCTTACCAAACTAAGGACAAGAAAGCATCTAGAGTAGCCAAGGAATTAGCTGAAAAGTTCTTTGTCCATTATGGCGCACCTCAGAGAATTCACTCTGATCAGGGGAGAGACTTTGAAAGTCACCTGATCAAGGAAATGCTCTCACTCTGGGAAGTATGAAAGTCCTGAACTACCCTTATCACCCTCATGGGAATCCACAACCTGAAAAGTTTAATAGAACCCTACTTGACATGCTGGGTACATTTCATCCCCGGGACAAGTCCAGATGGAGCCAACAGATCAGCACCTTGGTACATGCCTACAATTGCACCAAATGTTATGCCACTGGGTTTCCCCCCTACTGCTCGATATTTAGTCAGTAAGCCCAGTTGGCAGTAGACGTTTGCTTCAGGGTGTCCCCAGATGGAGTCAAAGTTGAGAACTAATTACAATATCTTCAAAAGTTAAAGGCCCAGTTAAACCATGCCCACCAACTGGCACAAACCATGGCTGCAAAGACAAACTTGGCAAATAAAGAAAGGCATGACCGATGTGTCAAAACTCAGGAACTGCTACCTGGGAGATTGGGTTTTGTTGTGAAACATGGGACTGCATGAAAAGCATAAAATTGCTGATAGATGGTACCACCTTCCTTATGTGGTTGTCAGTAAGATGCAAGATCTGCCAGTCTATAAAGTGCACCCTGAAAATAACCCATGAGCCATTAAGACAATGCACTGGAATCATTTGCTACTCATTGGTCAAGTAATCATAGACTCTGTACCTCAAGACACTGCCCCTTCCAGGCCTGTAACTAGAGCTGTAGTTAAAAAGAGACAAACTGCGCCTTCTCCAGTTGTCCAAGATTCAAGGCCTCCCCCTAGGCAGGCCCAATATGACATTGATTGCCAGTCTGAGTCTGATGACAGTGAGTGTGCAGTATTCTATTACCCATCCTTTGAACTGAGTCAGTTGTTTCAAGGTAATCCCATGTATAATCTCAGAGATGATGCTGGACCTTCAGGACTGCCTAACCCTCCAGTCTTCTCCACAGACCCTGTGTCCCCTGAAAGTGAGGTGCAAAGTGTGACTTCCGAGGTAGCTGACTCTTTGTGTCTGGTAGAGTTATTCGAATTGCAAGAAAAAGAGCTTGCAACAGAAAGCCTTCCTGGTAACATACCAGAATATACAGAGATGTGTGAAAGTAATGATCCAGAACCTGCTATGACACATGGCAATCGTGAAGTGAATGATATTAAGAGTGTTGACCAAGTGTTACAAGACTTCAATTCCATGGAATTACCCCTAGATGGTGAATCTAGGCTTCCTTTGGATCCCAGTACTGAGAGCCATGTTGCTGGACCGGAGTTAACATAACAAGGAACAGAGAGTGCTTCCAATATAGAATCCTCACCCCAGTGCAGAGGTACCCCTCTCTACAGGAGCAGACTCCAAAGAAAATGTTGAAAACACTGAGCCTGTGTTTGTTCCTCCAAGAAAGTCTGGAAGAGCCACTAAACCAGTGATACACCTCAGTTACAACTCCTCAGGGAGGCCTGTGGATCTTCCCTTGCATGTTATGTACAAAGGCATTTACATTTCTGAAAGCTCTCTTCCTAAACTGAGCTATTCTGCTACCTCCAAGTTAATAGTAGAGCCATATAACTTTGGTGCCCCTGCCCCATGCAGCCCCAATGTATCTGATAGGGATGGGCCCCCAACCATGTTAGCTAAAGTACAGGAAATAGTACAGACCTGAATGATCAGAGTAATGTAGTTACTTGTTTGAACTATTCTTTGAAATCTTGTTATGTGTATGACGAATGTATGGAAACTGTTATCATTGCAAACAATTATTGCTGTCATGAAAAAATATAGTAATGCTTAATGTTCATTTGGTTTTCCTGATGCATCAGTCTTTTCTTTGTGGTATACTAAATGAAACATGCAAGTTATCTTATAATGTTTTCTATAGAATATTATAGTATGGTATAGACTTGATGCAGATGCCAAGTTGTTCCAGGCAAGGAAGAGTGTAAACCCCTACAAACAGGGGTTCCTATAAATGTCTTCCTGGGCTGCCTAATGAACATAGTCAGGATGATGTTCTGTGTCCTGTAGTTCTAAGTGTTTGCAATGAGAGTGCCCTAGTAAGCCTCCATGCCTTTCTCTTTAAGAGAGCATCTATGCTGTGTTAGAAAATTGGTCTGGGCTGGGTCCGAGTGATTTGGAGCTCGTGACCAACCAGACAGTCCATGTTCTGCTCCATTCTGCAGTCGCTATTTGCGGAGAGGAAGCTCTGTTAGGGAAAATAATTATTTACTATTGATCTGCTGTAATAATAATAATAGAGGAGTTTGTCTAACCTGCCTTCCAGTGCAGCTTGAACTTTTGCATAAGAGATACCATCTTGGTTCTGGACTGCCACTGTTGGACCAATCGAACCTCAGGGGACTTAAAACGGAGACTGTCCCCAGGGGTCTTGTGGGACTGAAATTCTGCAGGAATTGTAGTTCTTAGGGTTTGTTACCTAAATGGACCTAGAGGGGAGCCCTTTCTCTGACAGACAGTTCCCTCAGTCAACTGAACCTCTTGGATTACTGAGAAATCCCCAGAACTGCCTGCAGCAGTGTGTCAGTCAAGAGTTGGAGTTTGGAGAGTGTACAGCTCCAGTCCTCGAGCAGCTGCTCTGGCTTGGAGCCTAAGGAGAATTGATGGGAAGGCTGTACTGGCCTGACTGACACATTTGCATGTGTGAAATATTGCCTTGAGAGCGAAAGTTGGATTTATCTGATTATTGGATTGAGACCTGAACCTGGAGAGAAAAGTGCATAATTGCTGTTTGCGAGTGGACTGAAGACTTGCTCCAGAAGTGATCGGCCTGCTCGGTACAGAAGTGAGCCTTAGATCAAAATGTTCACTCAGAAGAAGCTATGATTTGCAAATGGACTTTATGTGGCAAGTTACTTTAAGTGTTATAAATGTACTGAATGTGTTGCGTGGGTCGTGATTTGGTTCCCCACCATGAGTTCTGTTACGCCAGCTGGAGGCTGTTCCAGCACTTTTCACAGACTTTATCCAAACTGCCTGCTCTGTCTGGGCCCTGCCATCTTGGTCTAGGCTGCTGCTCTCAACTCAGAGACATTTCCAGTGAAAGACCTACTCTGGGATTCAGCCCCCTGATCAACACCATCGAACAGGTAGTGACCACCATGGTGCATCATGTAGGCCCTGCTTACACTGGCAATCCAGTACAACATCACAAGGTCTTCATCTAACCTGTCCTCCATCCTGGTCTGGGTAGTGTGAATGCAAAACAGGGTAGCTCCCTGCAACAAAAAGCTACAATCATTTGTGTGTCATCTGATTTTCTTGTTCTGAGTTTATTTGCAACTGTCTGAGCCATCCAGCTGTGGATTACAAATATTTGGGTTGAGTGCATGCTAATTGTTTTCTTTCCTAAGGGCTCCAACAACAGCTGCAATGCCAGCCTACCCCGGGCAATGCTTCAGGCTAGCCTGTTCAACAACTGGGTACCCAGGGTTGTGGAACTGTGTCCAAGGGACTTACAGTGCATGCTTTAGCAACCTGAAATTAATTAGAATTGCTAATCAGTTACTAGATCTACGCCCCACCCTTGTTCACATCTTCCTGAATATATCAGATTGTGGTTTTTCATGTTAAATCTGGCTAGTGTATACCTTCTTGGTGGGGATACAGTACTACTATTGTATTGTGGCATCACTGGTCTTGTTTTCCATGGGGTCTCCAGGGCAGTTGCAGAAGATCTAGCCCTGGTGGTAAGTGCAAGGGGTGTAAGCATATCATTACTGTGAAATGGTAAATGTGAATGTTCTATTGCTGAACTGTTTGGGCCACTAAAAGTGTTGGTGTGGGATTATAGCATCCCAGAGGGCTATACCAACAGCAGTTATGCTACCCCAAAACCATTTCTCTGGGTGGAGGCACCAGTTCACAGAGCTCAGGCCCCTCAACCTGTGCCTAGTCCTGCAGGCAGGGGTAGTAACGCATAGGATAGCACCACCTAGGGGTTACATTAGTAACTGGAAAAGGCACACTGAATCAAGGCTCATTTTCAGGTGTGTGACCCAGAGGGAAGAGGGAAGAGGGGAAGGAGGGTACAGGGAGTGCAAAAACATACAACAAAACATTAGAATGCAGTTACTTAAACAACATTTATAGGTGCAAGAACAATGTGGTGCACAAGTAAGTAAACTACAGCATGGAACAATACAATGATATGCAGACAAGTGTGCAAGATCACAATAAAGTGTGCTGTGCCTGTTGAGGAAAGTGACACTACTATGGGGTACAGCATCCGGCCCTGAGCATAGACATAATTAGCCTAACATAGAAACATAGAGTTTGATGGCAGATAAGGACCACTTGGCCGCCCACCTAGTCTGCCCATTTCCCTACCTAACAGATAAGCTGCAGATCCTAGTTAACCAACAGCTTACTTCCTCCTTACCCCCACTAGAATTGCCTTATGTCTGTCCCATGCATTCTTGAATTCATCCACTGATTTTGACTCTGTGACCTCCTCAGGAAGGCCATTACATGCATCCACAGTCCTAGATTAAAAGGGGGTCCTGAGCAGGAGTAGGTCAGATTAGTGTGGGAATACAAGTCAAGAGGGGGACTGACAGGGACAGGAGGGAGCAGGAAGGTGGCTTAGCTGGCATCTAAGGCTGGGAGTGAGATGGAGAGGCAGAAAGAGAGGGGAGCAGGTTCCAGAGGGAAGGGAGGTGGTAGAAGAAGGCAGCTTGCCCTGAAGATGAGTGAGGGTGAAGAAAGGAGGAGGTATGGGAATCCCTGGAGCAGAGACAGTAGGAAGAGGAGGGGGATGGGGAGAGGACTGAGGAGTGGTAAGATGGAAGTGACCCAAACCAGGATTTAGCAATGAAGGAGTCACAGTGTGATTGGCAATGTAAAGGTAGTAGGAGGATGGAGAGTGACAAATAGAGGAAGCAGGGATGAGTATGGAGGAGAGAGCTGGTAGTGAAATTATAGAATGCATCACAGACAATATCCAGTGTGGCAAAGGAAGAGGAAGGGCCAGACCACATCCACATAGTTGAAGACTGGGAGAACCATTTTGGTGACCAGCTCCCAGCAGACCTGGAAGGAGAGGCAGTCCTTGTTGCCATAAAAGGCACTGAGTTTAGGGTGAAGTTTGAAATAGAAGAGGAATGACAGGGGCAGGCATTATCAGTGGAAGGACCAGGGGGTTAGCTAAGTGGGGAGTGGAAGGCCCCAGTGTAGGTCAAGAGGCCAGTGAAGCTCTGATTAAAGGCATTAGCTATGGTGACAGGATTATTGCAGTTGACTCCTTCAATAACTAGGTCTCTGGGAGTAAAGGTACAGGACTGGCCTAAGACTTGCTTAATTATTATCCAGAAATAACTTGGATTTCCAGCCAAGTAGTCAAAGATTTGTAATGTAGGTTTTTATTTCACTGGATGACTCCTTTGCATTCTTTTCTGAGCAGTCTGTAATTAGCCTAGTTGGTGGCAGATGTGGTGGCTTTAAAGGTTGACCAGCTGGCATCCCATCGCTTAATTAGAGCCAGCAAGGGATGGTCCAATGATTCAGTAACTGAGCCACGTACATGCCTAGAAATCCTAAGTGCAGATTTATCTTAGATACTTAGTAGGATCTCATTGAAGACAGAGAGGGCATGGCAGCTGCAGTCTAGTGGGCTGAAGTGCAGACTAGCTAGACCATATGGCCTGTATCTTCTGGCAATTTTGTATGTTCGTATATTCGTTTACGGCATTGGTGGCCCACAGTTGTGACCATAAAAATATTAATTGTGTTGGCAGAAAAGGACCTTTAGGCCGATCCAATCTGCCCCACGTCCCTACATATTCCATCACCATTACCCTAGTTGGTCATAGGTGTCTCTTCCTCAGCCTCTTCTTTTACCTAATATGCCCCATGCCTATCCCACACACGCCTGAAGCTCCCCACAGTCTTTGCCCCCATTATCTCCTCTGGCAGGCTATTCCAATCATTCATCACTGTTTCCATGACAAAGTATTTCAACATATCTCTCTTAAATTACCCCCTTAGCTTCACTGCATGCCCCCATGTTCTAGTGTCTTAATTTCTCTGAAATAGACCCTCCACTTGAACCTTGTTCATTCCGGTGAGGTACTTGTAGGTTCAGGCATGTCCCATCTTGCTTTTCTGTCTTCCAGGGAGTAAATGTTGAGTTCCTCCACCCTTTCCCCATATGACTTGTCGTGTAACTCCCTCACCATTTTGGTTACCATCCTCTGTACCACCTCCACCCTTTCAATCTCATTGCAGAGGTGTGGCCTCCAGAACAGGATACAGTACTCCAGGTGGGGCCTCACCAGTGAGTGATACAACAGCAGCACCACCTCCCCCTTCCTGCTAAAAGTCCCTCTCCCAATGCACCCCAGCATCCTGCTAGCCTTTCCCACTGCTTTGTTACACTGCCCAGCTACCTTGAGGTCATCAGATATGATGACCCCCTAGGTATGTTTCTTGCTTCTTTACTGTAAGCTCCACTCCCCCCATCTTATACACAGCCCCAGGTTCTGCAGCCCTAAGTGCATAACCTTGCACATTTTGGCACTGAAACCCAGCTGCCACCCCCAGACCATTCCTCTTGTTTTCTCAGATCCCTTTTATTCACTCCACCACTTCCTGAGTATCAGCCCTATTGTAGATTTTGTATCATCTGTAGAGAGACACACCTTGCCTCAAAGCTCCTCCACAATGTCACATATGAAGACATTGAAGAGGATCAGTCCCAGCACTGAACCCTGTGGCACCCCATTAGTCACTTTCATATTGCCTGTGTGGCTACCATTTACCACCACCTTTTGTCTCCTATACCTTTACCAGTTTGATACCTAGCTTGTTAATTTCTCTCCCACACCACCAGGCTGCTAAGGTTCTTAGCTAGCCTCCTGGGAGGCACAGTGTTGAAAGCCTTGCTGAAGTCCAGATAGACCACGTCCTCTGCTCTCCCTTGATCCACCTCTCTGGTAATCCAAATAAATATATGAGATTAGTTTGACATGACCCCCCCATGAAATCATGCTGCTGGTGGTCTGTAGCCCTTTTGCCTCCAGGTGCTTCATGAGCCTCTCCTTCTGTAGTGTCTCAATTAACTTCTCTACCACTGATGTGAGACTGACTGGCCTGTAATTGTGGTCATCCTCCCTACTGCTGCTTTTGTGCAGAGGGACCACACTGGCCCTCCTCCAGTCCTCTGGAACTTCTCCATTTCCACTGAGGTGCTAAAAAGCACTGCCATAGGGATGGCCAGCACTGTGCTCAGTTCCTTTAGGACCCTTGAACCTTGGCCCCATTGCCTTAGTCTCCTTTATCTCTTCCTATCCATTTTGAACCCTCTCTGCTAAGAATGGACTTGTGTCCATTTCCCCCTCTCCTTGGTGCTTACTTCAGCATGCTTGTCCATCCCCCCTTCTACCATGAAGATCAAGCAGAAGTAATCATGTAGGATCTTCCTCTGCACAGTCCCCCTTGCCCTCCTGATTCTCACTATCCCTCCTCTTGTCTTCCTCTTTCCTCTACATACCTGAAGAAGGTCTTGTCCTCTTTTTTGACCTCCTTTGCCATCCTCTCCTCTGTTAGTGCTTTAGCTGTCCTTACCCTCCTTCCTGCCTCCTTGTTTTGCCAGATATACCTCCCTGTCTTCACATTTCGGGGTCTCCTTGTACTTTTTGAACAGTCTGTGTTCATGACCTTCTGTTTGAGTTGTGAAGAGTAAAGCTTCAAGAAGTCACAAAAGTGTAAGATTCTGGGGGGGACCTTAGTAGGTCTTTGGCTTCCAGACACAATAGATGGAGAAATGGTCACTTAGGGTGTTGGATAGGACACCAGAGCAGGA
This sequence comes from Neoceratodus forsteri, assembly GCA_016271365.2. Classification (NCBI taxonomy): domain Eukaryota; kingdom Metazoa; phylum Chordata; order Ceratodontiformes; family Ceratodontidae; genus Neoceratodus; species Neoceratodus forsteri. The sequence goes on from CM028131.1 coordinate 1,257,042,705, forward strand.
AATTATTTCAGGTCTAAGGGTGAGTATCCAATCAATTGGGGTGGAGCTCTGGCCATTATTTGCCCTTCTGGTGGGTTCAAAGATTAGTTGGTGAAGCTGTAGTTTGTTTAGAGGAAAGTTCAGCATCTTTTGTTTTACCACCCACAAGCCAATCAGTGTTAAAATCACCAAGTAGTAGAAATTCATTATTTCGGACAAGTGGGCCCACTGAGTTCATATGCAGGGAAAGAGCCTGTTCGCTACTGGCTAGAGGGGTGTAAACACAGAGTTCATGCAGCTCTTTAGAGTTCCCCAATTGGAGGACTGCATGACAAAATTCAACCAGGGGACCAGAAGTAGGTAGACAACTAGAGGCAGTGACATGCAGATGATCCTTGTAGTAGATCATAGTACCCAGTGTCTTTTAGATGCAGATGGTCAGATCTGATAAAGTTATAACCCAGAAAGGTGAAAAAATTATTGGGAATGTTTGACTTTAGCAACAAGGCATTCCCCCCCCCCCATGAGAAGACTCTGGAGAATACCTCAACCCCAGTCATGGATTTAACTAAAAAGACAACTAAAAATAATTCCTTTGAAAAGTCACCTAACATGGTAATAGAGTCTAGTATAGATAGTATAGAAGAGGGGGAAAGGAACACACAAAATTCAGCATCAGTGACATTACTTGATCTTGAAACACAAAATGTACAAGCTAAGAGTGGTCCTGCTTCAGAGGTTGAACTAAATGAAAGTTATCAACAGTTACCTGGCAATCACTTCCAACAACAAAATAAGATTGACATAAGGGACAAAAAAACAAACAAAATAGACAAGAGACGAACTGCAACATACTATAGTTGGTCTTAAGGACCTAGTAGAGATGGTAGAAAAAGAACAGTTGCATCCTGAAAGTAAAACTAAACCCCTTGGCTATACTATTTTTTTTTAGAAAGGGACCCAGCTGAAGTATTGAGACATCCATATATTGCCAATATTTATTTATTTAGTTTTTGTTGACCGGGTAAGTGCACTAGACAAATCCTACCTATTTTCAGGCACGACCCGGGGAAGGGGGATACAGATGAATGCCAACTGACCTTGAACCAGATTAAGCTATTGGTAGTATTTTGAGTGACTGCTTTGATGGAGCAAATAATAATAATCAGAAGTGAACTCACAGCACTTAAAACAAAAGTAGCTATAAATAGACTGTATTAATAAGCTTCTGCAGGACAACAAATTGGAAAGGAGTAAGGGTGAAGCACAGATTATTTCCATGTTTGAACAGAGTGCCCCTCAGAACATTGAAACACAAAACATAACAAAACAGAACAGAAATTTTGTATCAAGATATGAGAAACAGCAAAAGAAACAAAATAACTAAAATGAAACTGGGGCCTAGTAAAACAAAAAATAGAAAAGAAAGAAAAAAAAGAAGGGTAATAAAAAAGATAACACAAAGAGGAAATCTGATGATAAGGAACAATAGGAGCAGCTACAAGAGAGTGAGAACTCAGGGAATAACTCAAAGGTAGATGATAATATAGAACCTAATGTGAGAGATGAAAAAATAGATATAACAGATGGAAAACAACAGTATAAGGAAATATTCTCTGAAGAGATAATATCAGTAGACACATTTAACATAAATGCACAAGCAATAATTGCATTGAGAGGTATAGAGAGAGAAGAAACTGAAAATAGCCAGATACGGATAGAATTAGGGAAATTGACATGCAGGGAGTTTCTGAACTTAGATATATTGGATGATGACATCATTGATGCAATAAGGGCAGATAACCTGACATCTAGGGACACAACATTATACTTTTTTAAACATGAGAGAGTGGCACAATACTGTAAGTTTGGAGAAATTCTGAAGCTCTGAGGAAGGTTAACTTAACCATGGACTATCCTTTAGCAATACCATCATTAAATCATAGCAAAATATTAATGAAATCACAGTTAATAATGCAACTAAAAAACTCTGTTTCCTTACATGATTTATGGGTACAGGAGGAGAATTATCGCACCGATGTAACACTCTCAATCTTTGGAATTGCCTATACTGAAGCAGAAACTCAGTCAAAACTAAAGATAATGATGGTATGCTTAATTGGCAATCACCTGGGCATTGAATTCTATGAAGATGATATAGTAAAGGTGGAAAGGGTACATAGAAATTGGATGGGAGGAAATCAAATTGACTTAACACTACAAAATAATGAGTTGGTTACAAAAATATTAGAGGCCAGTACTAAGTTGGACAAAATGAGTATACCGATTACAACTTTAAATGAGGTAACTCATGAGCAAAGGGGTAAACCCAATGTATGGGAGATATCACACAAGTTTTAACTTATAACATAGAAACATCAACTAGATTTGATTTATTGGCAGAAGAGAGAAACAGCTGACATACAAAAATACAAATAAAACAATAATAAATGCACAAGAGATTGAACATATACAAAAAGAAAATAACTTCTTCAATGATAGCGGTTTTCTATATCTGAATAAATATTTTGCTTGTAGAATAGGGTTCATGTCTTGGAATGTTGCAGGTTTAGCCTCAAAAGTTGTGGATGGGGAGTTTTGTGAGTTTCTAAAGAAAATGGATGTGATAATACAAGAAACATGGCATGTAGAAGATCAAGTAGAAAACACAAGCTTGAATGGATATACTATGGTGCATTCCCCAGCAAGGAGAAATAAGAAACTGGGAAGAAACATGGGTGAGTTAGCTCCGTATATAAAAGTATATGACTATATGAAAGTGGTTGTTTATATAGTCAAAACAAATGATACAATTCTTATGCTAACAGCAATGGAAGAGAAGATCATTTTATATGTATATAACCCACCCTCAAATTCCAAGGCATATGATAAACATCTAATAGAACAGTTGGTGGAGGACATTAGTAAATTAGATTATGGAAAATATACAGAGCTCCTCCTCCAGAGGGATTTAAATAGACAAATTGGGAAAAACATAGAGACAGGCAAAGAGGATATAACGAATGCATTAAATATTCCAAAAAGGCATACTCGAGACAAGAATAGCATGGATGTTCATAAGCAAATGGAATATCTACTTGACTCACTCCAGTTAATAGTCCTAAATGGACATTTTGAATCAGATAACAAAGGAGAACTGACCTGTGTTGCTGTAAGGGATTCTACTATTGTAGATTATATGCTAACTTCAATATATGACAATAATAAATATGAAGATATTAAGGTAATAAATAGGCCAGAAAGTGATCATTTCCCACTGGTATTGTTTAGAAAGACACATAAACCTATAATAAGGGAAGAACAACAAGAAGTATATATAAATAACAATAAAAAAATAAAATGGGATAAACTCCCTAATGATAAAGCTATTGACTTGAGCAACAAATATATACACGAAGTAGCATTAAAAATTGAACATGGCGGTAGCCTTCAGATGTTCTGCAGGAATTAGTGGGGTAGTTGGAAATTCAGGGGAAGAGCATAAAATAACGCTTTATGCTGACGACATGCTGCTGTTTGTATGGGACCCGACCAGGTCTGTTCCCCCACTGTTAGAAGTAATAAAGGAGTTTGTGATATTTTCTGGCTATAAAATAAATATCCACAAATCTGAAATCATGTTGTGGGGAAGTATTGAGAGAGAATATGGGGAAACGGCTTGGGGCCTAAAGAAGGTAGAAGTAGAATTCACATACTTAGGAATTCGAATAGGTCATGACCTGAGCCAGCTATATAAACTTAATTATGGGGTGATGGTTCAGAGTGTGGAGCAGGAGTTGAGAAGATGGAGGGGCCTTCCGTTGTGGACGGGACAAATAAATCTCTTAAAGATGAACACCCTACCACGTGTACTATACCTGATGCAGATGCTGCCAGAGGGCTTCAATAAGAAGGATGTCAAGAGATTGGATAGGGCTTTCTCGGGGTTCTTATGGTGTGGGAAGAGGCCTAGAGTGAGCCTTCGCAGGCTTAAGGCAGACTCGGATAGAGGGGGTCTGAACTTTCCAGATTTGCGGAATTATGCACTGGCCATGCAGTATAGGTTGATAGGGGACCGGGTGACTAGACCACCAGAAGCTAGATGGTTGGACCTGGAGGAAGGAAAGGAAGGAGTAAGGCTTTCTGCATTTCTAAGGATGGGGGGAAGAAAGCATATAGAAACCGATTAGATCCAAACCCTTTGGTGGTCTCGGCATTGAGGATGGAAACTTCTGAAAGTGGGTTGGGGGTAATGTGAATGAAGAGATGTTGTTGGTACCCTAGGGGAATCCTTAGTTTATAGTGGAATGGAAGATACTGAATTCAAGATGGGAAGAGAAAGGATAAAGTGTGTTAAGGACTTTTGGAAGGAGCGAGGGGTAGGGACTGGGGTAGAGTTGGACGGTGAGATGGGTTTAGGCATGTTTCATATCTTTCAGGTGAGAGACTTTGCCAAGACCATTAGGGAAAAACTGGGAGAGGGATTCTCCCTTAGAGGAGATGGAGCAGTTAGTGCTTAGTATCCGAAAGGAGGCGAAGGGCATTACAGGTAGAGCGGCAAAGATGGGGCGGAAATATAGGCCGTCTTATGTATGTAAAAGCAGAGCATTATGATGCAGGGACTTGGAAAAAGGAGATTCCCAACCAGGGCTGGGAGTTGCTACTACAACAACACAAGGGACTACTGGTCTGCAATAAATACCAGGAGTCTTATTATAAGTTCCTACATAGGATATACTGCTCCCATACCTGGTGCACAACACACGTCTGAGATCTCACCCTTTGTAAGAGATGTAAGGGGGAGGTTGGTACCTATATACACTGCTTTTGGGAGTGCCAACAATTGGTGCAATTTTGGGAAGGTATCGCTATGGAAATAGGTAAGGTGTTGGGGGGCAAGTAGTGAAAAACCCATGTTTTCTTTTATTTGGGGTAGATGATTCAGAGGAGGAGGAGTGGAAACCTCTTCCAAGATGGATAAGAATTCTGGTTGCAATGGCCAGACACTGTATATTAAATACCTGGATCTTGGGGGATGTTCCTATCCTGCAGCAGTGGAGGAACTTATGCCTGCAGGCTCTCAGAATGGAAGAGCTATATTATATGACAAGGAACAGGGAAGATCAATTTTGGGCAATGTAGGGGACATATGTGTTCTCGCTCTCCCTGATTGAAAGGGAAATTATGGAAAAAGGGTTGGAGAGCTGAGGATGATGGCTTGAGGTGCCAAGAGGCTGGAGGACTATCAGGGTGTAAAGATCAAAGGAGACAGGAATAAATTGGATTAGAGGTTGAGCCCAAATCTGGAGTTATATAAAACTTACAGTTATATCAAAATTAGGACCAATGGATAAGAGATGCTTGTAAGGAAAAGAAGGTACAGATGGCATGAGAGATGAGAAAAAGGGAGTTTGTTTTTTTCGGTCGAATGGGGGAGGGGGAGGGGAGGTTGAGGATTGTTAGTGGGTTAATGTCAATGGAGTAAGGCAAATGGAATATAAGTATGTATGTATGGATGTTTTATGAAAATTTAATAAATATATTATGCAAAAAAAAAATTGAACATGAAATAGATCCTATAAATATATATGATACAATAGTAATGCAGTACGACTGTTTTGTCGGGACAATGATATAGAAAAGGAAAAAACACTTGAGAACTAAGCTATGAGAACTGGTCCTATAAAAATTATAGAAAGTAAAAAAAGAAGGTGGCTAGATACAGTAAGAGAAATACCTGACAAAAACTAACAGAGTAGAACTTAATAAAATTAGAAGGCAGTAGAAAGAACACATCAAAATTCAAAGACATAAATATCAGAAGGAAATATGGGATATAATGCAAAAAGCAATAATAGATATGGATGATACAACATGTTGGAATCTGGTTGCTAAAGGAACCAATACTTTCAAAAAGCAATACGATACCTATGTTGAGTCGGATACATGGGTGAAATACTTTAAGAATATATTTAAATTAGAACAGTCAACAGATAAGTTGAAAATAAATGAAATAGATAAACATTTCACCTGGTTTACAAAACAGAAGTAAAAACATCCATAGAAACGAGTTTTAAAAATCACAAATCCCTAGGACCAGATAACATACAGTACCAATAGATTTTATAAAGATAAACATAGATTGGTGGGCTAAGACTCTTTCTAGTGACCTCAGCAAGGCCTTTAACACTGTGCCACATAGAAGACTATTGCACAAACTGGGGAATATGGGTGTGGGCAGGACAGTAGTGTGGTGGGTAGGGAACTGGCTGGGCAGCAGGACACAGAGGGTGGTGGTAAATGGCAGAGTGACCGGTGGGGTACCACAGGGATCAGTGCTGGGACCGGTCCTATTCAATATCTTCAACAGTGACATTGCGCAGGACCTAGAAGACAGAATTTCACTGTTCGCTGATGACACAAAGCTCTGTAACAGAGTAGACACACCAGAGGGTGTAGACAGAATGAGAAGAGACCTGCAGAAACTTGAAGAATGGTCAGGGGTTTGGCAGTTGACATTCAATGCAAGGAAGTGCAAGATAATGCATATAGGCACAAAACCCTGGCACAATATATCAGTTGGGGGTGAGGATATAGCATGCACCAAGCAGGAAAGGGATCTTGGGGTTATCATCTCTGATGACCTCAGGCAGAGGAAACAGTGTGACACGGCCGTAGATAAAGCACATAGGATGCTGGGATGGCAGGGTGGGGCATCACCAGCAGGAAAAGGAGACAATTCCACTATACAAGACACTAATGAGGCCCCACCTGAGTACACTGTACAGTTCTGGAGACCTTACCTACATAAGGACATAGACAGGGTAGAGAATGTTCAGAGGAGGGCAACAAAGATGGTGCATGGATTGCATCACAAGTCCTATGAGGACAGGTTGAAGGAATTGAACATGTACTCCCTGGAGGAGAGGAGGGAGAGAAGGGATATGATAGAGACATACAAGTATCTTACAGGGAGGAACAGGGTGCAGGAATACACTATTTTTAAGCGAAAAAGATGTTCCAGGACTAGAGGGCATGGGATTAAGTTGGAGGATGGATGATTCAGAGGAAACGTGAGGAAGAATTTCTTCACAGAACAGGTGGTGGACAAGTGGAACACCCTGCCAGAGGAAGTGGTGGGGGCTGAAACAATCACGGGATTTAAGAATGCATGGGATAGACATAAAGGAATTCTGGAGGTCAGGGGTAAGGGGCAACAGACTTCTTGGAAATCATAAACTGAACTTACAAGCTCAAATAGGCAGACTGGGTGGGCCATAGGTCCTTATCTGCCGACACTGTCTATGTCTCTATGTATGTATCTATGTATAATAAATCTGTCATGTATGCCTCTAAACCAGACAGTTGGTTGGGAAGTTACATTGTTCCCATACATAAGAAAGGTTCACTTATGGATCTGGCAAACTATAGGCCTATCAGCCTGCTTGATACTATAGCAAAAAATGTATGCCAAAGTTCTGTTAAATAGATTAACCATATGGTTAGAACAACACAACGTGATCTCCAAATATCAAGCTGGATTTCTGAAAAAGACTGGAACTATAAATCAAATATTCCTTCTGGCTCACATAATAGAGAAATATTATAATATTAAAAAGCAACCAATATTTGTTGCATTTGTGGACTACTCCTTAGCCTTTGATACGATATTAAGAGAACTCCTTTGGGACAAAATGGTGAAATTAGGAATAGACTTAAATTTGATAATACTAATAAAAAGGATCTACAGTGGTACCTGGACAAAGATAACATTTTCTCCAACTGGTGCACTTACAGAAAAAGTGTTGACAAAAGTTGTAGTAAGGCAGGGTTGTGTGCTTGCCCCATCACTTTTTAATGTATACATAAATTACATCATTATGGCATTTGATGAACCGATGTTCCATACACCAAAATTAGGCCCCAGAAGACTTCCTGTGCTGTTATAACCAAAGGATTTGGCCATAATATCAACAAGTAGATCAGGATTACAAAGAGCCCTGAAGAAAATGGAAATAGTGTGTCTACAGCATAATCTTAAATCAAATACAAGAAAAACAAAGATAATGGTGTTTGGCAGTAACAAGAAATATAGAAAACTTGCTTTGTTAGGCACAAAGCTTGAATCTGTAAAGGAATGTAAAAGAAGAAGGTGATTAGATTAACAGAGAAAGTAAAGAAATACCTGACAAAAACTAACAGAGTAGAACTTAATAAAATTAGAAGGCAGTATAGAGAACACATCAAAATACAAAAGCATAAATATCAGAAGGAAATATGGGATATAATGCAAAAAGCAATAATAGATATGGATGATAAAACATATTGGAATCTGGCCACTAAAGGAACCAATACTTTCAAAAAGCAATATGATACCCATGTTGAGTTAGATACATGGGTGAAATAGGAGGCAGTATGGCGCAGTGGTTTAAGGTTCTGAGCTGCAAATCTGGAGACCTGGGTTTGAATTACACAGCCCCCACTTGCATACTGTGTGACCCTGAGCAAGTCACTTAACTTCCTTGTGCTCCCAGGTTGCACCTGTAAACACGCTTTCAGCTTAGTGTGGCTCACCTGGTTAAATAATTGGAAAAAGAAAAAAGAAAATTCCCTTATTTGGGGTTACTTTTTCAAAAAATTCAAAATGGAACTAACATATCCAATTATGTGCCAAAAAACTGCAGAATTCAGTAAAAGCTTTAAAAAGATGCAACTACCTTTATGGGGGAAATATGATTATACCAATGATGAAAACAATAAATACAAAAATAATACATTAAGCAATCTATGCTGCAGAAATAAGAGGTGTGGATAGGGTAACTAAGATTGAAAATATATTAAACAAGGTGTATAAACAAACACTAAGAATTCTAAATAGTACACCCAGCTCATTGGTGAGAATGCAGCTGGGACAAGTAAGCTTCCAGTACTTGGTATACAGCAGACTAATTAATTATTGGGTTAAATTATCATCAGAAAATAAACCATTACTTGCAGTATGTTTAAAAAGAGAAAGTACAACTACTGGCACATAATAATATGGGTTGGTTAAATATAATAGAAATAATAATAAGGGAAAATGATTTACAATATTTATGGAGATGGGTTAAACAAAAGATTAATCTTAGCCCGACATATACAAAATATATTTCCAAAAAAATAACATAAAAATCACAAGAAATAGACCTTAGAGCTATAACAACACTGAAAGTTGTCACTTGGTTAACTAGCAACACTAAAGAACATGGTATAAGACCATGCCTAAACATTGTACATGAACCGGAATATAGAAACCTGATAACACAGTTTAGGTTTGAGACATTCCCAAGTAATATAATAGAAGCCAGATATAATAAAAAACAGGAAAAATTAAGAATTGCTATTGTCACTTGCAAGAATTGAAAGACTTAAAAAATTTAGTTTCAAGATGCCCATGGTATGAGCAAGTTCGGGCCAAAAGACTGGGGGAGTACATTGGAACTTTATATATGCCTACAAGATATGTGATTGCTCTGCTATTCAATGCAGAAATTCCTGAAGTTTTAAATAATCTGGCAATGTATTTAAGAGAGATTAAAAAAATAAGAATGAAAATAATACATGGTTTTATAGTGTAGTTTTGAGATATACGAAAACCATTCTGTCATGGGTGCACTTTCTCATGACATCAAAACTGTAGCACTTTATATGAACTGCCCTTACGTATATTTTATGATTGTTTATGTGAACAGTAAGAATAATGTCTGAATAACTGTCGATATTGTATGTTGTATTGTACTTATTGTATGTATATTTATTTATGAAAATGTCACTTTCTTTGTAATGGCATTTCTGCTGAACAAATAAATTTAAACTTGAAACTTGAGTTTAGCAACATTTTTGTGATGCCAAATATATCTGGTTTGCAGTGATTAACCCACATTGTGAGTTCACTAAGATTTTTAGTTAGGCTTCTTATATTACTGTGGGAAATGTTGAGTCCCTTAACACACTGCCAGGGGGCCGATATCAAATCAGTGGGCATGCCAGCAGGAGGCCAGGATTTGGTTCAACATGACCAGCAATCAGAAGGAAGGAGAGAGTAAACTGAGTAACAAAACAGATCTTGAGCGAAAATGGTATTGGGCAGCTCCTGCAGTGTATTTTAAGGAGGTACACTATTATTTGAAACAAAAACCTGGACACAATTTTATTTATGTCATTTTGGTAACTGGCTGGGCCCACCAGAACCATTACAGTCCCTTTCTCGGGGCAACCTGGGATTAATTACAGATAAAGTTTCAAAAGACATTTACAGTGTACAAAAGTAAATTGTTCACAATACAACATACATTAGTCAGGACATAAGTTAATATGGTCAAGACAATTATACAGTACATCACAAAAGGGTATACAGATTTTTTGATCATACAATCATAGTGCTGGTTAGATCCCCATATATACAAAGACCAGGCTCCAATGTTGCAATCCCATTGTTTCGAGGCAATGTTCATATAGGGTTGGTCCAATTCTAACATATTGATCTGTCATGGAAGTCCCTCAGGACATGGCATGCTTTTGCCCACCACCCAGGGTATAAAGAGGACTATTATGGCAAGTTAACAATATCAAGTGCAAGGGCTCTGTTCCATTAAGTATTCCTTGAGTTCTTTCTTAACCCCGCCCCAGTGAGCTGCATTCCTGGAGTTTTCCTGGCAATGCATTCCACAGGTGTGGTATATATGCAGAGAAGGACCATTGTCCTAGGGCAGACTTTACTTTTGGCACTTGGAGGAGTTGGAGGCTGGATGATCTGAGACTTCTGCTACTTAGTTTTGCAATTAATGTACCAACTAGGCTTGGTGGGGCATGTTCAAGCCAGAGTTTGTGTGCCAGGCATAGAGCTGGATATTTTAGTCTGCCTTCTAGTGAGGGTCAGTTTAGAGTTTGGCGCACTAGACAGTGATGCTTCATAGGTGGGGCACCTACAGCGAACCTGCTCATCCTGTGATATGAAGTTTTGAGTTTCAAGTTCTCAGCACTTTTAACTGAGTATAACACCAGTGCTCCATATGATATGGATGGTAGCAAGGTGCCTTTTGCAACCTTTAGTCGTGAATCCCTTGTCAGGTAGGGACAAACGCGATAGAGTAGCCCAAGCTTCTGATTCAAGGTCTTATTTAAGTGGTCTATATGTCCCTTAAAGGTAAAGTCTTGATCTAGTATGACTTCTAGATACTTAAATGTTATCTAACACTTTAACCCTTGAGCTGTTCATGAGAGTTGATGTTAGATAATTTGATCTATAAGGTCCCAGGCTTTTGGGGCCAAACAATATAGCCTTTGTCTTTTTCCCATTTAACACAAGTTTATTAATCTCCAGCCAATGCTCAAGAAGTGAGAGGTCAAATGGCAGGGAGTGATTTAATTGAGCAGTGTCCTGGGAGGCTCTGTATAAAACCGCATCATCCGCATATAAGGTAAGGTTTGCATCTCCACAGTGGTTTGGCATGTCATTTATAAATAGGGTGAATAATAAATGTCCCAGGATCAGCCCCTGGGAACTCCATCAACTATTGAGCATTTCTTGGAGAGGGAGCCTTGCCATTTGACTAGCTGCGACCTTCCCTGTAGGTAGTCCAAGAACCACTGCACTGTCAGGCTACCGAGACCTAAATCTTTCAGTTTCACGATGAGCAGTTTGTGGTCCACCAAATTGAAAGCCTTGGTGAGGTCAATAAAGACCGCACCAGTTTTGAGGCCATTATCTGAGGCTGCATAGATGTCAGTGGTGAGACCGATCAGGGCAGTATCGGTGCCATGTTTTTTTCTGAAACCGTGTTGCCAATTGGTTAATGGGCTGTGTTGCTCAATATAGTCAATTATCTGGTTGTAAACTATCCCTCCTAGAACTTTACTTAGGATGCTTAGCAGTGATATGGGCCTATAGCTTTCAACCTGCTCTTGTGTGCCTCCTCTGTGGATAGATGTGACTAGGGCCACTTTCCATAGTGCAGGGACTTTCCCTTCAAGGAGGGATCAATTGTAGAGCCATGTGATCAGGGTGGTGATAATGGGAGCTGCCAGGTTAAGTAGTTTAGGTTCAAGTTTGCCATACCCTGGTGATCTGGTAGTTTTTTTGAAGTTTTAACACCTTTTCTGGTCACAATCTTAAAGTGGAAACTTGGGGAGGGGGTAGCTTTAGTAGTATGTGTGGAGAGGGGTGTTGCCGATTGGTGGATCTTAAATTTATCAAGATTAGTAAAGAATGAGTAATGAATTTCCCAAGTAAAGTGATGGTAATTTCCATTCATCACCACGTTTTGGATTATTAATGCATTCATCATAGTGAATGCATTAGACAAAGACATTATTAATGCATTAGACATAGTGAAATTAGACAGATTTGTGAGGGTAGCATTGTGTATACGACTGGGAGGCAGGGTGTTAGCCTACAATAGTAGGCAAGCAAATATATAGTGAGGGCCAGAATCCAATTAAGGACTTCCATGATATACAGTAGGTAGAGATTTAAATGACAAAGGACAGCTGCACCATTCCTACCAGAGACTAAGATAATGGTACATAGGCCTACTTGGCAGAGATATAAAATGCAGAGATGAGCGAGAAGGCAGATGCACCAGCTAAAGTTACAGCAAAGTGAGGTACGCAGCATCAATAGTAACCAGCTTATCCTCTACACAGTATAATAACGCATCAAGTATATATAGTATGTACGCAGCTAGTAATACACTTTCACCAGCTAAGGTATAAACTGTTAACAGGCATACAAAATCTAATGTCCACCTAGATAGGGTATGTGCAAGAAACTGTGGCAAGCAAACAGGACCTAATGTTCAGCTAAAAAGCAGGAGCAGCAACACCCACAGAACCTAAAGTCTGCCCAGACAGAATGCATGTTGGAAACAGCAACACTCATAAAACCTAATGTCCACCCAGATAGGGTATAACTTGGAAACAGTAATAAGCATGAAAACCTAATGTCTACCTAACTAGGGAATAAGAAAGAACAGAGGCATGTATACAAAACGTAATGTACATCTAGACTGGGTATATGCTGTAAACTGTGACAAGCACTGGAAACCTAAATGTCACCCTAGATAGGGCATGTACTGTAACTGTAGGTGAGCTATCAAAAACCTTGCAATTTAACTGGGGTGTAGCCAGCAACTTCAAACTAGTGATGGGAGAACCTCAAAGGGTTCTGAGTTTCTAAAAAGTTCTGATAAACAAAAAAGGTTCAGACAGTTATCCGAACCTTTTAGAACCTTTATGTTTTATGGTAACTGTATGTTAAAAGTAATTTTAAACAGTTTTTAATCAACATTTATGTAGTAAAAAGCAATGAAACCACTCTTTAATAGTAATAAACAGCATGATTGGTGAAATGAGGTGTGGAAAGAGTGAATGATGCCACTGTGGATATGCCTACTGGAAGTGCCAGTGCTGTAATATGTACGTGCCGAACCTCACAACCGGCACCCACCTTCAAGATGATGATGATGATTTTGTCCAAAGAAAGGCAAGTCCCAGAACTCTGACCAGCCCTTATAGCTTAGTAGTTACAGTGCCAGTGTGAACTAGAATAATAGTTAGCAGACCTGTGTGTGTATATTAAACTCTGACAGCCACCCACCACATGCATATTGTCTGTGTGACTTTGTCAAAAGACAGGCAACCACCAGAACGCTCTCCAACCACTCTTCTGTTTCTGACATTTAAGAAAGTAATACTGTGTATAATTAGTTAATAACAGAGTGACTTCTATTTCTCAACAGACACCACTGTGAATGTCTTTCAGTTAAGATTAATGAACAAGGAGGAAGTTGGAACACACCACCATAATGGAGAATCAGAAACAGCATCAGCCAGACAGCCAGTCAGTCAGTTATCACTTCACGACTGGTATTACCCCTGCCTACTACAAACAGGGGAAAGACAGAACTACTGTATCAACACTGAGATCAATATAGTTAAGGCACATTTACCGAACAGAACTTCTTAGAAAAGAATGAGAAAGTGACTGTGATGACAAGCAAGTCCAGATCTCTAGTTTGTTACCACCTTACCAGTCTCCTGAGTCTGATTTTTGTTGAGGGGGTTAGTGTATTTGTTTGTATAGCTAGTTTTGTTTCTCAGTCACAGGCCCTACTTTGTTTAGCAATGGCTCTCGGTATGGAATGCAATACACCACTACTAGGAAGCAACACGAGAGAAGATCACCAGGCAGTCCAAAAGTCACCACTTCACCACAGTTACTACCACTACCACGCAAAAATCTCAAAGTGCCCAGCACCAAACCTGGCACCTTCCCAACCCTAGCCTGCCACAAACCCACCATGCCACATGGCCAGCTCAGCAACCTGCCATTACGCAACACCTCACAAACACTCCCTCCTCTTCCACCAGTTGCATTGCGTGCTCATCCTCCCCCATTCGCCCGTATACATATAGTGACAAAATGTCGCTATACCCACATTCGCCCACCTGTCCAGTAGCCCTGTGAACAGGCACCACTATTAAGTCACCCTTTTGGTAAGCGCTCAGTAGCAGATGCCCTTATCATGGGATACTGTCTGCCACACTTGTTACCAGTATAAAGACATGTACTGTATGCACCCCCCACCCACCCCCAGTTCAACGATAATTGTTGCAAAGGCAGATAAGTCCCAGATCTCTATTTTTCAGGGTTTTATTTAACTCCAAAAATTGATTAGCGTTTTGCTCATAGAAGTGCTAAAACATTGTGAAAATGCGTAGCACCTGCCTCATTGTGTTTAACAAACATAACACTTCTAGAAAACCTATATAAATACTTTTTGTACAGTTAGCATTGTCCCAAGAAAAAAACTGCTAATCAATTATTTAAAACCCTGTTTTTTATTAACAAGTCTCCTGAGTCTGATTTTTTTAGAAGGGGATAATATGTTTGTTTATAGCTAATTTTATTTCTCAGTCACAGGCGCCACTTTTGTTTAGCAACAGCTCTCGTTGTGGAATGCAATGCAAAGCAACATGAGAGAAAAGCACCAGGCAGTGTGAAAGTTATCACTTCACTACTGCTACTACAACTACTATCAGGGGGAAATAAACAGAGCTAGCAACCTTTATCAGTCTGGTCAAGGTGTATTTAGCTAAATGATTTCCTTAGAATGAGAAAGCGACTGCGTGAGAACGGACCTGTCTGCCACAGCTGCTACCAGTACAAAGTCATGTACTGGCTGCACCTCCCACCCACCCCCAGGACAACGATGATTTGGTCCAATGGAAAGCAAGTCCCAGATCTCTAGTTTTAACCAGTCCAGCCTGAAAATTGAAAGCTGATGTTATTGTCACATAATGCACAGATGCAACACAGGTACTGCTGTCAGTGACACCTTCTTCAAGATTAGTATCACATACCGTATGTAACCAAAGTTTGGCAAGTTAACCTTCAAGAATGTTAGTTTCTCTACATTGTCTTGTGTTAATATTGTTCTTTTATCAGTTACAACATCCCCAGCAGAGTTAAATAAACATTCAGAACAGACATTGGAGGGTGGGCATCCAATATATTTACAAACCAGGGCAGCCAGCTTTGGCCAGCATGATTTTTTCATCTTCCAGTAAGCTAAAGGGTCATGTTTAATACTAATGTTGGGCTCTGATAGATATGCATCTACCATGCTTACTACTGAGCATTAGGGCTGTGCACGGACCGAATATTATTTTCCGAATATCACAAATACTGGACTGTCCGAATATTCGGAACCAAATACCAAATAGCCCACTATTCGAGAGGTATTCGTTATTTGGCTGAGGGGTTGTTTAAATAAAAGCATTTCCCCCCCCTCCTGGCTAACATTAAGATAAATTTTAAGGATTCCAACGATCTCTGATGTCTAGTGTTCCACCCCCCCGGCCGATCGCTGGCCCAATATGAAGAAAGACACCCCCTCACCAAGATTCACACCCTGTTCCCTGTTGTCCAGTGCCACCATCCATAGTTCCACACATTTAATTAACAAAAAAAAAAAAACTTTCCCTGGTGTTTCTAGTGAACCCCCCACCCTGTCCGGTAGTGACCCCCCAATCCATGACCCCATAGGGCTACCAGCACAGCCCTTCACTCACCTCCATGGAGGACAGCCTGACTGAGTGCTTTCAATGAATGAGCTTGACTGAGTGCTTTCAATGAATGAGCACGTGTTGCGCAGCTACGGGCCCATTCCTATTGAAAGTGTTTAGTGGGGCCTATTCATTGAAAGTGCTCAGCCTGGCTGCTAGCTATGGAAGTAAGTGATGGCCAGCTGGTGGCCCAATGGTATGTAAATGGGGAGCGAAGTTGCGTCATTACTGGACATGGTGGGGATGTGGAGGTCCACTAGGCACCAGGAAAAGGATTTTTTTTTATTAAATGTGTGGAACTGTGGACTGTGGCACTGGACAAAGGAGGATGGGGTGTGAATCTCGGCTCGGGGGTCATTCTTCATATTGGGCCGGCAATTGGCCAGGGACATTTTTATTTATTTTTAATTCAATTTCTGGATGGGGGAAGGATGTGAATCTCAGTGGAGGGGATTCTTCATATTGGGTCGGCATTAGTCGGGGGGGTGGGACCACTAGACACCAAAGATTGATATATGTTTTTAATGTTGGCCACGAGGGGGAGGAGCTGGAAATTTTTATTTTTAATTTTTAAACAACCCCCCCCCCTCGGCCACCACAGATAATGAATACCGAATATTTCGGTACAGAATAATGAATATTCAGCTAAATATTCAGAAAAAGATATTTGCACAGCCCTACTGAGCATGCATCTTCTTCTTTTGGAATTTCAATGTCCTGCAGCTGGCACCAAATATCATCATCCTCATTTTTTGCTTCTGTACTGATTTTTGGAGCAGTCTTTTGAATTTGAGGTGGTGTCATTGTAGTACTGCTTCCAATGAAACCTCATCTACTGCATCAGTCAAAAGCTGCCTTTAGTTCAACTCCTCCATATCCTCAAAAACAGCACCAGGAAGGTTTCTGTTCTGGAAACATGGATCTAGTAATGTTGCTAAGATTAACACTTTGCTCCCTGTCATGGTTGCTAATTTATCATCATTGCTAAGTCTGGTAAGCATGTTATTGACTAGAGATTGGTTTATATGTAAAGTTGTTCCTCATTTTCTCCAATCTTTTTTTGAGAAATAGAATGAGTGGAATAGCTTGGCTAAGGGATGCCTTTTCTGCACTGACCTCTTTTGCAGAACTCATAAATGGTTTCAGAATGTGGCACAGCCATTCTATCAGACCACTGAGTAGAATGGAGTACAATGCCTTCCCCAAGATCACTGTACATGACATACTCAGTGATAGTTACCTTTTGTTCAGCAATGCATTCAATCATTAAGTAAGTTGAATTTCACCTTGTTGGTACGTCCTGAACAAGCTGGTGGTGAAGAAGACCTTTGTCTTCTGAATATCAACAAATATGTCATGGCTTTTGCTGAATGGCTAAAGTGGCCACACACTTTGAGCACTGTTCCCACAGTAGTTGATACTTGCCAGTCATTATCCAGAAAGCTTTGAATGATTAGGTTAAGATAATGTGCAAAACAGCATACATGTACATAGTTCCCTTCATGAAGTGCTTTATTAATATTTGAACCATTGTCAGCAACAATAAAAAACAACTTTCAAACCCTGTGAAGTGACCGAAGCACAAACTAGTCTTTCCAGTTCTTGCTGAATGCACTGTGCTGTGTGTGTCTCTTGAAAGTGAAATACTGTAAAAGAAGAACTGCCATTTTCTGAAACCTGAATTTTTTTTGAGCTGTGAGAGATAGTAGTGGTAGCACTAGTAGTAGTGGTTGAAGTGACAAGGGTGGCAGGCAGACTGGTATGTGAAGATGATGAGTTACCCACAAAACTGATCCAGTGTGCAGTATGGAGAAAGATAGGCAATGGTTTGGGTGCTGGTCCACATGTCAGTAGTAAAGTGAACTACCTTGTCCTCAGCCTCTCAGAAAGCATGCCTTTCTTGAAGTACATACCGTCATACATCCTGGGCACAGCAGTTACTGAAAAGTATTTCTACTTGGCATTAAATATTGTGGGTCTATGCATTCTATAAGCCTTTGGAAAACCACTTCTTCCACTACAGAGTATGGCTGCAAATCAAGTACAATCATTTCTGTTATTTTACAGTTATTGCCACTGTTATTGGATGCTTCTGTGAATACTTTGACTTTCTTTCAAAAAAACTGTTTTAACTTCAATTGCCTCTTATCAGGGGCAAAGTTACATTTGGCTGGGGGTGTTGTACGACTACATGCCATGCCTGGTAAATCAGAGGACCTTACAGAATTATCTTGAGGCAAAAATGAACTTTTGAATCTTGGCTGGTGATTACCATCTCCTGTTGTTTCAGCAGAATGCTCCTGTTCACTGCGAGCCCTGCTACATTTCCAGTCACCAATGCTACACTGTTTGTTTGAACCATATATAATGATAGTGTGAATTTTCATAAGATGTCATTATTGTGGTTCCAAGATGACCTTTATTTTCCTCCCTACTAACACAAGTATTGCAGCACACACACACACAGCTTAGCAAGCATCCTTATGGTTTACATAAAAATGATTCCAAACAGTAGAGGTGGACTGTCTATATCCAGTAGCGAGCTAAGTAGGGGTAGTGTGGCTGGGTTTAACTGGGGAAGACATATCGGTGGAGGATACAGATTCATTGGGTGAGACAATCATAGAATCCTCTGCATCAGCACCATTGCCATCGCTACTATCTGACTTTGTTTCACTTTGTTTGGCTTGTGCCTTTGACATTTATTTTATTTTTCTCTTTTGACACTGTATTATTAGTATTCTCTTTATCCCCATTGTCACTGTCAGAATGAGAAGTAGGTAAAGTCAGATTCATAAGTTCATCAATATCACTCGTATCACCATGACCATGGTCGTCGTCGTCATCATCATCATCAGATTCAGTAGAGCTAGTACAGTTACTTGGAGACTGAGTTATTCAATATGCATGTTTTGCAAATCAGACAACTCCACTGTGAATTGTACCTGTAAGTGCTTAATGCCCTTTGGGGTAACCATTGCCTCAGTGCTTGCGCACAGAGGTTCTTTGTCTTTTAAATAGTTTTTTGTTTTAATTGGGTTCACCACAACATAACCCAGATAGACCATCTTAGGGTAGCTGATTCATTCCCCTGGGGTGTCAAACAGATGAGGCATATTGATGAGTCCTGGTAGGATGAAACACGTGTCTATGTCTTCTGTTGGCACCCTTTGCAAACTGTGTGAGAGGCCTTTTGGCACCATGCATTTCTGCTTAAAGTTGAAACAGCATAATATTCTGTGGTGATTTGCATATGCAGCCCATGATGCTTTGCATTGTGGGGGCATGTGTGATTTTGTATTTTTTTGAAACTTGGCTTCCCAGCCAAATGCCCTTTGGGGTAGCCACTGTCTCAGTGCTTGCGCACAGAGGTTCTTTGTCTTTTAACTTTATGCATAATTGGAATACTCTTTGCTTTTGCACTTTTCTCAGATGACTTGCTACTAGATGCCTTGGAGTCTTTCAAAACTTTGTTTGCTGTGGCACTACTGAGCCCTTCTGACATAGACAGTACAACCCCAGATGCCGAGGTTTCAGCATTTTGAGAGTCGGCACATCAATAGTAGTAGCATTGTTATTTAGTTCAGCCCCCTTCAATAGTGTAGTATATGGTAACTTACCCTAGTAACATTGTAGAATGGTTTAGTCCACATCCCCATGCAGTTTTGGGCTAATGGTATGTCTGGGGTGGAAACTGGGTTTTAGAAACTGCACGAGCAGATTGTAGTAGTGGTTCTGCTGAGGCCTGCTGATCTAACTAATGTATGTTTGTTAAATAAACCTCAGAGCTGTTAGAAGTTACTTATGGTGTCCAGTCATTCCTAAAACCAGCAATCCTGTAAGAAGCAACTAAAGTGAAATATTATATGGTGTCAGAAGTGAACTTGCAGTGCTGCAGTTGCAAGAAAGAAGAAAAGTTTGTGCTGCCAAGAAAAGAAACTAAAAGACAGTATTTGTGAGTACCTAAAGCTTACTAAAAAGACTGTATAACAAAGTATTTTTGGCAGTATGGAGCAATTTAAGCCACCTCCACCACTATTGTTGACTGGAAACCTTGCAGAAAACTGGAAAAGGTGGGCACAGAGATTAAGTCAGTACTTCACAGCCATGGGATTAGATGATAAATCAGAGGAAATGAAAATTGCAGTCCTCTATACACGATCGATGAGGCCTCGAGTGTACAATACCTCAATATAACATATGATGACCCACAAGCTAAAAAGCAGCTGAGGTTATGGAAGCATTTAAGAATTATTGTTCAAGGCAGGATGGTAATACAGGCCAAAACCAGACCACCAGGTACTAACACGTGAGACACGTGCACAAAATCAAACACGGTGGGAGGTGTGGCAAGGGACATGCACCAAAGGCTTGTCCAGCATATGGACAAGAATGTCGAAATGTGGTGGCCTCAACCATTATCAAAAATGTGCAGGTCCAAAAAGGCCAACAAACCTCATGAGAAATGACCAAAGGGGTAGAAGCACTAGTCGGGTGCTGTAAAAGAAAACAAGAAACGGTGTGGACACAAGTACCAGATGAAGGGTGGTACACTACCTTGAAGATAATGGGACAGCCAGTTAAGTTTAAGTTGGACACTGGGGCTGAAGCCAATACACTTACTAAAGAAGTGATTGTGCAGTTTCCATGCAAGGTACAAATCAAGCCAACTAGTACTATCCTAATGGCATATGGAGGAGCACAAATTAATCCAGAAGGGGAAGTGACGCTAAAGTGTAAGACGCAAGACAGAGAGGCCAATTTGCAGTTTTATGGCACTAATACATCGGGAGCTTCCCTACTGGGTCAACAGGCATGTGTCATCCTGGATCTGATTCGCAAAGTAAAGGTGCTTAAAACCAAGCCACCAAGCACAAAAGAGGAACTTCTTGCACAATATAAAACAGTGTTTGAAGGCCTAGGAGAATTCCCAGGAGTTTACCACATACATACTGACCCAAATGTTACTCCTGTGATACATGGGTGCAGGAAAGTCCCATATGCAATTACAGACAGACTAAAACTGACACTGGAACAGCTGGAGCAAATTGGGGTGATTAGCAAGGTAAGAAAACCTACAACATGGGTAAATAGCCTTGTAATTACTGAAAAGAAAAATGGTGAGATCAGGGTGTGTTTGGACCCTAGAGACTTAAATAAAGCTATCAGAAGACATCATTTCTCCATCCGCACATTGGAGGATATTCAGAGTAAGCTTGCAGGTAAAAAGTTTTTTGCAATTCTAGATGAAAAAGATGGGTACTGGCAGATCAAATTAGATGACGAATCTGCAGACCTATGTACATTCAACAGTCCATGGGGAAGGTACAAGTTTCACAGACTTCCTTTTGGTATACGGTCTGCAAGTGAAGTATTCCAGCAGAGAAATGCTGAACACTTCGGGGACATACCAGGTGTTTTTGTAATAGCTGATGACATGCTTATAGCCGCAGCTACCAAGGAGGAGCATGACAATACTTTGAGAAAAGTAATGGACAGAGCAGTGGAACTCAATGTAAAGTTCAATAGTGACAAAATACAGTATTTGGTGAGTGAGGTGAAATACATGGGGCACATTATAACCGAAAATGGACTATGGCCTGATGAAGCCAAAGTAGAAGCAATAGCTGAGATGCCCCCTCCCGAAGATAAAAAAGCACTACAGAGGCTGTTAGGAATGACTCGATACTTGGTGCAGTACATTCCGAATGAAGCAAACCTCACTGCACCACTAAGGCAGCTACTCAAAAAAGATATCATGTGGCAGTGGCAGCCAGCACAGGAAGAAGCCTTACAAAAGCTGAAAGAGACTATTTCTTGTGCACCAGTATTAAAATTCTTTGATCCAAAAGAGGACATTGAAATCCAAGCAGATGCATCTAAGGACGGACTAGGTGCTTGTCTACTACAAAGAAACAGACCAATAGCTTATGCATCTAGGTCATTGTCCAGTGCTGAAAGAAACTATGCACAGATAGAAAAGAGTTGCTAGCAATTGTGTTCTCTCTACAGAAATTTCATCAGTATGTTTATGGAAGGTCAGTGAAAATACAATCAGATCACAAGCCACTACAGTCCATACTGAACAAACCAATTGGAAAGGCTCCAGCAAGATTGCAGCGGATGCTGTTACAGATACAGAAATATGACATAGAGGTAATATATACTCCAGTCAAAGACATTCTGATTGCAGATGCTCTGTCCAGGGCAGTACCAAGAAAACCAGCAGAGGGAGACATTGATCTAAGTAGTGAAAAGGTCATATACTCAATCCAAGCAACAGAAACTCTGCCTGACAGCATGTTAGAGGGGCTAAAACAGGCCACACAGAGGGACAGTGATTTACAGTTGCTTAAAGAAATGCACCTCAAAGGATGGCCTAGCAGGAAAAAACAAGTCAGCATCAAACTTCAGCACTATTGGCCCATGAGACACAATATATACATAGAAAATGATCTCATAATGGTGGGTAAAAGAATCATCATACCCAATGAGCTGAGAACAGATATGCTACGAAGACTTCACACAGCACATCAAGGAATACAAAGGTCGAAGGCACAAGCCAGAGCTGTGATGTATTGGCCAGCATGAATCGAGAAGTAGAAATGATGGTTGAAGCATGTGGACCTTGTCAGGAACTCTTACCCAGCAACCATAAAGAGCCGACGTGTCCACATGAAATACCTGATATGCCATGGTTAAAGCTTGGAGCAGACATTTTAGACTTTAGGGGACACTCCTACTTAATAGTAGTGGACTATTTTTCAAAATACCCTGAGGTTCTCAGAATGCCTGACAAGACAGCAGCTACAGTTATTGCAAAATTGAAAGCTGTATTTGCAAGACATGGAATTCCAAAAGAACTGGTAGCAGATCATGTGCCATTTGCAAGTCATGAAATGAAGCAGTTTGCAAAGTTGTGGGAGTTCAAAATAACTCATTCCAGCCCAGGATACCCACAATCTAATGGTTTAGCTGAAAGAATGATCCAGACAGTAAAAAGAATCTTTCTGAAGTCTATGCAAGGTCAGACCGATCCACATCTCGCATTGCTCAGTCTTAGAAATACACCAGTCACAGGACTGAACTGTACACCTTCTCAATTGTTGATGGGCAGAATGTTGAGGACAACATTACCAGCAAGTGCAAGGGCACTGCAACCTGAAATACCAAAGGATGCACATAAATGTCTGAAAAGACTACAGAAAAGACAGAAACAGTATTATGACAGGAATGCAGCTCCACTTACTCCATTCAGAGAAGGGGAAAGGGTATGCATAGAGACTTCTAGTGGCTGGCAACCTGCTACAGTGGAAAGAATCCGTGATGAGCCAAGATCCTATAGTGTGATTACTCCTGCAGGACAGCGATACCACAGAAACAGGAGACACCTGAGGAGAGACCGAACAGTCGCTTTGGAGGCTGAAGAGCAACAGGCAGATGAGTCAACTGAATCCGTATTGTCACAAACAGTGCAATCCAGGGACAACAGCCAGGAACAGGACACTTGTCAAGAGTATGAGCAACCTGAGATGGAACCTGTTGTTTTCAATGACACTTTGCAAGAAAGTCCTGAGGTTGTACCCAGTGTGCAGTCTACTCGAATGACCAGAAGAGGGCGTTTGCTTAAAGTTCCTGAGAGGTTCAGAGATTTTGTTATGACTTAAGTCAGTGGTAAAGACTTATTTCAACAGAGCTTAGTACCAGTGACTTTAGACCCTTACTCATCACAAAGTAAGACTCAACCATTATGTTAATATTGCTTGGTAATTATTTGTCATTGATATGCAAACCGAAATCAAGGTAATTGCTTTCTTTTACTAGAAGGGGAGATGTAGTATATGGTAACTTAACCTAGTAACATTGTAGAATGGTTTAGTCCACATCCCCCTGCAGTTTTGGGCTAATGGTATGTCTGGGGTGGAAACTGGGTTTTAGAAACTGCACGAGCAGATTGTAGTAGTGGTTGTGCTGAGGCCTGCTGATCTAACTAATGTATGTTTGTTTACTTTGCTTAATAGGCCACTCCTTTCTGGACTCCTGAATAAACTTTTGTGTTTACTTCCTTGTTTGCCCCTGGCTTTTGCTTTACTATTGTTTTGAGTACTCATAATGCCAGTCTGTAGTGACTTGTTCAGGGTCACAGTCACAGTCACTAAGATAGTATGCAAGTGGCGGTGGCTGTCAGATTTTGACTGAATTTAAATTCAGACACAGGTCTGCTATATTATTCTGGTTCACACACTAGTTCACACCAGGCCTGGCTGTAAACTATAGGGGCTGGTGCTGCTACCCATAGGTCACAAACTGGCATAACCCTTTACAACACAGTCCTTCCAAAGCAAGGGTTGTTTATTTTAATTTTTTTTTATTTATAGTCCATGTGATGGAAGGCCCACTGAGCCAAAGCTTGTAGGTGTTCCCCACGGAGTGCAGAGAGGAGACAAGAGCTGACTGACTTGTTCGGGGTCACACAGACAGTATACAAGCGGCACTGGTGGCTGTCAGATTTAACTGAATTTCAGACACAGATCTGCTATATTATTCTGCTTTATATACAAGTTCACACTGGACCTACTACAAGGGATGATGCTGCTGCTTCTCACACAGACAATGCTAGAGTTCAAATTGAAGATTCAGGGGTCATTAACTTGGCCTAATGCTCTATGACACAATACTTTTCCTCCCAAAGAAAGAATTACTTATTTGTATTTTTTTTTATTGTTCAGGGTCACACAGACAGTATGCAAGTGGCACTGGGAGCTGTCAGATTTAACTAGATTTCAGACACAGTCCTGCTATATTTTTTTCTGATAGGTTGGTTCACAATTCACACTGGTGCTCAGCCTCTTCTGACTTATTAGAAACAAAAAAAACAATCAATGGTCACCTCAGCAATAGATCTAACCCTGTCAAAGCCTGCAGCTGATCCAGATGACTGGCTAATGCAGGCTAGCACTGCACCTACTAGCCTCTGCCCACTCCGCAATCACTTTCTCCTTTTCTCCAATCTCCCCCACCTGTTGGGTCACAGTCAGAAAGAAAGTTAAAGTTACTTTTCAAATTTTCTTTAAACCCCCTAACTTGTTTTTTTTTTTTTTTTAGTTTGCAGGACATAAAAAGATCATTGTAGAGTTGCAGGCTGTGCCTGCCTGCTGCTTCAGTCAGTAATGCGTTGCTCACTTGCCCCTCTCCTCCCAAGTCCCTTACTCCCCACCCCACCTTCCATTTTCCCCTCACAGATTTTCTGTCTAAATATTTTGTTTTTACAAATACTCAATTATTTGGCTTGAAGAAATAGTATTTTTTAATAGTATGTGCTCTGCTTGCTGACAATGACTAGACAACGAAGTAAAAGTACGATGAGTATGGAGCAGTGCAGAGCTGCTCCTTCTCTGTCTAATGTCTACCACACACACTGAGCAAACCACAGCAGCAGCCAGCACGCAAGATGGACCATGCGGGTTCATCCTGACACAACCCAATCAGGTGACCCCTTACAGAGATGGATTGTGCCCCATTCCAGTGATGAGCCATGACAGAGAATATCTCTGTCTGGTCCTTCCTATAGCTCTCGTGCTTCTCACGCTCATCAGTCCTGCACTCCAGCCACCCTCTGAATCGTTCTGAACAGTAAAAACTGTTCAGAAGTGGTTCGATTGCCATAACTTTGGCTTGTTCAGTGAGGGGGTCGGATTTCTGCCAAACCAGTTCACCCACCTCTGTTTTAAACTTTACTCAAGAGTGGATGGAACTGTTGCCCCCCTCCCCCCGTAAACACAAACTAAAAGATGTGCTGCCCAACCACACAAACATCACTCCACCCCCATTACATTCAACAATATGTAGTAAGCCAATGACCTTAATATTCAATCAATTCAATTCAATTCAAGTTTATTGCAGGAAAAACTCCATTGAGCATGCTTATTTACAAGGAGGTCCTGGTTACAAAGCATTGAGAGGTTAAAAAAAAGAAATAAGGCTGGTGGTAAACAAACGTGCTTAGAACAAAGAAACATTGAGGTCACAAGATGTGGGATAATTCTATGACAGTAATAGAGATCACAATGCATAACATCTTTACATAACAGCGATAGGAATTATAATGCATAACATTTACAAATTGGCAACAGAAGAAAGATAGGGAGAACTCTAGGAAGGTGCATTAAACAAATAGCATACAGCATTGAAGTAAGTGTTGGGCAACATTATGGAGTATAGAGAACAATTAGGTAGGAGAGGGAGACTTGGGTGAGGAGGGGGAAGACAGTAACACTGGCATGTGCAGGTTTACTTGTAGACTAAGAAAGACATATTGGGGAGGAACTACGGAAAGAAGAAGTTGATAGAAGGTAAGAGGGTACCTGGGCAGGAGAATGAAGGGGTGGGCTAGGGGTTAGTGGGGGAGGGGTGTTGAGGAGGGGGTGAGGGAACAGATGATGTGGTATGAAGAGAAAGGATGGAGGGGAGGAGGGATGGGAGTAGAGTGCGTGGGGAGCATGCACGAGTGTCTGAGATGGAGGAGAGGGTGGGAAGGAGAAAGAATGAAGGAGTAAGAGAGGAGGGAATAGACAAGGAGTGGAGATTAGAGTTAAGTGCACATATGTCCGGGGTAGAGGTGGGAAAGGATTGGGGAAGGGATGGAATGGGATAGGGGATAGGGGAATGGGAGATGTGTGTAAGGGAGACATGAGGAAGGGGAGGGAAGCAGGAGAAGGAGGGAGGGAGTGCAAGAGCAAGGTGAAGAGGGCGAGGGGAAGCAGGAGAGGGATGGAAGGGGAGGAGAGGGAAGGGAGGGAGGGAGGGTGGGTGGGAGGAGGGATAGATTCACAACATTTTATTCTATCACACACACACACACACACACATGTAATCAATCAGACAGAAGTTGGCTGGCTTTTACAGTAGTTACAATGTTTAGGATACGATATAATAATTCTCTGTAAAACATGAAGGTAGCCAGCCCTACAAAAGTCCATTCACACCAGCACTCAGGCATGCACACTCGATCAGGTCACAATCATGGCCTCTAAGTTTAGAACCCACACATCTTCCAAAGATCATTCACAAACTTACACCAAAGCATCCAAGGAAGGGAAAAACAGCTCTTCTGGTACATCAGGCTCTGTTTGTGTTTGTTGCCCTAGCCTGAGACTCATGTTGCCCCTAGAGTTTCCAGATTTTGCTGTACTCAGCAAAGTACATTGAGTATGCCTACCAACACCTATGCAATTTAAATAGCACATAGAATGGAAAACAGCTGAATGCTGTGAGAATCAAGTAGAGACATTCTTACAGTAGTAAGTAACAATTAGTACAAAGTTAGAAGAGTTCAGCATGCCCTAGAGCTATAGAGTGAAAAGCAGCTTAAGGTACTCATTTGTCTCATAGGAGCACGGATACAGGGATACAGGGGGGAGCAGCATGTCCAGCCACTGGCTGACTCCTTCCTGGTAGACTCCCTTGACATCTTTTGCGCTGTGGTACTTCACTCTTCTGACCACACCATGGAGGACTACTCATGATTTTCTTCCTTTGGGAGGGGTAGGAGCTCCCAATTGGCTAGGGAGACCGGGAGGAGGCGTGTCTTCAGAGGAGTGCCAGAGTTCAGGAATAGGTTGTGTGTGGCAATTAGCAGTGGGGGTGGGTTTGAGGAATAGCAGAAAGCCCTATTGGCCCTCTTGCAGGCTCCAGTGACATCTGATGGTCAGGATACAGCCATGGAAGATGTGGGTCTTTGTTTTAAGATTGGTGGACTAGATAGCTCCACCCACATACACGTAAACACACTCCTGATTTGCTGGGGAGACTGGGAGGAGGTACAGCTTTAGAGGAGTGACAGAGTTCAGGAATAGGCTGTGCATGGTGATCAGTGGTGGGGGTGGGATTGTGGAACAGTAGAAAGCCATTTTGACCCCCTTGCAGGCTCTGGCAACATCCAATGGTCAGGATGTGGCCATGGAAGGTGCAGATGTTTGTTTTAAAATTGACAGGCTAGGTAGCTCTACCCACATCCACACAAACACACACACACACTGGATTGCCTGGGGAGACTGGGAGGAGTTAGGAATTCAAAGGGGTGCCTGGAGATCAGTAATAGGCTTTGCATGGCAATCAGTGGTGGGGGTGGGCTTGCGGAACAACAGAAAGCCCTCTTGCCCACCATCCCTGCAGAATCTGGCAACATCCAATGGTCAAGATGCAGCTGTGTAAGGTGTAAGTCTTTGTTTTAAAACTGCAGGCTAGATAGCTCCACCCACATCCACACAAACATGCTGCAGATTGTCTTGGGAGACCAGTAGGAGGCATGGCTTCAGAGGGGTTCCAGGAGATCAGGAATGGGCTGTGCAAGGTGATCGGTAGTGGTGGGTGGGCTTGTGGTACAGCAGAAAACCCTCTCAACTTCCTTGCAGGCTCTGGTGACATTGGTCATCAGGACTATGGTGTTCCACAGAATTCTCAGATCCCTGCACACAAACAAGCATCATTCCAGAGAAGTCCAATACCTCCAGGAGTTTGTGAGGATCCAAATTACCTTTCAGATGGTATCAGATCATCTCTGTAGGTGGAGTAACCAAACAGGGAGCCCTCCAAGAGGAATGCCACTGCATGATGAACCAACCAAAAGACCAGCTCAACCCCAACCACAGCTATGTCAAGGCTCAAGGAGAATATCAGGTCCAGAGTGTGTTCATGCTAATGCGTACCAGAGGCAACAACCTTGTGTTAGTCCCAGTGAGGTCATCAACTTTGGGCATTCAACACCTGTCGAACCATGAAATCTGCCAGCTTCTGCATAAAATCAATCCCACAACATGTGAGATGGTAGATGAAAATTATTTTCCTAACACCTAAAATGCCTCTTACAGCCACACACTCAAAAGACCTGCAAAGTTCCCACGGAATATGCAGTGAGTCCCAAAGTGAATTTAAAACAAATGGCCACCCTGCTATCTCTGCGATCCCACCTCAGGCAATGCACCACCAAATATCCAGATGGAATGGACACCTGCAAACAAGGCCAGAGCCCCCAGTCAGGTCTCAATGATGCAAACAAGGCCAGCCAAGGAATTGTTGATGAAATCATTCGTCACTGCTGATTTATTCCTTAGTGACCTTGCCTTACAAAGCACAGCCTGCAGGGGAGGTGCAGAGTTGGCTGGACTAACTTCTTCCTGCTTGCTGAAATTAAGTGGAGCACTTGGGAAGGAAACCAGGCATGGAGATCACAATTTTGATTCCACACCCTCCGTGGGCACCTCCTGGTTCTCACCAACCCAACTGAGCTCTCCCCCCAATCATTGTGCACAGGACCCTCTCTGTGGATGGTGCAGATCCCCAGCCCCCTCCAGCAGCTGAGAACCTCTACATGGAAGGCTGATGGGGCTCCATCAAAAGGTGGTCTCTAGAGTAAATGTGCCTCATGCCAGTACCTCCTTTACACATTAGCACCCCCAGAACTAATCTTAAAACCACATAAACCCCAACTACCCCCACTAATAAAACAAAACAAAATCCAGTGGACCCAACGATAACAAAAATAAATATGAACCCACCAGGCACCCTTCACACAATCACCTCATTCAAACTCTAATATAAAGCAAACTCTAAACAAATCAAGCATACCATAGAAATAAACTTAATAAACCACATAAATCCAGCCATGCACAATCCAATTAAAACAATATAATTTGCAGGGTCAGCAGAGGGAGTTATAAACCAGTGATAAGAATAACCAAATTAAACAGGAGTTTATAAAGCAATTAAATGTCCAGTAACAGAGTCAGTGTACAGAACAGTACACTGAGTCTCCAGCTCATTGCCACTTAGAAGGGAGGGAATGTACTTAAAGACAGCAGGAAGTGCAACCACCAATCAAGAAAGACATCGGGGTAAAGCACAAGGTCTCCATAGCTTCTGGCCCAACTCCGACTAAGCCAATGCTCGTGTATAGTATCCCAAGCAAAAATAGAAAGCAACAGAACCTGCTTTCTTCAGTGCTCTCCCACAGCACTCTCTTTAGCTTTTCCATGCATTGCCACAATGAACTCTGGTCTTACGATCTGGCACTGGGACAGGAGCTAAAACTGAGACACCCTCAGTCATGTCCAAGCAGGTCTCCCACTACACCGCTGCCACTGCCAGATTGAAAAATCACCTACCCACACACTACTCACACACACTGCAACTACTGGAGGTGGGGAACAGGCAAGAGGGGCCCAGATTCCAGTCCTGTCCAGTCCTTTTTGCTACAGGCAGGAGTCCCCACGAAAAATTCTCAAAACTGAAACAGCAGTAGATTACCACTCTTGGATGACTGACTGTTCACAACCAGTTCTCCTTACTACAGCTGTCCTTAGATGCCAGTACCAAAACACTCACTGTCCTAAAGATGTCCCCTGATGCTGGAGATAGCAGCCCAACCCAAACCGCTGTTAAAAGATTTCTAACTGCCGACTGCAATTAGAACTTGCAGTTATCGCATCTGACAGGGATACAAAGGAACCATCAGACATTCAGTCCGAACATGTTTGCCAGTCAGTGAAGGTAAGAAACTGACTACAGAAAACTCCCAAGTAGGTCATGTGTAATAAAACAAAACAGAAAGCCTAATGTGCCTCACCTAGATCACTTTACAGGGACCCTTACTACCACTAAGAATGCCTCTAGTCTAGCCCTACTTTTTGTAACACAAAACTGTGCTAAAAGCAAGGATATTACAGCAAACTGAGCAGGCGACTTGGGGAGGATGATGGCTGCATTCACCATGTGACCTCCAGCTGTCCAATCAGGGCATACCAGAAAGTGAGGAGCCAGGATAAATTCAGCAGCCCCAGCATGTCCCATCATGCTCACGTCTGAGAGCATTAGTGGGAAACAGCAGGAGTGGAACATCTATGTGGAAGATCTCTACAGGCATCCACAAACAGTCTACAGGACACTCTGCAGGGGAGACACCAGACCAGTGTAGAAGGACACACAGGACTGTGTACTGATATACTAAAATAGACAGCATAAGATTAATATAACTACAGGTACTGAGGTAACAACTATGGGGTAAGAAATAGTAGACATCAGGGAATGGTAGATAGTGGTAAAAGGGGAAAGCAGAAGACACTCTAAGATAGGGTAATACATACATTTCAGGAAAAGAAAGGAAAGGAAGTGGTAGGAAGTAAATGGGCATAGAAGGGAAAAGAGAAAGTACAGGGAAGGTTTAACAGACAAAAAGGTTAGGGAAGAAAAGAGCATGGGAGTTATGCATTGTAAGGGATTTGGAGCTGCAGTCTTTCAGGACTCGTTCTAGAGACTGAAGTATTGCCCCATTTGCACTCACCTCTTTGGGTTGAGGGCAGAGGTGGCTGGACTCCGGGCCAAACTGGTAAAGGTGCAGAGAATCTTTTGCCCTACCCAGTGGCCACTAAGTTTGCTGTCGCTTACCTAGAGGATGCCTAGGCAGAGGCACAGCAGCTGGACCTTGGTGGGCTCCGGGGGGGGGTGTGGTGAGAAGGGTATACACTTCTCAGCCTGCACCACTGCACAATACCTTTGCCACACTGATGGGAGAGGGTAGCTGGAAGGAGGCCCCCACAGCAGTGGGAGGAGAGGATGTGGGGTCCTCAGAATGGGTGGCCCCAAGAAGGGAGGGAGAGGCCATCAGCTGAAGAGAAAGCAACTGCTGGTGGGGGAATCTGTCATTATGGGCTAGACCTGGGAGTGGATATGGAAGGGAGAGGGAGGTGATGCGCCTTACTGGTGCTTTGGCTTGGAGGAATGGAGAGCAGATCTTGAGGATCACTAGGGTGGCATGAGATGGGAGGGAGCTAAATGTCATTGTCCACTTAAGGACAAATGACCTGGAAAGGGATAGTGTACAGGTAGTGCAAGATAATTTCAGGGAGCTGAGGAGGGGGCACAAGCAGGCAGCATGCACAGTGGTGTTTGCTGAGGTGTTATCTATGTACTGCTGGGGAGAAGAGAAACATACACTCTGCACTAGGGCTTTTAACAATTGGTTGAAGGCATGGTACATGGAGGAGGACTTTGGCTATGTTGGGGACTGAGGGCCAGCCTGGGAGGATATGGGCCTCTATAGGGAAGACAGCCTGCATCCTTCCAGGAGGGGAACCACAGTCCTTAGTGGGAGTTGAAATGTTACTTGGATGAGCATTTAAGCTAGCCATGGGGGCTGTAATACTAAGATAGGCAAAATGTTATCCCCCCCCCAGTGATTGAGCAACAAGAAGGAAGCTCCCCAGGGAAAGGGTACATGAAGACAGGGGTCTGCTCAAGGCAGAGGACAAAGGGGATATAAATCAGGAAAGTAAGAAGAGAGGAGCAAAGAGGACAGGTAACGGAAAGACCAACAAGGGAGGGGGGGGCAGGGGGTGCTTCAGGAAACAGCACAAGTGGGGGGAAGCAGGGAAGCTTTAGGGAGGGAGTAAGGCATGGAGAGCCATGTGTGCCAATCCAAGGAGTCTGGGAAACAAAATTCTGGACCTGGATGCCATCATGGCAGAGGCTAGTCTGAATTTCATGGCCGTAGTGGAGTTATGGTGCACTGACAGCCGCAACTGGGACATGGCCATACTGAGCTGCCCTCTGTTCAGGAGAGACAAGGAAGGGAGGAGGGGTTGTATTGCATGTGAAGGAGGGAATCAAGGCCACAGAAGTACAGGGGAATGCAGAAGAAAAAGAAAGGGTGGAGGCACTGTGGGTCATCCTCGAGACAGGCTCTGGGGCCTCTACTGTATCTGTACAGGGGTGGTATACGAAGCTTCAGCACAGGGATGGGAGTTGGATAAGGTACTTGGGGAAGCCATTATCTGGATGGCAAGTAAGGGGGGATACCGACATTTGGAACGTCAATCTGCCAAAAGTGGATTAAAGTCTTCCAGCTGCAGCTTTGACAAAGTGCTGGGCCATACCTGAAACCCTACAATGGGCTTTTCTCAGGCAGCTAGTCAAGGAACCCACTAGAGAGGAAGCAGTGCTGGACCTAGTGCTTACAAACCAGGACAGCATTGTAGATGTCACAGTGGGCAACCCATGAGGTACCAGTGATCACTGTACAGTGTGGTTTAACCTTAAAGGGGAATCCTCACCTCCCCTGCAAGAATGCTGTGGGACTTTTAGGTCCCGATTAAGAGAAATGCAATGAAAGTACATTTTAATATGTACTTACTAGTCTGCATGAAAAGCCCTATGAGGAGAGGCTAGGGAAACTCTATATGTATTCCCTGGAGGAGAGAGAGAGGGGACACAATAGAAATGTTCAAGTACCTCAGGGGTATAAACAAGGTACAGGAGAGTAGCATATTTCAAAAAAGAAAATGTGCAAGAACAAGGGGTCACAAAATGAAGTTGGGGGGGAGGTTCAAGGATAACATGAGGAAGTACTTTTTGATTGAAAGAGTGGTGGATGCTTGGAATGGCCTCCCAAAGGAGGTGGTAAGGGCAAAAAGCAGTTAGGGAATTCAAGAATGCATGAGATAGACATAAGTGTACCCTAGGGACAGGAAAGAAAGGATGAGCTGCGGATCATCTAGGATCTGTGGTTTGTAATAGGTAGGTAAATTGGGCAGACTGGGGGGCCACACGGCCTTATCTGCCATCAACTCTATGTTTCTATAGCTTAATGTATTTTTTGTCTGGTTGATCCTGCAACCCTTCTGCCTATCATGTTATTCATCAGGTGTCTCACGACCATCGTTAGCTTTGATGATGTGACTGATGACTGTATCATGGGGACCTCTATACCAGCAGTCATCTAGCAGTCTATCAGTGGAATGAGTGCATGATCCTGCTTATTCTACCGGTACTGATCGCTAGGGTACTAGCGTGATCTGTACCAGTAGAATAGGTGGGATCATGCGCTCATTCACACCGATGCACTGCTGGATGACTTGCCGGCACATAGAGGACCCCCATGATGCAGTTCATCAGTCACATCATCAGACGGCTGGCCGTGGGGGACAATGGAACACCTAGTGAGTAAACATGGTGGGCGGAGGGTCACAGGATCAACCAGATAAAAAAATACATTATAGACTAGCAAGTACCTATTAAAATGTACTTTCATTGCATTTCTCTTAATCAGGGCCTAAAGGTCCTGCAGCATTCTTGCAGTGGAGGGGAAGATTTCCCTTTAAGATGGGAACAGAAGAAAACCACACAAGGATGAGGGTCCTGGATTTCAGGAGGGTGAATTTTAAAGAAATTGGAGACTACTTCAGAAAGTGCTTTATGGGGGGCTATTAGGCAGGGTGGGAGGCTCAATGGGGAAAAATTAGGGAGTACATAATTAAGGCAACCAGCCTCTGCATAAAGGAAGTGAGTAAAAGTAGATGGAAAAAGAGACCATTATGGTTCTCTAGGGAAGTGGCCAATATGGTAAGGGTAAAAAGGGGTACATTCAGGAGGTATAAGGAAACACAAAAGGAGGAAGACAGGGAGGTACACCAAGTAAAACAGAGGGAAGCAGGAAAGGCAATCAGCAGAGGAAAGGCACAGACAGAGGAAAGGATAGCCAAGGAGGTAGGTAAAGGAGATAAGACTTTCTCCAGGTACATAAATCAGAAGAGGAAAGCAAAGTGAGTATAGTGAGGGTAAGGATGGCAGCAAGGGGAGACTATACACAAGAAGATTAAGAAATGGCAGATATTTTGACCAACTACTTCTGCTGTCTTCACAGTGGGGAGGGGGGTGGACAACCAGGGAGCAGCAGGATCGGGGGGGGGGTAGACACAAGTCCATTTTCAGAGTAAAGAGTCCTGAAGGGACTTGCAGTTGTGAAAGTGGACAAGGCTATGGGACCAGATGGGATGCACCCAATGGCACTAGTGGAACTCAGGGAAGTGCTAGATTCACAACCTTATTCAGCAGCTCATTGAAAACAGGTTTGGTTCCATTGGACTGGAGGAGAGAAGATGTGGTCTCTCTCCATAAAAGCAGTAGCAAGGAGGAGGCCATCAACTATAGGCTGGTTAGTCTCACATCAGTAGTGAGGAAATTAATGGAATCGCTGTTAAAGGAAAGATTGGTAGAGTATCTTGAATCCAAATGGCTACAAGATCAAAGACAGCATGGATTCACAGGAGGTGGGGGGAGCTCATGCCAAACAATCTGATTGACTTTTAAACTGTGTGACCAGGGAACTATATCAGGGGAAGGAAGTGGATGTAGCCTATCTGGACATTGGCAAGGCCTTTGACATTGTGTCACACAGGAAACTGATAAACTGAGCAGTCAAGTAGTGGGATCCAGAGTGGTAAATTGGATAAGGAACTGGTTAATGGATAGGTGACAGAGGGTGGTGGTTAAGGCATTCATTCTAATGAGAGAGGGTGACCACTATGGTGCCACACGGCATGGTACTGGGACTGGTCTTCTTTAATGTCTTCATAAGTGACATTGCAGAAGAACTGGAAGATAAGGTATGCCTTTTTGCAGATGATGCCAAAATCTGTAATAAGGTGAGCACTCTGGAGGGGGTGAAGAGAATGTGTAGGGACCTTGGGAAACTAGATGAGTGGTCAGGAGCATGGCAGTTGGGGTTCAATGCTAAAAAGTGCAAAATCTTGCACCTAGGGCATAGGAACCCAGCAGCTGAGTATAGGATAGGGGAGATACTGACAGTCATTAAGCAGAAAGGGACCTTGGGGTTATGCTATCTGATAACTACAAAGTGGCAGTGCAGTGTGACAAAGCAATGGGTAGAGTCAGTGGGATGGTGGGATGAATAGGAAGAGGGATATCTAGCAGGAGGAGGGAGGTGGTGCTGCCACTGTATTGCTCACTTGTCAGACCCCGCTTGGAGTATTGTGTTATGCTCCGGAGGCCACATCTGAGAAAGGAGGTAGACAGGGTGGAGGTAGTCCAGAGGAAGGCAACTAAAATGGTGCAGGGGTTGCATCAAAAGCCCTATGAAGAGAGACTGATGGATCTCAACATGTAACAACCCTGAAAGAGAGGTGAGTGAGGGGGACATGATACAGACCTATAGTGTCTCACAGGGGTGCACAGGGTGTATGATGAAGCTGGGGGAGGGGTTAAGAGTGATGTGAGGATGCCGGCCTGCCAGCACAGCAGTAGCAGTAGCGCTCAAAATGTTGATGACCCGGGTTCTGGAATGAGCCTGGCTCTTTGGAGGACCAGTCGGGGGAGGAAGACTGAGCTGACCACAAGACACTCTCCTCCAGGGAGGGAGGGGGATCACTGTCACCACACAACCACCACCTGGGTGACCATGGGTGGCAGTGCAGGTGAAGTTTAGCATTAGGGGTTAGGGATAGAGAATTGGCTAGGTGGATGCTCACTCCTTACATGAGCATGCCCTTCAGCCAGTGTCCCTGGGGGGAGAAAAGTATGAAAATGCAGCCACACACCATGATGGCTCCAGAGCAACTTGCAGACCATGCACCCTGCCAACCCAGGCTCACTTCAGCAGTACCATGACTGGTTTATCCAAGGGACCTGGTCCTGGTCCAACCCAAGGACCTTCACCATGGTGAGTGGATACCATGGGGCACACTCCTGGAGACTAGGAAAGCCCTGTGAGATGCTGGGGTGATGGGGTTGGGGCTGCCCAGAGCTCCAAGATGAACAGCCACTGGCTGAGGGGGAGAAAAAATAGAAAACAAAAACAAAATAGGGATATGGGATGTAAGGGAGTACTACTTCACTGAAAGAGTGATGGACACCTGGAACAGACTGTCAGCACAAATAGTAGAGATGAAAACAGTAGTGGCTTCAAGTATGCGTGAGATAGACATTGGGGAATATTAGTAAGTAGACAGGAAAGAGTGAGGGTTGCCATAGACCAGTTAGGGTCAGCGGAGACAGACTAGTTAGGGGACATGTGGGTAGACTGAGTGGGTCAAGTGGGTCATTTCTGCTCACAAATTACATGTTTCTAATTTTCTATGTTTTCTGGTAACATGAATTGCACTAGCACGTCAAATATTTACATGTTTTTTCTCACCATGTTTGCCGCTTGCTATATACCGATGCAATAAATTGTTTGCCTTTTTGCATAAAACTTTGCTCAAGTAACTTTCCTTGAGTGCAGGTTTCTTTGCTTTCATTCTGTTATTTAGTTGCTGAACTCCCCTTTCTCTGTGCCACCTAGTAATATGAGCATGACCGCCACACCTTGGAGCTTCAGTCTGCTAAGCTGTGAAATTGACTGGAGGAAGGTGATATAATATAGATGTTTCATCTTATCTGAGCGATCCAGAATAAAGAAATGAAAAATCAAATCAATTAAAATGACTCTTGGTTATCCTGGTACCTCATATGAAGCATTTTAATTTCTTTAAAGCTTGGGCAGTAAATTAGTTAAAGAAGGTTCTCAGATTCCAGATTTGTTTACAAAAATATTGTCAGTTTATTGTCTTCCAATGTTTTCTCTGGTGTAGAATTACTACTGCTGGAGTGGAGACTGAAATGTGCTCATTGCTATTAAGGTCATAAGATAAATGAAAATTAAGTTGAAAGCTATACAGTTGTGCTGGCCCAATTGTGTTGCAGTAACACTACCGCTCACCATGCTGGTGACCCAGGATCGCGGGAGTAATCTTGGGTTCCTGGGGGCCAGCCAGGTGGAGAGGAGTGAGCATCTGGCAGACTGCTCTCCTCTCCCGGGGAGGGAAGATTGCCATTTCCGCTGAACAACTGCCACCAGGTGGCAGCCTGGTGGCAGTGCTGGTCTGGAATGGCAAGAAGGGTGGGTGATGTGGGACTCCACAGTGTTCACATGCCTCCACATGTGTGTGTGCTGACAAATGTTCCCCAGTATAGGGTTCAGGAAGAAAATGGAGGCACATGGTGGTGAGGCAGGCATGCATTACACTCTGTACACTTACTCTCCACCTGCTCCACCACGGCCTTGCCAGATGCAAATGCTGTATTTGTGTCTCGGGGGAGGACGATCCTCACCCTCCTGACCCTGCCATGGTGGGCAATCCATGGGCTAACCCAAGCCATGCAAAAGTAAGCCTGAGGAAGTAGGAGTCACGGGGGTCAGTGAGGACAGGGCTGAGAGGAGCCCAAGACTGCTTCGGCCAGAAGGTATAAAATATATATGGAAAACAAAGAAAGTTATACAGTTACTAATTAAGTAATGTGTAGCATTACCAAAATTCAGAAAAAGTTGAAAAAAATGTTTACTAAAATGTTTTTTTAAAACCATAATGTAATTTTATGTATCGATTCAAAAAATAGTATCCATTCAGCCTATTGATCCAAAAAATAGACACTATGTATTTGTCATTTGTTGGCTATTTTACAACTAAAATCCATGTATCAATAATATACTGAAAAAAGAGATTCAAATAGTATTGCTACATAACAGTATTGAAAAAGCTAATTCTTAATAGGTAGACTCCATGCTTTTATTAAAAAAAAACTGAAGTTTCTGTGACTAACCTTTCAAATGTTACTGCTTTTAAACCACAGTTTTAAGCATTATAAAATATCATGCAAGATTATTTTTGGAAATGGTCAGAAGATACTAGTGGTTGTTCTGTCTAAGAATAGACACATTTTTCTAGTTAGGGCTGGTATGCATAGCAGATCGAGTCTAACTAGAATCAAAGTCAGGAAGTGTTTTGCAGCTGACCCATTGTAATGCATTGGGGGTCTGGGACACGTTTTATGGTTGTCAGCAGGCTAGGCATCCCACAAGTGATCCTGACTGATCAGGGAAGCAATTTTAATGCTACATTGTTAGAAAAATTGTACTGCCTATTGGGCGCAGTAGCACTCCGGACATCCCCCTACCATCCCCATACAGACGGGCTAGTGCAAAGGTTTAACCAAACCCTGAAATGAATGCTGAGAAAGTTTGCCCATGATGAAGGAAAGGACTGGGACAGGTATTTGCCTTTCCTACTGTTTGAGTACTATGAGGTGCCCCAAGCCTCCACAGGTTACTCCCTCTTAACCCTCAGGGCCCATTAGATGTTGTCAAAGATTATTGGGAGGAGGGAAAAGGAATCAGACAGACAAGTGTAGTGGAGTATATGACACAGCTTTGTAAGCGGCTGGTTAAATATACTGAAATATCACATTACAACAATATACAGGCCCAGAGAAAGCAAAAGCATTTTTATGATCAGGGAGTGATACATAAAGAATTAGAAGAAGAAGAAGAAAAAGTGTTGTTACTTCTACCCTTCTCTGAAAATAAGCTATTTATGAAATAGCAGGGGACGTACCAGGTTCTTAGACAAACAGGACCAGTGATATACGAGATAGAGACCCCAGAGAGATGCCAGAGTAAAAACATGTATCATGCAAACCTGTTACAAAAGTGGCACAAGAAAGACAACCTTTCAGACCTAAGCCTGAGAGTTTTTGCAGAGAGAGAGAATACAGAGATGGATTTGGCCTATAAAAGGTTAGAAAGACCGAAGGGGGGGTGGAGAAACAGATAATCAACCCTACCTTGCAGTGCATACAACAGAATGAGCTAAAACAACTGTTACATACTTTTCAAACCACTTTTTACAAGCATTCCAGGAAAAGCAGAAGGGGTGGAAGATCAAAATGTTGTTCACAAGCACAACCTATAAGGCAAAAACCCTATAGACTCCCTGAGAGGGTGAGAAGTGAGGTTATAGCAGAGACACAAAAATTGGAACAGTTGGGCATCATAGAGCCATCTACCAGTGCCTTGGCCTCACCTATTGTAGTGGTTATTAAGAAACAGTGTGGAATCAGACTATGCTTGGATTCCAGAAGCTAAACTCTGTATCTCACTTTGATGGTTACCCCAGCCATGGGCAAATTATGTAGTAGAAGGTATAGGAAATGCCAGGTATATTATCACACTGGATCTGACAAAAGGGTACTGGCAAATCCCTTTGGAAAATAAATCTAGGGATAAGACGGCATTATTACCCCTCTAGGTCTTTTCCAATTTGTAACCATGCCTTTTGGCCTACATGGTGATACTGCTACTTTCCAGCTGTTTATGGATCAGATTTTAACACCACACACAGAGTACTGTCCGGCCTACCTACCGTAGATGATTTGGTTGTATATAGCCCAAGACTGGAAGGCACACCTTACACAGTTAGCTGCTGTTATGAAGTCTATAAAAACAGCAGGGTTGACCATCAACCCAGCTAAATGTGCTCTGGTTATAACTGAAATCAAGTACCTAAGACTGATGTTTTGGAAATGGGCACGTCAGGCCTGAGACTGAGAAAATAGATGCTGTGACAAGGTGTCCTAGCCCACAAATCAAAGATCATTCTTGGGCTTGGTAGGTTACTATTGAAGGTTCATCCCTAATTTTGCTACAGTAGCTACCCTATTAACAGATTTAGAAAAAGTGTTCTAATAAAGTATAAAATGGAGCCTGCCTGTGAAGAAACTTTCAAGTCATTTAAGGCTGCTTTTTGTTCTGCTCCTTCTTTAAAATGCCCAGATTTTACAGTCCCATTTGAGGTACAATCAGGTGCCTCTGAGACTGGTATTGGTGCTGTATTCAGCCAGACAGTACGGGGGAAGAACATATATATATATGTCTATATTAGAGGCAAAAAACTCTGTTTAATGCATCAGTTAGGGTTGTTCCACAGCGACAAAAGCGAGGAAATTTGATGTTAGGGTTGAAACCCCCTTTGCACCCCTCCAGCCCACCCCCCAACTGGAATCGGGGTGTGCATTGGGGTCATCGGCCCTAAGTGTTGATGGTGATGCAAAATGAAACAGAAAGAGAAACAGTACTGTAGACATAAATGGCAAAAAATAACAGAAACACATGTGCAAATGAAAACGCAAAGGATATCACACATGGTGGCGTAGACGTCAACGGTAAGTGAAACGGGTATGGAACTGCAAGTGGAAAGGGCAACGGTAACAGTAATGTAAGTGCACAGGCTGGTTTTCCCCAAAACCTGCATAGAGAAAGACAATGAGTACAAAGAATGTATGCATAATGATGGGTATCGGAGCAGAAAATGAGGACTTGGAATACTAAATAGGTTATATCTCAGGAACTGTACGACGTAGAAAAAAAATTTAAAAGTCATATGATTTAGGACTGTCCTGGCTAGTTTTGTGCTTAGCCCCCTAAGCATGTTTCTGATGAAAAGTCTGCATCTCACACTGTTTCCAAGATACGGGCCCTGAAAGGAGCGGCGAATGCCGTAATGTTATCCTATGGGAAAAAAAGAGAAGTTCAGAGCACCATAACTTTGCCTCCCTGTAATATTTTTTCACCAAACCACTGAAAGGCACATCTGTGGGCTGTTGGCTGCCTTCCCTCCAAATTTCAGGAAAAAAGACCAAACCGTTATTTTGCAGCAGGGTGCCAAAGGATTCCTGTAATGCGTCGGCGCCGTAATTTTATCCTATGGGAAAAAATGTCAAATTTGGAGTGCCATAACTTTGCCACTGTGTAATATTTTTTCAACACAACACTGAAAGACACATCTGGGAGATGTCAGCTGCGTTCCCTCCAAATTTCAGCCCAAAACTCCCAACCGTTCTTTTGCAGCGCAGTACCAAAGAATTGTTGTCATTTTCCCACAGACTAGAAAACTACTGTCGCAATTTGCCAAAGCTTTCACAAAAATTTGCGACACTTTAGTGAGCACGAAAGTACTTTGTGAAAGTACTTTCTCCAGAAATTTGAAAAACATATTTCTGGGGTGTTTGACCCCAAAATAAAGACATGGCTAGCATCCTCATGGTCCGACTAGGTGAATACAAAAATAATTAGGTTGCTAGAGGGTCCCAAATTTAAATGCCAAGCATTTTTCTGATCACTAACTGAAAACAAAATGGCGGATTTGCAAAAGTAACAGGGCCATTTGCGAAAGTAAAAATGCATTTGCGACACTGTCGAACTTTTTGTTAACTTTTCCCATTGACTTATAATGGGAAATTGTTTTTTGAATAACTTTTGAACCGTTTAATATTTTTTCACCAAATCTTTGAAAGGCACATTGGGGACCCTGGCCACATGTTTCCTGAAGATTTTGGGCAGGTCGTGCAAACCATGCGGCCTGTAGGTGCGACCGTAGAATTCCAGAAAAAGTGTAAATGCACGCGCAGATCACGCTTAATAACTCCGCAGCTGTATATCCGACTGGTACAAAACTTGGCAGATCCCAAGGCCTATCATTCTTGATCAAGTATTCCAAATTTCAGGCAAATCTGTGAAACGGTTGCAAAGTTATTAAGGTGCAAAATTTGGGGTTTAACATAGAAATGGCTCCTCAACCCTAACTATGGTAGCACTACCGTGCTACCATAATATGTATGTAAGAAACTGCATGAAAGAAAATAAAAAGGGAGACAGTATAGCACAGTGATTTAAGGCTCTGAGCTACTAATCTGGAGACCTGGGTTAGAATCCCACAGCCCCCACTTGCATACTGCGTGACCCTGAGCAAGTCACTTAACTTTCCTCTGTTCCCAGGTTGCGCCTGTAAACAAGCTTTCAGCTTAGTGTGTCTCACCTGGTTGAAAAACTGGGGGGAAAAAATAAATAAATAAATTTTACCATGCAGAAAGAATGCTTGGCAATTAGATGGGCCATAGAAGGACTATGATTTTATTTGTGGGGTGCTGATTTCAAACTGATTACAGACCATAACCCCCTTTGCTGGATACAATTCAATTCAAGTTTATTTATAAAGCACCTTTCAAAACCAAGGTGCTGTACAGAAAGAATTAAAATTAATAAAATCCAGACATTTAAAAGTCAGCCGCAACTAGCAAGAATATGCTAAACTAAAAATGTGTTTTTAAGGCAATTTTAAAATTATCGATAGTTGGACATTCTCTCAACCAACGAGGTAGAGAATTCCACAGGGTTGGTGCCAAAAAAGCAAAGGCACAAGATCCCGATGACTTCAATCAAACCCTGGGAATCTCCAGCAATCCCTCGCTGGCAGAACAGAGAGGATGGACGGGGCAGTAGGGAATTAGAAGATCTTTCAGGTAGCCAGGTCCCTGATTGTGTAGAGCTTTAAAGGTTAGTAAGCCAACCTTAAAGGTGATCCGCCACCGAACAGGCAGCCAGTGCAGTTCGCGGAGCACAGGCATGATATGACTGGTTCTAGAAGTCCCAGTCAAAAGCCTGGCTGCTGCGCTCTGCACCAGCTGAAGGCGGCGGATATCAACCCCTGGTAGCCCTAGGTAGAGGGAATAGCAGTAGTCGAGATGAGTAGTGACAAAGGCATGGAATAAAGTTGGAAGGTCCTCCGGGGGAATCAGATGTTTCACCCGGGCGATATTCCTCAGATGGTAAAAAGAGGATTTGACAACAGCTGACACCTGAGATTTCAGGGTCAGGCCTTCATCAAAAATAACACCCAGATTTCGCACCTGTCCAGAGGTAGAGAGCAGTATATCACCAAGTAATAAACCTGATGGTTGACCAGCTCCCAAACCCACCCCCGGATGACCTGGATCCACAACCAATACCTCAATCTTATCCGGGTTGAGTCTCAACCAGCTTGAACTCATCCAAAGTCTGATCTCATCAAGGCAATTATTAAGTGCAGAGAGTGCATCACCCTGATCGGGGAGAAAGGACAAATACAGCTGAGTATCATCT
The DNA here is from genome assembly GCA_016271365.2 of Neoceratodus forsteri. NCBI lineage: Eukaryota > Metazoa > Chordata > Ceratodontiformes > Ceratodontidae > Neoceratodus > Neoceratodus forsteri. The sequence continues at coordinate 1,257,086,371 of CM028131.1, forward strand.
GCATAGCAGTGAAAACCCAGACTGTATCATCTGATGATTTCTCCCAATGGCAGCATATACACTGCAAACAACATGAGAGCTAAAATGGAGCCCTGTAGTACCCCACAGGGCAGGGAGTGAGCACCAGAGGAATAAATTCCGGTGACAACTCTCTGAAACCTGTCCGTGAGGTAAGAACGAAACCAATTGAGGATTGTACCAGACAGCCCACAAAAGACCTGCAGGCGCTCCAGTAGCACTCCATGGTCTACAGTGTCAAATGGAGCAGATAGATCGAGAAGGACCAGAATGGTACACACCTTTTGATCTCTGGCCATTAGGAGATCGCTCAACACCCGGACAAGGGCAGTCTCTGTACTATGCCTTTTCCTGAAACCAGACTGGAGAGTATCATAGACATTGTGAGATATAAGATGATCATCCAATTGCAATGCAACTGTCTTTTCAATAACCTTACCAACAAATGGCAGGTTAGAGATAGACCGGTAGTTAGCTAGACAATCTGGGTCCAAGGAGGATTTTTTAAGGAGTGGTCTAACTACTGCCTCCTTAAGGGGGTCAGGAAAAAAAACCCTCTCCAAGGACTTCTAGACAATGTCTGCAAGGATTGGGTAGATAACTTCTACACAACCTACTAAAAATGGTGTAGTACCCAGATCCAAACTACAACTAGTTGGTCGCATTGTTTGGATGATCTTCACAATGTCCACGAATTCCGGGTGGTGAAAATCTAACCAGACAGGCCGAGGACATGTCACCACCAATCGAACACCACAATCCCCCATAGGAGAGGTCGGACCGATGCCAGACCTGATGTTGACAACCTTATCCGCAAAAAAAAAATTAGCAAACTCCTCGCATCTTAGCTGAGGAAAAAGCTTCTCTAGGCTGAAGACAGACTGGATTGCATAGTCTGTCCACAGTCCAGAAAAGCTAAGCCGGTCAATTTTGTGCAGCAGAAATCTCTCTGGACAGGAATTCTGCCTTCTTACGAGTGATTTCTGATTGATAGCTATCATAATGTGCCATCAATCTAAGCCTGTCAGCATCAAGGCCCGACTTCCGCCAGGCTCTCTCCAGCCTTTGGCCTACTCGCCTTAGTTCCTTCAAGGAGCCATCAAACCATGGGCTCCTTGGACGAAAGGTGAGAGGCCGAACACGAACAGGTGCAATTTTGTCCAGAGCATCTCCCACAGCCTTATTATAGGCTAATACAAGATTGTCTGGACTCGTGCATTCACCCGACAAACTCGATAGATCCAGCACTGCCATTAGGTCATTGGGGTTAACACCCCTTAAAGGGCGGTACTGAACCATCTCCGTAGGGGCAGACCTATTAGAGGGGGCCCTGAAACTGAACCTTATGGTGTAATGGTCTGACTAACTGACTGGTTCCACCCCCAAATCAGTGATCTCCATACCCAAGAGAAAGACAAATACAACAAATGTAAGATAAAAATCCATGAATTATGAGGTGGTATCTTGCTTAGCAGCCCTATCATTTTACTGTGCAACATAGAGCTGGTGCCCACACAACAATGCAGAGTTTCTGTCTAGGCATGGAGCAGATATAAGACATGTATATAAAATAATGCTGTGAAAGGTATCTCAGATGTTAGATAATCCCAGTGTATATGTGTATACATATATATATATATATATATATATATATATATATATATATATATATATATATATATATATATATATATAGAGAGAGAGAGACTTGAAGATGTTTTTCTATTTTTTAATAGGGACCCTGGGATGGAGCTTCTGCAAAGGGTGGGTGGAAGCTCCCATTGCTCCATTATGCCTGAGTGTATGAAAACCAGTTAAGTAAAAAGTCACTGGTTTCCTCCTGAATGGGGGGGAGTGGTGGTACGGCTAGTCGTCCTACCTTGGAATTAGGGAGACTCTATTCTAATTTATTTTTCTAAAGCCTGTTGCAACAGTATTCTAACTGTTCTACACTGTACTGTTCTCTCCCTGTTGTCAGGATGGCCACCTACAGTTCCCCCCCATTTTTCTTCTTTACTGTATGGTTCCTTTTCGAGTCTCTCCAAAATGCCTCCTGCATGGCTCAAAGTGACCAAACAATGTAATAGCTTGCTAGCACAGTTTTATTTGTCAATATAAAAACAGATACCTATTGTTAAATAGTTGCACATTTAAAATATGAGCCATTTTTTGCTGCACTGTTGTTGTGAGGCACGTGTAGTATAGAATATATTTGATTGCCTAAGTACATTGAAGATGTTATATATTACTCAGTAGTTAGGTGTCTGAGAAAGCCAGATTTAGCATAAATATAAAGTTTCCCTCGATATGGAAATGGCCGGATAATATATATTTTTACTTTAAATTCATAATGGTATCTGATATAAACAGCTCTGAGAGTGGATCCTCTCGGTGGAATATTTCTAATAATTAGTGACACCCTGAGGTTTTGGAGCCCAGCTCAACTACATCTTTTGAAGTGTAATTTTTTTCTCACTTTTGCACTGCTCTGGAATATTTGTGCAGTGTACTCTGTTACCTGTTTAATGTTTTGATCATCCATGTTCCACAGTTCTCATAAAGTTCTTGTTGTTTCACTGTTCTTGTGTTGGTATATGATTACTATATGGTTTCTGTTTGGTCCTTGTTCACACTTTGCCCTTAGGTATAAAACAACCAGATTGCTACCCCCCTTCCAGGTGGAGATACCATGGCCATTTCCTCCAGGGTTGAGAACCCTAAGATGTTGCCATTATACCCCGCTTGATGTCAGAGGGAGCTCTCCTCTTTTTATATGTAATAGTGTTGCCCTAAAAATTACCACCTTTAATGTCACAGGCATCAATAATCCCATCAAACATACCCATATCCTCACCAATTTGAAATGCCTTGGTATGGAGGTGGCCTTCTTGCAGGAGTCTAGCTTGAGCCCAAAAGTACACATTAAGCTGCGGCACCAAGGGGGAGGGTGAAGTATATGCCTCCTTCCACCCCTCCCACCTCCGAACCAAAGTTAACGGCATGGTCATTTTGGTGTGATGCCAGTCCAGACTCCAGTTAGATACCCACTGGACAGATTCCCAGTACAGCTGGGTCTTGATAAATGGATCCTATTTGAATACCCCCATTTCAATACTGAATGTGTATGCCCCTAACAGTTCATCCCATGACTTGTTCCATGAGATCAGTAAACGTACAACAGATAAAGCACACAATCTCTGCCTGATGGGTGATAATTTCAATTGTAATACAGACCCCCCCCACCTGGACTCTTCACTGGTCCTGGAAGGGGAGGTGTCCTGTTCCCCAGAGGAGAAACAGCAGTCAACTTTTACAAAGGAAGCAGGTAGGCAACACCCTGGGGAAAACAACTTTTAATTTTACACACACACACACACACACACACACAACCTATATTAGGAGTGATATATGATATCTGCCAGCCACACATTTACACATGATGGTGGAAACCAAGCTATTTAATATTGCTCTTTCAGACCATGCCCCACTCCCTCTGACAATATATATGGGGATCTCATGAGAACACAGGTATTGGTGTCTTAATGTGGGGGCCTTGTCATTTACTCCACTTCAGACCTGATGTCACAATCCATGACACAATATTTTGCTCTTAACATGCCTGGATCGGTCCGGTGGTGCTGAGTGTTGAGGCGCTGGACGCCACACCTCGCACCACACTGGCGACCCAGGTTCGTGAACAAGCCTGGGCCACGGGGGGGGGCGGCAGGGGTAGAAAGAGATTGAAAATCTGTAGGACTGCTCTCTCTTCCTGGGGAGGGCTGGGTGAAGTGTTCGCTCCTGGAATGGCCTCTGGTGGTGATTCAGGGGTGCCCAGTGTGGCAACACAGCGGATGCACAGGGGCGGAGTTGCAGCATAATGTTGCCTTGCTGGCCGCACTCCGAGGGGACAACACAGAAAAAGCCAAAAAAAGCCTCCCACACCGTTGGTGAGATGACGGTGACCTAAGGAGATTTTGCCCACATCCCAAATGCCAGCCCAGCGTACCCAGGATCTCCCTCCAGGGCCTACCCCAACATCAGCAGGTAGGCAGTTCACACTTAGGAGCCAGCCACGGAGGGAGGGTGGAATCAGCCCCAGAGATGGTACCGGGGGTTGAGCTTCCCTGGTGTCATTCGGGGGAAGGGATCAGAGAAGAAGCAGGGGTTCAGGCTAGGAGTAGGGTGGACTCTGAGTGGAGTACTTCTGAAGGAAGCATGATGGTGGGGGTGAAGAAACAAAGTTAAAAAAATAAATAAATAAGCCTGGAGAGGTCACCCCAACCATGGTGTGGCATGCTATAAAGCAAGCACTGTGGGGGAAAATTAGTTCCTATCTGACACACCACAAGAAAGAAATCAATAGCAAAACAGTTGGCTCTGGAAACTAAGCTGAGTGAGTTAGAGATCCAGCATAAAAGGGAAGGGGAGATGAGGTGCTTGCCAAATTTAAGGAAACCAGGCTTCAGCTCCTGAAGCTTTCTATGAAATTGCAGAGTGCTTCTTTTGGCACACCAAATACACTTATTATTCTGATGGTAGGAGGGCAGGAAGCAGCTTAGCAATACAGTTGTTCCTTTCACAGTTGTAGCACCTCTTAGTGCTACAACTGTGAAAGAAACAGGCTTCAAGGTTGGCATGAAAGCATAATTCTTCATGGAGTAGCACTACACACTGCTCACTTCCTCAGGAGGTGGCAGAAGAGTTTGGTGGCTTTTATGCTTCCCTTTACAGTGCTGAGCAGTGTGCTAAGAATCCTGCTATTCTTAATTTTTTGGCTGGCCTACATCCCTTTCTCTAGAGGAGGACTATAGAGAGATGTTGGACTATCCTGTGATGGTAGAAGAAATCAGGCAGGTTATTAAATCCCTCCATAACAAAAAAAATCATAAGGGAAAGATGGTTTTCCCGCAAAATTTTATAAATTATTCAAAGAGCTCTTGGAGCTGACAGAGAATATTATCTTTTGCATGAAAGCCTACACGTTTACCCATGAATGTAAATCCACTTTAAAGACAGGGATTCCCAAGCAGGGGAAAAACCTGGAGGAGTGTGGGTCATACCAATCGATTTCTCTGATATTGACTCAAACATCTATCCCTTATAGAACTATAGGTGTGCTGTGCACATGCAGAATGCATGCCACATGCTTAATTGTGCAATGTTTGCATACAGTTCGCATATACAAAGTAATCCTAAGCAAACCAGGTCTAAAAATCAAATCAGGTTCGCATGCTGTAAGCTTGGCATTTGCGCAGCAGGTAAGCTGGTGTGAACATCTTCTAAAAATTACATCAAGTTTGTGTGCTGCATGCTTGACATGAGTGGAATAGTTTAGCTGGTGTGAACATCATTTAAATATCACATCAGGTTCACATGCTATACACTTGCAATGTGTGCAGCAGCTAAACTGGTGCAAATCTCATCTAAGAAAACTCATCAGTTTCTATTTCTTATACTACTGTAACCCCTAGGTGGCACTATCCCAAGGGCTACTACCCCTGCCTGTGTGGCTAGTGACAGGTTGAGGGGCCTAGGTCTGATGACAGGTGCCTCCACCCAAAGGTCAGGGTTAGTTGCAGGTATCCTAACCAGATCACAACCCTCTGGGACACTGTGATCCCCCTCTATCCCCACTAGTGGCCCTTTCGACACACAGGAAAGACCATCCAATACTCCAGATATGCAAACCTGTTACATGCACAGACAGCACTTACCCCCAGGACTGGTTCCTGCAGCACGTCTCTGAGGACCCTCCTTAAAGCAAGGTTAGACAGTGTGCATAGCTATAATGTAATACTTTTTCTACATGTACTGACACCACAAGCTGGAAATAGTTCAATAACAACAGATCAGATTTATTGAAGGGGGTTATAACAAGGAGGAGGAGAATCAGATTAATTTGACTGAAACAACACAAATAATAAAGTTGTGCATGTAGTTAGGGTCCATACAGTCACACCCTCTGGGTACCCAGGATGGGGGGGGGGGCTAGCCAGGTCCATTGCCCGGGGATGGACGGCTTGGTGCAGCTGGTTGGGGTCCTGTGATGGAGAAAAAGATTATGCGAACCACACGAAACCAATTGTAATCAGGAGCCAGGTGGCTCAGTTCATGAAGATTTAGGCAAAAACAAATTAATCAGGTGACACACTTTGATTAGATAACAGTTGCAGGGTGCTACCCTGATATTACTCACTGTACCCAGGCTGAACACAGGAGGGATGGTAGACTGAAGTTCTGGATGGCCAGAAGCAGGGCTCTCCCGAGGTGGTCCTGACGCAGTGCTGGTTCAGGCAGGGGCAAAGGGCAGGTCTTCTGGCAGGTCCCTCGTTGATGACTCGACTCTGTGCAGCAAGGTAGTGGAGCTAGGCCCTTGTGGCTGGGCCTATTGGTGGACAGTACAGATTCAGTCCAAGATTTCTGTTGGGCAGCAACTTCCAGCACTAACACACAAGTCACAGTGGGGGAAACAAACCACGATCCCCATTTAGCATCTAGCACATTCATCTAACATCTAACACATGCAGTCTTTCCTAATTTAACATAAAAACCATGGTTTCAACACTTGCTTGCTGCACACATGCCATAAGCATGCAATCAGTTCCAATTTAACATTTAAATCATACTTGCAGCACACATATCACTTTGGTAGTTTTGTGTGTGCAGCATAACAAAAAATTCATATGATTATTTGTGTAAGGGATGCCACGATTATGGCTAATAGATTGCATGAGGTTGTGGGTAAGTCAGTTCACCATAACCAGACAGGGTTTATTCCTGGTTGTAGTTCCTACAGTAATGTCCGCAGGCTCCTTAGCATCATCTCTTCCATGGCTAACAGCAGCACCACAACCATGCAGTTAGTATTGATGCGGAAATAGCCTTTGATTGGCTCCACTGGCACTATCCTATGGCAATTCTTCACAAATTTGGACTTAACCCTTCTTATGTGCAAAATCTTATGGCCCCCTTATGGTGGTCCAAGTAGGAGTTAACAGGGCCAAGTCCTCCCAGTTTGAACTCAGGTGGGGGACTCGTCAAAGCACTCTCGTGTTCCCCCTTCTTTTCACACTGGGAATGGAGCCCTTGGCTGCCAGTATTAGACAAGCACTATTCAAGGCATTAGGCTTGGTACAACAGAGTACAAGAATCTTTATACTCATGACACTCTGCTATTTATCAGAGACCTGGATGCTTCCCTTCCACCACTACTGCAACTCCTGATGGAATTCAGTGCAGCATCAGATTTTAAAATTAATTTCACTAAAACAGAGGCCTTGTTGCTGAGTGGTAGCAAACTATTTGAGGTGCAGACTAATTCCTATTCCGATGGGCCAGAGGATGCTTTAGATACCTGGAACTTAATATTTAAAAGGATGTGAGCACCCTGTTTGCCTGCAGCCACAAGAAGATTTTAACAGAGGTTCATAAGGACATAAATAGATGGGGACTAGAACAAAGTCTATCAGGAAGAACATCCTGGCTAGATTCTTGTGCGTCTTAAAAATGCTGCCAGTCCCTATTCCAGAACGTTTCTGGAAACTGGTTGACTGCAGGATCTCTAGATTTGTATAGGAATGCTAGCACCCTAGAGTGAAACCTACTTTATTACAGACATGGAAGTAAGGGCTGGTATTTCTTTATCTGAGAAACTACTATATGGTAGTTCAAGGCACCCCAGTTCTGAGTATGCTTAAGTGGAAGGGTAATACCACCTGGTTGGAGGGGGAGCAAGATCACTTGCCCCTTTGCAGTTTCAGACTGGCCTCTCTATTCCCACTCCCCATTCTTTGGGAGGTGAAGCCTGGGAATAAATGGATTTTGCATATTCTTCACCTGGGAGTGAAGTACAGTAATAAGTTAGAGAACGCAATTGATCTGGGTACACTAACACCTATCGCTGGTAATCAAGACTGTATACTAGGATTGACAGATCTAGGGTTTTGGGGCTGAGACACTAGGGGGCTACATTGCTATGCTACTGTTCTGAAGCATGGACAGATATCATCCATTTCACAACTAAGACAAAAATTCCGTTTAGAAATGAAAAAATTCTATACATCCTCCAATTAAGGAGTCACATCCACACACCAAAGGCAAGGGCCAAGTGGTCCTGGGAACCTACCTCTGTTGAGTGATATATTATGCTGAGTGGGCCTGGACACTGGACTCCCACCAGATCTGATAACTATATGATTTTTTACAGGATGAGAAGAGCCCAGAAGTGCTATCTGGCAGCATTGGGTAAGGGAGGTGGGTTGCTCTGTTTCACCCGAAACCAAAATCCAGTCTTTGATTTGGCAAGAAACACATAAAACTACTTATTCAGCTCAGTGGAGGGAGTATCAGTGGAAGACTCTTTCTATGTTCTTTAGAGTCCCCACTATTTTGGCTTACTATGCCCCTGTGGGATCAGATCAGTGCTGGAGGGGATGTGGAAAAAGGGAAGACCACTGTCACATTTTATGGTCCTGCCTCTTGCTGACAAACTACTGAGTGACTGTAGCACAAACTTGGGCTGAAATCTTAGAACATACCACCCTAGCCCAGTCTGAACTTTTCATCATGGGCTCACTACCACAAGGGGCTAGGTAGCCACAGAACAAATATCTGTTTCACATCCTTGTGGTGGCAGCACTGAACCTGATCAGTAGACACTGGCTATCCCCTGTCTGCCCCACGAAGGAAGAATGTATTGATTTAGTAAAGGAAATTAGTGTTATGGAGGACATATATATATATATATATCTCCTCTTCCTCCACAGTACTGTAGATGTAATTGTGCGGCAGGGACTCTGAACTTCTGAGGGACTTTTAGGTTAAGTTCTGAGGCAAGGTTTAATGTTATGTGGAACATTAATAAATAAATAATACAGAGCCAGCATTACAGTTTTTGGGGGACCCAACAAGGATGGCCTGTGAGGAGGACTCCTAACTCCCACTACACACATGTAAGTTAGATAATTTCCCTTAAACATACAGTTTTATACTTTTCAGCAGCTGTTCTGGTTCTCCGTATTTTTTCTAAATTGATTGAGGGATTAGTGTCATTGTATGCAGAATTAACAGCTACTGTCAGCCTCCCCCCCCCAACCTGCTGGCAGCAAATACACAGCTGAATAGTAGCTCACCAAAGGGGAGCCTGAAGTAGCCTAGCCACTCTTAAGAAAATGAAATATATTTTAAAATATATTATTAACAATATATTTACATATATGGAAATATATTCCAATCTACTGGTTTCATAATATATTGTAGTGTATTGGAAATTCAATATATTTCTATATATTTTAAAATATTCAAATATATTGCAATATGTGTGCATAAATCCATGACAAAGGAGAGCTCTGCTAGGGAATTAATGCCTGGTTGGGGGGGTTGGGGCACGAGGCCACAGGCTGAGTGCTTCCAACCACCAACCAGGCATTAATTCCCTAGTACAGCCCAACTTTGGAGTGGATTAATGCGCTTGTAACATGGCAAGCACGGGCTACCATAGCGCAAAACATTTTATGCAGACAGACATACATTTTATGGCAAGATATATATGTGTGTGTGTGTGTGTGTCTGTGTATTATGGAAACAAAGAAGAAAACTTCATTTTGAATGGAACCATATTTGTTAATATAAACATTAACATATGGTTGGTTTTAAGGCAACTCAATGATTGTTGCAACAGGATATTTAAAGAGCTGAAACATATGTGCTATAAAGTTTTAATATACTCTACAAACTCTGGTGTCGATTGTTTCTTATGAATTTTGGGATACCAGAACAGCTAATTTGCATAACCATGTCATTTGTGTAATTGGCTGTGCGTCTATGACTGCCTAGCATTACACATTTAAAACTGGCATGATTTCAAGACATTTCTAACATTTTCTATGTCTCGAACATTTTCTATATCTCAAGGACCATTGTGATCCAAAGGCGCTTCCTCAGGTCGGGCGCGAGCGCTGTCCCCATGGTAGGTAAATGATTTCTGTCGCATGCAGCCGATACCAACCATGGTCTAATTCTTTGTTTGGTGTGCTCCTGACCTCAGTACTGTGCATTAGTGGACATTACTAAGGGATTAATACCTGCTTGAGTTTGTGTCACAAGTTGGGTTTCGGTGAATGGAATTACAGTATAGTGGTATTACAGTTCTTGCCATGTTACAAATTTTAAATAAACAGCATATTACTGCTTTAGTATACTACATGTATTGCTATATATATTGATTAGATTCCAAATATATTGAAATAAGGATGGTAGATATATATTATTGTTATATTGCCAGCATATGTATAAATGTTATTTTTTAATTTCAAATGATTTTTCCTATATTTACAAATGTATGTATTATACATGTGTAATAGATATTATTATAAATATTAACTTAACCAGACAAAAATAAAGGGAATTAATTATGATCTATAGGGGTTTCTGGAGCACAAGGGATGGGAGGGTCTCGGCACCCAACTAAGGATCTAAGGTTCGAGCAGACTCGATAGACCGTAAGGCTTAATCTGCTAGCAAATAGTATGTTAGTATGTTAATACAGTAAGCCAATGCAACAAAGCTTATAGCAAGGCCAACAAAATGCTAGGGTGCATAGGGAAGAGATTTGACAGCAGGAGGAAAGAGGTAATATTGCCACTCTACAGATCTCTGGTAAGGCCACATCTGGAGTACTGTGTCCAGTTTTGGAGTCCACATCTGAAAAATGATATATACAGGTTGGAGGCTATTCAAAGAAGAGCAACCAAAATGATCCAGGACCTTCAAGGGCACTCTTATGAGGAACATCTGGAAGCAGTAAATATGTTCTCACTGGAAACAAGGAGTGAGAGGGGAGATATGATTGAAAAATACAAGTTCCTGAGAGGAATAAATAAGGTGCCATCCTCGGACCTGTTTAACAGAATCTCCGACTCTAACACTAGAGGACATGAGTGGAAGTTCAGGGGGAGGGGGCTTCAAAAAGGAGTTTAGGAAACATTATTTTACAGAAAGAGTCATGGAGCCATTGAATAAACTGCCAGCTGAGGTAGCGGAAGCTAAGTCCATGACATCATTCAAGCTGGGGCAGGACAAGGCTAAAGTGTGATCAAAAGCAACAGGAGCAGTAGGAGGCAATAGGCAGAAGGAGGGTTATGTTCTGGGATCTGAGAAGGTCCAAGAAACACATGGGCAGACTAGATGGACCCTTGGTCTCCTTCTGCCGTCATTTTTACTATGTTTCTATGTATGTATTTTGAAATATACTAATAATACAGTATATTTCAGACAATATTTCTAAATAAATTGACATGCTTTCAAGCAGAGCATGAGGCAGAAATGCATTATGATTATATTTCTGAAATATATTGTTTAATATATTTCATCAATTCAATGTATTGGCATACTTAACATAATTTCCTGTATATGGAAATATATTTCATTTTCTTAATAAAATATATTCCTTCAATATATTTAACATACATTACATCATTTACAATTTTTTAATTAGAAATATATTGTTTCAGTATATGTTGAAATATACTGTATATTTCACTGAGTTGTATTTTTCAGTATAGTGACATATATATTTGCATATTATGAGTAAGAAATATATTATGTCAGTATAGTTAAAAATATATTCCACAATATATTATATGATATATTACATTGGGACAATGTATTTCTCAATGTATTGAGATACATTAATGCATATTTTTCAATACATTGCAAGATATTCTATTTTTGTAATGGCATGGAGCATCCAAGACTCCCCTCCTCTGTGAACACCTGTCAGGGGCCCCATACACAGTCACAATTAGGGATGACGGACTTTGTGGGACACAGAGTTTCTCCCAACTGCCATCTTTAAAAACTGGCATACATTAAAAATATAAAACATTAAGCATCTGCAGTGTCAGTGTGATTACTGCTTTTTTTCCTGTTTCTCACTTTTTTTCTGTGTCTCTTTCCTTGTTTGGTTTTCCCATTTTGAAGGAATCTTTAGCTTGGCTGTCATCTACCTTACTCTGGCTTCATATTTTCTTTCATGTGCACCTCCCTGAAAGCCATGGCATCTGCAGCTGAGGATGGGATGTCCTAGAGCAGGCTGGGTGATCCCAGGATCACACCAGAACATGGGTTGCCATAATAGAGCATTGATATGCTACTACTGGCCTAAGATACATGGGTGTGCTACCACTGGCCTATCATGGTGGCTCAGCTGGCTTTTTTTCACTTGCACCATTTTCTTTTGACTCTGTAGTCTCACTGTCTATATTTCTATGTCAGGTAAAGCTCCCCTTCCCACAGTGGAAATAATGGCAGCAAAGTTCTCTCTTCTACCTAGGCCAAACAACTGGAATGATCTCTGCTATCTTCTCCCCCACCCCCTTTCTCCTTCCCCAACCCCCATCTACCTAATGGTAGCAATGCTCTCTCCTCCCCCACTCCACATAATAAAAGCAATACTCTCTCCTGTACTCTCTTCCTCCATGCTAATGGCAGCAATGCTCTTTCTCCTCCACCTCACCTTTAATTGTAGTACTGCTCCTGCATTCTACCCCCACCCCGGACCTAATGGTAGCAAGATTTGCTCGCCTCACCCTTATGTAATCCTGCCTCTTCCATCAACAGCTTTGCATGATCCCCTTTTTTTAATCCAGTGTAGCACAACCTCCTCCATCATAGCCCCACCACCCACCGCAGGAAGAAAAGGGAGGGTATTTGCAATGCTTGCCAAAAACTTTCATCACAGAACATGGACTCACTTGGGCTGACCAACAGACTAGGGGAGTGTAAGAGATAAGGCCATCAGTTAAACAGAGCCAAAATTTGATTCATTCACTTAAGTAAATCCCATCCTCCAATAATTATTTGATTACTTTGACTGCTGAATCGAAAGGTTAAGCTTTGTATGTTCTTTAAAAAAGTTTTATAGCTGCATTGGTGCTGTTTGGGTAAATTGGCTTGTCCCTCAGTGACTTTTTTAGTTGAGATGCAGTGAGTTTACAACATGTCTTACCCACACATCCCTCATCCACCCTTCCAGTTTGTACCAATACCAACATAACATTGTCCCAAAGTAACATGTAAACATTTAAAAATGGATCATCTACAGAGTCATTGTGATTTTTTTCTCTGTTTTGTTTCTTCGTTTCCCTTATTTAGTTTCCACTTTCTGCACAAATAATCTTTAGCTTTGGCTTTTCTCTCTTCATCCCACTCCATGATTGGACTTGCACCTAAAACACTGGCATCTGAGTGCAGTATTGGGGGGGGGTGCTGTATTGCTGGGGTATGCCGTCCTTTGGATGAGATATTAAACTGAGGTCCCTTCCACCCATCCTGGTGCTGTCCTGGCAGGTGTCCATGTGGAAGTAAAAGAACCCAGGGCACTCTTCGCAAAGAGTAGGGGACATTCCCAGTATCTTGGCCAACATTCCCATTCCCATAAACCAGTTCATGCAATTGTCCAGGCTGTGTACGGTTGTTGATGTGCAGTATGGCTGCCACTACACATTCAGTCGCTTCACTATCAGTCTAGCATTGCTTGTAAAGTGTTTTGGGATACACTGAGTATGAAAAGCACTATATAAATGCTGATTCTTCTTCTTCTTCTTACCTTGGCTTCTACTTCTTGAATTTCATCAGACTATCCAGTATTCTCTCATTCTTTTCCTGCCCCAACAATTGTGTTTACTTAGCTGTCTCTTTCCTTTCTTTTTCTATACCTTACACTCCCCCCCCCGGCACTAGAGCTGACCCATCAGCTTGGCAACCTTCCAGCCCCATCCACAGCCACCTCTTGTGCTTAACCTCAAAAGGACTACAAATTGCCCTCTGCCACAGTGAGTACTTTCCCTCTGATGGTCTTAAAACAGATGAAACATAACCCCCCCATCTCAGACCTGCAACCATCTGAAATAGCCTTGACAGTGCAATTGAGTGGCCTTGTAGTTTTAAATTTATTATCCAGTCCAACATTTTTCAATGATCTTCTGCCTCTTCCTCCCTTAAAGATATTGTACAGTCTTCTCTGAGACATTACTCTGTCTCCTCATCAAACAAGAAACACCTACCCTGTATATCTCAGCCACAAAACATGCTTCACCCAGAGCCTCATCAAGTCACTCTGTTTTCATGGCCGTGGGTGGAGCCTACAGTTATATCACTTTAGCTTGAAAAGGGGTTTCTGTGGAACACATATTTTAGAAGTTTTTAGTGTATCCTTCCATAACACTGCAAATCCCTATGGCAATTAAAAAATACTCTTTCTTTCTTTTTAGATGGACACAGAACTCCAATCTGCTTATTTCTGAGAACAAATGTACACACCTTCCAAATAAATCTAAATATCTTTAAAACTATTCAAGATGTATAAAAAAAACAGTGTGAAAGCTGTTTAGGGCAAAAAGACCTTTCACACGAGGGTAGTCACTAATCTGAATTCTTTATATTTTGTAAAATATGGTTTTCCAAACAACCTAATTTTTTTTCTCTGTCTGAGTGAACACAGTAGGAGTCATGCCAAACAAATGTAAATATCTCAGAAGGTATGCAAGTTACCAATATACAACCAATATGAAAGTTGTTCAGGACAAAATTACAATTTAAAGAGGACAGTCACTAATCTGAATTCAGAAGAGTTTTTTAAATATAGCCATTCAAAAGGTGAAAGATGTGAAGAAAATGAAAATTCAGGTAATCAGATGGCCATAGTTTAAACATATATAATTATTGCACCATGCATTTCTGCTTAAAGTTGAACCAGTATTATATTCTGTGGTGATTTGCAGATGCAGAACATGATGCTTTGCATCATGGGGGTATGTGTGATTTTGTATTCCTTTGAAACTTGGCTTCCCGGCCAATGCCCTTTGCGTTAACCATTGCCTTAGTGCTTACGTGCTGAGGTTCTTTGTCTTTTAACTTGTTTTTTGTTTTAATTGGGTTCACCACAACATAACCCAGATATACCATCTTAGGGTAACTGGTTCATTCCACTGGGGTGTCAAACAGATGAGGCACACTGATGAGTCCTGGTAGGACGAAACACGTGTCTGTGTCTTCTGTTGGTACCCTTTGCAAACTGTGTGAGAGGCCTTTCTGCACCATGCATTTCTGCTTAAAGTTGAACCAGTACAGTCAGAACTGATTAATCCATAAGCGTTTTTGTTAGTTCAATTTCTTATGTAATAAAAATCTATGTAGTAACCAGACATGTACAAGGTGAGTAATTTTTTCAAAAGATTTATTACAGTACAGTACCGTGAAAATGTTCACTTTTTAAAATACAGTGCAAATCATGTGTATTGAACATTACTTTTCCTCAATTACATTTTAGTCACTTTTTAACAATTCAGTTACCTTTAAAATAATCCAAGATTCCCTTTTGTTTAGCAATTCCTGCTCCTTTTGCATTTACAAATTTTTTCATATCAAGAGCATAGTCCACAAATTTCTGTGTTTCATCTGATGGGTTTTGCTCCAGGTAGTAGATCATGAAATCTAAGCATTTTTTGTCTCTAATGATGTTATTGAAGTTGTTGGTGCTGCTGGCTCAAGATTAGAATCCTCATCCTCAGTTTCAGGCATGCTTAGTCATATGATGCCCATAATATCGGAGTCAGTTAAGGGGGGGAGTCTCCAACTCTTCCTCAGCTGCTACATACTGTTTAGCTGTCATGGCTGTTCCTACTTGTGGTACTTGCTGTATCAAGGTTTGCAATTCACTTATGGTGCCCTCTACTGAAGCTGCTGAATGCCTTGGTGCATAATCAGCATGAGGCATAATGCGGACATGTCTCCAGTAATTCTTGATTGTTTCCTCCGTCACTGACCTCCAGGAACTGTGAATGAACTGCAGTGCTTGGCGTACTGTAACTTTCATATCTGCATCACTCTCAGCACACTGAATGAAGTGACAACAAAGTTCCTTTTTATAAAAGCACTTGAAATTTTGTATAATCCCTGCATCCATAGATTGTATGTGTGATGTGGTGTTGGGTGGCAAAAAATGATGAAGTTTCACATTAGACAGACCTGTTGGTGGGGTATGGCTTGTGGCATTGTCTGCAAGCAGGATAACATGTTTTCACCATAGCCGCATTGCTCTATTGAAGTCAATGAGCCAATCTTTAAATTTGTTCCCGGTCATCCATGCCTTTGAATTGGCTCTGTACCCGGCATACAATTCAGGGTCAAAATTGCCTGAAAAACAAAGAGGCTTATGAGCCTTCCCAATTACAAATGGCTTCCACTTGTCTGTGCCATCAGCATTACAGCATAAAGCCACAGTCAGCCTGTCCTTTGACTTTTTTATCCCTGCCACTGGAGCTGAGACAAGAATGGCACTGGGACCTAGTCTATAAAATAGACCAGTCTATCAATATTGTAAATTGCAATGGGTGTGAATCCAGACAGCATCTCCTGTAAGTTTACCCTCCATGAAACAACTGTTGAATGGTTAGCACTTGCTGCCTCCCCATAGTACAGTTTATGATTAAGCCCATGTCTTTTTTTAAATCCCTGTATCCACCCCAATAATATCCAAATTCTGTTACCCCAGCTGTTCTCCGAATAATTTAGCCTTTTCTGTCACCATAGCACCAGAGATGCTTACACCTTTAGCATTCATTTCTGCTACTCACGGCTGAGAGGAGTAGAGCTGGTTCGGGGGGGGGACCGAGCTGGGGCTGACTGGGCACTTGAAACACACAAAATGGGAGAACACACTGGGGAGCACACAGAAAAAAAGAGACTGAGAGGAGTGGGGACAGGTTCAGGGGGGAGAGACTGAGACTGAGAGACTGAATGGACACAATGGGAGTACGGCTTTAAAGCAAAAAAGACTGGAGCCTGAAGGTAGTGGGGACAAGCTGGGGCAGAAGCAGAAGCTGAAAGGAGCTTTTTGGCAAAAAAGAGACACAAGCTCAGTTTAAAACAAATCAGAAGCTGGCTTTCCGGGGGCAGAGACTGAACGGGCACAACGGGAGAATGGCTTTTCAGTGAAAAGAGACTGGGAGCTGAGAGGAGCAGAGCTGGTTCATGGGGGACCAAGCTGGGGCTGACAGTCACTTGAAACACACAAAACGGAAGAATGGGAGGACACACTGGGGAACAAGTTGAGAGGAGTGGACTGGCAAAAATGGAAGAACGGGAGAACACACTGGCTTTTTGGCACTGACCTAGTTGGTAGGAAAAATCAGATGAGACAGTACGGCAGTGGAATTCATTCAGGAATTGCTGTACAGCTGAAAAAGAAAGAGAGAGAGAGAAGGGTCACTAATGAAAAAATTAATTTAACAGTTTACTAAAAAGTATTTGACAAAAAATATAAAGCTTTACACTTACCTAGCCAGCAGTAGGAGAACACTCTATAGAAGTTGCATTCAATGTTCATCATTAGGCAACAGTAACACACCAAAGCATTAGCAGGGATTTAAAAGCACCAGCAATTAACACTCAGTTAAGGCTATTAACACCTCCACCTGAGCTCATATTAAACGGATTATAGAGGTCAAATGCAATGTGAATTAATGAGTTTTTTTAAAAGAACTGCAAATGGATTCAGAGTCTTGGGTTTACGTATTAAAGAGGTCATTAACTTGAGAAGAAATCCGTTTGCATTGATTCTCATTCATAATGTGAGACATACAGACTAATGAGGCATGGATTAAGCAGGTCTGACTGTATTATATTCTGTGGTGATTTGCATATGCAGCCCATGATGCTTTGCATTGTAGGGGCATGTGTGATTTTATATTATTGCAGCTTAGTGAATAGGCTCATTTAAAGGTAATTTTGTCCTGAACAACTTTCATACTGATGGGTTATGAGTAACTCCTATACTTTTAGAGATATTTACATTTGTTTGGCATAACTCCTATTGCATTTCTGACAGCCTGATTTCTGAAATCACTACACTGAGACAGGAACATATGGTTTATCTCTTGTCATGCCTAATTTAACAGTAGATTCAAGTTATTCTAGCAATGTACAGCACTTCAATTAAATATTATAGTTCTTAATATGAAGAAAAAAACAGCTTGAAACAAAATTATCTGCTTATTTGGTGCACATTATATCTTTTCAGGATGAGATCATATTAAATCTTTTCAGGAAAAAAGCAGCAGATTCATTTTAGTAATTATTAGCCAGCAATATCTATATGTGAAGCTGACACTGACCAGATAGGGGGAAGAAGGAAGACACAGATGAAAACAATGCTCACACACATAAAGAAGACATGGCTGTCTGTGAACCTTTTAGAAGCAAATGGTTTGATACCTTTTAGGCATCTATGCTGCAACACTGATTTTTTTCTCTTATAATGTCATCTTTGGCAACTTCCATTATTAAAATGCATTAAATGTATAGTTTGCTAAATCTTGACCTTGGGATACCTCTTGAATGACTCCCAAATATGTTTTAAGCCATTTCCTTTATAGAAGGTCAAGATCTGTGCAAAAGGTCAAGTGTTATTTTTTCCTTTTTTTTTCACAAATATCCAAAGTAAAAGTGTGGAGAAGTACAGAAATATGTACAACTAATCTCCTATGCATTTTCAACTCTGAGAGAAATTAATATTTGCTCAAAATCAAACCCAAAGTTTATATAGTTTTGTTCTAAAGTTATTTTATTCTAAATCTTATTGGACTATTGAGTGTTATTTTTTCATGTCTTTTTTTTTTTTGCAAATTTCAGAAATAAAAGTGTGGAGAAATGAAAAAGTATGTACACCTAATCTCCTATGCATTTGCAACTCAGAGAGACGGTAATATTTGCCCAAAACAAACCCAAAATTTATACAGTTTTGTTCTAAAGTTATTTTATTCTAAATCTTACTGGACCATTGATGAACTGAGCAAAGAAATGTTTAGATAAAACACATAGATGACTCCAGGATTGGAAAGTCATTAAAACTGCAAAATGTCAAATTATGAAACCTTAACGATCAAATACCAGTGTTTTACAGATTTTCAATAAACATGGGAATTCAAGTCCCTGTGTTATGATTAGTGTTTCCTGAAAATATCATGCTGTTTGGTTTTGTGGTTTTCTTTAAATCAGCATCTGTTAATGTGCTCTGCAATAACTGAAAACAGTGAAGATTTTTCTGTTCCCATCAGTGAGTGATGACATCATTCCTGTCCAACCTGTTGCTGCAGCAATGAAGTTCTTAATTGCCTGTAGTAGCTGTTGCACTTCTCAGTCAGAGCAATCTGTATGGCTAATTGTCTTTACTCCAAGTGTGTTACTAATCCATCTGGTTTGTGATTTGTTTGATTGTATCATTCTGTTCTCGTAAAGAGTTGGTCATTTGTGTTTCAGTGGGTAACCAAGGAGATACAAATGAATGTTTGTGAGAAATCTCCTGTCTGTATCACAGCTGAGTTCTATCACATCAAAACTCTGCATTGTTTTTTGGCTACATAAACCCAAGGTTGTTTAATGGATACAAAATAAATTTAAAGTTTAAATCATAGAAGTAGCATGTCCTTGATGTAGCCTCCATACATATGTTCATGTGAGATCAATATTGTTGTTATGTCAGATTGACAAACAGGTGTCTGCCACACTTTGCTATTTCAGGAACATGTACTGTATGAGCTCACAAAATTAATTTCTCTGAGGGATTCTGTGTGGAAATAGATCATGTATGTGTGTAACTAGACATACTATATGTCACCCTGATGCTCTTATCTCTTGCTCCTCAGTTGAAGCTACTGCACCCTGCTTCCCTCTGCCCCCCCCGCAGTCAGGGCCAATGCCACCTGTTGCCCCCTATTTCAGTCTCCACAGACAGGACTAGTGTGCTCTGCTAAGCCCTAGAGTCTCAGGGCCTCTATCTCCACAGTTGGGGCTGCTGCACTATGCTGCCCAAGGCCACCAAAAGTGGAACTTTTGCTGCACCCTGATACCCACTTCCACTGCCCCCAAATTGGCAGGGCTGCTGCATTACGTGCACTCTGTCTCACAGTCAGGGCTGCTGTACCCTGATGCCACCCTTTGTCCTTCCACATGGTTGAGGCATCTGCATCATGCTGTTCTCTGTCTGTCACCACATCCAAGGCTGCTGCACCCTGCAGCCGTGTTGACACAATTAAGGCTGCTGTGGCCTGCTGTGCCCTAGAGCCCCATGCCACCATAGGTAGGGCTGCTGCACCCTACTACCCTCTGTCCCCACCCTATAACACAAGATGAAAGTGCTTCTTTTTTCTTTTGAGCAGCTTGGGTAGTGTACCAAAGGATCTGACTCTGGTGGCAGGAACAAGCATGGTGCAACAACCCTACTGTAACTGTGGAAACAAGAGGCTCTATGGTGCAACAGGGCATGGTGGTGGTAGGGGGCAGAGGACAGCTTGGTGCAGAAGTTTTGACTGAGGAGCAGGACACAGTGGGGCATCAGGGTACAGCAGCCCTGACTGTGAGACAAGGTGCACGTGTTGTAGCTGATCTGCCCATTTGGGGCAGTGTAGGGTACAGCAAACTCCCCACCTTTTGTTGGCCTTGTACAGCATGGTACAGCATCCCCAACTGCGCAGGCAGAGAACAGCAGTTCTGTCTGTGGAGACTAGAACGGGGGAAACAGGGAGCATTGGCCCTGCCTGTGGGGGGTGCAGAGGGAAGCAGGGTACAACAGCCTCAACTGAGGGGCAAGAGACAGGGGCATCAGGATGACATATAGTATGTCTAGTTACTCACATACACGATGTATTTCCACACAGAATCCCTCAGAGAACTGAATTTTGTGAGTTCATACAGTACATGTTCCTGAAATAGCAAAGTGTGGCAGACACCTGTTTGTCAATCTGACATAACAACAATATTGTTCTTACATGAATATACAGGTATGTATGGAGGCTACATCAAAGACACACTACTTCTATGATTTAAACTTTAGATTTATTTTATATCCATTAAACAACCCTGTGTTTATATAGCCAAAAAACAATGCAGAGTTTTGATGTGAAAGAACATCTAGACACAAACCAGATGGGTTAGTAACACACTTGGAGTAAAGACAATTAGCCATACAGATTGCTCTGACTGGGAAGTGCAACAGCTACTACAGGCAGTTAAGGACTTCATTGCTACGGCAACAGGTTGGACAGGAATGATGTCATCACTCACTGATAGGGAGAGAAAAATCTTTTCTTCTCTGTTTTCAGTTACTGCAGAGCACATTAACAGATGCTGATTTAAAGAAAACCACAAAACTAAACAGCATGATATTTTTCAGGAAACACTAATCATGACACTGGGACTCGAATTCCTGTGTTTATTGTAGATCTGTAAAACATTGGCATTTGATCTTTAAATGAACTCATTCAGATCATTCTTCTTAGTATGTAATTATAATGAATTAAAGACGTGTAAGGATAGTGACAACAAGGCACATTTGTTATTCAACCATCGTGATACATATTTTTAGAATCAGAGGGATGCTGTAAAGTTGCTGAAATCGTGGTGATCTGACTGCTTCAAAGCTTCAGTGTGCATGGTTCAAACCAAAAAGAGCCATTATAAAAGCTTCTATCTTCAAAAAAAAAGCAATTATATTTTATTTTATTTTATCTAACCTGAAAATACAAAATAGCAACAAGGAAGTAAAACAATCAAGATGAGATTTCAGCATTCTCCAACCATACATAAAGGCTTCTATCTTCTTCAAAGCAATTACATTTTATTTTGATATATTTCATATTCTGTATCTAAGTAGACACTAGAAAAAAGTTTATTGGGTATTTGAAAACAGGCAAATGCAACCAGACACAGAAGAAAGTCAAAAGAGAGCATCGGTTGTGGGGCCTAGTAACAAGTGAAGGCGCTCACTTGATCACTCCAACAGGGGCCACCCACCAACACTATTGACTATTGGTGGGCACTGGTAGCAGAGTAGAAGCTGGGCAAGTGCTGCAAGCAGCCAGTGTAGGAGGAGGAGGAGGTGGATGGCAGGCTACCTGCCATAGTACAGTTCTTGTTTTAAATCCCCAGTGGTACCTGAGTGGCTATAGCAATCATCTGTGCAGAAGCCATCCATCTGTAGGGATTATGGGAACTCAGTTTAGCTGTCCTATTGTATTCAGGCAGGCTCGAGCTCCATTACAGCAGAAGGTCCAACTGGAGCCCCTGGATCCCCAACTCTGCTACTTGTACAGAACTAACCATGAGAGGTCTCCCCACCACCACACCACCACCACCACACCACCCTTTGCTGCCTCCCCTTTAGCCAGTTTGTGATCCATTTCACCGTTTCTGGTCCCACCCCCACATATTCCAGTTTCTCCCCAACCTCCCATGTGGCACTGAATCAAAGACCTTGCCGGAGTCCAAATACAGGACATCCACAGCATGGCCCTTGTCCAGTTCCTGCATGACCCAGTCTTAGTATTCTACAAGGTTTGTCTGGCAGAGTCTGCCCATATAGGAGGTGGAATGGAAGGAGAAAATGCTTCACATGTGCAGAGATGGGGAATGGTGTGTTGGGTGCCAATGGCCTCAGGCCACCCACTGGATGTGGACCGCAACCCCATTTCCACCCACCTGGAGCTCACCAGGCTAGACAGAACCAGATGTGGTGTGGCAAATGTGCAACTTACATTTCTGTGGCACCAATCATCAACTTCTGCCAGGCCACAGTCCACAGTCCACTATCTGCCTTGGGCTGCCCACCTGGAGGTCACCTTGTCAGTGTGCCAACCTGTGTAAAGTGGGATGGGTGTGGAGGGGAAGATGAGTAACCTACTTCAGTCTCTGGCTACTGCAGATTGTTTCATATATGTTGGTGTGAGATGGAGGTGTAGGGGCAGTGAAGTGGCTGATATGTGAACCACATATTTGCCTCTGGCTCTGTCTGGGTGCTCCTCTTATGCAGTGGTGGAATAGATGCACGAAGTTTGTTTTACATTGTGTCTCTCCTGGTCTCTTTCTCTCTCTCTGTCTCTCTCTCTCTCTCTCTGATGTCTTCCCCCCACGGCAACAGGAAAACTCTGCAGCACTGCTCTCTGTCCTGGTCACAGCACTCTTCATGCCACTTTCGCTGCCTCTCTGCATGTGCTGACCACTTGCACTGGGCTTCAGAATGACAAACAGAGAGTCAAACCAACAGCAAGATGCCAGAAGAGTGAATGGAAATAAAATAGATGGCAACTGAGCTCGGGCGCACACTGTACTCCACTTCTCTGTTTTGCAGGGGGGTTGACACCATCTCTGACTGTAATGCATTGGACCTAGCCGTATATGCCACACTGGAAGCAGCTCTTGCTGTTGTTGTGTCTGTCTCGGGGTTGGGAGGGAGTTGACACTGCTGGGGGACAGGCCACCCATTGAAATGCACATTTGTTCAGATGTAGGTCTGGGAGCCACCGTTCATCGTGATTATGGTCACTACATTGCACTACCCCCAATTTTACATTACCAAGGTGGTGCTGCATTAGTGACAGCCTGTCACCTGGTGATCACTGTCATTTTGCTTACTTGCCACACCTCAGCATGTTGCTGTAACTGTTTGGGGGCTCTCTTTCCACTCTGTCCCTGACACTGGTGCTACTCACCACCTCTTTTGATCCTGTGCTCTCTTTCAGGGAGGGCTGCTGCCTCTCCTTCTTGGTGTCTGTCCCTGCAGCCTGAATCTCTCTCTCCCCACCACCCAGGGTTAAGCTACAGCTCTGCAGGCAATGCTGCCTCACTTCTCAGCACTCTTGCTCCTTGTATAGCATGGCAGGGTGGGAAGCACACTGAAGCAGCATGGACACTAGGAGATCCACGGGGCAGGTCAGTGGGTACCATCACAGAGAGCACTGCTCAGACTGGGCATTGTGGCTCACATGAACCACTGGAGAAAGAGGAGCTCAGGGACAGGAACATTGACTGTCATTCACACAGAGACACAAACAAGTTCAACGTGGATGTCTGTTGGTGGATCGATAAATAATATTTATTTGTTCTTTGCTGCTAGGACTGTTTACAGCTTATGGCACAGAGAGTGGGGGATAGAGTATATGGCTGGGCACCTGGAGATCTGAAAGGTGGTTGGGGAGACAAACAGTAAGATCAGTAAGGGAATGAATGAATGGTGACAGGCATTTGTCTGTAGTAAAACACGGCTGGCTGAGACTCAGCCAATCAGGTCTTACAATAGGCAAATACATCACCATTCATTCATGCCTTTACTGTTACTGAACACCGAACAGTTCGGAGACACTCTGCAATAAGGGATTGACAGCTGCTAACTGGCTTTAAACAAATTTTTTTGGGTTGCTGCCTGTGGGGGGAATATGTTAAGCATCATCATCCGGGTCTCGAGTTCAGTGGGGGAAGGCAGGTGGAGTGTTGTTTGGTATGCGGGAGTGGGGGAAGGGTACAATACTCCACAGACATCAGGGCAGCATTATGTAAATGAAAGGAATGAAGCACTTCTAAAAGTTCTCAATAGCTATATTGGCTCTGACCAGAATTTGTTTTAGATGAGAACACTTTTTTGATTCAACACTGCAGGAGGATCCTTTACCGTTCCTATTACTGCTGGGTTCAATTGCTGGATTCATGTCCAGCACAGCTTTGTGTAGGCCCCAAAAAGCACTACTGGGATGAGGAACAAGCATTCTGGCCCATTAGCAGTGATAGGAAAAGGCTGTGGATCATCAAGTTGCCTTCAACTAGCAAAGGGTGCCATTATAAAAAATATGGTGACTCAAGGGGGCTCTCAGGGCTGGGTTGGGAGGGTTTGAGGAGTCAAGATGGTCAAGAATGAATTTTAGTTCTTTTAAAGCTACCACACAGGCAGGATAATGGGCAGACTGGAGTGTGGGCAGTCTCTGTCTAACTTACTGGGGCAGTTTTTGTGTACTTTCTGCAGCCAGACCCAAATTCTGCAGCAAGCCCAAACTTCTGCAGCTGGCCTTGATTTCTTCGGCAATCGCTGTATGCCACCGAACCACAGAAAACAGGGGGCCTTGCATATATATCAGAATTAACTTTGACTATGATGTTGAAAACTTGAATGTCCTGACTAGTTGGTTCAAGTGGGATGCTTATCTGAACTGATCCAGCTGGGACTGAGATATTGGTAGGTGGGAACTTGAATTGCCTATACTAGCCACCTGAACTGCCATCAAGATGTGCTCTCCTTTCGTAATATTACTAGTGGAATTACCATGCTGGTCATGTTTTCACAGACCTCTGTACTCTGCTGGTGATATAAGGTATGGTTTATTCCTACTTGTATCTTGGCTTTCATGTCCTGCACCTTGGTTTTGTCTAACCTGCTTGGTACTGAAAAAAGGAACATGAAAAACCTCAATAAAATTTTAGTACAAAAAAGACATTACAAAACAGTGTTAACGGACAACATTGAATTCCCAGGAAACCTAAAAATGTGAAAAGACCACTCTAAAAGGGAAAATTGTGAAGCACACATAGTGGTGGGGAATAATGTAATAAAATCCTGTGTAATGGAAAAAGAACAGTCAAAACAAATCAGAAGGTTAAAAGGGATTAAAAAAGAAGCTGGAAACTATATAAAAGTTCAAGGGCCAGATATTCAAAACTTTGCCCTGGGGCTAAATTAGCATTGCCCGGCTGGCAAACTTAGCCCAGAGCACAAAGCAAGCTATATTGAAAAGGAAATAGCAGGTGCAAAACCAGCTGAATATAGCAAGCAAAGAAAGCCGGTCAAACAGGGCCAGGAGTGCAGGGCAAAAATTGCCCGGGAATAAGACAGCACTGAATATAGCAACAAGGAAGTGCACACTGCTACTGCAGCTCATTAGACCCCGGAGAAACCCAGTGTTGTAGGTGGAGAACATCACATGTGATAGCAAAGAGATGTCTGACATCTACTGCAAACAACAATGTAAGCCACATACTGCAAAACTGTGCTATGCTGAAGTAAGGTGTGCCCCGGGCTAACCTGATTGCACAGTGCTAACACATTAGCCCAGTGCAAACTGGTTAGCCCGGGGCAAACTGGAGCTATATTCAAAACTCACATGCAAATGAGCCTACTTAGGTAATCCATGGGCAAACAGGTATGTTTGCATCTCATTAGGTGCTGCTTAGCATACATTACCATGCAGTTTGCCCGGAACTACTACATGGAGCACAACGCCCCCCTTTTTGGTTGGAATGGAAGTACAAGCTGGACGCTGCAGGCCAAGGCATGCCCACAGCATCCCCTGTTGGTTGGAATAGAAGTACAGGTCAGAAGCAGCAGGAACGGTCAGTGTTCTGCCACATAAACACATGTTATATGAGGGACAGAGGAACAAGTGGAAGCTAAATTAGGGACCTCCCTGAAAAGCAGGGACCATCAGGAGGTATGGGTGCATACATGCATATGTGTGCTTGATACACACAAGTGACCCAGGTAGTCTAGTGATCCCCTCAAACCCCCAGCATGAATCCCAACCCCCATACAAAATATATAAAGTACCTTTTCCCTGGCAGTCTAGTGGTTCTCCCACCCCAGCATGCATCCCGACCCCCATTTAAAATGAAATGAAACTCTTTTCCCTAGTAGTCTAGTGGTCCCCCCACCCCCCAGCATGGATCCCTGACCCCATTTAATGAAATGAATCTCTTTCCCGGGTAGTCTAGTGAGTACTACTCCCCCAGCACATATCCTGACCTCTATTTAAATGAATGAGTCTCTTTTCCCCTGGTAGTCTAGTAGTACTCACCCTCAGCATATCTATTCCTCGCTTAGAATGAAATGAAACTCTTCCCAGGGAAAAGAGCTCATTTAATTTTAAACGGGGTCGGATACGTGCTGACGGGGGGACCACTGGACTACCAGGGAAAAGAGTTTCATTTAATTTTAAACAGGGGTCAGGATACATGCTGGGGGGACCACTGGACTACCAGGGAAAAGAGTTTCATTTATTTTAAACAGGGGTCGGGATATGTGCTGGGGGGGACCACTGGACTACCAGTGTGATTCTTGCTATACCGCAGCTACAGAGGGTCCATGATGTGGGAGGCACCACCACATTACCACCAGATTTTTTCTGGTGGTATCTAGTGCTGCACTGCAGGTTGCGCTAATGTCTGTAGTGCAGCACTATACATTTGAATATGCCATGCTGCTGACATTCATGGGCGCTCTCCTGTCCACGTCCCTGCGTGCCATTATCTATTAGTAAAGGAAGGCAGGATGGGAGGGGGGAAGGGTGAAAGGTGGTTACCCTTAATGCAAGGAGCCTTGGGAGGAAAACTGCAGAGTTACAGGTGCTGAAGGCAGAGGGAGAGGTGGGCACTGCAGTCATCACAGAAACATGGGCCACCCAATACAATGACTGGGACCTGTCTGTACCAGGGTACTGGTTATTTCATAGGGACAGGGTGATTGGAAAAGGAGGGGATGTGGCACTATATGTGAAGGAAGGACTGAAGTGTGTAAGGGAGGAAGGGGAGGAGGGTAGTACGGAGTCACTTTGAATGCAAATCCAGGATTCCAAGAATAGGATTCTTAGAATGGGAGTGGTGTACAGGCCACCATCTCAGACGGAGGAGTTAGACAGGGAACTAACGGGACAAATCAGGAGGACCTGCAAGAAGGGTAGTGTGGTGATTGTGGGGACTTCAACATGCCAAGAGTGGACTGGAGTACCCCAACAACCAGGAACAGAAGGGAGAAGGTACTGCTGGATGCCTTCCAGGACAGCTTCCTGCTGCAAATGAT
This sequence comes from Neoceratodus forsteri, assembly GCA_016271365.2. Classification (NCBI taxonomy): domain Eukaryota; kingdom Metazoa; phylum Chordata; order Ceratodontiformes; family Ceratodontidae; genus Neoceratodus; species Neoceratodus forsteri. The sequence continues at coordinate 1,257,114,059 of CM028131.1, forward strand.
CAGTGAACCAACCAGGTTAGAGAATACCCTTGACCTTGTGCTGGCAAATGTGGAATTTTTGAGAGAACTTACAGTGAAGGAACCGCTGTCAGGGAGTGACCACCACTCAGTATGGCTCACATTGGATATGGGCAAGGAAGGAGTGGAATCTGGCACAAGAGTACTGGACTTCAGGAGGGCCAACTTTGGGAGGATGGAGGAAGTGGTAAAAGGGTACCTGGCCAGAATTCAGTCTAGTATGGACACTAACCAGGGGTGGGAGCTCATAAAGCTGGGGATAGTGGAGGCAACCAAAACCTGCTGCAAGGCCCAGAGCAAGAAGGCTAGGGATAAGAAACTGAGCTGGTTGAGCAAGGAGGTCATGGAAAAGGTAAGGAGGAAAAGATCTGCTTTTAGGAAGTACAAGAAAACAGGGAGGGGGGAGGACAGGGAGGAGTACTTAACAGAATCAAAGGAGGTGACGGGGCAGTAAGGGGAGCCAAAGCATCTATGGAACTCAGGCTGGCACAAGGGATTAAAAAAGGGGAGAAGGACTTCTTTAGGTACATCAGGGAGAAAAGGAGCTGTAAAGACCACATAGTAAGGATTAGGAAGGAGGGGGGTTGGGTGGAAGCGGGTTATGATAAGGCAGAAGCACTAAATGAGTACTTCTGCTCAGTATTTACTAAAGAGAAGAGGGAGTGACACCCAAGGGGGAGAAATAGCAGAAACGGGGGGAGGTGACAGATGGGGAAACTATGGAGGCAGAGTTTGGGAGGGTTTGAAGGCACTGAGGGTGGACAAGGCCCCAGGCCCAGATAGCATCCACCCCAGGGTACTGAAGGAGCTGGCAGAGGTCCTTGCAGGACCTTTGGCAGACCTATTTAATGCCTCACTACATTCGGGGTGTATACCTCAGGACTGGAGGTTGGCTCATGTGGTGCCCCTCCACAAGAGTTGCCCCAAGGATGAACTGGGAAACTACAGACCAGTGAGCCTCACATCCATTGTGGGTAAGCTAATGGAGACTATCCTGAAGGAGAGGCTGGTGGCCCTCCTAGAGGCCAAAGGACTACAGGACAGCAGACATCATGGCTTCATATGGGGCAGATCCTGCCAAACCAGCCTGGTGGAGTTCTATGACTGGGTAACTAGACAACTGGACAGGGGCCATGCAGTGGATGTCCTGTATCTGGACTTCAGTAAGGCATCTACCCTCGGTGCCACATGGAAGGCTGGGAAGTAAGTTAGTAGACACAGGGGTGGGTGCAAAGCTGGTGAAATGGGTAGGAACCTGGCTTCAGGGAAGGCAACAGAGGGTGGTGGTGGGTGGGGAGCTCTCACATCCAAGGGTAGCGACAAGCGGTGTTCCACAGGGCTCGGTGTTGGGACCAGTGTTGTTTGGGATATTCATTGCAGACATATCATGGGACATCAAGGGCAAGATCAGTCTGTTTGCTGATGACACCAAGGTAGGAGCAGTGGTGGATGACCTAGGGGGATGGCAGGGGTTGCAGGATGATCTGGCAAAGCTTGAAACCTGGTCAGACACCTGGCAACTGGGGTTTAATGCCAAAAAGTGCAAGGTGCTGCATTTTGGGATGAAGAACCCAAGGAGGAGTTATCAACTGGGGGGAGTGCAGCTAGCCCAGACAGAGGAGGAGAAGGATCTGGGGGTGCTCATTACAGGGTCAATGAACAACTCGGCACAATGTAGGAAGGCAGCTGCAAAGGCCAACAAAATGCTGGGTTGTATTGCAAGGGGTATATCCTAGAGGAGGGGAGGAGGTGATTCTGCCACTGTATAGGTCATTAGTTAGACCGCACCTGGAGTACTGTGTGCAGTACTGGGGCCCGTATCTGAAGAGGGACATTAAGATACTGGAGGGAGTGCAGTGCAGGACGACAAAGATGACCAAGGGGCTGGGGGACTTATCATATGAGAGGAGGCTGAGGGAGTTGAATATGTACTCACTGGAGGAGAGGAGAGACAAGGGGGACATGATTGAAACCTTTAAATACATGAAAGGAATAAACAAGACGGGTACAGAGGGGCTGTTCAAAGTAAGGGGAGGGGGAGAGACACCAGGGGCCTTGATATGAGACTGGAGGAAGGAAGGTTCAGGAGGGAGATGAGGAGGCACTTTTTACAGAGAGGGTGGTGGATGGGTGGAATGCGAATACCTGCAGAAGTGGTATCCAATAGAACAGTGGACTGCTTCAAAAGGGGATGTGACAGGACAAGGGGGAGGGTTAATGAAGGGGAAGGGTGGAAGGGGGGTCAGCTACAGAATAAGGGGTGCTAGCTGCACATTCAAGCAGACTTGATAGACCTCTAGGCCTTTATCTGCTGGCAAATTTTGTATGTTCATATTAGCATTAGTGCTACCACACAGCACGGGTGCTAATAGGGCTTTTCAATATTGCAGCCTTGTGCAAATCCAGTGCTATTCCAGCACTACAGATTTGCACTTGGTGCAAAGGTTTGAATATCTGGCCCCAAATATTTAAAATGTTCTACATGCACATTTTAAGTTGTGTTACCCAAATCCCCCCCACCTGAGCGAATAAGTTTATAAGCCACAACTTTTATTTTTTTCTTTGTTTGTTTCTCTGCCAGTATCCCTGGTCCCATTGACACCCTCCCCCCCACCAACTCCATCACCAACCTGGCTCATAAACTTACAGGTTAACCATCCCTTACACGGAGCCATATTGACTGGTGGCCAGCCACGTAGGGTTGTATGGCACTCCCGAGAGATGTCAAGTGAGTCAAGGCATTTTCCTCCCTTTTCTCAGCTGGGACATCTGCATGGGATGCACATGTGTGTGTATTGACACACAGGTGTGCTACATCACTGTGTGTGCCCCTACATTTGCTGTTTCCACCGGTGCTGACACCCAGCCTCTGCTGGGTGGCAGGTAAACTGTGGGACTCAGAGTCCCCCCCCCAGAGTGAGGAGAGCCATCCTGGGATGCTCAATGCCCCCTCATTCAGTCAGTTCCCAAGCAACACTGGTCCATCCCTGAACATGAGTTGCCGGCATGGTTAAAGATAAGTCACCGGCACCTCAGCCTTCCACACCACTGGGCCGGCTTCATCACAACTTTATTTTTAATGGTGTAAAGAAAGAGTTAAGAATGCAACCAGGGGCTCATTGCTCATGGACTAAGTCCCTTAGCACAACTCCCTGGGGCAGGGTAATCCCTGCATCTGCAAAGATGCTATTTTTAGCATTTATATGCACGGGCAGTATTTTCTTTTTTTCCCCACAACTGGTGCAAGAAGACTTGAAGCAGCACAACTGGGAAATTCGTGGCAGTGCAGTGAGAGGGGGCCAGTCTCTAAACAGCAACAAAAGGCAAAAGCTGCACTCCAAAATCAAAAATGTAATAGAATGCTAACTAGAACACACCAGGTACTTTATTTTCACAAATGCAGGAGGACTCAGAGCCCTGGTGCTTTGACCAAAAGTGGTCTTTGACACGGGGGGTGTTCCTAAAACAGTTATCCAGAACCTTTTGAGTCTCACTCTTAAAGCTAGAGTATTACTTTTTCTAAATATAGTTTTTTTTCTTAGAAATGTCGCCTGTGCCCTAATATAAAAAGTATGCAGAAGAGAAAGGTAAATGAGTGAAGATTTTTATTAGAAAATTATGTGTGGAGGGGAAGATGTGCGGGAGACCTTAAATGTCTCAAAGTCAAAATGATAAAAGATTTGAAATTACACATTCCAATTCCAACAAAGCATTTCTCACATAAAAAGTAACACTCAGTTCATTCTTGAAAAAAGAAAATATGATTCATAGTATAAAAAATAGTTTCAGTTTTTAATCAATATAACACCCAATAAATCTGGTGCTGAAACCTGCTGGAAAGAAAGATTTTAATTTTTCAATTCATAATCTGTAAGACAAAAAAGAGAACAGGAACACCATATATACTGTGAGCTAATAATTACAACTAAAGTAAAAAGGCTCAGTTTAAGGTCTTACATAAAAAGAGGATCTACTTCTTCAGAAATGGAACATAGTCAACCTCTTCATTCAGGCCAACAGGCTGGATGGTGTCAGGGATATGATCCAACTCATCTCCTTTCACAGGAAACATGTAACTCCATCCCCACTTGTTCTCATAGGGAGAACATGTTTAATGCCCATAAAGGAGATGACTCTTGGGTCCAGGTTTTGCTCTGAATGAAAGTGTGCACCCAGTGCGCACCTTTCATTATCATTTATGATGGCTCTGGCATGCTCCTGGATGTGCACTTTCAGGCACTGAATAGTGTATCCCACCTAATCTTTGTGGCATGGACACTAGATAATGCACTCCACAAAAGATGTCATGATGTAATGAATTGCCTGAAAGTCAACTTCCTGTTGTTGATATGGTGTTCATAGATTCCCCCCCTTGTGCAAATCTGCAACCATTACAATGGCCACATTTGTAAAGGCCATGCAGTTGTGCTGGCAACCAGATATAAGTAGTTTGGTTGTCTGGTGGCAACAAAGTGGCTGGAAGTCAGCATGTCAGCCAACTTATTAAAATACCATGCCTGGGGCTGGTCTGGTGGCATGGAGGGCTGAGGCACAAAGCCTCATCTGCTGCCACGCCAGGGTCAGGAGTGATTTTGGGGCATTGGGGATTGGCCGGGGAGAGGAGGATCAAGCATGCAGAAGACAGTTCTCCTTCTCCATAGCAGTGGCTAGTGGTACAGGCAGCCAGGACTGCAACATGGGGAACAGAAGAGCAGCACTGTCGATGTCCTATGCATGGGAGCACACATACGCATGTCTGGATGACATTGCACGTCCACTCATCCAAGGGAGGAAGAAAAGCAGAAAAATGGCTGGCACTGGCAGCAGGGCAGGGTGAAATCAACTGCTCACAGGCTCTGCACCCAGGCTACAGGGCCCTCTCCCAGAAAATGTATCAGATCTGTTGGCAGGTGGGAGCTGCTGACCTCCACCATGGGGGCAAGCCATGGGGGAAGAACAGGATGGAGGTAAGCCCCTGAGATGCTGAGAGATGGGGCTGGGGGGGGGTCCGTGGAAGGAGCAAGCCCAACCGAGCAGGGGAGAAACAGAATTAGAAAAAAAATGCTATGCCTGGCAATACTAGGTAAAACATTTTTCTATAGCTACACAGCTGTGCAAAACAATTTGCACAAGCTGCTATCAATCATGGAAAAGGTTGCAAAAATGCAATTTTTTAAAAAACTGTGTGCATATGGAAAAAATTATGGTTGCACAAAGAAACCCCTAATATAACTTTTTCCCTACGTGTGCAACTTTTCCACTTTTGAAAATCTGGCCCCAGATCCAAATATTTGGGGCTAAGCAGTGCTACTGAATATTTTATGTTAAAATCCTCCCTCATAGCATCAGCCCTCATAGAGGATTTGGGTTGCTGTCCCAGCAGTAAATATTTTGCACTTTTTCTCAGGGACATCACTGGGTCTAATCAAACAGAATTTGCAGCCAAAGAACTCTCCTGCTAGTGCCAGGAAAGCAGTCTATTTCAAATAAACCTGCAGATAACATCAGGGTCTGATAGTGGGGGATAATCTCTGAGGCACTCCACATTCATGACATCATAGGCTGTGTACAGCTGATAGGTTGCTTGATGCACATGTAGAGTTCCAGAAGCACCCATTGTATATTACTAGTGTAGCACTGATCATGGAGTGAGTAACTTTTAATAATTTTGGATATCAAATCAGTTTTGATTCAGACATGAAAAAAGTTGGAAATGTCAGACTATTCAGTTTTCTAATTATCAAGTCAGTGTATAGTTAATTGTTAATCAGTGTACAGTTTATTAACAAATAATACACAATTAGCAGTGATGTAACTTTGTTGATATAGTTATAATTTCTTTTAAATAAACTCCTGACCCTACCTAGACTTTTTGGGTGGGGGTGGAGGGTGGATATTTTTGGATACTTCCCACATCAGTTTTCCCATCCAAGAATTAAATAGTTAAATAATGAGCTCTAACTTGATTAGCTAGACATCTGAAGGTTATGGGAGGTGTGGGGGACAGGTAAATCTCTTCCAGGTAGTCAAAGTAAAAATGTATAGCTGTCATATTTCTGGGTGAAATATAACACATAATAATTCCCAAACATAATTCTCATTGGTTTAAAGCCTACATAGCAATGTACATATTAATTCTCATAGACTTTTATAATACTGTTTGCATAAAACAACAGCACATACAATTTACCTGAAATAGGTGTTCTGTATTGTTGTTAAACAAGCAACATGTAAAAATTGCCTGCAATAAGTGTTCTGCAGTGCTAATAAACAAACATGTAAACTATGGGCTGGATATTCAAACTGCGCCATTCTGAGGCGCAAGCCCTTGCGCTGCGCAAAATAGTTGCACAGGGGTGTGGCCTAGGCGATATTCAAAGGAGTTGCGCTATTGAGCAACTCCTTTGAATATCACCCCCCAGCCACAGTCACTGTGCATGGCGCAGTGAAACTTGCACCACCGCAAGTTGTCAGAGTGGAGCATTCAACTTGCGGTGGCCAAGTACCATTGCGCCATGTGCAAAATCATGATATTCAAAAGGTGACATGCAAATGGGGCCATAATTCATGCAAGGGCAGGGGGGGCCATTTGCATCTGATTATGGCCCCATTTGCATGCCATTAGCATGTAGGTGCGCCGATCCCCGAGGACTTGCGCCTGGCCGCCCTGCCAGGCAGCAGCCGTCGGAGACCGACGCACCCTGCAGCCCGATCGCGGGCAGCAATGTGGCTCCCACCTCCTCCCATACATCTTCCTGGTGGTCCAGTGAACCGTAATGCCCGATCGCGGGCAGATGTAAAATGAACCCCCGCCAAACATCTCCCTGGTGGCTAGTGTCCCCACCCCACCACTCCACGAGCCCCACCACCCGCCTCCCCGCAGCCGGCGGGAGCAGCATCCCACCGCTCGCCTGCCGACTGCCGATTGACTGCTGCGCTTATTGGTGCAGAGCAAGAACTCCGGGCGCGTAGCTCATACCAGATGAAGTCCAGATGGTGAATGATTCATTCACAAATCTGGACTGTCATGTACGGTATGGGCTGCATGCCCATTGGCTCTGCTCTGCACCAATGGGCGGCAGCTTCACCGGCAGTCAGTCGGCGGCGGTGGATGCTGCCGCCGCCGCCGCCGGGGGAGCGGGTGGTGGGGTCAGGATGGGTGGGTGGGGGAACTAGCCACCAGGAGATGTTTGCGGGGGTGTCATTTTCATTCTGCCCACGATCGGCATTACGTCCACTGGACCACCAGGGAGATGTTTGGGCGGGGGTCTATTTACATTCTGCCCGCGATCGGCATTACGGTCCACTGACCACCAGGGAGATGTTTGGGTGGGGGGTCTATTTTTACATTCTGCCCGCATCGGCATTAGGGAGATGTTCGGGGTTGGTTCATTTTACTTTCTGTCCCGCGATCGGGCATTAGGGAGATGTTCGGGGGTTGGTCTATTTTACTTTCTGCCCGCGATCGGGCATTAGGGAGATGTTTGGGGGGTTGTTCTATTTATTTTCTGCCCGCGATCGGGCATTTCGGTCCACTGGACCACCAGGGATGTAACGGGAGGTGGGGAGCTACATTGATGCCCGCGATCGGGCTGTGGTGGGGAGTACACTATGCCCGCGATCGGCTGGGGGGCACAGGGACTGAGTTAGCCAGCCACAGGTGGCAGCTGCTGTGTTGCACCCTGCAATACAGCAGCTCACCTGTGGGTGGCCTCTACTTAAGCCTTTTTGGCTCAAGGTCCTGCAGGCTCAGGTTGGGGGTTGTGCCTGCATTAACTCTGCACAGCCCGGCTGAATATCGGCTGTGCAGTTTACGATGGTTCCTCCCTCCTGTTGAGCATGCATTCATTTGCATTGCGCTGTTGCTCAGCCTGTTTTCAGTTGCGCAACTGCCTCCTGCTGAATTTCGCAGAATGGCGCAATGTAGGACTTGCGCATGCGCAACCCTGTTGCGCATGGCGCAACTCTTTTGAATATCTGGCCCTATATCTGTAATAGGTGCTCTGACATACTAATAAATAAATATGTACTATATACCTGTAATAGGTGCTCTGCAGTGCTAGAAAATGGATCCACAACAGGAGCTCAACAAAATTTTTGTCAAACACCCCATCAGCGACACTGGCAGGTCAACCACATTCTGCAGTCGGCTGCTGATTCGCACTGTCCATCCTTGTTTTCTTCAGGGGGCTTTGCCCCGAACCCCCCACGCAGGGGTCTACTCCCACCTTACCCCCCCACTTAAAGATTATCAACGGGTGCAGGACCCCTGACAGACAGTACCAGGTTCCAGCAGGTTTCCCACAGTGACAAGGCACTGTAGTCGCTGTGTGGGACCTCACTGGTGAAATGTCGCTGTCGGGGGGGGGGATAAACCGCTAGAAAACAAGCATGTAAAATATACATGGAATAGGTTAAACAACACATAAACCACATAAACTATACATGCAATAGTGCTATGAACCAAATATATAAAATATACCTGGAATAGGCCTCTGCTGTGTTATTAAACAACATATAAACTGTACCTGTAATATTGTAGGTACCTTACATTGCTAATAAACCTATAAAATATAGTATCTGCAATAGGTACTCTGCAGTGCTTTAAACTAACACATAAACTCTACCTGTAATAGGTACCCTACATTGCTAATAAACCTGTAAAATATAATTGCAATAAGTGCTCTGCAGTGCTATAAACTATACATGTAATCGGTATTCTGTGTTGAAAATAAACAACATGTAAACTTTACGTATAAAAGGTGCTGTGAAGTGCTAGTAAGCAAACAACTTGTATAATATACTTGGAATTTTCAGTGCCTACATTATCAGGCATGCACAGGACCCTTCTAAGTTATATGACAAATGAGCTGCTTTTTTTGTCCTTTGACACTCTTACATTATTTATGAGATTCAACTTTTTTAGCCACATAGCACAAACATACTGACCAATGGATTCTAAAGGACTGCAAATATACTTGAAAAAGGGAAAGATTAGGCTCAAGAGAAAATTTGCAGAAGGAAAGAAGGGGGACATCTAGTGGTTCTATAGATGGGTGGACCCTATTAGAGGAACTATCTATACTGTTGGGCACCTGGCTGAAAATGAAATGAATTTTGAAAATGAGCAGGACATGACTGTGCATTTTAGTAAATACTTCTGTTCAGTATTGTGGTCAAAGACTAATGGTAGAGATGTGAAATTGCCACAAAGTGCCTGAAATTTAGCTTTGTGAAGTTTACAAAGACCTTAGAAACTTTGACTTCACTGAAACTACCAAGTTTTCACTGCAAAGTGTCCTTTTTATGGCTGCATGGGCGGAGCTCTGCAGATGTTATGCCATCACTGTAGGAGAACAGGGGGTCAGCTCAAGAATGCAACCCTGTGTTCTCCTACAGTGTTGCAGCAACATCAGGACAGCACTGCTGCCATAGGCCCTGTGCTCCACAACAGAGCTCCCCTCCACAGCATGGTCTCGCCCCTCCCCACAGTGCACTTCTTCGCGAGTGCACTTCTGGCATAACTGTGCATGCGCGAACATCACACATGTACAGTTTCACCCCACTGCCATCTTGTGAGTGGCAACGGCTGCTCCGCCGCAAACCACCATTGCTTTGCTGCTAGTGCTCTGTTGTCACCGCCACCACTGCATGACCTGCCGCTGCTCTGAGAGCTGTGCTGCAGGTAAGAGCTCACCACAGTCATATTGGCTCTGACCAGAACTTGTTTGGTTAAGTATAGCCACTTTGTGAGATAATTTTACTTAATTTGTTGAAACAATAACAACTTGGGCAGTAAAATCTTCATGAATTCAGCAAATTAGAATTTTGCAAATTCCATGAATTCAGGTATTGATTTGTGAAGAAAAGTTTGGCCACTTCACCCATCCCTAGTTAACAGTAGCAGCACTCATAACCAGGAAGAATAAAACACACCAAAATACTAATTCTGTTCTGCTTGGCCTGCCATTTGTCAAGAAACAACCACAGTATTGGCAACACATGTAACAAAATCACCAAGCTCAAATAACATGCATCCACTCTTGTTAAAAAAATTGCCATACCGGCAGAATTCCCTCTCCTAATTGTAACAGATGCCACTTGCAACAAGGTACCCTTCTACACATTTTTTGGGAATGCCCATCAGTAAAGACCTTATGGCACATGATTAAATCCAAAGCAGATCCTTTGCTTGGCATTGCAGACTACTTCATGCCAGAAATTTGCCTAATTGGAGACTACACTAGGATAGAGGTGAAGGCTAGGAAATATTACATGGCTGCCATTTCCTCCTCACTCAAAAAAGTTGTGTTAAGGCAATGGCTTGATGATCTACCGTTATCCTATCTTGAGTGGCACTGGGAACTCTTATTCAACTTGGGTATGGAGAAAATGGGAGCCAGTATGAAAAATTGCCTTCCAAAGTACTCAAAGATATGGAAGACCCTACCTACTCTATATTTAATATAGTAGCTGAAGGGTATTCTTGGCCCTACAAGGTTAACTACCTGTATTCATGATGAACTCTGACCCGGAATGTGACACCGGTAATTTACACTCCACTATATGTGTCTTATTGAATTGATTGTATGCAAGAGGGGAGGGTATGGGGGGGGTTGTTGGGAGGGAGAGTAAGTCGTATGTTTCATGTTACTTCATTACCGCCTCTGTAACTTGCTCTGTAACTGTAAAATAATAAACTTGAATTAAAAAAAAAAAATTCCATACCATTAAGCAACATTTCATCTGTTCTTTAGGTTCCTATAACCCTCAGCTCACAGGTTTCCATTGAAACAATAAGGTATGACAGTGTGCATTACTGTGGGATGACAGCATACCTTGGGACGTGAGGCACGAGGCAATTGCAGGTGCCTTATGGACACAAGAAGTGGCATTATCCCACAATTATGCACACCTTGAAGTGCCTTATTGTGATTATAAAAAGATTCATTTGATTTTTATTTTAACAACTGAGTAATGAGGTTCAGAAAGTTATACATTTCTGGCCTATGCTGTTGTACTGGAGTAACACACATTCATGTGATCACATCGATCTGACCAATCAGAGGTCTTGCTTTCTCTTACCCGTTTTATAATCTGGTCTAACTGATATGAGATGGTATGCTTTCCTTGCTTCAGACACTTGAGGGACATGTGTTCCAAGAATGTCATCTATACAACATTTAACACTAGACTGCAATAGCTCTTTCTTTACTAAATACACATTTCATTAGGACGCATACACTAACAGAGTTATCAGTTATTCCCTTTATGTTTGGACAAGATCATCAGTTTCTTGTCTTCTGCTTCTAATCATTTCCCTTAGCTTGTGGTTTGAGTTTATTTGTTTTAAAACTACTTATTCTCTCTTCTATCATCATTAATAATTGCAAAGAAACTTAGAGATTAGCAAAAATCTTCAGAAAGGATTAGTGTAGAAAATGTAAACACTGGTCTGATACATTTTTGGTAAAATATTATGCCTCTTTGTATAACTGACACTCTTTCTTCAGAACTCAGCAATCTCACAGCTGGTCACAAAGTCAGTTTCTGCACATTGATTTTGCTTTTACACCGTGATGTTATCCATGGACCAGCATCCCTGACTGTACCCCCACCTTGTGGACAGCAATACATATGTAAGTATATGTACTAACCTTAGGGTACAGACACTTGTCGTATAAGCATGTCAGCATCAGAGTTCTACTGTAGTTTTGTAATGCATATTATGCTTCACTATAGCCTCACAATATATTGTACCACTGGGAGATGTTTTCTAGTATATTTTTATTGTATAATTATTAGTTAGGCAACAGTGCCATCTTTAGTGCTTGTGCAAACTGTAACTGCAAGTGACCTTGGAAAGCATCACATACCTCATTGTTCATATTTTATCTTCTGCTAGCTAAGCAATTTTCCCATGCTAGTTAGGATGGTTACTCTCTGCCCACCCATTTTAGCCAATTACTTACTTTTCATGTATCTTCTTTTATAGTTGCCATAGTAATTATCAGGGTATAAGACCCTTTGTACCACATATTTTCTCTCAGAGAGGCTTGACTGCACCTATAGGTAAGGAAACTGGATACTCACCTGGTGATTATTACTGTTGGTTGTAAGCCTGTATTATTCTTATTTACCAGTAATAAATTACATTTATTACTTGGACACCACTTGTCTGACGTCTCTTCCTTTTGTGCAGTTCCAACAAGAACCTGAGAAAGGTAATTTATTATCCAGTTACAATGACTACAATTTTCTAGGTTTAGGCTGCCATATAATACTTCTATAATCACTTAATTTGGTTTATTTTTATTACAAAATCTTTGATAAATCTAAACAGGCAAAACACTAAAATTCTGGTCAGCCTAGTGGCGCTGAGGGTTGAGGCACTGGATGCCACATCTTGTGTCACACTGGTGACCCAGGTTTTGGAATGACCTCAGGTCATCAGGGTGCCAGCATGGGGGGTGGTAGGAGCAAGATCGAGTGGTGGTTCTCCTTTCCCGGGAGGGGGGGTCACCTCCCACGGTCCCATTATCATTGGGTGGAGGCCTGGTGGCAGCACTGATGGGCCAGGTGACCGGTAGGGTGGGGTGTCCCACAGTGCACTGCATGCACATGCCTCCACATGCATGCACTCACGCCAAGGGCACAAGGATGGGGGGATGGGAACAACAGGAAAAAGTACCATAAAGACATAATAGAAAAAAAATTACAATATTGGACATGTCCAGTTAGAGCTGAAAGGATTACCCAATCTGTGTGGGAGGCACAGGCAGGAAGAGAAAAAACTCCTCCTTGGTTATGCATTAACTGTTGGGGGTGTAGAGAAGACATCTATGAAAGCCACTGTTTTAGCACTTTCCTATTTCAGTGACCCAGACCAGCATCATGGGGAAACTACAGCCCTCCTCTATATACTGTTGCTGTACCTACCTACGCTGTCACACTGCCAACTGTAAGTAATGAGAAAACTTTCACAGCAAAACATTAAGGGAATAATGAAGTTTGCCCTTTAAGGGGCAGACCAAGTTGTCCTGGTGGACCCCTCACCTGGTGACAGAGATGGTCCACTCGGGGGGGGGAGCCACAGGACAATGGGTAGGCATACAGGAAGAGGAGGGGTGAAAGAAACAAACTAGAAAGGGACAGGCTGAAAGGGAAGTAGGAGGGAGGAATACAGGGTACATAAGGGCCAGCACAGAGGTATACAGCCTCTTTTGCTAAAGATTTTGTTGGATTTAGTTCAACAGAAGCACAGAACATCAGATTGGTGTTCAACCTGGGCTAAAGAATTTTTAAGACACCAGCCTTTTAAAAAGGTTTGTGGACAAGGAGTTTTTTCAGAAGGCAAGAAAAAAAAAATGTATAGGGTTGGTGGGTAACAGATTAGATAAAATGCGGTTAATATTTTGCTAGGAAAAGCTAAAGGTGTAGCTCATAAGAGGCGTTGTTGAGTTGCAGTAGAGCCGCACACACTGAACAAGTCATAGTTTACGCTGGGCCTGGGGGCTGCATGGGCTGAGGGCCTGTATTGTTACTAACCTAGTGGAGCCTCGGGCCGTTGATGCAGGGAGAGAGAAGCTGGTTTTGTTTGGCAGTGGGAGCAATGAGAAGAACTGTGGTGAGAAGGTTTTGGGAGGGCAGCTGTGGAAGTGGGAACAAGCTTGATTTGTGTGGTGGGTGGCTCAGGGTCACAGAGCAAGGAACCAGTGAACGACTATCCAGAGGTCATGCATCCTGAAGGGCGCATGGCAGGGGAGGGATCGGCTGAAAAAGAGTGAGTCGGGTCAGTGTAGAGAGCCAGTACACGGCCCGCTCTAGGGGAGAGTACAAGTTGCAAAGTGGAAGTTTCTTGTTACAAAAGGGAGACCATTGGGCACAAGAAAGAAAAGGGGGGTTTGTTTAAGAGAAGAAGGGACCCAAAATATGTCTCACAGGAGGGCCTAGTGAAAGAAGCCATGCGGTCAGCAGAATGGCAACTGATGTCACACCGCATGGCTGGGAGGACACTAAAGAAGAGACAGTGAGGGCCTCAAGCCGGGGGAATAAGGGAAGGTGAACAAAAGGCGAGGGGTTGACAGTGTGGATGCCCAGGAAGCAATGCAGTTTACAGCAAAGGTTTTTAGCAAAAAACAGATTGTTTCTGATTACTACTATCTTGTGAGATCGGATGGGAAGAGTCTTTCTGACGATAATGTTTCCTCAGCATAATTTGAACAGTAACAGCTCACGTCCTGGGATATAGAAACCATGGTTTAGAGCAGATTAATGTTAATTTCCTCCTGTGCTTTCACATTCAAATTAGTTTTGGGATAAAATGTGGTAAACTGCTGTTACATTTAGTGTCTCTGGGAGGCGCAGTGGAGGCAATAAGTTTTGGCCTTTTTGGGGGAGGTATTGTCTTGCACCTTATTAACCACAGTATGAGAGACACTTTAAGTCTGAGCATGTTAGACAATGTTTCTTGGTTATCATATGGCAAACACTGTGGTATCGAGTGCAATAGGCCTAGATTCTGGTCCACCCTGACACGTTTCACACTGCAAAGTGGGTGTATTTTAACACCACAGGTTTTTTTTGAGAGCAGGGATCCTGGTCACTGAGATGGGCGGGGGGGGACGATGGTTTTTAAAAGAATGAGGCCTTGCCACAGAGCGACCCGAAGCCTCACGGTCGGCAGAGTGGCATGTGACATCACAGCGCGGGCAGGGCCTGCTTATTGTAGTTTTCTATAGCATTAATGTTTAGTTCACTCGATTAACATGCCAGTGGTCTTAGGCAAACCCCAGTAGCCCGCACTTTCCATCAAAAGGGGCAGCCTATGGAGCCCATGCAGAGATTACCTGAAGAGGGTGTTCAGCATGCCAAGCCGGGGGGGATGGGGGGTAGCGATGATACTGGGGTGCCAGGCTGTGAGAGGGCTGTATTAAAAGTCATTAACAATTGCATCTTGTCAGTTTTTCTTCACAGCTGTTTTGTGCAGGCAAGTCTGAGGAAAGGATGGCACCAAAGAAGAACAACCCATCAAAAGAGGAGGCATATAAAGCGATTGTGGAGTTGGCAGAGAAGGCCAACATGATGTGGCAGCTGGTGGAAGGGGTGGAACCCGGGAGGTCGGGGGGAAACGGAAAGCAGAAAAAGGTAAAGGGGCAATGGGAAACAACCAATGGGGAGGCCACATAGTCCAAAAAGGCCACAGCCACCATCAGTGGGTCCTCCTCACATGGTCAGTCCAGTACCACTGCAACCTTGTTTGCCGGAACCGTTAGTACCTCCTCTGGAGCTGGTTGTGGTGCTGCTTCCAGAACCCAGGATGGAGCCCCCAGCCATAGTGGCCCCATTGCCCCCGATGCCTCAGCCAATGATCCCACCACAAGAAACCAGACCGGTGCAGCTCAATGACAGCAGGCCGCATGGAGCAGACAGGCCAACAGGTAGTGTATCAGGCTCTGTAGGGGAGAGTATCAAAGAGTACATTGGGCAGATTATAGCAGCTCGGGGCAGGGGGGCTAGGACAGATGGAAACTGCACTGGCATGGATTAGGTTGGATAAAGAAATGATAGTGGGGGTGGACAAGGGGGTGGAAAGTGCAGGAAAGGAATGAGGGAGATAGGATCCCTGGGTATAAGGATAGAACACATGCTGCTGGCCACAAAGGAAAAAATATGGAAGGGGGAGAACGTGGACATATTTGATCTAGTGAGTAGAGAGGTGGCAGCCAAATAAGGGGCGACAGAGAGTATAGGGAAGAGTGAGATGGCAGCGGCCATGGTATTATTGGGTAAGAAAGATGAGGATAAATTTACTAACGGAAAGATGTGGGACGGGTGGTTTGTGAGCTTCGCCACACATTCAGCTATAGTGATGGAAAAGAAACCAGAGCTGGGAATCCCACTTATCACATATTCTCTGATCATACAGCGTGCAAAAGCTAAAGGGGGGGTGGATATATTATGAAAAATTTTTTTCGCCAAAGGATGGTAACATATGGGGATGTGAGATGGGACACAAAACAGCTGGTTTTATGGACAGACTATGTTACCAATCCATCCACACTGGAGGGAGAAATAGGAAAGTGGGAGATGTCCCAGAAGTGTTGTTGGGGATATAACAGGGCATTTTGTTCATGGCCCCAATGTCGATTCCGGCACGCATGCTCGAGATGTGGTGGGTCCCACCCGGCGACAAGATGCAGGACTACATGGACCCAAGGGGCCCAGGGGGGAGGAGTGCAGGGGACAGGCCACCAGCCCTTTTGTGAGGGGTAGGTTTATAGGGGCAGACATGGAACAGAGAGGTGAGAGGCAGGTGTTATGGGGTAGGGGACCCCAGTCGTATTGAGGAGAGGGATGAGGAAGAAATAGCCGGGGGGGTACTAGGTTGCGGGGGTCGGGAAGCAGGGGGAGAAGAGAACAATTTCAAGCCACATGGACCCCAATCAAGATAGAGGTCCGGGAAAAGTGGCTCAAACAGTACCCAGACAATGGAGTAGTGTAAACTGTAAAGAGGGGGTTTAGAACAGGTTTTCCTTTACAGTGCAAAGGTCCAAGACAGGCTCGGGAGGTTAATAACTTGGGATCAGTCAGAGGAAAGGAAGACATTTTGAGACAGAAAATAGAAAAAGAAAAAGCAGCAGGGAGGGTGGAAGGTCCGTATCTATTTCCCCCTTTAGACAACCTGAGACTTTCCCCTTTGGGTTTGGTCCCTAAAAAACAAAAAGGGGAATACAGGGTGATCCACCATCTGTCGTTCCCAGAGGGAGACTCAGTTAACGACTTTATAGGGGAAGAACACAGCAGCGTGACCTATGCCACATTGGAAGAGGCAGTACAGATTATCCAGGTGACCCCCAATGCATGGCTGGCCAAGACAGATATAGAATCAGCTTTTCTGTTGCTCCCAGTTAGGAGGGAGGACTGGGATTTACTGGGTTTTAAAATAGATGACCAGTATTATTTTGGCAAGGCTATGCCTATGGGTTGCTCTATAGCTTGTGCTACATTTGAAACATTCAGCACCTGCCTGCAGTGGATCTTTCATCAAAAAACAGGTTACAAGAAGGTCATACACTACTTGGATGATTTCTTGTTAGTAGGTAGTGGACACTCAGAGACAGAGAAGATGCTAGCTAGCTGTCAAGAATTGTGTGGCAAACTCGGTGTCCCATTGGCACTGGACAAAACAGAAGGCCCCTGTAAGGTCCTGGAGTTTCTGGGGGATTAAGGTAGATGCACTGGGGGAGGTATTTAGGTTACCAGACTGTAAAGTGCAGAAGCTAAGAGGGCTGATTAAGGAACACACTAGCAGGAGGCGAATACAATTAAGGCTGGTGCAGCAAGTATTGGGTCACTTGAATTTCGCTTGCAGGGCAATTGGGCCAGGAAGGACATTTATAAGATGACTAGCAAGGGCCACAGCAGGGGTAGTAAGACCACACCACTGGGTGGATATAACAAAAGAGGTAAAAGAAGATTTCAAGGTATGGGAGGAATTTCTAAGCAGCTATAATGGCCTTTCTTTTTGGCAGGAAGAGTGGGTTTATAACATGGACTTAGAATTGTATACGGATGCGGCAGGGAGGTTAGGAATGTGGGGGTATTTGAGAGCAAAATGGTTTTCAGAGCCATGGCCAGCTGACTGGATAAGAGATGGAAGGATAAAAGGCATCACATTGTTGGAAATCATGCCAGTTTGGGCCTGCACCCTGGTATGGAGAGAGGAATTGCGGAATCAGAAGGTTACATTTTGGTGTGATAACAAGGCAGTGGTGGATGTTCTGAACAACAGGGGAGCTAGGTCGGTGCCAGTGATGTGGGTGATGAGACAGCTAGTGTTAAGAGGTTAACAACTGAAAATGTCATTCAGGGCCAGGCACATAGATGGGGTGAGAAATATCCTAGCTGACAGCCTTTCTCATCTGCAGCTGGATCATTTCCGGGTGCTGGCACCAACAGCAGAGGAACAGAAAAAGCCCATTCCAATGAACATCTGGGATGTTGGCAAGAGGGAGCCGAAATGCTGTTTTGCAATTCATGGGCACCACGGACCTTGAGGGCCTATGAAGGGGCATGGTGGGCATTGCAAACATTCAGGGAAGCACACCACATGGAGGTAAGTGGGCCAGTTATGGAACAGCAGTTAGGAAAGTTTACTGTAGATCAGTGGCAGAAAGGGATGGCTCACACCACAATGGGGGTGTACCTAACGGGGATCAGTATAGTTTGTAGTCTGAAAAAATGGAAGGATCCCATGAAATCAATGCTGATATGGAGGATGATGCAAGGTTGGAGTAGGTTAAAACAAAGGACCAAGGATAGGCAGCGACTGATAGCGGATCATTGGTTAGCTAAATTAGGGGGCATATTGCCTGCAATTTGTAAATCCAAGGATGAGGCATAGCTTTTCCATACAATCTATGTGGTGATGTTCACAGGGGCCTTGAGAGTGAGTGAAGCAGTGGGACATGGCAGAGAGGATGAAGATGGAGGGTTGGAGTGGGGAGATACAACCTGTGGGCCAAAGGAAATACAACTCATAATTAAGAGGTCCAAAATGGATCAGGAAGGAAAGGGGTGTGTCATAATCATTAAGGCTCACTCTGACGGGACCTTGTGCCCGGTAAAGGCTTTGTGGGCTTACGCCGCAGAGCGCTATAATAAGGAAGGGAGACTATTTGTGCATGGAGATGGGAAGAAGGTGACAAGTTACCAGGTAACAGCCATAGTCAAAAAAGGCATGGAATTTTTAGGCAAGGATACAGCTAGTTATTCTTCCCATTCTTTTCGAATAGGGTCTGCTTCAAAATGGGTGGTGGAAGGGGAATCAGTGGGCAGTATGTTGGAAATGGGATGCTGGTGGTCAGCCAGTTACAAGAGGTACATTCGTGCTTTAAAGGATTGAGATTAGCATGTCATCTGTGTTTGTTTTGTAGGAACAGAACCTAAGAGAGGTGTACACTTGGGGAAGGGAGAGGGGAATTTAAGGAACAGATGTAACAGAAGAGCCAGCAGGTTTAAGACTGTCAAGAGATTAAGATATATTTTGTTTGATTCAATAGGTGGAGGGAGGATCACAGAGGTATGGATCTGAGGGCACTCCTACATTTACTGGGCAGAAAGTGGAGTGGAAAAGAAGGCTGGGGGAAAGCAGCTGTACCAAGATGTCAGACAATGTAGGCTGGTATGGCGTGGTATTCAAGGGATGAAATGGGCACAGTTACTCCTGACCCTGATAGAGATGAAACAACGGTGACCCACCCCGGATTTAATCATTATACACCAAAGGGATAATGACACTGGGGGGAAGCAATGGGTCGACATGAATTTAAAGGTTAAACAGGATCTGGAGAAAGTAAAACAATGGTGGCCGGGGGTGAGCCTGGCATGGTCAGATATGATACCAAGAAGGGTGTGGAGACATGCACACAGCCATGTAGCAGTGGATAGGGCCAAATGGAAGATGAACAGGAGGGTGGGGATGTTGATAAGGAGCATGGGTGGGCATGTAATATTGAGGGGGGGTGGAAGAGTGGGTGGAGGACTTCTACAGGTCAGATGGGGTACATTTGTCAGACCTAGTGATAGACATGTTCAACACAGAAATGATGGGTTATATTGAGGCCTGGAGGAGACAAGAAGGAAGATAGAAGGGGGATTGAGTGAAACAGCAGGAAAGGCCAGTCATCCAATGCAAGCTGGAGACAGGCTATGGGGAAGGGGGAGGAGGGGAGGGGAATGATAAAGGAATATGAGGAGAAGAAGAAGCAACAGAAGGAGAGAAAAGTGGTCTCAGTTTTCACCATTACCTACAAGAAAAAGAGGCGAAGAAGGCACCCAGGTTTTCACCTGGGGATACGAGAAGAAGAGGAGGAGGAAGAAAGAGGAAGGGTTGAACTGATATTGATATGTAATGCAATCGAAACAAAGATTTGTGAAAAGACAATAATGATGAATGGTGATGGTATTTGTAAATGTAAATATCAGATATAATAAACTGATTGCCAATCTGAGCACAACAACACACAGGTGGTCTGTCCTTTTCCGGGGGAAAAGGGGAGAATCCGGGACAAGGAAGTTTGCCCTTTAAGGGGTAGACCAAGTTGTCCTAGTGGACCCTTCCCCTGATTACAGAGATGTTAGCTCGGGGGGGGAGCCCCAGGACAATGGGCAGGCATACAGGAAGAGGAGGGGCCAAAGAAAGGAACAAGAAAGGGATAGGTTGAAAGGGAAGTAGGAGGGAGGGAGGGAGGAATAAAGGGTATATAAGGACCAGCACAGAGGTATACAGCCTCTTTCCCTGAAGATTTTGTTACCTCCCACCCACCCATCGAAGTGAGGATGGGGAGAGGGGACTTTGGGGGCCAGGGGAGGTCTGTCACAGGTGGATGGCAGAAGGTGTCTGGTTGGATGTTGGTGGTCTGCCAGAGGTGGATGACAAGGGGGGGAAAGGAGAAAAAGGGGGGGAAGGAAGGGATAGGGGATTGATAAAGGAATATGAGGAGAAGAAGAATCAACAGAAGGAGAGAAAAGCGGCCTCGGTTTTCACCGTTACCTACAAGAAAAAGAAAAGAAGAAGGCACCCAGGTTTTCACCTGGGGAGGCGAGAAGAAGAGGAAGAAAGAGATGGGGTTGAACTGATATTGATATGTAATGCAATATAAACAAAGATTTGTGAAAAGACAATAATGATGAATGGTGACGGTATTTGTAAATGTAAATATGAGATATAATAAATTGATTGCCAGTCTGAGCACAACAACACACAGGTGGTCTGTCCTTTTTTGGGGGAAAGGGGAGAATCCGGGACAATAAGTCAGATCCACTCAGCAGTAGACAAGAGAGGCATTCTGCTTATTTGTGAGGACATTTTGGTGGATGGTGTCTATTTATGTAACTCCTGGGTTAGGCTAAACCTAGTCTTCACCATTGCTGCTGGCATATTACATATGATGAAATCTAATCATTAATTCTAATCTTTGCTTTTGGGGTATTATAAATCATTTTCACTAATTTTATCAATCTTTCCACAAATCTAATTTTTTTTAGAACAATTATTAGAAATTCCCAGCTAACTCCATCAAATGCTTTATCTACATCCAATGCAATCAGAGCCACATTCTTAAAATTCAAATAAGGGGTGCTAGCTGCACATTCGAGCAGACTTGATAGACCTCTAGGCCTTTATCTGCTGGTAAATTTCATATGTTCATATGTTCATATTAAATTTAGTGATATACATATGTCATCTGTGAGCTTTCTACTTTTGATGAAACCAGATTGGTCTGGGTATATAATCTTCTTGGTGATTTTTGTAAGTCGTTCTGCAAGTATCTTGGTAAAAAGTTTATAATCTGTATTTAATAACAAAATTCCATATGAATTACAGTTTTCTGCAGGTTTCTCTGGTTTTATTATTACTGATAGTATGGCTTCATTGAAGGTAGTCAGCATCTGATTTTCAATTGTAAAACTGTTGAATAGTTTAAGCATAAATGGTGAAAGATCTTCCTTGAAATGCTTATAGAATTTTGTCCTGAATCTGTCCAGGCCAGGCACTTTACCACTTGTTAAGTTTGTAATAGCTTCTATGATTTCCTGCAATGTAATGTCTAAGGGCCCCATGTTCAGAGTTGGCCGGATGCGCATGCATAACGTTGCACTGCACAAAACAAGTTGTGCCGGCTGGCTCTGTTGTGATATTCAAATAGAATGCACAATCAGAACAGACCCTGCAATCTGTTGAATATAGGACCCTGGGTGCACAGCACACAACAAGTGGCCACCATGTATGGCACAGCGCATCCAGGGTGAGGTGCTGAAGACCACCCGTTAGGAAATGCACGGTACATACATGGATGCACCATGTCCCCCATGAGTGATATTCAGCTCAAACATGCAAATAAGCCCACTGGGTATGAGTGGTGCAAAGAGACCTTATGCATGCCCATTATGGGCTCATTAGCATGGCTGCACTGGACAGAATGTGCCAGGCCAGCACCCCCCCCCAGCCCTGATCACCCATACTAGAAATACAGAAAATACCCCTCATGGTCCAGTGGACCATGACAGTCCCGGTCACCGTTAAAGTATGTTGACATCCCCCTTTCCATGCCCTGATCACCCATAAATGATAACGTAACATGAAATCCTCTTTTCCATAGTGTAGTGTCTCCCCACCCTAGACCTGATCACTGTTTAAACTTTTTCTTTTTCTTTTTTTTTTCTTTGGTAACCAGATAAGGCCCTCTAGGCACAGGTGCCTGTTTTCAGGGGCAACCCAGGAGCACTAGGGAGGTTAAGCAATTTGCTTAGAGTCACACAGTATGCAAGTGGTGGTTGTGGGAATCAAACCCAGATCTTTCTGCTGAAGGTACCAAGCTCATTCACAGCTCATTACTCTAATGTCTAGACTATACTGCCAGCCCCAAAACACTCATTTCCTAGTCATGTGGTGGCTGTGCGACCCATGACTATGGGTCATTTGCTTCATGGCCCAGTGCTCTAACCTCAATGCTACATAGCAAGAAATAACAAGCATTTGTCAATGCCGAATGTTTGCTTGCTGGCATTGGCATTGGTAGTGTAGAAGTTACAGAGCTGCATAATAGAAATGGCAGTGAAGTATTGAACTGAAGCCAACCCCACCACCACCCTGCAGAGAGTGACAGGCATTGGGGTGTGCCTTTGGGTTGTCAGGCATAACGGCCACGCCATTTCATCACACCCTACCCTGCAGACACTGACAAGTATCATAGTGTGCCTTGGGGTCTTTGGCTCGTATGCGCACCCCATTCCATCAAGAAATATTGTGAGATGGGTGCGGTATAGGAGAATGGGGTGAACTTTGGGGCCGAAGAGTCCAAGGCATACCTCGATGCCTCTCACTGGCTGCAGGGTGTGGAATGGTATGAGCATTACAGGCAAGAATCCCAAGTCACACCCCTGATGTCTGTCATTCTTCTACAGGGTGGGGCGTTATGGTTGGAAACCCTAACACCTCAGGTATTCATTAGTATTTTCACTCCAAATTTTCAACATGGTTTTGTGACCCCCCACCTCATGAACAGTGGCAATATCAATTTGTTGGCAGCTGCTTATGCACAGCAACTACGGCATTTAGCACCACAGGTGCAAAAACACATTCGAACAGGATGTGAAAATGACAGCTGTACTGTTCATGGGGAGTGTAAAAATGGCAATGTTGCAAATCTGCAGTAAAAATATTTAAAAAACTGGTGAAGTCATGAGTAAAGGTGAGAAACTGTGCAACGACACTCATAACGAATTAGTTTGGGATTTTTACAGCAGATTGTCACACAGGCATTTTGGGACCTCCGATCATGAACAGTGTCACTGTGATTTTCTTTATCTGTCCTGAACAATGATTTCCCACAGCTACCACGCATCTCTGCGCTTGAAAGTGTGAAACACATTTCGCCATGTTGTGAAAAATGACAGCTGTACTGTTCATAAGGAAGTGTAAAATGCCACTGGTGAAAATCTGGACTGAAAATATTACAAAGTCATGAACTTACAAGGGTGCGTGGAAACTGCGCAATGCTCACTCATAACACAGTCATTTTATGGACTTCAGTCACTAAATTTTCAACATAGCCATTTTAAGACATCTGCTCATGAACAGTGTAACTGTGATTTTCTTAATCTGTCCCAAACATTGCTTTCGCACACCGACTACACCATTTTGCGCTACATGTGCGGAAACAAATTTGGGGCAACATGTGAAAAATGGCAGCTGTATTGTTCATAAGGAAGTGTAATAAAATGGCAATGTTGAAAATCTGGAGTGAAAATTTTGAAAATTCGCAAACTTATGAGCGTGTGTAGGAACTGCCCAACGCGCGCTCATAAAACAGTCATTTTAAGGAATTTTTTCACCAAATTTTCAACATAACCATTTTAAGACCTGTGCTCATTAACAGTGTCACTGTGATTTTCTTAATGTGTCCCATACATTGATTTCATCCACCAAATGCGCCATTGTGCGCTAAATGGGCAGAAACACATTTTGGGCAAGATATGAAAAATGACAGCTGTACTGCTTATAAGGAGGTGTGGTAAAATGGCAATGTTGAAAATCTGGAGTGAAAATATTGAAAATTTGTGAACTTACGAGCATGCGTAGGAACTGCGCAACGCACGCTCATAAAACAGTAATTTTTAGGAATTTTCCCACCAAATTTTCAACATAAGCTTTTTGAGAGCCCACCTTATGAACAGTGGCAGTGTAATTTCGTTACTCAGCCCCAAAAGGTGATTTTGCGCAGTGACTGCAAAATCACCCTTTGGGTATCTACTAACGCCATGACAGTGAGAGCATTCATGAGAAGGGGTCCCAAAACCCCCATGTTGAAAAATTTGGTGCAAAAATTCCAAAAATACCTGAGATATGCAGCAAAGTTGAAAACCCATCTATCCCATTATACAGCTTGCTGGCATTTCCTCAGTTCATAATCGGCTTTGAAGGTGCAGGCGTGTTCCCAGTCCACCGAAGATCGTTGCGCCGGAGTCCGGAGGTAATTATGGGGTGGGGGGTGTGGGGAGGTGGGGTGCACAGTGGGTGGGTGCAAGTGGGGGCAGAGATAGCGAGGGACCATTTTTCAGTTTCAGGTTTGTTTGTTTTTTTAAATGATGACGCGGGACGTTTGCCACGCTGGGGTGGGCTCCCAGCATGGCACAAGGACGGCTGGTGGGGGAGCATGGAGCCGATGGAGGGCACCCCGTCAGCAACAGCATCTGTTGCCAATCTGGGGTGGCTCCCAGCGTAAGCACCTTGTACTTTGGGGACCAGGAGACAACGGGATTGACACCCCGTCGGCTATAATAATGGTAGCTACGCTTGGGTGAGCACCCAGCGTGGCATATGAAATCTGTTTGGGGGCACAGCAGCCGATGGGGATTGGGCACTTCTGCCGCCAAGCACAGTAAAATGGAAGTAGCACGAGTATGCATGTGTGTGTGTGTGTAGGGGAGCCAGAAGGAGCAGGCAATATCTTATCACTGATCACTGAAGCGTAGCTCCCCCTTTCAACTGTACTCCACTGCATTTTGGACTGCTGTCATAGACAGCTCCAGCAGGCATTGGAGAACTGCGGCCGTGCCTGCAAATACACTGACTGAATTGGAAAAGGGCTGCCACACCTCTGAAAACTCGGATGATGGCACTATGTTTCTTGCAAATGCGTGCAAGCAAACATAAAAATTAAAAACACTGATTCCCTTTTCCATAGTGTAGTGTCCCACCTCCCATGCCCTGATCACCTCTAAATAATAATACACAAGATTCCCCTTTCCATAGTGTAGTATCCCCCCCACCCCAGCCCCGATCACTGTTTAAATAAAAATTAAAATATCAATCCCCTTTTCCATAGTGTAGTGTACCCCGCTGCCCCAATCAACTGTAAATAATAATAATACACCCAATCCCCTTTTCCACAGTGTAGCATCTCCCCCACCCCGAGTTCGCATCTCGAGTTCCTCCACTCTTTGTTTTAAAAAATTCAGTCCCTCAGCTGTAGTTTTAACTTGCCTCTGCAGAGATTCCATTTTATTTTCAGTATGACCAACACTGTTTTCTAGCTCAGTTGTTCTTAGGGCTAGAGGGTTAATGTTATTGGCACCCCAAAACTGTATTTGTCAGTGCTAATATTGGGCCCAATGCACTAACGGGTGGGAAGCATGCACCTGAGGCGCGTATCCCACCCAAGTAGCTCTGCACCTGTGGACAAGTGCACACCTGGCAGCATTCATTAATGCCAGCCACCTGTCCCACCCCCTCCAGCCTCCTGGCATGCAGGGCAGACAGGGGCAGAGCCGTGGACCTGGGCAGGCATCCAACAGGATACCCATCCTGGGTCCTACAGTGGATCCCTTAAAGGACCGGGTGCAATGTAGGCTGCATGCTGCTACAGTTGTCAGCTGGCCAGTGGCCATGGAGGTGTGTGGTGGGCTATACTGCCAGCCGTCCCATGACATGACACCGATGGACCATGCGGGAGGGGGTTACATGCTGCAGGTGTGCGTGTGGGGTATTGCTGGCCAGCAGCATGTGTGATGAGGACCAGAGGCACCACTGTGTCAGTGTGTATGTGTGTGTGTGTGTATGTGTGTGTGTGTGTGTGTGTGTGTGTGTGTGTGTGTGTGTGACTGTACCACCCAAGGCAGGTGCCCCCCAGGTGTTATTTTATTTGAAAAAGTATTTGGT
This sequence comes from Neoceratodus forsteri, assembly GCA_016271365.2. Lineage (NCBI taxonomy): Eukaryota > Metazoa > Chordata > Ceratodontiformes > Ceratodontidae > Neoceratodus > Neoceratodus forsteri. Next base: position 1,257,140,304 of record CM028131.1, read on the forward strand.
TGATCCTGTACCTTCCCCGCCAGCATTTTAGCAGCAAAAGCCCTCCATGGTGCGCCCACAAGCACCCACAGCTGTCCTCTTGATGATGTGTCAGGCGGGGAGCAGCAAGGGCACCTCCATATGCTTAGTACGGTGCTGTATTTTCAAACAGCTTCAGCATGGATCCCGAGGGTTCTCCCACTCAGTTTTAAAAGTTTTAGTTCATTCTGCTCTGCCCACTTTTCTTTTCTTTAGCCACCTACAAGCATTTGCTTCAGACTAGAAGTCGCAGGTGGCTAAAGGATTCACTGCTTATTACCAAACGTTACTGGGGTGACCATTGACAGTCTCATAGTGTGCACTGTGACTATTTAGTTTTGCCCTGATACCGCTTTGAATGATAGTGGGAATCGTTGTGGATTTTATACCTTAAGGAGGGGAATGTATTTACTCGGTGTGTACCTCGAGGAAGATACCGAGAGAGAGAAGCCCCCAAGTAAATTAGTTTGAGTTGGGGTGAACTTAAGCAAAAACAAGAAGACAACTGGCCTTTTAAGGGAGGAGTGCTCTCTAAAATTTAGATTTACTCGACGGTGTGGAGTCCAGTGGAGATTATATTTTCGGGACAGTTTGCCCAGCCGAATAGTGGAGCTTGGAACTTTGTCTAGACAGAAAGTTTGTGGAAGTGCATATTAGACCCCGGAGTCAGTTGAAAAAATAATTATGACTGACTTACCACACATTATGACTGATTTTTTCAACTAGTTTGAAATTTCTGACTTCAACTAACAGAAGAAAATCCAACCAATTTTTTCAGCTTTAACCATCATTGAATTTTAGTATGTAGTAGTTTGTCGTATTTTTTTAACTTCGTATCTTTTTTTTATGAAAATTTTGACTATAAAAGTTAATAAAATGTATGGAAAAGTCTCCCCTACCCCTTAAAATCATGGGGCACACGCCGCCACAGCCTTTGCCTTCTGTCATCACAAAGGGGTCTGCGCAGCCTACGGGGTTGTAAGCAGGTTAAGGTCAGGAAGCAGCTCTGTTTTTAACATTTGGGATTTAGTAGCAGTCTAACTTCATAAATGGGCAGAAACAAAAAAAAAAGTATTTATGCCCCTCAGCTCTGGGGCAGGTGAGGTATTGCATATGTTGAAAGAAGCAGCAAGTAGTCAGCAGCAGCTAAGACGCCGGCTGCTCTTTAAAATGCAAATACAAAGTGCAGCGAAACAAATCTACACACAGTAGGGACCCACTAAAGCACAATAACCAGTCAAAACAACAACAAAATATACTAAGTCCCTGAAAGTAACAAGTTGAAGCAGGGCAGTAAAACAGTATATGGTATAGAAAAATAAGCAGCAGTAATACTAGGTACTTAGAAAAAGAACTGTGAGTCTAAAATACAGTATAGGTAGGGCCTCTTAAACACTCCACAGAAGCTAGAAGGTACCCTTTTGAAAGCAGAGCTAACCATCAATACTGTATATGTTAGTTCACTAGTAGTCATAGAATCTGTGAGACTAAGGCCCTGTACACATTACAACTGAAGAGTTGTACAGTTTTAAATAATGGTTTCAAAACATTTTCAAACTCACCGCAGCAGCCCGTTCACATAATTGTTCACCAAGTTTGAACTCGATTGTAACACAGTAAACTCCCGTCTCCATCAGCAGCGAGTAACATTTTTAAACTCGGTAATCCTCCGCGATTGTAGCATGGTTAAGTTGGGGGCTTCAACCCAGGATGCATCTGTTGTTACTCCCAGCCTGCATCTTGGCAGTAATGTAAACAAATGATGCGATTTGCCATTCAGGTAGTGCTTTAACTGGACTGTGTCTTTGCTCATTAGTGCATCATTGTTGTGTGCTAATTTGTGCTACAGCGTAGTAAATGGTCAAAAAAACTGCTGAATGCTAAATTGTGACAGCCTGTTCCAGCAAGCAGTTGACCCTGTCACATGATCTACATCAAGTATCACCTAGGTGATCATTTGTTTACACATGGAGTTCTGCAGTGGGGACATGTATACCCTGATATTATGCTTGCCGGTAGCTCATCATTCTCTGTCAGCACTTGCTCTGGAAAGGAGAACTTATGAGATGAGGCAGAGATCACTGCTCAGCACAGCACGTTCCAGAATGAAACGGCAACACATTATTAAATCGCTAGCTGTCATGCAGAGTATTCTGACTGCTGGGTATGTCTCAAATTCCCTACATAGGCGTGTATGGTGTGTGGATCGTTCCTCATCTTGGTGGAATGATGTTGTGTTGACCCACTGGGATGATGAGCAGTGGATATATAACTTCCGTCTCAGTAAAGGGACATTCACATTGCTATGTGATGAGCTGTCACCTTACATTGCACATAGCAATACAAGATATCCGGCAAGCAGTGTCAGTTAGTAAGTGTGTTGGGATCACCCTGTGGCGGCTAGCAACAAATGTTGAGTACCGTACACTCGGACATCTGTTCAGGGTTGGACGCTCCACCGTGGGTGAGATCATAAATGAAGTGTGTCGTGCCATTGTGCAAGTCCTCCTACCCAAAGTGATTGTCATTCAAAACCTAGATGAAATAATGGCAGGTTTTGATAAAGAATGGGGTTTTCCCCAATGCATCAGTGCTGTGGATGGCACTAATTTTCCCATTTTTATGCCCACCTGGTAATGCAACAGAATACTACAACCAGAAGTGCTACTATTCCGTGGTGATGCAGGTGGTTGTTGATTACCATTACATATTCATTGACATAAATGTTGGCTGACCTGGTAAAGTTCATGATGCTAGAGTACTTAAAAACAGCGACCTGTATGGTAGAGGGCAGCGTGGAGATCTTTTTCCAAACAGTGATTGGGAAATAAATGGTGTGATGGTGCCTGCTTTGACTCTGGGTGATCCTGCATATCCCCTCCTACCATGGCTTATGAAGCCATATGCTGATTATACAGACCCCGGTAAGAGGAACTTTAATTGCAGGCTGAGTAAGACACGTATGGTTGTTGAATGCGTCTTTGGAAGACTGAAAGGCAGATGGCGTTGTCTGCTAAAAAGAAGGGAGTTCAGCCTGGAGAACATTCCATACATTATTGCTGCCTGCTGCGTGCTGCACAATATATGTCAGAGTAAGGGGGAGTTGTTCGACTCTGGGTGGTTGGCTGACTCAGATGGTGTTGGTGTTCCTCAACCTGACATTGAGCATCGTCAGGCATATGATGCAACAGTTGCATCTCAAACAAGACAGGCAGTCTTGATCCGTGATGCCCTGTGTGCTTATTTTGTTACAATGCCACATGTGCAGCAACATATTGCTGAGGTGGATAATGTCATGTTTACTCACACTCCAGTAAATGCAGTAACGTAATAAGTGCAGTGCACCAGTAGTAACCTTGCTGATGCTGTGTCACACAGCCAGTATTTGTAATATATGTTCATAATGCAGTTATGATATATATACAGTACAAAGTACGAAGCAGTTTGTATCGTTAAAAATATTTACTTTTTATTGGCAAACAAACATTGTTACTGTTCTATAAGAAACGCTGTTGTCCCATGAAAGAGAACAACACTAATTCAGTGAGAAGTTGTATTTCTGCAAGTAGCAGATTAAAAACCTGTTATGAACTGTGTATATTTAATTCATGAGTGACACTTTTAAAATGGTCTTTACATTTTTAAAATGGTCTTTAATGTACCGTTCAATTAAAAAACATGGCGGTAACAATACAAAGGAACAGCAGTACCGAACATAGATTTGTGCAAGTAACATTTAGTTATTTCAACAATAGTGAACATTTTTGTATTATTAAATTTATTTGTAACAATTCTTAGCCGTTTTGATGTTACGTAACAGCATTAAAGTTTGTTGCAAGTTTTCTATCTTTAAACTGTTTATTAAATTATGAACTCCTATACTGATCATAACTGTGCCTTTGACAACAGCAGCACAAACAAATATTGATGCATTTCATCTTAACAAGTGAAAGACATGTTTATTGGCCATAACAAACAGTGGCACATGGGAAATGACAAGTGGTGCTGTAACCTATTTGAATTCAGCCAGATGAACCTGGTAAGGGTGAGGAAAAACACTGTCAGTGAATACAGCAAACACAAATATAACCACATATGTGTACATGAGAAGCACAACACAGATCTGCTCATCAGTTGCACACACCGTCTTTGCTGTTTTATGCAACATAACAGTTAAGATGTCACAGACTTGTCCATGTGAAATCATCAGAATTCAGTTGCTCACTGTATGACTGCACGAGTACTATTTGGTCTACATTCATCAGCAGCAGTATGTTGGGAAAGCAGTACAGCCCACATAACCGACATTTTCATGAGTGGGAGTCATGTTATTGTTGACAGGTTGACTGTCCTGCATGACATTCGGTTGCTGATACAATACCCCTCTACTGTTAAAAGAATGGGCAGCAAAAGTATTTCCTGAGGTCATTACAATGAAAGGGGATGGTGATTGCATGGTGTTGGCATGGACCAGAGCAGCTGCAACTTGCATCTGCATTGGTCGCTGTGCAACCAAAGGTGCAAACATTGCCATAATGCTATGGAACAATGGTGCAGTATGTTCTATCTCCTGTGTTCTTAGCCGTTCCTCTATCTCTCTATCTTCCCTAGCCCTTTCTCTCTCTTGTTGCAACAACTGATTGTGCTGCTCAGTCAACATTTTACGTGTTGGTTCAAACACGGACTCAACTATCTCATGCATTTTTGTAAGTCTCTTTTTCTTCCATAGATTGAAAAGAGGCTCAGTGCTGCAGGTTCTCTTCCCAGATGACACAGCTGATGGTGGTGCTACATGGCTGCATCCCAGTTCTTCTTCTTCTAATGCATCTAGGGTATCATCAGATGGGTCATGGATGGTAGTAGAAGACTCTTCCACTGATGTGTCCTGGCAACCCTCATGGTCTACAAAACAAATCACATTTGGTAATGTAAATATGTCTGATGACAGCTGTATGCTAAGTGCCAGGCAATGCAGTTCCATGTGGAGATGCTTTCTGTGCACTTCACCCCCCCCCGCACCACCGTCACCAGACACAGCGACAATATATGTTATGTCATTATGTCATCAAAGGCAGCACGTGCAGGTATGGAGAAGAGTTTGTGCAGACAAAGCAATGCACAACATCATGTTTGCTGATCCACCACAGTGGCGCTACATTACACAGACACTTCTGTGACTGCAGGGTGTGGGTGGAGGGACTACAGTGCTCACGAATAATGGGTTACATATGTGACATCATATTGCATATACCTGACTGCAGGGGTTCTGGATCTGGGTACTCTTCTTCAATAGGTGGACATGGTGGCTCAACAGACACTCCCTCAAGGACAAATGCAGGGTTTGAGGTTGGTCAAGTACCAAGAATTCTGTCCAGTTCATCAAAAAATGGGCAGGTGATCCTCTTGCCACCAGATCACCTGTTGTTGTCTTTCACTTTATGGTATTTCATTTTAAGCTGCTTTATCTTTTCCCTGCATTGCTTTGCAGACCTTTCTATGCCTTTCTCTAATGGAAGTTCACGATTTTCTGATAAATCTTGGTGTTTCTGCGATAGTTGGCCAACTCCTCCTGAACCCACTCCTGGGACCAGTATTCAGTTAGGAGTTTAGTGGCCTCCTCTGTCCAGCTTGCAGAACGATCAGTCATTATGACATACCACAGTTGCGCTATAATCATCTGTTAAGGCACTATGCGGGGAAGCGCTAGCACTAATTAACTGACAAATAAGTATTCACCACACAGTATGCGTGTGTCTGGTTGAAATGTACTAAATACTGCCAACTGCTGCAGACAATTCGTCTGTCAACCTCCACGAGCTCTTTAATTTCCCACCGCTAGATGCTCTGTTGTATGTCAATGCTGTACAGCCTCACTGCAGCTGCACTATGAGATTGCTTGGCAGGAACTTTCTGGTGAGACTGGAGGACCAAAGCTCTCAGTATGGCACCAGAATAGAGTGAGAATCGCATGCCCGTCCACACCACAAGGTAACACGCTTTCCTCCTTCAAACCGTTTTTAAAAACGGACTTCAGACTAGCTCACAGCAGGGTTTAAGCTTGGTTTCTTAACACGCTTTGAAACCGTGCTTAAATGTGGACAGACGCCATGTTTGCGCTACTTAAAACGTTTTAAGCACCTTAAAATGTTTTAAGTAGCCTGATGTGTACAGGGCCTAAAAGTCTAAGAGAGGACTCCTAAAAATACTTCCTGTACGGTATACCAGAACTGAGATGTATCCATAGTTTAAATTTGAATCTAAAAAACACTCATGCATATTAAAAAAACTTTTTCTGACACAGTTTCTGAACTTATTTTGCCTTTCAGCATGTACACTTATGTGTTTTTAAAATTTTATTCATCTTGCCGTGAGAACTATAATATTTAGTCTATCTGATTCCTACCATGGCAAACAACAAACATTTTGCCCATCGGACCTGACCGACCATTCTCCATACTCTGGCCTCCTATGGGTCCAGAAACTTACCAACCAACCACCTGCACCTGGCCTGCTCCATAATCTCATGGGGAGCATGACTTATTCACAATGCCACCACAGTCAGAGAGCCCAGCCAGACGACTAGCAGTAGATTGATGATGATCAATCGCCTTGGCTTTTCAAGTTCGGCCCCCGGGTCCCACAGCCCCCAAGCCCTCAACCAGCCAGACAAGCCAGCCCAGCATGCAGCAGACACACAGACAGACTGAGTAGTCTGTGAGAGACCATCCTCCTCCTTCATACTGCCCACTGCCCAGTCCTGGTGGGCCTTACATACACACCCCATACAGTACCTTGCTCACTGTAGTAACCTGTTGCCAGTTCGGTTAGGTGTCGGGTGATGATTCGGTCATCGTCGTTGAGTGGCTCCATGGCTCAGGCTGCCACTGCTGTTCTACTTGGTAGTGGTGCCGGTGTTTTTTTGGAGGTGTGTGCTTCCTCCTCCCAACCCACACAATCGGTCCCCAACCCAGATCCATTTCTCCACTCTGGTACTCCACGCAGTGGAACTAGTGCACCTACCACTCCTCCTCCTCGCTGACTCTGAAGACCTTACCGAGACTGAGTGAGAGTTGCCCAACGAGCCCAGCTTACAGAGTCATGTGCTGATCCCGACTATGACCAGGCCACTGACTTGCTGCCTTCACACGATTGCTGCCTGGTTTTGCTGGAGGACTGACTGGGACCTGCACAGCCACACACTAGTCTCTCTTTGGGCACCAGACAAGTCAGGACAGTGGACACAGTTAACTTATTTTAAATTAAACACCGAACTGCCAAACTTCATCCCTGCAGAAAAACGCTGCTCGCTCCGTTGCCCACACACCAACAGAGATGCCTCCTCTCCTGGCAGTCTCCTATCCTACTTAGGCATGTTCTCCCTGCCACCTCGTGCAGCCAGTCACAGACACTCTCAGGCTCCTGGCTCCTCCTTCTGTCTCTCCTAATTGGTGGATGCTTCATGTCCAGGAGCCAGGGGTGCCTTTTATTGGCTGTAAGGCTCGATTGAGGACTGTTAGATATTCATGGCCTCCCTGGCCTCCTTCCTTCCCCTAGAAAAGAAAAAAAGAGAAAACACACTGCAGTGCACCACAAAAACAAACCTGGATGGGTCACAGAATCGTCAACTGCAGTGGATTTCAACTCCACTATTTTATGAAGGCAATCCAATGCAATTGCAACTCATTGCAACTGCATCGAATTGCAACTGACTATTTCAACTGCCAACCACTGCTCCGGGGTCTTGTGCATATTCGGGACAGTTTGCTCAGATGCTCAGTTAAGCTTTGGATTTTTCCTGTCTGGACTGGGACCCTGCATTTTGTGGGGGTCTGGCTGCTGAATTCTACCCTGCTCGGGCAAGCCAGGCCGATCGGGTTAGGGAGCTGACCGGAAGGTGTGTGTTCTGCCTAGGTTCTCTGCCGGCCTAGCCAGTGGGCTGGTTCAAGTAGATTGCCGTAGCTGCAGAGTAATTATTTTCTGGTGGCTGGCCCTCACAGGCAAGAATTCCAAAGTGGTAGATTTTTATTGTATTGGATTGTATTTTGTCAGTGAACCCTCCATTCTGCTCTGGAACCTCGGCTAGATTTTGAACTTTTCCATCTGAGACAGTGAGAGTGTCTTCATTTTGGTATTCCCTGGTGGTGAGAGGGCCTGGGTGTCCAAATTTTATTTGCTGTTTCTTACATGTTTAATGTGAGATAATTACTGGATTTTCAACTGTAGGCAGTGAGAGTGCCTTGACTCCTAGTACTCCCAGGCTGTGAGAGGGCCTAAGGATCTGAACACTATTAGACTGTTTTCCATTCTCTGCATACCCAGTGAGGGGGAGTTGCAGGAGTTTTCTACTTCTTGGTTTCATTTTCTTTTTCCTATTTTAGATCGACTGTGTTTCTCTGAGAGCCGAGTGTTGGACTGAAATATCTATGCAGGGCTAAAAGGGGTTTATTTTTAACTCTGTTTTTAGTATTCGTATTGGGAGGGGATATTTTATTTTATTTTCATGTATTGTTATGATGTGGATATTATTTTATAGTTTATTATTTAAATTGGGTAGTTATTTTGTTTAATTTTGTATTTTTGTACCTCTCCTAAGTGAGAGAGAGTGGGAGAGTTTGAAATAGATGTTTATTTAGATATTTAGTTTTTCTTTTATGTTACGTTTTATAGTTTTGTGAGTGTGAGTCATTGGGTTGGGTATTTTTTATCTTAGGCTTGTTAGGTGTTTTCCTTTTGGGCTTGGTGCATTGTTGTATTTTGATTCTGTTACACCTGTGGAATGTGTAGGCCTTACCTCCCGGTCGTGCACCTTCTTCCTTGCTCTCCTCGCCCTATTATTCCCCAGTGTGGTCAACCTACCAGCGCTGTCGAGTGCTGGATATTGTTCATGGGGGGGTGGACATCAGAGGATGAAAGAACGGGTCTCTTGCAATGGGGTAGTTAGGCCCAGAAGATGCCCTGGGGCGAAATGGAGCCTGGAATGTGGTTCACCATGCCTAGTCCCCATACCCAAGGGGCACCACTATTTCTGGTGGACAAGTAGTTGGGGCAGCTCCAGAAACCTGTCCAACTCTAGCAGTGTTATGCAATGCAAGATCAATTAAGAATAAGACTGCAATTATTGCAGATCTTGTCAGAACAACTGATCTGGCTTGCATCACCGAGAGCTGGCTGGATGAAAATGTTGGCCCCATGTTGGAGGCTGCAATTCCAGATGGATACTCAGTGATACACTGCTCGAAATTGGACTGTGGGGGGGGGGGTTGCGGTCTGTTTCAAGACTGAGTCGGGCCTCATGAATGTACCGGTTGAGGAGGCCGAATCATTCGAGTGTACTGTGGTAGCAGGTGTAGGTTGTAGGATAGCTCTCATCTACCGTAAACCTGGGGATGAGAAGCGATTCCTGCAGGAAGTAGCAGATTTCATGATCAACATGGCATTTTAGTCACCAAGACTGATGGTCCTGGGTGACTTTTATGCCTGGGTCGATGACAAACTCTCACAATTTGGACAGCACTTCCTCCAGTTGATGACATCTCTGGGCCTTACTCAGATTGCTACCTCTGCTACCCATAAACACAGTCACTCCCTTGATTTGGTTTTCATCCTGGGGATCAATGCCTCCGACCTGGGGGTAGGACCTGTTGGTTGGTCCGATTACTACACCGTGAAGTTCAACTTTTGCACCTCCTTCCTAGGTCTACCCCTGTGGAGATGGTCAGTTACTGCCTTTATGGGATGTGAGCCCTGAAGGCCTACTGGTGGTGACTGACCTCTCGGAGTTTCCGGTGGCAAGCAGGAGTCCAGAGGCTTTGGTGCTGGCCTATAGTAAGACCATCTCCCTAGCGCTGGACTATATTGCTCCAGTCCGTGTTCGCCCTTTCTCCCTTCGCCCTCAGGCCCCTGGTTTGATGGGACCCTGAGGGAGTTGTGGCAACCGGGACAAAGGTTAGAGAGGCGCTGGCGGAAATCCACCCTGGAGGCCAACCACCTTAGATTGGTAGAGCATTATCAAGTCTATGTCTACCAGTCAACGATCTCCCGTAAGAAGGCAGAATTCCTGTCCAGGGAGATTGCTGCCACTCAGAACTGACCAGCTCAGCTCTTTCGAACAGTGGACAGGCTGTGCAACCCAGCCTGTCTGCAGCACCGAAGAGCTTTTTCACAAGTGTAGTGCAATGAGCTTGCTTGGTTCTTTGCAAATAAGGTGGCTGACATCAGAGCAGAGATCCTCCTGACTCACTCTACAGGAGATGCTATTGATCAGTGCCAGGTCACCGTCCCTCGTATTTTCTGGAGTTCCTTTGACTGGCCAGAGTTCGCAGATGTCATGCGGATTGTCCAGAGTATGCACCCTACATGCTGTAGTTTGGACCTGGGCCCAACTTCCCTGGTTATGGGTTGTTGTGATATTATCGGCCTGGTCCTGGCTCAGATAGTCTGGTGCTCCCTTGACTCGGGTGAGTTTCCTAGCTCCCTGAAGGAGACGGTGGTGACACCCCTCCTGAAGAAGGCTTCATTGGATCCAGACTGTCTGGCCAACTACAGACCAATCTCAAAACTACCCTTTATAGAGAAGGTTATTGATAAAAATAGCAGCGGTACAATTGGAGAACCCCTTGACCATCCATAACATCCATGAACCTCTCCAATCTGGTTTTCAAAAGAGGCACAGTACCGAGACTACACTTGTTCGGGTGCTCAATGATCTCCTGATGGCTAGAGATCAGAGAAGCCACTCCATCTTGGTGCTCCTTGATCTCTCTTCAGCTTTTGACACCATGGACCATGGGGTGCTGCTTGAGCACCTGAGGTTCATCTGTGGCCTGACTAGTACAGTCCTCAGGTGATTTACATCTTTCCTCACTGGCAGAACCTAGAGAGTGGTGTCCAGGATTTATTCTTCTGACCCATTCTCTCTGTCATGTGGGGTTCCTCAGGGCTCAGTGCTGTCCCCCACATTGTTTGTGGTGTATATGCTGCCTCTCTGAGACATTGTAAGATGGTATGGGCTGAGGTTTCACTGCTATGTTGATGATACCCAGCTCTGCCTGTCTTTTGCACCTGACCAGGATAGTGCTCTCTCGATATTTAACAACTGCCTCACAGAAATCCAGGACTGAATGAATCCTAGCTGGCTAAAGTTGAACGCGGGAAAGACCAAGGTGATGGTCATGGATCAAGGTCATTGGAAAGAGGGGTTGAGGGCTGGTCAGCCCTCTGGACTTTTTTTGGGGGGGCTTCCAGAGCCTTACCTCTGAATGGGTGCGGGACTTGGGGGTGGTGCTTGATGGCGGGCTGACACTTCAATCCCAGGTGTCAGCAGTCGTCAAGTCTTCCTTTTACCATCCTTAGGAACATCACCAGGATCAAGCACCTTGTTCTGTTTGGTAACCTTCCTACACTGATCCATGCCTTTGTGACCTCGTGCCTTGATTATTGCAACTCCCTGCACTTAGGGCTACCTGGGGTTGATATCCACCGCCTGCAGCTAGTGCAGAATGCTGCGGCACGGTTGTTGACAGGGACTTCTCGGTCCTCCCATATTCCACCTGTGCTGCGCGATCTGCACTGGTTGCCGATTCGGTGGCGGATCACCTTTAAAGTCAGATTACTGACTTACAAAGCCCTACATAGACTTGGTCCTGACTACTTGAAAGAGCTTCTGGTACCTTACTGCCCATAGCAAAAGCTCTGTTTGGCTGACAAGGGGTTGCTAGAGATTCTGAGGGTGTCTTTGAAATCTTCTGGGGCCCGTGCATTTATGTACGTGGCTCCAGCCCTCTGGAATTCTCTACCCCATCAGCTGCTTGAGTGCGTGACGGGGGGGTTCAAACAGGCTTTGAAAACTTTCTTATGGCATCAGACTTTTAGTGTAATTGATTGAAGGGACCCCGACAGACCATTTTATTGCTGTACCGTTGATTTTATTATTGTTTTTAAATCTATTGTACAGTGCCTTGATATCCTGAAAGGCGCTTAACTTAAATATTTATTATTATTATTTTCAAAATGGGTTTTTGTTATTGTTAATTCATGTGTAATTTTGTCACCTGAGTATTCTTCAAGCAGAGTGATTTAAAAGGTCCTAGCCAGTATTCATTCCATTTCAGGGGTTTCCACTCCCAACATTGTCAAGCATCCTTTTAGCCGATCAGCTTCTCTGCCATCTTGTGCATGCCTCCTGTGTGGAGTTAACTTCTTGATAGACTTGTGGGGCTAAATATACCACTGTAATAATGAAAACCATTATTGAAAGGCTATGCCTGCAGTTCAGTGGGGCGAAAGCAACAAGCCATGCCCCCTTCCTGAGCTATATAAGCAGTTCCTTCCAGCCTCCCTCAGGCGCACTTTTTTCTTTACAGCTGGAAGCTCTGCCTGACCTCTCCCTGGGCTCTGTCACCCCCCCCCCGCTGTGTTTTCCTCTTTACCTACCCTTGTGCTTGGATTTTTGTTGGCTTGTGCTGGACTTTCTGCCTGGTTTGTGCATCTCCTGTTTCTAGGTCAGTATTTGCCTCTGGCTGCAGTCTGTCTGTGCTTCTCTCTCAGCTGTTTGTTTCTGCTCCCTCCTGCTCCCTTGCTTGTCTTTGCTTTTGTTTGTTTCTTTTGGGCTTTTTTCATTTTTCTAGCATTCCATTTATTTTTACACTTGTAGCGTGTCCTTAGTTCACCTGCAATTGTTATCTGTATGCTTCAGCTTAAACTGCTGTTTTCCTGCGTCTGCTATTTTCCTCCCTCTGCTGTCTCCTGTGCTTTTCTACCTCAATTGTTTGTACCTGGTCCAGGCTTCATGCTGCTCCTGCTAGTTGCCACTCCCCTGCTGTGCTTTGTTTGTTGCTTAGCAGCACTGCTCTTAATTCATTCAGTGTAAGCTCCACTCAAGCAGCTTCAAATCCCTACTTTTTAGTTATTTTGTGCTGCTTCTAGCATATTCCTTATGCTCTGCTACATTACTGTATGACAATTTTGGCAATTTCATTAACATTTCATACTTTATCAAATCATACTTACCAAAACCACAGCAGTCCATTTCTGACTTCTATCCATACTGAAACTTTCAGTCATTAAATCAGCTGTCTGATCTCATGGTGCCCAACTTGTGGCTCCCAGTTATTTCCACAGCTGGGGACTGTGATGTCACAGTGGGGCATTGTGGCTCCAGGTAGCGGGAGTATGCATTCATGTAAGTTATATGAATTTTACTCTGCTCCCTTGCAGCATAAATGGCATTTAAGGCATTCATGCATAAACCATTTCAATTAAATTAACTAAATCTCTTCTACTCATTACTGACATTTGCTCCTACTACCTAACCTACAGATGCTGGCTTCGCCCAGCCTCCTACCACCTACCTTCATCAGTAGTACCTACATCCATGTGAGTATTTTCAACATCATATATATATATATATATATATATATATATATATATATATATATATATATATATTAGCTTCCTTAATGGACTTGGTTGACTTGTCCTCTGTTGGCTTTGCTCCTAATATCTAACCTACCACATTATACTGCTGTTGCAATTGTTGCGACTTTATCAAATGCTGCTACTACTACCTCACCTGCAGCTGCTGGTTTCACCAAGCATTCCACTGCTACCCTACAACCACTGGCTTCGCCCAGCCTCCTCCTATCTAGCACTTTGCAGTTGACTTTATGCTCTCATTCATCAATTGGAGGCTTACCAACCATGAACATTACTTTCTCTGGCTCAGGGCCTCCCTGCAGCCAACAGTCTTGGTCTGAACCCATGAAGTCCATATCTTGATCATATAAAACTTGGAGTGAGAGCTTTCTTATCTGGCCCATAGTGGGAATATCCTTGCTCCAGGCAGAGATTTAACCATGCAGACAGTTCAGCATCAACTTCTGATGTAGAATTTAAGACTTCAGCTACCAAAGGTGGGGCCCTTAAGCCCAAGGGGGTTCCTTTGACTGTGCAGGCTGCACCAGCAGCCCCTTCAAAAGCTATTTTCCCTAAAATTTGCAAATGATTGCTTACCTGAATAAATTAATGTCATAATGCTATAATATAATACCACAATGAGAGGATTTATAGATAAGGCAGGGCTACGCTATGTTATTTTTGTTATTAGTTATTTGGTACTTGTTTTTTTTTTCAGCTTTGATTACTCTACATCTAATTTTGTGTTTATAAAGTATGATAGCAGATCTGTCTCTAGTGGTTTAGAAAAAGCTACATGTTGAAAACCAACATATAAGTAAGCTACCACATGTTTTGTTTGTTGTTTTGCCGCTGATTTTTCTTTTTGTTTTGAAATCCCTTTGTTTGATGGAATGAATATAAATAATACAGAAATAATTTAAAACAAATTTTAATATGATAAAAAAACTGCCAAAGGTTCACCTGGTCTCCATGCCCTCCCCTTCCCTGCCCAGTCTCAACTTTCAGACAGTCCTCAGGGAAGCCCCTCAGATGTCTACCTTCACCTTTAGGCTTCAATCATGGAGGCCAGATGAGTGCCTTTCAGCAGTTGTTGCTCTCTTCCTCCCACCCTGGGGAGAGGGTCTTCTGAACAAGAGTCTCCCTCTGCTACAGAGCAATGGTTGCAGCCCCCTCATGGCATTTCGAGTTGGAAGAATAGCATGAGCGCCTTCTTCTAAACTGAAAAACCCCTTGAATTGGATCTCTAAATTGCAGCAGCTGAGCTGTTACTAAAAGTATCCCAAGCCTGGAGGGATGGCAACTTAGGCCTTGGATCCTAAGAGGTTTCCTCCTCATGGGGGTGTCCTCTCCTCCATGCCAAAGGTCATAAAAGTAAGGCATTCATTATTTCATTTCATTTTCATTTTGGTTTTTTATACTTGTAAACAAGATGAAAATTCTGCCCGTTTTTACAAGCAGCAAGTCTTACAAAACACATCAAGTACAAATACACATGAACAAATAATAGCAAACATGTTCAAAGACAGTACAAAGTAAATCAGGCTGGGTAATACATAATTTATATTGATGAATAAGTACATTCATTTTGGACATCTAGCCATGATCTAGGTCTTGTTTTAAAAATTTGAACCATCAAACAATTAATAAACATTATGTAGTACAGTACATTTCTCTAGTTTACTTAGATAAGTTACTGCTGTTGGACAGAGTTGGATGGTGGTCCTTCTCTACCATTACCTCTCTCCTTAGGAAGTCCCCTTATGTTATAAGTGCAATCCTGACAACCTGCTCATCTCAATTTTGTCTCTTCAGTTGTCTCTCATTGCAGTCAATCTGTACTCCAAAGCTTCATGTTCAAGTGGGGCTCCTTCCTAAGGTACTTTTAGTGAAGGGAATCCTTCCCACAGCACCTCTTAAGGGTGCAACCCTCTTTGAGGGGTTTCTTGTCTTAGGTACCCCTTCAGGGTGCTCATTCCCCATGCAATAGAGAGTGTGACTGTCCAAACAGTCTATTACAGTTGCACAAGCATAACACTACACTGGTTGCGTAGGTCCATTGAATTGAAAGGCTATGCCTGCAGTTTAATGGAGTGAAGCAACCAGCCACACCCCCTTCCTGAGCTATATAAGCAGTTTCATCCAGCCTCCCTCAGAAGCACTTTTTTCTTTGCCCCACCATCCTCCCCTCCTCCTCCAGAGGTACACCTCTCTCCTCGGGAGGGGGCTCCTTCCTATGGTACCTTTAGCCAAGGGAATACTTTCTGAGGCACCTCTAGGGATGGAACCCTCTTTGAGGGGTCCTTGTCTTTGGTACCCATACAGGGTGCTAATTCCCTGTGGAATACAGTGTGCAACTGGCTAAACAGTTTATCACAGTTGCATATGCATAACGCTACACTGGTTGCATAGGCCCATTGAATGTATCCAGAGAATCAAACCCATAGAAATGAAACAGATATTTGTACAAATGTGACCTGACCAACAAGAAACATTAGACTCTGCAGGACTCCTATTGAACAGAGACTGAAGAGAGCATGACAGCTAGATTTCAAAGTAATGGAATCACTACTGAAGGAAAGGATTGTGGAATACCTCATTAACATTGGTCTATGGGATCCAAGGCAACATGGTTTCACAGGGGGAGGTCTTGCCAGACAAACCTGATCAAATTGTTTGACTGGGTGACCAAGGAAGTAGATCAGGGAGGAGCAGAAGATGTGACCTATCTGGATTTCAGCAAGGCCTTCAACACCATTCCACATAGAAGACTGGTAAGCAAGCTGGGTAGCCTAGGAGTAGGTCCTAAGGTGGTAAAATGGGTAGAGAGTTGGTGAGGCAATAGTAGTCAGAGGGTGGTAATTACTGGCATCTACTCTGAAGAAGATAGAGTGACCTGTGGGGTGCTCCAATAGTCAGTACTACACCCAGTCATCTTCAATGTCTTTATTAGCAACATTGCAAAAGGGCTGGAAGGGAAAGTGTGGCTGTTCACGAATGACACAAAAATCTGCAACAGAGCAGACACATCGGGAGGAGTGAAAAGAATGAGGGATGATATAAGAAAGCTAGAATAATGGTCATAGGTTTGGCAGCTGGGTTTCAATGTAAAAAAGTGCAAAATCATGCACTTGGGGCACAGAAACCCTGGGGCGATGTACCAACTGGGAAGAGAGGTTTTAGCAGTCACAAAGCAGGAAAGGGACTGGGGGATAATCATTTCTGATGTTCTGAAGGTAGCTAAACAGTGTGGCAAGGCAATGGGGAAGGCTAACAGGATGCTAGGATGCATAAGCAGGGGTATCATCAGCAGAAAGAGGGAGGTAATAATAATACCCCTGTATAGAGCACTGGTGAGTCCCAACCTGTAGTACTATGTCCAGTTCTGGAGGCCCCATCTCTGAAAAGGCATAGAAAGGATGGAGGTGGTACAATGAAGGGCAACCAAAATGGCACGGAGCCTGCATCAAAAGCCCTATGAAGAAAGGCTAAAGGAATTAAATATGTGTCCCACTAGGCAAAAGGAGGGAAAGAGAGGATATGATAGAAACATTCAAATACCTCACAGGTATAAACAAGGTACAGAAAGATAGCATTTCCCAAAGAAAAAGATACTCAAGGACAAGGGATCACAATTTGAAGCCGGGGGGGGGGAGGCTCAGAGGAACTGTGAGGAAGTAAAACCCAGAGACAGAATAGGGTATGTGAAGGCACTGTAGGTAAGGAAAATAGGACAGACTAGGTGGGTCAGGAGGTCCTTATCTGCTGACAGCTTCTATGTTTTTATACAGGAGTCAACTGGAATGCAAAACACCCAAAGGCTACTGCGACAACTTCTGTGTTTCTGTATAGGAGTCAACTGGAATCCAAAACATCCAAAGGTTACTATCTGTTGTGATTTTGTTCAGCACACTGCAGCTCAAGTCCATGTTTAGCTAATGTCAGTGTGATAGCAGTCAATATGTAGGGCAATTCAGCAGGTAGGCACAGGACCCATCTCACCCAGCAAAGTCTGTAGGAGTGTTGCATGGGCTATGAGACCAGCTGTGGGCCTGTCTAAACCCTGGTGGGCCCTATACCCATTGTGGTTCTTTGTGAATCCAGCATATGGTGATATTGCAGCATCACTACAGCACAAACCCCCATCCACCAAGGCACAGCTGTGCATCTGCAGCAAGAGCAACATAAGCCCAGCTGGCACTGATGACCTCCATGTGGTACAGGCCATGTCTGAAAATCAGGAATGGTGCACAGTGTGGTGCAAGGCATCCCTTGTGCCATTCTTTGTTGGTGCAAGCACCATACACCATTCCCAACCTTTTAAAAATAAGGAATGGAGCACAGTGTGGTGAAAGGTGTCCCTTGTGCCATTCCTTGTTGGTGCAAGCACCATACACCATTCCCAACCTTTTGAAAATCAGGAATGGTGCACAGTGTGGTACAAGATGTCCCTTGTGCCATTCTTTGTTGGTGCAAGCACCAGACACCATTCCCAACCTTTTAAAAATAAGGAATGGAGCACGGTGTGGTGCAAGGAGTCCCTTGCTCCATTCCTTGTTGGTGCAAGCACCATACACCATTCCCAACCTTTTGAAAATCAGGACTGGTGCATGGTGTGGTGTAAGGTGTCCCTTGCACAATTCCTTGTTGATGCAAGCACCATGCACCATTCCCAACCTTTTGAAAATCAGGGACATGGTTTCAAGTGTAAACAACGCCCAGGCAGATGAGACAGTTTCCTACCAGGTAGCCAAATGGGAGACCAAAAGGGACCAGAATTCAATCCATAAAACCAAGCTCAAAATAACAGAACCAGTTTGGAGCCATTCTGAAAAAGGGTGGTCTCCAGAGTTCAAAGGAATGGTCTAGGATGTGATGTCAGAGAGGCATGTATGATGGTGTGGGTGTAGTGGGCCTCCCAGTTGAAGACATTTCTCTCTGTGTGTTGACTCTTAGAGTCAGTTATTGTTTTGGAACTTTAAGCTAACAACATCACAGGTTCATGTCTACCATAATTTATTAGTTGGAGTAAGCTTCTTCTACTCTATTTAGAATCTAGATAGTTTTGGAGTTAGGTTATTCTATGTGTCCTTTATCTTTTACAGAAGTCTTTATTTTTATCTCTGTAGAAGTACTCTATTCCCAATAGTCTTTAGTGTGTATTATCCCATTAGATATGTACTTCATGCATTATGTGACTGAATCATTCCAAGTATAGATAACCAGGGGTGCATTGGCAAGTTTGTGACCCATCTCCAAAAAGGCAGGCTACAGTTACCATATCCAAAGCAAATGTGTTCTTAGCTGTAACAGAAGTGGTGTTTCATTTGCCCTTTGGTAAGGAGCAATGTACTCTAAGCAGTGCCTCTGGTGGGATTTAGACATACAGATACCCTAACTGAGGTTGCAGTGAGTGGTGGTAGCATACAAGGTGACCCTGTCAGGCATTTGAGGGGTTGTGAAACTTGTAACAGCCACAGACTGAGCTCTGGGAGAGAACAAGTCTGTGAAACTGCTCTTTTGTGGTTGCACTGCAACTTGGTTTGAGACATCCCAATCAGTCCATTTAGTGTCTTGGATATGAGGACATAAGTGAATGAATCATTTGTACATGAGTAAAAATGCATGAGTGACTCTGTTAGAAACAAGTTTGTGGTGCATGCACAAGCTGCCTTACGAGATGATTGCCTGAAACAGAGTTCCTGCTCTCCCTGATTTTCTTTATCCAGCAAAAAATAGCTCCAGCACCCTGACTCGGTTAAAAACTGTTTCATTTGGGAGATGAAAATCTGCTGTAACGAACAAAACAATTCAGGGGGTGATCAGTTTTGGATAGACGAAGATTTTAAGCAAAACAGCACCACTATGTCACAACATTGAGGACACACAGGCTAAAAATGGTGAGGACTGTGCCACCTGTCAAACCTGAAGCCAACAACTCTCCGGCCACCTTGGAGCTTAAATCTATGCTTTTGAAAGTGCTGAAAGAAATGACCACATTCAAGACTGCAGTGGCCCCCCTAGAAGAAAAGGTCCATGCTCTCCATCATTGGACTTCGGATGCTGAGACCTACCTATCGTATATTGATGAAAAGGACATGGGTCACAAGGCGTGGATTCAGGAGCTGAAGAGGATGGTTCAACTCCTCTGGATCCGGGTCAAGGACTCTGAAAATAGACATAGGCAAAACAATCTTCATTTCGTGGGGTTCCCAAAAGGTGCTGAGAAACGGGACCACTCTGGCTTCCTACAAAGTGAACTGCCTAAATTACTCAAGCATGAATGCCTAGAAATAGAAAGGGCACACCGGACACTGGCACCACCACCAAAAGAAGGTGGCAGACCAAGGCCCATCATCGCTAAAGTTGTGCGGTTTTCCGAAAAGGAGCAAATCCTTAGTCTGGCAAGGGAAAGAGGATCCCTTTACTGGCAGGGGCACAAGATTTATATTTTTAATGATTACTCTGCCAAGCTGGTGAACAAAAGGAAAAATTACACAGAGGCAATGAAGCTGTTTAAAAATCTGCAAGTCCAGTACAGACTGTTATATTCAGCCAAACTCCAAATTGTCCATGACATCGTCTATAACACCTTTGAGATGCCTGAAGAAGCAATGGTCTACATATCAAGAAACTGGTCAGAATGAGCTCACCTTGCCCTGCAGAAGGACCTATACCAGCAAACCTGAGAGTAGGGGAGGAAGGAGAGTCAAATCAACCACAACATTGGAAATAGATATGCCCCGCTAGCATCACTGCAATCAACTGAAAGCATGGAGTGGCAAATGGCGAAGTCCAAAAGGAAACAATGAGGGAAGGCCAGGTCTAGCAATCAGAGGAGTCCACGGAGCCCAGGTTGAAGGGACTGAAGCAGAAACTCATCCAATGCCGGCTCTGAATTGGTGGAGGAATCTGCACCCAAATGGCTTGAGCAAGACTCGAACTCTGAGCAGCAAAAGAATACCAACAGCCAGCAGACTGACATGGACACTGGCACCCTTCAATCAGATATTCTTATTTCCTGGGCAGATGTGACTGGAGCTGTACTAGAAGATTCAAACATAGACCACTGACCCAAGGACTCTTCCCTGTCTTGGAGCACCCAGTGCCCCCTTCCCCCACAGCAGCAGTCAACTAGAGTGAGCTCACTTGAACTCGATGTGGGAGCCTGTACCAGCAAGTATAATGGAGATTGTTTTGCTCCCTCTTTCTTTTCCACTGCCAGCGTATCTATTTTCTTAACCCTGGATTTGGTGACAGTCCCCCTATTTGACACTACCCTACCCCTCCCCAGTCCTACTCCCTCCCCTCTTAATCCTGTTAATTTATCAGAACAACAAGCATGTGTTTTCTGTGGGTCGGGTGGTGAGGTTAATTGTCTGATGTGGATGATGGACGGTTTCCATGAGCAAAGGGGTAAACTTAATCAAATTAAAAATAAAGTATTAAGGCTTCTAATAGCTGCTTGTCCGGAGCATAGAGTAATGGCCCCCTCTGCCAGGTCTGGTATTGTTACACTGAGGTATTCATGTAAGGTTTAATCCCCCCCCCCCAAATGCTCTAGATGACTTCAAATGGATCAGGCTTGGTTAGGTGACCCAGAGGCAAGGCAGACAACAATAACAGTGGTCGGATATCTCCTTGTGGTCCAGCTTCAGCTGAGCTCTCCTGGCAGGGCTTGGGTGTCACTCATTTTCTGGTTTTGACAGCAGCTTGCAATGTGGTAATGTATGAGGGTATGGGTATGGATAGATGATGTCCCCCTTGTGGGATAGAATAAAATACAGCATGCAGGGTACTGGCTGGAAACAGAGATGCACAACACATAGGTGCTGCGGGAGCGGCAAGTGGGTACCATGCCTGATGGTCACAGGAGGAAGCCAAAAAGGTTGTGAAGTCTCGCAGGTGGACTCCTGAATGATGTTCATGGTTCCTTTCTGCAAGCTCCCTCTTACCTGCTGCTGCAGTCTGGTGGACTTGCACAGCACTGGACGATCTGTTCTCAACCCTCCACAGTGTTGTGGCTCCCCAACCAATGGCTGTCATGCTTAGCACAGAACCTGGCAATATCACAGTTGGAGCAGCCCAAGATGCTACACGGAGACAGGAGATCCTCCATTTTATCTCAGGCTCTCAATTATGCTCCTGTAATGGAGGCTAAATGATGATGGGGCAACAGGTTGACACAATCTCCTTCAAATGCGGATACCCTTTGAACACACAGTCATATTAAGTTGGAGCCCCTTACAGACCCACACCTAAATGTAAACCATGCCTCATCTTGCTCCCCATAGCAGACTACTCTGGGACCTATGTTGACCCTGCTAGACCAAACTGCCTGTGAAACTGGGGCACTAGCTGTGTTAAGGGATATCATGGATCAGATGAACAGCTACCCTACCAGATAAATACATGTATAGTACTCTGTTGCTTTTTATCCTGTTTTGTGACAACCTACTGTATATAAGGAGGTCAACCTGCATTATCTTCTCCCATGCACAAACACCCTCACGCTATGCAGGGAGCCCAACCTCACCCCTGTCTTTGCTCTCCCATGGGTCAAACAATTCACAAGGACCTGCCCCCCCCAGAGATGACCTCCTCCTCCAACTGGCCTGGATCTGGTTATCAGGTTTGGGTCCAGCTATACACATCTTGGCGGGGGAAGTCTCCTCTACATGATGTGGGCAAAAATGCACAGGTCACCTACAGGAACCCTCTGCCATTGTATTAGAGCCTGAGAAGGAACTGCAGCTGTCAAGTGGCAATCTTAAGGCTCAACTCCCACCATAGGCACACCAGCAGAGAGCATCCAAGGCACTAAAGCATGGCTAGAACCCCCCCCCCGGGCCTGGTGTGTCACGCATTGGTTTCTTCGGCTTCACTAATCATTGGGATCAGTTGCACTATGGCAGCAGTGTGCTGAGCAACAATCTTAGTATGCAATGAGTCCTGAGTCACACCCAGCTCCCTTAGCGCATTGCTGGAAGAAGTAACATGGTAGAAATAAGCATCCACTGGTACTTTTGATGGATCACTTATGTTCAGGTGTCCAGGGAGCTGACACAGGGTATAATTCCCTCAAGCAGTACCTCCCACAGACTCTAAAAAGTTCTAGCTCTGAAATCTGGGGCCAGTAGGGACAATTTTTTGTTATATATTCATGTTATACTACTAATAGTTTTGTTTATTCCATGGTTCAGTAGAACATATTGTTACAGTCAGAACAAAAGTTTCCCAGGTAATTTCACAGGCAGGTATGGAGATATCTGGTAAAAGACCAACAGCAGGTATGGTACAGCAATTGCATCCATCATACTCAAAGGTTATGTTAAAGATGAGTTTTGGCAGCTTTACTTGTGATCAGGGAATGGTAACACGTCTTTTGGATAACAGGTACTGCAGAAATTTTGCAGACCAACCCATGTGGAAAGCCTTAAGTATAATCTTGGGCAATTCTAGCATACACAGGGAGAAACTGAAAGTGGTAATCTGTTTGGTCACACATCCTCTGCCTTTGGTACCACTTGATTTTAAAAATGGCTAATCAAACAATTTAATGGATTTCATGGAATGTGAAAGGCATACACACCCTGGTAAAAAGGAGAAAAATCCTAGATTCTCTTAAATGGGAAGGGGTGGGTGTGGCTTTTGTGCAAGAGACACAGCTACCTAAATGGGAGGTTAATAAGTGAAAAGGGGGTTGGGTGTCTCAAGTATATAGTTCAACATACAATACCAAAAGCAGGGGAGTGGCCATAGTTATGCACAAGAATGTCCACTTTCAGGTAGCTAAGGAAATCACAAACCCAGAAGGCAAATTTGTTATAGTACAAGGGTTGCTGGCAGGTCAAGAGGTGACTCTGTGTAATGTACATGGCCCTAATTCCACAAATGCCTCATATCAGGTCTTCACCCCAATGCCTTTTGGAAACAGAAAAGTTCAGCTGATAGAGGGGGAGGCATGAACGCCTCACTGGATGAGTTCCAAGGCAGGTGTCAACTCCCAACTAGAACCCCCCCACCAGTATCGTACACACTCAAAGTGCTGACAAGGGAACTAGGCTTAACTGATAAATGGCGGTTGTTACACCCCACCGAAAGACTACTCCTTTTTCTCAGCCCCACACCAAACATTCTCTAGAATAGACATGTGGCTCATGCCAGCAGCTTGGACACCAAATGTGATGGATGCCCACATAGGGGCTATTGTAATATTAGACCATGCCCCAGTCTCATTCACTTGGCAGCTTCCATCAGTGTCTAGCAACAACAGAGGCAGATGGAGATTCAATGCCTCCACTTTAAGGGATAAGAATTTCTGTGTGGGCCTTAGGGAAAATATTAATTATTTTCTCCAGGATAATAAACCTGAGAACATCTCCACGATTATAAGGTAGGATGCACTGAAGGCCTTTATCGTGGGTAGGTGCATTAGCTACACCTCTTACCTCTGCAAAACACGGGAAAAGGATCTAGAGGAGTCTCAAAGCAAATTTAAAGAGCTTGAAAGGAAATTCAGAGAAACACCAACTGCACAGGGTAACCTGCTAGCTGAGATAACTTAGGTATCACATTAACACTCACTTGCACAGGAAGGCTGAGTATGCTCTCTTTAGGCAGAGACAAACATTTTGGGAATCCAGGGAAAAACCTGTTCTCCTCTTGGCCTACCAGCTTAAAAAAAAAGGCAAGAGTGCTCCAGAATCCTCTCCATAAATCAGGGAGACGAGTGCCTCACAATGGATGAAGGTGAGATAAAACGTGCATTCCCACCTTTTACAGCAAGCTATATGCCAATGAGGTCCACCCTCCAGAACCTGACCTGAAACAATTCCTTGTTAAACTAGGATTACCAAGCCAAAATCCAGAACAACTGCAATGGCTGGATAGACCCATTGAGCAAAAAATGGAGTTAAAGGAGGCATTGAAGGCCCCTAGAGTGGAAGGACCTGACAGCAGAGTTCCCAAATGCCTTCCAGGAAGTCCTCATACATCCACTGCAGGCTACACTATTAGAGGCCAATGAAATGTGAATATTGCCTGCTTCTATGAGGACTGCTCAGATCTCCCTGGCACCTAAGCCAGAGAAGGGCCATTCCCTCTTAGCTACAGGCCAGTCTCCCTCATCATGGCAAAGTGTAAGGCTTTCACCAAATTACTGGCAAACAGACCGAAATCCCTTACAGCAAACTTAGTTGATGGAGATCAGGTAGGCTTTGTCCCGGGACACAAAGGCACAGACAATAACGGTCGGCTCCTCAACCTACTCTGGAAGTCTAAAACTACCATCCCTCCAGCAGTCCTCCTCTCTCAGGACACTAAAAAGGCATTCATCAGGGTCAAATGGAGACAATTATCTGCTGCCCTGGTGGAATTTAATATAGACACATGGTTTAGATTGTAGGTTCAAGTTTTGTATAATGGGATATCTGCAGAGATTATTACTAATGGGAAGGCCTCCCCCCCCTCCAGTTTCATGGGGGAACAAGACAAAGATGACCTTTGTCACCTCTCTTGTTCATTTTGCCACTGGAAACACTTTTGCAGGCCATTAGGCTGGTGCCAGGAATATCAAGAGTGCCTATGGGAGGCAAGCACAAGTCACTGGCATACACAGATGACATATTACTATTGCTTATGTACTCCTCGAGATGCATCCCAAATCTACTAGCCCTGATTGACCAGTATAGTAAACTACCTATAAACTCAATGTTGCAAAGTCCCTGTTCCTTGCCTCCACCCCAAAGATATCAGATTTCCTGGGAATATCCATGGGGCTTGCACCATGCATAACATGCCATTGAGTCCTTGGGACTTAGGTTTCATTGGAACCTTACACAATTAGGGCAAGAGAGCCTGTCTCCATTACTGACAGACCTGGAGAAGGATCTACAGTGCTGGAAACATCACCACATTTCTCAGTGGGGGAGAGCACAAGCTTTCAAAATGATTGCTGCCCCCAAAATACAATATGTATTGGACAATCTTCCTTCCACGCCACATTGACCAAAAGCTGATCAAGCGGACTCATTTAAAAATTAAATCCTTCCTCTGGGACTCTGGGCCCAGGTGGATAGGCTGGGCAAAATTAAACAAAGATTTTCGACAAGGGGGGGGGCTCAAACTTCCAGACTTCCATATACGCACAATGACACACAACCTGCTACAGCTTGCAGTCAGCACCAAGGGGCACACTGACCCCTACCCCAAAGTGGGTAGAATGTGAAGCCCACATAATTGGAGGCCCACTAATCAACATGGTCCAATTTGTCACTCCAGTGAAGATTACCCAACTCTTTCCCACCGTGACTCACACTATCCAAACCTGGAAGAAAGTCCAAAAGCAGACAAATTGGTTATCTATAAGGGAGAGATTTTCCACCTTTGGGACAATCCAGGCCTGAGAATAAGGGGGACTCCAATAAAGTATAAAGAATGGAAGAGGCAGGATTCTACTGTCTCTTTGACATTGTGTACACCTCCATGAGCAGTCTGAAATATTTCCACCAGCTCCAAGAGGAGTTTGGCCTTCCCAGGCAACACCATTGGAGGTGCATCCAACTAAGACACGCACTCCAGCAACTCCTTGGACACAAACTAGAGGGTAAGGTGGTAAACCACCTTGATACCGTCCTGTGGCCATATGCAGGACAAGAGGTCAGAAGTGGAAAAATATACGATTACCTGCTCACCCTCCCCCCCAGACCCCAACGTCAGAGTTTGACAGCAGTGGTCAGAGGACTTGAGGCTTGAGGTCATGCACAAAATGTGGAATCAGTGCTGAAGCTAAGTTTAATCTGCCATAAAAGACTCAAAAACAGATTCACCCAATTCAAGATCTGACATATATGGCACAGGACCCCCCACAAGCTACATGCATGGGGCTAATCCACACCAATAGTTGTTGGAGGTGTGCCTCTGCAGGCTGGAATATCACCCACATCCTGTAGGCTTGTCCCACTTTCTTGAACTATTGGACAACTGTACAAAACATTTGCAGTGACATACTGTCTTCTAAAATTATATTTACACCCTTTTGGTAATGCTGGGCCTGTACCAAGACAACCTACAAGTGGCACGCTTGCCAAAGGGGAAGAAACAGTGGTTACTAGGGGCCCTCATAACAGCCAAATGAATACTCCTTAGCCATTTGGAAGGAACAATCCTCCCCCCGCAGTGAAGGAATGGCTGGAGGAGTTAGGTAAGGCTGCCAGCTTTGAAAGAGTTTTACACGCAGCCCAAAAATAGATCATAGACCTGCATGAATACCTGGGGTCCCCACTTATCCTCGAAATATTGTACTGCAGACTACCCTTGAGCAGCTCCTTCCCCCCTCTCAGGGCACCAGATTATTCTCTCCTGTTAGTGTAATATTCTGCACAGGGCAACAGGAAACAGTCTACTCCAGCAGATAGCAGTCCCAACACTATTAGACCATTCTTGAGAAAGTCAGAGGATAAAGCCACGTGGCTTGGCTAGCACCCAACCTTATGCATGGTAACCTGAATTGGTGGCTGCACCTCAGTGTCCTCAATGTCCAGCTGCCTCTCCTCAAATAGAGATGACTTGTTGGCTGCAGCATAATGGTAGTCTCATTCCTGTGGTCTAGTAGCTAGGTTATCCCACCTGGTAAAAGGTTTTATTTACAGTACTAGCTTGATTTTATGACATAGGTTTAGAAGCAAGAAACTTGTTAGTTTAGAATGTACTGAACTATTTAGAATTCTCTGGTAGATTTGTTAAGTTAGTCTGTCCATTCAGGGGAGTAATCCCAGTTATAACTGATGTGATACAATCCATTTGTTGGTTATTACATTTATGTGTTTACAAAACAAAGCAGAAATCTTAAATACACTTTTCATTTGAAAAAAAAAGAAACAAGTTTGTAACAAAGGAGTTTATCTGAATGGAATTAGTTTGTACTTCACAGAGACACAAAGCCCATGGAATGTAAGGTTTAGTTCTGTCATTCAGGAATCACACAGCTGCATCACAATCTGACTCCGAGTATGTGACTACCTGTAATACAACCCCAGACCTATATCCCAGCTGTTATTGTATATATGGCATTAAGCAGTCATGGGAATTGTGACACCATCGAGCTGCCACATACCTTCCCTGCACTGATACTACACAATTTAAGATGTGGCAGAAGAGAGCAGGATTCACCATACAGGTATAGTCAACGTTCAAAGCATGATGGCCCTTGCTATGCCTATTCCCCCTCTTGCAACCCCCACCCCGGTAGAACTATTACTAGTGGTCACCATGCTTGTAAGAAAATGATTTAAATGCTACTCTTTGAATTCAATATCTTAGCCTGCTCAAATCTGGAGTCTGGAATTTGGCAGGGATGATAGTTCTGGCTAGGAACACTAAACTCATTGTGGCAAATGCTGGGGAAGAACAGTATTCTTAATAGTAACAAAACCAAAACAGAAACATTTTCTGATTTCAGACCATTTTTTTAATGGATTTGTCAAACAAGGCAGACGTTCAATAAGTGACATTTCCCCACAAATAAAAAAATAAATAACCACCTGGAGCAGACATGCAACTACAGTATTACAAATATATTTTTAAATGAATGAGGTGTAAAGGCTTTCAAACAGCAATTTGGATGTGTGGTATAAATTTGTCTAAGCTATTTGGATATATGACACCACTGGGCAAATAATATACTTTGTGGAAGGGCCCATGGGCAAACAATGTGCAGTGTGTTTGAAACTAGTGTGAACCCTGGCACAAAGGTCTATTTGCACATGCAAATGGGCAACCGAGACCATCAGCATGTATATTGGAAGAGGTAGACTGCAAAGCTTGACAGCACAAACAGGAGTCCATTATACCCCTCTATAAGAGCATTGCAAAGTACAAACCTGAGTAGAAGTGAAAAACTCAGACGTAACACACTCGCAAATCAACTGACAGGCTCACACTCTGAGCCTGCTAGGCTGTTTGTGAGGCACTAATCCATTCATGCTGCTACACAAACATGCTGTATTTGTATAAAAAATATTCTACATGCAAGGCACTAACTCCAACTTAACATCTCATGGACTGAAGTTTGCATCTCATCAAACAGACACAATCTCCATCACTGTGGCTTCAGACCCACTCCGATGAGTGGAAGCAGCACCATTGAAGGCATGGAGATACTGCCCACTCAGAGCGGAGAGTGGGAGGAGTCACCTGCTTGGAACAGCAGGGTATCGGAGGCTCAAACTCTGCCACAGGCTAAATGCTCAGTCTGTGACCTTGTGCCCATCACTTAACATCCAATGTTAGACCCCATCCAGCTGCAGATATGGGTAAATGCCTAAAAATGAGCTGCTGAATAATGCCAGCAGCTATACTGGTATGATCAGCTGTTACAATATCTCTGCTGTCACACTGAAATAGTGATATACCAGTAGTTATGTTACTAAATATGTACACGCTTTGTCACAAGCTGCCTGGTTGCACTGATTACAAGTGTAGCGCTATAATACTCCAGTTCCAGGCCCCATTCATAGGGCTTGTTGGGATCTGCAGTGATTTACACTTTGGTAAAATATGCTTTTTGCACTCCTAAAATTTGGTAGCACAAATGGTGGTTAGTGTATTTGCTAAAGGCTGCAATACAGTATTGGGAATTGTATTCATAGCTCCTCCGCCTTTTATTAGCATGTGCTCCTTGGCTGTATTTGCATGATTGCACAGACTGGTTTGTGCCTTCCAAACTGCTGCTTCCAATATTGCTCTTGCCTTGCAAACTTCTGACTTGGCACTCCCTAACCCAGTTTGCCAGCCACAATCTTAGTTTGTACTGTATAAAATGTTCTAATATGCTGCCCTATGCACCTTATGTTATGCATCCGGTAAGAGCAATGTTCAAAGAATGCACTTTGTGGTGAAGTCAGTGTAACTGGAGAGTTAACGCATTAGTCAAAGCCTAAAAAAATGTGCACATATACACTTCGTGGTGAGACTGATGATAAATAAATGTATTTTGCAGTGATATCAATGTGCACGTCATACACATTGTGTATTTATTGGTCAGTGTCCAACATTTTGCTGTTACCATCAGTATCAGACGGTAATGCAGACATCATTGATTTAGTGCAAACACAAGTGCAACATAGAACAGGAGAGACAAACTGCAAAATAATATGTTGCTCTGTATACAGGTAACACAGAATAGAAAAAGGACCAGATTCTGACAGATGCGTGTAAATGGCTTCCATGGAACATGCATGGCTGTTTGAGCTCCTTTTCATTTTGCACTGTTTACTGCTGTTCTTCCCTGTTGTACCCCTTCCCTCATAGGTCACATCTCTAAATGAGTTTTGGCTCTGTGGGCTTTTCCTGGCAAGAAATTAGTAACTAAATAACTGTCTCACCATGAACGTCAGCACATTTATTACCTAGTAAGGGGTTCCACATGCATGGTGGGGGGTCAGTGTGTCCATTGGCCTGCTGCATGGGTGTAGGCCATGTTGCATGTAGAGTCTACCATCTGCTGTTTTGCATAAATCTCTTGTCCAAGGCATACACCATGTTGACAGATCTGGCTCATTACATAACCAACACTCAGAATATAATGCTATAAAAGTTGGACTAGACCATCGCAGCACACTGTCACATGATGTGGCCATGAAGAGGGACAGTGGCTCACTCAACATCTTTAAATGCAGGCCAGAACAAAGGTAATCATGTCCATATTAAAGAGTAAGGAGTGACTCATACAGGTTTTCACATCTGGGTCCCAAAACAATTGAAGGCAGTGTTTTAGGAAGCTACATCAAGGCTTGACATTATATTTTCCCTTTCCCCTAAATGAGAACTTTAAATATTAAATAACCACACAACAGCTGCACGCTGCTGTTGCTGTAAAGGACTGGGATTTCAATCAATCAATCAATCAAAATCTTTATTTATCTAGGAGGGCATCACTGAGCAAGCTCATTTGCAAGATGGACCTGGCTAAACCCAGGACAAGTAGTACAGTACATATAGAGGTATTTACAGTAGAGATAAATAATACAAATACATACAATTACTGCACATAAGTACTCAATGTTACAACAGTCATAACAGTATAGAGTGCTTTAGCTCGTGGGAGGAGCTGGTGCATACACAGAGTTTCAGAAGGGGGTGTAATCACACAGTTTTCCTAAATTTAACACTCTGAGCAGAAAGATAAGGATACTAGCAGTCAGACAAATAAGTGATTGCAGCTTTTTTAGGCATATTTCAGCGAGGAAAACAGATTTTAGTTTGGTTTTGGAGGAACACAGATGCAAGCTGAAGGAACCAATTGGAGGCCAGAACAGAAGAGCACTTACGTTCCGATTGGGTAGAGGCTTTTGCCATGCCTTGTTAGTTGAGGGTCCAGGTTTGGGGTCACAGGTGGCAGCTGAGGCAGCACTGACCGCCCGGTGCCTGAGTTTCCCATGCCTGTGGAACAGGGAGCCTGTGGAGAGCCTGTCCTTGGCAGGGAAGAAAATAGGAGATCAGGGGTAATTGCTGGCCATGGACAAGGGACGTCTGTACCAGCGGAAGGGCCAAAAGAGCAAGACAAACCAGATGTGGATTCCTTTAGTGCTTAGAGCCTGGAGCAAGCACAGTGATTCAGAAAGGGGTGTAATCACACAGATTCCCTGCATATAACACCCTAACAGTAACATAAAGGTCTTAACAGACAATCAAAAAAGTAATTACAGCTTTTTTTAGCAGATTTCAGCAGGGAAATCAGATTGTATTTAGGTTTAGAAGGAAACACAGGAGCAGACTGCAGGGACCAATCGGAAGCCAGAGCCAAAAAGCACTCACATTCCAATTAGTTAGCGGCTTTTGTTGTACTTTGCTATGGAGAGTCCAGGCTTGGGGTCTCAGCAGTGGCTGTGGAAGTGCTGACCTCCCGGTATCCGCGAATCCCATGCTTATGGGGCAGGGAGCCCTTGTGGAGTTTGACTTCGGTCAGGGAGCAAGTTAAGGGACAGGGAATATAATAATGAGAATAGAGTACAGATTCAGAGAATGTGATGATGCAGTAGGGCAAGTTTATTGAGAAGAGCCACAGATTAGGTAATGTGTAGAGACAGTAAGGTGTCTGAAGTCTAGCGGTTACGACATCCACAAGGAGCTATGGAAAATTCAGGTTTCTATATGAATAAAAACATTTAGGGTCATAAGTGGTTCACAGAACTAGAATTGCCAGTGATTACAATCACTTTAAAATACAGCAAAGCTCAGGGGCAGTAGCCTAAGCTTTGGATAAAGATCAGGTGCTGGGGAAGCAATTGCATGGCTTGCACACATATCGAGCATATAAGGACTTAAAGATATTTAAAATGCGGAGGCAGCTCAATTTCAGTAATTTTTGTACTTTGTTCCACAAGGACGGTAACATGAAGCTAATGGTCACTCTGTCATAGTGGGAGGAAGCCTTGAGATACATAATGTGATGTAGGATGCCCTTTTTAAATCGTACGTTCCTGGCTCACTTAGTGGGAGACAGTCTATTATATATTGTGGAAGCCTTTTCATGATGACTCTATAAGTCCAAAGGACTGCATTTCTGTTACGCCTAAACATAAGAGAGGACCATTCTATGGCTTTGTACAAGGAACAATGATGGGTGGAGATGGGGAGATCGGTAATAAACCTGATAGCCCTGTGATAAAGCGTATCCAACTTTGCGAGTGAAGCTTTAGGGCAATGACTATATAGGAAATCTGCATAATCAATCAGCAAGAGAAAAGTAGTTTGGACGAGGCGCACTTTTGCATCTCTTGTGAGGAACTATTAATTCTAAAGAATAGCCCCAGCCTCTGCCTTAGTTTCTTTACAAGGTTTTCAACATGCTCAGTGAGTGAGAGATGAAGGTCTAACCATACTCCTAAGTATTTAAACTTTGTGACAAACTCCAATTTCTCCCCAAGAATTGTAGTGATCTGGGGTAGTGTTCCAGAACTGGCCGGATTCATCATATGGCGATGGGGTGAGAACAACATTGCCTTTGTCTTTTTAGCATTTCTCGGGCTGATGACAGTGGCAGTATATTCATTCATTAATCTGTCAACAGTTGCTGTTGTTTAGTGGTGATGTCTGTAACAGCTGCAAAGAGGCACAGCAGGATGTAATTTATTGAAGATTGTGGTGATTGTTGATAGTAGCCTCAATCCATCAACACATCATGATAACATGAGCTGGCCCAGTGACACAGACGGCTGAGGCACTGTAGCACCACACCTTCCACCACACCAGTGACCCAGGTTCAGAATTGTGACATGGTCACTTGGGAGCCAGACAGGAGAAGGAGGATCATCTTTGGGGGGTGGGGGAGCAGCACGTGTTACAGCTTCACTGCCACCTAGTGGAGGCTAGGTGTCAACAGCAGGTAGCTACCCATGTTCATTGGCCAGAATGCTGGCACCGAGGCATACAGCATCTTCATGCTGTGTGTGTTTGCATCATTGCATACACACAAGCTCGAGCAAGGGGAGAGGGAGAAAAATGGAGGAAAAAATCTTTTGACAGCAGGATGATCCCACTGACCTTGCAAGCTCCACAGCACCTACCAGGACCCACTCAGCCAATGAGGTAATAGAAGTGAGGTACTCTGGGGACACTGGGTGATGAAACTGGGGTTGTGGAAAAAGAGGGCTACTGGAGGCAGAGGGAGCATAACCTGAAATAAAATAAAAAAGATTGTGATAACACTGTCTACTTAAATATACCATTATTCTAGCCCGTGCCATAATTACCTTCCTTCAGTGAAATATTCAGAAGTGTGACGGAAGCAGAAAGGCAACTTAATAAGGAGAGTGCACAATAAAACTACAAATGCACTTGGTTTGATCCCACTTTGTACAAACAGGAAAATGCTAGACACTGGGTCCTATGCGCAAAAAACTTAGGAGGAACTATTCTGAGACTACAGTGGGTGTTAATGATTTAGGTAACACAACAGGTGCACACCAATAATCTCTGCCTCCCCTTTCCCCAGATATAACCTGATAGCTCCGAGTGTCTTCAGAGTCACAAGTGAGGAGACAGTAGTGGTGGAAGCTCATGACTATCACAAGCCAATTGAGGTTAACATCACACTTCAGGATTTCACAAACAAAACAATAACATATTGTCAAACTAGAGTCTCCCTTAATGCTACAAACAATTTTCAGAGCATGGCCACTTTAAAGGTGAGTTCATTATAAATTCAAAGCGAGCACAATATACTCATAGGGAATACAGTATATTATAAAATGTGCATCAAAAATACAGAAACTTGATTGGCTACACCATCTTCTGAGCTATGTCCTTATCAGAAGATATTGTAGCCAATGGGACTACCCTCCACTCCTGCGCCCCATAACAAAAAAAAAAAAGTTCACAGTGAGAAACAGTACTTTCTCATTGGCACCATAGCACCAACACAGAAAGCAGAATAGTACCCCTTAAAAAAAAAATTACTTGTAGGTCCTCATTCCTGCACAAGCACAAAGCTCTTAATGCCATCCTTTTCACTTATTTATTTATTTATTTTTTATTTAGTTTTTGTTGACCGGGTAAGTGCACTAGACAAATCCTGCCTATTTTCAGGCACGACCCGGGGGAGGGGGATACAGATGAATGCCAACTGAGATTGAACCAGATTAAGCTGTTGGTGGTATCCCAAGTGTCAATCCATCTCTTTACCATAGCAACAGTTCCAGCAGTCCCTCTCCTTAAATGCCCACCCAGTACTACACGCCTCTCCAATCTCCAGACCCAATTCCTGATTTCCCTGTATTTTCTTTTGCACTTCTAAAGCCACCCCTAATGCCACCCCAAGTCCCTGTTTTAAACTACATCAGTAAAAATCATTTCTCTTCCTCCATTATGGTTAGTCACAACCACAAAATCGGAAGCCATGGTCTACGGCAGCCCCTCTGGGACACGCTCACTCCCACACATGCCAACACTACTGAGAAACCCATAAAAAATGTAACTGAAGCTATAAGCAAATTAAAAAAAAAAAAACATAAAAAAATATGTTTCTGTGTGTGGGAGGGGAGAGAAAAGAAGCATTGCACCAACTTAGCCTCCCAAAATGGCACACGCTCACTACCACTGCCAGGCAAACTAAAATATATGTATAACAAATATATAGTTTTGACTCTTTCTGTGGCCGCAAGGCAGTGAAAACAAAAACACACAACACCCAGCTGAGACTTTTAGTTAAAATGAAACAGCCCCTATCTTCCATTCCAACACAACAAGGACTGCTTTTTCTTGTTTCAACAGATATTATTATATTTTCTTACTATTTTTACCCACAATTATTATTTTTATGTTTTAACTAACTTCTTTACTATGGGGCCCATTTTATAAGAGTAATAACACACTCCGAGGCGTGGGTTATAAGCACACCTCGTTGTCTGTTATCGTTTGCTTATACTACAGCTGCTGTAAAGGTAAATGCACTAGAGAGATTATTTTGTAAATTAAATTGAAAGAGATACCTCTCAGCCAATTGTAACGCAAACCTGCTATTGCATTAGTCTGTGATAACAGGGACAGTAGACTCAATAATGAAACTGTATGCTAATTTCCACGTTCTGATTGGTTAAGACTAGCACTACAGCTCATCTGTGAGAAACTGCAGAATAGTTTTGAATTTCTCACAGACGAGCTTTAGTGCTAATGAGTATGCAATTTTTGTGCTATATTTTAAAACTGTTTTCATTTTTTTTCCCAGTATAATACCTATGATGGCATAGTGACAGG
The DNA here is from genome assembly GCA_016271365.2 of Neoceratodus forsteri. Taxonomy (NCBI): domain Eukaryota; kingdom Metazoa; phylum Chordata; order Ceratodontiformes; family Ceratodontidae; genus Neoceratodus; species Neoceratodus forsteri. Next base: position 1,257,175,491 of record CM028131.1, read on the forward strand.
GGTTTTACTCTGTGATAATCAGACCAGGGTATTAATAAACACCTTAGCCAATGGCCTCAGTGTTTATTCAGCCAGGTCTGGTCATTACCTAGGAAACTCCGACCACTATCCCATTATCACTGTCATAACCACCAAGAAAGAGAGTGCATAGCCATTTAGCTAATGCAGCAGCAGCTCACAACACCAGTGATCCAGGTTTGCAAATGCACTTTGGGCTAGCCAAGGGAGGGAGAATTGTGTGTCCCAAGGACAGCTCTCCTCCATCAGAGAGGAGGGATGCTGCATCCTTGTACCTGACTGTCTCCTGCTGTGAGCTATTTGTCAACAGTGTGGGAGCACAAAAACAGTGACAGGAGTAGCCACCAGATGTTAAGCCTGCATGCATGTGCATCACTATATTATGGCACACTTGGAAAGAAACCAGAATCTGGAGGAAAAGATCTGGTTCACCTCCCGCTGTCCCATGCATGCCTAACATGGAAGCCTCCCATCACTACAATGGTCCTAACCAAGTGGTGAATAACAGGTAAGTCCATGAGTAGGCTAGCGATGGGGTGGGGAATGCCATCAAATGAGCCAGGAATGGCAAAAGGCTTGATGAATGAAAGGTGAGTGCATTATGGGGAATTTATTAAATGGGTTGGGAAAATTCTGCTTCACGATTGATAGAGAAAGTTCTGAAGTGGTGCGGTTCAAGATTTGTTTCACAGTGGACCCATTTTGTAAGTGTTCTTTAGAGTGTGCCTTACAATTCCTGAACCACACTGCCAGGTGATTAAAGGCTTGGGGTGCAAGTGCCTCAACTTGATTCAATAAAGTTCATTGTGAGCGCTAAGCATGATTCCAGCAGCTATCTTATACGCTGCTTTTTTCTTAGTTTTTTTTTTATTGACTTCTCAGGATAGTACCTGCTTTTAACTTTTATGAAACAGTTCAGTCTTACACCTTGTATATTTATTCTAAGAGAACTGCCTGTGAGGGGGAAAATAAACGAATTCAGACCAAAACAGTTTGAAAACTCCTCTTTATTATACCTGACATGCAGCAGTAGGGTGAAAAAACAGTCACCAGCAATTAAATAAAATGACACATGGGAAGGAGTGAAAATCTCAAATTTTATGCATACCCACAGTGTGGGATGCTTTTATAAACCCCTCAAGCTCACTCTTGGGGTTTATGTAGCATCCAACACCTCAGGTGTGCATAACATTCTAGTTATGCACTCCGCCTCATGCATTATTCTATATTTGATTACACGACAACTGCCATAAAGGTGGATGCATTATACAATGACTGCTGCAAAGGTGAGTACATTGTAAAGACAATGTTATACAGTCAAGAACAACAGAGAAATCCATGAGCACTATCACCAAAGGTGCCACTGATTCCATGAGGGAAAAACCCTGAGTGGTCACTTTTAACAGTGCACACACTGGTAAAGTGGTGAAAATAGGTAATTGTATTACCTGAATGTACAAACATGCAGACTGAAGGCAGGAGTACCAAAAGAGAGGCATCCATACACATCATCAAGAGACTTTATCAGGATTGTTCATACTTTAACCCCTCCATATTACCCAAAAAAGTGTCACAATTTATGTATAAATTGTCACCATGAATGAAAAAATTTTCTGTAGCAATTACAGACATTTTTGGTTGCCGAAGATGAGTTACAACATAATGCTGTCTGTTGATTAGTACTGTCCATTTTATTGAGCAGTCAGAGGCTCAACATGATCTTGTGGTACATTTCTAAAGTACTGCTCATGCTGTTCAACCAGACTGCACTGAGCCCTGACTGCAGAGCTGAATGGAAAAAAATAACAGAAAGGCAGCGTTACATTTTAACTCACATTCAGGGGTGAAAATGTTCTCTAACAGCTGCTTTGTTAAACTACAGACTTTTTTTTTTTATTTATGATAACAGTTTATAAAATGTGACACTTTCTTGAGATATACAGGTATGTCAAAAGCGAGAAATGTGGTGGGGGGTGCAATTAGTCACACCCAGGAACTACATTTTTAGTCACCTTGAGTCAGAACTCTTCTCTAGCAACTGCATTATTTAAGCTACAAATTCAATTTGTTTGTGTTTTTGTTTGGTTGTAATCTCTGACCAGGAAAGACACACTGAGCTGATTTTCTTTTTATCATAGTATTTCTTTGGTCTCACTGATGCACACCCATCTCCTGCACCTCACCTGCTTCCAGACTTCCAGAGGGGGCCGAATCCCACCATTTCTGTAATAGCACTGCACCACATGTACCACTGAGCAGAGGTGTGGGCCTGGTGTCAACATCTCCATAATGGCACTGTACCTGATGTACCACCAAGCAGAGGTCTGGGCCTGGGGTCAACATCTCCACAACAGCACTGCAATTCATGTACCACCAAGCAGAGGTGTGAGCCTGGTGTTGACATCTTCATAATGGCACTGCATCCCCTGTACCACCAAGCAGTGGTGTGGGCCTTGTGTCAACACCTCCATTACTACACTGCACCACATGTACCACTGAGCAGAGATGTGGGCCTGAGGCCACCATCTCCTTAATGGTACTGCACCCCATGTACCACCAAGCAGAAGTGTTAGCCAGGTAAACTGAGGAGGTTGCTCAAGATATGGCTTCCATCCCTCTTCCCTGCCATCAGTGGTGTGGTACATGCCAAATTGAGGGGTTCTTCGAGAAATAACTCCCATTACCCTCTTCCGTGACATCAGTGGTAAGGCACATGCAGAACTGATGGGATTTCTCAAGGAATGGATCCCATCCCACTTTCCTGACATCAGTGGTATAGTACTGGCAGAACTGAGGGGGTCCTCTTCAAATGGATGCCATCCCCTGTCCTGAAATTGGTGGTGTGGTACAGACCTAACTTTGGGTTCCTAAGGGAATAGCTGCCATCCCCCTGTTCCCTGACATTGGTGGTTATGACAAGCCAAACTGAAAGGTTTACTCTTGGAATGGATCCCATCCCCCCTTCCCTGACATCGGTGGTGTGGCACAGGCCTAACTGAGAGAGTTCCTCAAAAAATGGCTCCCAACCCCCTCTTCCCTGACATTGCTGGTGATGAACAGGCCAAACTGAGGGGTTTAGTCTTGGAATGGATCCCATTCCCCCTTCCCTGGTATTGGTGGTGTGGCACCAGCAGAGCTGAGGGGGTTCCTCATGGAATGGAGTCCATCACCCTTCCCTCTGGTGAACATGCAGCTCTGTTAACCACTCCCTCTGCTGTCTTGTCCAGTAGAGTTCAATGGAGGGGAGCTGTGTGCTAGCACCCATTGATCTGACAGCAACAGGGGCTTTTACTTGTTTTAATTTCTCATACTGTCCCTTCTACCACACCAGTTCCATGTAATAATAGCGACAATAAAATAGCAATCATCATTATAGTGAATGTATAATGGCGATCGCTTAATGAGCAACAGGATACAATGTTGAAATCAAAAATAGCACTGCCTAATACAAACATTTTGAAAATTCCTTAATGTCTAATCTTTCTATGCACACGTTCTTTGTTACAATAGCGCTGCCTAGCATAAACATGCTGTACCCTCTCTGGGTAATAGTGCAAACATTTGGAAATGCTCAGTACTGTACCTCAGAACTGTGGGGTGAAAACTTCTTGTGTTTCTTTTGTACCTGCCAACTGCATTAGGGATCAACCGTGAAGAGCAGACTGAGAAATATCAAAGCTCTCCCCATTTAACGATGAAAACACACAAAATAGCTTTGCTCTCAAGGCACCCACTCTATGTAATTACTGCTAAGTTTTAAAATCTGGGTCCCAAATAGACACACAAAATAGCCCTGCTGTGATGCTGAATACCCAATACCAGATGCTAGCCCTGGCTCTCTCTAGGCACCCGCTATATTTAATTAATGCTATTGTCAAAATAGTAACATTTGATGTTTAAAAAAAAACTGGCGGAAGCCAGATAGCGATCCTTTATTTCAGATTTGTGAACTTCAAACGATACTTCAGTACTTCGAGGCACTTCAAACATCAAACTTCAGACAGGTACTGGAATGCTCAGACGTGGAACTGAAAATTGTAGGGTAGACCCCCTCAACTATTCATATGTAGTGCGCATTTCATGCTCAGACACAATAGATGCAATGTGCTGATCTAGGTCTTTGTATTTCCTTTTTTTCCCCTTTATTGCTAGCTTTTGAAGCCATCTGCTCCATCTTCATGTCTGTCAGATGTTGCCAGCATACAATAACATGGGCTTACCTTTCTGGCTCATTACAAACTCCAGCGACATAGCGCAATCAGTTGTCAGCTCTACAGGTCAGCTGTGCTCTTGATCAGTAACCAAGCAACATGGGTTGAATTAGACTGATTAAATATGCACACAGTTGCCATGACAATCAAAATGTGTGGAGTGTCACCTACAGGATCACTCTACTCTTCATTTTACAAGATTTCAAATGCTGCCTAGAGTGCAGCGCTATTTTGTGTGTTTTTGTCGTTGGTGGATCCCTAATCTAGTTGGCAGGTATAGTAGAAATACAAGAAACACAAGCGGTTTTTCTAAATGTTTGCAAGGGCTGGAAATAAAATGAGAGAGATTCGGCATTAATGCATTCTAAAGAGAACATGTGCAGTAGAAACACAGGTGCTGAGCTTTTGGAAATAAGTGCTGTTGGGTGCTGTGCTATTTTGGCATGGTAATTGTCGCCATTAATGTCAGTCGCTAAGATGTGCTGGTCACTATTGCAGTCTTCGGCATTATTTTGTAGCTATTTTGTACAGCGCTATTTTGTTTTCGCTATTATTACAGGATAACTTATGGGAGCCTGCTTCACCTCAAAGAATTTCAACTGTTTAGTGACTGCACTACACACCAAGTTATACAACTCTGGAACAGCCTTTTTTGAGAAATATGTTTGACAGGGAACGGTGTACTGTGGTTCAATCCAGTTCATGAAACTGAGGAAATCTTTTTGGGAAACAAAAGCAAAAGGAAGTTGACAATTAGCCAACAGCTCTACAGTCACTTTATTTAACAGCTGTCATGTTGGATGCTTGTAGGTAAAATCTGATGTTCTCGCAACACTTTCTTTTAATGTTAGTTGACAAGAATGAGGAGAGAGTTTTAATTTTTGGGGGATTGCATTTTTTATGCCTCTTCACGTGGAGTACTAGTACTGTGGGATTTTGCAGTACTTGATGGTGTCACAATAAAACAATCTATGTTGGCCTGGGAAGACTGCAAGGACACATCAAGTGATTCAATGTCAGTTTCTGCTTCCAATTCACTGTCACTAAGGTCACCGCCAGCACCACCTCCACTACTGCCCACACCAACCGCATTGTCCCTTGCCCTGCCCCATTCAGCAGGATGTTTTGCATTTGCATGCCGTATCATTACTGATGTTCCAAAATATCTTGCTTTGCTGTCACAACTGATACTCTTTTTATACAGACTGCATACAGCTCGAGAGTTGTCTGCAGGATTACTATAAAAAAAATTCCACACTAAAGATTTACCCTTTGTGCTTTGTACTATGGTGCCTGGCAGTATTTCTTGTACAGTCAAGGGACCTGGAGAAAACTCTACACTGCCATTTCCTTGTTTACATGAATTGTTCTCATTCATGCTCATCTTCTTATTTTGGCGTTTAGCATATTATTTTTTTTTCTGCACTTGCCTCTCATGTCCTACAGCAGCATTCTCTCCTACCGCCTCATCGAAACTAGTACAGACGTTATCACCACAAGATTCAGAAGTAGTAGAAGTGCTGTCTTCATCATGTGGGACATAGCCTGGGCTAACCCATTCCCAGTCCCCACTATCACCACCATCTTTGTCAGCTTTCACTGCCTTAGCATCTAAGCCTATATCCTTGTACTTGCATGCTGCTTCAGCAGTTGGAAGTATTCTGGCAAATGTGGCAAAACTACGAGTTACTCCTGTCAGTTCTTTCTGAAACTCTAATATCATTTCATTGCTAACATGCTTTTGTTAGTTCAGGAGGATTGTTAGTGCCAGTCCTGGTGAAGTTATTGTTGTTGCTATTTTCTTCATTAGTGCAGGGTTTCATATTGTCCACATCCTTTTTAGCTGCACATGCAGCAGCACTGTGCTTCCTTTTAGTAGACTTATACTGGGAAACACGAGACGGTAGTAGACACAGCCATGGCATTTGCTATGCTGCAGAGAGACGTCACACAGTGTGCCTTTGACAGGGCTGGGGGCACTGAAAAAGACGTGGTGTAATACTGTAATACAGCTGAAATGGCTTTATGCAGAGACACAGAGCAGCTATATGTCACACACAGGGCTCAGGAAAGCTAACATACACTGTGGAATACAGCTGAAATGGCTTTCACCATACTGCAGAGACACACAGAGTAGCTATGTCACAGACAGGGCTTGGGGCACCAAACAGGCAGTGTGTAATACAGCTGAAATGACTTTATGCAGAGACACAAACTTGCTATATGTCACAGACAGGGCTCCCGGGCACCTAACAGAGAGTGGGCCTGATTCTAAAAGGTTGATGCAGAGCTTCCATCAAGCCTTGCATCAACCCCAATCTTTGGTGCAACTGTGCCCAATGCAACTTCTGCAACTGCATCCAATTCAGCAGCTTTTGGCACAGTTGCATGATTGCCTCTGTTTACAGCAGCTTGCACCAAAGATTTTCCACAAGTCCCTCGAACTGGCTCCCCTATTGGTGCACAGTTTGACTGGGGGGGGGTTCTGGTCTACCTTGGTGCCAAAGATGCAAGGGACATGGGTCGGAGGTTGTGGCAGAACCCTTTGTGAATTACAGGTGCTGCACCAATCACTGCATGTCAGCACTTGTGACCGACCTCCAATACAAGTCCCTTGTGTCACTCAAAGCCCATTCCTGAATCAGGTCCTGTGTGTAATACAGCCAAAATGGCTTTATGAGAGACACAGAGTAGCTATATGTCACACACAGGGCTAGGGTACCTAACAGACACTGGATAATACAGCCTAAATGGCTTTCACTATACTGCAGAGACACACAGAGTGGCTAGGTCACAGACAAGGCATGGGACACCAAACAGACAGTGTGTAATACAACTGAAAGAGCTTTATGCAGAGACATAGCATACTTATATGGCACACACAGGGCTCAGGGTACCTAACACACACTGTGCAATACACAATGAATGGCTTTATACAGAGATGCAGAGTAGCTATATGTCACAGACAAGGCTTGGGGCACCTAACAGACACTGTGTAATACAGCTGAAAGGACTTTATGCAGAGACACAGAGTAGCTATATTTCACACACAAGGCTCATAACACCTAACAGACACTGTGTAACATAGCCTTAATAGTAGCTATATGTCACAGACAGGGCTTGGGCCACCTAACAGACATTGTGCAATTATACAGCCTAAATGGCTTTCATTATACTGCAGAGACACAGAGTAGCTATGTCACAGACAGGGCTCGGGGCACCTAACAGACAGTGTGCAATGCAGCCTAAAATGGCTTTCACTATACTGCAGAGACTCACACAGAGTAGCTATATGTCACAGACAGGGCTCGGGGCACTGAACAGTTAGTGCATAATCCAGCCAAAATGTCTTTCACTATACTGCATACAGACACACAGAATAACTATGTGACACAAAAGGGCTTGGGGCACCTAACAGACACTGTGTAATACAGCCTAAATGGCTTTCACTATACTGCACAGACACACAAAGTAGCTATGTCACAAACAGGGCTCAGAGCACCTAACAGACAGTGTGTAATTATACAGCAAGAAGGTACCAACCCCAGTCTTTGAGGGTTAGTGTTAATTAACTAATGTGTTTTTACAAAAAAGTTCTAAAAAGTTTTTATAAAAATTGAAATGAAACATCTTGCACTTAAATTAGCACGTACTCTCGTTAAGAGAATATGGGAACTTAAGGGATACACCTTACTGTGCACAGTAACTTTTGAGAAAGCTCTTGTGTGAAATCGGTTGGATCATTGTGGGCTTTGCATTACTCTGCACTGTTTTGCACTTTAAGTACTCTCTATGAAGGATTTTTGGAAAGATGCCTATGTAAGTATGTTGTAAGTTATCTTTAAATATTTATCCATTGAACTAAATTTTATCTGGCAACTCGGTGTAGGCTTTTTTTCTGTTGCTAATGTAATTATACAGCCTAAATAGTTTTCACTATACTACAGAAACACACAGAGTAACTATATGTCACAGACAGGGCTCAGGGCTCAGGGCACCTAACAGACAGTGTGTGTAATAAAGCCTAAATGGCTTTCACTATACTATAGGTATATTATAAACTCACTGTTTCTTTCATTACGCTGGGGGGGGGGGCGCTAGACTACCAGGGATATAAAGATAGTCTTGGGCAACCCTTGGCTGAGAAAACAGCTTTTTAAATCTGGCCATCTCGTCCCTCGCTCATGATGCACGATCGCGATCAAAGATTCTTGCAATCAAAGAATTTGCAGCCTCACGATCAAAGAATGAAAAATGGTGAAACATGATTTTTTGACCGATTTGAAGTAAAACAATGCCATGGTTCGATAGAACGGACCCTCCTGAGTAAAACCCACCCTCATTTGTGTCCCTAGCCCACACCTGAGCCGAGATATTTGTGTTTGTAGGTCGCGATGCAAGATCGCGATCAAAGATTCTCGCAATCAAAGAATTTGTCGGCTCGCGATCAAAGATCATTAGCGAGCCGCGAATGAAGAATTTAAAAGCTAAAAACTCTATTTTTGGACCAGTTTGGGTGGAACCAAAGCCATGGCTCGATAGATCGGGGTTCCCTGAGTAAAACCCATCGAAATTTTACTTCAAAAGTGACCCTGAGCCGAGATATTTGTGTTTGTGCAATCGGAACACTGAAAACAAGATGGCGGACCTCGCGGTCAAAGAATTTTTGAAATTCTTCAGGATCAAAGATTCTTGAACCGCGAGACTGCAAATTCTTTGATTGCCAGGAGGGACGAGATGGCCAGAATCCCCATTTTTTGATTGCAAGATATACATATAAATGTTCCCATTGACTTATAGTGGGAACTTAAAAGTGCCATAACTTTTGAATGCCTTAATATTTTTTCACCAAACAAAAAGCGGCATGTTTGGCCACCAAAGCTCTTTCAAATGAGCCATCTAACAGAGTGGCATGCCACACAACAGCCGAACAGGACCACATTAAGAATGCCAAAAGGTGCCTCCAAAAATGGAAAATTTTGCATTTTCAGCACTTTCGTACATGAAGACCAGCATTCTGACAGAAACGCAATTTGGCAATTCAGGGATCTAGTACACCCCAATGCATGTACCAAATTTCAAGCAAATCTATTGAACGGGTCCAAAGTTATTAACGTCCAAACTTTTGACTTTAGTATGTAACTGGCCGCTCAACCCTAACTATGGTTGCACGACCATGCCACTATAATACATATATATTTAAGAACATACTTGTGCCAGAAAACAACCTTGAAAACTTTGTTGAGTGCATCAGAAAAATGGCAATTTGAAACACCAGGGAACGTCTTTAATGTAATAACAAAGAAGGGATGACAGGGATTAGAAAATGTGTGCTGCTTAGCTGGAAAATGATTTCATAGTGAAACATTTATGCATTTAATTAAAAATAAATCTAGCACAGTCATGCTGGTCTGATTTGTACATGATGTGAAACTTTTATCAGTATTTATTCCACAGTTACAACAAACTTGCTCCTGCACTTATTGTATTGCTTGGGAACTTTTTTAGCCGCATATTTATACAGTATATTTTTAAGTGCTTTTACACTGCCTTCACCATTGTAATGTACATAATTGCTGCATTTTATAATTCCTGATGTTCTTTGTTCTTATGGAACAGAACTTTGTATTTACTTGCACTTCCCTCTTGTTGCTCCTCCCTGGCATGCACCTAGAAATTGGCTTGGTTTCAGTGTGCCTCTTCCATTCATCAAAATTAAAAAATTTAATAAAAAAGTTCATCAGCTAATCCGTTTCTGCTGTTCACCATAGTAAGTAATGCTCTAGGCCTCCACAGAAAATTGATGGAAAAACATTTGGCTGAAGTATTTTTCTACTGCTAAACTGACTTTAGCAACATTAGTTTGGGCTAACTCCCTGGTAGAAACAAGACTATTTTGGTTGTTGTGTGGCTGTTACCTATATACTGTAGGCTCTGCTGAATGTAGCGTTTACTGGTGCCAACTGTCATGCAACTCTGTGTGCCCTGGCAGTTATACTGTTCTAAGTCTTGAATGTAAGATGGCTGGTGGCAGCAGATGGGATTTTTAGAAGGGGCACCAGATCGTACTGGAAACACCACCACAACTGAGGTGGGACTGCTAAACCACTGAAAAGTTTCTCTAGCGTCCTGTTGCAGTTGGATCACACTTGCAAGCAAAACGTGACTTGTGCATTATTTTTTTTCAGTGTGGTAACTGTTGTGAAGATCTGGAAACAGTTCACAGTAAAGTAGGAACATGAGGACTGCCACAACTGTGGCCAATAAAACAGCTGCAGTAGTCTTGCTGCGCTCACCTGCATCTCTGTTTCCTAAATGTTGAATGGTTGCTTAAGGCATAGCTCTTGACCATGAATAACAGAGGGCAGTGACAGCACCTCTAAGCCCAGAATGTGGTGGTAGCAGTGCTGGGGCAGAATTCCTCTAGGCTCTGCATGCAGGATAGGCAATGGAAACTTACCTGCAGGCATTTAAAATCAGATGACTAAAGATGGCACACCTCTCAACAGCCTCGAAGACACAGTGGGTCAATTCTCAAAGCCCTGAGAATGTTGCAAGCCCCTGGTGCACTGATAATTTGGTGCATGGGGCTTGCGACATTCCCCCAGCCAACAATCAGGATTTTCCATCCCGTGTGTCAGTTGCTACAAGTTAGAATTGCTGTTTGCTGATCTAGCTCTTGCATCAGTCCTGGGTACCCTTCTCATGAGGCTTGCAACAAATATTTGGCGCAAGCTGCCGTAAAGTGGGAAAACAGTCATAACTGCACCTGATATACTAAAATTGGGTGCAGTTGCGGCAAGGGTGTTTGGTGTAGCTACACCAAACAAGCCTTTGTCAATGCTGAATGTTGGCTTGCTGGCACTGGCATTGGTAGTGTAGGAGTTAGAGAGATGCACAATAGGATTGGCAGTGAAATAGTGAACTGACGCTGACCCCAGACCCACCATGCAGAGAGTGACAAGCATTGGAGTGTGCCTTTGGGTCGCTGGCCATAACATTCATGCCATTTCACCTCACCCTACCGCACAGGGATGGACAAGTGCTGCGATGTGTCTTGGGGTCTTTGGGCCTTACGCTCACCCCATTCCATAAGGAAATATACTGACATGGGTGCAGTGTAGGAGAATAGGGTGAACGTTGGGGCCAAAGAGTCCAAGGCACACCTCAATGCCTGTCACTGGCTGCAGGGTGGGGGGTGGAACGGCGTGAGCATTACAGCCGACAATGCCAAATCACACCCCTGATGCTTGTCAGTTTGTACAGGGTGGGGCATTATGGTTGGAAACCCTAATACCCAAGGCATTTGTTGATATTTTCACTCCAAATTTTCAACATGGGCCATTTGTGACCCCACCTCATGAACACTGGCACTATGAGTTTGTTTGCCAAAAGGTGGTTTTGTACAGCGACTGTGCATTTTGGCACCACAGGTGCGAAAATACATTTTGGGCAGGATGTGAAAAACGACAGCTGCATTGTTCATGAGGAGGTGTAAAAAAAGGCATTGTTGAAAATCTGGAGCGAAGATATGAAAAACTGGTGACATCACAAGCTGCATAGAAACTTCACAATGCATGCCCATAACACAATTATTTGGGAGATTTGTTTAACCAAATTTTCAACATAAGCATTTTGGGAACTTCGGTCATGAACAGTGTCACTATGATTTTGCTAATCTGGTCCAAACATTTTTTTCCCACAGTGACCGTGCCATTGTGGGACATGTGCGAAAACACATTTCGTGCAGGATATGAAAAATGACAGCTGTGCTGTTCATAAGGAGGTGTACAAAAATGACAATGGTGAAAATCTGGAGTGAAAATATGAAAAATGGGTGACATCACGAGCATGTATAGAAACTGAGCAATGCACACCCATAACGCAATTATTTTGTGTATATTTTTTACCAAATTTTTAACATAGGCATTTTAGGACCTCCACTCACGAACAGTGTCACTGTGATTTTGTTAATGTGTCCTGAACATTGATTTTGTACAGCGACCATGCCATTGTGCGCCACATGCACGAAAACATATTTCAGGCAGGATGTGAAAAATGACAGCTATACTGTTCATAAGGAAGTGTGAAAAAGGGAAATGTTGAAAATTTGTAGTGAAAATATTAAAAATTGTCAAAGTTAAGAGCGTGCATTGAAACTGCGCAACTCATGCTCGTAACACGGTCATTTTTTTGAATTTATCCACCAAATTTGCTAGATAGGGTTTTTGGGACCCCACCTCATGAACAGTGGCATTGTCATTTCATTAATCAGTCCCGAAAGGTGATTTCGCACGTGACCACGAAATGACCTTTCAGGGCTGAGTAACGAGATGACAGTGCATGTGTTCGTGAGATGGGGTCCCAAGCACCCCATGTTGAAAATTTGGAGGCAAAATTTAAAAAAAATGACTGAGATATCCACCTAAGTTGAAAAAAAAAATGTATGCCATTATACAGCTTATTGACATTTCTTCAGTTCATGGTCGGCTTTAAAGAGTCCAGATGTGTTCCCGGTCCACTGAAGATCATTGTGCTGGGCTCCAGAGGTAAGTATGGGGTGAGGAAGGGGTATGGGGAGGTGGGGTGCGCAGAGAGTGGATGCGGGTTGGGGGAAGGGACCCCACGGTGAGGGACCGTTTTTCTTTTTTTCAGGTAATTTACAAAAAAAAAAACGAACATTGCAGACAGTTTTCTTTTTTTACAGGTGTATGTAAAAATGTTGTGCACACTGGGGTGTGCCCCCAGTGTGCCCTATGACTTTGTGGGGGGTGATGTTGGCCACACTGGGTGGGCTCCCCATGTGGCACTGAATGGGTGTGGGGGCCGGAACATGCTGACGATGGTCGGCTTTGATTACGGGAAGGCACACTGGGGTGGGCTCCCAGTGTGCCACACAATCTTGGGGGGTTATTTAGTATGCTGACAGGGGGATTGGGCATCCCTGAAGTCAGCTTTGCAGGCATTGTGCAGCAGGCGGTGGCGGCAGCCACCATGTTTATTGACATACATCACCAGTAAAGGCACATCAGAAGGCGTGTTATTGTGCTGCTGCATGACGAGCTTGTCTCTCATTGCAGTGGCACTTTCTTTACAAGTTTTGACCACTTTACATATTTTTTGTGTGAGTGCCTGCATGTTGGTTTATTGGGGAATGAGGGATGCACCTACTAAAGCATGCCCTGCATTTGCCCACACTGACACACCTCCGAAATCTGCTACTACCACAAGATGTTGGCTTGCGCATAGGTGCAAGCCATCATAAAAATGGGGCTGACACACAGTTTGCATCAGTGTTTGAAAATCAGGCACAGTGCCTCTTGCCAGTATGAAGTGCTCTTATCACAGTTTCTGCCAGTGATGAGAACAGGGTGGCAGAAACTTTATTTTAAGCTGGCTTGATAGTGTTTTAAACTGAAATTGAAATTACCAAGGGGGGCAGAATTTAGACTACTGTGTACAAAGCATAACTAGATGGCTACACCCCTGTAGACAGTGATTAGGTTTTTGAAATTCAGAGGGATATTTACAGTTTGCTTGCAGATTTGTATTTTTTTATCTTTATTTTCTGACTTTGGAAGCTAGCAGTTTTGTGTAAAGTGGCCACAGAACCACTTAGAGTAAGTAATGCTCTCTTTTGGCAAAGATGCCACAGTTACCATTAGGAAGCGAGCCCTGATGGAAGCACATTTTGTTGTGGGACTTCATAGACCATAGTCAAATGTAGGCATGCAGTCAGACACCTGCTGCACGCTATAGTCATTTGGAAGGTGAGGCTGTTGTTATTGCTCTTTAAATCTTGAATGCAGTATATATATGTAACCCCCCTGCAAATGGGGGTTCCCAGAAGTCTTCCAGGAGATTGCTTGAATGCTCCAAGTCTTGAGGTGTTCAGCGTTTAAGCCGCTTGAGTGTGAGTGCTTTTAGAGTCTCTGGTACTATCTCTTTAAGAGCTGCCTGCTTGTGACCATAATTAATTGAGGAGGGGGGACTGTGTGTTCTAATGCTCAAATCCCGCCCGGGCTGCTGCCAATTCGCTCTGTTTTTGCAGTTGCTAAGAGTGCAAAGGGAGCCCATCTGAAAGCTGTAACTGTTTGCTTGTAATCATTTAGCAGCATTTGTGAGATTGCAGTTTATCTAACCTGTTTTATTGTAGCTGGGACTCTGTGTGTGTTTCCCCTTTATGTTGAAACTGAAGTGCTGAACTGGACCAATCAGTGTGGGGGACCTTTAAAATGGAGCCTGCTGCTGGTAAATCAGAACTTGGACTCTTAAGTTGAGCCAGCCACAATGGGACTGTATGGCAGATGCCTCTGGGAATTGTAGTTTGGACTTCGGTGCCTTTTTGCACCAACAGGGGGAGTCTGATTGTGAGTGACAGCCAAACCAGCCAACTGAACTGGGAGGAACTCAAAGGAAATTCCCAGCTCTGTCTACTGGAAAGATCAGATGAAATTGAGACAGTGAAGAGAGAAGGAGCTATGAGCTTCTGCGCTGTATAGTTTCTTGTGGGAAGCACATGTAAGGCCCTGAGTTTTGGTCTGCAGCCTATGCAAGCACCCGTTCGGACTGAATCCGACCTGTTGGAGAAGAAAGGAGATCTGAAGAGTAGAAACCAGGCTCACCCTGTAGAAGACTGGAGAAATTGCTGAATCACACTCGGTCTGTCAGGAACTGAAGCTGCTGTGTGTTCTCCCGGGTATCGTGCAGTAATTGCGGTCGGGATCGAGAAGCAGCCTGCCTGGAATAGTACTTTCCTTTTACATATAAATGTGTGTAGTGCTTGTGGGGGATCCTGTTTCAAATCCCCTGTACAGTGAATTGAGTGCATGAAGCTGAAAGTAAACCCAGCTTAATCTGGACTATATTCCATTTGCTATAAACTGCAGTGGGGTCCAGTCACAAGGGCCTTATCCTCATGTTCTGCTCCTCCTGGCAATCCATGACAATCTGCCTTCCACCTAGTTCTCAGCATTGAGTTTGTAAGTACAAGCAGGGTAGCTCCCTGCCATCTGTTTATCGAATTGCAAGTGTGTCATCTAATTGTTGTTTTTTCATTTCTTCACGAACTGAGGCATCCGGCTCCGGATTACAATTGGGTATTGTGCAAGTGTTTTTCCATCACAGGGCCCCAACCAGCTGCACTAATCCTGGCTAGCCCCCCCCCAGGTACCCAGTGAAAGTGACAATTTGGGGATCTGAATATGCACACAGTACTGTGATTATTAATGTGTTTAACCTAATTAACCTGATTTCCCCCTTCCTTGTTACAGCTCCTTAAATAAATCAGATCTGTTTGTTTCAGCAAAGTTACACTGTCTGAGGTATTCGATTATGTTAA
This sequence comes from Neoceratodus forsteri, assembly GCA_016271365.2. Lineage (NCBI taxonomy): Eukaryota > Metazoa > Chordata > Ceratodontiformes > Ceratodontidae > Neoceratodus > Neoceratodus forsteri. The sequence continues at coordinate 1,257,191,061 of CM028131.1, forward strand.
AGTATTGTACTGTGACTTTTACGCTGTATCATCTTGTTTTACAGGGAGTCCCCAGCGTCCAGTCGACAGAGCCAGTCCTGGAGGTAAGTGTACATTGTGTAGATATTCCTGATGCATTGTGTGGGCCACTAGTGGGAAGAAAGGGGGGGTTACAGTGTCACAGAGGGCTGTGACCAAGTTAGTTTAACTACTGCAAACCCTGACCTCTGGGTGGAGGCACTCGCCATTGGACCTAGGCCCCTCAACCTGTTACCAGTTACGCAGGCAGGAGTAGTAGCCCTTGGGATAGCGCCACCTAGGGGTTACATATATATAACATATTCAATATGAAATCGCTAATCAGTCATGCTTCTTATTATGTAAATTTAGAAAATGGGCACTGGGCTAACATCGAAAACTAACCTCACTAATTGGCTGTCACACCCTGGCACTGGTGTTGTTATTTCTCAACAATGCCTGGTGCAAAACAAGACCCTATGTTCCCCAACATTCCATACCTTATATCCTGGTGCCCACATCGTACCCACGCACTCAGAAATATGGAAAAACAGCAGTCCCTCACAGAAGCCGACTCGATAGCCCACCCACCACTGGCAAAGTGAATGACTAAAACAAACTTCAGCTGTCACCTCCTATCACAAAAAGAGGTCACGGAAATGTTCAGAAGTGACAATGACCAGTGTACTGAACAGTCACCTACTTAAAAAAATAAAAAAACAAATGCCCCTTTTCAAAATGTAACCGCCAGTGATGTGGATAAACTCGAGTGAGACTGTCAAGAGCAAGTCACACAACGGCAAACGATATGGGTGGTCTAAATCTTCGAACAGTGGGTGGAAACAAAAAAAATTGCTCACAACATGAAGACAGACTCCCTTGACACCATAAATAGCCTACTCAGACAATTTTATGCTGAAACACGAACGGAGTCAGGAGAACAATATTCAGTCAGCAGCTACTGCTCATTCCATGCTGGTCTGTCACGGCACCTAAATTCCCCAGAAATAGGGTGCAATATCTCACTAGTATCAGACCAAGCATTTAAAACCTCCAACAATGTGCTCCCCTCTATCCTGAAGCAGCTGTGCAAGAAACAAGAGACAGCTTCCCACCATCCACCTATAACTGAACAAGACCTGCAAAAACTGCGTTTTTCAAACACCATCTCACCCAACTCAGCACGAGGATTAGTCAGGAAAGTATGGCTCGACATACAAATCCATATGGCATGGCATGAATGAGAGGGCTTAAGAGACCTTACACCATAATCATTCACAGTAAAAGTAAGTGAAAATGGGCACAAATATATAACTTTAACCCATAATCCCGAAACAAAAAAACACAAAAAAACCCTGAAGTCCAACAAAGAATCTCAAAGAGGGGTTCATTTTTAAGAGACTAGATGATCCACTATGTCCAGTAAAGTCCTTCCTTAAGTACCTCATCAAAATTCCATCAGACGCAAAATCCTTTTACCTTCATCCTAGAAAGCTGTCACAAGGCTACTTAGATAAGAAGCCTATTTGGTACACCCATGAACCTATGGGGGAAAACTTCCTTGGAAGCTTAGTGTCAAAATTAAGCACCGAAGCAGAGTTGAGGCAAAGATACACTAACCATAGTATCTGGGCAACTGCAGTTCAGCTCCTTTCCAATGCAGGACTAGCCCCCAGAGAGACTGTCAGTGTCACAGGACACCACTCAGAAGTAAGTCTAGCAAATTACTGGATGGCTTCGTCAAGTGACAGGGAAAACTAGAGCAGTATTCTTGGTGGACACCCGAAAGCACCAGCAAAGCCAGAAATCACAGAACAGCCTTCCTCATCAAAGCAAGCTACAACACTGCCACCTGCAGCATCCAGCACAGAACTACCACTACATCCACAAATAAAAGGTATGATCTACGTTGTATTTCTCTCTCTTCTCTATATATATTTTCTACATTTTATCTACATTGTTTCCCACATTAACACATTTTTCTTTTTTTCTTTAGCATATCCTGACAATCCATTCAACTTGGTACAGTGCAGCTTCACAGGACCAGTTAACTTCATAAACTACAGAAGTAGAAGAAACAGTTCATCTTTATTTACTTCCCAGTTCTCAAAGTAAAAAGTACAACCCGGGATTAATAGTGTTTCTGTTTATTTCTCCTTCCCAGTCCCCAAAAAAGGGACTATTTTTTTTCAGCCCTACTTCAAAACAACTTTAAACTTTAATAAATTCACTCACTGAATTGTTTAAATCAACTTCCTTGTCTTAGTCTCTTCATTCCATTTTCTAAGTGTAATAATACCCTCCAGGGTGGGCATTATGAGCTATAACGGACCTTCCTTGAGCTATAAGGCCCTCCGCTTGTGGCGTTGGGCCTCATTACACCCCTGGGCGGATGTTATAGCCCAATAACGCCCACCCTGTTGGGTATTATTACTGACATATGTATGGGACAGACAGAGCACCAAACAAGCAGCATATAGCTGTTCAGGTGAGTCTGAGTTTGATTTAGTCTGAGTTTTATATAAGAATCCTTAGCCATGCTGGTTTTGTGAAGTGTAATGGCTTACAGTCCCTTTAATTTATACATTTCCCTCAAAGTAGTGCACGGTAAGCTGCTGCACTCTGACTTCATTCCCCATGAAACCCTCCCCTTCCACTTCAGGACCTGTCACACTCCTGCCCATGCACAAGTTTCATTCCAGACCCCTAACTGCAACCCACATGCTAGCTCTGTTCCAGACTCCTCATACTGCTGCCCCTTATTTATTTAATCTTTGTTAACCTGGTAAGGCCCACTAGGCACAAGTGCCTATTTTCAGGGGCCACCTGGGAGCTTCGATCTGGTTAAGTGACTTGTTCAGAGTCACACAGCATGCAAGTGGAGGTTGTGGGAATCAAACTCAAATCTGCTGGATGTACCAAGCTCATTCACAGGTCATTACACTAACCTCTAGGCTATACTACCAGCCTCTGCACCAGCTCCAAACAGGGATTTTGTTCCATTACTGTTGCCACTGAAGTTCCAAATCGAATGTGCCTGCATTAAAGGTCTGAGCTTAGTCATTTAAGTCTGAAATCTGAGAGTTCCTAGCAGAACAGGCTTCTAGGTTTTAAACCTTAAGTTGCCGATATAATTAGAATGTATAGGAATTCTGGACTGATATATCAGTCAGCGACACAGCAGGGGTTAAGACTGTTTGGAGTTGTCAGCTGTGACCACCCAATAAATAGTAACTTGCCAAGCAGGATCCCCATTACCTGGAAATAGAGTGATGGTGATAGAGTAAGGAGTTCCTTGCCAGTCATTTTCTTCTATAGAAGCTTTTATTTCTATATTCTGGTTCAAGTTCCATTACTTATTGCTCTTTTAGTAAACTCAATGGCTGTTCTTGATTTCCACACTGACAAGTACCATGTTTAAACTCTTCTGATGTACTTAATATCCCTTTTAACCTCAGAGTTCTAAAGCAGAATAAGAATGCACTGTGCTGGCATGCTAAGAGCTCTTAGATTGCAAGCACAATGCATCTGTATTCTGCTGTAGAATTCTGTGGTTGAAAGGGACATTTTACATCATATGAATTTTAAAATTGTGGCTACTAGGTAGCCAAGAGTAGTTGGACTCAGAACAGGAAGAGACCTTAACAGTGTACCATCAAACAGTACAATAGCCACATAGCAAGAGACACTGAGCATGCAGTCATGCATCTGAGTATCAGCTGCCAGCACCCATCCCACCAGTAACCAGTGTTAGCCGAGTCTGGACCAGCGGTCAGACTGAGAAAGCAGTAGCCAGCGAGTACTCAAGTTGGGAGGCAGCAGACAGGTGGGTAAAGACAAACATATATCAAAACCAGGTGGGAGGGGAGCTTTGGCAGTGAACTAACAGGCTATCAGTTTCTTGCACATTTGATTCTGCACAGTCTTCAGACCTGAAGCAGATATGGAACTATTTGATTTAATTGGCAGTGAAGTAATTGTCCCTCCATTTCTTTCACATCTGATTCTGGACAGGCTTCACATTGGTTATTTTTTTATTTCTGTAGTTATTTATTTAGTTATGTTCCCTGATAGAATTCTGTTCCAGGATTAGTCGATGTAAAAACTGTGGTGCCCATCATGGTTTCATTATGTTGGTTTCTGTTTCAGGTATTCTGGCTCTCAGACATGCAAATAAAAACACATAATGCCATGTGTCCCTGAGGGATTTACTAACTCCCTCCCAGTATTTGTGCATGACTGAAACTTGCAGCTCAGCTTCATTGGCTCTGTCTGGCAAAACTCAGCAGACAAAGGTTTGCAGAGCCATGTTCATGAGTGGGGCAATTTATAAAGACTGTGGGCCTGATTCACAAAAAGCACTTAGATTGCCGCGAGTTGCAGTGATCTAGGGCTGTGGCAAACCTGGGAGTGCCAGGGACCCTGCACCCTATTCTTGAACGGGTAGGGTCCTGGTGGCAAAGTTCCATGGTCTTTGGTAACCATAGCAATGCCCCAAACATAGGGCATACCTGCACAGGGTGCAACAAGCCATGGGTGGTCACACAGCAATGTTCTCAGACATTCCCTGGTGGTCTAACGGACCGCCATCTCCAATGTCTCCTAGAAATAATCTGTAACATAACACTTTGGTGGTCTAGTGGACCCTTTTCTGCGATTATACCCTTATGAATAATTAGTAAACAAAACTCCCTCCCTCATGGACTAGTGGACCCTCTTCCCCAATGTTCTCATGAATTAATTATTTATCATAAGTCCCTGGTGGTCTTGTGGCCCCCCCCCCGATCCCCGATGTCCCCAAGATGTACTAATGTATTCAAATTTCATGGTGATTTAGTACCATGAAGCCCCGATCCCATCTATGCTATATTATGGCTTTTGATGGTATAGTAGCCCCACCCAGTAGAGCGTTGCCCCACCCCTCTTGCCCCATCCCCATAATGAGTCGGGATGGACAGCCCACCACTCATCACCACTGACAGCCACCGATTGAGCTTTGAATGAGCACATACTGTATACAGTATGCGCTCAGTGACAACTGTCAATCACTGAACGCATACTGTATAGAGTATGCACTCATTCAGAGCTCAGTCGATGGCTGGCCATGGTAGTGAGTGGTGGGCTGTGCTCATCACTGGCTCAGTATGGGGACTGGGGTGAGCGGGGTGGTTGGACACTGTCTGCCAGGGTGGGGGGCCACTATACCATCAATGGTGCCATAATATGGTATAACAGAGGATCGGGGCTTTGAAGGGGGGCACTATATCACATTGGAATTTGAATACATTAGTACATTTTGGGGACATCAGGGATTGGACTGGGGGTCCATTTGACCACCAGGGACTTATGATAAATAATTCATAGGAACATCAGGAAGGGGGGCCACTAATCCAGCAGGGAAGGGGTTTAGTTTACTATGTAATTACATGGGGGCAATCAGGGATCCACTAGACCACCAGGGAAATAGATTAAAATCCTATTTCTTGGGAATATTGTGGAGGGGGGACCATGGCACAGTACCACCACTAGGTCAAGTATCCCAGTGGAGAAATTTCTAAGTACCCTTAGACCAGCCCATACCATCCCTTTGATTTATTGAATGTCAGTGTTGTACCTACTGATTTTGGTGTACTCTGTGACTTTTCTCATTATTTATTCTTGTACTTCCCATGTTCCTTCCTGGTCATGTACACTGTGAAAACATACCCATGTTTTCCACCCCCATCGAATGAACATAGAAGTTGTCATTATCATATCCTCTTCCAAAACCTGTTTTAGTGGTCATTCCATGAAACAATCATTTTGGTTGCATTTTATAAATGTCAACTGTCATGTTCATATGCTGAGTTCATAAAAACTAATATTCTGACAAGTCAAGGTCACAATCTAAGAAAATGACAAAGTAATCTGTGAACTTCTTTATTTCCCAGTCATGATGATTTCATTATTATAACTCATGTTATTAATGTGTTAATTATTGCCTCTTCACTATCAATGCCAAAACACCTACAAAGCAAATATAAGCAAGCAAACATTCAGCATTGAAAAATGCTTGTTTTATGCATGTTATAATGCTTAAATAAAACATTTCTTTTCTTTGTCCCATAAAAGTAAATGTAAGAGGCTGCAGTGTATGACGACCTTTTCTTCAGCCACTAGACCTTCACTCACTGCAGCTTCCATGAATGGCTTCATTCTTCGTTCTTTTTTTTTTGTCCTGAAAAAAAAATGTCTGGTATTCTTTGAGTGGAGTTTGTTATAAAAAACATATAATGTATACCATGTCTGACCAAATACTAATTTTTATGGTTCCTAGTTACATGCCTATGGTTTCTATGTATGCCCTCCCTGTCTCAATTTAATTTGATACCAGTCTGTTTAATCAAACAACAGACATTTCAGACATCCCATTTACCTATAGTGCTGTGTAGAATTTTTAAATTTCAGCAGCACAGAATTCTGGAGAATGTCATTGAATTCTAACAAGTTCTGTCAAATTCCATTTGAAGCAGAATAATAATAATAATAATAATAATAATAATAATAATAATATCTTTATTTGTATATCCCTTTCAGAATACCAAGGCACCTAACAAAATTTAAAATAACACATCAAACATCCAGAATCATAAATAATACAAAACAATTCAATTGCAGAAATCATTCATCAAAAGCTTGGTACCACAGATATGTTTTTAAAGCTTGTTTGAATCCCTCCACGGTCATGCACTCCCGTAACCGATGGGGTAGAGAATACCAGAGGGATGGGGTCGCATGCTTAAATGCCCAGGCCCCAGAAGATTTCAGACACACTTTTGGGATCTCTAGTGACCCCCTCCGTCAGCTGAGCGGAGAGATCGGCTAGGGCAGCAAGGGACCAGAAGCTCTTTCAGGTAGTATAATGACAGAATTATAGAAAGGCTGTACACCTTCCTGAGGATCTGTGGATTTTTGTGGAAAGATTATGCTTGGTACAAGCCTGCCATGATTATTAAGTATCTATAAATATTTTTAGTTAATGTTCTCATGTGGTCCTAAATTTCCACGTGTGAAACATGATCCACCAAAGATTATTGTGTGGAATTTCAAGTAAGCATTTATTTTATATAGGACTTACTGTTTATTGAATGGATAAATACATTTTTCAGAACATAATTCCATGGTTTATCTTGCAGTATCTTTTGGATTCGCAAGATGCCGAATTCCACAGCAAATGTACCCGCGTAACTTCTTAGCTCACTGCAGAACTTGTGGGCATTTGAAACCTAAGGATCTGCTCTGTGGAGTTAATTAGTTCAGTCTTAGACAAATTGTTCAAAATGCTGAAGAAACCTTGTATTTAGAGAATTTTGACTACCGGTGTGAAGTTGAAGTGATAGGGTGGTGTAGGTGATGAACTGTAGTTTTAGTATTTCTTCTGTTTTTGTTGTATGAAGACTTACATAGCTCCAGCTATATTTTCACAGTATTTCACAGTGGCGTTGGTGGTAGTTTAGTACTAGCAGAGAGAGAGAGACACACACACACACACCTACACACACAGACACAGATACATACATAAACACAAACACGCACACATGCAAACACATACATACACACACACACTCGCGCGCGCGCACACACACACACACAACAGAATTCAGCATCTACTTACCCTTCACAACTGATTTTTTTTTTTTTGGCTCACTTTTCTCCGATAATGTTCCCCCCATCTTTATCCTCTCCTTCCCCAGCTTGTTTGCCCTGTCTACCCCTCTACCCTCCTTGATGTCCCTGTATTGGACCTCATTTATTCAATAATTGCTAAATAATCTGCCTCTTAAGGGTGATCTATTCCTGCAAGGAGTTGGCTCCAGGGCTACATTAAATTTCTGTACTGTGTTCCTCAGATATGCCACTTGTAATTAAATGCATATTCCACAGGTATGATATATTTAATTGCATGTTATGTCACACTGTATGATTATTTATGATATTTTTTAACTGTATGTCTTGTTACAAATGTAATTGAATGTTTAATTTGTGAGACCCCATCTGGAGTACCGCGTGCAGTTCTGAAGACCCCATCTCCGCAAACACATAGACAGGGTGGAGGCTGTCCAGAGGAGGGCAACCAAAATGGTGTAGGATCTGCACCAGAAGACATATGAAGAGAAACTAAAGGAGCTTAATATGGATACCCTCAAGGAAAGGAGGGGGGGCATGATAGAAAATTTCAAGTACATCAAGGGAGTCAATAAAGTCCAAGAGGATAGCATCTTTCAGAAAAAGAGATGTTCAAGAATAAGGGGGCACAATTTGAAGATAGAGGGGGGACAGCACGGAGGTAATGTGAGGAAGTATTTTTTCATGGAGAGGGTTATGGATGCATGGAACAGCCTTCCTGAGGAAGTCATGGAGTCAAAAACAGTGGGGAAATTCAAAAATGCATGGGACAGACATAAGGCAATTCTAGTGGGGGGGGTAGGAGGAAGTAGGCTGTTGGTTAACTAGGATCTAAAGCTTATCCATTAGGTAGGGAAATGGGCAGACTAGGTGGGCCAAGCAGTCCTTATCTGCCATCAAATTATATGTTTCTATATGATAAATGCTAAACTGTATGTCTAATTCTTCATCCAATTGTAGCCCCCGGTCGCACCGGAAGACAAGTAACTTGTTGTTCAGTGTGACTTCCTGGTGAAACATTACAATAAATACATAAATAAACTGCTTTTGTTTTGATCCTAGTGTTACATAGACACACAGACAATGATGGCAGAAAAAGACCAATGGTCTGAGGCTGAAGATAGTTACTGTGATATATCTAACCTTGGATAAATGTTTGTGTGACGAAGAGGAATGAAAGCACTTGGCTTTGCCTTGAAGGTACTGTATATTTATATTTCTCTTCATACTGAAAGTAGCAGGGTAAGTGAGGAGAAAAAAATATTTATAGGCAGTGCCTGGGGCACATTGAAACTTCTTTGTAAAATTGTAACAGGTGGTGTTGGGAACCTAGCTCAGGAGATTAATCATGGGGCTGAGAAGATTCAGGAAGCCCTATAAATCAGGTGTTCAAGGGGGTGGCACTGACAGAGGTTTAGTGCATTCTTACACGAGCACTATAAAAGCACTTTCACTCTAGCACGTCCAACACATTCGTGTCCCAGCAAGTGAGTGGAACAGTGAAGGAGTGGAACAGGTGACTGCTGTCTTGGGCATTGGCAGGCATCAGCAGAGGGAAGCAAGAAGGTAGCAGACTCTGCCAGCTGACTAAGGCAAGGCTCCTGTACACTACTGTGTAATGATCACTGCTGGGAAGGGCAGAAGATAAAAGGTAGACCAAACCTGGGAATGGAAGCAACACCCTATCCAGGGTAGGAGTATAAAGAGATTTAAACAAGGTACTCAGGAACAAGAATAGAAACAAAAAAAGGGGAGAAACACCCTATTGGGGTAAGGGTATAAAAGTATTTACAGGTAACACAGGGAGAACAGAAGTTGAGAATGTTGGAAGTGGTGCAATCCAATGCCTATGGGGAGGCAGTTTTCAGAGAGACCTTCTGGAAACTGCACTGCTGCCTCATTTGCATGCACCTCTCTGGGTTGAGGGAGGATGTTGCAAGACTCAAGGCTGAGTTGGCTAGGATTTTGGGGACTTCTTTCCCCACCCAGGGGCCACTTGGTCTGCCACCGTTACCTCGGTGAATGTCAGGGAGGAGGCATGACTGGACTATGGTGGGCTCTGGAAGGATGGGAGTGGTGGGACAGAGGCACATTCTCAAGTGGTACCACTATAAAATTCCTATGCCGCTCTGGCAGGGTGGGACTGCCAGGAGGAGGCACCTTGGTAGTGAGTAGAAAGGATGTGGGGCCCTTCATAGTGGAGACATCAAGGAGGGTGGTAGAGATCCCCAGAGGAGGAGAAAGCAACTTCTGGTGGAGGACTTAATTGTGAGGTGGATACATTTGGAAATTGAAAAGGGGAAGAGGCAAGTTAGGTGCCTACATGGTGCCATTACCTGGAGGAATGGGAAGCAGATCCTGAGGATCACTAGGGCAGCAGGAGGGGATGGAAAGCTGATGTCATTGTCCACCTAAGGCCTACATGCCAGGCTTGGAACAGGGCTGGAATGAAGAAAGGGGGAGTTTAGGGAGCGGGGGCAGGGTCTTAGATAGTAAGCATGCTCAGTGATTTTCACTGATGTGCTGCCTATGAAGGGGGAGGAGGGATCTCTGTATCAGAAGCTCATGACTGAAGGAATGGTGCAGAGAGGAGGGGTTTGGCTACATTGGGGACTGGGCTCCCCCCGGTGAGGATAAGGTCTTATACGGGGGCGATGGCCTCCATCCCTCTGGGAATGGAGCTGCAGTCCTCACTGGATGGCTTAAATGTTACTGTACACTGAAGATTTAAACTAGCTGAGGGGGTGACAGAAGGAATCAAGGAGGCAGAAACTGCCCCCACCATAGGCTGAATTAGAGAATAAGGAGAACCTGAGGGGAGAGGAATCCCCTAGGGTGCAAATGAATAAAGGAAGCAGGCTGGTATTGACGAAGGGAGAAGGGAATGGGAGCATTAAAAAGAAATGAGGATGGAGGGAGGGCAAACAAGGAAAAAGGTGGGTAACAAGCAGAGTGGAAATAAAATCTGGAAGACAATGTGTGTGAATGCTAGAAGTCCAAGAAATAAGATTCTGGACTTAGAGGCCGTAATGGCAGAGAAAAATGTGGATATTGTGGGCAGTACTGAGACATGGTGCACTGAAAACCACTACGGGGACATGGCCATATCAGGCTATACTCTGTTCAGGAAGGACCAGGTGAGAAGGAATGCAAGGGGTGTGGTGCTTTATGTGAGGGAAAACATAAAAGCGATGCAGATACAGGGAATACAGGGAGAGGCAGAGTTACTGTGGGTCACCCTGGAAATGAGGAATGGAGTCACAATTTGCACTAGAGTGATCTACAGACCTTCAGCACAGGGGATGAATTAGATAAGATACTGGTGGAAGCCATTGGTGAGCTAGCATTAAAGGGAGAGGTGCTGCTGGTGGGGGACTTCAACCTGCAAGATGTAGATTGGAGCCTACCAGCAGTGGCATCAGCTAGAAGCAGGGACATCTTGGACTCTCTGCAGGGGGCATTCCTCTGGCAACTAGTTAGCAAACCCACTCAAGGTGTGGCAGTACTGGACCTGGTATTCATTAATAGTGACAATGTTGCAGATGTCAAGTTAGAAGGCCACCTGGGGACCAGTGATCATGATACAGTGTGGTTTAATATAAGGACAGCTGCAGAATCAAACCACACAAGAACAAGGGTTCTGGACTTCAGGAGGGAAGACTTTATAAAGATGGGAGAATGCCTCAGGGATGACTTTGGACGGGGGGGGGGTTGGCCTGGGTGGGGTGGAGAAACAGTGGACAGAGCTAAATGGGAATATAGTAAAGACAACAAAACCCTCCATCAAACAAGTGAGCAAAAACAAGAGGAAAAAGAGATTGCTGTGGTTCTCGAAAGAGGTGGCTGAAAACGTAAAAGCTAAAAGGGTAGCATTCAGTTCAATGGGCTTACGCAACTTAGTGTTGTGTTATGCTTGTGCAACTTGTTGATAAACCTTTGTGGCTGTTCATCTCTCTGTTCCATTGGGAAGACCACCCTGTAGGGGTACCGAAGGCAAGGAACCCTCGAGGAGGGTTCCACCTCTAGAGGTGCTGCAGGAAGGATTCCCTTAGGCTAAAGGTACCTTAGGAAGGAGCTCCAAGGAGAGAAGCAAACCACTGGAGGAGGAGGGAATGATGGTGGGGCAAAGAAAAAATGCTTCTGAGTGAAGCTGGAAGGAGTGCCTTATACAGCTCAGGCAGGGGGCGTGGATAGTTGCTCCAGCTAATCGAACAACAGACAAAGTCTTTCAATTCTTTGGATTTATGCAACTTAGTGTAGTGTTATGCTTGAGCAGTTTTATGATAACCCTTTGTGACTGTTCACTTCTCAGTTCCACAGGAAATACCACCCTGTAGGGGTACCAAAGGAAAGTAACCCTTGAGGAGGGTTCCACCCCTAGAGGTGCCATGTGAAGGATTCCCTGAGGCTAAAGGTACCTTAGGAAGGAGCCCCAAAAAGAGTCTTGAGCAGAAACATTGCTTATGAAGGCTGAGGAGCACAAAGGCTGAGGAGCATAGATTGACAGTAATCAGTGGATTAACAGCAGAAACAGACATGGACTGAAAGCTGATAGGTATCGAAACTGAGCAGACGACATGCCTTTCTAATGAGAGGGGGAACAGCAAAAAAAGGCCCACCATCCAACTTCATCCAACAGCAGAAATCTACCTAGGTAACGTAAGAAAACTATGATATAAACTAACTAGGTATTATGACCTTAGGGTAACCTAAAGAATATATTGCAATATCAACTAACTAGTTATTATGAACTCCGGTGCCGAGAAGAGGAAAAACTCCCTATGAGGAGGAAACCTCTGGGGATCCAAGACCTAGGCCACCTTCCCTCCAGGCTTGAGATTCATTTAGTAATGCTGCTAGACACATAGGCATTGTATTCCAGTGCTAGTACACATGCAAGCATGTATCCCAGTTTCTATACACACATGCACAAACACACACACACATATATATATATATATATATATATATATATATATATATATATATATATGGATGTCGTGATCCAGTATGGCTCTTTTAAACTTTTCCTACCTAGAGCAACTGCCTGCAGTTTCAGCATGACCATGCCAACATTTCAGCAGTGCCAAGATCCAAAACCGAAGGTATGAACTTACCAATCTGCAGAACCACTGCCTTGCAGGGCCCAAGATCCCTACATATGGCTTCTACCTACCATTTCAGCAGGACATCTGCAACTCTGCCTACATTTCAGCAGTGCCACATATCCTACCTAGGTATCCGCCTACTGTTTCAGCCTGACCATGCCTATATTTCAGTGGTGCCAAGATCCAATACTGATGGTATGCTGATGATATAAACTTATCAGTTGGCAGAACTACTACCTTGCAGCACCCAAGATTCCTACCTATGGCATCTGCCTATGGTTTCAGCAGGACACCCGCACTTCTGCTTACATTTCTGCAGCACTATAAAGCCTACATAAGAGATCCACCTACCATTTCAGCAGGGCACCCCCACCTCTGCCTGCATTTTGGCAGTGCCTGTAACAGCTGAAACCATGATAAATTGGACTGAGAGTGTAGTAATGGTATATTTTGAGACCTTCATATAGGTCTGCAGGTAACAGAGCAAAAGGATTTATATTTCAAGACCTCCACGTTGGTCTACAGGTAGCAACAAACAAAATAAATGAGACTGAGTGATATAAGTTTAAAGTTAAGAGGAATGCCTGCTAGCCAGTTCCATGAAGGAGATTAGAATTTGCTGATAGATTACAGAACAGGTAGGCTGAGGCAGCGTAAACAATTTAAACAGTTAAAGAGGCAGGAGTAAATGCAGTAGAGTAGCAATAAAACTGCTAGAAAATCAAGCACAGGGAATTGAAAAGATAAGAGTTGTAACTGCTGAGAGGAACTGGGAGTTGAAGCTGCATAGTGGAGTCAGGCACTGAGGTTAAACACTGCTGTTGGGCTAAGTTAAACAATTCAAACTGCCAGGAAAGCGGGAGTAAAGGAAACCAACAATTAGAGAGCAAGCTGCTGGTGAATAACAACATAAACAGAAGGTTGAAGGAGTCGAGCTAGGAGCCAGGTGTAAAGTTTCAGGGTTTGTAGTTGGAGTTGCAGCAAACACGGAACACAGAAGGGAATGGTTGCTTGGTTAAGAGTCAGAAGCAATCGTTTAAAAAGTGTAGTTAGACTGAGGGAATGCTAAATGCAAAAGCAGCAGCATGCAAGCTTGGATAGCACACACGAGCAACTGGGACACAAGATGCTAAAAACAAAACTAGTAAAGTCCAAACAGAGGTAAAACTAAGGAAAGACAAGCACGGGAACAGGAGCAAGCAGAAACAAACAACAGAGAGAGAAGCAAAGACTACAGTTGGAGAAGAAAGCAATACTGACTGAGAAGAGGAGGAGAAGCACAAACCAAGCAGAAAGCCAGCACAACAAGCAGAAGTCCAGCACAGACCAAGCAGAGTGAATCCAAAGCACAAGGGAAGGAGGGAGGCAAATGCGGGGGTGGGGGGTGGGATGCATTGTCCCAGTGAAGGCAGAGTCCAACAAAGCTTCTGGCAGCAAAGAAAAAATGCTTCTGAGTGAAGCTGGAAGGAGTGCCTTATATAGCTTAGGCTGGAGGCATGCCTAGTTGCTCCAGGCCATCAAACCACAGGGAAAGCATTTCAAAAGGTATAAGGAGATGCAGAGAGAGAGAGAGAGAGAGAGAGAGAGAGGGAGGAGGATAGGGAAGTGTATCAGGGGAAACAGAGGGAAGCAGGGAAAGCAGAAAGGAAAGCAAAGGTGAAAACTGAAGAAATGTAGCCCAGGAGATAACAAAAGAGAACAAGACATTTTTAGGTATGTAAGTGAAAAGAGGAACAACATGGTTGGGATTGTAAGTTTAAAATGGGAAGCATGGGACTGTGTAAAGAGGTGACCAGGTAAAGGCAGACATCCTGAACAAATACTTTTGTTTGATGTTCATAGAGGAAAGAGAAGGTGGGGCACAAAAAAGTAACGGAAGCTTTGAAGGGAGCGCCGTAGACGCCAATCCTTTTTCAGAGGAGAGAGTCCTGAAGGGACTTGCTAATCTAAAAGTGGACAAGACAATGGGTCCAGATGGGGTGCATCCATGGGCATCATGGGAGCTCATGGAGGTACTGACTGTACCTCTGACGGTCCTAGTAAACAGCTCACTGGAACCAGAAGTGGTTCTAGAGAACTGGAGGAGGGCAAATATAGTTCCACTTCTCAAAAGTGGCAGCAGGGAGGATTCTGGCAATTAGAGGCCAGTCAGCTTGATATATGTGGTGGGAAAGTTAATGGAATCACTGCTGAAGGAAAGGATTATGATATCTTGAATCTAATGGGTTACAAGATCCAAGGCAGCATGGGTTTATAGGGGGTGGTCATGTCAAACAAATCTGACAGATATCTTTGACTGGGTGACAAAGGAATTAGATCAGAGTGGAGCAGTGGACATGACCTACCTAGATTTCAGTAAAGCGTTCAACACCATTCCACATATGAGACTATAAAACAAGTTGAGTAGCTTAGGACTAAGTCCAAAGGTGATAAACTGGATAATAGACTGGTTAGCGGATAGGTGACAGCAGGTGGTGGTAAACAGAATTCACTCTGAGCAAGGGAGGATAACCAATGGGGTGCCTCAGGGATCAGTGCTGGGACCAGTCATCTTCAATGTCTTTATAAGTGACATTGCAGAAAAGCTGGAAGGAAGGATTTGCTTCTTTGCACATGACACCAAAATCTGCAACAGGGTGAACAGTCCAGGGGATATAAAAAGGATGATCAGAGACCTGAGAAAACTAGAGGAGTGGTCAAGGGTATGGCAGATGGGTTTCAATGAGAAAAAGTGCAAAATAATGCACTTAAGGCACTGGAACCCTGGAGTGGAGTACAACATGGATGTAGGTATTGGTGACTACTAAGCAGAAAAGAGATCTGGAGGTAATCATATCTGATGACCTAAAGGTGTCCAGGCAGTGCAACAAGGCAGTTGGGAGGGCTAGTGGGATGCTGTCATGCATAGGGAGGATATCACCAGCAAAAACAGGGAGGTTGTGTTGCTTCTGTATAGATCACTGGTAAGACCCCACCTAGAGTACTGTGTCCAAATTTAGACAGAGTGGAGGTAGTTCAGAGGAGTACAAGTAAAATAGTACAGGATCTGCAACAAAAGCCCTATGAGGAGAGACTAAAGGACCTCAATATGTACACCCTGGAAGAGAGGAGTGGTGATAGAGACTTTTAAATAACTCATGGGGTAAATAAGGTACAAGAAGAAGTATTTTTCAGAAAATAAAGGTACTTAGGAACAAGGGGACATGCTAAGAAGCTGGAGTGGGGTAGACTCAGGAGAGATGTGATGAAGTACTTCTTCACAGAAAGAGTGTTGGATTCCTGGAACAGTCTTCCAAAGAAGGTGGTGGGGAAAAAACAGTGATGGGGTTTAAGAATGCATGGGTTAGGTACACGGGAATTGTACTGGAAAGGATGTGTGGAGGATGAAAGAGCTGTAGATCAAGTAGGGTCTGCAGTGATATGTACTGTAGGTCGTGAAAAATATGCTGACTTGGTGGGCATAGTAGTCCTTATCTGCCATCAGATTCAGATTCAACCACATCATAAACAAAGCAAAACAGAGCTACAAACACATAACTTTCATACCTAACTCATGGCTCTGCCATTCAAGAGTTATGGTCCTGCCCCGTCATTAATGAAGATAAATTGCATATTTTGAGTTTGTCCATTGTGTATCCCATATTTATACAGCTCCAGTGGAGATAAAAATGGCAAGATGACAAGAGATATCTTTGTAGCTAACTTTACATTATCATTATATGTTATTATTTTGTCATGATTCATATCTTGAAGGAATGTTTCATAACAATGAATTATTGAACCAGAGATCAGCTTTCACAATGCTAATGACATCACAATTGTCTAGTGTAGCACTGAAGTCAGCAACTGTAATCAAAGAGAAGCAGTTTAATCATCAAACAAACAGCAGATTTAAAAGCTGTGACTAGTAATCTGATATTTAAATTAAATACACAATGGTCTGACTCAAAATGCTCAGTTTATCATCACTTGTGAAGGGGCAGGATTTTTATTTAAACCTTATTCTTGTGATGTATAAACCTTGTTTTTATTTGTTGTTGTTTTGTTACAAAGGGTCATACATACAATGAATATACAATCAGATAAAGGGAATAATAAAGAAAAAACAACAATGTTACAGTGCTAACAGTAGAACATCCAAGAATAAATAATGATAGCTTAAATAAAAATGACACATACAGTATGACTTGTATGCCTGGAACTGAGGCTAGGAGTACTAAGTGTATCAAGCACTATACATTATGATGGCCAGTTGGAGATTAATGAAGGCAACAGCTCTACTAACAAGGCCTAGTTGAGCAGTGGCCTTCATTAATCTCAAAATGGCTATCATAATGTATTATATAGTAATCAGAATATTCTCCCATTCACGTCAATGATGTGTATCACCATGCTTTCCCTTGTGGCATGTCGTAACATGCCAAGGCACGGGGGGGGGGTGTATATGAATAGGGAAGTGGAAGGGCAATCCCTTACAGAAAAATACTGTCTGCACATAAAATTTTAAAAATTGCAGAAACAGACTATTATCGACATAAAGTACCATATCATGTAAGTGATACATTAAAGAATTAATGGAAACAAAAAATGTCAGAAAGTAAAATGATACATATTTTAAGATGTAGTCAGTTATAACCTTTTATTTCTGAAGTATTTTTCTCATTCCTTTTGCTCATTAGAAAGTTCATTTATGTGATACTATTGTGGTTGATGTGTGGAATAGATTGATATGGCAGCTGACATATCAAGCTATAGTCCCCCCATTACTTCATCAGTATTGTGATCTCACTGACAATGACATCACAGGTGACAGACATGGCAACTACTGTGTGGCCATTTCTAAGCATCAGTGATGTCACAGTCAGGTCATGATACTGATGATGTAATGGGTGGAACAGAGCTAGATATGTCAGCTGCCAGGCAGAGTGCTGTTCCACTAACATCAAGTACACAATCTTCTGATTAACCAAAGGGAAAAGCAAAAGGTGCCTCAGATATGAAAGGTAATGGTTGATTGCTTTTAAAAATGAATATTAGTTTTAGGCAGTATACTGGCTCTTTAACATCAGAAATGTGAAAATTCACTAGGTTGGCATGAAGCTAAATTTATACAGAAAAAAATTGCCAAATTGTCACAGGTTTGTTCTCTTCCAGAACTTGGTCTGTTCTGCTTCCAGTTTCACAACCCTTCTGACACCTCAAACAGTTACCTGCCACCACTAACTCGCAACCTCACTTGGGGTACCGCTAGGACCAAAGGGCAAATGCCCCACCCTTTCTGTCACAGCTGGGAACATTCTGTCTTAGATATGGTAACTTTATAGTCTGCCTCTTTGGAATCACAGACTTGCCAGTTTTCACCTGGTTAGCTATACTTGAAATGATTCAGTCACAGAAAACATGAGGTATATAAAATAACATTTAATACTTCATGATATTTACATAAGTCACAGGATAATACACAGCAAAGACTATGAGGAATACAGTATTTCTGCAGATATAAAAACAAACACATTTGAAAAGACAGAGCTCACACAGAAGAAACCTGACTCAAAACCATCTAGATTCTAAGTAGGGTAGAAGAAGCTTACTCCCACTTGGGAACTTGATAAGTTATGGCAGACTCAGACCCGTAATGTTACTCATTCAAAATCCCAAAACATAACTAAAACTCTAAAAGCAAACACACACCAGGATATCTTCTGCTGGCCAGTCCACTACACCTACATCATTATACATGCTTGTATGACATCACAGCCTAGACCATTTCTTTGATCTCTAGGAACCACTATTTCCCAAACTGGGTCCAAACTGGATTTTTATTTAGAGTTTTGTCCTTTTGTTCTCTGAATAACTAAATCTGTGGGGTACTGTCTCGCTCTGCCTTGGCCCTGTTTACTTTCAAAACATGCATTTTCATTATGAAAGGGATTCAGCTCTTTGACATTTAACCAAAACAAAAGCCTTTTAGATCAGAAGACTTATGCTACCCATCCCCACTTGTTTGTACTGCAAGTACAAAGAACATTTTACAGAAAAGGCCAATCACAGCTGACTGCCCCAATGCATTAGACTGTAATATGAGGCAATTTTCAATTCTTTTTTTTTTTTGTTGTTTAACCAGGAATAGCACACTAAGCTAAGAGCTTTTTTACAGGAGCGACCTGGTAGCACAAGGAAGTTAAGTGACTTGCTCAGGGTCACACAGTATGCAAGTGGAAGCCATGGGATTCAAACCCAGGTCTGGTCTGCTGGATTTCACCAGATTTGCAGCTCAGAGCCTTAGACCACTGCACTATACTGCCTCCTCTTCCTCCCCCAAGTATAGTAGTTTAAAGGCAACATAACTAGTAAAATTAAAAACAAAAATGTCCAAGGTTTTACATCTGTTACACCTCTATCCCCTGGAAAAATGAAAAACAAATCCTTTAACAGTCCTAAATTATGTTTGTTTTTCATGTTAGCAGGTTTGCTCTACCTGCGATCTTCCCAGTTTTCTCTCTGTTTTAACATACTAGCATACTAATTGCCAGCAGATTAGGCCTTATGGTCTATCGAGTCTGCTCGATCCTCAGATCGCTAGTTGGGTACCGAGACCCTCCCCCTCCTTGTGTTCTAGAAACTCCTATCATCCATCCCAACCCCCCTGGGCCAGGCCATCATCTGATATATTAATTTTCTGTGTCTATCCCACCCTGTCTTGAAGCCCTCCACTGTGGATCTCTGAACCAGCTTGCCAGGCAGTGCATTCCAAGGATCCACCACACTCTCAGTGAAAAACTTCCTCCTCTTTCCCCTCCTCACCCTTCCACCTTCCAACTTCAAACCATGCCCTCTGGTGATACCTCCCTGTTTTAGTCTAAAGATCCCCTCCATGTTTACCCTATTTATTCCCTTGAGGTACTTGAAGACCTCAATCATGTCGCCCCTGTCTCTCCTCTCCTCCAGTGAAAACAGGCAGTGCTCCTCAAGTCTGTCCTCATACGTCAAATCCCCTAGTCCTCATCTCATCTTAGTTGCCCTCCTCTGTACCCTCTCCAGGAGCTGTATGTTCCTCTTCAAGTGTGGTCTCCAGTACTGTACACAGTACTCAAGGTGTGGTCTAACCAGTCCATTGTACAGCAGCAGAATCATTTCCCTGCTCCTAGAGGTGATCCCCCTTATGATGCATCCCAACATCCTGTTTGCCTTGCTAGCCACTCTCCTGCAATACTCAGAGTTATTCATACATGCATGCACCATGACCCTTAGGTCTTTTCCCCTGTTGAGGCCTCCAGCGCCTCCCCTCCCAGGTGTACTTGTGTTTAGGGTTTCCCAACCCAAGATGTAACACCTTACACTTGGTGATATTGAAATTTAATTTCCATGTGTGAGACCAGCTTTTCGGGGTGCCCAGGTCTCCTTGCAGGGCCAACCTCCCCTCTTCCCCCTCAACTACTACTCCCATCTTGGTGTCATCAGCGAAGAGACTCATTTCACACCCTATACCCTCCCTGATGTCCAATATGTATGCATTAAACAGGATCGGACTGAGGACCTAGCCTTGTGGTACCCCACTACCGACCTCTTTAGGGTTTGAGAGCTCCCCACTGACCACTACTCTCTGAATGCATCCAGCTAGCCAGTTTTCAATCTGTCTGACCATCAAAGGGCCTTCTCCCAACCCTGTCAGTTTCTCCACCAGACCATTGTGGGGGACAGAGTCAAACGCCTTGCTGAAGTCCAAGAATAATACATCCACAGGTTTTCCCCTGTCCAGTTCTGATGTTACCCATTTGGAGAACTCTACAAGATTGGTTTGACACAATCTACCTGGCACAAACCCATGTTGCAGACTATCCAGACCTCTCACCTCCTCCAAGTACACCCCCAATCATTCCTTTAGTATATTCTCCATTAATTTTCCCACCACCGGGGTCAAACTGATGGGTCTATAGTTACTTGGTACTTCCCTTGACCCCCTGTATGGATTGGCACCACATGTCCCCTCGCCAATCCCTAGGTACCCTTCCTGTCTCAAGTGACCTGTTGAAGAGCTCCGCCATTCATTAATTCTTTAAAGCACCTCCCTTTCTTTGCTGGGCCACTGGGTATTGCTTATACAGACCATCTGTATTGCCATGCTATGACCCCTTGTTGTGTTTGATGTTCATGTTATAGCAGTCATACAAAAAAAGCTGTGAATCAGCAGTGCAGGGTAGGTTCTGGTTGTGAGGACAGCCAGTCCCACATACAACACTGGAAGTCTATAGCAAACTGCACTCTCAGGAACACAAAATGATATAAGACACTATACACTGCCCCAGTGCTTCACACTATGAGATTCCTTAGGAGGCTCCCTGAGGAAGTTCAGAGAGTGAAGTGCTGGGGCAGTGAACTATGGTCCTACTTGCAAGGCTTTACTGTGTATTTGTACTATTGTCAACTGCATTTGCCTGTATTGGGCTTTGTTATTACTGACAATTTACAATAAATTCTTATTTTTCCACTCCATGGTAGTTTATGCCTTTTTGTGTTCCTGAGATTGCAGGTTGCTACAGACCTTTGGTTGACCCAGGTTTATAGGGATGCAGCAACAGGCTCCATCTTAACAATTTGGGGTTTTGTTGCTGATCATGTGGAGCCATGTGAAGGGGGTTGTCATCTGTGACCAGTGTAAATACACTTACATACAAATATGGTTGCTGTTTTTGCAGATTCCAGATGATACCAGACACTCTTTCTCAATTGTGGTGTAGGCGTCCTTTCTAGACATCAGCTTCCTGCTCAGTTACACAACTGGGTGTTCCTCTCCTATGTACGTGACCCAACTCAGAACCATGCCTAGCCCATGATCAGCTGCATCTACATGCACAATGAACTTCAGAGAGTAGTCAGGGCTCATGGGTATAAGCACCCGACACAGTGCCTCCTTCAGCTGGTGGAACACTGTTTCATAGTGATCTCTCAACTGAACTTTTTCTGGCATTTTCTTTCTTGTGAGATCAGACAGAAGTTTGGCTATGCTACTGAAGCTGGCAAAAACTTTTGATGGTACCCTGCCATCCCTAGAAGGGACGTGCTTTTCTCTTTGTTGTGAGTATAGCCCATACCTTTATGGTCTCAATTTTTACTGCCTTAGGATGTATGTACCCACTCCCCACCCTTTGCCCAATGCATGACACTTCTGCCATCTCTATTTGGCACTTCTCCTTCACTGTCAGCCCTGCAGTCTTCAGTCAGTGGAGCACATTGGTCATATGCCTGAAGTGATCCACCTGTGTATGGCTGTAGATAGCAATGTCATCCATGTGTGCCAGAGCAAAGACTCTCGCCCCAGACAGAATGCAGTCCATGAGCTGTTGAAAGGTGGCTGGCATATTCTTCATCCTGAATTATATCAGTTAAAACTCAAATAGGTCAAATGAGTAATGATGGCCAACCTGTCTATGGCTTCAGTGGTCAGGGGTACCTTCCAATATCCCTTTGTCAGGTCTATGGCGGTCAGGTACATGGCTCCCCCTAACCTCTCTAGGACCTCAACCATCCTGGGCATGGGGTACATGTCTAACTCTGTACAGCTGTTGAGCTTATGATTGTCAATACAGAACCTCATAGTCCATCCTTCTTGTAGTTCAGTATCACTGGCAAGGTCCAGGGACTCCTGGACTCCTGCAGTTTCCTAAGACCCAGCATATACTTGATCTCCCCTCAGTGGCATGTTTCACACCCTCTAGAACTCTATAGGAAGGCTGCCTCAGTGGGGTCTGGGCCTCTATACCCACGTGGTGCTCTGCCAGCATGGTATACCCCAGTGTCCTCCCATCATTTCCCAAAATGTGTGCAGCGCACCTGTATTTCAGCAGCTTGGGCTGTGTGAGCTGCCCCAAGAGAGTGAAAGTACCCAATGAGGAGTCTCCCTTAACCTCTTCCAGGAGATCCACCAACAGGTCTGATTCTGCCTCCTCTTCCTCTAGATAGCTGCTCACAGCCAGGACCATCTCATCCAGGTCATGGTAGGGCTTCATCATGTTTACATGGTGGATTCGCTGCTTGCATCTCCTGTCGGGTAGCTCTACCACATAACAAACATAATTTCTCCTCCTAACCACCAAGTAAGAACCGTCCCATGCCACCTGTAATTTATTCGGTCAGCTGGGGCTGAGTACCATCACCTGTTGCCTGACATCATACTCCTAGGCTCTGGCTCCACAGTCATACCACATTTTCTGTCTCTGTCGTGCAGTGGCTAGGTGCTCCTGGGCAGACCTCATGAGCTCCTTGAGTCATAACCTAAAATTCAGGATGTACTCCACAACAGAGCCCCCATGGGGAGCAAGCTCACTCTCCCATTCATTCTTTACCAAGTCAAGGTGACACCTTACCCTTATGGCCAAACAGCAGGTCAAAGGGGGAGAGCCCTGTGGACTCCTGGGGACTTCCCTATATGTGAATAAGAGGTGGGGTAAGTACTTGTCCCACTCTCTGACATGCTGGTCAGTGAATGCCTTTAAAATAGCATTAAGAGATGCATTAAATCACTCAACCAAACCATTAGTCTGGTGTTGTATGGTGAAACCCCGAGCTGCCTCACCCCACATTTTCTCAAAAAATAGCCATCAGGGCAGATATGAAATTGATGCCATGTTCTGATAGAATTTCCTGGGGAAAACTCACCTGGCTGAATAGCCCCAGCAGTTTGTCAGCCACCTTTTTCCACCTCAGAAGAGGACAAGGGCAAAGCCTCTGGGTACTACCCAGTGTAATTCACTGCCACCAAAATGCACCTATTTCCTGTGCAACTTGAGGTGCTGAGTGTTCTCACAGTGACCACAGCAACTCACTGAAATAGTTCTTCAAATATAGGCAGGGGAATCAAAGCCACCTTGGCCTTATCTCAACCTTTCCCACTCTCTGGCACTGTGGACATGTCCAGTAGTAGTCTGCCACTTCCTCCAAGATACTGTGTCAGTAAAAAAAAAAAAAAAAACAATGTTGTCTACATACCTCAGGTGTCAATTCAAAATGTTTTAACAAGCCTTTTTTTCACTTTGTTATAGTCCATACAGTCCTCACTGTCCGCCCAGACCTGTCCAACTCAAATCGCCCACAAATCCCCTCAAAGGATTCTGAACAAAATATCAAGATCATCCCTCTGATACTTAAGAAACATTTCAAAATTTATTTTGGCTCTTTGGGCTGAATCCCTGATGCCAGTACTTATGGTTTGTAGCACTGTCTAGTGGCACAGAATCTCCATCTCCATCTCATGTTCATGCTCTCACTCTCACTCTCACTCCTATTTTTTCTCACACCTCTCACTCTTTCTCTCTCTCTCTTTCTCTCTCTCTCACATGCTCCCTCAGCTGGTTATCATGTTGCTAATGCCTTTCTCACCTCCCCCTCTCTCTGTCTCTCTCTTTTCAGCTTAGAGATTTGTCCTGTGCAGTTCTGCATCTGTATTTTCCTCTCAGCCTCTGCCTTCACCTTAATCAAGGTGAACTCCAGTTGTGCAATCTCTATCTGCACATCTACCCCAGTTCTAGGCTGTGGCTCAATTGCATGCTCCCTAGCCACCGTCTCACAACTTTGGCTAGCAAAACCACTTCTTTAGTCACTTTTCTTGAAGATGTCTATGAGTTCTGCCCATGGCAGGTCTTCCTCGAAGACAAGCTCTCTTCTTTTGCACAGCTCCTCAAGGTCTGCTACTGTGCATCTCCCATCTGGCCCAGACATGGTATCTTCTAGCTATCTACTCTTTCTTACAATAGAATAAAAATGTTAGTATATACCATATCTCTTTTGCATATCCTGTTCTGTGACTGGACAGATAACTTCTATTTCATATCCCAACTGCTGCCAGCCAATTTGTCACAGACTTGTTCTCTGCACTGCTACATATTTTCACAACCCTTCAGATGCCACAAAGGATTGCCTTGGTATGTTGCCACCACTGATTCATAATCTCACTTGGGGTATATCTAGGTAGGAATCCAACCAGAGCCACTGCTCGCACAGTTCAATGCTGCTTCACAAATGGTAAATGACCAATCCCTTCTGTCACAGCTGAGAATACTTTGCCTTAGATACGGTAACTCTGTAGCCTGCCTCATTGGAAACAGGTCACAGACTTGCCAGTTTACCCTGGTCATCTGTACTTGAAATGACTCAGTCACATAAAGCATGAACTACATAAGAATGACATTTACTACTCCATGATATTTATATATGTTACAGAATAATGCACAATAAATATTATGGGGAATACAATATTTCTACAGAGATAAAAATGTAATGTATTTGAAAAGATAGGGATCACACAGCAGAAACTTAACTGAAAACTATCTAGATTCTAAGCAGAGTAGAAGAAGCTTACACCCACTTGGGAACTTGGTGAGTTATGGCAGACTCAAACCTGTGATGTCGCTAGTTCAGAATTCCTAAACTTAACTAAATCTCTGAAAGCAAACACACCCATAGATATCTATAGCAGGCTGGCCCACTACCCTTGCATCTTCATACATGCCTCTCTGACATCACAGTCTGGACCATTTCTTTGATCTCTGGGACCACCCTTTTGCAAACTGGACTTGTTATCTAGAGCTTGGCCCTTTTCTTCTCCTGGCTGGCTAAGTTTGTGTGGTGCAGTCTTGCTCTGCCTTAGTCCTGTTTACATTCTTTTCATTATAAAAGAGATTCAGCCCTTTGAAGTATAACCAAAACAAAAGCCTTTCAGATCAGAAGACTTCTGCTACCCACCCCACTTGTTTGTACTGTGAGTACAAATAACTTTTCACCCAAAAGGCCACTCACAGCTGAGTGCTCCAAGACATGGGACTGCAATATGAGGCAGTTTTCAGTTATATCCATACATCCCCCAACTAAAATAGTTTACAGGAAACATAATTAGTAAGATAACAAGATAAAAAAAACAAATCATGGGTATTACATCTGTTACACCAATTAATTACCATTTATTTAACAGATAATCATAAAATGAGGAGACTCCAAAGCCAAGTATTTAGAACATGCATGTATCTTTTTTATAATGAAAGGAAAAAATACATCATAGTCATCTGCCTTACTGTTCTAAATTAAACTAAGCTAATTAATTACTAAGTCACCATAACTCAATGTACAATAAGTGTATCAGTTCTTATTGTGTGTCAACTGAATAAATGAGCTTTCTGAATAAAGAAAATGTACCTCATTTTTTTAATTTTCCAGACAAAATCATTAAATAGATATATGCTTTATGTTTCCATAAACCCGAAGTAATGTTGAAGAAATCTGCTTAAATAATTACTGCCAATTGAATGACTAATAGAAAATCAAAAAATAAGCAGACTCACTCCCCCCTCCCAAAAAAAAATCTGAACCATAGTCATCTGCCCTACTATTCAAACTAAAATTAGTAGCAAACCAATATAAGGCCAAGCTAAGTCTTAAGCAGAACTGAAATAAATCTAAAGAAAAGCCTCTAAATTTGGCAGCAAACAAATTAATTGAATGAACAAGCAGTATCAACACAACAAGAAACCCAGGGACTTAGAGAACATTCACAGGATAATGACATCTAATGATATTAATGGCATATTGAAAATAAAAATTAAATGAAGCTTAAACAGATCAACAAACATCTAAGGACAAATGTACAGATGTTTTTGTTTGTTTTAAAGATTTTCCTGTTACTGGGGCCCTGACTGAGAGGGATCCACAGTTTGTACTGTTCCTAGACAATCAAAATCAGGATTTGAGATGTTATCAGTGTCCAGTTTATTCGTTTTTTGCTGGTTGATCTCAGAATGGTGATCAGCTGAACAGGGTCTAAAATATGTTTCTTTCCATGAAGTATAATGTTTACTTTTGAAAGAATCAATAAAAAAAAGATGCCCCTTTCTGCAGGACATTATACCTCATAGCAAGAAACCCTCTAAAGCATTGCTGGGTGGAATAAGCAAAGTCTTAGTAGATATAAAAATGTAGACCATTGTAAAGTGGAAATGCCTAAAGACTTTTATGACTCACTTGTGGCTCTGGCACTCACAAATTAAGGTCCTGACCCCTCACACTTGAGGATATAAAGCACATTTTAAGTCAGGACATAGCATATTCCCAGTTTTTCAGGGATAATTTATCACCTCTGATGTATAAATAGGATTTCAAATTGAAGTACAGTTCTGGAATTGCCAAGGTTGGAAAATATGTTCATGAAGGAACATTCCATTTTGGTACTGCTCAGAGCTTTAGATTACACAAACCTACATTTTAAACAAATGAGTATGGCAACATATCAACAGTAAGCATTTGGGCCACAGCAGAATTTAGTTCCCTGGCACCTTGATGGTTGCAGTGATATTTTGTGAATTTGGGCAGGGCTTGTTGATGGTAGGTTCCAGCTGGTAGATCACAGACATGGAGATGATGCTTTTGATTGGGTATGGGCCACATTCTTGGTGGTAGTCAAGCCAGGTTCAGTGGGTGACTGCAATATTCTTTGCTTTGAAAAAAGCATACAGGCATTGATGCTTTCACTCTGCTTTGCTAACCGGAATACTAGTTGACCCATGCTGTGTCCTTGCAGAACAAAAACAATACATGCAACCAGTCTCATACTGAGGTGACAGAAAAATATGTATCTGGCTGCAGAGTACAGTGCCACTGTAAGTTAGGTGTGGATGCCGCTGCTCCACCTGGCTAGCAGGCATTCTTGAAGTGCTGATGTTCCACTTGTCAGTCCACTCATAAGTTTGTTTAGGGGAGATTGATGACACATTTCAGCACTGCACACCTTCAGGGCACTGGCTTTAGTGTGCCCATCATTAGGGCACCAAAAACCACAATTTGACACCCCCTCCCTGAGGTTCCCCCTCCCCAGAGTTAGAATCTTTGGTTGGGGGGGTGTGAGGGGTGAAATTGCAGATTGGTGCCCTAATGACAGGCACACTACTGCTGGTGGTGTGTTCTGAGGGTGGAACCACATTTCAGTTGTGTCTCTATGTGCCTCATGCACCAGTCAATCAACATGGCCTTCCTTGATAGGGTACTGTACCATGTTCCTAAGTCTGTTGGGGGGCCTGGAGCTGAACCAATGGCTTTTTCTTCCTGCCTCTACTCCTCCCTTGTCCTAGTCTCATTACACAAATGCTGACAGTGGTAGAAGACAGTCAGGGGGGTCAACAGAGGGTGGGATAGGGCACAAGGGAGAGTCAGGATTGAAGTGGAGGGTGTGGGGCTTGCCGTAATCTCTGGAGTAGGTGTTCTGCAGTTAAGCAGACTCAACAGATGGCTATTTCATATGTTCATATGTATATTCATATGAACAGCACTGCATGGCAGCAAAACTGCAGCACATCATTAGAGCAGATCCTCTTATTTCAAATGTCTCACAGATCCTGAAAGACTGCAAGGCACCTTAGGAAGCATGTGTTGTGTAGATTCAGTCATAAAGCCAACCATTTGGTGTCACTAAGAATCCAAAGAATACTTTTCCACAGAAAGACTGCTTCCATGAATTCAGAGACACATCCACAGAAAGGGGTAGAATAGCTTACCTCAAATCACAGTAGTGAGTCAATGTAAATGGCAATATTCAGGCACTGTTTCAAAAGAGTCTACCAGCCATCGAGAGATCTTTATGGACCACCTGGTAGCTGTGTCAGCATCATTAGGAAGCAAGTGGGTGTATTTCCACAAAAATTAAACTACTTGCTTCCCAAAAAACCATGTACAATGCTTGTGGAACATATTCACAAAATTCCATTCCACTGTTCAAAATGAAGCAGAGGTATTCGTTAGTCACATGTGCATTTTTACTGCAATAATGTTTGCCTGACAAAAAAAAAATCAATACACCCATATTTATTTTCATTTTCTTTCATTCCAGAATTGTACAATATAGAATGTTACAGATTTTGAAAATTCTCAAATGCCTGACATGAAAAAATTAAATATCTTGGTGTGGTGCTATACTGTTTACCATCAGAAACATGTAGTAGGACCATCCTAATACAGTCACAGTATGACTCTAGCATCTATATTCAAAATGTAACTTAAACAGAAAAGTTTTTTGAAACTGTGAGTGACAGTCATTGCTAATGAACTGAGTTATGAATTACAGCATTTGTTTTAAAAGCTGTTTTAAAAATATCTGAGGGAGTTAAACAGATGATGACACTAAGGATGTTAAAAAACATTTGTTGTCTATGTGTGAATTTAGTGCTGGTGAAAGGTGTTAAACTGACAGCACCGGAACCTGAAGTCCTCTGCTTCTCTATATGACAGGAACAGCATGGGTGATCATAGTGCAAGCTTCCCCACATTGTCTTGCCAATGTGCCTCAGCCCTGTCATGGAGGTACTACCATACAGTTGAGAGGGTAGTTAAGACTTCTCTCTCATTCAGTGCTTGGCCTCTCTTGTTAGACTGCTAACAAGAGTGCCAATTTATACCAACTGTGTTGGTATTTTGTTTGTGATGTGGACACCCACCTACTGAGAACTGGACTGAAACCACCACAACTCATTTCACATAGGCCACTGAGCAGCCCTAGGGTGATAATGGTTTTTGGACACTACCAGCCTCTGCTGGATTTCAGCCAGTGACCTGAAAGTTGAAAAGTTCCATAACCTGCTACAAATTCACTGAGCCATACCATTTCCCCCAGAAATTTATTTTTGCTAAAAAAAAAA
This sequence comes from Neoceratodus forsteri, assembly GCA_016271365.2. Taxonomy (NCBI): domain Eukaryota; kingdom Metazoa; phylum Chordata; order Ceratodontiformes; family Ceratodontidae; genus Neoceratodus; species Neoceratodus forsteri. The sequence continues at coordinate 1,257,220,501 of CM028131.1, forward strand.
CATATAATGAAATTTTTTAGCCAGCTAACAAATACGTGTGCTTTAAACACACCTCACAAATCAATAAGCAAATCACTGAATCATATTTCACCGATTCAGTAATGAAACAATGGATTACTTTCAGAATTCTGTTGAATGAGGCAAAAATTTTGAAATGCATTCCACCAGCAAAATTCTGCATTCTGCACAACATTATTGTAATGTCCTGTTTTGTATTGTCACATTACTGTTGTTTTGTGTTATCATGTTGCACTATTTTTATTGTAGTGTAACTCTTCCAGTTGTGTACCTGAAATTAGGCATCCTTATGCCTACTGCACTTATCCAGTGAATAAAAACAAATATTTATGCATGTCTTGCTATATCCAGATAGATCAATAGAAATCCCATTCATTTCAATGATATTTCATGTGATATACAGTATCCAGCTGTATATATATATATATATATATAATAACTGGTCAGCAATTTCTCTCAATGTACTGACCAGGTTGATATTTTCCATAACAACCAGCTGGTTGTTATGACATTCATGAGCCATGCCAGTCAAACTATGCTGCTGCCTCATTGGCCAACATTCTGTATGTGGGCGGGGCCAAACAGTCTCACAAACTGCTGGAGAAAAATTGCTGGTCTGTTATTATAAAAAATAAAAGATGGGGAGGGTTTTTCATATGAGAATTTAATGCACACCCTCATTGTGGGATGCTTTGATAAACCCCTCGGGCTTCGCCCTCGGGGTTTATGTAGCATCCCACAACTCGGGTGTGCATTAAATTATCATATCAAACCCTTCCCCATCCATTATTCTCTATATATATATATATATATATAAAGGATATGCAATGATTCAGTGTGTGATAACACATTTATCTTGTACAGTTTCCAGTGGCTCAAGTAACCTCACGAGTGCGAAGGCACGAGTGAGAGTTACGAGAGGTCACTGGAAACTGTACAAGATAAATGCCTTATCACACACTGAACCACTGCATATTCCATTTATGCAACAGGTTTAGATGTTGTGTGAACATTTTGATTTTGGTAGGTGTAAATAATTTGTCAAAAAAGGGAAAAGAAAATAGAATGTTATGCTGTTTTTTGCTAATTATAAAAAAACAAAATGGTATCTATATTTGAAACACCACTCATTTTGTAGATATTTTTGAGCTGAACATTTTTCGTGCTCACAGTACCATGCTATCATTTTTTGTTTTAAAGTTATTTATATTTGTTTGTCAAAAAAGTGAACAAAAAATTACATTTTCTTCTGTTTTCTTGCTAACCATATACAATATACAGGGTTTATATAAATGAAATATTATTCATTTTGTAGATAATTTTGTGCTGAACAATTTTCATGCTCACAGTACCATGTTATCTTTTTTCATTTTTAAGTTATTGACATTTAAATATGGTTAGTACTGGTTCTGAGGCTGAACATTCTAAATGAATTCTGAAGAGAACTGTGTAGATAAATGAGCTAGTGATGTAGTTACTGTGTGGATAAATGGGTGATGATGTAGTTACTATGTGGATAAATAAATTTATTACCATAGTAGCGAAGATAAATGGTTTTATTCTACAGTTTTTATCCTGACCCCTGTTGCATAAATATATATATATGTATTATAGTGGTGCGGTCGCACCACTATAGTTAGGGTTCAATGGTCACTTACATACTAAAGTCAAACGTTTGGGCGTTAATAACTTTGGACCCATTCAATGGATTTGCTTGAACTTTGGAATGTGTGGTGGGGCATGGTAGATCTCTTTATTTGCCAAATTGCTTTTCGGTCGGACTTACAGTCTTTGCATATGAAAACGCTGAAAAATGAAAAATTATCCATTTTTGGAGGCAGCAATGGGGTTTTGGCCATCTGGTCCCTCCTCACAATCAAAGAATTTGCAGGATCACAATCAAAGATTCTTTGATCCCGAGGGAGGGACTAGATGGCCAGATTTGGAGGGACCAGATAGCCCCATTTTAACAACTTTTAAAATTAAATATATCAGAAATGGTTTGGTCTTTTAACTTGAAATTTGGAGAGTGTTGAGGGGCTGTCCTGCAGATGTGAATTATGGTGCTTAGGTGTCAGAAAATACATTTGTTGCAGAGATATGGTGTGGCACAGTTTACATTTTGTGGACAGCGTTTTGCATTGTGGTAGTGGCTTGAAATTTATAGGGTAGCTAGCCTTACTGCTATGTACATACTTTTCAGTCATTAGGTGTGTAAAATGTAAACAGGTGTGGAATTCTGCCACTCTGACCAATGAAAATCTCAAACTTTAAAATGTTATATCTCAGACATGGTTTGGTCTTTTAAATTGAAATTTGCAGGGTGTTGAGGGGATGTCCTGTATATGTGAATTATGGTATTCGGGTGTTGGAAAATTAGGTTGCTGCAGAGATATCGTGTGACACACTTTTACATATTACATTGTGATAGGCACCTTTAATGTTAAACTTCACATTTTGCACGTTAATAACTTTGCAACCATTCAACGGATTTACACAAAATTTGGAATGCACAGTCTGATGTGGTAGATCTCTTGATTTATTAAATTGTGTTTCAGTCGGACATATGGTTTTTATGCAGCAAAGTGCCAAAAGATTCACTTTTGCCATTTTTGCGCATTTTTGTCCATGGCGCTGCACGGACACCGTGTGGGTTATTGGTCTGGATCTTGGGATGTGGAAAGAGCTTGGGCCATGGAATATGCTGATTATTGTTTGATGAAAAAATATTAATCTGTTCAAAAGTTATTACAAGTTGAAATTCTCATTATATCCTATGGGAAAATGTTTATGTATTTTTGGAATGTTAATCAGAAAGACCAGATGGCCCAAATTGAGATGACCATATCTCAATAACAGTTTGGTCTTTTTACTTGAAATTTGCAGGGCGTTAAGGGGATGTCATAGAGATGTGAGCTATGCTATTTAGGTGTTGGGGAAATAATTTTTGCAGAGATATTCAATGACGTAATTGACATTTTCCCATAGGATTACATTGCAGTCTGTGTCATGACTTTTGATGCCGTTATCTCAGAAACGAAGCGAGAAACAGACTTTTCGCTACAATTGTCTTAGACCACCTTTAGGTGATCTAGCCATTGGAAAAGGACTTGACATTGTAGACTTAGCCTGCAATGGAATTTTGTTTGTATGTTGTACGGTTCATGAGATATTGTGAAAGTACTGTTACAAGAGTTGAAAGAGTGCCTGTCCAGTGCTTTTTGGTGCCCATAGCTCGGACGTGATATGAGATGTGGATGTGGTCTGTGATTGTGGCATACTATTCTTGCTATCACGGTTACAATGACACTTGAATTGATTTTCTAGCTGTTACAGTTCCCAAGATATGGACAAATTACTGTTACAAGCATTTGGTGGTCAATAGGAATGCTGCATGGCTCTGTAGCTATGCATAAGTGGCGCCGCAGGCCCAGAGGGCCCACGCTTACTCAGATGCATATTGTTATGCAGAAATGAGCAAGTTGGTGGGAGCACGGGGCCCTCTCCACCAGAGTGGCTACTTATTATATATCATAGTGAAATGTCGCATCTGCCATAGTTATTAGGGTTCAGCGGCCAACTACATACTAAAGTCAAATGTTTGGGCGTTAATAACTTTGGACCCATTCAATGGATTTGCCTGAACTTTAGAATGTGGGGTGGGGCATGGTAGATCTCTTGATTTGCCAAGTTGCATTTCAGTTGGACTTACATTCTTTGCATATTAAATCGCTGAAAAATGCAAAATTATCCATTTTTGGAGGCAGCTTTTGCGATTTTGGATGTGGCCCTGCACGGCTGCCATATGGCATGTGGCTCTGCAACATGGCTCATTTGAAAGGGCTTCACTGGCCGAACATGCCGTTTTTGTTTGGTGAAAAAATATTGAGGCATTCAAAAGTTATAGCACTTTTAAGTTCCCATTATAAGTCAATGGGAAAATTGATATGGTTATTTTCTTTATTTATTTGAGTTTTGGTGACCGGGTGAATCCACTGAGACAATACAGTCCCTTTTTCAGGGGCGACCCGGGTATGGATTACATACAGTATCAGAGCAAAATTAACAGAGTGGTAATAAATTGGACATTAATAGGGCAAATTTACAGAGAGGTGACATTTGACATTTAGAGGAAACAAGACAAAGCAATGATTAAAGGCTTAAACAAGGTTCGTCGGGGTAAGAGATAAAACAGTGATTAGGTAGTTGGCACATGATAATAGTTACAACATTACATTCAGTAGTAAAGTGCACATCAGGGGTACATTATGAAGGAAGGGGAGAAGGTGGGACCTATTCAGGAGAAGCAAGAACAGGTTGAAGAGAGAAAAAATGAAGCAGATAGCTTGGATTGGAACAGAGTGAGAGAGGAGCAGGACAAAATTGTCGGGGGGAGAGAGAGTTCCAATCCGAGAGAGCAGCGAATGAGAAGGATCTCCTGGAAGTGGCCAAACGTAGATTCAGTAGGACAATGAGGGGAAGTGAGGCTGAGCGAAGGGAGTGTGGTGCATGCTGGAGCCGCACAATTTCGTTAAGGCAAGGAGGTGTAAAGTCATGGACGAGCTTGAATATGAGGCTCAAGGAGGAGTACCTTAATTTTTCAATGTAATGGAACCAGCACAGCGAGAGAGGACATCACAGTGGTGCAAGCTGGATTTGACCCCCAGGGCAAACCTTCCAATCCTGTGGTAAACCTGAGAGAGGAGGGACATGGTGGCAGAGTTGGCAGAGAGGAGCAGGGGAGCACAGTAGGTTAGGAGAGGTATAAGGGAGGAGGAGGCAATTTTCTGGCAGGTGGCAGATGTGAGAAGGGGGTGAATATGGTAGAGGAGACCTAGTTTCTGATTAAGAGATTTGGCAATGATAGAGGCATGGGAGCTGAAGGAGAGCATGGGATCCAAAGTGAATCCCAGATATTTAAATGAGTGAACTACCTCCAGGATCTCACCCTTTAGGGTAGAGATGTGAAGGGGTAAGGGGTGAAGATTTGGAATTGGACGAAGTGAGAAGAGCATACACTTAGTTTTATTAGCATTAAGGACAAGATGATTGTGGAGGAACCAGCTTTATAGGGAAGCAAAGTCAGAGGCAAGGTCACGGTTAATAGTGTTAGTGAAACTGGAGGAGCGGTAAAGTATAGCATCATCCGCATAAAGATGTACAGAGGCACCACCACAATGCTGAGGAAGTTCATTAATGAAGAGTGAGAATAGAATTGGGCCCAGGATGGAACCTTGTAGTACCCCATGTGTTACAAGGCGGAGGTCGGAGAGGACGCCATCCCACTTCACTGTCTGGGAACATCCAGTTAGATAACTTTTGACCCAGTGGAGGGCGCTGTTGTCCATACCGATATGAAGAAGCTGGTGGAGAAGGAGATCATGATTCACTAGGTTGAATGCCTTGGTGAAGTCCACAACGATGGTGTCTGTAGTGAGGCCTTTGTCCATGGCATGAAATATGTTGGATGTAACCTTTAACAGGGTGGTAAGAGTACTATGTTTCCTTCTAAAGCCGTGTTGATAAGGGGAGAGAATGTTGTGAAGGACAAGGTAGTACTGGAGGTGGTTATAGACTATGCATTCTTGGGCTTTGGCCAGTGGACACAGGATAGAGATTGGATGGTAGTTGTCTGCAACGGAGTTTGGGCCCCCGTTATGCACTGGGATGACTACCGCCACCTTCCATTTATTGGGAACAGACTTAGAGAGAAAGGACCGGTTGAAGAAGTCTTGAACGGGGCAGGCGAGGGCAGGGGCACCCAATTTGAGAAATGTTGGTTCTAGTGTGTCATGTCCTGGAGAGCTTTCAGATTTCAAGTTGGAGAGAAGCTGTTGCACCTCTTTGAGTGTGGCTAACTTTAGATGGAACTCAGGACGTTCCCCTGTGGTAGATGAGGGAGCAGGCATATGGGAGGGAGAGTTATGAAAGAGACAGGTGCATTTTTGGAGGTCGGTAAAGAAGTGATTAAAGCTAGCAGCAATGGATGCAAAGTCATCAAGGGTCAAGCCATTGACAGTGATATTACTAGGGATTACCACGGTTCTACCTTTTACTAGCAAATTAATGTGCCTCCAGAAATCCTTGGGATTACTGAGGTGTTCTAATTGCAGTGATTTAAAATGAAAGCATCAAGCTTTTTGGAGTGCGTTTTTGCAACTCTTACGGAGTTGTCTGTAGGTTTGCCAGTTGGGGATCATTCCACTATTTTTGTAGGTGTACCAGGCTTTGTCTCGAAGGGACATTTGCATCCTGATCTCCTTAGTGATCCATGGAGTCTTGACACCCTTGGATCTGCATTTTTTCAAGGGGGCATGTTGGTTTACTCTCCGAGATATGGTGTCAGTTAGAAAGTCTAGAGCCTGATTTATGTCAGGGAGTGTGCTAATGGGATGCCAATCATTGTTATTTAAAGAGGAACTAAAGCAGTCTAGGTCAAACCTGGACATGTCCTGAATAAGTGAGATTTTAGGAGGTGGGTTGGGATGGTTGTTTCTCCACACACAGAAGGTGCGAGAGAGATCACTTATACAGTCAGGGAGTATGCCCACCGATTTGATCTTCTGCAGGCAACTGGTGATCATCTAATTGGGTAGGGTGTGTTTCCCAGATTTGGTGTTACTACGCTTAGGACCTTGGAGGAGTTGGGTAAGATTTGAGTCATTAAGGGATGTATGCAATTTTCCTCCATCAGGGTGCATCCAATCGATGTTAAAGTCACCACAAAGTATTAGATCATGGCGTGGGAGACAGGCAAGAGAGGCTAGAAGAGATGGCAGACTGGTAGAAGCATGGCTCGGGGGTAAGTACACACATCCAATAATAAGTTTCTTGACATTTCCTAGGGTAACGGAGATGGAGAGAGACTCAGCAGGAGAAGGGGCCAGGTCCGACATGTGAAGTTCAGTTACATCCAGGTCAGCCCTAAAGTAGATTTTGTGAACAAAGAATGGAGTTTTGGCCATCTTTTCCCTCCTCATGATCAAAGAATATGCAGGCTCACAATCAAAGATTCTTTGATCCCGAGGGAGGGACTAGATGGCCAGATTTGGAGGCACCAGATAGCCTAATTTAAAAATGTTTTAAAATTAAATATCTCAGAAACGGTTTGGTCTTTTAACTTGAAATTTGGAGGGTGTTGAGAGGATGTCCTGTACATGTGAATTGTGGTATTCAGGTGTTGGAAAATTAGGTTGCCGCAGAGATATTGCATAACGCACTTTACATTTTGCATATAGCGTTTTGCATTGTGGTAGGCACTTTTAATGTTAAACCTCACATTTTGCACGTTAATAACTTTGCAACCATTCAAGGGATTTGCACAAAATTTGGAATGCATAGTCTGGTGTGGTAGATCTCTTGTTTACTAATTTTTGTTTCAGTCGGACATACAGTTTTTGTGCAGCAAAGTGCCAAAAAATTCACTTTTTGCCACTTTTGCGCATTTATTGTCCGTGGAACTGCGCGTACACCGTGTTTGGTCCAAATCTTGGGATGTAGAAAGAGCTTGGGCCATGGAATATGCTGCTTTTTGTTTGGTGAAAAAATATTAATTTGTTCAAAAGCTATTACAATTTGAAATTCCGATTATATCCTATGGGAAAATGTATACGTATTTTTGGAATGTTAATGAGAAAGGCCAGATGGTCCAAATTGAGATGACCATATCTCAATAACAGTTTGGTCTTTTTACTTGAAATTTGCAGGGCATTAAGGGGATGTCATAGAGATGTGAACTATGCTGTTTAGGTGCTGGGGAAATAATTCATTATAGAGTTATTCAATGACATAATTTACATTATTCCCATAGGATTACATCGCAGTCTGTGTCATGTCTTTCGGCGCCGTTGTTTCGGAAACGAAGCGAGAAACAGACTTTTCGCTACAAGTGGCTTAGATCACCTTTAGGTGATCCAGACATTGGAAAAAGACTTGACATTGTAGAATCAGCCTGCAGTGGAATTTTGTTTGTACTTTGTATGGTTCATGAGATATTGTGAAAGTACTGTCACAAGGGTTGAAAGAGCGCCTGTCCAGTGCTTTCTGGTGCCCATAGCTTGGAAACTATGTGAGATATGGGTATGGTTTTTTTGATGTTGCTTGAAGTACTTACTGTCATGATTGCGATGATGCTAGAATTTTTTTCTAGCTCTTACGGTTCCCAAGATATGTGCAAATTACTGTTAGAAGAGTTTGGTGCCCTATAGTGCTGCTGCATGGCTCTGTAGCTTTGCATAAGTGGGAGCGTGGTCCCCGATGCATATTGTTGTGCAAAAATTGGCAGCTTGGTGGGAGCTGGGCTCCACATTCCCATCAATACGTGTTTTTTACTACTTATATAAAATTTTTCCAAAAATTAAGGAAATTATATGCAAAAAACTGTGTTAATGCTTCATTTAGGGTTAAAGCAAATAAAGTCAGGAAATTAGACATTAAGGTTGAACCCCTAACCCCCTCTTCACACACACCACCCCAATCCTCCACAGTCTGACAGATGCCTGGGTGTGTCATTGGGATCATGAGGCCTAAATCTCCCCCCATTCTCCTTTACTGTAGCATGTCAGCATGCTCAGTCATGGAATATATTATAGGGGTGCGGTCATGCCCCTGTATTTACGGTTATGAAGTCTCTTCTATGTTAAACTCAAAATTTTGCTTGTTAATAACTTTGGACCCTTTTAACAGATTTGCATGAAATTTGGTATGCGTGGTGGGGCATGGTAGATCTCTTGAGTTGCCAAATTTCATTTTGGTTGGACTTACAGTTTTTGAACACCAAATTACTGAAAATGCACTTTTCACCAGTTATGTGGGCAGCTTTTTTGATTTTGTACAAGGCGCTGCATGGCCGTCATGTGCCGTGCTGCTCTACAACTTTGCTCAGCCGAAAGAGCTTGGGTCAAGGAATATGCCACTTTTCATTTGGTGAAAAAATATTAATCCACTCAAAAGTTATTAACGTTTTAATTTCCCATTATAACTCAATGGGGAAATTTATATGGTTATTTTGCGAAAGAAGAGTGGGGTTTTGGCCATCTAGTCCCACCTCATGATCAAAGAATTTGCAGGCTCGTGATCAAAGAATCTTAGATCATGAGGAATTCTTTGATCGTGATGGCCACCATCTTTTCATCATATTTTCAGAGCACCTCTTTACATTAGCACTCGTAATGCAGACAATCGGTGGCTGGCCATGGAGGTGAGAGGTAGGTTGTGCCAGTTGCGCACAAGAAAAATGTGGGGGTGCTGGGTGGCTGGCAAGGCTGGTAGGGGTGGGGCCACTAACCTACCAGGAAATATGAAATGATAATTTATTTTATTATGATGGGGGGCCGCTAGACTGCCAGGGATATGTACAACAACAATGAATATTATTTCATACAGATCGGGGGGCCACTAGACTACCAGGGATATTAACAGTAATAATTATTTTATACAACTCGGGGGGCCATTAGACTACCAGGGACATAAAAAAATAAACATTGGTGGGGCACTAGACTACCAGGAAATTACACATGATTATATTTTTTATTATGATGGGGGGCACTAGACTACCAGGGATATTTAATACATTATTATTGTTATTCAGATGGGGCAGAATGAGGCCCCCTGAGCAAAACCCAGCCTCATTTAAGTTTGTAGGGCACCCCTGGGCTGAGAAAACTCATTTTAAAATCTGGCCATCTCGTCCCTTGCTCTTTGTTCACGAGCGAGCAAATTCTTTGATCGCAAGATTCTTTGATCGCAATCGTGCATCATGAGTGAGGGACGAGATGGCCAGATTTTAAAATTAATTTTCTCAGCTTATAGGTGTCCTAGAAAGACAAATGAGGGTGGGTTTTACTCAGCGGGCTTCGTTCTGATGAACCATGGTGGTGGTTTACCGCAATTCTTTGAATTTCTTTGATTAGAACAGTTTTTATTCTTTGTTCGTGACCTAGCAAATTCTTTGATTGTGAGATTCTTTGATTGCAATTGTGCATCGCAAGTGAGGGACGAGTTGGCCCAATTTAAAAATCAATCTTCTCAGCCCAGAGGTGTCCTAGGAAGTCAAATGCGGGTGGGCTTTACTCAGGGGTTTTTGTTCTGTCGAACCATGGCGGTGGTTTACTGCAATTCCATCAATATTTTGATTTATAAGGTTTTTAATTCTTTTTTTGTGAGCCTGCAAGTTCTTTGATCATGAGCCTGCAAATTCTTTGATCGTACGATTCTTTGATCGCGATCTTTGATCGCAAAATAGAGACAAGATGGACATATTTTTTCATAATGGAATAGATAGAGAAATTTGACTAATCTTTGACATTAAATGTCTCGGAAATGGTTTGGTCTTTTTACTTGAGATTTGAAGGGAGGGAAGGCAACATCCCACAGATGTGCCTTTTGGTGGTTTGGTCAAAAAATATTACAGGGCTGCAAACTTCCAGCACTATGAAGTTGACACTTTTTCCTATAGGATAACATTATGGCATCTGCCACATTACAGGAATTCTTTGCCGCCCTGCTTCGAAATAACAGTTTGGTCTTTTGGGCTGAAATTTGGAGGGAAGAAAGCCAACATCCCACAGATGTGCCTTTTGTGGTTTGGTGAAAAAATATTACAGGGAAGCAAAGTGACGGTGCTCTGAAGTTGACACTTTTTCCTATAGGATAACATTATGGCGTCCATCGCGCCTTTCAGGGCCTGTATCTCGGAAATGGTTCGAGATACGGACTTTTCATCACAAAAATGCTTAGCCCTCCCCAAACAGGAACTAAGTACAAAACTAGCCAGGAAAGTCATAATTCATATGATTTTTTTTTTTTTTCTACGTCATACGGTTCCTGAGATATAAGCAATTTAGTATTCCAAGTCCTATTGTTGCTGTTACCATTACCATTTGCATTTACAATTGCAGTTCCGTGACCATGCGCTTTACAGTGTGTGTTTTCATATACGCTTGTGTTTCTGTTTACTTTGGCATTATTGTTGCTGTTACCATTTGCATTTACAATTGTGGTACCATGACCGTGCACATTATGGTTTGCGTTTCCATATGTGCTTGCATTTACATTTCCGTTTCTGTTTCCTTTGGCATTTTTCTTGCTGTTACCATTACAATTTGCATTTATAATTGTGGTACTGTGTCCATGCACTTTACAGTTTGTGTTTCCATATGTGCTTGTGTTTGCATTTGCGTTTCTGTCTCCTTTGGCGTTATAGTTGCTGTTACCATTAGCATTTGCATTTCCAATTGCAGTACCGTGAATGTGCGCGTTACCAGTTGTGTTCTGTATGCACTTCTGTTTGCGTCTCCGTTTCTGTCACCGTTTGCTTTGGCTTCACTTTGTGCTTGCACTCCTATTTCGATTTGTGTTACCATTTACGTCTGTGTCACCATGCGCGTAACCATTTGCACTTGCATTTGCATTGAACTTATTGTTACTATATCGCACAAAATCACATGGTTTGGGCCCCACGCTCCCATCAACTTGTGCAACTTTCCACTTTTCTATTCTTTCTTAAAAAGTAAGAAAATTCTATGCAAAAAACTTTGTTAATGCATCAGTTAGGGTTCTTCTACAGTGAAAAAAGTGAGGAAATTTGATTTTAAGGTTCCCACCCCTTGCACCCCACTCCCAGCCCACCCCCACCAACAGGCATCGGGGTGTGCATTGGGGTCATCGGCCCTTAACTCTCACCCTATTCTCCACACTGCACCACCTCAGCTTGTTTACATGGGATGGGGTGAGAGTTAGGGGCCAATGACCCCAGTGCACACCTGGCGCCTGTTGGTGGGGGCGGCTAAGTGGGGTGCAAGGGTGAACCCAAAATCGAATTTCCACTTTTTTGCTGGTGAAGAACCCTAACTGATGCATTAACTCAATTTGTTGCATAGAATATATATATATGCATATACATAGAGGTCCCGATATTCAGAACTGCGCCTGGCAATGGTGCATGTGGTGGCACAGCGCAATTGAGTTGCACTGGTACACATAAGGGATATATTCAAAAGAGATGAGCCATGGTGCATCACGTCTGAATATATCAGGTAACGCACATGGTACAAATACAATGCACTGGCACATCTCCCCCAGACAGGGCTGAATACCAGGAATGGGAACTGCACCAGCACAACAGAGTTACACTGTGTGCAAATGCCTGATATTCAGCTAGCAGTATGCAAATGGGGCCATAATACATGCAAGGTGCAAAAATACCAAGGATGTACAGCACTGTTCTTCTCAGTGATCGGAGTAATGGGAGGGGTGGGGGACCACTGGGCTACCAGGGAAGTATTATCATAGTATTTATGGCAATTGGGGCTACAGGCAGGGAGGGGGGGTACCACTGGACTACCAGGGTAGTTCAAATAAGGAATTTAACATGATCAAGGCTAAGGGCAGGAAGTGGGGAACCACTGAACCACAGGGTAGTTTGAATGAGGAATTTAATGTGATCAGGGCTACGGGCAGGGAGGGGGATACCACTGGACCACCAGGGAGTTATGTGGGTGCTTGAGGATGGTGTTCTGGGGGGAGCCACCCACAGCTGGAAGCCACTGTGTTGCACCCTGCACTACAGTGACCCACCTATGGGTGGCTGGCAATTAAGCCTTTTTCTATGGGCTCAGCTTTCATATGTGACGCATCTCTGGGTTATGCCAGCATATGCACCCACATCCTGGGCTGAATATCGGGATGTGCCGCATATGCATGGACACGCCCCCTGAAGATGTGCTGCATACGTTATCTTTGCACCCTGGTGCATGGGGACTTGCACTGCACAATTCACCCTTTTGAATATTGTCCCGGGGTGCATTTCTGGGGTTGTGCTGGTGCAACTCAGTTGCACCAGGAGCAACCCCTTTTAATATCTAGCCCACAGTATACATATTACACTGGGATGGTAGTGCTACTATAGTTAGGGTTGAGTAGGCCATTTCATGTTGAACACCAATTTTTGCACTTTAATAATGTTAAAACCGTTCATCGGATTTGCATTACATTTTGCATACATGGTCTTGCTTGATAGGTCTCCGGATGTACCAAGTTTTGTTCTGGTCAAATATACGAATTCAGAGTTCTAGACAGTGCAAACAGTGACTTTCTGAGCTTTTTTTTTTTCCTATGAGTTTTGTTGGGTTTTCTGTCAACTTGGCTACCACCCACATGGTTTGGAATGTTGGTCTGAAATTTTCTAGGTAGAAAGGGGCTGGCCCACAGATGTGCTTTTACTCATTTGGTAAAAAATATTAATCCATTCAAAAGTTATTTAATTTTGAAATGTTAAATAATTGGTTCTGAGCATGCTCAGTAAGCACTTAAAAATAGCCATGTGAAATGAAAAAAAGAATTATTTTTTCATATTGATGTCATTCTTTTTCATCAGGGGAAAATCCTTTTTGATTTTCTGCCATCTAATTTCTCATTTTTCCATAAAAATTCAAATTTTAAACACCATAACAATGACATTTTGGAGAGTGACCAACATATGTAGCTTGCTTATTGTGACCCCCTTAGCTGGATTTTGCACTTAGCTGTTGCAGAAATGCCCTTTAAATGTTGTTATTTTAACACTATAAATCTTTTACGTGACTCGTGATACAAAAAAGATCCTTTTTCATGGCTTTATCTTGCTGTTTTTGTCAAGCGCCCTAGTGCTGAGATGGTTTGGAATTTTGGTCTGAAATTTTCAGGGTAGAAAGGGGCTGGCTCTCACATGAGCTTTTTGCTGGTTTGGTGAAAAAATATTACTCAGTTCCAATGTTATTACTATTTAAAATTTAGGCTTCTGGGCATGCTCAGTAAGCACTTGTTGCTTTCCTTGGTGTCTAGGCGCCCCTCACCCACTGATCACTGTCCCCATATTCTTTATTATTTCCCTGATGTCTAGTAGCAGCCCCCACACACCAGTAGCTGTCCCATTGTTGTTTTTTCCTTGGTGTCTAGTGGCAACCCCCATGCACCAATCGCTGACCCGTTATTCTTTATTTTTTCCCTGATGTATAGTGGCACCCCCCACCCCTTGTCTGTATTCTTCATTATTTCCCTGGTTTCCAGTTGCTCCCCACCCTCTGATCCCACCCCCATTGACTGGTATTGTTTCCCTGGTGTCTAGTGGCATCCCTACCCTCCCATTGTGGTGTTGCCTGAAATAAGAAAACAGTCCCTCAATATATTTTTTTAACCTGTAAAAAAGAAAATGGTCGCTCATTGATCTGATACCCCCTGACCACCTACTGGGCACCCATCACCCCACACCCCAGTCCCTACACCTCCTCACTTGCCTGAACAGCTGACAGGGTGAAGATCCACTCTCTGATGGAAGACACGTCTTGCTGCTGGAACCGTCGACTGCAATATGAGAAACTAAGGTAAATGCAGTTCAACATATTTCAATGGTGTTTTCATCACTGTGGCATAACTTTGCTATTTTACGCATATTTTGAGCTCAAATTTTTAACAAGGCCTTTTTGGGACTCCACCACATGAACAGTGTAGATGGAAGTATGCAAATCTGGCCGGAAAGTTGATTTCTTGGTCACTTGCCAAAATTAACTTTTGGACAGGACTTGAAAAAATTCCACCACCCCTATTCATCAGATGGGGTCATAAGAAGGCTATATTGACATTTTGGGATCAAAATACATAAAAATGCCTAAGTTATATACATATGTTGACATTTTACTATGCTCCCTCGTAACTTTGACAATTTAAAATACTTTGATTCGAAATTTTCAACATAACTATCTTTTTACACCACCCTAATGAATGTGACAGCTGTCATTTTTCAAACCCAGGCTAAACTGTATTTTCACACCTCCAGCACACTTGGCATTGCAGTTGAGCGGAATCACATTTTGACGGGGGGGTTTCAAAAATATTCATTACTGGGTTCATGAGGCAGGGTAATAAGAAGGCTATGCAGACAATGTAATTCCTGTTTTAATACAAATGCAAGTGCAGGGCCCTCCACAGCAGCATATATGTACGCATCTAAGAAGGGATGGGAATAAGGATAAAATTATACTATCTCAAAAAGTAAGGAAATTCTTTGCAAAAACTTTGTTAATACACAAGTTAGGTTTGAAGCAAAAAAGTAGGGAAATGTGGCATTAGGGTTTCCAACCCTAACACCACTTCCCCACCTTGCAGGCAGAAGCAGGTGTGGGGTGTGCCTTGGGGTTGTCAGCCCTAACACTCACCCCATTCCTTCAGTAAATAAGCTAAGACTGGTACAGTACATTTCCCTACTTTTGTCACTTCTACCCTAACTAGTGCATTAATGAAGTTTTTGCAAAGAATATACAGCATAGCATAGGTGCGTGGTAGCACCTCTATAGCTAGGGTTGAGCTGGGGTTTCTATTTTAAGCCTCACATTTTGCACTTTAATAACTTTGCAACCATTCAACAGATTTCCTCAAAATTTGGCATGTGTGGTCTTGTGAGGTAGATCTCTTTATTTGACAAGTGTAATTCCAGTCAGATGTGTGGACGCTGAGATCCCGATAGTGCAAAAACCTTAACATTCACCAATTTTTACTGTTTCTTTGTCATTGCCTTGTACCCAGAAGGTTTGGAATTTTAGTCTGAAATTTTTCAGGAAAGAAAGAGCTTGGGCCATAGAAGTGCCTTTCTCTGGTTTGGTGAAAAAATATTAATCTGTCCCAAAGTTATTCAATTTTACAGTTCCCATTATTTTCAATGGGACTTTCAGTATCCAGGATAGCTTCCTAGAATGAAAAAGGAATTTGGTCTTACAAAAAAGGATTCTTTTTTGTGAGGGACTAATCCTTTGTCATGAGCAAAAATTCCTTTTTCATGATTTACCATTTTGTTTTCCATTTTTCCAAACTAAACCATTTTAAAACACGCCACACTTCTGTGTAGCAGAGACACCAAAACATGTGTCTTGCTCACTGGGACTTCCTTTGCTTGGTTCCGTATGCTTTTGCTCATAAAATGGCCCAGGAACATTTTTTAAACATTTTTGAAATCCTTTTTAATGACTTGTAAAGATCCTTTTTCACGAATCCTTTTTTGTTCTCACAAAAAAGGACTGCGTCTCACAAAAAAGATCTAAAATAAAATCAAGTCCAAAATCTTTTTTCACTCCATGATATCCTTTATCGTGAGAATGAAAAAGGATTCATAACAAAGGATCCTAGGTAGAAAAATGGATTAAAAAATTAACTAAGCCCGAAATCGTTTTTTACAAGTTGGGTTCCTTTTTCATGAGAATAAAAAAGGATGATGAAATGGATCCTTTCTTGAGAAAAAGAATCAGACAAAACCAAAGTCTGAAATCCTTTTGCATGACAATAGAACCTTTTTTAAGTGAACGAAAAAAGGATGTATTGACATGCAAAAGGATTTCTGTGACACTCCCCATGCAGTTCCACTGCTTTTCCCCAGTGTCCAGTGGTACACCCCACCCTCCAATTCTGCTCCAATCCTTTTTTATTATATAGATGTGACAGCTGGGATGAAATGAAGAAATGCTGCAGAATATCACAGAATGCTGCAGTTTACTGCAAGGGGCCATTGTAAGTCAATGGCAATTAAGCCATTTTGTCATGCAGGATTTTGTGACATGTCATTACTGCAAGTTACTGCACTTCATCGTGGCTGACTCCACTGTATATTTGAATCCATGGTGTCTAGTGGCACCCCAACTCTCTGATTCCCATATATTGTTTTATTTTTCTTTATATCATTGGTGTCCAATGGTAACCCCTGTCACAGACGCACTCCGCAGGTCAGACCCTCTGCTCCCACAGTGCCAACCTCAGAGCGCAATAGTGTGAACAGGTAATAGACAGGGTAACCCTCCTGTTTGCTTTGGGTCCAAATCACCTGTTAGTGTCAAGTTTTGGAGGGATTCAAACCATGAACCATATGCTAGCATACCCAATGTATAGGCTTAGATATATACCCTCTTCAGGGATTGTGGTACAATCCTTTGCCAGGGGCACTAGCCAGGTCTCCAAGATGAACCCATAAAACTCTATAAGAGGCCTTAGGTATAATCTTACCTTTTCCAAGCTTAGTAACACCGTCAAGCCTTTTAAACAGTTGTCAGACTTAAAAATACAGGCACTTCAAATGCTAAAAGAAACTGAGAAGACATCCAGGCAGTATTTCAAGAAATGGTTATTTACTAAAAATTGTAAAATAAGTAAAATAAAATATGAAACAAATAGCATGAGCTCACAGTCACAAAAGAAAATGGGAAAATTGCAGAACAAAACTCCTACCACAATACATTTAGATCTTTGCTAAGTATTACCTTTTTGTAAGTTCTGATTTAGTTAGAGAGAACTTTGTTTCTTCAGAGCCCAAGATGATATATCACATTTCAGAAAAAATGATACATTTTCAACTCTATTTCCCCACCCCATTGGTGAGCCATCTAGCTCCTCCTTTAGCATTAATTCTTACAAACATAATTTCCTACCAGGAGGTATTTTAAAATTAATAGTACATCAGAAGAAGAATTTTTTTTTAAATATGACATCCTTTAATTAAACATTTCTCTTTGATCTTAACATTCCCACATCTGTCATGTCCCTTGGCTGATTTCCTACCAGTGAGATCTGAGGTATTTTATGACTCTTCAGCTATTTGCTAAAAGGAGAGGAACTAGCCCAATTACCTTTCTCTTGAAACTTCATAAAATTCGTATTTAAGTTCCAACTTCAAAAGCAGCAGCAGGCAATAAACTGTCTCTGGAAGGAAGTCTTAATTAACTGTTTTCCTCCTGGTCTGTTTAATTTACATCTGGTTTCAGCTACTGACACTTTGAAGTTACAGACCAAATCTGCCAACTTGTGTGAGCCAAATTTCATACACACACCAGTTATTTATTTTACAGATATCATGCCATAATCATGAGCAAGGGGCAGAGCATCACACTCCTCCCCACCTAGACTGAATTTGGGGGCTCTATCCCCTGCATGGGATGAGCTCCACAAGTCAGTTCATTCCTCATATAGATCCGACTAGCCATCTGCATTCTGATTCGTTGTTCCAGCCCTATGTAAGATCGTCATGTCATACCCTTGCAAGGCAAGACTCCATCTTAATAGTCTACCATTTGTTTTTCCCATTTGCATCAGCCAAACCAGGGGGTTCTGGTCAGTTTGAACTTGATAATGCTGCCTGTATAAGTATGGCTCTATCTTCTTTAGAGCCTACACTATGGCAAGACATTCTATTTCTACAGTAGAGTAAGCCTGCACCCTGGGAAGTAACTTTTTACTCAGGTGCATGATGGGGTGATCTTTTCCTTGGTTGAATGTCTGACTCAGCACTGCCCCAATACCCACATCTGAGGTGTCAGTCTGGACTATAAAGGGTCTGCTATAGTCTGAACTTGTCAACACAGGAGCACTGTACAGTGCCTCCTTCAGTCTGGTAAAGGCTTTTTCACAGGCTGGTTCCCAGGTAATTTTCTTAGGCATCCTTTTCTTTACCAGGTCAGATAAGGGAGCAGTCAGGGCACTGTAATTGGGTACAAATTTTCTATAGTTCCCTGCTGTCCCCAGAAAACTCCTGACCTGCTTCTCCATTTCTGGTCTGGGCCATGACTTGATTGCCTCTATTTTCACTTGGTTAGGACGGAGCTGTCCCCGGCCTACAACATGTCCAAGGTATGCCACTTCAGCCATGGCCACCTGGCACTTCTCAGCTTTGACAGTGAGCCTGGCCCAGCACTTCCCTAAGGTGGGACAGGTGTTCCTGCCAGCTGGCACTAAAGATGGCAATGTCATCCGGGTACGCCACAACGTACTCCTTAGCACCATTTAACACCTGGTTCACCAACCTTTGGAAAGTGGACAGGGCATTCTTCATTCGGAAAGGCATTACTTTTAATTCAAATAACCCTATCGGAGTGATGAAGGACGACCTCTCCCTAGCTCGAGCAGTTAACTCTACCTGCCAATACCCCTTTGTCAGGGCAATAGTCATAAGGTATGTCACCCCCCCAACTTGTCCAGGAGTTCATCAGTCCTTGGCATCGGGTGGGTATCTGACTTTGTGACTGCATTCAGTCCACAATAGTCCACTCAAAAATGAGTAGAGCCACCTGGCTTGGGCACAAGGACTACAGGTGAGCCCCAGGAGCTGTGGGATCTGTGGATTTCCCCTAAATCCAGCATTTCCTCCACCTCCCTCCTAATGTCACTTTGTACAGCCTCTGACACGTGATATGCTGTCCGTCATATGGGCATCTGTGTCCCTGTCTCCACATCATATGTCCATAAGGGGGTTAATCCAGGCTTGGCACCAAACAGTGGGGCAAAGTCTGCTAAAACCTCCCTTACTTCCTGGATCTTGTCCAGGGCCAGCTGGGGTGACAATTTAACTGCCTCCACAGAGGACTCCCACTTGCTTTCTTCCAGCAAGTCCAGAAGGGGGTCTTCTCATCCGTTCCTTCCCGAGGACTATACACTGCAAACACGATGTCAGCCCTAATAGCATGTGGCTTCATCATGTTGACATGGTGCATTTTTTCTGTATGTCTTCTGTCAGGCAACTCTATGATATAGTTCACGTCATTTATGTTTCTAACTACTTTGTACAATCCTGCCCACTCTGCCCACAGCACGGGGGATGAGGACCATGACTTTCAGGCCCACCATGTACAAGCGAGCTCTGGCTCTGCGGTCATACCACACTTTTTTTTCTGTTGGGCAGCTGCCTGGTTGCTCTGGGTTGTCCCCATAAGCTCCTTCAGCCTTTTTCTAAACCTAAGGACATAATCCAGTATGGGAGTTCACTGGGTGGTGTGCTTGCCTTCCCAGTCATCCCAGATCATGTCTAGGAGCCCACATACCTGGCATCTGCATAAGAGCTCAAAGCGGGAAAACCCTGTTGACTCTTGGGGCACCTCCCCTGTATGCAAACAACAGGTGGGGACGGTATTTCTCCCAGTCCCTCCCATGCTGTTCAGAAAATGCTTGGAGCATTGACTTCAGGGTACCATTAAATCTTTCCACAAGCCCATTGGCTTGCAGATGATAAGGTGTCGTGCATTGCTGCACCACCCCACACCTCTCCCACAAACATTTCATCAGGTCCGACATGAAGGAACCCCCTCAATCAGTGATAACCTCCTGCACAAACTCAACAAAGGAGAAAATCCCTAGTAAGGCATCTGCCACTTTGTCTGTCCTCAGGGAGGATATGGTGACTGCCTCTGGGTACCAGGTGGCATAATCCACCACAGTCAGGATGAATCTCTTCCCAGAGGAGCTTGGGGTATTTAAAGGCCCCACAGGATCCATTTCCACCCTCTGGAATGGCTCCTCCACTATGGGCAATGGAATTAGGTTGTCTTGGGTTTTCTTACCCACCTTCCCTATTTCTTGGCACTGGTGACAAGACCTGCAATACTCCTTCACCTGCTGGGTGAAGTTGGGCCAATAGAAATTCTGAGCCAACCGCTGCATAGTGCACACAATTCCCAGATGACCAGACAAGGGAATATTGTGTGCAGTCTTGAGTAACTGCTCACACTACCCCTGGGGAATGACAAGCTGCCTGCCTATCACCCCTCCCTCTGTCTTAGCATCCTGCGTATACATCAGTCCATTGTCCCAATAAACGTTATGTTTCCCATCACCTCCCTGTATTCCATCAGAGTCTGCCCAAGCCCTCAGCTTCTCTAGACTGGGGTCACTTTTCTGAGCTGCTGCAAACTCCTTACACATCCCCAAGGTATGGGACAGGTCTCCTTCAGTCTCTAAACTAGGGTCCCTAGCTCTAGCATCAGGGCACTCATGATCACAGCCATCCCTAACACTCTGACAATGGGTCACCCCTCCTTCTTTGGAATAAACCTCCATAGCTGTTTGGTTAACTGCTACTGGGGAGTTTTCTACCCCCTTTTCATTAGTCTCCATAGCAGGAGACATAGGCTGGGGAACCAGCCTCCCAGTGGTTTCCACAGTGGCTTCTATAGGGTCCAGGGAACTACAATTTTCCCTTACTGCTTGGCTATGCATAACTGCACACACCATCCCCTGTTTGAGACTGTTGCCAAGAATAACATCAACTGCTAAAGTTTCAACTACAGCAACTTGTTGCACAGTTCCCCCTGTCTCACCCCAGTCTAGGAGAACACTAGCGAGTGGCAATGTTTTCTCCTTCCCAGTAAACTCCTGTACAGTTACAAATTTATTGAGTATAAGCTGACCAGGCTCTACCAGATACCCTTTTATCAACATCAGGGATGCACCTGTGTCTCTTAACCCTTGTGTCTACACCATTCACAGTGACTGGGTGCATGTGTTCTCTCATGTTTCCAGGAATGCTTTCAGGGACACACAAACAACCCACTTCTTTTCTAGCACCACTTTGCATATTGCTCATCCTATAAGGACACTTTCTGGCAATGTGCCCAATTTCTTTGCAACCCAACATTCATTTCATTTCTCAGAAAAATCTTTTCTTTGAAACCTGTGGCTAATTCATTTTGGTGGAGGCAGTGAGGGTTTTAGCTGCCCTGAAGGCATGCTTTTCTCTTTCTCCACTGCCACACCCACCCCATTCACTCTCAGAGCAGGTCTGCTCTTGGCATAGCAGTCCGAGAGTTCAGCAGCCTCTTGCACTGTTTTGGGATCTCAGTCCTCCAGCCAGGTGTTCAGCTCTGCTGGGCATGCACCAAAAAACTGCTCTAACAATACAGCATTTTCAATTTTATCTACAGAGTTTGCTTCAATTCCTTCCCACCAATGTTTTAAAAATTGACATTTTTTCGTGGCTAGCTCCTCGTAGCTCATGTCAGGGCTTCTCCTGAGCTTGCAGAATTTAGTTCTGTATGCTTCTGCAGTTAAATCAAACTTTTTTAAAAGTGCAGCTTTAAGTTTGCTGTAATCATTACTGTCCTCATTGTCCATTTGACCCAATGCATCTCGAGCTTTTCCGGTAAGTAGCGGGGATAGCTGGACGCTCCAGGACCCTCTAGGAATATTTGCCTGGATACAAACTATTTCAAAGGAATTTAAAAAGGCATCCATATCCTCCCCCTCTTTAAATTCAGCTATCAATATGGAATTTAATTTGTAACCCAGTCCTGTAGTTCCAGTTAAACCCAGGCCACTTACCTGCTCTGGAGCTGGTGGTTGAAGTCGTAGCTTCTCCAGTTCATGTTGCCTCTGGAACTCACACTCTTCACAGTCAGTCTCTCACTGTTCATGCTCCCTCTTCTCCTCTGTGGCTCACTGCTCTCACTCCGCTTCTCACCATTCTTGCTCAGCTTCTCGCTGTTCTTGCTCCCTCTTCTCTTCTGCAGCTTGCTACTCTCACCTCTCTTCTCTCGGGAACTCCAGCTCCATCCTCTGTAACTCCATCTGTAGCTTGATGGCTTCTGGCTCCAGAATGCTGGTGACCTTCCCCTGCTGCTGTGGCCCTTGGCTTGCACTGGTCCTGCTGTCCTCCTCACCAGATCTGGACACTGCACTGGCCACTGGCCTCTCCATGCCCAAGGTTCAGCCCTTTTCAGTCACAGACTGTGATTCGACACTCTGGGCATCAGCGGCCATCAGAGCATCCATGAGGTTCTGCTTGTTGGCTCTCCCCTTGTGCAGGACTCCTCTCTTCTTGCACAACTGCTTCAGGTAGTGTGCAGTGTGCTCACTGTAGTTGGAAGCCATCTTCTTCCCTAACTATGGCTACTCTAACTTGCACTTTAGGAAAAAATAAAACGGGTAGGAACTTTGACTGTAAACAAAATGATATATTTCTGTTTCTTTTAAAACAAATCACTGCCTTCTTTTGCAAATGAGTTGTACAGTATTAAGTTGACACACTGAACTGTTAAAGCTTGTGTTACCAAATTCTTTATTGCACCGCTGCCAACCAAATTTGTCACAAACACACTCCACAGATCAGGCCCTCTGCTCCCTCAGTGCCAACCTCAGAGCACAATGGTGTGAACAGGTAACAGACAGGGTATCCTTCCTGTCTGCTTTGGGTCCAAATCATCTGTTAGCCTCAAGTTCTGGAGGGATTCAAACTGTGAACCTTATGCTAGCATATCCAATGTACAGGCTCATATATGTACCCTCTTTGGGGATTGTGGTGCAATCTTTTGCCAGGGGCACTTATCCAGGTCTCCAAGATGAACCCCTAAAACTCTATAAGAGACGTTAAGTATATTCTTACCTTTACTAAGCTTAGTAACACCTTCAAGCCTTTTAAACAGCTGTCAAACTTAAAAATATAGGCACTTCACATGCAAAATGAAATTGAGAAGATACCCAGGCCGTATTTCAAGAAAATGGTTATTTACAAAAAACTGTAAAATAAGTGAAATAAAATACGAAACAAATAGCATGAGCTCACAGTCACAAAAGAAAATGGGAAAATTGCAAAACAAAACACCTACCACAATACTTTTAGATCTTTGCTATCTAAGTATTACCTTTCTGTAAGTGCTGATTTAGTTAGAGAAAACTTTGTTTCTTCAGAGCCTAAGATGATATATCACATTTCGGAAACAATGATACATTTTCAGCTTTATCTTCCAACCCCCTTGGTAAGTCATCTAGCTCCTCCTTTAGAATTAATTCTTACAAACATAATTTCCTACCAGAAGGTATTTTAAAATTAATGGTACATCAGAAGAAAACAAATTTCCTAAATATGGCATCTTTTAATTAAACATTTCTCTTTTATTTTAACATTTCTCACATCTGTCATGTCCCTTGGCTGATTTCCTGTCAGTGAGAGCTGAGGTATTTTACGACTCTTCAGCTATTTGCTAAAAGGAGAGGAACTAGCCCAATTACCTTTCTCTTGAGATGTCATACAATCTGTATTTAAGTTCCAACTTCAAAAGCAGCAGCAGGCAATAAACTGTCTCTGGAAGGATGTTTCAATTAACTGTATTCCTCCTGATCTGGTTAATTACCTCCTGGTTTCAGTTACTGACACTTTGAAGTTACAGGCCAAATCTGCCAACTTGTGTGAGTCAAATTTCATACACACACCAGTTATTTATTTTACAGATATCATACCATAATCATGAGCAAGGGGCAGAACGTCACAACCCCCACCCTCCTATGTCTTTCTAAACCTGTAAATAAGAAAACAGTCCCCTGATGATTGAAATATATAGTGATTTTTTTGTCTTATAATATCATTGGTGTCCAGTGATGCCCCCCACCCTCCCATGTCCCTCTGAACCTGTAACTAAGGAAAAAATGATCCCTCAATGTCTTCATTTTTTCTGCTCTGTAAACCTATAAAACAAAAAGGCACTGCTGCTTGCACATGTACCGCACCCGATCTCTCACTGTGCACTCACCTCCCACACCCCTGCATACCCTGCCACACAACCTTCACTCACATGATAGCCTAAGACCAGAAGATACATTCTCCAATTGAAGACACATCTTGTTGCTGGAATCTGTGACTGCTGTCTGACAACAAGGTAATCACAGTTACCTTATTTGTCAAACAGCAGTCATCAGTTCCAGCAGTAAGACATGTCTTCAATTGGACAGTGGATTTTCACAGAGTGTGAGCATATCAGGTGAATGAAAATAGAAAATTCAGGAAGACCAAAAAAGAGGTGGATAGGGAAAATTACCTAAGGTTGGCTAGTGAGGCAAATAAGGAAGTCCGGCAAGCAAAGGCACAGAAGCAGCTGCAGATAGCTGAAGGAATTAAGAAGGGGGAGAAGGCTTTCTTTGACTATATAAGTGAGAAATGGGATAAGAAGGAAGGGATTGTTAGGCTTAAGAAAGGGGTGGAGTGGGTGGAGGATAATGGTGGAAAAGCAGAGACACTAAATGGATACTTCTGTTCCATCTTTACCACAGAGAAGGATGGACCAGTGCCTTCAGGAGGAAAAAGAGGAGCAGGGAGGGAGGGGAACCCAGATGCAGTGATATAGAAGGACAGAGTGAGGAAGGGGCTGCTGGCATTGAAGGTGGACAAATCACCAGGCCCGGACAGAGTACATCCAAGAATACTATAGTAACTGGATGAGGAGTTGGCAGGGCCACTGGCAGACCTATTTAATAGTTCACTAGATTCAGGCATAGTACCGCAGGACTGCAGAACAGCACATATAGTGCCCCTCCACAAAAGCAGTCCTAAGGATGACTCAGGGAATTACAGACCGGTTAGTCTGACTTCCATTGTGGGCAAGCTCATGGAGACCATACTAAAGGAAAGGCTGGTGAAATATCTAGAAGAACATGGTCTCCAGGATGTGAGGCAGCATGGGTTCATTGGGAGGAGATTGTGTCAAACAAATCTGATTGACTTATTTGACTGTGTCACTAGGACAGTAGACAGGAGCCAAGTGGTAGACATCCTCTATCTTGATTTCAGCAAGGCCTTTGACTCTGCACCACACAAAAGGTTGATCAGGAAGTTGGTGGATCTTAGGGTTGGGGAAACGATGGCCAGATGGGTGGTAAAACTGGCTGAGGGACAGAACCCAGAGGGTGGTTGTGGGGAGAGAGTTATCTGGTACCAGAGAGGTAACCAGTTGGGTTCCACTGGGCTCTGTGCTGGGGCTGGTGTTGTTCAATGTCTTCATCAATGACATTGGTGATGGCATTAAGGGCAAAATGTGCCTATACATGGATGACACCAAGCTCTGCTGGAGAGTGGACACAGCTGAAGGGATATAGGGCCTACAGGATGATCTGGAAAAGCTGGGGAGGTGGTCTAGGATCTGGAAGCTTGGCTTCAATGCCAATAAATGCAAAGTTATGTATATTGGAGCCAAGAATCCCAGGATAGAGTACTACCTGGGTGAAGTCAGAGTATCTGCATCAGAGGAGGAGGAGAAGGACCTGGCAGTGATGACCACTAATGACCTGAAGCACTCCACGCACTGCAAGAAAGCAGCAGCAAAGGCAAACAAGATGCCGGGATGCATATCTAGAGGGATCAGTAATAGGAGAGAGGAGGTTATGCTGCCCTTGTACAGGTCACTGGTAAGGCTGCATCTAGAGTATGGAGTTCAGTACTGGTGCCCACACCACAAAAAGGACATTAACCTACTGGAGGAGGTCCAGAGGAGGGCTACAAGGATGATAGTGGGTGTGACAGGGTAGAATAGGACCCTGTCCCAGTTGTTAGAGAAAGGTTTAAAATGCAAGGATCTGTCCTTTCCTGTCTCTTTTCTATCTGGTTGCACAACCAAATTTTCCTGTGAGACTTCTGACTTGACCAACCTGACAGGCTCACAGTTCTTTGCCTCTCACTGTCTCTCAGTTCCCTCTTGCTGTCTGTTTTTCTCCCTTGCGTATCTGCTAATATAAAAATATATGCAAATCAATATGTGGAAATGTAACTGATATTGGGATTCCCTTTGTTTGGAAAATGTATAGCATTACTGTTGAAATGTATATAATTATAATTTGAGATGACTGCAGACAGCTTTTGTAAACTCTAGAGGTTACTTAAGTGCAAATCTTCCAGCCTTTTTCAAAAGCTGCAAAAGGGGGCCTCTCAGCTCAAGCACACTGTGTTCTAGCAGCCATGCCTGATATTTACAAAAACAAGATGTTTGTCAAGGATGGGGTTGAAAAGACTTATAAAAGAGCTAAGCTGCAAATGCAAGAAATATTAGAAGAACAGGGACACAGAGACTGAAAGAAAATGTTATTTTATTTTGCCTTTGTAAATAGCTATTTTGAAAAAGTCTATTTTGTGATACTGCTAATGTAAATAAATAATTGTTGGTGAATTCTACAACTGCTCCTGGTTTTCCTATGCTTCCTGATCTATGCTTCAATGACAGATAGTGGCAGCAGTGGGGTTTACGCTGTGCATACCCTAAGACAGGAGTTTTGTGTGTGGGTACTGGACCTAGTACCAGGGAAGCACAGAGAAAAGTATGGATTCTGCAGTGACAAGTCCAGGAGTGGTTACCAGGAGAAGGGCAGCCAAACCAGCAGAGACCAAAGTCCAGTCTGAGATTGTACAGCCAGCACACAAGTTATGGAAAAAGAACAGGCAGTGACAGAACCTGAAAGCCTGATGGACTTTTTCAAATGGTGGGCTATACAACAAAAAGAGACTGAGAAGCAGAGAGAAAAAGAGATTCAATGTTTAGAAGCACAGAGGAGAGAAGAGATGCAGCGACAAGAGCAACAGATGAGAGAAGAGATGCTGCAAAGGGAGCAGTGATGGCTGGATGCCTTGCAAGCTATCAATGGCAGAGGATCCAGCAGAGACCCAGATGAGCAACAAAATGCAAGCAATTTAAAAGCCATTACACTTACAAAGTTGTGCCCCTCAGATGATATAGAAGCATACCTGACAACCTTTGAAAGAGTTGCCACAGCCTGCCAATGGCCAAAGCAGCAATGGGCAACCAGACTGGTACCTTACCTGACAGGGAAAGCCTAACTTTGCCTACAGTAATATGGACACTGCACAGTCAGAAAACTATGACTTGGTGAAAAGTGAAATCCTGAAAAAGTATGACATCTCCGGAGAGGCATACAGGCAGAGATTTCGATCTGTGAGGTACAACTCGGTCAACAATCCTTGAGAAGCCTTCACCCAACTCAGAGAACTCCTGATAAAATGGATACAACCAGACAGCAAAATAATCCCACAGATCATCGACACATTTGCCATGGAGCAATTCATCAACATCTTGCCTATGGATGTGCAGCTGTGGGTATAGGAACACTGACCAGAGAGTGGGGAAAAGGCTGTTTCTTTGGCCGAGGACTACCAAATGGCCAGACAGACACCACAGCAGTGAGGTAACAGCCAAGCATAGATAAGACACTCTTTTTCCCATTTATATTCCAAGCCTAATAAGAACTCTGGTGGGGGTAAAAGATCTGGGCCCAAAGACATTATCTGCTGTAACTGTAATAAACCAGGCCATTTTGCAAGAAACTGCTGTAGTAAGGAGAGTGGCATTGGAGCAGATTTGTCCTTGGCAAGTTGGGGCAAGTACTTAACAGATGTAAAGGGGGGAATAAGACTGTGAATGGACTCATTGATTCAGGAAGCAGACAGACTCTAGTGCATGTTAAAGTGCTGGGAAAACACTGTGCAAAGGAACCAGGTACTGGTGTCATCTGCATCCATGGGGACACTTAACACTATCCCACCACCGAAGTGACTCCAACCATTAAGGGTGTGTCACACCAAACGAAAGTGGGGGTCGAACCTAAGTTACATGTGCCTGTGATTATTGGAAATGACTTTTCAGGGTTTACTGAGTTGATCAAAGAAGGATTAAATCCTGATGTTTCAGCAGCTGTGGTGACAAGAGCTCAGGCAAAGAAAATTTCAGATGGCGGGGACACTTTTCCTTTCAGGGATTTTGATTCAGACTTGTTTGAGCACAGCTCCAAGATCTGGAAATCCAGGAAAGAAAGATGAAGCCTGAAGAAACCATGGCAACAAATGACTGATGGACATAAAGGGCTTAAATATGAAAATGCTGAAACTAAATTGTTAAATGATTGTGATTTTCTTTCAGAGCAAGCTAACAATGTTTCTATCCAGGGTTATTTTAAGCAGCTGGGGGTAAAACCAAAACAGGGTGGACCAGTGTTTAAAAAAAAGTAATGGGTTACTGTACAGAGTTTGGGTTAAACCTCAGACTCAGGAACAGACAGAACAATTGGTTATACCACAGAAGTATAGAACAGAATTGTTACAGATAGTACATGATAGTCCTATGGCTGGTCACTCAGGGAGGGATCGCACCCTTGCCAGATTGCTGTAGAGATTTTACTGGCTGGGAATTCATGAAGATGTTGCTAACTATTGTAATTCCTGTGCTGAGTGTCAGAAAGTAGCCCCAGTCACTAGAAAAGACAAGGTGCCCCTGGTGCCCCTACCATTAATAGATGTGCCTTTTGAGAGAATTGCAATGGATGTGGTTGGTCCTTTAGACAAAAGTAAAAAAGGGTAACAGATTTATCCTGGTAGTATTCGACTGTGCTACTCAATATCCAGAAGCAATTCCAATGCGTACTGTTATAGTCCCAAATGTTGCAGCAGAGCTTGCCAAAATTTTCAGCAGCATGGGCATACCTAAAGAAATTATTACTGATCAGGGTATTAGTTTTGGTGCTGCATTGCATAGGGAGCTGTACAGACTGCTAGGTATCACTGCCATGAGAACCTCCCCCATCACCCTCAGACAGATGGTCTTGTTGAGCGTTTTAACCAAACCCTAAAACGCATGTTAAAAAGGTTTGTAAATGGTGAAGGGAAAGATTGGGAGCAATACTTTCCTTACCTACTTTTTGCTTACAGAGAGGTGCCACAGGAATCAACAGGGTTTTTTACCATTTGAAATGTTGTATGGTAGGCAGCCAAGAAGGCCACTGGATGTGATAAAAGAAATGCTGGAAGATAACCTTACTCAGAAACAATCTATAACATCTCATATGTGTGCCCTAAGAAAGAAGCTGGCAAAATATGTTGAAATTGCCCATACTAATCAGGAAGAGGCCCAAAACCAGCAGAAGGTATATTATGATCATGGGGTACAAGAAAAAGTTTTCAAGCCAGGTGAAAAGGTTTTGCTACTGTTACCCACAACAGAAAATAAGCTGTTAATGAAGTGACAAGGGCCTTATAAGGTTCTTAGACATACTAGCACTGTTAACTATGAGACTGAGACCCCTGACAGGAAAAATCCTACTAAGATATGCCATGCTAACCTCCTCAAGAAATGGGCTGAAAAATGCCCAAAGCTACTTTGCTAGTTTTACCAGAAACTGGTAAGGAAGATATTGATGTAGCTTATGATAGGCTGGAACAAACTGTAAATGCTGATGCTGTAAATGTGAATATTTCCTTAACCTCTGAACAAACTGCAGACATTTATAATGTGCTAAAGACATTTAATAGTACTTTTACCATGGTGACAGACCAAGCAAAAGGGATTGAGCACATCATAGTGATAAGCAATGCTTGTCCTGTTAGGCAAAAGACATACAGGTTGCCAGAGCAGTTAAGAGCTGACGTGGTTAAGGAAATACAAAAAAATTAAAGAATTGGATATCACAGAGGAGTCGAAGAGTGCTTGATCATCTCCCATGGTAATTGTAAACAAAAAAGAAGGGGCTGTTAGAATCTGCCTTGATTTTAGGAAACTTACTCGTGTCAGAATTTGACAGTTATCCTATGCCCAGAATAGATAATTTGGTGGACAGACTGGGGACTGCAAAGTATATCAGTACCCTTGATCTCACCAAGGGTTACTGGCAAATGCTTTTCGCTAAAGAATCCAGAGACAAAACTTAGTTTGCCACCCCTATAGGATTCTATCAGTTCA
Source organism: Neoceratodus forsteri (assembly GCA_016271365.2). Classification (NCBI taxonomy): domain Eukaryota; kingdom Metazoa; phylum Chordata; order Ceratodontiformes; family Ceratodontidae; genus Neoceratodus; species Neoceratodus forsteri. The sequence continues at coordinate 1,257,250,797 of CM028131.1, forward strand.
CCACCTTGCCCTTTGGTTTACATGGTGCACCAGCTACATTCCAGTGATACATGGATGTCATTTTATCCCCTCACACTGGTTATTGTGCTGCGTACCTGGAAGATGTCATTGTGTACAGTCCAGAGTGGAAAAGCCACCTGGAACACCTACAAGCAGTTATCCAAGCTATCAAAAATGCAGGTCTGACAGTTAATCCTACCAAATGTGCACTGGGCATGCAGAAAATCAGATATTTGGGCTATGTGTTGGGAAATGGAGAAGTTAAGCCAGACATTTCTAAGATAGAAGCTGTAGCTAACAGCCCTGTCCCTAAGACAAAGAAATGTCAGGTCATTTTTAGGGCTGGCTGGTTATTATCGGAGATTTGTCCTTCCTTTGCTGAGTTAGCTACTCCCCTCACTGAACTCACAAAAAACAATACCCAAATAATGTGAAATGGACCCCAGAGTGTGATGAAGCTTTTCAAGCCATTAAAGCTGCATTATGTTCAGCCACTGTTCTAAGAAGCCCAGACTTTGAGAAACCATTGTTGCTACAAACAGATGCATCTGAGGTAGGCCTAGGTGCTGTCTTAAGTCAAAATATAGATGGGAAAGAACATCCTATATTGTATGTAAGTAGGAAATTGCATGTCAGAGAGAAAAGGTACTCCACTATCGAAAAGGAATGTTTAGCAGCAAAGTGGGTCATGGAGTCCCTTACTTTTTATTTGCTAGGAACTGATTTTGTTCTTGTAACTGGTCACAGTTCTCTCTGTTGGCTTAACCAGATGAAAGATAAAAATTCCAGAATCACAAGCTGGTACCTGGCACTACAGCCATTTAAATTCATGGTGATACAGAAATCTGGTAAAGAGAATAGTAATGCTGATTTTCTGTCAAGATGTGGCTCAGGAATTGAGGGTTCTGAAGGTTAAAAACAATTGTATGAGTCTGAACTGTACTGTTTGCTGTACTGTTACAGAACAACATATAATGTACATGTGCTTAATTTCTGAAAGCAGCAAATGTTAGTGGAGAATTAATAAAAAGTTTTGGAAACCTTTTTGATTAAACAGGTACCCTCTTAAGGAGGGGGTGTATGTGACAGGGTAGAACATGACCTTGTCCCAGTTGTTAGAGAAAGTGTTTAAAATCCAAGGATCTATACTTTCCTGTCTCTTCTCTGTCTGGCTGGGCAACCAAATTTTCCTGTGAGACTTCAGACTTTATCAATCGGACAGGCTCACAGTTCTTCGCCTCTCACTGTCTCTCAGTTCCCTCTTGCTATCTGTTTTTCTCCCTTGCATATCTGCTGATATAAAAATATATGCAAATCAATAAGTGGAAATGTAACTGATATTGGGATTCCCTTTGTTTGGAAAATGTATAGCATTACTGTTGAAATGTATATAATTATAATTTGAGATGACTGCAGAAAACTATTGTAAACTCTAGAGGTTACTTGAGTGCAAATCCTCCAGCCTTTTTCAAAAGCTGCAAAAGGGGACCTTTCAGCTCAAGCATGCTGTGTTCTAGCAGCCGTGCCTGATATTTACAAAAACAGGATGTTTGTCAAGGATGGTGGTTGAAAAGACTTATAAAAGAGCTAAGCTGCAACTGCAAGAAAGATTAGAAGAACAAGGGACACAGAGACTGAAAGAAAACTATTTTATTTTGCCTTTGTAAATAGTTATACTGAACAAGTTTATTTTATGATACTGCTAGTGTAAATAAATAATTGTTGGTGAATTTTACAACTGCTCCTGGTTTTCTTATGCTTCCTGACCTGTGCCTTGATAACACTGGGTCAGCAGGTTACGGCATACAAGGAGAGGTTGAGGGCACTGAACATGTACTCCCTGGAAGACAGGAGAGAGAGGGGGGACATGATTGGGACCTTCAAGTACCTGAAAGGGATAAATAAGCTTGATAAGGAGAGTCTCTTAAAGCTGAGTGGCAACCATATCACTAGGGGGCACAGTCTTAAGCTGGAGGGTGGGAGGTTTAGGAGGGAGGTCAGAAAGCACTTCTTAACAGAGAGGGTGGTGGACACTTGGAATGCACTGTCAGAAGAGGTCATCTCATTAAAGACAGTGGCAGTTTTAAGAGAGGCTGGGATGGCATAGGGGGAAATAAAGATCATGGGTAGGGAGGATGGGAGAAGTGGGGAGGGAGGGTAGGGACATTAGCGCAAGCTGTGGACCCTGCAATATGAGCAGACTTGATAGACCAAATGGCCTTCTTCTGCTGGTTTCTTTGTATGTTTTTATGAATGAGGATGTGTGGGAGGGTGTAGGGCTGTGTGGGGAGGTGGGTGCACTGTGGGAGGTTGGGTGGGGGGTGCAAACTGTGGTGTACTTTTCTTTTTACAGGTTTACAGGGGAAAAAAATGAAGACATTAAGGGACCACTGTTTCTCAGTTACAGGTTCAGAGGGACATGGGAGAGTGGAGTGTACTACTGCACACCAATGATATTACAAGACAAAAAAATCACTAAATATTGCAATCATCGAGGGAAAGTTTTCTTATTTAGAGGTTCAAATGGACATAGGAGGGTGGGGGTTACCACTGTACACCAATGATATAAAAATAAAAGCACACAATATATGGGAATCAGAGACTGAGGGTGCCACTAGACACCAAGGATAAAAATATACAATAACTAGGAATTGTGGCAAATGTTCAGGGTGGGAGGAATGGTGGGGGACCTTTTTTTTTTTTGTTTACTCAAAAAAATTTAAAAAGTCATCAAGGCACTATACGTCTTAACTGTCCCTGATTACAAGGGACAACCCTCATTTTACCTCTCAAAATTGCTCTGTCCCTTATTCTGTCCACACAGAGATGGTGCAGTAAATTTGGACTTTAAAGCAGAAAGTTATAATATTCTAAAATGTTACATTACAAGTACACCTTGTACTTATAAACACAATAGCATCCACAATATTGTATCTCTATGTTTAAGAATGTGTCCCTCATGATGTGGCCCACTGTGCTTCATTGTTCATCATTTTAAGTATCCTTGTCCATCATTTCAATGAAAAGAGGCTGAGAGGTACACAAGGGACTATTTTCTTATTTACTGGTTTAAAGGGATATGGGAGGTTGGGGGGTGCCAATAGACACCAGGGCTATTAACGTAACATTAATGGGGACCGGGCACAGTTGTAGGGTGAGGGGCTTCCATTGGATACAAGGGAAAAGACAATGTTCATTTTAAAAAATAAAATATGGCAAATGTATATATGCATGGGAACTCATGGTCCAAAGGACCCTGTACTCCCATAGCAAAATGTACAGGCGCGAAGGATCCAAAAGACACTGCACGCACACAACAAAATGCATGGGCGCACAGAGTCCTTTCCCACAGCAACATAAGGATACGATTATACTACAGTATCTCAAAAAGTAAGGAAATAAATTGCAAAAACTTTGTTAATACACCAGTGTGGGTCAAAGTGACAAAAGTTTAGAAGTGTTGCGTTAGGGTTTCCAACCATAACCCCCATGCACACCCCCAGGCAGCACACTGTTCTCCTACACTGTACATATTGAACCTTCTTTACGAATGGAATGGGGACAGCATTAGTCTTGAGTGCTCCAAGACACAACCCACACCTGGTGTGCTGCCTGGGGGCGGGTGATGTCAAGGTTGGAAACCCTAATGCCACATTTCCCAACTTTTGTTGCTTTGACCCTGACTGCTGCGTTAGCAAAGTTTTTTGCAATTTATATATACTGTATGTGTACTTCAAATTCTCACTGACAGAAACTGTAAATCAGTAATGATTAAATCCAAAGACCTGGTGTGGGTCTCTTTTAAAAAAAATGAACTCCAAGTGGCCAGGGAGGCCCACAGGCACCTAATGAATAAATGCAAATGTAAACTCAACCAAGCCAAGAGTTTGTATCTTAAAGCTCAACAAGTGACCAGCCTAAGTGATCCCCAGAAATTCTTGTCTTGCATAAATAACACACTCAACACTAGAACCGCCGGATCCCCCATGGTTATCGACGTTAATGGCACCAAATACTCAGATCTCAAAATGGTGGGAGATTTATTCAACAACCACTTCTATAGTCTAAAGAAATATGACCAACCCATCACAGTCGGGGAGCCCGCTACAGCTTTACATGAGCCAATGTTAGATTTGTTCTCTCACCATTTCTACCTCAAAAAGATCTCAGTTACTGAAGTTTGCACATTTCTAACCAGATTAAACATAGATAAATCTACTGGCAATGATGAATTGCCTCCTACATTTCTTAATTTGGCTGCATCCCAAATTGTCCTACCAATTAACAAACTTTTTAACCTTTCCTTGGAGACTTAGCTCCTGATATCTGGAAGTTAGCCACAGGGGTGCCCTTATTTAAAAAAGACAAACTTACTGTCCTGGACCAACTATAGGCCCATCTCCATCTTCTCGGTCCTAGACAAGGTACAAGAGAGAACATTCCACAACCAACTAACATCTTACCTAGACCAGCACAAGCTCCTCTGCAAGGAGTAGCATTGCTTCATGTAGGGTCATGGAATCTGCACCACTTTGATAAGCTTCACCTATGGACAAGGTTCTAATGACATGTGTAGTGTTTATGGAACTGACCAAAGCTTTTGAACTGGCTGGTCATACTCTGCTGCTGCATAAACTAAGCACATTGAGACTGGGCTCTGCAGTTAATTGGTGGTTCACGAGCCTCCTCCAAAACAGATCTCAATCTGTCAAGCTTTGCAAAGTAATCTTAGTGCACACATCATCTCCTGTGGTGTGCCCCAGGGATCAGTTATTGGTCCTTTTCTGTTCACAGTTTTCATTAAAAACCTGCCTTCATCCTGTATGTCAGCTAAATCCTTGCTATATGTGGATGATGCTGTTGTCTATGTGAGAAACATGGCTGACATCAACATTGCCCTTTACACAATTTTCATTCACTCCAGTGATGGTTCCATTGGTCCTAAATGTGCCCAAGATGAAAGTCATGCTGCTAGGCAGAGTACAAAAGAATCAAACATTGTACAGCCCACTGGCATAATGGTTGGATTTCCGCTTGCGACGCTGACTCCTTGGATTCGTGAACAGCCCCAGGGAGTCAGAGGACAAGCTGGGGGGAAGGGGATTGAGCATCCAATGGACTGCTCTCCTCCTCCAGGGGGCAGGGTGGGTGAGTGTCCAGTGTATGCCTGATCTCTGGCAGAGACTGGGGAGATGACCTCACCGGTGCTGAGATAGTGGGGAGGCATGCCAGACATTGGCACTTCAGCGCCACTACATCATCACATGCCATGCCTCCTGTAAGTGGGATTAGCATGCCAAAGATGACAGTAACCACATATGATGCCCCGTACCACCGTCGGTCCTGCTCTGTCCTCTCGTGGCTCTAGCCTGGTGACCGAGCCTTGTGAATTCCATCGGGGGGCCCACTCCCATGGCCCCACCCTGGGGGGTAAGCCAAGGTTTATTCTGTTCAACTTCCATCTATGGGACACCTGCTAGGAGGCCCCATCCTTGGGGGCAAGGCTGGTAATGGATTGCCACCTAAGGTAAGTCCCAAGAGGCTGATTATGGGATGGGTGGTTTGGGGGCTGAGCTCCTCGGTTGGGGGGTGGGGTTCCAGCACCAAAAAAAAAAAAATTAAATGCCATTCCTGTGACTTCAACATATCTACTTCAGATGGAACTCAACTTGATTTGGTTGCTGAATTTAAATACCTAGGCATAACCTTGGATATGTGCCTTTGTTTTGACTACCACTTAAACAACACTGTCAGCCCTATTCACCAAAAGTGGGGAAGCTCTACCGCATTCGAAGGCATTTCACAGATGACCTAAAGTAAGAAGAGCACAAAGCAACCTCCTACCTCTATTGGATTATGGTGCCATAGTAATGGATGCTGCCCTTAAGGCCATTTGGCAAGAAAAAAGTCATATACCACAAGTTAGCCAGATGTACTACTTCCATGGTCTGAAGGTCCCACCACTGTGCCAGTCTTGAGCAGCTCAGCTTTCTGCAACATGAACTTAGAGTGCAATTTACTCTAGCCAGTTTTTGTGTACAGGACTCTGATCGGAAGCATGCCTCAGTGTCTGAGTTGCTCTCACCTGTTATCTTCTCACACTCCCACTCTGTTGCAAGCAATTCATTATGCTCCCATTTATGCACACAAGTATGGGGCAGAGATTCTCCTACACCATGCTGCCTCTCTCTGGAACTCAATAACCTTGGTCATTAGATTGTCAACCTCTCGTAAAACCTTTGTGCTAAAAATGAAGGATCATTTGCTGAACCTTAATGTATGTGTTTGTGCCACTTAACTGCCACCCCCCCCACATTGGCTCATAACTAGCATAATTGCATCACTGTTTTTGTTATATTTCATATTCTCACATTTGCTACTACTGTACATTTCTATCTGTTTGCACTATGTTCATATTTGCACAAGTTGTTACTTTTTTGTACCTCTGATGTATCCTATTCACATTGTTCCTTAACTGTATTTTACTGTATCATGTTTTTGCTGCTCTCACACTGTACTTGTAGTACCCTGACTGTACCTGAAAAAGGCACCTAGGGCCAGTGTATCTACTCGGTCAACAAAGAGTAAATAAAATGAAATAATCAGTCCCTCGTACAAAAACCGGTACCTCCTATGTAAATCAGTGGCTCTCACACAAATTAATTCTCCCCAGTGCACTAAAACAGTTATATCCATTTGTGACATCACTTGCCCATTTTAGGAATGGAAGGGAATACTCTGTGTCAGACCAAGACCCACAAAAATAACCCTCCTCTCCTTGACTCTGGATTTGATCTAGTCCAGAGTAGTAATCAGGTTCTGATCTTCCAGTGACCTGGTTCTGGCCCTGTCCAGATAATGTAAATGATGTTAAAGCTTTATTCTTGCTAAAATTGGGAAACTGGTATGAAAACACATAGAATAACCATTTTAAAAATTAAAACTGACATAAAGGAAAGTCTTATAATCGGGGAATATGGGCCACCTTATTCTGTCATTCAACTCAGTCTGGATCTGCCTCTGACATAGTTCTGATTCAGCCTGTACGGACTTACCTTTTTTTGGAAAACCAGAATAAATGAGAGTAAAGCAGAACCTTTTGGAACAGATCAATCAAAATCAAGACTAGGGTCCCAGGTGACCCCCCCCCCCCATCACTAGTTCAATTTCTGAGCTATTTTGGTGACTGAGGACAGAATAGGATTCCTTTTAAAGTTATAATCAGATCTGTTCAGAATTAGTCAATGACTTGCACTGGTTCTCCAGACACTGGCTCAATACCAGATTGAGGTGTATTTGTACAAGGATATTAATTTAGATGTTCTCATTAACTTGCCTGGGCATGCTGGAATCAACAATATGATGATCAACAAGGGACAATGCTATTTTGGCAAGAACTGTAAGAGTAAGTCCCAACTTTTAAACATTTTCCAGGCTGCCTTTTATGTTTTGTTAATGTCTACTGTTCAGTTGTTGGGAAGATTTTCACTTCCTTCTCCATCCCACCCCAACATGATCCCACCTCAACAAGATCTCACTTTATTGTGGTCTCAGACCAACCTGGTCTTACCCCAACTGCTCCTACCCCATCCTGATCCTACACTAACCTGATCCTACCCCAACCAGATCCGATCCCAACCTGATCCTACCCCAACTTGATCCTACCCTTGTGATCCCACTACCAACTTATCCCCCCCAAATTTGATCTCACTCACAACCTAATCCTACCACAACCTGATCCCACCCCATTGTGATCTCATTCCCAACTTGATCCTACCCAACCTGATCCCACCCCACTTGATACCAGCCTCAATCTAATCTCATTGTTTCTACCTCCAGTCTGATTTCCACCCCAACCTGATCCTGCTAAACCTAATCCTCCAAACTGATCCCACACCGTGGACTTATTGGGGGAAGGTAGAGGTGGACAATTATTGCAAGTAATTGCTTACAGTACAATCAGGCAGACATCAGAAACCTCAATTTACTAAAAACAAAAATAAAATAATTTGTATGGGTTTGGTTTTTAAACCATGTAGGAGAATAGGAAGCTGAACATAAATATTTTCTGTTCACAGTCTAAGATCAATCAGGATTTCACAGAGGTGACCTCAGGCACTGGACAAGGAACGCAGACTGTAAGTTAATGGTATTCACTCTATACATTTTTATTTAATTTATCTATGGCAGACTTGTGCCTTAGAATAAGAAATGGGGTTGCTCATACCTAATGAATTTCTCCCTATTTTTGCTCTTCCAGGTATTAACAGTTTATAATGGGATAGTTAAGAAGGATCAAATGAAGTGCAAGAAATTTGATTTGCACATTTCTGTTGAAGAAGCTTTTGGAGGTAAATGTTGTTAATGGATTGGTAGGACAGTGCTGTAACCTGGTGTAAGAGTCAACATACTGCATAAGGAGGATTGACTCAATAAGAGCTATGCTAACACGACTATTTGCTGAAATATGGGTGGGGGTGATCTATGGACCACAGGTAAGTGTTGGCAAGGGGAATTAAGAAGGAGGACATTGTGGTGGTGTGTATTTTGAACCTGCTGGATATCGACTGGGGCATTCTAGTGTCCAGGTGCAAAAGAATTCTGGCCCTTTTAGATATACTGCAAGGCTGCTTGCTGGTGCAGCTGACTAAGGGAACAACTACATAGGTGGCCATTCTCTATGTGGTACTCACTAACTCAGAGATGGTGATTGGAGTGAGGGTAGGGTAGCCATTGGGGTTCAGGAACCATAACTCTATTTGTTTCAGTCTGGCCCTCAGGACCAGAATGCCCCTATCAGAAACTGAAGCCCTAGATTTCAGAACAGCAACTGGATGAGGGAGCTGGTCTGAGACAAACTAACCTGGGTAGATATCATTAGAGATGTAGAGGAAAGACTGGGGGCAATTCAGGGAACCTTTCTTGAGGTAATAAAGTCATGCATGAGAATTGTTACAAAATCAAACAGGTACAAGAGACCAATATGGTTCTCTGACAGGGTCAGAGAAGCAGTGAGGGCCAAGAAAAAGGTTTTCACCAGGTACATGGAAATGCAGGTAGAGGAGGAGGAGGAATGAGGAGAGTACCAAATAAAAACTAGGAAAACAGTGAGGATACTCAAGGAGGCAAAGACAGATACAGAGTTGCAAATTGCAAGGAAGGTCAAGAGTGGGGAAAAAATTCTTCAGATATTTATTTATTTATTGAAAAGTTTCACCAGGTAAGGTACACTAAACAAGTTGCTCACCTCCCGGTATGACCTGGGGGAATGGGTAAAGGGAGTTACATCGTATTAATTGAGTACTCACAATAACACAAAAGCAGTTTACACAAAAACATATAAAGCATGGATTACAAGCATAAAAGGCATATATTCAGGAAACAAAGATATATTCAGGAAACAAAGGAAGTGGGGAAGGGGTATTGACTGTCTATGGTAAGGGTGGTGCTAGGGCACTCCGCACCATGGGATTCAATAAATTCTTGAAAAGCTGATGTAGAGCTCAGGATTTTTACTTCATTGGGGACTGCGGAGCCACATGGAGGGATAGAGGCCTATACTGGTGCGATGGTCTGCATCTGTCTGGGGGGGAACCAGGATCCTAGATGATAGATTTAAATGCTTCATTTATCAAGCATTTAAACTAGCCAAGGGGGGAGGCACTGAAAAGGAGCAGGGAAATCCCAGCCTCCCCCCACAAAACACAGTAATTAGTGTGGTAAACACCAAGGTAGAGAAGTCATTAGGGAGCAGGACAGGGGTAAATACAAAAAAAGGCAAAGGCAGTGAGGGCAGGGATGGGGCTAAAAGGGGTAAAGCCATCAAAAAAGGGAGGGTGATAAGTACCAATGCCCATAATCTGTGTAACAAGCTCCCTGAACTAGTGGCCTTGATGGAAAAGGGATGACTAGATATTGTGGCAGTCACTGAAACATGGTACACACAGAACCATGACTGGGATGTCAACATACCAGGATACACAATCTACAGGAGGGACAGGGAGGGTAAAAGGGGAGGAGGAGTAGCTCTCTATGTAAGGGAAGGGATTAAAGCAGCAGAACTAAAGAGTAAACAGGGAGTAGATGAGGCACTATGGGTCACCCTAGAGGCAAAAAATGGCACCACAATCCGCACAGGGGTTGTGTACAGACCCCCATCTCAGGGAGAGGGAATGGACAAGGAAATGATAGAAGGCATCCTTAGAATGGCAGAAAAAGGGAGATATTTTTGATGGAGGACCTGAATATACCAGATGTTAACTGCAGCACCTTTGCTGCAGGCACATCCAAGAGCAGGGTTATTCTTGATGCCCTACAAGGGGCATGCCTCAGACAGCTAGTGTTGGAACCCACTCAGGAGGGGAACAATCTTAGACCTGGTACTCTCAAGTAGGGACGAAGAAAGGATCTTGGATTTAGAAGTGGGTAGCCATCTTGGAACAAGCGACCACCAAACAGTGTGGTTCATGATAAACACAGCCATAGTCAAGTTATACAAAAGCAAGAGTACTGGACTTTAGGAGGACTGACTTTGGCAACATGAGAGAGTACCTCAGAAAAGCACTAGCAAACAGGCAAGAAGGAGGGGTGGAGGAACAATGGGGAATAATCAAAACAGCCATCACAGAGGCAACAAGCCTTTGTGTGAAGCGAATCAACAAAACAAAATGAAGGAAAAAACCACTATGGTTCTCAAAAGAGGTGACAGGGAAGGTTAAGGAGAAAAGGATAGCATTCAGGAAATATAAGGAAATACTGAAGGAGCAGGACAGAGAATTGTATCAATTAACACAGAAGGAGGCAGGGAAGGCAGTCAAAAAAGCAAAGGCCCAAATCAAGGAAAATATAGCCAAATCTGTTAAGAAGAGGGATAAAACCTTTTATAGGTACACTAGGGAGTGAAGAAAGACCAAGGGAGGGATACTGAGGCTTAATAAAGTGGAGGGAACGTGGGCAGAGGGTGACAGTGAAAAAGCAGGGATACTGAACGAATATTTCTGCTCAGTATTCACAATGGAAGAGGAGAGGTAGGTACCCAAACCAAACAAAAGAAGCACTCTGGATAAGGGAGTTGATACCAGTCCATTCACAGAAGAAAGGGTTCTGAAAGAACTCTTGAAACTGAGGGTGGACAAAGCAATGGGGCCTGATGGGATTCAACCCAGAATTCTAAAAGAACTAAGGGTAGAACTAGTGTCACCACTGACTATTCTCTTTAACAAATCATGGGAGGATGGGGTGATACTTGAGGACTGGAGGAGGGTGGATGTGTGTACTGTGTAAGCAAACTTATGATTTTTTGTGTGTAGACCATCCAGTGAGAGCTACACTGTATGGTCTACCTAAGATCCATAAGGGGCTGGTTGATCCACCATCTCGTCCTTTTGTAGCCAGTATAGGCTCTTTAATGGAACCCCTGCCACAGATGGTGGATCAATATATAAAGCCTCAGGTAGCCTTTTGGCCTTATAATGTGAAGGATACAACACATGTACTACAGATTTTGGAAAAAGTACAAGTTCGGAAGGATGATTATTTGGTAACACTTGATATTAGTGCCTTATACACTAATATTCTACATAATGATGGAATTGAGTCTTTGCAACAGTCCTCGTGTGCTAGGACTGAGAATTCAAATGAATTTGTGGAAATGCTTTTAAATTTAACAGAAAAAGTGCTTACTTGCAATTGCTTTGTGTTTGATGGACAATTTTACCTACAGGTAAAGGGTACGTGATGGGGGCCTCCTTCACTCCTAATTATGCAAATGTCTATCTGGCGCACTGGAAGCAAGAGAAAGTGATGTCAGATTTGAATCCATATAGGAAATATATATCTTTATGGATGTTTTATAGATGACATTTTGCTGATTTGGAGGGGGCCCCCCATCAGCCTTACATGAGTTTGTTCAGTACATGGAAATGACTAACCCAGATTTGAAATTTACTCAAAAATAAGTCAGCAAATTATTGAATTTTTAGACCTCACTAGAGAAAAGAATGAGAACGGAGGGTTGGATACTAGTTTATTTAGAAAAGAAATGTCTAAAAATGCTATATTAGCTTTTTGAGAGTTGCCATCCTAGGCATATTTTGAATAATATATCTAAAGGTCAGTTTGTATGCTTGGGGTGGAACATAAGTGTAGAGGAAAAGTTTGACTCAGATAGTGAGGTATTGAAAGAAAGATTTCATGCAAGGGGTTACAATAGAGATGTTGTAGAAAAAGCTGAAAAAACAGTAAAAACAATGAATCGAGGTGAGATGCTGAAAAAGAATCAAAATGACACACAAACACAAAGCAAAAGCAAACAGAATCTTAACTGTTGCTATTTTATTACAGAGTGCAATCCTCAAAGTTATAAAATTCAAGAGATTCTGCAAAAAAATTTGAATTTATTAACATTAGAACCGGAATTGAAGAAAATGGCTGTACAGCACCCACGGGTGATTTACAGAAAAGGTAAAAATATAGCGGAAATTGTGACAAGAAGTTTGTATGTGGCACCAGAGGAAAACATGTGTTCAAAGTTACCTGATGGAACTTTTCATTGTAGAAACTGTTCTTTTTGTGTACATATACAGTCAGGTACTTTTTTTGAACATCCTGTGACAGGTAAAAAAATATGAGATGAAGCATTTTGTAAACTGTGCCACTGCCTACGTGGTATATCTTGCAAGTTGTGTATGTAAACATTTTTATGTAGGAAAGATGAAAAGATCTCTTAAGAACAGGATGTCAGAGCATTTGAGAAGTATAGATAGAAATGATAAAATGAATGCTTTAGCAGTTCATGTTATGAACCATGGAAATTACCATAAATTAAGCTTCAGGGATGAGACAAGTGTCTATGAATATCCGTGGGGGAGATTTATATAACAAACTGCTAGAAGCAGAAAATAAATGGCAACATATGTTAAGGGCCAATGGAGAAAAAGGTTTAAATGCCAGTTTTAGCATTGTTCCTTTTTGGAAAAAGGGAAAATTATTGCCCTTTTTTATGTCTTTTGCCTAGGGTCAGTTAGTTTTCTGATATGGAAAGAAGTCTCCTGTGCTGTTTAGCTAGTTAAACTATTTATGTGTATATACTTTATAGACATTTATACATGTGTAAGTGTGTTTATATACTTACTTGTCTATTTACCCATATTAATGAGATTTCATAAATAGTTTATTTAAGATTAATAAGTTACTTATAGTGAACTTCTGGTAATTTTTTTAATATATGGTAACTTTATTAGCTTCTTTATCCTTTCAGATGTATTTACATATATTTGCACATTTTGGGGGGTTGTACAATAAGAAATAGTGAATGTACTGTAGTGTATTGGAGTAGGATGGCTTTTCTATATGCATTATATATTTATTGTATGTAGGAAATAGCATAAATGTATTAGATTGTGGTGCCTAGTAGGATATTTTGTTTATTAATTATAAACTTTATTGACACCTTATATGTATATGTATATTTGTATGTATCTAGAGACTGACAAGTTTTTTAGTTACTGTCTCTTTAAATGAGTGGCTTAAAAGGAATGAATGGTGATGATGTATTTAGCCTTGACAAAGCATCATAGTGACGTGAAACGCGTTGGTCACGTGGTGTAGCTGTGCCATGAGGATGAGGGTGCTGCTTGTTATATGTTTTTAAGCTTTTTGAAATAAAAGCAATTTTTAAATTTGACCTAACTCAATGGTCTTTGTTCTGGTTACTTTTAGCCTGACTTTTTATAACCAGTAGTAATCTTTTTTATGTCGGAGGCTCCAGTGTTGTTTTCATTGGCAGCCTTACTTCCTTTTTTATATTTTATGGACCCTGAAGGTTAGCTGTTTATGTTCTACAATTAGCTAGATCTATTGTGTTTTTTTTAATATCAATTGTTTACCTAGTCCTTGCTGTATCTTGCAGTATATTGTGATTATGTGTATAAATTCATGTCCATTACTTGTGCGTTTCTCTTTTACAGTTCCTAATTTGATGTCTGCTATTTAAAGAGCTGCTGATGCCTCAAAGAAAACTTTGAAAAATATAATAATTAGGTACAATTCAGCTTGCATTCTATATATATTCTATATATTTCTCCTCCCAATTATTTATTACTGAGGAAATTTGCATGAAAACATGATCTTCATCCCTTAGAGTTCATTTGCCTCTATAGCTTACTCCCTACTTCAAGTCATAATCCTGCATTGTGACAAAGCAATCTGTTGCCATGGAAGTAACTGTGATGTCACAAGCAATACAGTTTGACCTCAGGTAGGGAGAAAGCAGCAGGAATAGATAAACATTTCAGGAGCACATGTCCCGTTTTCATGCAAATAACCTCAGTAAAAAAATGGGCAGGAGAAATACAGAACTAATGTGAAATACAGGGTGGACAGTGTCCAAATATTATGTTTTGTTAAAGTTCTCCTGAAGGCATCAGCTGCTCTGTAATTGCTGTGTTGATTCTTAATATTTCTCACCTTTAGGAGAAGATATTTACTTTTTACTTTTTGACCATCTGCTTGTATTATTTTAGTTGTAGATAATTGTGAATTTACCTGTCATCTGCTTGTTTTTGCCTTTTTCATTGTAACTAGTTATTATGTAGTAATATTGTTTTTTTGTTTATGTTATTGTTATTTTGTCTCACCATCTATGAGTGTATTCCTTTATTCATTGCATTTTTTTATTTTATTGTCTTTTATTTTGTTTTTATGTGCCTCCCTTATTGGGCTAGGCCTTCATCCCCTGTGCAGTCTATTCTGCCTTGATTACATCCCTTTTCCTCCCTATCTGGGTTTGTTTGAGTATAATCCATTGCTCCCTATCCTGTTACTGAACTAATATTCTAATTTCTATTGACCTTCATCCCTGTTTTCTCTGAGTTAGGTCTACTCCCCTGTAAATCGCTATTTTATTTTCTCCTTTCCTTTTTATTCACTGTCTGATAGGCCCAATTTTCATTTCATTTCCCTATCTAGTTTCTGCCTTTTACATTCCTGCCTTCCTCCTTTTATTGTCTTTTCCCTAGTTTGTTTCAGTTTTCTCTTGCACTTATTCTCCACTATGCTGGTACCTTCTGCTTTTTCTTACCCTCCGCTTTCCTCTCCCTTCTGATAGCCACTGTTGTTTCCCTTTCTTCTCTTTTAATCTCTCACTATTCTTCCCCAACTCTCCCCTCATCATTTAAGTAATGTTTAGTCTGATGTAGAGATTTCTTAAGAGTTGATTTAAGTTTGAAAGAGGTTTTAAGACAGTGTAATTTTGCTATCTGCCCTGAGCCCTGTGCCCCTTTTCTTGGAGCTGTAAGTCTGTGGGCTGCACCCTTGACCTCGGTGTCCCATTGAGGCTGCTGCAGTGCCCCCCCCCAAAAAAAAACTTGCTTCAGAACCTCCCTGCCTTTTTTCTTTTCCATTAGCAGATTATATATTTTAGTCACTAGAGGGCCCAGTTATAAGCACACTTACCCAATCCAACACAACACAGTTCCTGTCTCATTTCACTTATTGTGTGGTCAGTCTATTACTATTCATCAGTCTTTGCTCCCTCCCTCTTCTACTGATTGATACTGATTGTTCCCATTTGCAGCTTATACTCTTTGCCCACTAGGGGGTTTCCCCCAAATGAGCCAAAGCTGCTCTGCATCTCCTTACTCTCTACTACTTCCTGGACACTTTTCCTCTACTACTCAGCTGCTCTGTCCCCCTGCTTGAAAAACTTCACTGCACCTCCCCCACCCTACTCTGCTCAATACTTAACCTCCCTACCCAATTCCGAGACAACCACACCCCCATACCTACCCCCTAACCTGCTCCCTTTGTGACCACTAGGAGTTTCCACCCCTTTTTTCACTGATAACCTAGCACTCCCCAGCCTTCTCGGCAACCCCAGACAACCTCCCCGCTAAGCTCCAAGACACCCCCCAGGGGTATTCGAACCTGGTATCCTATGCACCACAGTCAGCAGCACTAACGCTACTCCATGGCAGCAGTCACCCTCACTGAAGGTCAGCCTGCACCCTTATTGTCTACTATAGGAATAAAACTATGGGTACTTATACTTCATTACTGTGTCTGCTGTCCTTCACCCTCTTGGTACAGACCTCACACCTACCGGAGCACCTGACCCTCCACAATAGGCACCTCATCCCCAGACTACCCCACAGTGACTCAGCCCTCCCCCACCCTCGACAGACCCATGACCCCCAACCCCCCCACTCTGCCAACACCCCCACTCCCTCTGCCTTCCAAGGCCCAACCTGGACCCAGCTCTCCCCTGCCATTCCCACCCTTCGCACTTTATCTGTCCCATGCACCCTGATTGTAAAGTCCTCAGCTGGGTGTCGACCCAAGGGTCTCCATCGCCACCGGGCCACTAACCAGAATAATCACACTGCTATTATTATTATTATCTGGTAATGTATACCCTAACTCAGGACCTATGGCTTCCAGCTCTTCCAAACCCTGTACTGCAACTGACCTCCGCTTTGCATCTTTAAACATTTGCAGTCTCCTAAAGAAATCCACTCACTCCAGTGCTAGGTCGTTCAACATTAACCTGACATAACTGCACTGGTAGAGACTTGCCTCTCCAAATCCACTCCTGACTCAGCTATCTCCCTCCCTAGATATACCATCTACAGGAAAGATCGAGTAGGCAAACACAGTGGTGGCTACGCACTACTTGTACGGGACTCCCTTATAGGTCAGGTACTCCCAGCTCATAAACTTGATTATGGAGCCCAAGCCCTCACCTTAAAAATCACACCTGACCCTGCCCAAGGCCCTCTCTTCCTCATGGTCTCCTACATACCCCCAAGGAATCAAAACCAAGTGGTCCAGTCCCTCATTGACTACCTTACATCTCTCCCTCACAAAGTGGAGCAAGTCATCCTAGGTGATCTCAATGTTAACTGGAATGCCTCCACTGCCTTCCATATAAGAGACTCCTTGCTGTCCTAGATATGTCCCAATTAGTCACCAAGTCCACCAGATTCAACCACTCTACTGGCACCAGCACTCTCCTAGATGCTGTTATATCTAACCGCCCCTACAAAATATGGGATGTCACTGTCCTCCCCAACTCTCTTAGCAATCACTCGCCAGTCCTCTGTCTCTGGTCATCCTCCACTCTGAAGCCAGTGTCCCAGGCCACTCTTCGCCACCGTTTACTCCCCTGCGGCCTCAGAAAATTAAAACAATACCTAGCCCGGCTAGACTGGTCCCCTATCCAGCATGCCCCTGACATTGACTCAGCTCTTGACCACTTCACAAATGCCTTTTGTAAGGCTTGTGACCTTTTCACCCCCCTCACCAGGATCCGCTCCAAAAAATGTAATGCCCCATGGATCACCCCACTCCTCCTCCTCCAGAGACTCAAAAACAGAGATAATCTCTGGCACATTGCTGTAGAATCTGGAAAGGTGTCTGATAGACAGGCCTACAATGCAGAACACAAGAAGTGCACTTGGGCCATTAGGTGGGCCAAGGCAGAGCACTACCAGACCACCCTCGCTTCCACTTGGGGTTCAGCCTGGACCTTCTGGGATGCTATGAAAGAGCTAAATGGGAAGTCCCACTCTCCCCACCATCCCAGCTCTCCATCAATGGCACCCCCACCACAGATCTGCTCCTTATTGCCGATTGCCTTAACACTGCCTTCTCTGACCTAAGCTCGGTCCTCACCAGCAGCTTCTTTGACCCAGTCCCCATCTCTCTCCCTCTGGTCCTGCATCACCCACCATTCTACCTGTGCACCCTATCCTCCCAAGAAGCCAGGCCTCACCTGCTAAAAGCCTTAGGCAGCAATAACCCCAGCAGTGACCCCCTTGACTCCAGGATCCTCTCCATGGTCTTGGACGAAGTCCTAGTCCCCCTGACTGACCTTCTAAACCAGTCTCTATTCCAGGGTCAGTTCTCAAGTGCTTGGAAAACTGCTGAAATCACACCCATACATAAGAGTGGGGACTGGTCCACCCCCAATAATTATTGGCCGATCTCCATCCTCCCCCCCTCTCTAAAGTCCTTGAAAAAGTGGTGTTGATCCAGCTCTCTGAATACCTAACAAGTACATTATGTGTCCAGAACAGCATGGTTTCTGCCCAGGACACAGTAGAACCACAGCTCTCCTGGAATTCTCCCAACACCTGCATGCTGCTCTCAACTCCGGCAGCCTTGCAGGAGCAGTGTTCATTGACCTCTCCAAGGCCTTTGACACTGTCCGTCATCCCCTTCTACTCGACTCTCTCCACCAACTTGGCTTCTCTGGTGGTCCCATTTCCTGGTTCTCTAGCTACCTCTCTACTGGATCCCAGCATGTCAAGATCAGCGGCTCCCTCTCCAGCACTCTTCCTGTTCACTCCGGGGTCCCTCAGGGCTCCATCCTGGGTCCAATACTTTTTAGTCTCTATCTCAATGCCCTCCCTAGCTCATGTACTGGTAAGATGCTCCTCTATGCCGATGATGCAGTCCTCATTGCCTCACATCCCAATCCCACCTCCCTCCAATTATCCCTCCAGCAAGCTTACAACCAAACCGAGAGGTGTTTCGTCGACCACAGACTGGTCACTAACCTAAAGAAAACCAAATTAATGCTCTTCTCCCACCACCAAAATAAAGCTAAAAATTCCCCTCTCTTAATTATCCCCAGCACTCTGCACCCACTAAAACAAGTGACCACATACAAGTACCTAGGCATCACGTTCGATACTGCCCTCTCCTTCCACACCCACATGAATGCCCTGTCAGCCACCATAAACTCTCGGATTGGCCTGCTATACCGGCATAGGGACTGCCTGCCTCAGGTTGCCCTCAGGCTGGCCATCACCTCCTTCGTCTTGTCCCTGGTGGACTATGGCTTGCCCATCTACACCGCAGCTGACAATACTGCCCTCTCCAAAATCCAACTCTCCATCAATAAGGCCTGTAGGTTCCTGACTGGTGTCCCCAGCTGCACTCACACCTGCCTTCTCTATACTACCACCAATCTGCTCAACTTTGAGAAGAGACTGCTCTACCAGATCTGCCTTCTCACTAAGAAATCACTGCTAGGACTCTTCTACCCCCGGGGGTCTCCACCTCCCTACAGCAGTCATCATCATCCATCACCACCCATAGCTCTGCTAAGGCTGCCTTCTAGGTGCCCAGAACCAAGACATCTCTTGTCCAGAGATCCTTCCTCTACCGAGCCCCCACCTGGTTCACTCCCTCCCTAGCTGCATCTCCAACTTGCCAGAAATTGGCTCTTTCAAAACAGCCGTTCAGAACCATATCTTCAATATCCACTGTTGTAGGTGCAACTAACCCCCTGTTGTAACCTGTGGTACCCACCTGCCTTGCCCCTTAGCTCAACAATGTCCACTGGACAGCCTCTCCCTCCTCCAGACTCACTCCTTCCCTACTAGGTCCAAATAAGAGTGTAACCCACTGTCTTCTCTGAGGACCTACTATATCCATGCTTGTAACTCACAATTTTGTAACATTGTGTAACCTAAGTAACATATAAACTACTATATTATGTAACCTAAGTGTATCTATCTTAAATGTTCCTTTTAGTGCACCTGCAATGTTATCCTCTGTTTTAATCTGCACTGTAATAACTGTCTTGATGTCTGCCCTCCCTGCGACGAGGTGCCTTTGTAAAAGAGTCTCTGACTCAAAGATTGTAAACCCAATTTGTAATGAATAATTGAATAAATCCTCTTTCTCATCCCCTCTTTCATTCCCCTGGTGTCCTATGTGTCAATGTTTTCCTGCTCCTTGGCTTTACCTTGAATATCTCTGGCAGTTTCTACCTCTTTTCTCACCCTTTTCTCACTCATCAACTTCCTCCCTGCCTCCCTCTTCCAGACAGCATACTGGTGCTTTAAAGCTCATTGTCACCCTGCTACTTTTGGTTGCTGGTGACATTGAACTTAATCCTGGCCCCATCACAACTTCACCCTTACAACTTCCCAAAGGATTGAGGGTCGCCTTTTAAATAACTATTGCCTCCTGTCAAACATTGACCAGCTACAAAGCTATTATGCTTAACCTTTGGCCACATTTACTAGTTCTATCTGATTCCTGGCTCTCTTCTAAGGTTCAGGACTCTGCTATAACTATCCCACTATTAGCCAGCAGGATCACGCAAAAAGGGGCATTGGTGTTGCAGTTGACATAGACACTAGGATCCCATTTGTGACTGTTCTTGCTGCCTTGTCCCCCTCTTCCCATGACCTTCTCCTCATTAAACTCTCCCTTCTCTTCTCTGTTCCTTCCTGTCTTTAATACAGGTGCTTCCTGCCACCCTGGTTTGCCTCCTACTTTAGTTACTGAGCTCCTTTCTTCTATCTGTTCTAAGTCCTCCAGAGAAAATCTACTTATCTGTGGTGACTTTAATATTAATGGGCTGTCCCCCAATATAAATACATTTTCTCACAATGTAAAGTCACTGCAATTGACTCAGTTGATTTCTGATCTCATTTAAATCTGAAATCCTTAAATCTCTCTCTGTTAGACTGGTATCTTTCATCTCATCCCCACCATATTGTGGATGCAGGTATCTTACCTGATGCTCTCAATGATTATCACATGGTTTACTGTGTGCACTAGGTACATCGTCCTAAAGCCCCCCTAAATTTATCCGTCTCAGGTCGCTGGATTTGTTCTGCCTCCTAGCTGATCTATGGGCATCTGATTGGTCCCCCATCTCTGCAGCCAATAATATAAATTTTGTCCTGCAATACTTTCAGTCTAATTTTTTTGACTGTATGGGATCATCATGTGCCCTGAGAGAAGCCAGAGTACGAGACTGTCATCTTCCCTGGATTACAGGGAAGGTTATGACTTGTCTCCATACCAAGACCTTACCTGGCATTTTTATAAGATCACTGGCTCCCCAGGTACTTTGGCTAACTATCAGCACCTTTGCAATGCCTGTACCAAGGCCCTCAGACTTGTGAAGTCTGTGTATTTTGCATCCACAATCCAAAACAACATTAATCAACCTCTAAGGTTTAGAAGGTTATCCATTTCTTGTTCTCCCCTCCAACTCAGTCTCCCTCCCCTGTTCCCAAGGTTGCTGACTCCTGTATCTCTGACCCTTCTGCAGTTGCCTCTTCTTTTATCTCCTACTTCACTACCTGTGCTCGCTCTCTCGTCCCTTCCTTCCCTCCCTGTTTTCACTCACTTTTCCATCCTCTTCTTTTTCTTTTGCCTTCTCTCCTACCTCTCCCTCTGCTTCCCTAAAGGCTCTGCTTATCCTTAATCCTCACAAGGGAGGTAGTCCTGATGGTCTTCACATTAAACTTCTGCTTCTCTCAGCTCCTGACTTTACTCTGCCTATTACTGCACTCCTCAACCTTTTTTTTCCCCTCTGCAAGTATTCCTGAAGTCTGAAAACAGGATACTGTCATTCCTCTTCATAAAGATGGTGATCCCTCTTCTCCTGGTAACTTCTGTTCTAGCTCTCTCTTGCCTTCCAACCTTAGCTAAGTTACAGGAACACCTTGTTCTCTCTCAACTCTCCTCCTTTCTTGACTCTACCTCCTTTTTTCACCCCTCTCCAGTCTGGTTTTAGGAAATCCTACTCATCTTCTACCAACCTTCTCTGGCTCACTGACTCCATCCTCACAGGTATGGATCAGAGACTGATCACCTCCATCATTTTTGTTGATCTTGCTAAAGCTTTTGACACTGTGGCACATCCCCTCCTTTTAGGTAAGCTTAAAGCAGCAGGCTTCTCTCACTCTTCTGTCAGTTGGTTGCATTCCTACCTTGAGGGAAGGTCTCAAACTGTTTTGATTGGAAGTTCCATTTCATCACCACTCCCTATCCGCTAAAGTGTCCCTCAAGGGTCTGTACTGGGTCCTATTCTCTTTTCCATATTCTTGAATGACCTCCCCTCTGTCTGTTCTTTTGTGTCCAGTCATATGTATGCTGATGATACAGTACTTTTGCATCTGGTTCCTCTTCCCATTACTTTGCCTCACAGCTAGAGCTGGATTTTGACAACATTCAGTACTGGTTCCAGTCCAACTAACTGTCCTTCGATGCCAAAAAATACATTTCTCATGACTTTTGGCACCTGACAGAGGCTTACCAGGCTCATTCCTCTCCCTTAATTTTGCACCCTTGATGGTGCTAAGATTGACAGTGTTTACTCTTTTAAGTACCTCGGGGTGTGGCTTGATCGACATCTTGATTTCTCGGTGCATATTGATGCCATTCACCATAAGCTTCATCCCAAGCTTGGTGCACTATACAGGAACAAAGTGAGTATCCTACTTTCTGCCCACCGAGAAATTGTTCTAAAGATGGTCCCTATTTTAGACTATGGTGACATAGTCTATAATGGAGCTCCCAAATCCACTCTTGCCAGACTGGACCCCCTATTTCACTATTTTTGTCATTTTGCTTTAGACTGTCCCCCTCATAAAGACCACTTCTCACTCTACTCTGCTGTTTTTCTCCCCTCTCTTGATGTCAGGTGCCTTTCCCATTGTGTTTATTTCCAAATTCTGGTTTGATTCCCTTCCCTTTTACCTTAAATCCCTTCTTTCCACTCCCTGTTTGTCTTTTTACCCTTTCCTCAGCAATATCTCCCATTCCCTCTCCATTTCTTCTAGAAAATCTACTGTTGGTCAATCTGCTTTCTCATATTACTTTCCTAAACGTTGGTCCTCCCTTCCCCTGTCTGTTCACTCTGCCTCTTCTGCCTTCTCCCTAAAGTCTCTACTTCATGACTTTTTTCTCCTACCTGCAACTGTCCTTGACTCTTTTCCTTTTATTTTCCTTCCCTCTACTTGTTTGTCCTAGATATGCTTTTCTCCACATTCCCCTTCTATACCTTTATAAATAGTTTTACTTGCCTAATATAATCTGAGTTTTATATACTGTTTTATCTGTTTGTTTATTTATTTGCCTTATTTATGAATTTACTTCATTGATATACTGTATTACTGTTTATGACACCTATTTTTATATTTTAAAATTGTTATTACTGTTTAGCATTTTCCATTTCCCCTGTCCCCCATGATGCATCTGGAAACAAGATGTTAGCAGCTCAGTATGTCTTTCCTGGTAAAACATTTGAAATAAATAAACATAGACAAATAATGGCAACAAAAATACCAATGGTCCATTCAGTCTGCCTAAGCTCCCTGTCTAACCTTGTGATCTACTGTTCATCCAGGGTCCTAGCCCTCCCCCTCCTCCCTCTGTTCTCCTTCTTGATTATGTCACCTCAAGCAACTGCTGTACTCTTCACTCTGTCCCAGCCATGCTTGAAACCATCAACTGTTTCAGAACCCACCACTTTGGCTGGTAGACTGTTCCATTGCTCCACTACCCTTTCTGTAAGTAATACTTCCTCATGTCCCTCCTGAACCTCCCTCCTGTCAATTTCCACTCATGACCTTGTGACCTAGAATTAGCATTCAAGCTAACTAGTTCCTCGCAGTTCACCTTGTTTAATCCTTTTGGGAACTTGAAGATCTCTATCATATCTCCCCTCTCCCTTCTGGTCTCCAGTGAGTACATGTTCAGTGTCTTGAGGTGCTCCTTGTAAGGCATGTCTGTTGGCCCTAAATCATTTTTGTTACCCTGCACTGCACATTCTCCAGCCTGACCCTGTCTTTCCAGAGATGAGGGCTCCAGAGCTGGGCACAAAACTCCAGGTGTGGCCTCGCTAAAAATCTGTAAAGGGGTAATATTACCTCCTTCCTCCTATTATTGAATACCCTTCCCTATACACCCCAGCATCCCACTTGCCTTACTATAGGCCTTGTTACACTGACTCTATTGCTTGAGGGTGTCACTGATGATAGCTCCTAGGTCACATTTCTTAGCCAGAGTGCTAAGTCTCACCCACCCATCCAGTACTCTCTCCTGGGGTTCTTCTTCCCAAGGTCATCACTTTGCACTTTTTGGCATTAAATTTCAGCTGCCAAACCTTAGACCACCTCTCTAGCTTTTGTAAGTCACTCTGCATTTCCCTGATTCCCTCATCACTATCCACCCTCCAGCAGAATTTAGCGTCATCTGCAAAGTGACACAACCTGCCCTGAATACATTCTCCAATGTAACTGATGAACATATTGAAGAGGACTGGGCCCAGGATAGATCTCTGGGGCACCCTGTTTGTGACCTCCTTCTCTTCTGACCCAGTTGACTACAACCCTCTGCTTTCTACCCTTTAGCCAGTTTCCCACCCAGTTAACTATGTCGTTGACCACACCCAGATCCTCCATCTTCTTCAGCAAGCATCTGTGGGGCACTGAGTTGAAAACCTTTCTGAAGTTGAAATAGAATAAATCCATGGCATGGCCCCTATCCAATTCCCTCATCATCCATCCAATGAATGAAAACTATCAGGGTTGTCTGAAAGGACCTCCTTACCACAAACCCATGCTATTTACTGTCCTGGAGACCATTGCTCTTCAGATAATCTGCAAGGTCTTCATTGATCAGTGACTCTATCAGCTTCCCTATGATGGAGGTCAGACTGACAGTTCTGTAGTTCTCTGCTTGTTCCTTGTCGCTCCCATGGGGCAGAACAATGTCCACTACCCTCCAGCCCTTCAGAACTACCCTTGTCCATAGTGAGCAGTTGAATAGTCCTACCAAGGGTTCAGCCAGTTCTGCTGCCAGTTCCCTGAGAGTCTTCAGATGCAACCCATCTGGTCCTGGGATCTTACCTATCTTTAGGGCTGCCAGCCCTTTCTTGACCCTGTTGCTTGTAAATATTAGCTGCCTCTTCTCTAGTACCCCTTATCGGCTGCTTTGATGTCACTCTCAGGCAAGGGCCCACCTTCTCCCTTACTGAAAACTCAGCAAAAATAATCACTAAGGACAGCAGCCTTTTGCCTGCCCTCTTTCATCACCCTACCCTCCTCTGATAGGTCAATGATTCCCCCACCTTTCCTTCTTTTCTCCCTAATACATTGGAAAAAAAATTCTCTGCCCTTGACTAGAAGACTACAATATACAGCAAACTTTTAATTCAATGGTCATACGCAACTTAGTGAGGAGTTATGCTTGTGAAACTTTGTTGATAGTCTGAAGGTATTTGCATTAATGTGTTGTTGTTTGTCATAGGTGAATACTTTTGTCATTTGCACTCTCTGTCCCATGAGGAACTACCACCCTGTTGGGGTACTATGAAGGCAAAGGAACCCTCTTGAGGAGGGTTTCATGCCTAGAGGTGCCACAACATAATTCCTTTAGGCTAAAGGTACCTTAGGAAGGAGCACCAAAAATTAATGAGCAGCAAGTGGTGAACACACAGCCTGAGGGAGGACAGATTGACAGCAGCTTGTGATGACTGGTAACAGACAGAGGCTGAATTGAACAATGACTGACAGATATCGGTACCAATAGCAAATGAGGCATGACTTCTGTAAAAAGAGAGGGAATGGCAAAATGGAAGGAGGGTCACCATCCAACTCCAACTCACAGTAGAAACATACCTGGGTAAATGTTATACTAACATAAATGTACTACATTATGGACCACCTCCTGCAGAGACTACCTAACTTTTATGACTTTCAGCACAAAGGACAGGAACATCCCCCTTCGAAGGGGAAGCTCTGGGGATCCAAGGCCTTGGTCACCTTCCCTGCAGGCTTGGGATAAATTAGTGATGGCTGAGCTACTGCAATATACAGATGTAATTCAATGGGAAGCTATTCCCCCCTACAGCCACCTAAAGCTGGGAGATTTCAGTACCTATGTACTGTTCAGAAGAGACCCAGGTGCAAAAAGGGGGGGAGGAATTGCCCTGTATGTCAATGAAAATATCAAAGCTACAGAAATTCAGAATACACATAAGGAGCCAGAAGAACTGTGGGTCACCCTGGAAACAGGAAATGGGACAGCCATAAGAACTGGGGTTGTCTACAGGCCCCAGACCAGGGGGAGGACATAGACACATTACTGTTAGAAGATATACAAAACATGACAGCTAAAGGGGAGGTTATGATAATGGGAGACTTCAACATGCCGGATACAGATTGGTCAATACCAGCAGAAACATCTGCCAGAACTAAACACATGGTGGATTCCCTGCAGGGGGGGGCCTTGAACAACCGGTACAACAACCCACAAGAGACAGGGCTATCCTAGATCTAGTACTGACTAACAGGAAGGGATCACAGATCTCAAGTAGAAGGTCACCGGAGCCAGTGACCATCACATGGTATGGTTCAATTTGGCCACTACATCTAAATCATCCCATTCCAAGGCAAAATATGGGACTTCAGAGGAGCTGACTTTGATAAGATGGCCAACAGAGTTAAACTAGCCCTGGCAAAAAGAAACACAGGGGCGGGGGTACAGGCAAAGTGGGTAAGCATCAAGGATGCAATACTTGAAGCAACATCCCATTGTGTTAGACAGAAATGGAAGTGCAAAAGAAGAAGGAAACCACTTTGGTTCTCAAATACAGTAGCAGAAAAGGTCAGAGCCAAAAGACTGGCCTTCAGGAAATATAAGGGAATACAGCGGGATGAAGATAGGGAGGCATACCAAACTGCCCTAAGGGAAGCAAGGAAGGCAGTAAGGCAGGCAAAGTCCCAAACTGAGGAAACACTAGCATGAACAGTAAAAGAAGGTGACAAGACTTTGTATAGATACATTAGTGAAAGGAGAAAGTCCAGAGGGGGTATTGCTAAGCTCAAAGGAGAAAATGGGGCATGTGAGGAGGAGGACCCTGTAAAAGCATCTATCCTAAATAGATACTTTTGCTCAGTATTTACTGAAGAGAAGGTAGGGCAGGGCCCACAGCTCAGCACCATGGACACGGGGGGTGTGAGCACTACTCCCTTCACAAAAGAAAGGGTCCTACAAGAGCTCACTAAGCTCAAGATGGACAAGGCAATGGGACCAGATGGCATACATCCCAGGGTACTTAAGGAGCTAAGGGTGGAACTAGCAGAGCCATTAGCAGAACTGTTTGGTGAGTCTCTGAGCACAGGAGAGGTCCTAGAAGACTGGAGAAGGGCTCATGTGATCCCGCTCCACAAGAATGGTAGCAGGGACGAGGCAGGCAACTACAGACCAGTCAGTCTTACCTCAGTAGTGGGCAAGATTATGGAGGAACTCTTTAAGGAAAGGATAGTGCAACACCTGGAACCATAGGCACAGGATCCAAGACAGCATGGGTTTACAAAGGAAGGTCCTGTCAAACTAATCTCATAGATTTCTTTGACTGGGTAACCAGAGTGGTGGACCAAGGGAGAGGTTGATGTCGCCACCTTGTCTTCAGCAAGCTTTCAACACTGTTCCACTTAGAAGATTGATAAATAAGCTGGGTAGGCTCGGTGTGGGTCAGAAGTTGGTCAACTGGGTGGCAAACTGGCTGACGGGCAGAAAACAGAGAGTGGTGGTAAATGGTATACAGTCCGAAGAGATGTAAGTCACAAGTGGGGTACCTCAGGGATCAGTCCTGGGGCCAGTCCTCTTCAATATCTTCATTAGTGACATTGCAGATGGACTAGAGGGTAATGCATGTCTGTTTGCAGATGACACTAAGATCTGCAACAGAGTAGAAAGTCCAGATGGGGTGGGCAGAATGAGAAGAGATCTGGATAAACTAGCAAAATGGTCAGAAGAGTGGCAACTGGGATTTAATGCAAAGAAGTGCAAGATCATGCACATAGGGAAGAGAAACCCTGAAGCCACCTATAGACTGGGAGGGGAGTTGCTGGCAGTCACAAAGGAAGAAAGAGACTTGGGCATCATCATCATCACCGATGACCTGAAATCATCCAAGCAGACCTCTAAAGCAGTAGGTAAGGCTAGGGGGATGTTAGGGTGTATTAGTAGGGGTATTAAGGTTGTAAGAGGGAGGTAATAATCCCTCCTTACAAGACACTGGTTAGGGCCCCATCTGAGTACTTTCAGGTACTGGAGGCCACACCTTCACAAGGACATTAACCAAATTGAGGCAGTCCAGAGAAGGGCAACCAAATGGTGCAGGAACTGCATCAGAAGACATATGAGGACAGATTAACAGAGCTCAATATGTATACCCTTGAGCAAAGGAGGGAGAGAGGTGATATGATCGAAACATTCAAACACCTTAAGGGCATTAACAAGGTGAAAGAGTCTAACATGTTTAAATATAAGAAAAATAGTAGGACAAGAGGACACAGCAAGAGACTAGAGGGAGGCCAATTAAGGGGGAATGTGAGGAAATTCTTTTTCACAGAAAGGGTGGTGGATGCATGGAAAGGCCTACCTCAGGAAGTGGTGGCTATGAATACAGTACAGGGCTTCAAACAGGCATGGGATAGGCATAAGGGAGCAATACAGATGAGTATGAATAGATAGGCCACTGACAGAGCAAAGGCCGATGGCATATTTATAAGGTAGAAAAAGAAATGGGCAGACTGGATGGGCCTTGCGGTCCTTATCTGCTGTCAACTTCTATGTTTCTATGTTTCTATGTAAGATTTTAGAGGAAGGGCTCTCATGCTATCCCTCAAATGACAAAGTAGCGGGGGTGCCACAAGCTGATCTCTGCAGCTAAAGAAGGCTCTCCTCAAAGGAGGCCCACTCCCCCAAGGTAGGAGGAGGAGGACAGCAACAACCATTGAAAGGCACTCAGCTGGCCTCCATGAGGTGGAGGCCTAGAGAGAAAACAGAACCCTTGAGGTGTAAGACATAGGAATTGAGTCCTTAAGGGGTAGGGGCTTAGATAATTGTACAGTTCTCACCATTAGAGGGCAGAGGAAGGGAAGTAGGTACAGACCAATAGAACTTTAGGTAGCTGTGGGGGGGGGAAATAGCTTTAAAAGCTGCTGCCAACGTGGTCTGCACAGCTAAAGGCGCCCCCATGGACTTAGAGGCCCCACCCTCCAGCAGCTGAAGTCTTAAATGCTACATCAAGAGGTGCCACAGAGTCGATCTGTATGGCCAAAGCTTCCCCTTGAGCACAGGACATTCTCACCCAAAAGGCAGAACATGAAGACCCCGCCCGAGTCGAGGGTCCAACACTCAAGATGCAGACTTCAATGGAGCAGAGCAAGACCGTCAACGTAAAGTGCAGGAGCCCTGGAAGCCACGCTATGGTTGTGGCAGGCATACATCTCAGTGCAGAAGTAGTGGGAGGATGATGGCAAAGCCTGACGGCCATGAGCACAAGGTAACAGCAAAGCATAGGTAAGGCTGAATGAATGACTGGGACATCAAATGAGAACTAAGAAATTGTATGAGACTGAATGATACATGCTTGGACTGAATGATGAATGCCAACCAGTTCCATAAGGGAGGTCATTGTTAGTTGCTGATGCACTGCAGGCTAGGTAGGCTAAGGCAGAGAGAATAACAACTGAAACTGCTAGGAAAAGCAGGAGCATACAGGAACTGAAAACTAGGAAGCAGTAGCTGCTAAAGTGAACAACTAATGAAACCAGCAGAACCAAAACGGGAGTGGCTGCATGGTTAGGAGCCAGTGCAAACATTTAGGGATTTTAGTTGAACTGAGAGATTGCAAATGGTATGGAAAAACAGCAAACACAGGAGCCTGAAACAGTGCAAGTCAAAAGAAAATGACAAAGGCAGGACACTGTGAAAACTAGAAGTGCCCCCCCCCCCAAAAGAAACAAAAGGTACATGAGAACAGGAGTGCAGCAGGAATAGGTGACTGAGAGAAGCACACACTGCAGCCAGGAAGGAAGAAAGCAAAATACTGACCTAGAAAGCCGGAGGAGGCACAAACCAAGCAGAAAGTCCAAAAGCACAAGGGAAGGAAGGAGACAGACACTGGGAGAAGGAGGGGGGGCACAGATCCCCAGCAGAGCCTCCGGCTGAAGCAAAGAAACAGTGCTTCTGAGTGAGGCTGGAGGAAACTGACTTAAACAGCTCAGGCAGGAAGCATGGCTGGTTGTTCCCACTCTTGGAACTACAGACATAGCATTTGAATTATATAGCCTTTGAATTATTAAAAAAAGAAAAAAAGAGGGACGAGATGAAGTTCTATTTTACAGAAAGGGTGCTGAAGCAGTGGAAAAGTCTGTCAGCAGAGGTGGTGGGTGCCAAGACTGTACATGGTTTCAAGCATGGCTGGGACAGTAAAGGTTCTGATGGTTGTTCAGGTCAGTAGCAGTAGGTGGTGGAGAAGTGGGGGTGGACCAGGAGGGACAAAACCCCATAGGGACACTAGATCCCGGGACAGATAGGGAACGCTGGTAAGACTAGATGGATCTTTGGTCTTTTCCTGCCATCATTGTCTATGTTTCTGTGATTGGCTGCATTTACTGTCTATTTTACAACTAAATTCTGGTAACTTGCCAGACTCCGTAGCTCATAAGGTTGCACGTTCATCTCTGGGACTGGGAGATCGAAAGGTCATTAGTGCTAGTCTGACACCAGGAACGATGTCCAATACTCAATACTGACACTGCAATTCAGCACGGGGGGATGCTGCACTGTTGAGGTGCTGTTCATCAGATGAAACAAATATCCCTTCTGCCTGTCCCTGGTGACTCTCCCAAGGGAAGTTAAAGATCCCATTGCTCTTATTGTAAGAACTGGAGATTTTCTCAGTATTTTGTCCAACATATTCCCGTGTCAATAAAACATTTCCATGTATCCCATATCTAGAATGCACCTGAAAATGAGCTGTCACAGCTTAATTTGTCATTCTTAGTCAGAAATTACAAATAAATAGTTTGTTCTTATGGTTTGGAATGCCACACTCCTCTTCAAACCATAATTGGGTCCCCAGTTTCCAAAATCTTGGTCCTGTAGCAGCTCATTTTAACTGTGTTCACTTACATCAGCTGTTTCATCTTACTTCAGCTGTCTCCAGTTATGTCAGCTTACATCAGCTGTGTCCACTTACAGCAGCTGTGTCAGCTTATGTCAGCTGCATTTGTTTACATCAGTTGTGTCAGCTTACATCAACTGTGTCAGTTTTATATTAGCTGCATCTGCAGCAGTGGCGGTTTACATCAGCTGTTTCAGCTGTCAGCTTACATCAGCTGTGTTCTTACTGGGACTAAACACTGGGGTTCAAGATTTTCAAACATAATGCCACAAAATGAAACTGTGCCAAGCTACCGTTTATGGTGCAGTGCTCGACCATTCCCTATATTTGCAGCCCTTATAAGTATTAGCTTGCTTGCATCTGTCATCTGTGCCCGTTAACCCATTACTTTTACCATTTGTGGGTCAGAACACAAATAAAGTGATTGATTGCTGATCACCTACACATCAAAAACTCTGCCACAGCTGAGCATTAATACCATGTATCAAAGCCATGCAGCAGTTTGGGATCATTGAGACTCCAGGCAAGGGAGTATCTACAGTATAGTCCACTTAATGCTAAGGTTAGCTAGACTGAAATTTGATCTCATAGCAAACTTCTATTCTTCTTTCCTTCATAACAACTGCAGTTAAGCATCCAGAAGGAGCCCACCAGTCTGCCTATATCACTATTTGTACCAGAAAAACATCATTTTCTATTTGCTGCTGTCCATCCTCATGAACCCAATGTTTGTCACCATTTGATGAAGCAAAAAGTGAATACTAAACCACTCCCCAAACTCTGCCCCTAGCCTCCCCCCCTTTTTGTGACTGAGTACATGACTTGGTTAAATGGCCACCAAGATTTCATCATGGAAGAAATATTATCAAATTATTTCATGATCACTTTTTCTGTAGTTGTTTAATTTATATTTAAATATTTGTGGGTTGAGGTTCAATGGGGATGGAAAGGAATGCAGAGGTCTCTGTCCACTAATGTATACGTGTTAATTCGCACATCACGTAATTACAACAGTAATGGTGGTGCATGAAGTTTAATTTTAAATCTTGTCTACCTTTGTCAGATGAGTCACTGACTATAGTCACACCCAACACTCCCCCCCCTCCAAATCCATTTATAACGTCAGAGAAGTCTTTTAAAGTGAAAAAAAAAAAATTATGCTGTTAAATAAACACACTGCTTCCATGTCAGTCATTATTTTGATATGTTTGAACCCATTTTTAATAAATTAGTTTAGTATGCTTGTTGTGCCCTCAAATCCAGATTATGTTCCTTTCACCTCATTAGCTACTGATCTGTTTCTCTCTCTTTCTTTTCTTGTTTCTAAGACATTCCATAGCATTAGTCACACCGTTCCTTGCTAGTCATCTGAATTGCCTGGAATACTGTAACTTGAATGTTGAGGTAATATGAAAACTGAGTGCTGTCATTGCTGAGGGACGAGGGATTCAATGTAGCCACAAAGGCAGTAAAATACTAGATTATTAATTTTACAAAAACAAAGCATCTACAAATATCAGAATACAGGACAACAGGAGAGCATATAAAAGAATGAATATTGGTTTCTATCACACCAGTAAAGGACAATCCTTAAAAAACAGAGTGGAAAAAATGTGTTTAGTTTACCGCTAAGGGTCTTAAAGGGAACATGTCATCACCAATGGCTCCACACTCAAGTGTGGGGCTGGTCCCAGTGTACTATTTGTATGCAAAAACTTTGGTTTACATATTGTTTACTGTAGTATAGTACATTGAATCAGAATAATTTTGCTTACTTCTAGGCTGACATCTTTGGTTACTTAAAATCCCAGAATCACCTGCAGCTGACATCAGAGAGGTAGGCAGCAGTTGGAGATGCAATAGCCTGCAGTGTATGTTAGAGTTTATATAAGCTCTGCTCTTGTGTTTGCTGGTCCCACTGTCCTCCTTTGGCCAAGTACAGTCACAGAGGACTGTACTTAGCCCCTGGAGAAAAGCAGGACTGGAAAACAGATGACTGGAGATTATAAAAGCTCTAACATGCACTGCAGGCTATTGCATCTCCCACTTTTGCCTACTGCTCTGATGCCAGCTGCAGGGGATTCTTGGATTTGTAGTAACAAAATATGTCAGCCTATAACTGAGCAAAATTAGTCTGATGCAATCTACTATACTACAGTAAAAAGTAGGCAAACCAAAATGTTTTTGGACACAAAGTGCACATTGGGACCACCACCACATGAGTGTGGTAGACCTTCGTGCTGCCTGTTCCCCATTAATAGCTGTGATTTAAACCTCCCAGAATGATTGGCTTACAAAGGTTTGTATCACATCACAACTTGTTTGCAACCTGGACATGCAGGCAAACCAGTGAATGTTTTGGTAAAATCTGCTTTACAAGTATGTTAGCATTCAAAATGTCTCAAAAAAACACATTACCCCAGAACAAAATCAGATGACCAGATAAGGATCCTGAAAACAGGTTTATCTAATCCAAAATTGGAGAGGTGGCAACCCTAATGAACCCCAATTCACAGTGCAACAAATAGTGTATCTGTCTCACAGTTTGTTCAAGGTTAACACCATAGTCTACTCTATGCTGTCCCTCATCACAAAACCCAGTACACAGAGCAATTAATAGTTCATCTATCTCACAGTTTGCACAAGGTAAACACCACACACCATTCAATGCTGTCCATCTGCACAAAACCCAATACACACAACAGTTAATCCTGTATCTATCTTACAGTCCGCACAGAGTGAGCATCATACTTTTATTTTTGTTTATTTAATTTGTTAACTGAGTAAGAGCACCGGACCAAAGGTCCTTCATTCAGTGCAGTCTATTTCAAAAACATTGTATGCAGAACACTTAATAGTACATCTGCCTCAAAGTTTCCAAAAGGTAAATAGCATATTTTATTCTGTGTGATCGATCCCCACACCCAGTATACAGAGCATTTCATAGTACATCTATTTCAAAATTTAAGATAAGGTGAACACTGTACTTGAATTCAGTGTTGCCTATCACCACAAAACTCAGTACACAGTATATACTTCATAGTGCATCAGTTTCACAGTTTGCACAAGGTAAACACCAAGCTTTATTCTTTGCTGCCTATCCCCACAAAATCCACTACACAAAGGATGTAATAGTGCATCTGTCTCACAGTTTCTGTGAGCTAAACACCATACTAAACTCCATACTCCATTTGTTGCTGCCTACCCCTTCAAACACCAGTGCACAGAGCAGTTAATAGTGCATCTGTGTCACAGTTTGCACAAGGCTTATTTGGTGTTGCCTACCCCCACAAAATACAGCACACAGTGCAACACCATGCTCTGTTCTATGCTACCTAGCCCCATAAAGTGCAGTGTACAGAGCACTTAATAGTGCATTTACAGTCTCTTACAGTTTACCCAAGGTGAACACTATACTTTATTTGGTGCCACTTATCCCCTCCCTACAAAATACAGCACAATAAGCAATTAATAGTGCAACTCAGGGTGGTCCCACAACGAGGGG
Source organism: Neoceratodus forsteri (assembly GCA_016271365.2). Classification (NCBI taxonomy): domain Eukaryota; kingdom Metazoa; phylum Chordata; order Ceratodontiformes; family Ceratodontidae; genus Neoceratodus; species Neoceratodus forsteri. The sequence goes on from CM028131.1 coordinate 1,257,285,038, forward strand.
GCCATCTCATGGGGTTGATGACCTGCAGGTGGGGTGTGTTCAAGGTGTCGGGATGATCCAGGAGCGCAGCTGTGGCCGGAGTGAAAAAATACAAATAAAAAAGAAAACAGTGCACTTATATCATAGTTATCCCTACAAAATCCAGTGTACAGAGTACACAATCATGCATCTGTATCATAGTTAGCACAGGGTGAATGCCATACTCCATTTTGTGCTGTCTGCTGTTATTTAACAAAGATGCAGTGCATTTAGCAGAGTTGCTACTTTTGTGCACAGATCTAGCAGTATGAAAGTAGGTAATACTGTAGGTCGTAATAGGAAATTGTAGGTAACCATTTAATAGCCTATCACAGATCATAGGTCATCATGGCTTTCCAGAACGTTTCTGAAATGTTTTAGTTAGCCACTGCACCTAGAAATAAAAGTTCAATGGAAAATTCATGCTTAATTAATATAACAGTTTTTACAACTGGCAGAAAAAGTCATTTCTTAATGGTTACACATTATTGTAAAATGGTATGTTCTTTCATTACATACTAAACTGCTTATCACTTGGCCAACAATGATGTTTTCTATATATGTGTGTGTGTGTGCGTGCATGCGTCAGATCAGGCGTGTGTGTAGGTGGCAGAAAGAGAGAGAGAGACAAAGACAGTTGATGCCTGAAGGCCATTGGAAAATAATTATTTCTCTATATGCTGTTACCTTTATTTTAGACTATCTTAAGGTTATACTGCAACACTAGATGTAATAAATGCATTTAATCAAAGGTTTCTTTTCAAACATCTGTCATCTGTTTCTGTTCCTAAAAAAGTATCTTGGTGACAACGACTCGACCATGGCCATTTTGGATGTCTCCATTCTGACTGGGTTGTCGCCAGATCTGGAATATCTTAACAGGGTACAGTTCCAGCTCAAGCTTTACAATACATTGAAACTGAGAAAAGCTAATAATCAGTTACTGCTAGAGTAAAGAATCAAAGAAAGGATTGGAAACTCATATGCCGATTGCCTGAATATCTATTTCTTATTTGCCTGTTGCTTTGAATTTATATACATCTCAGAGATACATACATAACTATATAGACAATGATGTTAGAAAATACATTACAGCATCCAGTCTGCCCACCCTTCCTAATTACTCTGCACTGGCCCTAGCGTACACCTCCCCTTTATTTCTGTCACCCCTTTTCTGCCTAATCCCATATGTCTGTCCTATCCCTGCCTGAAGCTGCTCTCCCTGCTGGAACAAAACCTGCAACCCTGAAATTCCTGTTAGCAGTGAGGTTGCAGTACTCCTTTAATGGTGATAAACCATACACAGGCGAGCAGCAAACAGGAGTCTAGCGGTCCAGACTAAGCTTTACACATTCTTAAATAATTTTTTTAAGTGCTTACTTCTGTAGAAATTATCTGCTTGATCCTGCAAACTGCTCCCTGCTATTCAAAAGATTCCAAAAGAGATGCAATCTTGTGACTTGCTACCACCTGGATGAGTCAGGGTGCCCTGTGGCAGAGCATCTGATGACCTACAGGATGAGCTCAACTGTGGGGATACCCTCTGTGCCTTATTACAGTAGTGAACTCCTAATGTAAAATAAAAGAGCATTTTCTTGCTGGAACAGCCAAAACTGATCTCCAGCTCTGGGGAAAATGCTGGGTTTTGATTTGTTCCATTCCATTTATTATTATTTTTTTGTTTAATGTTTTTCTTATCTTTACTGTACATTATGCTCCTCACTTTACCTGTCTGCTTTGTAATCTCCCAGGTCATACCTGAAGATAGGCATTAATTTGTCTAGTGTGCTTACCTTGAATATAAAAGTGAAATAAATAAACAAAAGTTAGCACTTAAAAATGTATTTCCAAATGTGGACAGTTTGGTTGGGGACATCCAGGTCACTGTCTGTTACTCACCTGTGCATGACTGTTCCCCTTTAATTGTACCTTGTAATCTGAATGGCAACCACCGAAGGCTGCAGTTCCATCGCTATCATTCATCACTGCAAGACTTAGGCCTTCACAGCTCTCATCACCAGATGGAGCTGTTTAGTACAGAACCTCCTGTTCTCATTTACAACACTAGTGCCCCTTATTCAGGCTTGAGCATCCCACCATCTATGCCACTGTTGCTTCTGCCCCTTTATTTGGGCAGATGACCCCATCTCATTTGGAATCAAGAAAATGAATCCTGAAGGCAACAGTTTATACCATTCTGCTAAAGGGAAAACCCCAGCAACTGTGAGGTTAGCTACTCTTTGATTTTCATACTTTGCATTCTCAATGACCCCAACCAGTAGGGGTCTCTTTTGTTTTTACAGTTATTCAGCACTACCAGACTTCTTCATTTATAACTCCCATTACTAGAGGATGCTGCCTTGCATGGACTGATTTTTATCATACGCAACAGTCCTGATTCATGGGTATGCCCCGAACCCTCACCACCAAGGTGCCAAGCCATAAAATAAAATGGCAAAACATAATTTTTGTCTTCAAGGATTGTCATAAGAATATACCCCTCCATATTTGGTACCATTATAAACCACAGATTGGTTTGATATAATAAGCATTCCCAGGGATTACAAAACAGATCATCAGCATTTTTTGATACTAATGACCTCCCTGTGTGGTGAATTCATATGTCTGTTTATTTTTTATTTAGCATGGAATAGCTTGTAAATATAATAACTGTGAATTTTTTTTTATATTTAGCTCAAAAATGGAGTTGACAGGCATATTTCAAGATATGAACTCAATGAAGACCTGTCCGAGAAAGGTTCACTCATTCTGTACCTGAATAAGGTAATTAATACATGAACGTGTGTGTGTGTGTGCTGTCACTCTTTACCATATTCATCTTTCATTAGGAAAACTCACATTACACTGTTAATAGTGTACAAGGCTGCTCTGTTAGTTATCATATTTTGCATCAAATGAAATAACTATCTCATCCCTGATCAATATGTAGTTTATGTGACAGAATTTAGGAATACAATTAACTCATATGCTGTTGGTCACAGTACAGTGCTATAATGAACAAAATTGGATCCAGTCCAACCATTCATTATAGTGGCATGTTTACTGAAAAAACACATCACCTTAAATGAAAACTTTGATTTCATTTAAAATCTATATAACTAGCTAGAATCAGTTAAAAATGTACTAGATACATCACAGAATATATCAGGTTGTACAAATAAAGTTTGTTTTGCAAAAAAGTACTTTTACAAGTCCTGTGTATTTTTAAAATGTCACTAATCTTTGTCTGCCATGTTCTACTTTGCATAGCCAGGTCATGGATGTAAGAAATTAGCTGGAAGACCTGAATTACCTAAGGTGGGTCAGCGGATTGGTATTCCAGCTATTGGTGCCGGAATGGTCTGAAAATTAACAGGACCAAGGATGTAAGGGGTAAATTTTCCCCTAGTAAATTGCAAAACCTGATGGGGCCACTTATGAAAGTGGTAGGGCCATGGCCATGGTGCCCCCGTTCTGGCACCTATGATTCCAGCCACCTCAAAGCTTTCTCGAGGCCTGTTTCTGCTTCTCTGTTTGGGTGTCTCCCGTGGGCTAGTGTATCACTCTCCTCTTCCTCTTCCTCCAATTCAGAATCACACTCACTGGTGCAGCTCAATGCATGTGCTATGTCCGCGTCAGACAGCTGTTCAAAAGTGGGCGTGGTGTCAACAACTATCAATCAATCATTGATGGCCCATGTGTTTGACAGTTTGCATGATGCTCAGTTTGATTGCTTTAGCAACAATTTCTTCCACATAATCAGATCATTGTCATGTTCTGGTTGCAGCATAGCACTGAAAGATGAACCATGTGTTGATACCCAGCTGTGTATCACGGCTGCCACAGAAACATTTGCCTATGCCCCCCCCAGACAGATGGATAATGTCGTGAGAGTAAATTTTTTTTCAGAAACTCTGTAACACTACCCTCACTAGTTTTTGACACAAGATCTGAGAGAAGCCACATTCAGCAGTGCTTCTTAAAAGTGCAGCTTATGCCACCATCACAGGGTTAAATCTTTTTTTTTTTTTAATACTCCCAACCCTCGGGCATCTTTTGAGAGTGCCCACTTGGATAGACCACTACTCCTGGCCTGAACCCTTCCCCCCGCATCTCCCTGGCTCACTCCTCCCACACATACTCTAGGCAGGCTTGACCCTTGGTATCACCTCCGAGGCTGGTTCTGCCCTCCCCCTGGCAGTTAATCACCTAAGTGTGAAGTGCCTATCTGGATCCAAATGGGCCTGGCAAGGAGAGAAACCGGGTGCATCTGAGATGGCTTGTGGGATGTGTGGTGTTCCCCTAGGGCCTCCGTCATCTCACTGGAGGACTGGGAGGCATTTTCTTCTTTTATTTCCCCCTACGAGCGCATGCGTGCAATGGCATCACTACGCAGGCAGAGCCCCATAAGATGCCTGCTGCACTCATCCCCACTAGATCCCCAGCAGGTGAATCCCCCAGTCTCCACCGGGGTCACTACTGCATCAGGGAACTCCTGGATCCCACCCCAGGGAGAGTAGAGCTGTCCCTCGGACATTCGATCCTACTCCCTCCCCCACTGACCCCCAGCACCAGGCTCACTCCCGAACCCAGGTCACTGGTGTAGCACGAGGTGTGGCGTCCAGCGCCTCAACCCTCAGCACCACCGGACCGGCTACAGGGTTGAATCTTGAATGTTGTTTTTTTCAGTAAAACAGTTGCCTTGATGCACCCATCAGGAGATTTTACTTTAGGCTCTGGTAGGTGGGTGGGACACTAGTCTAGGAGCAACAGTGCTTTGTTGGACAACCTGTTAGCCTGGAAGTAAAGTCAAACCAACTTTTGAAAATGTTCACAGTCATTCACACGTTTCGCCTGCTATCATAAATGACTGGAAGTGAGTCATGTTTAAATGATGGAAACATTGGGGCTTTCTAAAATGACCAATGCAGATAGGAGTTACTTTATGTGAACCCATGGCATTGGTGTAGAAAAGGAAAGCCACACTGCCTTTAGTGACTTTGAACCTCTTACTGGCCTTAGATTCATGCTTGGCAGCAAGTATGACATCGGGGAAACACTGCCAGAACAGGCTCATCTCATTGGAATAATGAACATGTTCTGGCAGACGTCCTCCATTTGCCAAAATGGCCAGCAATTTTGGGATAAAGTCAGTGGCTGCCACGTCACTGCATGAACACTGCCTTCCTGATGCCATGAAGACACTTGAAACACCACAGCTACCCTGACAATGATTTGAACTGGGCATGGATTTCTTTAGTGAAATGCTCTTTCACCCTCAGCAAGCTGCCATACATGGGGACACAGTTTGTACTTTGCTGGCAGAACCAGAGCTGTGTGGCACAGTCAAATGCATCCTTGTCCTCCCACTGAAGCTTCTTACCATGCAGTCCATCAAACTGTGCACACTTGGCTACAAAATCTCACAGTGCACCTTTCTGTTTTTTGCCATGTGCAGATGGTGGACTTCAATGTTTTCATTGGAGTTTTTCTTCTAAGAGTCTCCCCTGCTTTTAGGCATCCAAAAGAGACAGCTTTGTCTGTACTGAATAATCAGAATGTTTCATTTTAGTAGGACAGCAGCAGCAGATGAACAAGGCAACAGGAAAGCAGACAAGCAGGTCAAGCACTGCAGCAAAATCATCTGAGCCTTTTATACAGTTCGCATAACAACTGATTAGAGAATTCACACAGACCAGCTGATCTGTCAGACTGAAACAGTTGACAGTACATCTCATCTCAGTTTTTAAATGACCACAGTGACAGCATGGGAGCCAAGAAAAATGATCGTTACAACAGAATTTTAATTTTAATGGAGTTCATTATACTGAGGGAGCACTACACTTCTTTGGCCTGCTGTGTGCCATTTTGTTATTCACTCAAAAAGTAACTCCTAAATTTCTTTTGTAAATTTTTGGACAAGGAAAAAGCTGAAAGAGTGATATCTCTGTTTTTTTCTCTAGGTTCCTCACAAAGCAGAAGAATGTTTGGAAGTTAAAGCAAATCAGTTCTTTTATGTGGGGATGATACAGCCAGCGGCTGTCACTGTGTATGAGTACTATGCTCTTGGTAAGAACTTTTCTCTGGGGTATACTGTTTGTTTGCGAAGTCCAAGCTATTTTAATTCTGTCCAGAGAAAGAGACAGCAGTTGCTTTAGGGATAAGACCTTACATTACGGCCTTTGTCACTCAAATAAGAACTAGCTTCAGGGTATTGTGAAGAGCCAAAGGGTGAAACATAGAACACAGAAACATAGAAACACAGAATTTGATGGCAGATAAGGACCGCTTGGCCCACCTAGTCTGCCCATTTTCCTACCTAATGGATAAGCTGCAGATCCTAGTTAACCAACAGCTTACTTCTTCCTAGCCCTCACTAGGACTGCCTTATGTCTGTCCCATGCATTCTTGAATTCCCCCACTGTTCTTGACTCCACGACCTCCTCAGGAAGACTGTTCCATGCATCCACAACCCCCTTTGTGAAAAAATACTTCCTCACATTACCTCTGGGCTGTCCCCCCCGTATCTTCAAATTGTTCCCCTTTGTTCTTGCACATCTCTTTTTCTGAAAGATACTACCCTCTTGGACTTCGTTGATTCCCTTGAGGTACTTGAAAGTTTCTATCATGTCCTCCTCTCCCTTCTTTCCTCAAGGGTATACATATTAAGCTCCTTTAGTCTCTCTTCATATGTCTTCTGGTGCAGATCCTGCACCATTTTGGTTGCCCATGAAACCATGAGTACTTACCCTGGCCTGTCTTAACAATAAATAAAAGCACAAGACGGAGGAAGTTATTACTACTAGACTCATAGAAACATAAAAACACTAACATTTTTTGGTAGAAGAGGACCGCTTGGCCCACTCAGTTTGCCCAGATGTTCCCTGCCTAATCTGTCTCCCAGACCCTAACTGGCCTCTGGTGACCCTCCCCCATCTATTGACTAGCTTTCCCCTATGTCTATCCCATACATGCCTGAAGACCCTAACTATTTTCAACTTCACCACTTCTGCTGCCAATCTGTTCCAGGTGTCTACCACCCTTTTAGTGAAGTACTACTTCCTTACATCCCTCTTAAACTCCCCTCCCCTTGCAATTCATTGCATGTGCTGTAGTCCTGGTGCTTCTTCTCATTTGAAAAAGACTCCCCTCTTGCACCCTGTTCACTCCTGTGAGGTACTTGTAGGTCTCTATCATGTCCCATCTTTGCTAACCTTTCTTCCAAGATGTACATGTTGAGATCCCACAGTCTATCCTCATAGGGCTTCTTGTGCAACCCCTGCACCATTTTAGTTGCCCTCTTCTGGACTACCTCCACCCTGTCTATTGTCCTTTCTGAGGTGCAACCTCCAAAGCTGGACATAGCATTTCAGGTAGGGTCTCACAAGCGAACGATACAGTGGCAGTACCACCTCCCCCCTCCTGCTGGAGATACCCCTCCTTATGCACCCCAACATCCCATTAGCCCTACCCACTGCTTTCTCTCACTGCCCTGCCACTTTGAGTTAGTCAGGTATGATAACCCCAAGGTCCCTTTCCTGCTTAGTGACTGTCAGTACCTCCCCTCATCCTATACTCCGTTCCTGGGTTCCTATGCTCTAGGTGCATGATTTTGTACTTTTTTACACTGAACCACAACTGCCATGCTCATGTCTACTCTTCAAGTTTCCCAAGATTGCTGTGCATTCTCTGTATCCGCACCTGAGTGCCTACTCTATTACAAATGTTGGCATCATCTGAAAAAGGCATACCTTTCTGTCTAGTTTTTCTGCAATGCTACTTAAGAAGACATTGAGAAGGACAGATCCCAGTACTAAGCCTTGTGGCACCCACTGGTCACTCTCCCATTATTACAGTGAGTGTCATTAACCAACACGCTCTACCACCCATCTGTTAAGCAGTTTCTAGCTCAATTCACTACCTCTGATCCTACCACTGGGCTGTTCAATTTCTTTACCAGTCTCCTGTGTGGCACAGTGTTGAAGGCCTTGTTAAAGTGCAGATAGGCCATGTCCACTGCCCTCCCCTAAGCTATCTCCCTGTTTACCCAGTCAAAGAAATCCATCATATTCGTCTGGCATAACCTCCCCCGGGAAATTCATACTGCCTGTGGCCTTGCAGCCCACTGGATTTCAGATACTCAATCAACCTTTCCATAAGTAGGATTTCCTGTCATTTCTACACCCCTGAAGTAGACTGACCAGCCTATAGTTTGCTAGCCTCCTCCCTGCTGTTGCTATTATGTAGCAGGACCACTACTGCTCTTCTCCAGTCCTCGGGTACTATGCATATTTCCACTGAACAGCTGAATAAGGCTGTCAGTGAGCCAGCTAGCACCTCCCTAATTTCCTAATTACTCTTGGGTGTATCCCGTCTGGTCCCATGGCCTTGTCCACCTTTAGAGCTGCAAGTTCCTTCAGGACTATTGCCTCTGAAAATAAACTTGTAGCCACCTTGCCCCCTTTTGTTCCTGCTACTCCCTGGTGGTCTGTCCCTTCCTCTCTCCCTCCCTCCCTCCATTATGAAATCTGAGCAGAAGTACCTGTTTGGGATGGCAGTTTTTTCTTCATCCCCTTCTGTGGTCTCATTCTTCCACCCTTCTGATCCTCACTGTCCTCCACTTGTTTTCCTCTTCTCTCTTATATAGCTGAAGAATGTCTCATCCCCTTTAGCTAGCCCTTTGGCAGGGACAATGGTAACACCGGTAAAAATCACGGAATTCTGCCTGGTTTGCGGATTTTGAATTCTTGTACCGGTGCCTCACGGAAATTGCATTTCACTGCACAGAATCCCTAAGATTTCAGCATATTTTTAAATGTTTTTATTTTCTCTTTCTCTGCCCCCTTCTCACAGCGTCAGTCTCCACTTTTCAGAGATCCCTAGGCTGGGTCTCCCCTAGCTTCACCCCAGGTAATGCTCAGGAGCTCCTGTGAGCCTGCACCCATCCTGCCTAGGTTGTACCCCCCAGGTGGGAAGGGAGGGGACCCCAGGTCACCCCTCCACAGTCCTTTAATGTGTGTTGAGCAATCCAGTGGGTCCCTCATGGAAACTGGTTATGAAGTCTGGGGCAGCTGAGTCCCTTCTACCAGCAGCCGATGTGGGATGATTGTTACTGGTTTTCTGGTCTGTGTCCCTGAGGGCACCAACACTCAAGGGGATCCAAAGAAGTAGGGCACATAGAGACATGCCACTACTCCAGATCCTGGCTAGCTTCCTCTCTTCCCAAATGCTCTGCAGCCTCATTGCCCCACCACCTGTGGTCACCCAGGTGGCAGTAAAGCAGCAGGACCTGCAAGCCACCGTTCCCAGAGGAAGAGAGCAGCCCCCCAGGTGCTCGATCCTAATCCCCTGGCCAGACCTCTAGCAACCCAAATTCACTTCTGATCCCGAGTCCCTGGAATTGCAAGCAGTAGTGCTACCTCAGGCTATTTACAGTGCTCTGTCAACTATACACCCACTTTGGTGTAAGAAAACATAAGCAGATGGAGAGGGAAATAATTCAGTTTTAGTAAAATGTTGCAAAGTGTTCAATGTAGGTACTGTGCACTATTATTGAAATCATATATTAAAACATTATATATGGATGTTATGGCTGGCAGTATAGCCTAGTGGTTAGAGTAACAAACAGTGATCAAACTGAGTACATTTAGAAGACTTAGGTTTGATTCCCACAACCTCCACTTGCATACTGTGTGACTTTGAGCAAGGCACTTAACTCCACAGTGCTCCTGGTCGCCTCTGAAAACAGGCAGTTTTGCCTAGTGGGTTTACCCAGTTTACAAAAAAATATAAAAAAAATACCAATAAATGTTTACTACATCATACAGTAGTCAGGGTACCATGTAATTTATCTGAGTTGTACTCGGGCTGCAGTGATGTTGTATAGGTAAATATAAATGTTCAGATACATTTTATGGGTTTAGTAAGCTTGTTTTTACTTTAGTCAGGTTTTTATTGTATTCTTTGCATGTAGCATCTAGGTTACAGATTGCTAAGCACAGGATCACTGTTACCAACTAGTTTATTCAAGTGTATAATCAGCAGGGCCATCCAAAATCCTCAGCTGTTTGATTGAAAGTGAGTCTGAATGAAAGTATGTTCACAAGGCACAAGCTGCCTTACTACTTATTCAGGTGAATGGGATAGAAACATAGAAACATAGACTTTGACGGCCTACCTAGTCTGCCCATTTCATCATTTGCACCTTCTCTCCCACCTGTTGTGTCAGTCTCTGTGACAATAAAAGGTTTTCTGACAGACTACTTTAATAAAAAGCAAATGTTACGTATTTAAGTGTACTTATTATGGATTAGAGAGTGCACGATGGTGGGGGACCTTAAAAAAGCTTTGAAATCTTTTTTATGGAGAAAAGCATTTGGGGAGGATACTGAGTCTATCTGATTTTATTATTTATTATGTGGATGTCATTAATTATTTTATGATATGTCATTTGGATGTATTTTAAAGCCTGTTCTGCACCTTGATTTTTTGAAAGGCGCAATAAAAATAAAGATTATTATTATTATTATTATTATTATGCTTGGCCAGTGGATTTGAAAGCACATTCAGTGACACACGGAAGGTAAGACTGCAGGGGCTGTATGATGCTGGTGGGTAGAGTGGTGCTCAATTCACATCTGAGCTCAGACATGAAAACTGAGAGACACCCTTTTCATGGAGACCAAGGGAAAAAAAGGAATCCACATGTTTGTGAGATGCATTAGAAGGTCCTCCACTAATCACTTGTGAATTATTTTTTAGGTGATGACATTATTTCAAAGAAGCAAATTCAGGCAGTTTTTATTGTTCCTCCTACCCCCTGGCAATCCACTCCTTCAGGCCTACCAAGTCCCCCTACCACTGCTGTTGAGTCCCCCCACCATCCACTGCTCCTTATGGCCATGCTACCAGGTAACCCAAAGTAACCCTTCATTGGGTGGGCCCCTATCCCTGTGGGAGGCTAACAATGGAAGACAATCACCCTAAAGAGCTTCCTGTATATCCCAGGTATGGCAGGGTTCAGAACAGACACATGTGTCTGGGGCTTCATGCTTATGGAGGGACCAGAAGCCATCCTCTAGGTAGCCAGCAGGTGTTTTTCCATTTTTGTGGGAGCGTGACAGGCCGCATGATGTCAAGACACAAGCTGACGTCCATCACGCTCTCTTCCACAATGAAGGCCAATGTGTTGCCATGCCTCCAGCCTCCACCTGGGGCCAGCAAATGCTGAGCTGTGAATATGCCCTCCATCCCAGGAGAAGGTGAGTGGTTGTTGGACACTCAAGCCTTCACCCCCCCTGGCCGGTCTTCCAGCACCCAAACCTGTTCCCAAACCCTGGTCAGTGGTGTCACTAGCAGAAATCCAATTCAGGCAGGTAAATGATGGGAAAAAACAAATGTGGTCCACCTTAGTAGTGGTGGTGGTGGTTCAGATTAATTCACATCTGAGTTCTAACAAGCAAAGAGACTAAGCAATTTGTAACTTGTGCATGTGGGGTGTGGTTGTTGAAGAAAGGGGACCATAGTGCTGTCACTACTGCCATCACCCCTGAGGGATATGGACTGCATTGTTGCTACTGCCATCACTCCTGAGAGGCGGAGTGGCCGTAGTGCTTCTGCCATAACCACTGGTGGATGGGGAATGTTGTACTGCTGCTGTCCCATCTGAGGGATGGGGGCCATAGTGCTGATACTGCCATCATACCTGAGGAATGCAGAACGTGGTACTGCTGCCATCACACCTAATGGATAGGGACTGCAGTGCTGCTGCTTCCATCACACCTGAGGGAGGGGGCACAGTGTTGTTGCTGCTGCCATCACACCAGAGGATGGGTTCGTAGTTAGGAAAGGCGATCGCATCAGCGGACGGGGGTCTTACTGCTGCTTCCATCACACCTCAGGGATGGGGCTGTAGTGCTGTTGTTGCCATCATATTTTGTACCTAAAATAACTTTAAATTGGTACAAGGATGGAAGGATGTGCAATAGTGGAGGTCAAAACTGCTAAAATGCATGTTAGCAGAGTTACAAATTGTAAATTAAAATACACAAAACCAAACACCGTTAAAACCGGATTTTGGCTTAGCAGACACCGGTGACAGTACCGTTTTTTACAATGTGCAAAATGGAATTTGTCTTTTCTCAATCCCGGTAAACCAGTGTCCCTGCCCTTTGGTTATTATTTCCTCTGTCTCTGATTCCTTCCAGTGTTCTGTATACTAAAACTATAACACTGAAAAATTTTAAATTTAGTGCTTCAGGCAGTGAATAAGTATGACCTGTTTCTACTTCTGGTATCAGTCCCTGTCTCTTGCCATCAATGGGGTAAGCACCATCAGCTGACCAATCAGAACACATTTTTGTTCACAGTGTTCCATGAGGCTAATTAATTTTTAACAAATGTTGTATACAAGATGCTGCTTTGCAAATCTATACAAGAAAAGGGAACCCGCTCACTGTCCAGAGGAAGTAGTAATAAACTGAGACCCAACTCTTGGGTTATTTTCAGTTAAAAAAGCACTTTTATTACAAAAATCTGATCATAATACTCAGGTACAAACCCCCCCAGAGTGTACTGAAAATGCCCGTCAATCGTTTTGCACCCCTTCGGGTGCTTTTTCAAGGGATTCACTCCCAGCAAAAAATTGTCATTATTTATACTGGTGCACAATTAATTGCAGCGTGCTAATCTTTTTCTGAAATGTAATCAACTTTATTATTTTAGAAAAAACACAACCAACTAACCACAGAACAATAATAGAGAAGCACTGAACAAGGAATACAAACACCCACAACCCCTCCCCCAACACCTTTACCCCACCACCCCCATTCCAAAGGAGTGTGTGTAGCCACAAGACAAAAGTATCCCAGAACTATTACATATCACAAGAAATCCATATTACAGAAATCTGTTTGGGAAACCAGAGGCAGTTCAAAGGAAATCAAGTCAAGTAAAGGGCATAAAGTTTGCCCAATTTCTTATTAAAAAGAGACAAACGATGGCGGAGACTGGCAATCAGACGCTCAGTGAGGAGAGAAAAGGAAAGCTCATGTAGCCATTCGTTATATGAAATGTGCAATTGGTCCAGCCAGTGTCTTAGGACCAGTTTTTTGACTGCCAAAGAAATGAGAGCCTTATGGTATCTCTTTTCTTTGACCAGCATCTGGGAGAAGTCACCAACAATACAAACTTCAGGGGAAAAGAGGCCTGCTAACCCCAGGAGGGGTCAAGCTACTCCTCAATCTGCACCCACAGGGAAGATACTTTCTCATGGGACCAAAAAACATGCAACAGGGTACCATCCACTTTGCCACATCAGGTACAGGTAGAAGAGGGAAGACAACCCATCTTATCCAGTCTAACAGAAGTGTAATACATATTATTTAGAATATGGTATTGGATAAGTCTTAACCGGTCTTGCATTAAGTAGGTATAGTGATCTTTCCAAAGACGTGACCAGTTAAAGTTGAAGTCTGGCATCAAAGATTCCCATACCTTGGAACCAGATGGGGAAGAGGAATGGGAAGTAGTAAGCAACCACAAGTATAAACCAGAGGTGCCATGGGGTTTGAATGCTGAATCTTGAATCTGGGTAAGGAGGTCACCAAGTTCAGAGGGTTTCAGCACAGGACAAAATTGTTGTAGTATCAGATACCACAATTGGTAAATTTTGAAAATGCTCGTTGGGCACAAGCGGAATTTTTCTAGTAACTCCGGAGAAGTAAGAAGAGAAGTCTGGGAGTAGAAGTCCGACACTCTAAATTCCTGAAGATTAGGAAGCCTTTCTGGAGTTAATGGGCGAACCACAATCTTAATGTTTGAGTTAGAAAGGATAGGTTGCTTGAAGTCTTTAGAGAGAAACATCTTCCGAGATGCACAAATTTGTGAGAAGACATTGATGGAGACACTGATAGGGGAAGAGGCCAATGGATCCAGGAGACATTTCCAAGGGGAGAAAAAAATTGCAGCAGAAGAGAGATTTTGAGCAGAAAACAGACAGAATCTATAGCCAGATAGGAGTATAGGCAGATTCAGGTATAGCTTGAGGAGTGGAAAGCCATTTACCACACTTATAAAGATGGCTGGCCCAATAGTAGAATAAGAAATTAGGTAGTCAGAGTCCACCAGATTCTTTAGGGAACCCCAGTTTAAGGTAAGAACGTCTCGGAGATTTATATACCCCAATAAAAGAGATGATAAGAGAATGAATGCGTTTAAAGAAGGAGACAGGGAGCAGGATATTAAGCATGTTTAAGGGATAGAAATGTTTAGGAAGAATATTCATTGTAACAATGTTGATTCTACCCCATAGCGAAATTGGGAAGTCCTTCCATCATGACAAATCATGCTGTATCACCACCAGTAGATCCTCTAGATTCAGTTTCATCATTAGAGAGGTATCGGTAGTTAGGAAGATTCCAAGATATTTGATGGATTGAGGGGACCATCGCATACCGAAAGAAGTGAATTCCAGACTACAGACAAGATGGTTAAGGGGATAAATTTCAGTTTTATTGAGATTTAGTTTGTAGTTAGAATAACAACTAAATTGACCAATCACCTTCAACGCCTCAGTAAGAGAGGAAGCCGGGTCAGAAAGGTGCAGTAAAATGTCATCTGCATACACCGAGAGAGATGGTGTCAAGTTGTCAATGGGGGATGCCTCAAATGTTAGGAAAAGATCTGAGATGCTGAATGAGAGTTTTGAGGTATAGATTAAAAAGAAAGTGGGAAGGGGGCAGCCCTGACATGTGCCAGTATGCAGGGAGAATGAGGAGGAAAAAACACCATTGCAGTAATTTTTTTCGGAAAGAGAAGAATAGATCACTTTAAGCCGCTGTAGAAATGAGCAGGGAAAGTCCATCTTCTATAGGGTAAGCCATAGGAAAGACCAGTCAACTCTATCAAAAGACTTTTTGGCATCAAGAGAGATTAGAGCCATCGGTAGAGGAAGCTTGGGCTTCTTGAAATAAGTGACAAATCTTACGAAGATGATCCGCAGAAGATCTCCCTGGAACCAATTTGTTCTGGACTGAGTAGCCCCGACCACACCTTCTTGATTCTAGTAGCTAGGATTTTAGCTAAGGTTTTAATGTCACAGTTTAACAAGGAGATAGGCTGGTATCTCGCAGGGTTAGAAGGAGATTTATCTGGTTTAAGAAGGAGAACAATGGTGGCTTCCAGAAGTGAGAGGTCAAGAGATTTGGCTGAGATCATGAATTGGTAAAGACAAAGTAAGAAGGGGCACAAATCTTTAAGGAAAAACTTGTAGAAATTTGAAGGAAACCTCATCTGGTCTGGGAGCTTTATCTATGGCTAAACTGTTAATGGCAGTTTCCACCTCTCTCAGGAAGACAGGAGTAGAAAGGGAGGCTCAATGGTGTTCCAAGTGACTGGGTAGTGGAGTTGAGTCTAGGTAGGATGACATTTCTTCAGTGGTCAGTGGGGATGGGTGCTGTCCATATAAAGTAGAACAGAAATTCTTAAAAACTGATACAATCTCCCTGGGAAGTATTTTTATGGATCCATCTGGGGCAGAGATAGAAGGGACAACCCTTGAGGCTTCCACTTCCATAGATGGACAGCAAGCAGTCACCCTGCCTTTTCTCTCCGTTTGATATATTTGGATTGGGTTTTTAGAATGGAGAATTCAGCTTTCTCCTGTAGGAGAGTAGAATACTTATCCCAAAGGGACAATAGGCCTGTAGAGAGTCCGAGGAAGAAGTGGAGGAAGGAGATTGCTCCAGGGCACTTATTTGGGCAACTATCGATAAGGCTTCAGCTTCTCTATGATGTTTCTGAGTGGAAACCATATGGATAAATTCACCCTGCAAAAAGCATTTTAAGGCACACCATTCAGAATCCCGCCTCGTTACAGTATTTTGATTAGAGATGATGAAGGATTGAATGAGATTTGACATCTTGGAAACAACATGGTCATACTTAAGAAGTTGAGTATTAAGTTTCCACGAAGTATCATGCTGTAGATAAGTATTAGGGGTAAGCAACAACCAAGCCACTGCATGATCGGAGAGCACAATGGACTCTAGACCTGCATTGCATAGGCCAGGAAGAAAAGAGAGGTTGATGAGGACATAGTCAAGCCTCAAAGACGTATGGTGCACCACTGAGTAGAAGGAATAAGTGTGGAACAGAGGGTTGAGAATCTGCCAGGGATCGCAAAGACCCAGTAACTCCATAAACTCCCATAGAGCTTGCTGTGCTGATGAGCGAGGCTTGAGGGGGCAGTTGGAATGGTCAAGGTCTTGGGTGGGAGGGAGATTCCAATCTCCACCCATGATCAAGGGGAGGGAGAGGTATGGGGTCAATTTGTCAGCTAATTCCATAAAAAGAGCTGGGTCATCTCCCACTGGCCCACACACACTATCCAAAACCAGTTCTCAGCGATCAAGAAGGCCCTTAATGAATACATATCTTCCCCGTGGGTCAGAAATAACTGGATCCACCTGAAGAGAGAGATATTATGATTCACTAAAACAGCTACTCCTTTGCTTGAAGATGAATCCCTAGAGGCAAACACCTTGCCTATGCCCTACCTGCGGAGCTTGAATGCCTCGTGGGGAAAAGATGTGTTTCTTGAAGAAACGCTATATGAGCATGAAGTAAGGAAATATGTTTTAAGACCTGGTACCTTTTGAGTTGATCTCTGATTCCCCTAACATTCCAAGTTACAAACTTGATAAGATTACTAGCCATGATCACCATTAGTAGAAAGGATAATATTGTAACTGAACACATGGGAACACACTCTGTCCAACCCCCCAGGTTTCCCCACCCCCTGTCTTACAGGCAAACCAATGGGCTGATATGCAAACCCAGCAGAAAAACATTGCAATACAAGAGGATATATAAGACTGAGAGTAACAATCCTCTCTAAATCACAACAGCGAGGGGGTCGGTGAGGAGTCTGCTCTCCCATCCCCCACAACAAATATTAGCAAATGTAGCACCCACAACAGAATAAACTGTAGTCATTATCCTTCCCCACACCCATTCAACAGGATAGTCACTAGAAAATAGGCTTACTACAGTTCAATTTGTCCTTTCCCCATCCCCATCCCCCAACCCCAATTCCCCACAACAAAACCCTACCCCCAACCCCACTGCACTATAACTATGTACATAGGTTCCCCAATGGTACCAGTAACCAGATAAACTGGTAAAGGACGAAATTAAGGAGGACCGAACCCCCAAGGCCCTAGTAAACCTGGTCCCCAGACTACACAAAACTAAAATAGAAACAGCTAGGACAAGTGGAGTGGGAATATGAGAACAGTGGATATCACACCGAAGCTGGACAGAAGAATCACCACACCACTGCCTTATCCAGCTGTCAGACCTGTTATGAATGGCTGGAAATCAGATATACAGGATAAGGTACAGGGTCACCCCCCCCATTACCCAGGTCATGAGGAAATACAGCCCACAGTAGTATCCCCACCCAGAGCCCCCCCTGCCCTATCCCAACTCATCCATCCACCCAGTAACCCCTAGAGCATGCCATACACAGGTGGAAATATTTTAATAGCAACGCCACCCTGAGACCATCAGGCCTGCCTGAAATGAGCGATCGTTGATGTTAGCCCAGACGTACGCCTTGACTGGTGTTCCCCCCGGTGAGATACCCGCCAACAGTGACAGGAGCTTGAAACAAAGTCAGAAATCAAGAAATCAAGAGTAAAAATAAAGAGGACATGCAAGCAAGGAGGGTAAAAAGTCTGAGCTGAAGGTTAGAGGAGGCATCGATATGGAGAAAGCTAGGACAAACTATGGAGGCCATTTAGCAAGGGGAGAGAGAGTAGCTCAAACACAAAGGAATAGGGTACACCACCAAACTCACCATGGGAAGGCCACCAGTGGAGTCAGACAAAAATAATGCCCACGGAAACTAGCCATCATTAAATCAGCCAGACAAAATTAGCGAGGATTACATTATTAAAGAAATAGACAAAACCCACTGCCCCCACTAGAGTCAATAGTGGTGAAGTCCAAGTGGGTCAAGTGGGAGCCAAAACAGAGCCGGATCGGGTGTATATAGGGATGTCGCTCCCTAGTAAACCGACGTTTGTTCCCAATGTTTCTTAAGAGCCAAGATTTAAACATTCATTGGGGTGGGCCTGTTTGCAACAAACTCAGTCCCAGTGTCCAAAATCAAGTCTGGATATCGCGGCCAAGTAGAAGAGATCGGCAGCCATAAGCTTGAGCCAGGAGTATCCACAACTCAATCCACCATTAAGATCCCCACGGATCGAGTCCACATCTTGCCAGAGAAGAGAAGAAAGCAAATGAGGTATGTCTCCACCAGATTACACAGTTGGAACCTCAGAAATTCTGTCAGGTCATTCATGGGGTTTTAAAAGGTCGGGAAGGTGAGTAGCTAGATCTATGAAGGCCTGAGTTGGGGAGTCGAAGGAAAGCCAGGAGCCTGCTATGAGCGGTTGGAGCCAGGCAGGATAGGACATCTTAAATTTAATACCTGCCGCAGTAAGTTTGCTAACAATCGGATGAAATGCAGCTCTCTTTTGCTTGATTTCAAATGGCAAGTCCTGGGTGATACAGAGCTGCTTCCCCTCCCAGAGAATCACTTGCAGCTCTTTAGTTTTAGACAAGATGTGCTGTTTCTCAAGATAATTCAGGAAACGGGCTATGATGGGTCTAAGAGGTGCATTATTTGGGGGTCGAGGGCACAGAGAGTGGTGTGCTCATTCTAGCTGGTAAGTAGGGTTGTGGGGAGACAGGCCCACTATTTTAGACAATAATTTCTGAAGAAAAAGGATCGTGGAGGGGCTTTCCTCACCTTCTGGCAGCCCAAAAATCAGTACGTTATTGCGGTGACTGCGGCTCTCTAAATCCTCTGTCTTGAGCTGTAACTTAGTTATTTGCTATCTGAGCTTTGCAATTCCAGGATCCGTAAGGTCGCGACAGCCTTCCAGGGATGTGGTGCGGGCCTCAGTGTCTCCGAGTCTGCCATATCAGCTCGGAGGGACTTAAGCTCTGCAGAGATGTTGGCTAGGGTCTCCTTAAAAGGCATAAGTTCTTGAAGAAACCGATCCTTAGTCAGGGGGGATTGTTGAGAGTGAGGGATTAGATTGTTTAGGAGTCAATGCTGTGTGAGACTTATTTTTCTTTTCTGCCTTCTCCGGAGATGTCGGAAGTGTATGGTGAAGTGGGGTCTGCTGAGTATCCATCTCCATCATGGTGAAAGATGCCAATAACGATGCTGAAGAGGCACTCAGTTAGTGGTAGCAGGCAAAATGTATAGATCTAGGCAGTTCTGGAGCATCAAAGATGCTTTGATGAAATATTTTTTTATGGTTGGATGAGCAGAGTAGAGAGAGCTCCTAAGATGAGCTGCTATGGTGCTTGAGATATCACGTGATCTCTCAGCATGCTAATCTTATAAACACCAATAATACAATTAGATATAATTGAATACAAACTATTCAAAATAAACACTCCCCATGCTGCATTATCAAGTTAAATAGTATTTCAAAGTCATTTAAATATTTGATTAACTCATCTAGTATGGACCAATAAGATTCTAAATTTTAAAAAAGGTTCATTGCAAAAACAGTCCATGAAATTTAAATCAGTAATGTCCTTGTTTAAAGTGGACAGTTAGGACCAAAAGCTTCTTTCCAGAGGTCCATTAGTTCATTAACTCCACAAGCTTTACATCAAGGCTTTCAGGTCCATGTTCTTGTTATTGTTTGCAGCTTTTATTGTTGCCTTGGCATTTCTCTTGCTTTTATCTTGTGACTTGTTTTTCTCAAAGGACTCGGTATTGCACTTTAGACTACAGAAGATTTGCAAATCTCCATATTAGAAATGGACAAAACTGAGTCCAAAAAGCAAAGATGCCCCTAGCATGGAACTAGTAACTGCACACCATTAAAGCCTTTTGTTTTCAAAGTGAACTTCTGTTTCTTTCAGTATCCCATGCTCCATATAAATTCAGATTTGCTGGAGCTATAACTGTGAGGAAATGAATATTAAAAAGAGGTGGACAACTGTGTTTACATTATTGCTGTCTGTTTATATAGTGACAGATGGATAAGAGTGTTTACTATCAGTGAGGAACTATACTAGGGATGGCCTGCTGGACTAACACAGCACCCAAGGGGTTAATGAGTGCCTTATGTCTAGCTCAAGGAGTCTACTCTTAAATATCTTATTCTATAGGCTATTTATTTAGACAGCAGACAGTTACAGCTGAAGTTATCACATAAATGCAAGCTTCAAAGTCAGGCACAGATACAGAAACATAGAGGCATAGACTTTGTCAGCAGAAAAGAATTTGTAGGCCCATCTAGTCTGCTCTATTTCCTGGCCTATTTCTACTCCTTGGACCCTGTTTGGTCTCAGGTGTCCATCCATCCTCCTTTTCCTTTACTTATTATGCCCACGTACCTGTCCTACACATACTTGCCTTGAAGCCCTCCACTGTCTTAGCCCCCACCACCTCCTTTGCCAGGCTGTTCCAGGTGCCTACCACTCTTTCTGTGAGGACGTATTTCCTTAGATCCCTCTTAAACTCCCCCCAAGCCTCACTGCATGCCCCCATGTCCTGGTGCTCCTCCTCATCTGATAGCGACTCCCCTCTTGCACCTTGTTCACCCTGTGAGGTACTTAAAGGTCTCAGTCATGTCCCTACTCACTCTCCTCACCTCCAGGGAGAACTTGTTGAGTTCCTGCAGCCTTTTCTCATATGCTTTCTCAAGCAACCCCTACACCATTTTTGTAACCTTCCTCTGGATTGCTTCCACCCTGTCAGTGTCCTTGTGGAGGTGTGGCCTCCAGAACTGTACACAGTACTCAAGGTGGGGCTCACTAGTGAGCGATACAGTGGCAACACCACCTCCCTCTTCCTGCTAGAAATCACCCTCCTTATGCACCCCAGCATTCCACTAGCCTTGCCTACTGCCTTGTTACACTGCCTTGACACCTTGAGATAATCAGATAAGATTACCTCAAGGTCCCTCTTTTGCTTGGTGACTGTCAGTATCTCCCCCCACCATACTATACACAGACCCCGGGTTTTCTGACCCCACGTGCATGACTTTGCACTTTTTGGCATTGAAACCCAGCTGTCACCACCTAGACCACTCCTCTAATTTCCCCAGATCCCTTTGCATTCTTTCCACCCCTTCCTGGGTGTCTACCCTGTTGCAGATTTTTGTGTCATCTATAAAGAGGCACACCTTCCTCTCCAGTTCCTCAGCGATGTCACTTATTAATATGTTGAAGAGGACAGAATCCAGTACTGATCCTTGTGGCACTCCACTGGTCACTCCTCCATCCCCCGATTGACTTCCATTTATCACAACCCTCTGTCTCCTATCCTTTACCCAGTTTAATACCCAGCTTACACCCTTCTCTCCAACCGCCAAGTTGCTAAGTTACTTTATTATCTTCCTGTATGGCACAGTGCCAAAGGCCTTCTTGAAGAAGTATAAATACTGTAGACACCATCCACTGCCCTCCTCTGTGCCACCTCCCTAGTCAATCCAATCACTCAATCAGTTTTTTTTATATACTGGGGAGTATGTGAGCAAAAATGCCCATTTTTGACAAACGTCCAATTGTACATGAAATTATAAAGATACAAGAGAAACAATTTATAGTATACATCATACATACAGGCTGAGGTAATATCTTACGCACAGGAATTTACTAACAGGCATGAGAGAACAAAAGTGCATAGTACAATAATAATTTACAGGACATAATTTACAAAAGCATTTGGAGTGATTTGCATACACAGGATAACCAAGAAATAAAGAGGGAGGGGGTGCTCGGATATGAGGAGGGGTGGAGAGAGGATGATGAGGGGAACACAGTGGCAGAGAAAATGGAGTGGAACAGGAGGTGGGTAAGGAGCAGAGTTAGACTCCACTGGTAGTAGGAGAACAAAAGCATGCAAGTTTTGCTTGGAAGTGGCTCTTGAAGGATCTTTGAAAGGCTTATAGAGTGCTGTAGGCAAGGAGGTCAGGTGGGAGCAGGTTATAATGTTTTGTGCCCTTATAAGCAATGGAATTTTGTGCAAGTGTAGTGGAAAAATG
Organism: Neoceratodus forsteri; assembly: GCA_016271365.2. Taxonomy (NCBI): domain Eukaryota; kingdom Metazoa; phylum Chordata; order Ceratodontiformes; family Ceratodontidae; genus Neoceratodus; species Neoceratodus forsteri. Next base: position 1,257,307,138 of record CM028131.1, read on the forward strand.
GGATGCTGAAAACATTGCTAGAGGCTCCTCTGGTTTGGCGGGCAGGAACATATTTGGGGAACAGAGACGTCACACTCAGTGGTAGTTTATTCAGGTGAATTTCATGGAGAAAAGAAAGATTTTTAAGGATGAAACACCCCTCAAGAGGGCGCTAATCCAAGGCTTCATAGACAGTGCAGTGGTGCATTCTCCAGGGAAGTCCAGTGGCAAAGCCTCCTTGACTCCTCCTCTTTCTTCTCACCTTACCAGTCTGGCCTTAGGAAGTCCTACTCCACCACCACTTCCCTCCTAAGGCTCTCCAATTCCATTCTTACTGGTATGGATAAAGGCCACATCACCTCAGCAATATCTGTCAACATGGCAAAGGCATTCACCAGTTTCGCACCCACTAGTCCTGTCCAAGCTCTCCCTTGCAGGGCTATCCAAAGAAGCCACCAGCTGGTTCCACTCCTACCTGGTTGGCAAGTCCAATCTGTAAGGATTGGTAAGTCCTCCTTAACCCCCCATCCGAGTTACCTATGGTGACCCCCAAGGCTCGGTCCTTGTCCTGCTCTTGTTCTCCATCTTCCTAAATGACCTGCCCACTGCCTGCCCTCTCACTTCCACACACATGTATGCAGATGATACGATTCTGTATACATCTGGCACATCACCAACTGATGTGGCGACCAGATTTCAGCAGGACTTTGATGATGTTCAGCTCTGGCTATGCGCTAATCAGCTTTTTCTCAATACGAAGAAAACTGTCTCTATGATCTTTCACACAAGGCAGAGACTTTCTCGGCTCCCCTCCACCCCCACCTTTCTCACCCTGGATGAGACTCCTCTGGAGGCTTGCACCTCATTTAGATACCTTGATGTCTGGCTTGACCAGCACCTCAACTTTTCTGCACATATCAATGCCATTCACAAAAAGCTTCACCTCAAATTTGGTGCTCTATACTGCAACAGTGAATGCATTCCACTGCCAGCTAGTCATACAATTGGGCAGAAAATGATTCTCCCTATTTTCGACTATGGTGATGTAGTCTACAGTGCCGTACCAAAGTCCTCCCTAGCCAGGCTGGACCCCCCCTCTTCCACTCTTTCTGCCATTTTGCCCTTGACTATCCTCCCACCACCCATCACTGCATCCTCTATCGGAATCTAGGCCTCCCCTCATTTCATGATTGGAGACAAGCACACAGTGTTAGGCTACCTTACCTCGATACTAACAGCTGCGTCCACCTCCGCGTACCCACTCAGATACTTCAATTCCCACCTTTTGTCTGTCCCACACATGTCCACTGTGGCAGGCCAGGCAGCCTTTACCTGTCACATGCCTAAGCTGTGGAATTCCCTCCCCATAGACGTCCGCCTGATCTCTCCCTCTCTGCACCTCATTCCCTCTTCTTAGTGCATTTCTCCTCTGCCTGCACCTGTGCCTAACATGACTGTCTATGCACAGTAGCCTAGTTGCTCCCTGTGGTAGCAATATATGTGAAGTAGCATACCTGTAAATATCATTGAGCACAGCAAATCTACCTCCCATTGTAATTGTAGGCCATTCCTTATTCAAATGCAGATGTATCCATTCTACCATGTAATCTATGCACCAGTTATCCACTGTTGTACTGTTACGTTCATGTTCTAATGTAGCCATGTGATGTATTGATGTATGATGTATTTCTCCATTACCCCTACCCCCAGAATGCATCAGGAATTGAGCAGTACTCTGCTCAGTATGCCTTTCTTTTAAAACTTTTAAATAAATAAATAAATAAAGCAGATGATGTTATTGTAGCTAGATCTAAGTTTATAGAAGAGCTGAGAATTGGCGGAGGGGGGTGTAAACGATGGATCCATAGTCCAGAAGTGGTAAGAGAATGGAGCTAGCTAGACCGAGTCTAGATTTGGAAATTAAGAACTTACTGATCCTGTAGAATAGCCCCAGCCTCATGTGAACCTTATTTATGATGTTAGAGATGTGAAGGTTGAAGGACAAGTAGGGGATCAAGCATAACCAAGGTACCTAGTCAAAGATATCTATGAGATTTGTTTGACATGACATCCCCCCATGAAACTGTGCTGCCAGTGGTCCTGTAGCCCATTTGCCTCCAGGTACTACCTCTCCTTCAATAGGGTCTCCATTAATTTGCCCACCACTGATGTGAGACTGACTGGCCTGTAATTGCTAGCCTCTTCCCTACTGCTACTCTTGTGCAGAGGGGACCACATTGGCCCTCCTCCAGTCCTCTGACACTACCCCCAGCTCCAATTAGGTGCTGAATAGTGTTGCCAGAGGGGCAGCTAGCACTGTGCTCAGTTCTTTTAGTACTCTTGGGTGAATCCTGTCTGACGTCATGGTCTTGATTTCCTTTAGACTTTCCAATCCCTTCTTACTCTCTCCTACGAGAATGGACTTGTGCCAGCTCCCCCCTCACCCCCACCCTCGCTGCCTGCTGATACATGTTGGTCCATCCTCTCCCCCTGCGATGAATACTGACCAGAAGTACTCATTTCAAATTTTAGCTTTTTCTTGATCTTCCTCTGCATAGTCTCCCCCTCACTCTCCTAATCCTTGCTATCTCACCCCTTGCTTTCCTCTTTTCACTCACATACCTGAAGAATGCTTTATCCCCCTTTTGGGCCTCCTTTGCAATCCTCTCCTCTGTGGTTGACCTGCCCTCACACTCCTTCCTGACTCTCTTTGTTTATTTAGTTATACATCCCTGTCCCCCTCTGTCTGAGTCTTCATGTACTTCCTAAAAGCTGTTTTTTCCCTCCCTTACTACCTTAGCCACCTCCTTTGGGAACCATAGTGGCCTCTTTCTCCTCCTACCTTTGCTTACTTCCTTCAGACCTTAGTTATTCCCTCCTTGATCCTTTTCAATTGTGCCTCCACTCTCCCACTCAACCATGCCCCATTCAAGGTTTCTCACTAAGGCAGTCACTCATTTCTTTAAAATCTACCCCCTCTGAAGTCCAGGGCCCTCATACCAGTGTGTTTGTTCTCTTGCTTAATCCATATGCCAGGCCACATTGTACAGTGATCACTTGACCCAGGGGGCTACCCACTGTGATACCTGCAATACTGTCCCTGTTTGTAAGGACAAGGTCCAGCACTACCACATCTCTAGTGGGCCTGTGACCAGCTGCCTGAGAAATGCCCCCTGAAGGGAGTAGAGGACAGCCATTCTTCTTGATGTAGATGCAGACAGAATACTCCACTCTACATCTGGCAAATTAAAATCACCCATAAACAGTATCTCCCTTTTGCTTGCCATTCTGCCAGTGATGTCCCCCAAATCCCATCTAACATCTTCCCCATGCAGGTGGTCTGTACACCACCCACATCAAGATAAAGGCGCTGTATCCCGTCTTTAAGCTGACCCAAAGAGCCTCCAGCCTTTCCTTCTCCCCTGGCATCCCTGTATCTCAGTGGCCTTTAGGCCTTTCCTCTCATATGAAGCAACCTCTCCCCTTTTCCTCCCTGTTCTGTTCTTCTGAAATATGGTGTATCATGGAATGGCCATTGTCACAAACCCACTCAGCAAGTCAGGCCCTCTACTCCCAAAGTGCCAACCTCTGAGCACAGTCTTGTGAACAGTGTGACAGACAAGGTAACCCTCTTGCCTGTTTTTTGTGAGTTCAGATCAACCTTTGGTCTCAAGTTCTGGAGGGATTCAAACTGTGAACCTCTTGCTAGCATACCCAATGCACAGGCTCAGATATTTCTGTCTTTGGGGGCCAGATATCTTTGCCTATGGGCACCTAACCAGGTATACAGAGATGAACCCTTAAAAACTTTAATAAAGACCTCAGATTTAAAAAGCTTCTGTTTCCAGTTTGGTACCACCATTCAAGCTTATGTTTAGTATCTGCAATAACCATATACTTTTCTTACAACTAAAAAGAAGTCAAAGACAGACTAAGTAAGTTCTAAAAATAATTTTACTAAAATAGTTAAAAATATGTAAGACGCAAAATACAGAACTCTTATACCACCAGACATACAAATCTTTTAAAAGAAACAAGGTTTAAACAGTGCAAATTCCTACTTACAGTACTTAGATTTGAAATCTTTCTAACTATCTGTTTACAAGTGCTCCAAAGATCTTTCCTCAGTCAGAGTCTAGGTAAAAGTGTGTAAGTAAAACAGAGTATTTCTTAAACAACTGTATGGGACAACCCATTTTTGTGTGAGGTCAGCTAGCTCCTCCTCTGTCAGATATGTATAGGAAAATATATATCTTCTACAAAAGTATTACATTCTGCAACTTCAGCATAATTCATGTCCTTCAAATGACACTTCTTTTGATCTCATAATAAGCTTCTTCCTTCCAGGCCATGAAAGCATCTTTATGATTTTGCACTTCTATGTAATAACTTGGGTTTTCCTTCCAATGTCATAAAATGGATATGTTATAGCAACTATGGTTGTAATTAACTTAGACAGACAGGATCCTTAATTAAGGTCTTACATGTAACACATGGTCTCTAAAAACTGAATGTGTGTGAACTCACATGCTGTCAGCATTTTTCTTATGGCTTTCATCTTTTAGCTAAAATCTGGGGGGGATGAGTGAGGTCATTCTAAGAGCACCAGATTTTTCAGTAGAGACCGTCAGTAATACATTTTATATTAAAAAAAAATGATACAGCACTCAGAGCTGGCTGTCTACGTCACAGCCATATCCCAGCTGTGGTTGTCAGTTCACCATGATTCTGTTATGGCCATCAGATCCAGATCTGCCTCAAGGCCAATAATTGTATTTCTTAGGATCCTTGTCTTGGCACACATGGCTCTCCATTTCTTTTGTCCCTCCCTCCCCCCCTCCTACATTTCTCTCCCTTCCCTATTCCATATTTTGCCCTTATGTGTCCCTGGTACTGTCCCCTCCTTTTTGTCCTCCTTCTGCTCACCTTCCTTAGCTTTACTCTCAGCCTTGGATCTGCCTCCTGACCCTCTTGTCCTTTCCTCCTGCTTGTCCTTATGCCCCTCTACCACTGGGGAATTATTGCCCTAGGGCTTCTCCTCTCTGCTGCTCCATTTTCTGATGGGGGCATTCACTGCCTCCCTCATTTTTCTGCTTCACCCCTTCACTAGTTTAAATGCTTGTTGAAGTAGAATTTAAATCTTCCAACCTGGACTGCTTTTCACTTCCTGGATGGATGGATGGAGGGATGCCTTTTCCCTTGTACAGGACTCTATCCTTCCAGGTAGGACCCCAGTCCATAATGCAGCCCAAACCCTCTTCACTGCACCATGCCTTCATCCAGGCACTGAAGGCCCTGGTGCAATGTTCCCCGAGTGCATACATGTAACACCCTAGTGAAGGCCAGAGGTGGAGCTGCCTTCCTTCAGGCTCCTCTACAGCCCCTTAAACCTTTCCCTGTACTACCACTGTTGCACCCCTTGCAAGATCATTTGTCCCAGATGGATAATGACATCCAGTTCCCTGCTCCTGCCCTGCTGCTATTGCAATCCTAAGGTTCGGCTCTCCATCCATTCATGCCAGGTGCCGGAGTGGGCACCTCACCTCCTGCACTGGCTCCCTCCTGCTCTGCTCCCCAAATCTACCCCCAACTACCGAGTCCCACCAGAAGTTGTCCTCATCTGCTGGGGTCCTCTGTCACCCACCTTGGTGCCTCCCTTATGGAGGACCCTCACATCCTTCCTGGCCACCACCAGAAGTTCCTTCCCTTGGCAGTCCCATCTCAACAGAGCAGCAAAACAGTTGCATAGTGGCACTGGCTGAGGAATGTGTTCCTGACCCACACCCCTCCCCCCAGAGTCCACCGCAGTCCAGCCGGCCCTCCTTCTTGGCACCCTCTGAGGCACTGGAGGGAGATATTGTGTCCCCTGGGTGGGGGAAGAGGTCCCCTAAATCCTAGCCAACTTGGTCCAAAGTTTAGTGACCTCCTTTCTCAGCCCAGAGAGGTACACGCAGATGGAAGAAGAGCTCTGCCTCCAAAAGGTCTCCCTGAAGACTGCTGCTTCACATCTACTACACTGCACCACTCCCAATATTCCCAGTACTACACTCTCTATGATCTGGAAAAGAACATGTGCCCCTACCCCAGGTAGGGTGTTTGTAGATTCCTCTTTTTTGTTTTGTTTACCTCTTGTTGCTTTACCCCAGATAGGGTTTTGTTTAGGTTTTCCCCTTTTGCTTTAAATAAGCATTTTCTTTCTCCTTTCTGTCTGTGGAGCATTACATCAGCATTTAAAAGTGTATTTGTTTCAATTTCAGAAAATCGCTGTACAAAGTTCTACCATCCGTCTAAAGAAAGTGGACTCCTGGATAAAATCTGTCAGCGTGATATATGCAGATCTGCTGAAGGTAATAACTTCGCAGGAAGACAGACCTTTGCAATATCAAATTAGAGCTAGACAGATTAAGGTGCTGTAGCATGTAACAAGTGTTGTTAAACTGTTACTTGTGTACAGAGCTGAGTACTCAGAAAATATAAACCTTTCTTACTAAACATTTTATATAATACATAACTGAAGTATTAATATTCTCCAACAACCTATGTCCTGTACTTGGTGAGAAGTTTATTCTTAGAAAATGGGTTGGAACAATTCTGGTCTATGCTTGGCTGAGCACACCATTTAGGAGCGCATTTATGTGCCAACAGAGATCAAGTAAAAACAAGACCCAGTGCTTACTAGCCTTACTACAAACAAAATCAGTGCTCTACATAAAGTTTTAAAAAACTGCCAATGTGTGAAATTTTTTTCTCTTGCTTAGCAAGCGAGTGAGCTAGTGATTGACCCCCCCACAACTCTGCATCACAAACTCCTTAGTCCATATGTGCCATAAATTTAAAAGTCTCATTTCTATGTGTTTTTTAAATTAGTGCTTTGTTTTGCTAGCTCTGCCGCTGCTGACCAGTGCCTGCCATGCAGTCAGCAGCAACATTGCTGAGGCACTGTGTCCCCTAACCATGCTCAGTCTGCTGTCTTCAGCTCACGGTCGAAGTGGCAACTGCTCATGGTAAAAAAAATAGAACCAGTTCTCAGCATGGGGTCAGGGAGGGAGAATAATTAAACGGTTCTCCCAACTGTGCTCACTGTAACCAGCATCACTCTCACGACTGGCGCTGTCAACCTGAAACGATCCCCTCTATTTAAAAAAAAAAAGAGAAGTACAGAACTGGGTAGGGTAGTCAAGTATAACATAAACAGTCTTTAAATAAATATCTTAAAATGAAAGCTCTCCTAGAAGAGGGATTGGGGGGGGGACAAACACAGATAAATACTTAAAAAAATAACTGCATTAAAAACAGCAGTGCCCTCTGCTGGCAGCTGTACCAGTACAGGGACTACTTTAGCCTCTGGGATTGGGTGTTTAACAAATAAACTTCTACTACTACCACTACTTCACAACAAAATGCATTTCTATTCATTTGTTACTAATTTGTAAGTACTTTTTTACATTTTTAAAATACTTTATAAAAATGTCACACATAACCCATTTTCTAAGCACATTAACACCCTCCATGGTTGGGGGTATGGCGTTGGGCTTCATTATGTCCCCTGGGTGGGGCAGGTATTACCACCACTACCCACACTGTCAGGCAAAATACTTTATAAATTTGTCACAAACAGACCATTTTCTAAGTGCAGTAATACCCTCCAGGGTTGGCAGTATGGCACTGAACCTCATTACACCCCCTGAGTGGGCAGGTATAGCCAATACTGCCCACCCTGTCAGGTAATGTTGCTAGCATAACAATTGAGCACCAGCTGAAACTCAAGGGTTAATAAAGCATGTTAGTATCAAGTTGAGATGGTGTTAATAGAATGAGCAGAGGCCAGTGAGAGGCCCTTTTAGACTGTAACCTCCCGCATGTGGATGTACTACCCTTACTTTAGTTTCACCTCTTTTGCAGAAAACTGTGGTTTACTGTAGACATATGACAAACCCATTAATGTCTCAAACCACATTGCTGAGGCCTGCACTTCTGAAGTTGATTATGGTAAAAAACCCAGAACTAACTGAAGTCCCAGGCTGTAGGTGGGCAAGTTTTAACATCTTATTGAAAAAGTTATTATAATCAAACAGATAAATAGACAAAGTCAGTTGACATTGTACCCAATAGCTCCATTTAAAGTCTGAACCATCCATTGCTTAACCTGATACAAAATGGTGGCTAAGGGTACAATGAGCAAATGTAGATCAGGTGACCTCTGTTTTCTCCACAGCACCAACCAACTGCAAGGTGATTAAACATTTGGTCATTGATCCAAGTGTAGAATTTTGCACTGAAGGAAACAGAGAGTCTTCCCAATCAGAACAAGCAAACTGAGCAGAATTTATGCAGCACTCACATCTCTTTGACCTTTTTAATGGCAGTGAGGTTATTGAGAAAGCATCCCCAGACTCTCACCAGAGTGAGAACTAGTGCAAGGAATGATTGTATTACAGGTTGTTAAACATTAAAATTTATGTCTCACATACTGTAACTGATAATCATATAGACCAGAATCAATGAAGTCAACATATCCCCTCTGGGCATTGCTGGGCACATTACAAATGGTGTGTTCTCCTTTCTTCCGGTTTATAAAACCAACATTCTTAAGGTGGAGCAGTCTGAGATTCATGGCTACTACACAATGGAGATTGTGGAAGCCATCAAAAGAGATAAGAGCAAAAGAAATTTTATCATCTGATACAACCTTTGGATACAGAAATAAAGTATCTCCCATGATTGAAATTGTAAAAAACATTTATTTTAATATGGTAATAATCCTTGTTTTGCACACATACAGTACATAAACTACAGGCCAGTTCTCCATATCAGCCTCTGGTGCAGCGCAGAGCATCTGCAGAGAAATCTCATTGTTGGTTAAGGATTATGAATTATTGTGCAGGAGAAGATGGGCAGTCAACACAATCTCCACATACTGTGCTAAGAGGCAGTATAGCACAGTGGTTAAAGGCATGGAGCTGCAAACCTGGAGACCTGAGTTTGAATCCCACAGCCCCCACTTCCATACTGTGTGACTCTGAGCAAGTCACTTAACTTCCTTGTGCTTCCAGGTCACACCAGGAAACAAGCTTTGACTTAGTGTACCTTTCCTGGTTAAATAATTTCCCCTTTCCCTTTACTTGTGAGTGAGCAGGACTTTTATAATGCACTCATGGCTGTCATCGAGACACAGGTCAGGAAGCACAGGAAAAACCAGGAGCAGTTGTAAAATTCACAGCAAGAGTTTTATTTGTACTAGCAGTAACATAAAAAAAATGAAATTTTTCAATGTAACTATTTACAAAGGCAGAATAAATAGAAGATGCATCTGAGTTTTCCTTCAATTTCAGTGTCCCTCTTTTGCAAGCAATTGCAGTTCTGTCTTTTTATAAGTCCTTGCAACCCCCCTTCTTAACAAGCATCCTGTTTTCTAATATGTTCTAGTATATTTCAAGCAGGTGCTGGCAGGAACACAGTGTCCCAGAACTGAGGCCCCATCACCACAGCTCTTCTGCAAAGGCACCCAGGTAACCTCCTGAATTTCCAATAGCTTTTTGCAATAATCTCAACCTATAATTATATACGTTTCAAAAATTAAAACTATATCATTTCTAAACAAAGGGATCCCACTATCAGTTACATTTCCACATAATGATTTGCATACATTTTTATATCAGCAGAACAGATATGCAAAGGAGGAAAAAGACAGAACAGCAAGTGAAAATAGAGAGACAGTGAGAGGCAGAGAACTGTGAGACTGTTGGGGGTGATCAAATCCTAGGTTTCACAGGAAAATCTGGTTGCACAACCAGACAGAGAAGAGACAAAAAAGAACAGAACAGATCTCTGCATTCAAACTCTCCATAACAACTGGAACAGGGTCCTATTCAACTCTGTCACAATGGCTCTGACACTCACTCATGCACTATGGTCCTGCTCCCTTACATATGAAGATAAAGTGCATATTTTGACTCAGCCTACTGCATATTCCCTATATCTGTCTGTCTATTAGTGTATGTCTGTCTCTCTATGACTGTATACCCATAGATAGCATCTATCTGTCTGTCTGTCTCCCTGTCTGTCTACAGTATCTATTAAGGATGGCAAATTCTGCATGAAGCACTGAAACCAGCAGGTAGGGAAAATGAGCAGACTGAGTGGTCCTTATCTGCCATTAAATTCTGTGTTTTTGTGTTATTATGTAAGCATAGGGGTTTGGAACTTTGTAAAGCACAACAAAGGTAAACTATGCCAGCAGTGATACTTTGCAAAGTGTGAAGCAGTGCAGGTCACAAGACTAATTTACTGTACAACACAATAGTCACATGGTACACTGCAGCAGGACATTCACCATGTGACACAATGCACAGTGTACAATCCTTCAGTATTAGGGGTGTATTAGCTGCTCACATTATACCCAAAGAAAATCAGTTAAATAGAAAAACTGTAGTTAGTGCAGAAATCTCTGGTCAGTTTGATTGCTAAGTGGTTGGATTGTAAATGTGATTTGAAGAGCATTTATTTACAGTATTTCCTCAAGAAACAATAGTGCAGTCATCAACACATCGTTTCAATGGGCTTACACAACTTAGTGTAGTCTTATGCTTGTGCAACTTGTTGATAAACCTTTGTGGCCATTTGTCTCTCTCTCTATCCCAGGGGGAAATACCACCCTGTAGGGGTACTGAAGGCAAGGAACCCTGGAGGAGGGTTCCACCCCTAGAGGTGCTGAGGGAAAGATTCCCTTGGCTAAAGCTACCTTAGGAAGAAACCCCAAGAAGAGAGGTGAGCCACTGGAGGAGGAGGGGAGGATGGTGGGACAAAGACAAAATGCTTCTGAAGGAAGCTGGAAGGCCTGCCTTAAATACCTCAGGCAGGGGGCATGGCTGGTTGCTTCAGTTCATTGAACAACAGGCAAAGCCCTTCAATTCAATGGGCTTACACAACTTAGTGTAGTGCTATGCTTATGCAACTTGTTGATTAGTCTTTGTGGCCATTCGTCTCTCTATTCCATGGGAAAATTCCACCCTGTAGGGGTACTAAAGACAAGGAACCCTGGAGGAGGGTTCCACCCCTAAAGGTGCCATGGGAAGGACTCTCTTGGCTAAGGGTACCTTAGGAAGGAATCCCAAAAAGAGTTTTAAGTAGAAAACATTGCTCATTAAAGCCAAGAAGCATGGTTGACAACAACTGGTGGGATGATAGCCACTGGAGACAAGTATAGACAAACACAGTCTGAGCTGATAGGGAGGAAAGCTGAGCAGAAGGACATAACTTTCTAAGGAGAGAGGGAACAGCAAAGGAGATCCACCATGTCACACAAAAGGAAAGCCACCATCCAACTCCATCCAACAGTGGAATCTAAGGACCTAAGAATCTGCTGCTATACAGACTAACGAGTATTATGACCTTTGGCATGGAGTTGAGGAAAAAAACCTATGAGGAGGAAAGCTCTGGGGACCTGTCAAAGAGTCCTGGAAAAGGATGGATGCAGACTCAGGATTCAAGGTTTAAAGCACCAAGCAAGGCAATATTTTATTTACAGCCAGAAATAAAAATAAAAGTGGACTGGAAAATGGCAAATATAAAACAAAAGCATAACATGAATAACAGTTCTCTAGTAAGCAGCTAGAACTCCAGATGAGGTCAGCAGTCCACCAATTTCTCCACTCATCTGAAGTGGTTACACAAAGGAGCTTCATTTATACCAGTGGGATCAGGTGGTTTACCTTAAACTTCACCCACTACTGTTTTACAACATCTAAATTCCAAATAAACTAACAGTTTTATGTGAAACATACAACAATACCGAAAAGAGAAGTAGATACTGATAATAATGCTTTTAAATCTTGATATTTTAGCTGTTTTGCTAATATTTACAAAAATCCTTAGCAGCAGGTCCCTCCCCTTGAACTTGCCAGTATACAGTTATGAAGGAAAAGCCCGGCCGGCTCTTAGAAAACAATGGGAAGCCCAGGAGTGAGGACCTCCAGCTAAGAATGTAAATACTCTCTGTTACTATTCTTTATGCAATTCATTATGCAAAAACAGTTGTGCAACATAAAGCAATTGCCATTCACATGCTTTTCATTATGCAGTAAAAGTTTTAACTGAAACATTTTCCTGGTAACAGAATTATAAAACATTGGTGCACTCAGAATAAAACAATTCAACTTCATATCTTCTAGAACTGGATATATCTACTCTGTTTATCCATTTAGAAAGGGTAGCTTTGTTTTACTTTTCTAAATAATATATGTCTAACTTAGTAACTTCAAACAAACATACATCCTGTCACAGGGAGTGTCAGGTCGCTGTTTCTAGCTGGTTCAATTTACATAGCAAACATAAGTGTTCCCTGTTTTTGAAACCTACATCCTCACTGTACATTCTTAACACAAGTGTTTTCTTTTACCTTATTTGAATTCAGTTTTTTTGCTTTGTCTTTCTTGCATTCATGAATTGTAGTGTTTGACTGCTTCCTAGCATGCAAGTCTGCCACATACAAATATCCAGCTGCAAGACTGCCTGCTGGTTGTGAGGAACAAGGGATGTACAAAGAAAAGAAAAACAACACAAGATAAGGCGCTAGCATGGAGTAACCAACACCTTTTCTTTAGGTGTAAAAAAGGGGGAAAATAAATTATTATCCAAAACACTAACCCCAGGAAACAAAGAGTAATGCTAAGTGCTTCAAGGGAGACACTAACTGGTTTAGAGAGCTTTTCTAAATCTTCCAGTGAACTTACAGGGTACAGCTATCGTCTCCCCAGCTCAGTAGTTAAAGCAATGATGCTTTCATTCCCTAAAGGCAGCACACTCTGTGTGTTATATTCTAGCAGCTTTTAAGCTTAACACAACCGTAGTTGCTGCATTTTTAATTTTTATTTGAGTCTTTGCTTACAAACACAAATAGAGGCTCATGAAAAATGGAGGGGGGGGGCAAGGGTTGGAAGACCAATGTATACTGATTCCAGTTAGTGATAGCAGAGAACCTTCCCAGTTGGCCTTCTGGAAAGGGGGAAAAGAGATTTACATAGACAAAGTGCACAGGATGATAAAGGTGCTGCCGCAGCAGACTGTTGTAGGAAGAAGAAAAGAAATGGACACCAGTTAACACACAGGGTCTCAACAGCCCTATGACAATCTACTCCCCACTTAAGAGGAAAACTAGGGGAAAATTCCAAGGGTTTTCATACCCATTCTGTTTCTTTAAGGTCAAAACCAGTGTCAGATCTCTCCAAGGAGAGACGGAGCTTTAGCCCTCCCACTCCCAAAGCTCCACCTCGGCATCCCTTAAACAAAACCAAAAACAAAAAACAATTACTAAATGATACAAAGACATCTATCTCCGTATCCATGCACAAACACTTACCCCGAGGTCTGACTGGTCTGTCTGTACATCTGCCCCACACTGGGACAAAAAGTCTGCATTATGATTACGGACACCAGTTCTGTGTTTGACAGTAAACCTATATGGCTACAGTGAGAGGTACCACCGCATTATGCATGGATTTTTGTCCTTCATCACATGCAGCCAACAGAGTGGGTTATGGTCCATGATAACTCCAAACTCCACCCCATAGATAAAATTTTAATGCCTCGATTGCCCACTTAATTGCTAGGCATACCTTCTCATTAGTTGAGTAGTGGGTCTCTCTCTTTCATGTAATTTATGGCTGACGTAAATTACGGGATGTTCCTCCCTTTCAATTGTTTGTGATAATATGGCTCCAATACCTCTGTCTGATGCATCGATCTGTACTAAAAAGGGCAGGTTAAAATCCGGGCTTCTTAGCACAGATGAAATACATAGCTGCGCCTTAGTAGTACAGAATGCTTCCTCGTACCCTAGAGTCCACTTTATCTTTGTAGGTATAACTCTTCTTTGTGAGGTCAGTAAGGTGTGTGGCAATGGTGGAAAAATTTGGGATAAACCTATAATATCCAACCAACCCCAAAAAAGGCTGCACATGTTTCTTAGTTACTGGAATTGGCCTATTTGCTATAGCATCTATCTTACTTATATCAGGCTTAACCCCGTCCATTGCCAATATAAAAACCCAGGTAAAGAGTCACATGATGCAAGCGAGCTAGAAGCAACACTGATTTGGAGCTCCTACTCCTCTACTCCCTTCATTACCATTTTGGCTGATTTCTATAAGTTTTACTGCTGAAATAACCATCACACATTCTGGTTCCTGCTTTCAATGCTAGAATTGGGTACTCTTATGCATCACTATAGGGACATTCACCCCACGATGGAAGTTGAAATGAAGCAGGCCCAACTGAGGCATATGCCGCCTCCCTCACCTGAGAAAGTTCACCCTAAGAAACCCAAAGCACAGGGGGATAAAAGCAGAACATCGCTGATTCAACCAATTCCGCTCACGGAGGAGCGATTCATTAAAGAACTTGAACCTTTCAGGGCAACTCTGCAGGATATTGCCACCAAATTAAAATCTTTACACAGTGACATGTCTGATCTTACCCGACGGGTTGGTGATTCAGAGGCCCGAATCAAATCAGTAGAGAACTGGCGAGATAAACAAGATCCTGAGATGGTATTACTGCGACAATAAGTCCAAAAACTACAACTGAAAACTGAGGATTTAGACGGATGGAGTAAGAGAAATAATATCCTATAATGGGCCTCCCAGAGAAAGAAGAAGGCTCCAAAACTGTCCTATTCCTCCAAAAGCTCCTAGAGAAAATAGCAGGCCCATCACCTCTCCACGCCTGTTACCAGATGGAATGGGCCCACCACTCCCTCAGACCCAGACCTCAACTAGGAGAACCAACTCGACCTCTAATCATGAAATTTTTAAGCTACATGGAAAAACAGCACGTCTTGACAAAAACCAGAGAGCTGAAAGCAGTAATGTGGGAAGTAAATAAGCTTCACATCTCACAGGACCTGCCATATGAAGTCCGCCAGAAACGAACCACCTTTCACCCTACAGTAACCAAGTTAGTGGCAGCCAGCATCCCATTTAAGATGTTGTACCCTTCGAAATTGCAGGTTTCCATCTCGGGAAGTAGGATCTCTTATGAATCACCACAACAGGCCATGACTGATCTCACCACCAAGCTGCCAGAACTATTTAAACCAGGCTGAACATTTCATCAATATTTCGTAGGGTCTAATTGCTATGGGACTAATAATTTGCTCTTATTTTTACAGAATTGCTTTTCTTTTGTGCTGACAATCCTTCCATAATTGCTAATTAGGTATCTTACCTGGGATCTGAGGCCTTGTGGGGGGGGGGAGGAATGACTCCCAGGAGTGTTGCAGGTCTGTTTCCCTAATGCTAACACTAGGGGCAGTACTATATGCCATGAGTCTGAGTCATCCAGAGGAAGCCTCTGTTTGAGGGTAAATTGCCAGGGGATAGATTGTGCCTAGGACTGTTTTTGGGTCCAATCTGTTAGCTTCCCTCTGTGCACTTCCCCTTTTCTTTCTAGATCAACCGAGCAGACTACATTGTCGAACGCCCCCCACATCACACTAAGTAAGTGAACTCCTGTTTCTTTCAACTCCCTCTCCTATGGCTAATGTTTACCTCCCTTTTTTTTTCTTTTGTTGTTTCTGTGGGGTATGCATCCATGATGGACACACTTACTGTTTTGCAAGCAAAATGCTGATAAACTGAGCAGCTTGGGAGGGACAACAAGTGGCTGTCTTCCATGGGATAGGGCCTTCTTAGATAATTAGGATTTGAACTGATGCTTTACGTGTTGCCTTGGATCTTTGAGGCTATTCTTGTCATTATTTTTTATGCCTTTTAGGGTCTGACACTTGCTCCCTTAGGAATTATTTAATTTTTCCATCAGCTGATAAAAGGGACTTAATATATTTTTATAAATAAATAAACGGAGAGAGGGGAGCTGGATGCTCTAGTCGGTGCAGGCTCAGGTCGAGCTGCACAGCCGACTAATTTTTGGGAGGGTTTGGCCTCATAACACTCAATTTACTTCTTTTACATTGGGATGGTGCTGATCACTACTACTACTGCTTTAGTTTATACCTATCCCACCATCCCTATGGGTGGTTTTCAGACCCAGGGAAAGTGTTTGCTGAGACCGTAGTGGGTTGGTTCCCCATGTTAATAATACTCATATCCTGTTTTCTAATTTGGAACCAGCAGGGGGACCAGTGTATATAGTTTTAGTTTATTGAAATGGGTAGGAGGGAGCAATTTAATTAGGAGCAAGCTAATGGATCAGAGGCTCCCAAAAAGAGGAGTAGGGTGGGGCGGGATTATTAGTAGAATGATATACAGTTTGTATCACTACTTCAAAATGTCTCATTTATGTCTACCACACAAATTCCTCGGGTTGTTTTTCATATGTTGAAAACTGTTTATTTGGAAAGCACTGCACTGTGTTACTATAAGAGGGCTATGGAATACTTCATGCTGGGGGGGGGGTGGCGAGGTACTTATTACAAATTTAGTGTACTGATTGTCCACTACTTTAAACGTCAACTATGGCTAATAATCTAACCAAACTTCTGTCATGGAATGTCAGGGGTGCTCGTGAGTGTACCAAGAGGTATCAAATTTTTAAACATCTCTCATTATTGCAATCCACTATTTCCTTTATTCAGGAAATGCACCTGCTCACATCCGAGGCTACAATTCTCCATCAGCAGAACATTAGCCAAGTTTTTGTTTCAGGAAGCTCGACTGCCAGTAGAGGGGTTGCTGTACTGATTAACCGGTCCATACTCTTTCAAGTGGACCAAACCGTTATAGATCCACAGGGAAGATATATCCTAGTAATAGGTACATTGAGATGCACAAAGTTATTATTGGGAAGTGTTTATGGTCCAGTGGGTGGTGACGCCAGTTTCTTTGCAGACCTCACAGACAAATTATCCCCCTTCATGTCCTTACCAATGATTTTAGGAGGAGATTGAAATCTCCCTCCTACTCAAGACTTGGATTGTTCCAATGGGCCCCTAAAGCCTATATCGGCATCACAACGAGCTGTACATTAGTTTTTTTTATTTTTTAAGTTTATGTGATCCATGGAGACTACTAAACCCATCGTCTCATACTTTTTCCTTCTACTCCACAGTCCACCACTCTTCATCACGTTTAGATTACATAGTAATCAGACGTTCTCTCCGTTCTGGTTTGTATAATGCAGGGATAGAATCATTGTTTTGTCTGACCATGCCCCAGCATGGATATCCCTTATACTGGATCCCAATTGCCAAAAAGACCCGTCATGGAGACTGAATACCCAATTACTTAAAGACAAATACACGGTCTCTAGAATATCCTCTCTCATTCAGTCCTTTGTGGAGAACAATTACAATTCGGTTCCAAAAGTAGACCATGAATGGTGTGCTGTAAAATGCTATCTTGGGGAGAATTTATAAGGTTAACATCCACTCATAAGCAACGGAGAGAAGCACAAACTCTATCTCTTCTAGCTCAGATCCATACATTAGAACAATCTCTCTCAGCTACTTCCCCTCCATCTTCGTTAAAAACCCTTTTAATCCTAGGTAACCAATATGCTTCTATCCTTCAAGAAAAGCCGAATTTGCCATCTTAAGAACTCAGACAAAATATACAGATCATGAAGAAAAGGTGGGTCACTTACTGGCCTTACGTCTCAGGAAATTAGAGGCTTCCAGAAACATACCTGCGGTCCAAGCTCCCGATGGTACAATAAAAAAACACCCAAGGGGTATTGTCACCATCTTTAAGCAGTTTTATTCCTCTCTCTATGGCATGAGAGTATCCCACCCCGTCTGAAGAAGACCTTGCAGCATACATCGCCTCTACAGCCTTACCTTCTTTGTCATACATGCATCAGGAATTCTTGTCCTCCAAACTCTCCCAACATGAAATAGAAATGGCTATTACCGCTCTATCTCTAGATAAAGCCCCAGGTCCTGATGGTCTTCCTTCCAACTTTTGTAAAAGCTATGTCAAGGAACTAACCCCCATTCTCCTCCATCTGTACAGACACCTGCTTTTGGGTGAGATCTTAGACTCTTCACTATTAGAAGCCACTATTCTTCTTCTTCTGAAGCCTGATAAACCCAACTCCTGTCCTGCTAGTTACCGACCTATATCTTTAATAAACTGTGACATAAAGATTCAAACAAAAATACTAGCTAATGGAATAGAAAAGGTCTTGACCTGTCTCCTTAGTCCAGGACAAGTAGGATTCGTAGCAGGCAGATCATCATCGGACCATATCCGTAAACTCGCACATATTTTCCAAGCAGCAAAATCTCAACCCCTCCCAATGGCATTAATCTCTTTAGATGCAGAAAAAGCTTTGGATAGGGTGGATTGGGCTTTCTTGTGGGTGACACTTCAAAAAATGGGGTTCCCTTCCCAGTTCATTCAATGGATTCAAACTTTATATTCCTCCCCTTCAGCCAAAATTTAATGTGATGGGGTACACTTTACCTTCTTTCCTCTAAACACTGGTACATGCCAAGGTTGCCCACTTTCCCCCTTTCTCTTCAACCTCTATTTAGAGCCACTACTCAGGAATTTAAAAGCTTCTCCCTCCATGGTAGGAAATTCCTATTGGAAATCAAACTCCACGGTTATCAGTTTACGGCGATGACATTCTACTACACCTGTCAAATCCGGTCTCCTCTCTCGTAAAAGCCGTAGAAATAATTCACACTTTTGGTAAATACTCAAATTATAAATTGAATTTCAGTAAGACAGAAATGTATCCCCTTAATCGAATTACATATAGGCAATCCTTTGCTCAGTTTGGGGTAACGTGGTCTCCCCAGTATATTAAATATCTAGGTATATACCTCACTACGGATTCTGTTTTACTGTGTAAACTCAACATTTTAGATCTCTGGAATGTTATACAACAAGATCTTCTATGATAGAGAAGTCTTTCTCTTTCATTGTGGGTTAGGATTAACATTATTAAAATGAATGTCCTCCCAAGGTTGTTCTACCCTCTCAACATGCTCAATGCTTGGTTGCCTTTAACTTTCTTTAAACGTATTCATGCTGATGATGCCTCCTTTATTTGGCTTGATAAAACTTCCAGGAGGTCGTAACATAAATTATGTTTGCCCAAGGAATTCAGAAGGCTTCATCTTCCCAACTTCTTGTTCTACTACTGGGCAAGCCATCTTTATAAATGCGGAAAATGGTTGTCCATAACCCATATACAGCAGCAGGCAGATTACGTACCCATCTGGTTACAAGTTGAATCTGACCTGCTTTCTATTAATAAGTTGAACCCAACTGGGATTGTTTATTCCCCAGCAAAAGTTTTATAAAAAGACTTATATTCTTCCCCAATTGGTATTTCCCTTAGAGTTCTGTCTGAGATAGGTGGACATATTAAGCTACTCCCTGCCAAGGACTTCTTTCAGCCCTTTTTCTCCAATCCGAATATTAAAATAGTGGGTCAGTCCCTTCCTACATCTTGGCTAAACATACCTCAAGACTCTAAAGTCTCAGACTTTTACTCCAACACCAACATACTCATAGAAACATATAGAAACATAGAAGTTGACGATAAGGACCGCAAGGCCCATCCAGTCTGCCCATTTCTTTTTCTACCTTATAAATGTGCCATCGGCCTTTGCTCTGTCAGTGACCTATCTATTCATAGTCATTTGTATTGCTCCCTTATGCCTATCCCATGCCTGTTTGAAGCCCTGCACTGTATTCATAGCCACCACTTCTTGTGGCAAGCCATTCCATGCATCCACCACCCTTTCTGTGAAAAAGAATTTCCTCACATTCCCCTTAATGGCCTCCCTCTAATCT
Organism: Neoceratodus forsteri; assembly: GCA_016271365.2. Lineage (NCBI taxonomy): Eukaryota > Metazoa > Chordata > Ceratodontiformes > Ceratodontidae > Neoceratodus > Neoceratodus forsteri. The sequence continues at coordinate 1,257,326,880 of CM028131.1, forward strand.
CATGCTGTGTCCTCTTGTCCTGCTATTTTTTCTTATATTTAAACATGTTGAACTCTTTCCACCTTGTTTATGCCCTTAAGGTGTTTGAATGCCTCGATCATATCACCTCTCCCTCCTTTGCTCAAGGGTACATATTGAGCTCCGTTAATCTGTCCTCATGTTCTTCTGATGCAGTCCCTGCACCATTTTGGTTGCCCTTCTCTGGACTGCCTCAATTTGGTTAATGTCCTTGTGAGGTGTGGCCTCCAATGCTGCACGCAGTACTCAGATGGGCCTAACCAATGTCTTGTACAGAGGGATTATTACCTCCCTCTTACGACTTGATACCCCTACTAATACACCCTAACACCCCCTAGCCTACCTACTGCTTTAGAGGTCTGCTTGGATGATTTTAGGTCATCAGTGATGATGATGCCCAAGTCTCTTTCTTCCTTTGTGACTGCTAGCAACTCCTCCCAGCCTATAAGTGGCTTCAGGGTTTCTCTTCCCTATGTGTATGATTTTGCATCTTTGCATTAAATCCCAGTTGCCACTCTTCTGACCATTCTGCTAGTTTATCCAGATCTCTTCTCATTCTGCCCACCCATCTGGCTCATCTACTCTGTTGCAGATCTTGGTGTCATCTGCAAACAGACAAGCCTTACCCTCTAGTCCATCTGCAAGGTCACTAATGAAGATGTTGAATAGGACTGGCCCCAGGACTGATCCTAGGTACCCCACTTGTGACTTGCATCTCTTCTGACTGTATACCATTTACCACCACTCTCTGTTTCTGCCAGTCAACCAGTTTGCCACCCATTTGACCAACTTCTGACCCACACCGGCCCAGCTTATTTATCAATCTTCTATGTGGAACAGTGTCAAAAGCTTTGCTGAAGTCAAGGTAGGGCGACATCAACTGCTCCCCTTGGTCCACCACTCTGGTTACCAGTCAAAGAAATCTATGAGATTAGTTTGACAGGACCTTCCTTTGTAAACCCATGCTGTTTTGGATCCTGTGCCCCTATGGATTCCAGGTGTTGCACTATCCTTTCCTTAAGAATGCCTCCGTAATCTTGCCACTACTGAGGTAAGACTGGCGGTCTGTAGTTCCCGCCTCCTCCTGCTACCACTCTTGTGGGCGGGATCACATAAACCCTTCTCCAGTCTTCTGGGACCTCTCCTGTGCTCAGGGCTCACTAAACAATTCTGCAATGGCCTCTGCTAGTTCCTCCTTTAGCTCCTTAAGTACCCTGGGATGTATGCCATCAGGTCCCATTGCCTTATCCACTCTGAGCTTAGCAAGCTCTTGTAGGACCCTTTCTTTTGTGAAGGGAGTAGTGCTCACCTCCCTCCCCTGTGTCCATGATGCTGAGCTGGGCCCTGCCCTACCTTCTCTTCAGTAAATACTGAGCAAAAGTATCTATTTAGGATAGATGCCTTTACAGGGTCCTCCTCTCACATGCTCCCTTTTCTCCATTAAGCTAGCAATACCCCTCTGGACTTTATCCTTTCACTAATGTATCTATAGAAAGTCTTGTCACCTTCTTTTACTGTTGTGCTAGTGTTTCCTCAGTTTGGGACTTTGCCTGCCTTACTGCCTTACCTGCTTCCTTTAGGGCAGTTTGGTATGCCTCCTATCTTCATCCGCTGTGTTCCTTATATTTCCTGAAGGCCAGCCTTTTGGCTCTGACCTTTCTGCTACTGTATTTGAGAACCAAAGTGGTTTCCTTCTTCTTTGCACTTCCTTTTCTGTCTAACACAATGGGATGTTGCTTCAAGTATTGCATCCTTAATGCTTGCCCACTTTGCCTGTACCCCCTCACCTGTGTTTCTTTTTGCCAGGACTATCTTAACTCTGTTGGCCATCTTATCAAAGTCAGCTACTCTGAAGTCCCATATTTTTGCCTTGGAATGGGATGATTTAGATGTGGTAGCCAAATTGAACCATACCATGTGATGGTCACTGGCCCCAGGTGACCTTCTACCTGGAGATCTGTGATCCCTTCTTTTTAGTCAGTGCTAGATCTAGGATAGCCTGTCTCTTGTGGGTTGCTGTACCAGTTTTTGAGGCCCTCCCCTGCAGGGAATCCACTATGAGTCTAGTTCTGGCAGATGTTCCTGCTGGTATTGACCAATCTGTATCTGGCATGTTGAAGTCTCCCATTATCAGAACCTCCCTTTAGCTGTCATGTTTTGTATATCTTCTAACAGTAATGTGTCTATGTCCTCCCTCTGGTCTGGGGCCTGTAGAACACCCCAGTTCTTATGGCTGTCCCATTTCCTGTTTCCAGGGTGACCCACAGTTCTTCGGGCTCCTTATGTGTATTCTGAATTTCTGTAGCTTTGATATTTTCATTAACATACAGGGCCACTCCTCCCCCCCTTTTTGCACCTCGGTCTCTTCTGAACAATACATAGCCAGGTACTGAAGTCTCCCAAGTCTTGACTGCCAGAGAGATGAGTGCCATATGATACCTTCTTTCTTTAATTTGAATCTCCGAGAAACCCCCGATACTCACTTCACAAGAGATATTAACTAAATTTAGTCTACAGCCGGCTTCATCTTTCAAGGTATATCAACTCAGGCATTTACTAATCAACTTATTTGGGCAGGGGTTACAATCTTCTGTGTTTGGGGAGTTTTTATAACAAATCTTCAGTCCAGCCTGTCATCCTCAAGGAATCTCCGCAATATACAAAATGTTGCTTATTAGTCCACAGCCTCCCTCCTCAGTAGGTTCTAAGATATGGGACAACCTCTTACCTGATATAGACCTAAACTGGCCTCAACTTTGGAAGGACCTCTATACTTATATTTCTCAGGACAGGTTCAGACTGTCCCAATATAGAATATTAAACAATATGTACTATTCTCCAGTAAAGTTAGCAAAAATGGGCTGTCTAGATTCCTCACTATGTTCTAGATGTAATAAAGAAGAGGGCTCCTTAATCCACATTTTTTGGTCTTGTGGGAAGGTATCTCCCCTTTGGACACAAATTGAACATCAGCTTGACCCGCTTCTAGGTCTTCAAGGACTGTTTACCCCATCTATTTTCATTATCGGGGGTTTCTGGCAGATTCAAATTAAAGAAAGAAGGTATCATATGGCACTCATCTCTCTGGCAGTCAAGACATTGGTCCTTTGGCACTGGCTGGACCAGGTAACCATCACACACTCAGAATGGTTACATGAACTGTCCTTCACTCTTAGAGTAGAACAGTTAATTGCCAGTGTCAGACACCATACTTCCTCTTTTAACAAAAAGTGGGGGAAGCTATATGTGCTATACACAACCTGACTGCTTCTTGATGGCTTAATGAGCCCCCTGACAACTTACAAAGGTTCAAAAAGTGGATTGCAATATTGTATACCTCACTGGGGTGGGGGATATTGGGGGAGAGAGGGGATTGTGGGGGGAGGCTGGGAAGGGGGAGAGATCTGGGAGTGTGTGGAGAAGTTTTGATTTATCCAGATGGATTAATCACTAAGAATGTGTCTCTTTTTGTTGTGATATGTTTTGTAAAAATCAATAAAATTTATTTGATTTAAAAAAAAATTAAAAACCCAGGTACTTAGTCTCCCACATCCCAATGGTACGTTTGGCAGGTTTATTGTTAATTTTGCTTGAGTGATGGCATGTAAGACAGCCTTAAGATTGTGTAGGTGTTCCTCCCATGTTTTACTAAATACCACAACATCGTCAAGGTAGTCGGCACAATATGCCATGTGCTGATATAATGTACAGTCCATGTACCACTGGAACGTAGCGGGTGCACCATGTAACCCAAAAGGCATTGTATTGAAATGAAATAGGCCAATATGGTTTACAAAGGCTGTCTTCTGTTTTGACTGCATATCCAAAGGAATCTGCCAATAACCCTTACTTAAGTCAAATGTGGTTATATATTTGGCATTTTCTAGCCTGTCAATTATGTCGTAGATTCTAGGCATTGGATACATGTCAAACTTAGACATAGCATTCAATTTTCTAAAATCCAAACAGATTCTGATACCACCCTTTTTTTTACCCACTATCACCATTGGAAAGGCCCAACCACTTTGTGAAGGTCCAATTGCATTAAGGTTTTGCATTTTCCTCACCTCCTGAATCACTTCATCCCTAAGTTTTTCTGGAATTCTATATGCCTTTTGCCTTACCGGGGTAACTTGGGTCAAAGTGATGTGGTGCTGAATCCCATCTACTTTTCTAGGGATGGTGGTAAAAGTATATTTGAACTTACTAAGTACCTGTTTCAATTCTTGTTGCTGTTGTTTGGTTATATCTGGATTTATAACCAAATCTGTCATTTCTCCTTGTTTCTCAAGCCTATAGTACGCCATATACATTTCACTTTCTTTTTGATCAGGGCATGCATATAGTCCTGGGGCAGGCCTTTGGTACAATCTCTTTAGGAAACTGGCATGATATATGCCTTTCTTACAGTAATTCTTCTGTCAGGCACCTCGATCTCATAATTTACTGGACTTGTCTGCCTGAAGACTGTATATGGCCCCTGCCATTTCATGAACAGTTTTTGGTCAGAACTGGGCAGCAATAATAATACCTTCTCTCCAGGTTGAAATTGCCTCTGCCCTACCCCCTTATCATATTGGATTTTCCGGAAGACTTGCTTCTCTGTATTCTGCTGATGAGCTAGCTTACTGTACTTCTTAAGTCTTGCTCTCAATATGGACATATAGTCTAGTGTACTTTGTGCCATTTCCCCATTATTCTCCTCCCATTCTTCCTTAATCACATCCAGGGGCCCCTTGGATTTCTGCTGTACAGCAATTCAAATGGGGAAAACCCTGTAGATGCTCGCAGTACCTCCCTGCATGCGAACATGAGGATGGGTAAATATTCATCCCATCTTTTCCCTTCCTCCTGCACGAATTTCTGAAGCATCTTTTTCAGGGTTTGGTTGAACTGCTCAACCAAACCATCAGTCTGGGGGTGGTATGGGGATGTGTGCAGGGCTTCAACATTCAAAGCAGAGTAAAGCCTTTTCAGTAGTCTAGAACAAAAGTTGGTACCACGATCAGTGAGTATTTCATCTGGTATTCCGACTTGACTGGAAAGTTTTACTAGCTTTTCTGCTATTTTCTCAGCAGTGATGATACATAGAGGGATAGCCTCTGGATATTTTGTGAAGTAATCACAAATAACCAGGATGAACCTATTGCCCTTTGAGCTTTTTTGTAAGGGCCCCACAATATCCATGGCTACCCTCTTAAATGGTGTAGCAATCACAGGTAGGTGCTGTAGGGGCACCTTTTCCTTTTTCTTCACCATTACCACCTTCTGGCTTTCAGGACAACTCTGGCAATACTCAGCCACTTGGTCATGCATCCCCGGCCAATAGAATCTAAGCAGGAGATGACTCAAAGTCCAGTCTCCGCCCATATGCCCCGCCAGGGGGATATTGTGAGCAAGGTGCATAAATTGTTCCCTGTACACTTTAGAGACTACCACCTGTTCTATCATTTCCCCTGTAGTGGAATGTATACATTCTCTACATAACACTACCTTTTTGATCATAAACCTGGGTCCTTGTACAGTACCCTTCCCCACCTGCTGGAAAAAAGCATGTAATGATGTGTCATTCTTTTGTTGAACTCCAAACACATTACTTTTTACATTCTCACAAATGTCCTTCATAATTTCCACATGCCTTATATCCATTGGGCTTTATCATGCCTTCTCTCCCTCTTGTTTTTTTGATCTTTTCCTGGGGTCCCATAAAGTTCATCATCAAAAGGGAAAAGATGTGCCCACTGATTCCCTTGCTGTGCTTGTGTCCTGGTAGTTACATCATTCATATCAAATACCTCAGTCACCAAGCATTTAAAATCAGGGTGGTCATGTCCAACTATCACAGGAACTGGAAGGTGAGGAACTACACCCACATCCATTTGTTGTTCAAGTCCTTTAATAGACATCTTGACTTGCATCAGCTGGTAATAATGGGTGTCTCCGTGTACACATGTCACTCCAGTCTTAGTACCAGAAGTCATATGTCTCTCCACCACATCTGCTCTAACCAGGGTTGTTTACTGCCTGAGTTGAGTAGTCCATTTACAACTTTATGGCCGATGACTATAGGTACTAAATACTGTCCTCAGTTAGCCAGAGATAGCTATGTTGGGGTGGTCTTACATTTAGGGCAGAAGCAGGTCATATGACCTTTGCCCTGGCAATCTCTACATATGATATTAGGGTTAAATTGTCTTTTAGGTCTAAATATCTGTGTTCCCCCTATAGCAGTCCCAGTAGAAGAAGAAGGAGTAAGTCTTACCATAGGATTGGCAGTCCTAGTACCAGGTCCACAATACCCTCTTTGACTATTCAGATGGGCAGCCAAATAATCCTTAGAGAGGGAGATGGCTTTTTCTGATGTTTCTGGCTGATGCTGTCTCACCCAAGTCTGAACATCAGATGACAAGACCCTAATATACTGTTCCAGGATGATCATCTCTATGATCTGCTCTGGTCTCTTCTGACCAGGTTGCAACCACTTGTGACACAGTTCCTTGAGTCTAGGGTATGCTTCTCATGGGTTTTCAGAAGCATGGTACCTGAAGGCTCAGAATCACTGTCGATAAGTCTCTGGACTTATTTCATACCGATGTAGGTTTTCTTGACACACCATAACATAGTTCTTGGCTTGTTCACTGTCCATGTGGCTATAAGCCAGTTGAGCCTTTCCTGTTAAGTATGGTGCCAGCCGGATGACCCACTGCTCCCTTGGCCACCCACAGACTTGTGCCACTCATTCAAAGGTCATTAGATATGACTCAATATCATCTGCTTCTCCCAATTTTATAATTTTAATGTCTTTAGGGAGGTCAGTGGATAAGGAGGTCATGCACCCATAGCCTGTCTAGCCCTTAAGGTGAGTTCATGCTTCTTATCCATCTCAACTTCTTTTATACATAGCAATCGTAATAGTGCTTTAAAGTCATCAGGGGGAGCATTTTCAGGAGGCTCACCTTCAGAAGTGACATCTTAAGAGATCCCTCCAGTCACCCCTTCCTCCTCTGCTTCTGTCTTTGCCATGTAGGTCTTCCTACAAACATCCTCCAGTCCAGTCATCAAAGGTTCTTCCTGCTTGTGAGCCATAGTGCACATCAAAACACCGCCGGGTCCCTCAGGCTTCCCTCCAGTGACAGGCTGTTGCATTCAGCGTCCACCTGGGGCAGGAAAACTACCCACTCTTCAACCAATCCCTCTTCTCACACCAGTGTCAAAGAGTCATGGAAAGGATAGATGCAAGGTCAGGATTCAAGGTTTAAAGCACCAAGCAAGGCCAATATTTTATTTTCAGCCAAAAATAAAAATAAAAAGCCGACTAGAAAACAGCAAAAATAAAACAAAAGCATAATATCTATAACAGTTCTCTAGTAAGCAGCTAGCACTCCAGATGAGGTCAGCACTCCACCAAACTCTCCACTCATCTGAAGTGGTTAAACAAAGGAGCTTCATTTATACCAGTGGGATCAGATGGTTTACCTTAAACTTCACCCACTACTGTTTTAAAACATCTAAATTCCAAATAAACTAAAAGTTTTATGTGAAACATATAACAAAACTGAAAAGAGAAGTAGATACTGATAATAATGCTTTTAAATCTTGATATTTTAGCTGTTTTGCTAATATTTACAAAAATCCTTAGCAGCAGGCCCCTCCCTTGAACTTGCCAGTATATAGCTATGAAGGAAAAGGCTGGCCGGCTCTTAGAAAACAATGGGAAGCCCAGGAGTGAGGACCTCCAGCTAGGAATGTAAGTACTCTCTGTTACTATTCTTTATGTAATTCATTATGCAAAAACAGTTGTGCAACAGAAAGCAATTGCCATTCACATGCTTTTCATTATGCAGTAAAAGTTTTAACTGAAACCTTTTCCTGGTAACAGAATTATAAAACATTGGTGCACTCAGAAATAAAACAATTCAACTTCATATCTTCTAGAACTGGATATGTCTACTCTGTTTATCCATTTAGAAAGGGTAGCTTTGTTTTACTTTTCTAAATAATATGTGTCTGACTTAGTAACTTCAAACAAACATACATTCTGTTACAGGGAGTGTCAGGTCACTGTTTCTAGCTGGCCCAATTTACATAACAAACATAAGTGTTCCCCGTTTTTGAAACCTACACCCTCACTGTACATTCTTAACACAAGTGCTTTCTTTTACCTTATTTGAAATCAGTTTTCTTACTTTGTCTTTCTTGCATTCATGAATTGTAGTGTTTGACTGCTTCCTAGCTTGCAAGTCTGCCACATACAAATATCCTGCTGCAAGACTGGCTGCTGGTTGTGAGGAACAAGGACTGTACAAAGAAAAACAATACAAGATAAGGTACTAGCATGGGGTAACCAAGAACACCTTTTCTTTAGGAGTAAAAAAGGGGAAAATCAATTATTATACAAAACACTAACCCCAGGAAACAAAGAGTAATGCTAAACACTTCAAGAGAGACACAAACTGGTTTAAAGAGCTTTTATGAACCTTCCAGTAAACTTACAGGGTACAGCTATCACTTTCCCAGCTCAGCAGTAAAAGCAATGATGATTTTATTCCCTAAAGACAGCACACTCTGTGTGTCATATTCGAGGTCCCTGGAATTCTACGATTCTGCGGTTGCGAAATTTTCTGCAGAATTTGCATCTTGCCGCTCAATGTATACCGGTTCCAGTAAGTGAAAGCAAAGAACCTTCCCAGTTGGCCCAACTGGAAAGGGGGAAAAGACAGATTTACATAGACAAAGTGCACAGGACAACAGAGGTGCTGCTGCAGCAGACTATTGTAGGAAGAATAAAAGAAATGGACACCAGTTAACACACAGGGTCTCAACAGCCCGATGACAGGACCCAAGGTCTGGGTCCCCTTTCCTACAGGCTTGGGATATATGTATTGATGGCTCAGCAACTGCAATTTAGAAACCCAATTCAGTGGATATTCAATTTAGAGGAAGGATCTCGCTCTATCCTTATAATAAGAACACTGAAGGGCTACAAGCACACTCTGCAGAAATGGGGTACTCCCACACAGGAGTACCATCCCCCAAGGCAGGAGGAGGAGGAGAGCAACAACCAATGAAGGTACTCAGCTGGCCTACATGAGCCTAAGAACAAACAGGGGAACCTGAGGTGGTTGTAGGGAGAATAGCTTAGAATGTGCCACCAAACTCACTCCTCTGCAAGCTAAAGGAGCCTCCTTGGGTTTAAGGGCACCACCCCTTGCAGCTGAAGTCTTATATTCTGCATCAAGAGGTGCTGTCAATATGTCTGCATGGCTAAAGCTCTGCCTGGAGTGGGGACATTCCCAATGGTGCCAGAATGGTTTGAAAAGTGGTAGGCCAAGCATGTAAGGGGTACATTTTCCCCTATTAAATGTATTACCATGATATCAAAAAGTGATAGGGCCACTTATGAAAGTGGTAGGGCCATGGCCCTATTGGCCCCCCCAGTCTGGCAAATATGGACATTCCCACAATGAGCCTGATAAGAAGGACCCTGCGTCGAGTTTCTCATGCTCAAGATGTGGATTTTGTGGGTGCAGAGCAAGACCACCAGCTGGAAGGCAACTCTGAAGCATAGTAATTTACTGATGTGGTTGGCATTCATCCAGTATTGAAAGCATTTTGAAAGGCAATAGGTGACAAGTCAGGTAGCATGCATAGCTTACTGGGTCATAATATCACAGATGAAAGCACGCACAGAAAGACTGCACTGCTACTAATGCATGTGGCTTTATGGCAAGAGGGGATTTACAGCGATAGAAAGTATCACCACACCCTGACACTCATCAGCAACAAGGAAATGGATGTAGTCACTGCTGGTCAGGTGCTCAGTCAAGCTGCTCCCATGATGGAGTGGCTAGAGCACCCAACCCAGCAGTGGATGGGTTCAGGGGAAGTGGTTTGATACCCTTCTAGGGAATCTTTTCCTTTTTCATTTATATTTTTTGCCCCTGTATCCACACACCCTCAGAGTTGATTATAAAAGCTCTGGGGGGTTGTGGGGGGCACAGGAGGTGAAGACCCCCACAAAGCCCAAAGAAAATTAGTTGGGTGTTGCCAGACACTGTATCATGCTGCGCAGTCTTGATGTGTGCAGTTTCATCTGCAACATTATGACCCTGTGCCCATACATAGGACCCACACATAGGCAAGGCCCCTGGAATTCTGCGATTCTGCAGTTGCGGAATTTTCTGCAGAATTTGCATCTTGCCACAGAATGTATATAGTGCAGCAGAATTCACTGTTTTTGGTGAATTTTTATTCAAATATACTGTTTTTTCCATAGTGTTAGGCTTTCTTTCCCATCTTGTTTATCCTGAAGCCCCTCCTCTATGCTCGGCATATGATGTCATTGATGACGTCACATCATATTTAACCAATGGCAGGACTGCATTCTGCCACAGAAATGAATAAATCATGCCGCAGAAATCATAAAATTCTGCCACAGAGCACTAGGGTCCCTGTACATAGGTCACACAGCGTATTTTAAGACCCACACTTAGGTCACACAGCGTATAAAGACCCACAGTAAAGTCACACTTTTTCTTTTCTATCCTGGAATGCAGTATAGTAAATGAGGGATGCAAGCCAACCAGTACCACGAGAGAAGGCAAATTATTGTGCTGAAATAAAGATTTTGTCATTACTGTTCTAAGTTGTAAACACCATAATTATTGTGAAATAGAAATTTCTGAGTACTGCAACAAAGAACGACTCCAAAAGGAGTGTAGAAATAAGGTACAGTTCAAATTTTGAGGCCTACATGTAGGTCAACAGATAGCAGTGAACAACTGAATGAAACTGGACAAACCGAAATGGTGATACCTTCACGAAGGTATATCACAACCATGCATGTAACAAACATGGGTTAAATGAGGAGTGCATAAATGATTTAAACTGCTAAGGAAGCAGAAGTAAATGGCAGTAGAGCAACAAGAAAACTGGCAGTAGAACAACAATATACTGCTAGAAAAGCAAACAGAGGAATTGAAAAGTTGGGAGTTGTGACTGCTGTGTGGAGCCAGGCACTGAGGAGCCAGGTGTAAACAATTAAGAATAGGTGTACACAGAGAGACTGCTACAGGCCGGGGAAACAGGAACTGGAACTGAAAAACACATAGATAACAAATGCAGGTAACCTGAGGGATTACTAAAAGTATGATTAAAGCAATTGGGGAATGCTAACTGTAAGGAATAGCAGTATGTAAGCTTTGATAGCACACACAAGCAATTGGGACACAGGAAGCTGGAAAACTAGAAAAGTCCAAAAAGAAGTAAAATGAAAGGAAACACAAGCAGGAGAGCAGGAGTGAGCAGACACAAACAACAGAGGGAGAAGCACAGACTGCAGCTGGAGCAGAAGCAGAATACAGAATTATGAAAGGAGTTGAAACACAAACCAAGCAGAAAGCCAACACAAATAAGTAGAAGTCCAGCAAAAACCAAGCAGGGTCTAAAGCACAAGAGCACAAACACTGAAGTAAGGGAGGGAGGGGTACAGCCTCTAGCTGCAGCAAAGACAAAATGCTTCTGAAAGAAGCTGGAAGGCCTGCCATAAGAGACTCAGGCAAGGAGAGTGGCTGGTTGCTTCAGCCCATTGAACCACAGGCGAAGCCTTTCAATTCTCTATGATCCCACAGCATCCAGGGAACTTAAAGAGTAACTCTCTATTGTAATAAAAAACTTAACAATGCTAGATTTGCCCCAAATATGTCTTAACTTTATTGTTTTCTAGTTCATTGTTTTTGTACTTTCCCCTACTGTTGGTCTACTACATATTGTCGATAATGAAGCAATTTTTCACTGAGTCTTTCGAAATGTATCTGACTCTCCCCTACTAACCACACAATTGCTATTTGTGACATCACAGTCTGTTGTAATGATGAGCACTATGATGTCATAAACAAAGGCACTGTGAGGTTAACAGGGGAGAGGCAAATGTTTTCTATACAGACGTCTTAGATGGAGTACCAAGATATGCTGTAAATCTTGAAAATGAACATTGAAAATTAAAAAAAATATATTTTCTAGTAAATTGTAACAGTTGAAACATCTTATTTATGAAAGCGCATGATGAATTGCAGAGTTGCTCTTTAATGTAGCCATAGCAGAACTGCTTGCATATGATCTCTTGCTGTACTCTTTGGTGGAAAATATAGGCTTCAGGAAGCTGTTGGCAAACATGTGTCCCAAACTGAAAGTTCCTTCCTGTACATATTTCTTGAAAAGGGATGTACTCCACCTCAGTGATACTGTTGCATACACCCTTTCACATGCATTTTTACACTCACCAGATGATACTCCTGACTGCTGATATATGAAGCAGTGGGTTCTCTTTTGCAATGCTTTTCAGATGCAAAGCAGCACATTTAGAACAATGGTGGAGTTTGTCTGTAGTATCACGCACCATGTCTGGTAACTGCATCCACTTGACATTTAACTGCAAACAACATTTTCAATGCTTTCCATGCTACAGTATTGCATTGATGGGGCACCACGACTAGGGTACCAGAATGTGAACATTGGCATAAGAGCATATGACATGCAGGCGATCAGTATTTTTGACTGCCAGCTAATGTCAGCATCCTCATGTGGGCATGTTCTCCCCCACAATTTGTGCTGGCTTGGGGGGGGGGTTATATAAATGTGAGGGGAAGTATGGGGGATGCAGCTTCCCTTGCTGGAAATTGCTCTGAGATTGGGAAGGTGTGATCACAACCTGAAATAAGCAGTCTGGGTTTGGGGGGGCAACTCAATTTGCCTGTTGCCCATTTTGTTGGTGCCCTTTTGCCTGCACTCTGTTTTACAGCATGCAGGTTGTTGGTGCACCAGCATGGGTGAACCCTATGCCACAAGCTCACATAGTGGCTAGCATCTTGGTCAATCTGCTATAAAAACTGACACTTAACTGCACCCATTATCCCGAAAAGATAGCTTTGCAGTGATCAATAATGGACAAAGTGTGGTTAAAGTGATAGATGATTTTAGTTTCTACTGAGTTCTATGCATGGCATACTGTATTAACCTGGTAGTGCAGGACTTGCTCAGCCACACAGATCTCAAAGAGTGTGTGTGTGTGTGTGTGTGTGTGTGTGTGTGTGTGTGTGTGTTGTCCTATCTGTGGTCATTTGGACCACTCATCAAAGGCAAGGCAACAGTCGTGGGAGCTACATCTCAAAAAGAATTTGCCATAGCACTGCAGGAAGCAACAAGTGGCCATGCACTGAATCTCCACCTTCTACATGATTAAACATGTATCTGAACAGTGCAAAGTGCTGCAGACTATAGGCTGTGCCACACCATTCATGATGCTGTCTCATAAAATGGGTAGGGAAATTCCCACTTCCTGATTGATTGTTACTTGTCATTGAATCCATTCAATGCACAGGTAAAACAATTTCTCAAAACCATGACCGTAAAAAAAAAAAATCTGTGTGCTATTAGAACAGTCACGTTTTCAAATGCCACCATTTTTTTTCTGAATTAGTGAGGAAAATATCATTCAGTACAAAAGCACTCCAGTAGGCATGTTTGGTATGTTTTATATAGTGACAGTCAGCCCAGCCCTACATATATTTCACACATTTAAATTTTAATTAAAAAAAGTATTTACTTCTGGTCTCACTGTGCTGCTGATCATGATGCCACTCCGGCAGCACATCGCCTCCTGTTGTCTTGTGCTGCCAAGTACACTGCCGTCCCTGCAGCTCTTCACAAACTTAAAATCCATCCTTAACTTTTTTTTTCCACACCCAGCTCGAAGGCTCTCTTCTCATATGCAGGGCGGGGTTGAGGTGACATTAGTACAGCCCCTCTTTCAATAACGCCGCTCAACAGACGTACAGCTGTTTTGTCAGTAATGCCACTCACTCCATTGTGCTGTGTAGCAGAAGAGAGCCGAGTCACAACTGCTCACTGTAATAACATCATGTAAAGTAAAATATAACAGTAAAAGACAAATCAGTGTCACACAAAATAAACTATGGCAGTAAAAAACAAATGCTGAAAAGCAGAAATCTGACAGTTGGGGGGGGGTAAACCTGCTCAGTCATCTTACACTAACTACGGATACCTGTAATGGAAAATTATCCTAAGGGCAAATGTCCTAAAGCAATAAGGTATGAAGAAGGAAGGACTATTTTACATTAAATATAGTCAACTCTTTCATTTCTTTTCATATGTAAACAATTTTTTTAACATGAAAAATGATTAAAAAACAAGGAACCCCATTTTATAAGTGCAATAAAACACTCCAGGATGTGCATTGAACAGATCTGATCACACACCCAGGGGCTAAACGCACTCAGCCTGCAGCCTCATGCCTTACCACATCCCTGGGGTGTGGTCAGATCTTTTCAATGCACTCCTCGTCATATCTTATTGCTTATATATCTTTCATGAAGGAATGGCATCTCTTGGATGGCCTGATTCTTATGTTATAGCCATTTGAAAATTCCACCCAGGCAATTACTGGCGACATGGTATGCATAAGCCAAGCAACCTACTTCTGTGTGTGCTGTGGCAGTATCTGTGCAGTATGCATTAGAAATTAGAAGCTACTGGTGATTCTGTGTCAACAGCACTTATGGAACACCTACAGGCACTACTTGATAACAGCAACCATCAACAATCCATCCCAGAATCCACAGAAAAGCAAAATGAAACCAGCAAGCAGTTCAGGACCACTTGCAAGGAAAAACAGTTGTGCTAAAATGCTAAACTAGAAGTTCCTACTACAAACAAAAGAGTAGCACTTGCTGACTTGCTTGCTGAAAAGGAGCCACAAGAGACTCATATGATTTCTATGGCAGCTTTACTTATTTTTCTCAAAATGCTAAACAAAGTGATAGCATGCTGTGCAACAGCAGCACCCCAACAAGACATACCCAATGGAAGGGGCAGCATTTCTGCAAACAGCTGGAGGAGGGCCCCTCCCTCTTTATCTTTGAGTGTGTACAACCATCCCCCTCGGCACGGGGTCAAAACACTGAAGTAAATAACAGTGTGGTCAAATACCAAGCATAAAAAGCACTGAAGTGGAAAACAAGGTGGTCAATGATGGTGCTCAGAAAAACAGTGAGCATACCACTGTAGTTAAATTCAGAAAACCAAACTTACCTTTACAAGGCTCTGCCCCATGATATATTACAGGGGGCTGTGCCCTGAAACCCCCAACTTAAATAACTACCTGGGGAGGCAACTTGAGATGGGGAGAAACCTCAGTGGGGGGGGGGACTGTTCAGGAAGGGATGGGGAACCAGAGACCTAACACAAAGAGTAATAAAATTAAAACAAGTGTTCCAGGACCAGGACTCAAACCCCAGTCTGCTGAAGCTCTGCTGTCCTCCATTGCCTGTGGCTCTACTCGCTAAGCCATGGCAGCTGCTCATCAGAATGCCCCCAGCAGAGCCTTTATCCTCTGCTCCCCCGACAACCAAGAAGTGGTTATTGTCACAGGGATAGCGCTAAACCGTACCTGCGCTATAGCATCCCAGTAGCTCTTTTATAAAACACTATTTTTATGGTGCGGTTTTTGCTGCACTATTCTTGCCATGCCATGTTGACTTGGTACCTCCCCGACTGATATCCAGCAGAGCAGCACACGTGCTTACCTGGGGGCTGGGACAGCAGTGTGAAAAGAAACAAAGGAGACAAGAATAGGTAAAGACATCTTTTCTCACTGCAATGAGATACCACAACAGTTGACTCATCCTGGACTCAGCACCACATAATGGGGTGGGGTGGGAGGGAGCATAGCAGGATATCACACTCTCTTCATGTGATTAGTTGGTTGCCCTGTTTATATAGGCTAGCAGGGCAAGGCTACTACGTACTGAGCACCACCACTGACTGTGTGTTTGGCATCAGAGTTGCAGTCAGCAAACTCGTTACATCTGTAAACACAGAGTGCAGACCAAATTAAGCACTGATTTTTTCAAGAGAGCAGCTACTGCAGGGTTTTATTTTAACTTGATTGTGAGATTTTTAGAATACATGCTGCAAGAGTCCATTATCAAGAAATGAGGTCCACAGCAGATGTTGAGCGACTTGGACTCAGTTGCAGTCAGCGAGCCCAGACAAGAGAGGAGAGGAGACCTGTGCACATAGCATCACAGCTACTATCCAACACCCGCCCATAAACAAACCCTTCACTCCTGGTCTAAAGCTGCAAGCTGGTCAGTAAAGGACAAGGTAAGGTAAGTAGTCTAAGAAAAGAAAAGAAACCGACTGCGTCTAATTGCAACTCACGAGTGAGCCTCTATAAGTATCTGCAACACTGAGCCACGAAATGGTAATTAAAAATGTGCCAAAACACAATCGGGGACTAGACAGCATGTGGGAGCTTGTGGGTGGGGGCCATAGAGCATCTAAATTTGTCCTGTTCCGGACTCCACATCTAACTGCTTGCTAGGCTCAAACGACATGAGTTGGTTGTCATTGGGAGGTGTGGTGAAGGAGCAGTGCATGCTATAGCCTGAAACCTGTTTCAACTCCCGACTCAGACTTCCCTTTACCAAAACTAAGGGAGCAATCATTTTAAGCAGCAGTGTTTAGTGTTTAGCCATGGACTAGTTTGGTAGGGAGGGAGGGAAAGCAGTGCATCCTTTGTATCTCAGACCATCCGTGACTTGAACTCCCATCCAAAGTCAGCTGCTCTAGCATCCGGCTTAGACAGCAGCAAGGTGGGTGCCTGCCTGTAAAATAGGAAAGGGCAGATAGGGGATGTCCATGCAATCAAGGGCATCTTATTTAGCAAAAAGGTAGGCACAGACATGGTATATGATACTGGGGAAAACATGTTAAAACATGACCTGATTGGTTGGGGTGTCAGGAGTATTTGTTGAACTGACCAGACCAGATAGCATTCATGGCAGCACATTCATTAATTGCCTGACTCCACATATATCTACCCATCCAAAGTTAGCAGCTGGGGTCGGAGGTTATTGTTGGTCAGAAGCTGGGTGGTGGGGAAAAAATTGCTAGAGTCCGGGGAAACGTGATTTAGCAGGCACAGGGCAGTGGGACGGTGTACTGTGAATATGCACTGCTGCTGAGATATGTCTACATCTTGTGACAAAAACAAAATACGTACTTAAAAAAGAACATGCCACAAAACACTGCCAGGTCAGGTGTGGCAGGGTGCTTCTGCTCATGAAAGAGGACAGGAGGGGCAGTTACCTATAGTATACCACCAGTGAGACTAGCAGCAAAACTGAAGCTCACAGCGCTTGCTAAATAATAAACATAAAAAAAGTATTTTCTATTATTAAGAGTGAAAAAAAAAAGGCTGACTGATGAAGAATAATACCTCTGAAGCTAGCCCCACTGACTCCGTTCATTTTCAACCAACTGCAGAAGTCTTTTAGTTTCTATTGTCCTTCTGGGGGATTCATGAGTGTTTAAAATGTATTTGCAATGTTTTTATGTTATTCATCCACACATAATTATATGTACTGTTTGATGTGATCTTTGTAAGCATAACGACTTTAAAAATGGGACCTCCCCAGTCCAGAGAGTTTTGTCCTGTATAAAAATAAGGCGTTTTACAAGGACTATTACCTTTATATTCAGCCACTAGTGGCCAGTACCCTTGACAAAGCCCAAAGGTACTGGGCGAAACATTCCTTTTTTTTTTTTTATTTAATATACTTTATAAAAATTTTTCCACAAGAAAGAAAAATACAGACTTACAATCAGCAGCTTTCCTTCCCCCCAGCATTGTAAAGACATCAAATCAGGCATCTGTAAGGAAAGATGTACAATGGTTAAGTAAGGCCAAACAGTTTACAAGACATATAATGAACATTGGCATGGCCACGTAAAATATACCTAACTTTATCCTATCTACTCCCATTCCCTCCCTCTCCCCCGCCACTACCCCCACCCAGAGCACCTTTAGCATTACATATGGGTTCAGAAGGCTCATCTGGAAAAACACCTCCTGACGTAAGATAGGCAGCTGAGGGCTAGTACCACAGATCTGTTCAGAAATCCCCTGGACCACGTTCCCCATGAATTACAGCTTTCCCACTTTTCCCCATAGCTATGAGATATCTTATGTACTGCGTATTAGAGGTAAGAGGGTCCCAAGTGGGGCCCACCTCCTGTTGAATGCTTCCTATCAGTCCATTTGTTTTGCAATATGTCATTCCTTCTCCAGGACTTGAAGAATTTCAGAGTGCCATTCTTTTAGAGAGGGGCAAGTTTGGTTTAACCAATGTCTTACAATAATAAGTTTGGTGACCCCTGAGATAAGTGACATACAGGCTTTAAGGTAATCCAGCATATCTCTTAGGAAGTGGGCCACCAAGTAGGTTTGTTGGGAAAAATAAGAGTCCGGTCCCAGCAAGGGTCTAAAGCTTCCTTAATTGCTTGCCAAAAGGGGTTTACTAGGGTGCAGTCCCAAAGGATGTGTTTTAGAGAGTCGTCAAACATTCCGTATCTAATACAGGTTGAAGACCCTGATTTGCCCATCCTACGAAGTCATGCAGGGGTCATTGGGTTGGTTTGAAGCAGCAAGGATTTTTTTTTTAAATTGTTATGGTCTTTTGGGAGTCAAGTCAACCTTGGTCTTATAGTTGTTGGATCCCTCATCTGATTTATTCAATGCCACCTAGGCTGTCCTGCCATCCATCCAGTCTGCAATCCTCTGAGTGCAGTCACCATGGCAAAAGAAGGTATAATAAGTAACTACGTTTTGAAGTTAAAGTGGAAGTGCAATTTTTTTTTTGCCATATATGCATTTGTATAGTAATGCTTGTATCCAGGGGGACGGGGACATCTCCCCAGTCCACAGCTATCCCAAGCCAGCTCTCCGCCTCCCTCAGCACACGTCTGGTCAGGTGTTCTTCTCTCATGGCAGGGCCAGGGAAGGAGGGCTGTCTTCTCCCCAGTACAGTAAGTCCAAAGCAGACTGGGTCACGTGACAGCGTGGGTGTGGCAGTAGCTGGGCCAGGTCTCATGAAGTCCCCCGACACCATTTTCTGCCTTTCTGGTTCCCCTGCTCCTACTGCAGAGCATCAGACTTGTGCATAAAGGGGCATCCATCCAACATTCCTTGCAGATCCCTCCCTTAATTTTTCCTCCCAGTCCTGCTTCACCCCTAAGCTTCAGCCGAGGCCAGGCTGACAAGCCACCCCCCCGGGGGAGGAGAACAGTCCCTCAGACATGTGATCCTCTCCCTCCCCTGCTGACCCCCGGTGACACGCATCCATTCCCAAACCTGGATCGCTGGCGTGGGAAAAGGTAAGGTGCACCAGGCACCTCAGCCCTCTTTACCACTGGGCAGGCTTAAATGGCACTGCAATTAACAGTGAGAATGTTTGACCTGTACTTTTGCATTCCAGGAGTTGACATTAAGTTTTGCAGTCAATAGCCAACAGGGCTAGTGACTAGGAAAAATCACTAGCCCCACAGACTTTTCCACTGGCTTAGCAGGTGTACTTATTGAAATGTTACCTTCTCCAGTACAAGCCCACAGGGCTAGTTAAAGGAAAATCTTATTACCCGGATACAGATCTACCAGCATGTGGCTAGTGGGCTGGTGCCAATTTCAACCCCCTGTATTCCATTTTAAATAAGATCCATCTTGTATGTAGGAAGATCATGTCAGATGAATCTAATAGATTTCTTCGACTGGGTGACCAAAGCAGTAGACCAGAGAGGGGCTGTGGACATGGCCTACCTAGACTTCAGCAAGGTATTTGACACAGTCCCACACAAAAGATTAATAAACAAATTAGCCAGCCTGGGAGTCGGTCCCGGGGGGGGGGGGTAGCCTGGGTAAAAAATTGGCTGGACAACAGGACACAGAGGATAATAGTAAATGAAGAAAGGGGTGTTACTAGTGGGGTACTGCAGGGTTCAGTACTGGGACCGGTCCTTTTTCATGTCTTTATAAGTGACATTGCAGAGGGACCAGAAGGAAAAGTATGCCTCTTTGCAGATGACACAAAGATCTGCAACAGGGTTGATACACAAGGGGAGGTGGAAAGGATGAGAAGGGACTTGGCAAGGTTGGAGGAATGGTCAAAAGTATGGTAGCTTAGATTCAAGGCAAAGAAGTGCAAAGTAATGCACCTGGGAAACAAAAACCCTGGGGAAGAGTACACAATGGGGGGGGGGTACTAACAGCAACAAAAATGGAAAGGGACCTGGAGGTAGTCATATCAGATTACCTAAAGATAAGCAAGCAATGTGAGTAGGCAGTAAGGAGGGCTGGGGGGATCCTGGGATGCATAGGGAGAGGCATCACCAGTAGAAAACAGGACGTTGTTATCCCTCTGTACAGACAGTTGGTGAGACCCCATCTGGAGTACTGTGTGCAGTTCTGGAGACCCCATCTCCACAAGGACATAGACAGGATGGAGGTCGTCCAGAGGAGGGCAACTAAAATGGTGCAAGGTCTGCACCAGAAGCCATACAAAGAGAGACTAAAGGAGCTCAATATGTACACCCTTGAGGAAAGGAGGGAGAGGGGAGACATGATAGAAACGGTCAAGTACCTCAAGGAAATCAACGAAGTCCATGAGGGTAGCATCTTTCAGAAAAAGAGATGTGCAAGAACAAGGGGGCACAATTTGAAGACAGAGGGGGACAGCTCAGAGGCAACATAAGGAAGTATTTTTTCACGGAGAGGATGGTGGATGCATGGAATGGCCTTCCTGAGTAGGTCGTGGGGTCAAAAACAGTGGGGGAATTCAAGAATGCATGGGACAGACAAGGCAATTCTGATGGGAGGCAGGAGGGAGTAGGCTGTTGGTTAACTAGGATCTGCAGCTTATCCAATAGGTAGGGAAATGGGCAGACTGGGTGGGCCAAGCGGTCCTTATCTGCCATCAAAGTCAAAGTCTATGTTGTAAGACACCCATATTTCTCCATTTTGAGTCTGCTTTAGCATTTTTTAAATATTCAAAATAATAAAAGAAATGCATTTAATATGGCTCAGACCACCTTTAGTTTTCATCCGTGTTCTCAGCTGTTTTAGTACGCATATTGTCCAGGTCTGGGAGCAGTGTCTGCTGAATGGTAGCTATTAATAGTCACAAGAAACGTAATGTTACGGGGTCATGTGATGCAGCTGAGCTGAGAGCATCAAGGCATCTGTAGCTCCATCTCACCACTGGATTTATTTCTATTTGTATCCCCTTCTGAGGTGACCTGGTGATCTGGGCATTCACATTGGAGTGCAGGAATGGCAGGGAAGCAGGAGAATGAAAGAATGGGTTCTCTAGCAAAGAAGAAATACAAGTTATCTGCCTCTGCCCCACCACCGGAGGATGAGCCTGGTTCAGGCCCAGATACGCAGTTTGAACAGGAGACTGACACAAGCCTGATTGCCTGGGAGTTGAATGAGATTAAAACATTTATGAATGGAGTCAGGGCTGATATAAATAATTTAATGGTCACTTTGACAGCTGTGAGAGTGTCAGTAGAAGCTCTAGGTCATCGCCTTGAGCAAGCCGAGTCAAGGCTTAGTAACCTGGAACATTGGGCTTGTCCTTAGGAGAGACATTTGGGCCTGGCTGAACGGGAGATCCATTCATTATGGGACAAGTTGGACGATCAAGAAACCTGGGATTGGCGGAGCAATATGCAATTGTTTGGTCTCCCTGAAAAATCGAGGGTGGAGATATGATCCAGTTTTTGCAGACCCAGCTCCCTTTTTGGTTCAATTGGAAACTGGAGGCTGCAGTAGAAATAGAGTGAGCCCATAGGGTCCCAACTGGCCCCCTCCGGTGGACTCATCTGCACGCCTGTGGCCAATGATCTTTAAGTTGCCCTGGTACATGGACAGGGAAAAGATTTGGAAAGCAGCCAGGACAATTAAGGAAATTTGGTGGCAAGAAACCCACATGTATTTTTGACCCGACTACCCCAAGCAGGTGTTAGAACACCGCAAAACTTTCAACCACATTAGAGACTTCGCTCATGAGAAGGGGATTAAATGTTTTCTTGAACCCCTGGTCACCCTAATAGTTTTTCTACAGAATCAGATCGAATCCTTTAATACTCCAGAGGAGGCTCATCAATTTCTTTTAGACTTATCCTGTCAGACATTGGAGGAATCTACCATGAGATCCAGGACAGCTCAAGCACTGAAGCCCCAGAGGACCTTACCAGGAAAGCATTCCTCATTAAAGATGGGACAAGCAGAGTCTCAAAGTACTCCGCCCTGTCCACCCACACAGGATGAAGATGCTTATTGAGGATACGATGGACTGATGTTTTTATTCTTGGTGCTATGAGTCATTTCTTCTCCTTGATTATGGAACAGTTTATTTGTTTCTAGTTTGCCTCTAATCATTTCTGGATAACAGTTCTGACTACTGATTTGCCTAGGGATGGGTGACATGTTGTCTCTGGGGAAACAGGTAACCAGAGGAAGCTTTTC
Source organism: Neoceratodus forsteri (assembly GCA_016271365.2). Classification (NCBI taxonomy): domain Eukaryota; kingdom Metazoa; phylum Chordata; order Ceratodontiformes; family Ceratodontidae; genus Neoceratodus; species Neoceratodus forsteri. Next base: position 1,257,349,282 of record CM028131.1, read on the forward strand.
TTTTCTTTCATGCTGGCTTTTGTTCATGAGTTTAAATTGATACCTCGGAGAAATGATGGGGCTGCTTATTTTGGTGTATTACTTGATGCTCCAGACTTGTGGATGTGTGTGGGGTGGGGGGGTTTGCTTGCAAACTGAGAGATTCCTTCAGGTGGGTTTATTCCTCTGGCGCCCCTGTGAGGATTGAACAAGTCATGGATCAGTGGATCAGTGTTCTCCACCCTGTCCACCTTTACAGAATGAAGACCCCATGAATTGAGGACTTTTTCCTTTCTGCAGTGGTGTGCATTTTTTTTTGCTTTTCACCTATGGAACAGCCAGCTACCTTTAATTAGCCTGGAATGATAGGATTGATTATTAGACTGTTCTAGAAGGTTGGGGGCTGGTTGGGTGGTTAATGTAATGGGTAGCCAGAGGAAGGCTCTTTAATTTATTATTGGATTTTTGTACTGACTTGGAAAATGGTTCTGGGATGAGGGAGCAGGGTATTTTGGAAAATCTTGTGGCTTCGATGGATATGGGGTTCATTAGTGTCACTCAGGGCATTCCTTCTGGTTGGTCAGTTCCTCTGGCACCCAGATGGGAATTATGTTTTGAACATTGGTTTCTTATCTGCAAACCTGTAGCAGATGAGGGGATTACAGTTTGGTTATGGGGAAGGGAGTCACTGAACACTGTTTGGAATTCTGATGTGAATATGCCGTTTAATGTTTATCATTGGGACTGCAGTTGATATTTGTTAATCATTCTTTTTGGCAGTATCAGGAGACATGTCTCCTCAGGAATGGGCTCTCTTGTTGTTTTGTTTGTTAGTGTGGGGGGTTTTGACACTAGAGGTTATGTTCCTCATCACCCTGGGGGGTGGGGTGGGGTCTTAAGTTTGGTTGGGTGCCATGGGGCAGCTGCAGTGGCCCCATGCATACCCAGAGAACAAAGATGGAATATGAGCATTTATATATATTCTAGTTCTCTTTGTATATATGCTTTGGGTATATTGTGTTATCCCTTTGGTTGTTAGCTGTTTTAAGGGAACATTGCGTTGGGAACATCTTTTTGCTTGGTTATGCTGCCGAGGGGGACGGGGGTGGAGGACATGGCTGCACCCTGTTTGGTAAGAAGTATGCTTTGTGTCATCCTATAAGGTAGTCTTTTGAAATGTGTGGGGAATGAATGGCCCCATTAAGCGTAAACAGGTATTGGATCATGTGAAAAAGTTAGGGGGGCAAATAGTGTTACTGCAAGAAACTCATTTATTGCAGAAAGAAATTGAAAGATTAAAGGCCAGTTGGAAGGGGCATGTTTATGCTGCATGGGCTACCTCAGGGAGGTGAACTGGGTCACCACATTGGTCACTAGGAAACCCCAGGGGCATTGGGTATTGGTTACTGGTATGTTAGAAGGTAGACGTTATACAGTACTTTGGGGCCCGTATATGGTCCGAACACTGATAACCCACCCTTTTTTCATAGGCTTTCACAAGTCTTTCAAGATCAAGGGAAGGGGGAGTGATTATTGGGGGGGCATGCATGAAGTCCTTCATCCAGTCTGTGATCGTAGTGGCAACCCGGGTAGGTTAGTAACCCTGGGTTCCAGTGCCCTGGTTAAGTTGCGGGACGATCATGGGCTCTGGGATGTTTGAAGGATTAGATATCCTAAGGTTCAAGATTACACATATTACTTGTCGGTACATCAGACCTACAGCAGGATTGATTATTTTTGATTTCTCATGACTTGCTCCAAAATACATTGTCTGTTACGATTGAGCACATAGTCATCTCCAATCATTCCTCAATTACATTTTATTTTCTAGGGGTCAAGGGGGAACCGAGATGCACAGTGGCATTGAAATACTAGTTTTATGGCAAATCCTCAGTTTAAAATATGGCTTCGAAAGGAGGTCCAGGAGTACCTCAGTGCTAATTATACTGGAAATACAGCCTCAAAATGGGTGTGGCAGGGCCTGAAAGTGTATCTCCGGGGCCATATTATTGCTTATTCCTCTGCACACTATTATCGAGGCACAGGTCAGGAAACATAGGATGATCAGGAGCAGTTCTAAAATTCCCAATGAGTGTTTTAATATAATTAATAACAAAATAAAAAATAAAAATGTGTTCAGTATAACTATTTACAAAGGTAGTACAAACAGAAAACAAAGTCCTTCTTCTGAGTGTTTCTTCTCAATTTCAAATCTCAGTGTCTCTGGCAAAAATATTGCTGCTCTTTTTATAATAAGCCTTTGCCAGGGAACTCATTAAGGAGAACATCCTGTTTTTCAGAAAATGTTCTTGTCAGTTTCCTTCCTTGCAGGTGCAAAAAAACAGTACATGCTGTCCCAGAACTAACTTCCTGTTCACAGCTCTGCTAAGAGTTTGCAAAACAGTGTCTCAGGTTAACTGCTTGAACTCCAAATAGCTTTTTGCAATCATTTCAACAATATACATTTTTGAACCAAGGGATCCTACTTTCATATAAAGATTCACATATATTTTATAACTTCAGATACGCAAGGGGGAAGAAAAGATAGCAACAGCAAGTGAAGGCAGAGAAATAGCGGGAGGAGGAGGGAATAGTGAGGCTGTCGGAGTGGCCAGTTCCTAGGTCTCACAAGAAACGTTTACTGTACAGTCAGACAGACAAGAGACAGAACAGAAGAGGATAAAACAACAGATCCTTGCCTTTAACTCTTTATATAAAACAAATTTTTCTACATAACAAATGAGACAGGATCTTATTCAACCCTGTCACATACCCCCCCCCCCAAGAGGGAACCTGGTTAAAAAAAAAAAGTTCCCAAATCTTTCTTTAAATTCTCATTTAACATTGGCTTATAATCTTTACAGTTGTCAGCATATGCAGTATCCCTTTTCTAACAGTAAAGTTCAAGCTCACTTTTTTCAACCTTCAGAATTCTCAATTCCTGATCCATATCTTGACAGAAAATCAGCATTGGCATTCTCTTTTCCAGATTTGTGCAACACTTTGAATTTAATTACTGTAGTGCCAGGTATCACCTTGTGATTCCTGAATTTTTATACTTCATCTGGTTAAGCCAACAGAGAAGATTATGATCAGTTAGAAGTACAAAGTCAGCTCCTAGGAAATAAAACTTAAGGGACTCTATGGCCCACTTTGCTGCAAGGCATTCCTTTTCAATGGTAGAGTACCTTTTTTCTCTGTTGTGCAACTTTCTACTGATATATAGAACCAGCATAATATTTTGTGGTGATTTGCATATCCAACCCATCATACTTTGCATTATGGGGGTATGTGTCATTTTGTATTTCTTTGAAACTTGGCTTCCCGGCCAATGCCCCTTGGGGTAACGCTTGCCTCAGTGCTTCCGCACTAAGGTTCTTTGTCTTTTAACTTGTTTTTGGTTTTTATTGGGCTCACCACAACCCAACTCAGATAGATCAACTTAGGGTAGCTGGTTCATTCCACTGGGGTGTCATACAGATGAGATACACTGATGAGTCCTGATAGGATGAAACATGTGTCTGTGTCTTCTGTTGGCACCCTTTGCATACTGTGTGAGAGGTCTTTCGGCACCATGCAGTTCTGTTTAAAGTTTAACCAGCATAATATTTTGTGGAGATTTGCATATACAGTCCATGATGCTTGCATTATGGGGGAATGTGTGATGCTGTATTTCTTTGAAACTTGGCATCCCGGCCAATGCCCTTTCAGGTAACCCTTACCTCAGTGCTTGGCACTAATGTTCTTTGTCTTTTAACTTGTTTTTTGTTTTTATTGGGCTCACCACAACCCAACCCAGATAGACCAACGTAGGGTAGCTGGTTCATTCCACTGGGATGTCATACAGAAGAGGCACACTGGTGAGTCCTGGTAGGGTGAAACACATGTCTGTGTCTTCTGTTGGCACTCTTTGTATACTATGTTAGAGGTCTTTCAGCACCATGCAGTTCTGCTTAAAGTTGAACCAGCATAATATTTTGTAGTGATTTGCATATACAGCCCATGATGCTTTGAATTATGGGGGTATGTGTGATTTTGTATTTCTATAGAATGGGATGTTCCTTCCCATCTATATTTTGACTCAAGACTGCACCTAGGCCAACCTCTGATGCATCTATCTGTAACAAAAACTGTTTCTCAAAGTCTGGACTGCGTAAAACAGGGGCTGAACAAAATGTAGCCTTGATCACCCAAAAAGCTTCATCACATTCTGGGGACCATTTCACAGTATTTGGGTACTGTTTCTTCATGAATTTAGTGAGGGGAGTAGCTAACTGGGCAAAGTTGGGAACAAATCTCTGATGATAACCAGCCAGCCCTAAAAATGACCTGACATTTTTTTTTTTTAGGGATGGAACTGTTAGCTACAGCTTCTATCTTAGAAATCTCTGGCTTTACTTCTCCATTTCCCCAAACATATCCCAAATATCTGGTTTCCTGCATGCCCAATGCACATTTGATAGGATTAATGGTCAGACTTGCATTTTTGATAGCTTGGATAACTGCTTGTAGGTTTTCCAGGTGACTTTTTCGGTCTGGTCTTCACATCCAGACATCATCCAGGTAAGCAGCACAATAACCAGTGTGAGTAGCTAAAATTACATCCATGTACCGCTGGAATGTAGTGGGTGTACCATGTAAACCAAATGGCATGGTGGTGAACTAATAGAATCCAACAGGAGTGGCAAATGCAATTTTGTTCCGGTTTCTTTAGTTAGGGGAATCTGCCAGTAACCCTTGGTCAGATCGAGGGTACTGATGTACTTGGCACTTTCCAGTGTGTCCACCAAATCACTTATCCTTGACATAGGATAACTGTCAAATTCGGATACTTGATTAAGTTTCCTAAAATCAAGGCATATTCTTACACACCCCTCTTCTTTATTTACAATCACCAATGGTGATGACCAAGCACTTCTAGACTCCTCTATGATACCCAACTCTTTCATATTTTGTATTTCCTTAACCACGTCTGCTCATAACCGCTCTGGTAATCTGTATGTCTTTTGTCTAATAGGGCGAGCATTCCCTGTCACTATTACATGCTCGACCCCTTTTGCTCAGCCTGGCTCTGTGGTAAAATTACTGTTAAATGCCTCTAGTAAGTTATACAGAAATAGATTAGTTGCTGTATTGGTCCTTGTAAGAACAGATCCAGAAGCAAATGGATTGATATCTTTTATTGGACCAACATAGATGTTACAAAAAGAAAACAAAAGTAAGTTACAAATTTCTGCAGTTTGTTCAGAGGTGAAGGAAACATTCACCTTTACAGCATCAACAGTTGCAGTTTGTTCCAGTCTGTCATAAGCTATATCAATACATTCTTTATCAGTTTCTGATGAAACTAGCAAAGCAGCCTTTGATGTTTTTTCAACCCATTTCTTCAGGAGGTTAACATGGTATATCTTTGTAGGATTTTTCCTATCTGGGGTCTCAATCTCATAGTTAACTGCGTCAGTACATCTAAGTACTTTATAAGGCCCTTGCCACTTCATTAACAGTTTATTTTCTGTAGTGGGTAACAGTAGCAAAACCTTTTCACCTGTCACAAATTATTTTCTTTTACCCCATGGTCATACTACGCCTTCTGCTGGTTTGGGGCCTCTTCCTGATTAATATGGCAATTTCAACATATTTTGCCAGTTTCATTCTCAGGGCACACATATAAGATGTAATGGATTGTTTTTGAGTGGGGTTAGTGTCCCTCTAGGTTGTCTACCATACAGCATTTCAAATGGTGAAAAAGCTGTTGAGGCTTGTAGCACTTCTCTGTAGGCAAAAAGCTGGTAACGTAAATATTGGTGCCAATCTTTCCCTTCCCCTTTTGCAAACCTTTCTAATATATATTTTAGGGTTTGATTAAAATGCTCAACAAGACCATCTGTCTGAGGGTGTTAAGGGGAGGTTCTTATGGCAGTGATACATAAGAGTCAGTACATCTCCTTCAGTAATGCAGCACCAAAATTGCTACCCTGATCAGTAATAATCTCTTTAGATATGCCCACCCTGCTGAAAATTTTGGCAAGCTCTGCTGCCACTTTTGGGGCTGTGACAGTACGCATAGGAACTGCCTCTGGGTATCGAGTAGCATAGTCACATACTATCAAAATGAAGCAATTTCCCTTTTTACTTTTGTCTAGGTGGCCAACCACATCTGTTGCAATTCTCTCAAAAGGCACATCTATCAAGGGTAGGGGTACCAGGGGAACCTTGTCTTTTTTAGTCACTGGGGCTACTTTCTGACATTCAGCACAAGAACAGCACCTCAGCCTTTGCTACCACCCCCCCAACCTAGGCATAGTATTTGTCTCTTTTTTATTTACCTCAAGCCCCTCCATCTTTTCCCTGCCCTGCCCCCTTCAGTCTTAGCTCACCCTGCTTCCCTTCCCATTCCCCTATCACTGCCCCAAGTCTATCATCACCCCCCCTTTTTTGCATCTATTTCTATGTTTCACTCCTATTTCTCCTCTCCCTATCTCTGCTCTTAAGTGCTTGGTTTATGTCATCCGTACCACTCTCTTAACAATGCCTACCTGGGCTGCTCATAATTTTAGTCTGGATGGGTCCTAACAACTACCCCTACTCTCCTATTTCTCGACTCCTCAATTTCTGAGATTCATGTTAAGGTCATCCCTTTGACTGCCTATACTTAGTGTATAACACTTGTTACCCTGTAACTCATGTAACCTATGCAGTACTTACAATGTATCATGTAAATCTGTATACTCATTTCAGCCTTTGTAACATGTGATTTTGTCATTTTTTGTCATTTTGTTTCTTCCTTGTATGACGTGGAGCCTTTGTAAAAGAGCTCCTGGCTCAAAGGTGTTGTAATTCTGAGATTTCAATAAATAATTATATAAATAAAAACTGCAATAGGTAGCAACAGCTTCATGAATTCCAGGCCAGTAAACTCTGTACAGCAATCTCCCTGAGTGACCAGCCATAGGACTATCGTGCTATCTGTAACATGTCAGTTCTACACTTTTTGTGGTATAATCAATTGTTCCATCTGTTCCTGTGTCTGAGGTTTAACATAAACTTGGTACAGTAACCCATTACATTTTTTAAAAATTGGTTCACCCTTTTTTGTTTCACCCCCAGCTGCTTAAAAATAACTGGAGAGAAACATCATTAATTTGCTCTGAAACAAAATCACACTCAGTTATCAGTCTAATTTCAGCATTTTCCTATTGTAATCCCTTATGTCCATCAGTCTTTTGTTGCCACTGTTGTTTCTGGTGTCTTCTTTCTTTCCTGGATTTCTGGATAGAAACATAAAAACACAGAAATTGTCAACAGATAAGGACAGCCTGGCCTATCTAGTCTGCCTGTAAGCCCTTGTACTGGATTACTGCTTCTGACCAACCCACTGCTGTACCTCTATGGTTCCCATGTACCTGTCCCAAGCAGGCTTGAATACATCCACAGTGCTCGCTCCCACCACCTGCTGAGGCAGACCATTCCATACATTCACCACCCTCTCTGTGAAGAAGAACTTCCTCATATTCCCTCTTAACCTCCCACCTTTCATTTTTCATGTCATGCCCCCTCATTCTTATGCTCCTCCTGTATTGGAAAATGTCTCCCCCCTGCACCTTGTTTATGCCCTTGAGATACTTTAATGTTTCTATCATGTCTCCTCTTTCCCTCCTCTCTTCCAGTGAGTACATATTGAGGTCCCTTAGTCTCTCCTCATAAGCCTTGTGTTGCAAGCCCTGTACCATCTTAGTCGCCCTTCTCTGGACCATCCCCAGCCTGTTAATATCCTTATGAAAGTGCAGCCTTCAGAACTGCACACAGTACTCCATGTGAGGCCTGACCACGGTTTTATATAATGGCATCATTACTTCCCTCCTTCTGCTGGTGATACCCCTGCCTATGCACCCCAGCATGCCACTGGCCCTCCCAGCTGCCTCAGCACTTTGCTTTCACATTTTCAGGTCTTCTGAAATAATAACCCCCAGGTCCTCTTCCTCCTTTGTGACTGTCAGCAACTCCTTCCCCCCCAAGTCCTGTAGCTTTTCCCCAGGGTTTCTGTGTCCCAGATGCATCATTTTGCACTTTTTTGAATTAAACTTCATTTGCAGTCCTCAGACCATTTTTCAAGCTTCCCCAGGTTCCTTCTCATTTTCTCCACCACCTCTGGGGTATCCAGTCTGTTACAGATCTTGGTATCATCTGCAAACAGGCAGACCTTTCCCAGCCCTTCTACAATGTTGCTAATGAAGACATTGAACAGGGCTGGCCCCAGTATCGATCCCTGAGGCACCCAACTGGTCACCACCCTCTTCCCCAGACTGCACCCCATTTACCACCACCCTCTGCCTTCTGTCTGTTAGCCAGTTTCTAACCCAGTTTACCACCCTGTCCTCCATGCCCAGGGCTGGGGGGGCTACTGGGGTGCATAGGGTGAGGCATCACCAGTAGAAAACAGGAAGTTGTTGGCCCTCTGTACAGACAGTTGGTAAGACCACATCTGGAGTACTGTGTACAGTTCTGGAGACCCCATCTCCACAAAGACATAGACAGGGTGGAGGCTGTCCAGAGGAGGGCAACCAAATGATTCAGGGTCTGCATCAGAAGACATATGAAGAAAGACTAAAGGAACTAAAGATGTATAGCCTCGAGAAAGGAGGGAGAGGAGACTTGATAGAAACTTTCAAATACCTCAAAGGAATCAACAAAGTTCAAGAGGTAGCATCTTTCAGAAAAGAGATGTGCAAAAACAAGGGGCACAATTTGAAGTTAGAGGGGACAGCTCAGAGGTAATGTGAGAAGTATTTCTTCACAGAGAGGATTGTGGATACATGGAACAGCCTTCCTGAGGAGGTCGTAGAGTCAAAAACAGTGGGGGAATTCAAGAATGCATGGGACAGACATAAGGCAATTCTAGTGGGGGGTAGGAGGAAGTAGGCTGTTGGTTAACTAGGATCTGCAGCTTATCTGTTAGGTAGGGAAATAGGCAGACTAGGTGGGCCAAGTGGTCCTTATCTGCTGCCAAATTCTATGTTTCTATGTTACCCAGCTTGTTTATCAGCCTCCTATGTGGGATGGTGTCAAAGGCTTTGCTGAAATCAAGGAAAGCAATGTCCACTGCCCCACCCTGATTTATTTACTTTGTCACCCAGTTGAAGAAATCAATTAGATTTGCCTGACATGACCTCCCCACTGTGAATCCATGTTGCCTGTGGTCCTGGGCTCCGATAGCTTCTAGATGCCTCACTATCCTTTCTTTAAGCAATGTCTCCATGATCTTCCCCACTACTAAGGTGAGGCTGACTGGCCTACAGTTCCCTACCTCCTCGCTACTGCCAGATTTGTGTAGCAGGACCACAAGTGCCCTCCTCCAATCCTTTGGTACCACCCCTGTGTTGAATGACTCGGTGAACATGGCTGCCAGAGGTTCTGCTATCTCTGTTTGTAGTTCTCTTAATATCCTTGGGTGTATGCCATCTGGTCCCATTGCTTTGTCCACCTTCAACTTAGTGAGATCCTGCAGGACTCTTTCCCCTGTGAATGAACTATTACCCACCTCTTCACCCCCTTGGCAACTGCTGTACTGCTGTGGCCCCTGCCCCTCCCCATCTTCTGTAAATACTGAACAGAAATATTTATTTGGTTATTTCTGCCTTTTCATGTCACCCTCCTTGCATTCCCCTCCCTCTCCCTTGAGCCTTGCAATCCCCCCTTGTTTTTCCTCTTTTTGCTGATGTACCTGAAGAATGTGTTGTCTCCTTTCTTAACTGACTGTGCTAAACCTTCCTCAGTCCATGCCTTTGCTCTCCTTACTGCCTTTCCTGCTTCCCTTAGACACTCTAGGTACTCCTCCCTGTCCTCCTCCCTTTGGGTTTCCTTATATTTCATGAACCCTTTCCTTTTTGAAACATAGAAACATAGAATCCGTCAGCAGATAAGGACCATACAGCCCACCTAGTCTGCCCATTTCTCTATTTGGTTTGGCAATCCCTACTCTTATCTGGACTGCCTTTCCCCCCACTCTGCTGTACAGCAGGGTGCCTTTTTGCTTATCCCATGCACTTTTGAACCCTGTACTATTTTCACTTCCACCACCTCTGCTGGTAGGCTGTTCCATGGATCCATCACCCTCTCTGTGAAAAGATACTTCCTAGCATTCCCCCTAAGACTCCCCCTTCCCAGCATCATGTTATGTCCCTTTGTCCTTGTGCACTTTTGTCTCTGAAATATGCTCCCCTCCTGTACCCTGTTCATTCCCCTAAGGTATTTCAATGTCTCTACCATATCCCCTCTCTCCCTTCTCTCTTCTAGTGAATAGATGTTTAGTTCCTTGAGTCTTTCCTCATAAGGCTTGTGGTGCAGTCCATGTATCATTTCTGTTGCTCTTCTCTGAACTACTTCCATTCTGTCTATGTCCTTCCTAAGATGTGGGCTCCAGAATTGGATACAGCATTCCAGATGAGGCCTCACCCTGCCCTGACCTTTACTGCCACCTCTCTAGAGAACCACATCGGCTTTCTCCTTTTCTTGCCTTTGGATACCAATCTGATGCATTGGTTTGTTACTTCCAGTAAGGCTTCCTTTAGATGCATCCACTGTTTTTCCACTGTCCCTCCTGCCCCTGTTCTCTCCAGGGCTCTTTTGATACCCTTCCCCATTTCAGTGAAGTCAGCATTTTTGAAATACAAAACCTTTGTTCTAGTATGACTTGAGTGAGTCTCTGTCCCTATGCTGAACCACACAATGTTGTGATTGTTGGATCCCAGTTGCCCTTCTACCTGGACTTCTGCAATTTGATCCCCTTTTGTCATTACTAGCTCTATAATTGCCCTGTCTCTGGTGAGATCAAGCACATGCCGCCTGAGTCCTGTCTTCTGGAGTGAATCAAGGATGCCTCTGCTTCTGGATGAAGCAGCTACACTGGTGTTCCAATCCACATCTGGCATATTGAAATCCCCCATCGGTAGAATTTCACCTTTCATTGCCATCTCATGTATTTCCTCCACTAGCTCCCTGTTCAGTTCCTCTCCCTGTCCTGGAGGCCTGTATATCACCCCTGTGCATATTGCTGTGCCGTTTCCAGGTTGAAGGGTGACTCACAGTGCCTTGGCCTCCCCCTGCCTACCCTATACCTGTGTTGCCATTATACCCTCTCTGACATACAGGGCTACCCCCCTCCCTTTTTGCCCTCCCTATCCCTCCTGAATAGTACATATCCTGGTACATTTGTTTTCCACTCATGATTAGCTGTGTACCAGGTTTTAGTTATTGCTACTATGTCCAGGTCTCCTTCAGTTATTAAGGACTGCATGTCTGGGACTTTATTTCCCAGGCTGCGTGCATTTGTCAACATGACTTTCCCAAGTTTTACTGCCTGATCTCTCGCTCTTTCTTCCTGTTTTGGTCTCCTGCATCTTCCCCCCTTTCATGATATTTTTCTCTTGTGTTCCCAGTTCCTTTCCTACTCCATTTCTGCCCAACTCCGATGACCTTGATATCAACTTCTCCAGCTTCATCTTTCTGCTTTCTCTACCATATGGGTGTGGGCTGCCTGAGTATCTCTGTTCTGTTGCCCCCCCTCACCCCCAGCTAGTTTAAACACTCATCAGCAAAGCATTTAAACTGTCTATTGAGGCCTGCCTTCCCCTTGCTGGACAGATGTGGTCCATCCCCACTGTACAGGGCTGCATCATTCCAGGTGGGTCCCCAGTCCCCAGTGAAGCCATATCCCTTCTCATTGCACCAACCTTTCAACCATGTGTTGAATTTACTAATGAGGAGATTCCTCTTCCCCCACCCCTGCTGTGGACTGTCAGCATGTCCAGAAATGTCACTTGGATCTTGGAGCTGGGCTCAAACAAGTCCTCATCAAAGTCACCGAAAGGAAAAGTGTATCCACCATCTGAGATTTTCTTTGCCTGTGCTCTTGTTATCACTGCTGCTGAAATTGCAGGTTTTAGTTCCTCTGAGATTAACTCAGTAAATCCTGAACAGTTATTTCCAATAATCACAAGTACAGATAACTACAGTACTTCCCCCCACTTTCATTTGGTGCAACACCCCGTTAATATTCAGTGTCACTTGAGTGGTGGGATAGTATTGCGTGTCCCCATGGATGCAGTTGACTTCAGTACCTGGTCCTTTTACATAGTGTTTTCCCAGCACTTCAGCATGCACTAGGGTCTTTCTGCTTCCCGAATCAATACGTCCCTTTACAGTCTTATCTCCCACCTTGACATCTGTTAAACACTTGCTCCAATTTGCTAAGGCCAAATCTGCTGCAGTGGTACCCTTCTCGTTTTTATGGTAGTTTCTTACTACATGGCCTGGCTTGTTACAGTTATAGCAAATAAAGTATTTGGCTGCAGACTTGTTACCCCCATTACAGTTTTTATCTGATTTGGAGTTAGACTGGGGAAAAGTAGATCTTACCGGTCTTTGGCTGTTACTTTGCTGCTGCACAGTTTGTCTGGCTATCTGATAGTCCTCTGCCAAAGAAACTGCCTTTTCCCCACTTTCTGGTTAGTGTTCTTTTACCCAAAGCTGTATGTCTGTAGGCAAGATGTTGATGAATTGCTCCATTGCAAATGTGTCAATGATCTGTGAGACTGTTTTGCCCTCTGGTTGGAGTCATTTACTAAGAAGTTCTCTGAGTCGGGTGAAAGCTTCTCGAGGATTGTCAAATGAGGTGTACTTCAGAGACTGAAATCTTTGCCTGTATGTCTCTCCTGAGATGCCATATCTTTTCAGGATTTCTCTTTTCACAAGGTCATAGTTTTCCAACTGTGCAGTGTCCATATTGCTGTAGGAAAGTTGGGTATTACCTGTCAGGTAAGGTACCAGCCTGATTACCCATTGCTGCTTTGACCACTGGCAGGCTGTGGCAACCCTTCCAAAACTTGTCAGGTATGCTTCAATATCATCTGAGGGACAAAACTTTGTAAGTTTAAGGTCTTTTAAGTTGTTGGTGTTTTGTTGCTCTGCTGGACCTGTGCCAGATCCTCCAGTTTGATAGCTTGCAAGGCATCCAGCCTTTGCTGCTCCAGTTGCTGCATCTCTTCTCTTCTCTGCTGCTCCTGTTGCTGCATCTCTTCTTTTCTTTGCTTCTTTGTCTCTCTTTGTTGTATAGCCCACCATTTGAAGAAGGCAGACAGTCTTTCAGATTCTGTCCCTGCCTCCTTTTCTTCCATCACTGGTTCTGGCTGTACAGTCTCAGTTTGAACCTTTGTTTCTGCTTCTAGTTTGGCTGCCATTCTTCTGGTAACGACTCCTGGACTTGCTGCTGCAGAGTCCATACCTTTCTGCTGTGCTTCCCTGGTACCAGGTCTAGTACCCATGCACAAAACTCCTGGCATAGAGTATGCACAGTGTAAATCCCCTTAATCTGACACCATCTGTCGTCGAGGCACAGGTCAGGAAACATATGATGACCAGGAGCAGTTGTAAAATTTGTAATGAGTGTTTTATGATTATTAATAACAGCAAAATAAAAAATAAAATTCTGTTCAGTATAACTATTTACAAAGACAGTACAAACAGAGAAAACAAAGTCCTTCTTCTGAGTGTTTCGTCTCAATTTCAAATCTTAGTCTCTCCAGCAAAACTATTGCTGCTCTTTTTATAATAAGCCTTTGACAGGGAACTCGTTAAGGAGAACATCCTGTTTTTCAGAAAATGTTCTTGTCAGTTTTCTTCCTTGCAGGTGCAGCAAAACAGTACATGGTGTCCCAGAACTGAATTCCTGTTCACAGGTCTACTAAGAGTTTGCAAACCAGCATCTCAGGTTAACCCCTTGAGCTCCAAATAGTTTTTTGCAATCATTTCAACAATATAACCATATACATTTTCAAACCAAGCGATTCCACTTTCACATAAAGATTCACACATATTTTATAACTTCAAATATGCAAGGGGAAGAAAAGATAGAAACAGCAAGAGAAGGCAGAAAGATAGCGGAAGGGGTGTGAATAGCAAGACCATCGGAGTGGCCAGTTCCTAGGTCTCACAAGAAAATTTGACTGCACAGTCAGACAGACAAGAGACAGAACAGAAGAGGATAAAACAGATCCTTGTGTTTAACTCTTTCTACATAACAAATCTTTCTAATAACAAATGGGGCAGGATCTTATTCAATCCTGTCACATGCACAAGATAGAGTATCTGGCTAAGCTTCAAGCTATGGAGGCTCAGTTGGACCTCCTTGAGAAGCAGCATAAATCAAACCCTGGGGACTCATCCTTGATAAGGTGTAATTAAGAACTTTGGTTTCAGATCAACCTCCTCAATACTCAGTGAGCAGAATTTGGCCTCTTTCAGACTCATCAAGCCTATTGGGAGGTGGGGTGAATGCAGACCATCTGCTGGTATATCGGCTGAAACAGATGGAAGCCACTAGTAGGATACCTGGGGTAAAAAAGGGTGACCATCGAGTTCTGGATTCAGAGGGTATTAATTTGGTTTTCAGTGATTATTATAATTAACTTTATACTTCTTGAAGGAAACATGGAGGGTCAAAGGGGATATCAGGATTTTTTGGATTCTGTTACCTTACATTGCCTTGTCTTACTGAGGAGCAGAGGCAGTAGTTGGAGAGACCAATTTTGCTCTGTGAAGTCCAGGTAGCAATGCAACAGTTAAAGGGGGAGCAAAAGCCTGGGACTAGGTGGGTTTCTTGTTGAGTTTCATAATGTCCACTATGGAGGCACTTACAGTGGAGACCAAGGAGGATGCTGGGAACCTCCACAAAGGAGACCCACAGGAGGGTGGCAGGGGACCCTTCAGGAGAAGGAAACAACTCCTGGGGGGGGACTCCATTGTTAGGAAGGTAGAACTGGGCAAGGAAGGGGAGAGGGAGGTAAGGTGCCTGCCTGGCACCATGGTTTGGAGGGACAGGGAGCGAACCTCAGGATTGCCGAGCAGCTGCACAGGGAGGGAGCTGGATGTCATTGTCCACCTAGGGACAAATGACCTGGCTAAGAAAGGATTAGAGAAGTGCAGGAAGAGTTTGTGGAATTGGGGAGGGCCTTAGTCAAGTAGCACGACGGTAACCTTCTCGGAGGTGCTACCCATCTATGGCATAGGAGAGGCTAGGGTGTTCCGTACTCATGGGATTCAATCAGTGGTTGAAAAACTGGTGTGGAGCTCAGGGATTTGGCTTCATTGGGGACTGGGGGTCCACCTGGAGTGATGCAAGCCTATACTGGCATGATGGGCTGCATCTGTCCGGGAGGGGAACCAGGATCCTAGGTGATAGGTTTAAATGCTTCATTGGAAAGCTTTTAAACTAGCCAAGGGGGGAGGCACTGGAAAGGAGCAGAAAAATCCTAGCCCCCCCAAACAATAATGGTAGTGAGTGTGGCAAACACCAACATGGAGATGTTGATAGTGAGAAGGGCAGAGGTAAATGGAGAAAGTGACAAAGGCAAGAAGGATAGGGATGGGGCAAAAGGGGGTAAGGCCATCAGGAAATGGAGGGTAATGAGTACCAATGCCCATATAGTCTGGGCAACAAGCCCTGAGCTGGTGGCCTTAATGGAAGAGGGATGCCTGGATATCGTAGCAGTCACAGAAACATGGTACACAGAGAACCATGACTGGGATGTTAACATACCAGGGTACATAACTTACAGGAGAGACAGGCAGGGGAGAAGAGGGGGAGCAGTAGCTCTCTATGTAAAGGAAGGGATAAAATCAACTGAACAAAAGAGTAAACAGGGAGGAGAGGAGGCACTGTGGGTCACCTTGGAGACTGGAAAGGGCACCAAAATCCACACAGGGGTTGTGTACAGACCCCCATGTCAGGGGGAAGGAATGGACAAGGATATGATAGAAGGCATTCTTAGAATGGCAGAGAAAGGGGATACTGTTGATGGGAGACCTGAATATGCCAGATGTCAACTGGAGCACATTGCTGCAGCCACATCCAAGAGCAGGGCCATTCTTGATGCCCTACAGGTGGCAGGCATTAGACAGCTAGTTTGAACCCACTCATGAGGGAGCAATCTTAGACCTCATACTCTCAAATGGGGACGGTGAGAGGATCTCAGATCTAGAAGTGGGTTGCCATCTGAGGACAAGTGACCATCAAACAGTGTGGTTCACGTTAAACTCAGCTACTGAGTCAAGCCATACAAAAGTGAGGGTACTGGACTTTAGGAGGGCTGACTTTGTCAAGATGGGAGAGTGCCTCAGAAAAGCACTAACAAACAGATTAGAAGGAGGTGTGGAGCAACAATGGGGAATTATCAAAACTGCCATCACAGAGGCAACAAGCCTTTGTGTGAAGCAAATAAACAAATCAAAATGAAAGAAAAAGCCACTATGGTTCTCAAGAGAGGTGTGTGAAAGTCAGGAAGAAAAGATAGCATTCCGAAGTATAAGGAAACACAGAAGGAGCAGGACAGAGTTGTACCAGTTAAGGCAGAAAGAAGCAGGAGGGAAGTCAGAATAGCAAAGGCCCAAACTGAGGAAAAGATAGCCAACTCAGTTAAGAAGGGGATAAAACCTTTTATAGGTACATCAGCAAGCGAGAAAGACAAAAGGAGGGATAGTGAGGCTGAATAGAATGAGCGGTGGGTGGGCAGAGGGGACAGTGAAAAGCAGGAATACTGAACTGAATATTTCTGCTCAGTATTCACAAAGAGGAGGGGAAGTGCCTAATCCAATTAACAGAAGCACTCTTGATAGGGGTCGATCCCAGTCCTTTCACAGAAGAAAGGGTTCTGCAAGAACTCCTAAAACTGAAGGTGGACAAAGCAATGGGTCCTGATGGAATTCACCCAGAATTCTAAAAGAATTAAGGAAGGAACTAGTGAAACCACTGGCTACTCTTTTAATAAATCATGGGAGGATGGTGTGGTACCCGAGGACTGGAGGAAGGCGATGTGATTCCCGTCACAAAAGTGGGACCAAGACACAGGCAGGAAACTACAGACCTGTCAGTCTGGCCTCTGTGGTAGGGAAAGTGATGGAGTCACTTCTGAAGGAAAGAATAGTTGAGTACCTAGAGGTCAGTGGAGCACAGGATCCAAGGCAGCATGGGTTCACAGTGGGAAGGTCATGTCAGACGAATCTAATAGATTTCTTTGACTGGCTGACCAAAGTAATAGACCAGGGAGGGGCTGTGGACATGGCCTATCTAGACTTTACAAGGCATTTGACACAGTCCCACATAAAAGATTATTAGTCAAATTAACCAGCCTGGGAGTGGGTCCCAGGGTGGTAGCCTGATAAAACATTGGCTGGACAACAGGACACAGAAGGTAATTGTAAATGGAGTCCACTCTGAAGAAAGGGCGGTTACCAGTGGGGTACCATGAGGTTCAGTATTGGGTCCAGTCCTTTTAATGTCTTCATCAGTGACATTGCAGAGGGTCTGGAAGGAAAAGTATGCCTTTTTGCAGATGACACAAAGATCTGCAACAGGGTTGATATACAAGGAGGCGTGGAAAGGATGAAAAGGGACTTGGCAAGGTTGGAGGAATGGTCAGACGTATGGCAGCTAGGATTCAATGCAAAAAGTGCAAAATAATGCACCTGGGAAACAAGAACCCAGGGGAAGAATACACAATGGGTGGGGAGGTAGTAACAACAACAAAACAGGAAAGGGACCTGGGGTAATCATATCAGATGATCTTAAGGTTAGCAAGCAATGTGAGAAGGCAGTAGGGAGGGCCGGGTATACTGGGATGTATAGGGAGAGGCATCAGCAGCAGAAAACAGGAAGTTGTTATCCCTCTGTACAGGCAGTTGGTGAGACCCCATCTGGAATACTGTGTCCAATTCTGGAGACCCCATCTCCGCAAGGACATAGACAGGATAGAGGCAGTCCAGAAGAGGGCAACTAAAATGGTGCAGGGTCTGCAAGAGAAGCCGTATGAGGAGAGACTAAAGGAGCTTAATATGTATACCCTTGAGGAAAGAAGGGAGAGGGGGGACATGATAGAAACTTTCAAGTACCTCAAGGGAATCAACAAAGTCCAAGAGGGTAGCATCTTTCAGAAAAAGAGACTTGCAAGAACAAGGGGACACAATTTAAAGATAGAAGGAGGGCGTTCAGGGGCAATGTAAGGAAATATTATTTCACAGAGAGGGTAGTGGATGCATGGAACAGCCTTCCTGAGGAAGTTGTGGGGTCTAAAACTGTGGGAGAATTCAAGAATGCATGGGACAGACATAAGGCAATTCTTGTGGGGGGCAGGAAGATATAGGCTGTTGGTTAACTAGGATCTGCAGCCTATCCTGTAGGTAGGGAAATGGGCAAACTAGATGGGCCTAGCGGTCCTTATCTGCCATCAAAGTCTATGTTTCTATGTTTCTATGTAGTGGGAGACATTGTAAGACCGCTGTTGATGGAGGTATTAGAAGGGGCATGGAGAGCTGGGGAGTTTCCTCAGACTATGTATGGTGCTATGATTACAGTTTTGCCCAAGCAGTGGAAGGATCCATATCAGTGTGCTAGCTTCCACCCCATCTCCCTTCTTAATGTTGATTATAAAGTGTTAGCAAAGATCCTAGCAAGGTGGTTGTCTCTGGTTTTGCTGAGCTCAGTGCATCCTGACCTAGCAGGTTTTGTGAGGGGGGGAGGGATGATGCAGACCACATTCACTGGCTGTTGGGTTTATTTTGGGTCTCTGGTTCTGTCCCTGGAGGGTCCATGGCAATTGTTTTAGATACAGAAATGGCATTTGATTTGCTTGAATGGGCATATCCCTTCAAGGTCCTCCATAAATTTGGTTTTGGTCCCAATTTTCTTCTATGAGTACAGGCTATTTACTCCTCCCCTCAAGAGGCAGGTCTTACTAATGGGAAAGTTTTACCTGCCTTTCTTTTAGGAAGGGGCACCTGGCAGGGATTCCCCCCTCCCCCACTTTATTTGTGTTGGTGATAGAACCCTTGGCTCAAAAAATGCAAGAGTCACCCAATATTTCGGGTTTTCAGGTTGGTCAGCTTAAATAAGGTGATGCTTTTTGCTGATGATAGTCTGTTAACCTTAATGAATATCATTGCATCTTTGCCTACAGTACTGGATCTGTTGAATGGTTTCTCCACATTGTCTGGATGGAGAAACAATTGGGGTAAGACAGAGTTAATTCACATGAATGGTTCCTTATTATGATTGGCTTGCATCAGATTTAGATGTGGTTGCATACTGAAAAGCTGAGGTTCATACTGAGGAGGACTTGGAGCAAGTAAGCATCTGCCCATATATGCTCCTTGTGTACATTTAATAATATTGTGGAATATTCCCATTCAAAAGATTTTGATCCAGTCTGAACTTAAATGTAGCTCTGTTTTTACTAATAATCACACTTTCAGGTAACGCATTCCAGGGATTGACTATTTTGCTGTATAAAAATATTTCCTTTTGTTTGTTCGAAACCTTTGACTTTGTATTTGTAAAGGATGACCTCTAGTGTTACGTTCATCCTGTTTAAAAATGATCACAAGTCATTTTACAGCCTAAAGTCCTGCATAGTTTTGTACATAAAGAGAAGATCTGCTCTTATCTGTCTGGTTTCTATAGACATCAAATTCAACCTTTTCAGCCTCTCTTGATAGCCAATATCAGCCATACCTGAAATACTTTTAGTGAATTTCCTCTGGACCTGTTCTAGTTTCTGACTCTCTTGTTTTTTTTTTGATGGAAACCAGATCTGAGATGTGTATTCCAATTGTGGACATACATATGCTCGAAACAAGGGCATCATTATGCAAGGTTCCTTACTTACTATGTTTCTTTTAATAGACCAGATGACATTATTACATTTTTTAATTGCATCTTGAGTATGCTCATTTGTTTCTAAATTATCAGATACACAGTATCCCAAGTCTTTCTCAGAGGAACAGCACTGCAAGATATGACCACACAATGTCTAGGTCACCCTAGCATTGTGTCTACCCAGGTGCATAATCTTACATTTATCCATATTGAAGTATATACCCCATCTATCAACCCATTTAGTGACACTATCCAAGTCCTTCTGAATGTACCTGATCTCCTCCTTAGTACTACATGGCCCTCCTAGCTTGGTGTCTGAAATAGTGCTGGACCCAACACAGAACCCTGTGGGACCACACTCGACACTGCCCCAAATTCTGTTAATTGACCATTTATTTTAACCCTCTGTTCTCTATCTGCCAACCAATGTTCTATCCAATTTATCAAATAAGGATTAGCTTTTAATAGTTTCAGTTTGTCTATAATAGCCCCATGTGGGGTTAGATCAAAGGCTCTACAAATATAACATCACAAGGCACCCCATTATCTAATGACTTGCTCACATTTTCATAGAAGCACAACAAGTTTGTTATACAGCTCCTGCCCTTTCTAAATCCGTGTTGATCTGAGTCTAACAGATCGAGTAAGAAGAATAGTGTATCCCTAACTAATCCCTCCATTATTTTACACACTATACAAGTCAGACTAATAGGTCTGTAGTTCTTTACGTTCGCTTGATCCTCTTTTTTATAAATTAGCACCTCATGAGCTAATCTCCAGTCCCCTGGTATCTCTCTTGTCCTTACCAATTGCTCGAAAAGGATTTTTAAAGGCAATGTAATGTAGTCAATCATAATTTGCAACTTATTAGTTGAAATTTTATCAGGTCCTGGAGATGAATGAGGTTTTAGCTTCTGGATGTGCTGTCTTATTTCAGATATGTCAAACTTTATAGGGTCAACAGTGGGGAGTATAGCCAACTGGTTACTATATGATTTACTACTGTAAATTTGACAAAAATAATCATTAAAAGCAGCAGCCATATCCCTATCTGACATAATAGTCTTTTTCTCCACGGTAAGGGGTCCCACCAGATTCTGTGTTTTCTTTAGTGATTTGATATAAGCAAAGAAAGCTTTATAATTGTCCTTAGTGGCATTCCTAGCTAACTGCTCCTCTGCGTTTCTTTTTGCCACTCTTATGCCTTTTTTACAGTTCTGTTGAGCAAGTCTTAATGCAGAATGTGACCTTTCATTCTTATTTTTTAAGAACTTTTTATAACACTTATTTTTCTTCTTAATAAGTCTCCTTACATGCCTATTTAACCACAGAGGATTTTCATGAATATTTCTGTGTTTAAATATCTGAGGGATATAAATCTCACTTAGATCCAAAATAATCCTTTTTATAGTATCCCACACTTGTTGTACTGATTTGTTTTAAAGTATTGAAACCCTGTCTAATTTTCTTAATTCGTTAATTATTTCTTTTTCATTAGCCTTTTGATATAAAAAGATTTTTGTTTTACCCTGATGTACTTCATATTTGTATTTGATTGCAAATATAACTGACACATGGTCGGTAGTTCCAACTGGGGAACCAGTAACATAATCTTGTATTAGTAAGTGCTGTGTTCCAAGAACTACATCCAGAATGTTTTTCCTCTAGTGAGGGATTTTGAGTATTGCCCTAAGTTTAAATTATTACACCCACTGACAAAATGGTTTGCACCTGTACCAGTGGCAATCATCTTTTCCCAATCAATATTGGGATAATTTAAATCTCCCATAACACAGAACTCAGCAATTTCCCCTGCCTTTCCAAATTCAGCAATCAAGTTGTCAGTAATCCCAGAGTTTGACGATGGACTGCGGTAAACTATACCCAAAATGATAGAGTGGGATTTACCCCCATTTATTCTTATCCATAAGGTTTCTGTTTCAGAGTCTACTGCTCTTATTTTACTAGATGTCTACAGACTTAATTGAATTCTTAATACAGGTAGCAACACCACCTCCTTTTTGTCCAATTCGATTTTTAGTATACAAAGTATAACCTTCCAGGTGTCTGTCCCATGTGTCACTGTTGTTAGTCCACCAGGTTTCAGTTATCTAAATTATGTCAGAAGGATTCTCCCTTACCAAGGCCTTTAATTCATCACTTTTATTATGCATGCTCCTGGCATTAAATGACAGAATTTCCAACTGATTCTTTACAATACTCCCATTTCTTTGACCCTGGTTGTTTTTAGATTCAGGGCTAACCCTCTATTGTTTTTTTTTTCCCTTAGTCAATTCGGACTTAACAAATTCAAGGTGGTTTCAAGATTGTTAGCCAACACTCTTGCCCCTGTATTGTTTAAGTGCAATCCATCTTTTACATATAATTCATGCTTCCCCTGAAAATCTGTCCAGTTATCAATAAAGGGCAGTCCATCACTATTACACCAATTATAAAGTCTGGTGTTAATCCATTTTATAGTTAGATTTTTTTTTGAGGATGAGCTCTAGGGACTGGAATGATACCTGAAATTGTTACCTTGTACCCTTTTTGCCTCAAACAGTTTCCTATATCTAGTAATTCATGACAAATGTCTTTTTCATGTGTGTTACCAACATTATTTGTGCCGGCATGTAAAATTACAGCAGAACTATGTGGTAAATTAATATTCTCTAAGACTTTTTTAACATCGAATAGTCGAGCTCCTGGTAGGGAAGTGATAGTTGTAGTATTCTTATTATCTTGTCTAATATATCTGTCAGTCAGTTTGATGATAGAGTCACCAATTACCAAACATTCTGTTGTCAAACTCCCTACCTCATTATCCTGATTGAACAACCCAGTAAATCTGTTTTGTGTGGGTATCTGAAATATTTCTCCATGTTCAGCTGTTCGCTTTTTCTGATATGTCACTTTCTTCCAGGTTGAAGCATTCTCTCTCTTCCCTTTTTATAACAATTTTCTAGATCTGCCTCCTCAAAACTATCCTCTCTATCTCCCCTTGCTCTTTTTCTATTAACAAACTCAGATAACTGGGTATTTTCGTTTGTGCTCTCTATCCTATCCCACCCCCTTATTTCCAATAGTATTTTGATGAGTGACCTGAGTTTCAGCTGGAGCTAGTGTGTTAACAAACGTCTGAATCTTGACTATTTCTTGGACATGAGTTAATTCGTTTCTCAGTGAAGTGTTTTCATTATTGAGTGTCATTAATATCTGGCATTTATTACAGATATCCATAGTCAATGGGCTTTGTTTAGGTGCAAACATTTCACATATAGAGCATTTATTTATTGACCCTTCTTGAACCATTAGAAGGAGACCATCCAACACATTAACTTCTGCCATCGCATTGTCAATGCAGGTTGAGTAACAATTACAACTGTGTTCTACTAATTTCTAGCTGCTTATGTCTTGCAGCAAGGTACTCGACCAAATACAGTAAGGAACCTGACAAATTGATGAACGCTATTAACTAAAATTCCTACCTTTGCTTATTTTAATTTCCCTTCTGTGACCTGCCTTGATTCCCACAGTTCCCACAGGACACACAAGACACGTGACAAAGCTCAGCTCTTCTGTGCATTGGCTTGAATTGGAGCAGGAACTGGTAGGTTTGGTTTCCCCTGAGTGCATCCTTTTGGACCCTATAAGGTTTGCTAGGCCTCTCCCCACACAGGAATATGACCTTCATGTTTGGAAGGGTGCACATTTATGTTTGGGAGTTGGATGGGAAAATTCCAGTGTACCTCTGGCCTCCATGGACCAACCCCCAGGTAAGTATCAGGGGTTCCACTGTTAACTGGCCATTGTGGTCCATGGAGGGGGGTTCAAAGGGTGCATGACTCATTTTTGGTGGATTCCAGATTCCTCATGCCTTTTGGGGAATTACAATGGTTGTATTCTTTACCTGCCTCACATCACTGGAGATACCTTCAGTTGCAGCATTTATTACAGTTGAAGATGGGGAGGTCCCTTACTCTACCCTCTGAGTCTCAGTGTGTGAAGGTATTTTGCAGGTTATGAAGTGCTCAGGGTTATTGATCCCTCCTAAACTAAGGAGGATTTATAAAGTAATATTGGAGGAATTTAACCCAGATTTACATTGAGTACATCAGAGGCGAGAGCCCCTGTTAGGTTACTCCCTCCCTGAAGAGGATTGGAGTCAGGTCTGGACATGTATATGGAGACTGCAGGGACACTTAATGCAGCTAAAAACTTTACTTCTGTGGTATCAGACTCCTTACACTTTGTACACTATGGGTTTGGCACTGCACCCTTGGTGCTGGCATTGTGATGTGGCTAGAGGCACCATAACTCATTTACTTTGGGACTGCCTCAGAATAACACCTTGGTGGACCACTGTTTTTGCTAATATGGAAAATATGTTGGGGTTCAGGATTCCACCAGATGTTTCACTTTTGGTATTAGATAATACTCGGAATCTTCCATCTGTTACCATACCACAGCAAGCTTGGTTAATGGTGGCAATTACAGAGGCTAAGCGCCTTCCATTACATAGATAGTGCTTGGCAAAGATTCCCATACATGATGAGTAGAGATGCAGCAAAACTGAATTCCGCTGGTAAAGTGAACACAAAGTGGCCACTTTGCATTGTCCTTGTGCTACGCGAAGTGACCATTGCAAAGTGCTCACTTCACCATGTAATTATGACTTCACATTGTCATTAACATGAAGTAAGGTGAAATGATAACAATATAGGCAGTCCCCCACACGTCACATGGCTTACAGTACTGTAAGTCACATGCTTTAGCCAGGCAGGAAGGAAGTGAGTCATACAAGCAGATACTTTCACTTTCTCCTGTGCTGACTAACAGAGAGGAGGCATTTTGTGTAGGAGAGGAGAGGATTGTTGTTGTTCTTAAAAGTGATCAAACCCAAAAGCTTTTTTAAAAGCTAATTGTTTAGTTTTTTTTGTACTGTTTTGTCAGTTCATTTTTTCTTGTGATGACTGATTTCTTTTTTTATAAGTTTTGTTGCATGTGTGTGTGTGTGTGTGTGTGTGTGTGACTGTGTGTGTGCCCGTGTTGTGTGAGTGTGTGTGTTCTGTGTTGTGGAAGTCATTGGTGATGGCGTTACTAGTTGGAGAGAGAGAAGGAGGGATTTTTTGAAATGGAGCAGGGACAGGATGTGGACGGTCCAAGTCAGGACTCAGATGGAATGTGTGGGACTGTGCCTGGGGCAGTGGAGCCATGTGGCAGCATTGCTGGCAGGAGGGGACGGGGAGTAGTGCACATGCATGGGAGCATGGCCAGGTGGTGTTGGACCGCTCTAAAGTCTTTGGTCCTCCTCCCCTCCGAGCAGCAGCAGCACCACCACTTCCACCAAGTCCACCACCATCAGCAGCTGCAGGAGCTCCAGCAGCACCGCCTCCACAGCAGCAGGTCAAGCCCCACCATGACCATGCTGTCAGCACTGCATCTGCCCCTCCTGTGCCTGGTCCCCCCCCACAGCTCTCCAGTTTGGCAGGTTTTCAACTGTGTCAGGGGGAACAGTAGCCTTGTGGTATGTATACTTTGTGGGGTGGAGGTGCACCGTGGCCCCCAGGGACATATCTGGGGACTGAGGGTCAGTGAACCACCACAAGGCAGAGTGGCAGGCTGTCACAGAATGGGCTAAGCCTCCACCTGCTGGCCCTTCTGTGGCAGTGGCAGAGGGTGCTGCTGTTGTGCATCACAGCAGCAGGAGGAGGGCCAGAGCAGCAGCTGCTCCACCACCACCACCAGCACGATCCTCACTACCACCTCTACCTGGTGTACCACCACCAGTGGACCCCACAATGCCTGTAACTCAGGCAGACATAGCACTTTTGTGGGCCACAGTGGAAGAAAACAATGATAGGGTGGGTGCTGTCCAGCAGCAGTTGAGCAGATAGAGTGACACCAATTACAGATTGTGTCAATGCTCCACCTGCTCCTGGTCCAGCAGGGTATCCCCCATTAGCTTTTTTTTGCAGCACCCCCACCCCCCCTCACTGCTGTACTGTTTTGTCTTTTGTCTAATAACAGAGAGAGGGCAGGCCACAGTAGTAGTTTAAATATACACATACACATACATACTCCTTATTGCTCTGTTATTATAATCTGGTGCCTCATTAATGTTTACTTTCTGTTGTGGAGTGATTGTGGAAAAGCAGGACTGAGCAGTGCAAGTATAATGTGCTAAATTGCATGTGTGCAGTCAGTGTTGTTTCCTGTGTGTGTGTGATGTCAGACATTGTCCAGTTTCTTGCAAACATATATATACTGACTTGTTGCAGTGTTTATGGTATAAAGAATAGAGTTAAGAATATATAATGTATATTTTATTGTCACCATCATCATCAGCGGACTAAGTGATATGATATTTTTTCAGAGGTGTCTGGCCAGAGTGCACCTTAGTCACGTACTGCACACATAACTTTAAGGGGAGCATGTGTTTTTTGTGCTATTATCTCAGCAAAGTTATGTGTGCACTGTGAGTGACTGAGGTGCACAGTGGCCCAAGACCTCTGAATAACTATCATATCTCTTACTCCACTGGTGCTGATGGTACAAATAAAATATATGTCATATATTCTTTCTTATCTTTATTCTTCAGATACTGCAACAATTCATATCATATATATGTTTGCATGAAGCTGGACAATGTCTGCACACACAGGAAAGAACACTGACGGCACACATGCAGTTTAGCACAGCATACTTGCACTGCTCACAGTCCTGCAATGACAAACACTTCACGAGTCCCGACAGAAAGTAAACATTACTGAGGCTCCAGAAATATTTCTTTTTTGAAACAGACATTAAAGCAGCAATGCAACAATCTGGTGAAAATGTTTACCTAATTTATTTTGCTGTTTTACATTGCCACTTGACTTACCTCCTGACTTGTATCTATGATACCATTCGTTCCAGTATTTGAGTGTGCTTTAGTACTTTTTTCATGTCTGAAATAATAAAAGGAGCACTCCTTTTAATACAATGTGGACCAGGCCTTCATCAGTATTTTCTGCTGTTTTTGTCCATTAGTTGTATATGTATCACTTCTGTTGTGAGTAAATAAACAATTATGTAGCAGGCAGTGTTTTCTGACCTCACAGAACAATATCTGTTCAAAAACAGCTGCAAATACTGATGAAAACCTGGTCCGAGCCATATTAAAAGGAGTGCTCCTTTTATTTTTTCAGACATGAGAAAAGGTACTAAAGCAGACACAAACTGTGAAAAGAAGGGTATCATACCAGTCAGAAGGTAAGTGGCTGGCAATCTAAAATAGCATAAAAAAAGCATTGGTCAAAATTTTCACCAGATTGTTGCACTGCTGCTTTAATTTCTAATTGAATTATGACATTATGTGCTCAAAACACACAAAATGCAACTGTCTTGTGTCCACAAAATTCCCATGTGCTGACAAAGTGAAATGGGAGCGTTACACCACATGCAAAGTCCCCCAGAATGTATTGCACAGTCACTCTTGCATGCAGTGGCCACACAGAGTCCTCAGAATTTTTCTGCATCCCCAAAATGCAATTGTCTTGTGTCCAGAAAATTCCCAAGTGCTGACAAAGTGAAATGGGAGCATTACACCACATGCAAAGTCCCCCCAGAATGTATTGCGCAGTCACTCATGCATGCAGTGGTCACACAGAGTCCCCAGAATCTTTCTGCATCCCCAAAATGCAACTGTCTTGTGTCCAGAAAATTAACATACAGTGATGATGATGTCATGATGCACAGTGTCTTGCCAAACCATGTGAAGGAGGGATAACATGACATGAATGCATTCAGTGTTCCGCCAGAAATGATGACCGTGAGAGAACTGTTGTTTGTCCAAAGTGTGCTACGATTCATGCGAATGCAATGCGATAATCTCAACCGAATGGAAGGGTGTCCTTATATATATATATATATATATATATATATATATATATATATATATATATATATATATATATATATATATATATATATTTATATATATATATATATATATATACATATAGGCGAAATATTCAAAAGGGTTGCCATGTGGACAACAGTATTGCACCATGCACAACCCACTGATGCACCCCAGCGCGATATTCAAAAGGGAAAAGTGCGTGGCACAAATCCCAATGCGCCGGAGCACATCAGCAATGTATGCAGGCGCAGGTAGGGGGGGTATGCCCATGCATGCCCTGCACAGCCTGATATTTAGCCTGGGATGTGCAGAGCCATGCATGCGCAACCCCTACCTGCGCCAGCACAAAGTTGATCCAAAATAAAAAGGAACAACTGATGGCCACCCACAGGTGAGCTGCCGCATTGCAGGGCACAACAGGCAGCTGCCACCTGTGGGTGGCCACCCGAGCTCCGGCTGCACCTGGCAGACCCTCCCCCATGCCCGATCGCAGGCATTTGTAAAAAGAAAAGACATCTGGCCAATATCCCTGGTGGTCCAGTGGACCGCTGCCCATCCAATCGCAGGCTCAGTAAAATAATCAGATCCCCGAAATCCCTGGTGGTCCAGTGGACCTGCCCACCCAATCATGGGCTAAGTAAAGAAATGTTATCCCCAAAATCCCTGGTGGTCCAGTGGACCTGCCGCCCGATCGCGGGCTCAGTAGAATAATCAGATCCCCGAAATCCCTGGTGGTCCAGTGGACCTGCCCGCCCAATTGCGGGCTCAGTAAAATAGTCAGATCCCTGAAATCCCTGTTGGTCCAGTGGACCTGCCCGCCCGATTGCAGGCTAAGTAAAGAAATGTTAGCCCTGAAATCCCTGGTGTTCCAGTGGACCTGCCCACCCGATCGCGGGCTCAGTAAACTAATCAGATCCCTGAAATCCCTGGTGGTCCAGTGCACTGCTGTCTGCAGATCGCAGACATTTGTACTGCAAAAATACGATGTACAATATCTCTGAGATCCAGTGATCGCTGATCGTCGACTGCGGCATTTGTATTGCAAAATAAGACCTATGTCATGTCTCTGAGGTCCAGTGGACCACTGTGTGCCGATCTTGCAGTTAGTGAAAAATGAATAATCATAATATCTCTGGTCAGGTTCCTCCTTGCACTGCCCACTGAGCTCCACTGCCCAGGCCCCGGTCAGCCGGTCAGGCGGTAGCATTCACCGCCTGCCGCCTCACTGCTCGCCAACTGACACCATCGTGGCTGTATGCCCATTGGTCCACAGCGTGAGCTACTGGGTGCAGCCCATACCATACAACATTCCAGATAGGTGAATGATTCACCCATCTGAATGTATAGTACGGTATGGGCTGCATGCCCATTGGCTCATGCTGTGGACCAATGGACGATTGCTCACCTCACAGTGTTAGTTGGCAGTCAGGTGGGCGGCAGGCGGTGGTGCTGCCACCCACCAGCCGACCGTGGGCGAGGGTGGTGGGCTCAGTGGGCGGGTGGGAGGGGGTACCAAGATCACCAGGGATATTAGATTATTCATTTTTTTATCACAAATGCCCATGATCAGGCATACAGTGGTCCACTAGACCACCAGGGATATTGGACATTGCTCTGTATTTTATCACAAATGCCCGCGATCGGGCACACAGCGGTCCACTGGACCACCAGGGATTTCAGGAATCTAATTATTTTACTGAGCCCGCGATCGGGCTGTGGAGCACATTGCTGGCTGTAGGGGCATCTTTCCCTGACGGCTGCTGCTGCCTGGCAGGGTGCCAGGCGCAAGTGGTTGGGGATTGACGTACCTGCATGCAAATGTGGCCATAATGACATGCAAATGGCCCCATTTGTGCCTTGCATACATTATGGCCTCATTTGCATGTCAAGTTTTGAATATCGCGGTTGCTGTGCATAGCGCAATGGAACTTGCGCTAGTGCATCCTCATGCTCCACTCTGGTCACTTGCGCTGGCGCAGTGCCACTACGCCATGCACACTGCGGGTGGCCAGGGTGTGATATTCAATGTTGCTGAGCCATGGTGCAGCTCCGTTGAATATCACCCAGTCCACATCACTGCACAGCCAAGTTGAGCTGCACCCAAGCTTGTGTACAGCCTGGTGCAGTTTGGAACATCTGGGCACTCTATATGTATATATATATATATATATATATATATATATATATATATATATATATGTATTTTCTAGGTGGGGGGGTTGACATATATATACATGTACTCGTTGTATTGTTTTGTATCACAGGTCACATTCTGTTGGTGTGCACATTCCAGTGCTTGATGAGAAATGTTGGCATTGAAATTGGAAATGGAATACTCTCAAGTCAATGAATGTAAGTATTTTTTTGTTTTGGGTTGGAAGCATATTTGCAAGTAGGTCTCATTAATGGTCTATTATTTGGTTACTTCTTCACAGATTTCATCTGCATCCTTCTCCAGTCCAGTAATGATTGTCATGGTCATCATCAATTCAAATGACTTCTGCTTGTTGCATGTCTGCCCCAGCCTGGGAGCGGGGCATGATGTTGAAGAAGTTTTTTGGATAAGGCAACTATGACCCCACAAAGCATCTGGAAGTTTTCTAAAAAAAGAAATGAAGGACTTATTACAACTTGATTGCAGCAGTAAGACATTATGTTTAAGCTGTGGCTGTTTCACCCAGGTATCTGGATTAACACAGATAGCTGTCCCACTGCAATCATCAGATCACAATTTAATTTAGTACCAGGCTGGGTAACAAATACACTGTGTCAGTGTCTCTGCATCTCAAGTTACATTTTAAAACCACATCTTGTCAAGTAAATGTAACATGACCTGAGTCCAACTTTTTCAACACTGTCATGGCTGCACAGCTGCAGATTTGGACTACAGTGCATTATGTGTTGCAGAAATATTTTTGTGATGTACATGCCACCTAGTTTGTGAATCTTCAGTTGGATTTTTTGCATTCTTATGAAAAAAAAGGAAGAGATGAAATAAAATTGATATACTTACCAGTATGTATTGGAAATGGATATCCCATAGGCTCCTGTAGACAGTACTGCTGCTGTACCATTGATATAGACCTTCAACGAAGGACAGTCCTTTGTTGTTAACCTGTAAAAAAACAAAATAAGTTGACCGTATGTGTCTGACCATTGCAGCTCAAAAAAGCAACAGAAAACAAAACATACAGCTAAAGGAAGTTGAATAACATGAAAAACATTAGTACACACACTAACTTTATAGTTTTAATAGTAAGAGCTGTGGCTTAAGGATGTGGTCTCCTGTTCAACTCCCTCTGCCTTGGCATGGTCAATACATGTAATGGAAAACATTGTCGCAATGGTGGTGGTGGGTGATGGTGGTCATAGCTGAGGCACACGATGACATTCCCTCTCACATCTTCCTGCATCTGGTGGTGATGGCAGTGGCTAACAGTGGTCTTATGGTGGTAGTAGTCCAGGGGGACACATGGTCATATTCCCTATGGTGGCAGTGACTAACAGCGGTCTTATGGTGGTGGTAGTCCAGGGGGACACACAGTCACATTCCCTATGGTGGCAGTGGCTAACAGCGGTCTTATGGTGGTGGTAGTCCAGGGGGACACACGGTCACATTCCCTACGGTGGCAGTGGTGAACAGGTAACAGCGGTCTTATGGTGGTAGTAGTAAGGGGACCAGGATATACTGTGATCTGTGTTATAAATGTGATGTGACATATGGAATTTGAGTCACTATGAGTGAGACACTGATTTAACTTTATGAAAAAGAAAACATGTATCATACAAGAAATGTGAGAACCTTTTAACCACTCAAGTTAAAACCTGCCAACATTAACCTCATCATCATTTATCATCCTCATAAAGAAAGCTGCCCTTGCAGTCTTCTATATCTGAATTCTGACCACTGGGAAATTCTTTCTCCATTGTGTTATCATCTACGTCAATGGTAGGCCATTTCATGCTGCCACTGCCACCAGGATAGTCCCTTTCTACAATATCAGCAAAACCATGACTATGCTGGAATACAAATACTGAGGTTGCAGTCTGAGCTGGTATGTGCCTCTCATTCATTTTTATGGATGTCAGCAAACTGACATTTGCAGGAGAGAGCTTTGTACGATGATCCCGGCTATTGCAACTGCTGAGCTGAATACCCTCTCAACACTCACACTGGAGGGTGGGTTTGTCAGGTATTTCAGTGCCACAGCGGTCATCTCTGGCCATTCACTGACCTTTCCATTCCAGTATAAAAGGGGATCATCAGTGATTGACAGATGCCTATTTTCAGACAAATATGACTCAACCATTTGCTGTGGTGTTCTAAGTCCAGTGGGTGATGCATCATCTGCTTCTCCGGAATCATTTATGTCACAAATCCCCACTTGGGACAAAGCCTCCCAAAGTGAGTTAACACCAACGGCTTTTGATGACAGACCACCTGGAACTGCAGTCCCCTTCCCCTTACAGGATATGCTTGATACTACTCCTCCAGGTTCACCTTCAGCCTGATTATGCTGCTGAGGTTTGCTGACCTTGGCACATGACTTCTGTGCCCCATGAACCAAGCGCACCAGTTGCCCACTGACAGTTTTTGCCTGTTCAGGACTGCCCTCCAGTAGTGAGGTGATTCCACGTTTGTATTGTGGGTCCAGCATTGTTGCTATTGCAAAGTTGTCACTACGCTGAATGCTTAAGATGTGATGATTCTGGTCAAATACTGTCAGCATGTGTTTTAGCAACACACTGCTAGCACTGTCTCCAGCAACATCAATACTATGCTGTGCATTCTCCAATGTCTGCCTCAGCACCCACAGCAGTGGAATTGATTGGCTAATGGAGGCAGACTCACCACTCACTGCCTGTGTGGCATGTTCAATGGCCTCAAGATTGTTATTACAGAGTCCATGAGGTGCCACTTTTCAGTCATCATAGACATGGAGGCCCCGGAACTGTCGCAGCTAGTGTGCATGACAAGATATTCTGAGATGGCTTTGTACTGTTTATACAACCTCTGTGCCATGTATAAAGTGGAGTTTCACCAGGTGACAACTTCCAGCTTCAAGAAGTGCTGTGGGAGGCTGTTTTGGATCTGCAACTTCCGAAGTTGGTCACGGGCCTTTGCAGAGCATGAAAAGTGAGAACAGATATGGCATGCAGCTGTCAGCATTTCCTTTATAACAGTGTTTTGCCACTTGTCCACATATCCATACTTAAATGGATGAATGGAGAGGAGGAATGTTGAAGGGCATGTCTTACTGAGTCAGACACAGTACCGTACAACTCAGGGACAGCACGGGCCGAAAAGTATGTCCTGGATGGGACTTTCCATTTTGGACAGGCATGTGCAGCAAACTGCCAGAACCCAGAATTCTCCACAAAGGAGAAGGCCAAAAGATCAAATGCCAGCATTTCAACTACAGCAGCATTAAGTTCACGTGACACTGTATGATTGGGTGGGTACTTCAGCTTATGTGCAGAAACACTGTAACGTGGACTGACTTAAATGTTTTACACAGGTTGTGATGACAAATGGTTCTGCTCTGCGAATTGCAGGGGGAGGAGTGTGGATGTGTGATGAAGATGGTTGCACAGGTGATGACAAACACAGAAATGCAGTTATTTTCCCAGATTTGCCAACAGGGGTTGATGTACCACTTGCACTAGACATGCTGCATTGACATCCACTACCAAAACTGCTACTCTCGCCACCACTGGACAATATTTCAAAATCATTCTGTTCCTCCACCTGTAGTAATCCTCTGCTCTTACTTCATCACTATTGCACACATTTGATTTTCTACTTGATGTTACAGTCATAGAAGGGGATAACATGGTCTTTATGGTTGATGGCGAGGGTGAACGCCCCACTGTGGTACAGGTATTAGCTGCCATATTGTGCTGGGTCCACATTGCCATGTGCCTGTTCTTAAGATGTGTATGCTGTCTCCCTGTGCCCAGATGGCTCTCCTTTTTACCTCGACTCACACGCACCTCGCAAACTTGGCAGATTGCAACTGACTCATCATTTTCATCTTGCACAAAAAAATCCCAAACAAGGGATTGTGATGCTCTAGTTTTAACATGTCCCTGATGCTGCTTATTGGACTCCGTTTTTTAAGCCATGAAGTGGGGGTTGTGCTACACACGACTAACAATTATTATTACTAGGTCATCTTCATCAACTTAAACTGGCAAATCACAACTTTTTATGGGGGGGGAGGGTTAATGTAAACAGACCCAGACACAGCCACCTTGAATTTCTTTTCCTACGGTTCCCAACAGGGGTCGCTGACATCATCATTATATTCATCAACATCATCCACAGCTTCTGCTTGGATGCTGGCATGTGAACTGCATGTTGAAACCACATCAACATCATCATTATCAGATTCATCATCATCAGCACCACCATCACCCGAAATGTTTTCACCGCACTGTGAATCACTGCATGACAAATGCATGACCTGAACCACAGTGGAAGAAATGTCACACTGTGTGCTGTCATTGACATGATGATCAGAATCCTCATGTTCAGTTACTGGGATGTTACTGGGAGTATGACATCATCTGCATTGTCATTCACTGGCACTGCTTCACACTCCACTATATTTTTGGACATGGTAAACTGGTCAGAAGTGGAACTTGAGGCAGCAATACTCATACCACCACTAGCAACTGTACTAACACCACCAGCTGAGACAACATCATCTTCTCCAACTATGAGTGAAGCTACCTTACATCAGCAATGCACTTCTGTGACTGTGTACAACCACACCCACAGATAATCTTTCCACTGGCAACAGTGCCATGGTGAGAAACAGCTTTGCTTGCATGTCTCTTTGTGGGCATTTTGGGGAATTAACAAGAATATTCTAAACAAATTTAGATTTTGGAACATTTGTTCTGGGTGGGAGCTGGGGGAGGGACACTGGATGTGAAGCCAAAAAAACAACTGTGGCTTCAACAAGAAATACAGATGCAAAGTCACATCAAGTTCAACAACACCTTAACTAACCACTGGTGCTCTCAAGTCACAAACAATCCAATCTGGAAAAGAATACCTTTACGGGTGGGGTGGGGGCACTGACTGCAGATTACAGCAGTGCAAAACCAAGAAAAGATACGACAATGGCAGTACAAAATCACGTAGGTGCAGTGGATAGCAGGTTCACACTGCTGCACCTGCAATTACACTGTGGCACAATAAAATATGTATTTTTGATGTCACACACCACACAAGCACACACACACACACAATTTGTCTACAAGTAATGTAAAGCAAATTGAAAACTTCAGTAATATGCAACATATTTTAAACAACCTGAAATTCTGCACTGCTGCACCAGGTCCACTAAACACACACAATTAGCAAAAAATGTCAACAATTACTGAAAATATTACTGTGTATACATTAACACAGTCAGTTATACAAGAAAAATATAACCAAAAAACAAAGAACTCCCTATTTCTCCAACTTATGTCTATGTACACCACAGACATGCCCATCCCCGAAAGCACACTGCCATTGTCTCTCAGTACACATACTGAATGTTACACATTAACATTCAAAATCCACTCACAAACAATAAATGTTCAATGATATGAGCACAGGAAAATTTCCTACAATCAATGAACTAAAGTTTCAGCAAGAAAAATGACTCAAAAAGGCTTTTTTTAACAGCTTTTAGAAGTTTTGAATCACAGAGAGCTCTCAGAGCAGACTGTCTCCAACAGCATCCTACACACACTACCCCAAACTGAGGCTGTGCAGAACAATCTAGAGCCCATGTGACCTGAAATCCCATGAATCACTGCAAAATTCACCTTCAGAGCTTAAAACAAGGTGAAGTGAGGTAAAGTACATTGTTTTCAATGTACTTTACCTATTTGTGGAGTAATGGTTTAGGGAAGGCAGAGTAACGCAAATTCATTGTTTTCAATGGACTTCGTGTTACCTATTATGACGCGAAGTACTCCACTTTGCACTGTAGAGCACTTTGCAAATCCACCTTCACTCCACAAATCACTCTGTGGAGCGAATTGAGGCCACTTCGCCCACCACTAATGATGAGTGGGTGTAGGGAATGCTTCACATTGTGAGCTTCGAGAGGCTGTCTTATATTACAGCTGGGAAATATGGGAAGTTTCTGCAAATTTGGCAAGATTTTTTGTCTTATTGTTGTGCCTCTCTCAGCCATAGTTGATTACTTATACTTCCCCGCACATAAACTGGGTTACCTGGGACTAGAGCCCTTAGTGGACTCTGGCCTCAGTCCGATAGGTGTATGTGGTATTGTCTGGGTGCAGTCTGTCCCTTTCCTGCCTTTTTTCCCCTTCCTCAGTGGTGGCAGCATATGTTATTTTATTACATTTCAGCATATTCCACTGTATTATGCAATATTTTAATTTCTGTTATGGTATTTGTATGCAATTTGTGGTTATATGGATTGGAGTCATCTCGCTTATAGTTATGATTTTAGTGTTCTCTCCATACTATATTCCTAATAGTAGATGTTTCATTCGATTTTGATATTATATGGATGTGATGTTTGTTAATTAGATTGTTTAAATTGTATATCCAAGGAGTGGATTCACTCTAGCCAGGTTGTTGTTATGTTGTTTGTGGTTGTCTTGCTAATTGCTTTGTTGTCATTGTTATTCTTGTAAAATGTTAATAAAAAAATTAATAATGAAAAAGAAAAGTAATGTTACACAGTGGGTGCTAAGAAAATAACAGGATACTGATGAAAACCTGAAATGAGTCATAGTAAAAGGAGGCGAGAGAGAGAGAACTCCTTTTATTATTTTAAACGTAAAAACAAAAGTGCTAAAGCAGACTCAAAATGGGGGGTGGGGTGATTATACACAACAGGTGATTATGGGCAATAAAAAATGGAATAAATAAGTATAAATCCAAATACTCCAGGTGGGATCTGACTAGTGCCCTTTAACATGGCAACATGTCTTTCCCTGCTTTGTTGGTCAGCCCCCTTTGGATGAACTCATAAGATAATATTCAACACAGTCTGTCCTCCAAGTGCTTTACAAAGCTAGCTTTGTAGTGCTTTAATTACTTTTTAAGGGTGACAGAAAACAATTTTTTTACACATTTAGATGCTCCCTGTTTTTCTTTTAGTGTCTATCCAATTTTCTGATATGTTTTCACATTTGTTTTGTTAAAATAAACTAATTCTTTGCCTTTGTAACTACCCTGATTACTTTTCTCCTTGGCAGTTGCTGCTCTCTCTGTCATACTGCCTGAACAGTTTATGACATCAGTAACAAATTCCAGGCCTTTCCGATGTATAGCACGGAGTGGTGTAACTGATGTCATGGAATGTCTTAGAATTGTGAAGAGAAAGAGCAAGAGCTGTTGAAGAGAGCGGAGCTTTATGTATATCCTAGCACATCCCAAAGCTAGATTATCTATTTATTAAGCATTGCTCAAAGCATGTTAAAATACATTCTGTAATGTACTGTAACAGGCAGGGATGGAAATGAAAATGGGAGGGCAGTCAGCTATGAAAAAAATCATTTCCTATCACTTTTAAAAGCTAAAAGGCCCCAGCAACACCCCCCCCCACCTCCCCATACATGCAGGATTGCCTCTGCAAGCAGGATTAGTGCTGCTACCATTTGAAGAGGGTAAACAGATGTGTTTGCTCAAAACAATTTTCCAGATTCCATATATAGGAGCTTAGCCACAGCCAAATCTTCCTTGAGCCAGGAGTTATCCCAGCAATAGTGTTTTTTTTTTCTTCCCTCCTATGTGGTACCACATCAGCCAGTCCTTCAGACTTGCCAAGGGCCCCTCTGACCCATCTGTTCCCCTAAGCCTCTGTCCTCATATGGCAGCCGCTCCCAGGGTAATCCGGCATAACCCTTCACTGGATGGGTCCATCTCCTCTGAGGGAGAATGTGCCAGCCATGGGTGGCAGACCAGCGCAACACTTGGCCCCGGAGTGCTGCTGAGGTGGATATGGCTCAGTAGGGGCATTGATGGCATCAGAGAGCCAGGCAGCCATCATCCGGCTGAACATAGAGCGTTTCCGCTTTTCTGGTGTTGTTCCCTCCTTGAATTGCTTCTGCAGTGCTCCTGGTCTCCACCAGAGGCTGCTGCAGAGCGGCACCGTCCTGCCACCCACCCCAGGAGAGGGGAGCAGTCCTATGGATGCTCAATCCTCTCCTTCCCCTGCCAGCCCCAGGGTCCCGAGTCCATTCCTGAACCTGGGTCAACGGCATGGCTCGAGGTAAGGCGCCAGCGCCTCAGCCCTCTGCGCCACTGGGCCAGCATGATAGTGATTTTTAACATGATGTTATGTATCCACCTCTCTGTCATCCTTTGTTGCATTTATAACCACTTGACTGGACTAGGCTTGTAAAGATGATGTATGATCTTATTGGTAACAATGTATGACTGCTTTAAGCCTAAGTCTAAAAATTACATTTGTATCAAGTGGATCTGTAACTTTTGTAACAAAACTATATCGATTTTACATTGGATGATTTCTATAAATAGGCCCTTGATCTAGGTATTGTTACCTGCGCAAAAATAAATGATACCTTACTGTTGTACTTATTTGTTGTGAATATGCAGCTATGTATTATAAGATAAATACATAATACTGATTCTTAATAACATTGTGTGTGCTATAGTGGTGTGTGGAATTTTCAAATTCTGGCATAATGGAATTTAAAAGAATTTTTTAAATTCTGCCAAATTCTGATGGAAGCAGAACAGTAGAATTCCAAGGCAGAAAAATGCTGAATGTGTTTTCAGCTACATTTCTGCAGAATTATATTTGAAGATTTCAATATTTTTTGTGGAAATAGTTATAGAATAATTTTCAGCAGAAAATTGCTTTTCTGCAGAATATAACTCTGTGGATCGAAGCAAGTGGAATTCCACAGAAGGACCAACGAAATTCTGGTGGAAATTCCACTGGCAGAATGGTCATTCCATGCTAATTCTGCTGGGGGAATTCTGCATTCTACACACCACTAGTGTGCTATCTAAAAAAATCACAGAATTTAACATCTAGGACACTAACTTTATCTTATCTTGGCATCTTGAAAGGCATAATCCTACTCTAGTTTAGAAAGAGTCACAACAGTAGAGGTTTGATAACTTTATTGTAATCATTGACACATTTTTATCCCACAGAAATGTTGAAATGACAAAATGTAAGTACTGTCTAGAGATAGGGAAAGCAGCAAGGGAAATATAAGATTGTTACACTGTAAGCACAGTACAATGGTTATCAGGACCAAAATCCACAAAAAAGTGCATAGGACCAATGGTTTTCTGTTTTTCGGTGAAAAGCCCAGAAACAAATGGAATTTGTAATTCTTAAACCAGCACTTGGAGTCAACTCTAATGTTCTGCAAAAATAAAATTCCACTAACAGAATTACCACAAAAGTTGAAATTTCGCTTCTGCAAAATTTCAGAATGCATTTTGGCTACTTTCGCAAAATTCTGACTTAGAATGGTTGAAAAATTTATGTGTTGTGAGTTCATCTATAAAACAGTGGAAAGAAATTCTGCAGAACTGCAGAATGATTTAATGTAATGCAGACTGATGCATTAAACTGTAGAATGTAATTCAACATATGAATATATGAAATAGCCAGCAGAAAAATACTTGATCGGTCTACCGAGTCTGCTCGAATGTGCAGCTCAGTCTAGTTCTCTTGAGCTACCCTCTCTACCCTTCTCCTCCTGGAGTCATCCTCCCCCGCCACCTTTTTTCCTACCCGCTTCTACTCGCCAGTTCTTTCTTTTTTCACCCTATCCCACCCCCCTTGAAACTGCCCCATATTCACTGATACCACCTCCTCTGGCAGTTCGCTCCACCCTGACACCACCCTCTTAGTGAAAAAGTGCCTCCTCAGTTCCTTCTAAATCTATCTCCCACCAGTTTCAGGCTATGCTCCCTTGTTGTATGTACCCCTTCCTCTTAGATTGAAGATGCCCTCCATTCCAACCCTGTTTATCCCCTTTAGGTACTTAAAGGTTTCTTTTATACCCCCCCTCCCTTCTGTCCTCTAGGGAATACATGTTAAACTCCCTTAGCCTCTCTTCATATGTTTTGTTCCCCCATGGCCTGGAACATTTTGGTCGCCCTCTGCTGAACCCTTCCAGTAGCTTGATGTCCTTCTTCAGATAAGGGCCCAGAACTATACACAGTACTCCAGGTGTGGTCTCACCAGTGCACTGTATAGTGGCAGAATAATCTCCTCTCTCCTAGATGTGATGCCTCTGGCAATGCAGCCCAGCATTTTATTTGTTTTGGCTGCCACCTTATGGCACTGCACAGAGTGTTTCATGTCTCCTCTGACCAACGCTCCCAGATCCTTTTCCTCCTCCTCTAAGATGGTCATCTGTACACACCCCAGCCAGTAGCTGGCCCTTGGGTTCCTAGCTCCCAGGTGCATGACCTTGCATTTCTTAGCATTGAATCCTAACTGCCAGATGCCCAATCATTTCTCCAGCTTAGCTAGATCTTTCCTGAGCTCCTGTCTCCCCTCCTCTGTGTCCACCCTCCCACAGAGCTTTGCATCATCTGCAGATAGGCAGATCTTACTTTTGACCCTGTTGGCTATGTCACCAATAAAGAAGTTAAATAGCACCAGTCTGAGTACTGAGCTCTGCGGGACCCCACTGATTACAGGCCTAGGTTTGGATAGCTCCCCCACACCACCACTCTCTGGTTCCTGTCCTGCAGACAGCTCTTAACCCATCCCAGCAGCTTGTCCCCAACTGCCAGATCACTCAACTTGCTGATCAGCCTGCTATGTGGTACTGAATAGAATGCCATGCTAAACTCCAGCTAAAGGACGTCCACCATCTGTCCAATGACTGTGTGACCCAGTCAAAAAGGTCTATCAGGTTTGTTTGGCAGGATCTTTCCCTGATAAACCCATGTTGCCTATCATCCTGGAGACCATTTACCACAAGGAAGGTCACCCGCCTTTCCTTTAGAATGGTCTCTATAACCATACTCACTATGGAGGTTAGGCTGACTGGCCTGTAGTTTCCAGGCTCATCTCTGGGACCTTCCTTGTGGAGTGGCACCACATGTGCTGCCCTCCAGTCCTGTGGCACACACCCTCTCTCCAGTGAGGTGTTAAACAGATCTGCCAGGAGGGCTGCTAGTACCTCCGCCTGTTCTCTTCGGACCCTCTGGTTCACTCCATTCGGTCCAGGTGCCTTGTCCACCCTAAGGTCTCTAAGACCCTGTAAGACCCTATCAACCTAGATTGCCTCATCAGAATCATCCCCACCCCATTGTCAACCCCCAGTTTTACCCTGTGGCATAGGCCTGTCCTGTTCCTTAGTAAAGACGGAGCTAAATTACTCATTTAGTGCCTCCGCCTGATCCTCATTATTTTCTATCGATCCGCCCTCCATCCTAATCCTAACAATATTGTCTCTACTGCTTTTTCTCTGCTTTATATACTTGAAGAAGTCCTTTTACCCTTCCTTGATCCCCTGCACCAGCCTTAGTTATTTTGGAGCTTTGACTGCCCTGACCGCTCTTCCTGCCTCACAAGCTTTCTCCAAGTAGACTGCTCTGTCCTCCTCCCTCAAAGTATGGTTGTACTTCTGGAAGGCCACCCTTTTTTCCCTCACTTTCCTTGCCACATTCCTGCTAAACCAGCTAGGTCTCTTGGTCCTGGAATACTTTTTACGAACCTTCGTGCATGTGTTAGTGGCTGCAGTTAAC
Source organism: Neoceratodus forsteri (assembly GCA_016271365.2). Taxonomy (NCBI): domain Eukaryota; kingdom Metazoa; phylum Chordata; order Ceratodontiformes; family Ceratodontidae; genus Neoceratodus; species Neoceratodus forsteri. The sequence goes on from CM028131.1 coordinate 1,257,390,598, forward strand.
CCCAGCTTAAGGATGGACTATTTCCAGTCTGCGTCAGTCTCTGGTCTGATCTTTTCAAGGTGCCCAGCTAGTATGTCACTCATCCTACCACAGTCTGCCCTCTTGAAGTTCACCACTCTCATTTTGGTCTTGGTTGCCACTTTACCCATGTTGATGTAGAACCACATTGTGCAGTGGTCACTGCCTGCAAGGGGGTCCCTCACTTCTACCTCATGGGCCTGATCACCATCTGACAGCACTAGGTCCAGTATGGTCTCCTCCTTGGTTGGCTCTGTGACTTCCTGTGTCAGAAAGCACTCCTGAACAGCATTGAGGAGGACCTGCTCCCCGTAACAAGACGTAACAGAACTATCATTCCACAGTTTGTGTGTATCACTCCACAATTCAGAAAGAAAATTTTGTAGAATTTGCCAACCACATTTGTAATATTCAGACCTCACCAAAGCCAGAATTTTGGAACATTTTGCAAAATTTCCACTAATTCAGAATTCACGGTTTCTGCCCAACACTAATCAACTCTGTTTGTACCACTTTGTCATGCAAACAACCCCACTTCACACCAGATGTTTAGGGCAAAACCTCTTTTTGAGTCACATTTTTCTACAAAACATACCGATTTGCCCTTGTCAAACAGAACTGTCCATTTCTGCAAATGGACACTCATTGGCCCTACTGTAGGTACCAGAACTTACTGGCTGACATTTTTCACCCCAAACTCCCTGATTTAGTTTTACACAGTATACAATAAGTGAATGTCCTGATGTCTTTAGATGTAAATGAAACCTGTCCTCCCTTTCTTTTAAAGATCAGTTCCAAATGCCGGCCCAGTGGCACTGGAGGTTGACACACTGGATGCTACACCTCACGCCATGCCGGCGACCTGGGTTTGAGAACAAGCCTGGGCCACTGGGAGTCAGCAGGGGAGAGAGAGGATCGAGCATCTGTAGGACTGCTCTCTCTCTCTCTCTCAGGGAGGGAAGGGATAGCTGTCCCACTCATTGATCACCCTCTAGCAATGGCTGGAGGGAGATACGGGTCAGGAAGCTTGATCTGATGTACAATGTCTGTGGGGAGAAGGTAGGAAGGGAGAAAATCAGGAAAATGGAGCTGGCAGTCTCTGTGATGGCCCCACCAGAGCCCATCCCGACACCCAGAATCTGGATGTGGTATCTGGGTTGGGAGTGGAAGATAGCACTCCTTGTCCCGGCCCTGTCATGGGGGAGCAACCTGTGGGGGCTCACTGGGATAGTCGGGCAGGGAAACATGGTGTCGGAGACTGAGTCCCTCTGAGGGAGGGAACGGAGCTGCCTGCCAGGCTCCTCAGAGGATAAAAAAAGAATAATTAAAAATATATATATATATATATATATATAAAATAAAGGGCAGTTCTATCACATTTGTATTTCAATTAGAGCACTAAAGAGCTCCGTGGACACAAATAACTGCAGTGATTGGCACATGTGGCCTTATTTGAAAAACACTGGTATAGCAGCCACTACACAGTAATGATGACTGCTAAACATTTCCTGAAAGTAGGACTCTCTCCTGTTACATCCTGGTATCTCAGATACTGTCTTAGGAAAGGGAAAGGAAATAGGGAAGGCATAGGACTCTACCTCCATAGATGCCCTAGCGGGGAGTTGAATTTAACCATTGATTTTTAATCAATGGGACTAAAATCACCAGAAATAATTAGGTATCATAACTCTAACACCAGTACAAGAATAACTTTATTCTAAAATGAATAAATGCTGTCATTTTATAGCTGCCTATTCAGTGTGTAAAAAATAGTCTACACTAGAGCATACCACTGCGGGCATGTCAGTACCAGTGCCCTCATGACCCAATTTCCAGGCAGGCCCCTCACTCCCCAGTCCAACCCTCTGTGGAGGCATACATTACTGACTCCAAGAATGTGAACATCTTTGAGTAGTTACTGTTGTTCTAGGCCATGCAGGTTCAGGGGTGGCCAACATCTTCTTTTGCTCTGGCATTAGTCTAGCTGACTGCCATCTAGTGTCTGCTCAGAAAGAGCATTCAGTTAATCAGGGACCATCGTTACTGACAAACGGCTAAGTCTGTCACCCAGAAATGTGAAGAAACTCACATGCATTAAAATGAATAGTCACCTAATCCCACAAACAACAGCACATCTCTGTTGCCACAGACTAATGAAGAGCATTTACAGTGAAGGGGGAGAGAAGGTGATAGAAACAAAGACTGAGGTGCTTAATTACAAAATACATATTTTAATAAAATGAGACACAAAATAGGACATTGGGACTGGAAACAGGATGTAGCAAAATTGAATACAAATGAAGTTTGGTCATAAAAATTAACGTACTGAGTCTCAACTTAAGAATCATATATACCCAACATAAATAAATATAACAGAAAAGGTAGAAAACTGGTACTGTAGGGCTTCCTAAAAAAAATAGATAAACTGATATCAGTAAAAAGAAGAGCATATAGGAAATTTCGGAGGGAAGCTGGGGCAGTTACAGAAACTAAACTAAAGAAGATTACCAAGAAGTGAAAAATGGAGGTTAGGAAGGAAAGAAACCAGTGGATTATAGGATTGCTAGTAAGAAGGGAAAAAGTAAGGATTTCCATGGGTATGTAAACTTAGTCAAAAAAACTGGCAAATTGGTGGGTCCAATTGAGGTGAATGGAATAATGGTAGCTAAAGAGCAAGACATGGGGAAGTTCTGAATAAATATTTCAGTTCTCTTTTTAACAAGAAAGAGCAGTTGTCATTAAATGAGAAGGCCACAGATAAATCACTTTGCATGCAGGAAGGGGCTGGTATTTTTGAGTTAAAGGATACAGAGTTATTGTTAAAAAGACTGGATGTTATCTGACTCACTGGCGCAGAGGCAGGGAGTCCATCTGCAATGCTGAAGACCTGGGTTCAGAAATGGACTTGGGACATCAGAGGGCCAGCCGGGGGAGAAGGATTGAGCATCCTAGAGACTGTTCTCCTTCTCTGGGGAGGAGGGGGGTAAAGTGTCCAGCACCTCACCAACCTCTGGCGGAGGCTGGGGGATCCATTGTGCCGGTGCCGACACCTGAAGGAGGCGGGGCAGACGCGGATCCTCATTGCATGTCCCCGCTCCCAGGTACTGCCGCACTCACAATTTTCCAGCCTTGAGCATGATGCCCTGTTCCACCACTGCCTCTGCTGCCAACAGTGTCCCCTTGGGGGTCCTGCTCCCATGGACCCACTCTGGGGGGTAAGCCAGGGCACCCTACGACAGACCATGGAGAGGGAGCACCCACCTGGTGACCCTGCACAGAGGGGTAAGCCTGGGCATGGGGGGTGGTGCCCACAGGCAGGGCTGAGCTCCCTTCAGGGAGAGGGGGGTTGGGCTACATAAAATGAAAAATAATAAAAAGGACTGGATGTTGACCTCAAGGAATTGAAACTGCACTAATTAAGAAATTGGTAAGCACTTTAGCAGGACTGATTGAGGACTATTTGAAAAATCTTTAATTAGTGGAGGTTTGCCTGAGGACTGGAATAGAGCTATAGTGGTGCCCATACATAAAAAAGGAAGAAAGTCACTAGTGAGTCAGAGTAGCAATGGACCAATAAGCATGACATGTGTGTTGGGTAAGATTATACAGAAACTGACAGTACTGTACATGTCCACCCTCAAAATTAAGTAATAAAACATGATGGGCATTGACTGTTTTGGATTAATGCGTGCACAAGTGGGTGATAAGATATGAGGTGCTTGAGCCTAGTGCCTTGACACCTGAAAATGCATTAACCTGAGATACTCAGAGACCTGTAAGCCCCCATATTCAGAAGATTTGCACCACAGCAAATGGTCGATTGTGCATGAATGCCATATTCAGCCATTTGTACTGCACTGGGGCACTGGGTCAGTCAGGACAGTGCAGGAGTGCAAACATAATGTAATCAGCACAGACAAAGGAGGCAGTGATGTGAATATTCTGCGCAGTGTGATAGTCAATGTTTCTGTGCTACACTAATGGCATTTTGCATGACTTAGCACTGTGCAAATTAAAATCTATAAAAACAGGTCTTAACTTGGGGCAAACCCCAAATGTGGGGAGCAGCATTACAGAACATAGAATGGCACACATTGTGTACTTCATGTATGCTGTCATGGAGGATGAAGAGCAAGCAAATGAGCCCCCAGGCTCCAGTGCAGGCTCCAGAGATACTATGCTGCTAACAGACAGTACTGTCCATGAATCACATTCAAAGTCCTCAGCGATGAACAAATCATGGGTTGGTATTGGTTCAATAGGATCATGTTCATGCAGTTGTGTGAGCTGAGGCATGAGCAGCTCCAGACACCCACTGCAGCCATGCAAAGTCAGAAGATCTCAAGGTGACAGCAGTACTGTGCTTTCTGCCCACCAGAACCTTCCAGATAATAGTGGATGACACCATCAATATCAAACAGTCTACAACCTCTTACCTGTTGGGTCAATTCATAAGCACCCTGCTGGCCCATGCTGGGGAGTTCATTGTATTCTGCCCCACACTAGCAGAGTGAACAGCAACCATGCAGCACTTCTATCAGGTTGTGCACTTACTGACTGTACTGGGTGCCATTGACTGCATCCATGTTGCCATCCATGCACCCCCAGAGGATGGGGTGGAAGCCTACATGAATAGAAACATAGAAACATAGAATTTGACAGCAGATTAGGACCGCTTGGCCCACCCAGTCTGCCCATTTCTCTACCTAATGGATAAGCCGCAGATCCTAGTTAACCAGCAGCCTACTTCTTCTACCCCCACCCCTAGAATTGCCTTATGGCTGTCCCATGCATGATTGAATTCAATCACTGTTTTTGACTCCACAACCTCCTCTGGAAGGCTGTTCCATGCATCCACAACCCTCTCTATGAAAAAATACTTCCTTACATTACCTCTGAGCCACCCCCCCATCTTCAAATTGTGCCCCTTGTTCTTGCCTCTTTTTGAAAGATGCTACCTCTTGGACTTTGTTGATTCCTTGAGGTACTTGAGCGTTTCTATCATGTCCCCTTCTCCCTCCTTTCCTCGAGGCTATACATATTAAGCTCCTTTAGTCTCTCTTCATATGTCTTCTGGTGCAGACCCTGCACCATTTTAGTTGCCCTCCTCTGGACAGCTTCCATCTTGTCTATGTCCTTTCGGAGATTGGGTCTCCAGAACTGCACACAGTACTCCAGATGGGGCCTCACCAGATGTCTGTACAGAGGGATAACAACTTCCTGTTTTCTACTGATGATGCCTCTCTCTATGCATCCCAGTATCCCCCCAGCCCTCCTTACTGCCCTCTCACGTTGCTTGCCCACCTTTAAGTCATCTGATATAACTACTCCCATGTCCCTTTCCTTTTATGTTGTTGTTAGTATCTCACCCCACCATTGTGTACTCTTCCCTTGGGTTTTTGTTTCCCAGGTGCATTACCTTGCATTTCTTAGCATTAAATCTAAGCTGCCATACATTTGACCATTCCTCTAACCTTGCCAAGTCCCTTCTCATCCTTTCCACCCACCTTGTGCATCAACTCTGTTGCATATCTTTGTGTCATCTGCAAAGAGACATACTTTTCCTTCCATTCCTCTGCAATGTAAACACAAAGACATTAAAGAGGACGAGTCTAATACTGAACCCTGGGCACCCCACTAGTAACCCCTTTCTTCAGAGTGGACTCCATTTACTATTAACCTCTGTGTCCTATTCTCCAGCCAATTCTTTACCCAGGCTATCGTCTTGGGACCCACTCCCAGGCTGGCTAACTTGTATATTAATCTTTTGTGTGGGACTGAGTCAAATGCCTTGATAAAGTCTAGGTAGCCCATGTCCACAGCCCCTCTCTGATCTACTACTTTGGTCACCCAGTCAAAGAAATCTGTTAGATTCGTCTGGCATGACCTTCCTGCTGTGAATCCATGCTGCCTTGGGTCCTGTGCTCCTCTAGCCTCTAGGTACTCGATAATTCTTTCCTTCAGAAGTGATTCCATCATTTTCCCTATCACTGAGTTTAAACTAACTGGTCTGTAGTTTCCCGCTTCTGCCCTGCTCCCACTTTTGTGAAAGGGAATCACATCTGCCCTCCTCCAGTCCTCAGGTACCACCCCATCCTCCCATGATTTGTTAAACAGGGTAGTCAGTGGTGTCACTAGTTCTACCCTTAGTTCTTTTAGAATTCTGGATGAATCCCATCAGGACCCATTGCTTTGTCCACCTTCAGTTTTAAGAGCTCTTTCAGAACCCTTTCTTCTGTAAATGGGCTGGTATCAACTTCTGTATCCAGAGTGTTTCTATTGTTTGTTTTAGGTACCTCCCCTCTTCATTTGTAAATACTGAGCAAAATATTTGTTTAGTATCTCTGCCTTTTCACAGTCACCCTCTGCCCACCCCTCCCCTTTATTAAGCCTCACTATCCCTCCCTTAGTCTTCCTTCGCTCCCTGATGTACCTAAAAAAGGTTTTATCCCCCTACTTAACTGAGTTGGCTATCTTTTCCTCAGTTCGGGCCTTTGCTGTTCCGACTGCCTTCCCAGCTTCCTTTTGCTTTAACTGATACAATTCTCTGTCCTGCTTCTTCTGTGATTCCTTGTACTTTCTGAATGCTTTCTTTTTCTCTTGAACCTTCACTGCCAACTCCTTTGAGAACCATAGTGGTTTCTTACATCGTTTTGTTTTGTTTATTTGCTTCACACAAAGGCTTGTTACCTCTGTGATGGCAGTTTTTATTATTCTCCATTGTTCTTCCACCCTCCTTCCTGCCCATTTGCTAGTGCATTCCTTAGGCACTCACCCATTTTGGCAAAGTCAGCCTCCTGAAGTCCAGTACTTTTGCTTTGTATGGCTTGACTCTATTGCTGTGTTTATTGTGAACCATATTGTTCGATGGTCGCTAGTTCCCAGATGGCTACCCACTTCTACATCTGTGATCCTCTCTCCATCTCCATTTGAGAGGACCAGGTCTAAGACTGCTCCCTCTCGAGTGGGTTCTAATACTAGTTGTCTAAGGCATGCCCCCTGTAGGGCATCTAGAATAACCCCACTCTTAGAAGTGGCTGCTGCAACTGCATTCCAGTTAACATCTGGCATATTCAGATCACCCGTCAGCAATATCTCCCCTTTATCTGTCATTTTAAGTATACTTTCTATCATTTTCTTGTCCATTTCCTCCCCCTGAGGGGGGGGGGTCTGTATACAACCCCTGTGCAGATTGTGGTGCCATTGCCTGCCTCCAAATTGACCCACAGTGCTTCTTCTCCTCCCTGTTTGCCCTTTTGTTCTGTTGCTTTGATTCCTTCTCTTATATAGAGAGCTACTCCTCCTCCTCTTTTACCCTCCCTGTCCCTCCTGTAGATAGTGTATCCTGGTATGTTTACATCCCAGTCATGGTTCTGTGTGTACTATGTTTCTGTGACTGCCATGATATCCAGATGTTCCTCCTCCATAAAGGCCACTAATTCAGGAGGCTTGTTACCCAGACTATGGGCATTGGTACTCATTGCTCTCCATTTTTGATGGCTTTATCTTCTGTAGCAGCATCCCCCACTGACCTTTCTACCTTGGTCTTTTTCTCATTTAGTACCCTGTTTTGTAGGGGGAGGCTGGGATTTTCCTGCTGCTTATCAGTGCCTCCCCCCTTGACTAGTTTAAACGCTTGCCAATGAAGCATTTAAACCGATTGCCCAAAAGACTTGTTCCCTTCCTGGACAGATGCAGACCATCCTGCCAGTATAGGCTGGTGTCCCTCCAGGTGGAACCCCAGTCCCCAATGAAGCCAAACCCCTGTGCTCCACACCATTTTTTCAACCATTCGTTAAACTGCATGGTTCAAAGTACCCTCGCCTCACCCATGCTACTGACAGGCAGCACTTCTGAGAAGGATACTGTGTGTGCTACTTGTCTTAAGCCCCTCCCCAACTCTACAAAGTCCTTCTGCACTGCTCTAATCTCATGATGAGCCAAGTCATTTGTCCCTAGGTGGACAATGATGTCCAGCTCAGACTCCGCTGTTCTCGTGATCCTAAGGATGTGCTTCCTGTCCCTCCAAGCCATGGCACCAGGCAGGCACCTTACTTCAGTTTCCCTGCTCCCCAGTTTTATCCCCCTAATACTGAGTCCCACCAGGAGCTGCTTCCTTTCCCTGTGGTGCCCTCTGCCTCCTTCCTGAGGGCCTCCCTTGTGACAGTTGTCTGCACCCTCCTTAGTCTCCTCTGCGGATGAATCCATAGGGGAACTATGCTCCCCCAGAATGGTGTATGGATTGTGGAGTGGAACAACTGACTGGGTGTGCCTCTGTTCCACCACCCTTACCCTCTCTGAGCCCACTGTGGTCCAACTGCTGTGCTTTCTTCGCAACCTCTGAGGTAGTGGTGGTGGCTCTGGTGCTCCCTAGATGGGGGTGGTTCCCTTGCTACTGTCCAGTGCCGCCTGAAGATGGGCAACTTCCTCCCTTAGGGCAGATAGTTGTCTGCAAACAAGGCAGCATCTCAGCCTCCAGAAAGACTCCCAGAAGACTGCTGCCCCACAGCCATTACATTGTACTACTCCCCACATAACTGTCTACCTTGTTTTTTTTGTTTTTTTTTTGTGTGTGTGTGATTGGTGTGTTATATAGAAATATATGTATTTATATAATGTGTATGCTTATATTGTCAGTGCAGTGTGCTAGAGAGGATATAACAGTGATATGCACCTTGCCCTCTTGAGGAAATGATGTCAGAACCCCAGGTATAAATGAACTATTTCCAGGGTGGGTGGGGTGAGAGGTGGGAAGGGTTTGGGCCTAAACTGTGCCCTCATGAAACAATCAGCTAAAAGCTCTGACCTACCGCTGCGATGAGTGCCTTCCTGTCAGCAAGATGCCATACACGACAATTTGACAGAGAAAATACCCTGCTAATCAAACAGAGGAAAATCCAAACAACCAAGTCAGACACAGGTAAACCTCCCCAGCCCCAAAACAGCCTGGTGACTTGTGCTCTGAAAACAGTCAGCCCCAAAACACGTCAGCTGTGCAGAAGGGCAGACACAGAAAACAGTTTTCAGCCTCTGTGGGTTTAAACTCTTCCTGCACTGAAAATCTTAACAATTGTAACAAAAGTAAAGCAAACTCCACCTCCCTCTGTTGATTGAAAGGCTGCCTTTTCTGATAATTCTAAGAAAGGGCTTCCATTCCATCAACTGTCTGATGGTATGCAATGCAACAGGGTGGATCATCAATGTCCTAGCATGGTACCCTAGCAGTGCCCACAACACTTTAATCTGGCAGTTTGATTCTGTGCCAGAGGTGCAAAGGCAGGAAAATACTTAGTGGGTACCTAGTTGGTGAGTATAGCCCAAGGCTCCCCCTGAACACAGCTGCCATTGATGTCACTAACCAATGCCCTATTCCCACAGAGGGGACAGTACATGTTCCCTGTGTCCCTCACTGCTAACACCTGTCCTACAACCCACATCTTTGCAGATGACAGGCACAATCTGGCATACATCACTACATGCAATTTTCATTGAGTGGAACTTTGGCCTGCTAAGGATGTAGTTTGGATGCCTTGACAGTTCAAGTGGTGTTCTACAATACAGCCCTCAGAAGGCTTGTGCCATAATTCTTGCCTGTTGCATGCTACGTAGCATGGTGCTCAAAATTGGAATATGCCTGCCAGTCCCAAAGGGAAACTCTTCAGCAGATGCTGAGCCAGTAGACCAGGGAGTACAGGAGTAGCCTGATACACTTGACCCCAGGATGGCCAGATGGTCCAGGGAGTACTGAGACCATCTCATTGCAGAGCCCTAGAGATCCAGATCGTGAGTACAGATCACACAGGAGTCAATAATACGAACATATGAAAACTGCCAGCAGAAAAAGGCCATAAAGGTCTATCGAGTCTGCTCGAGTCTGCAGCTAGCCTCTACTCAGCAGCTTCCCACCCCTCCCTCCCATCTTACCCTCCCTTGCCAAGTCCCACCCTTCTTGAAGCATTCCACTGTGTTATATGCCACCACCTCTGCTGGGATTGTGTTCCACACTGCCACCACCCTTTCTTTGAAGAAACGTCTCCTCATTTCCCTCCTTAATCTACTCCCTCCAATCTCATGTCATGTCCCCTAGTGTCTCTCTCCACCCCCCTTCTGAGTAGACCCCTGTGTCTGTCCTGATTATCCCCTTCATGTATTTGAAGGTCTCAATCATATCACCCTTGTCCCTCCTTTCCTCTGGTGAGTACATGTTCAACTCCCTCAGTCTGCCCTCATATGGCAACTCCCCCAGACCTTGGATAATTTTTGTTGCCCTACTCTGCGCCCCCTCTAGCAGCCTAATGTCCTTTTGCAGGTACTAATGGTTCAACAAAATGTATTAGTAAAGTACCATAAAGCATGTTGGAAAAATACATGTTTTAACACAAAAATAGCCATTGGGGAGAGTCAAACAAAACAAGACCTACCCAAGTGAAGATGTGGTTCAGACAAAAAACAGCCTGGATAGGAGGTGGGGTTCAAACAAAAAAACAGCCATCCAGGCAGGGGATAAGGGGGATTCAATGTAGATATAAGCCATTGAGGTGAGGAGAGGGGGATTCAAGGAAAATATAAGCCATCCAGGTGGGGGAAGGGGTATTTAAAGTAATTACATGACATTCAAGTGGGTGGAGCAAGTCAAAATAAATGTAAGTCATCCAGGGAGGGGAGTCAAAGTAAATATAAGCCATCCAGGTGGGGGGAGGGGTATTTAAAGTAATTGCATGTCACCCAGGTGGGGGGGAGTCAAAATAAATAAAAACCATCCAGGCAGGGGGAGTGGTAAACATGGTCTGTGGGAAGGGGGCATGCAGTGGCAAATCTGGGGTAGGGCACAGGTGTCGCAAGTACCTTTATATGCAGTTTGTACCCCCACCATGGACGCGGGACTGGCATGTTTGATATGTCCTGGTGGGCAGCAATTCATTCATTCATTCGCATTTTATTTGATAAAGTGCACATTCTCATTTTGACTCAAGGCACTGTACAAAACATTATAAAAACATTTACAATCCAACATGACAATAAATACTTAATACACATTTACTAATAAAACTAACTAGTTAAGACAGAATGCCTACCTGAACAAAAAAAGTTTTCAGCTCCCATTTAAATATATCCAATGTGAGGATCTCTCACATATAACAAGGGAAAGAGTTCCATAGGGTTGGGGCCACAGAGAAAAAACCCCAGGCACCTGAAGTTTTAAGGGAAACTCTAGGAACCTCTAGGAGTCCTTCGTCTGCTGAGCAAAAGAGATGGGAGGGTCATAGGAGGTCTTGCAGGTAGCTGGGTCCCTGGGCAAGGGGGACATCATCCATCCAAGAATGGACAGGTATGGGGATGGCATGAGCCACCTATGACCATGACCACCTGGGGTACAGATCATGGCCAGGAGTTCTTGACATCTGGCCACCATGGGCCAGTATACGAGATGTGCTAGGTGTCCTGGGCATCCATGTACCCAAACTGCAAGGGGTGGCCAGATGCTGAAATGTCTGCAGTGGGGTAAAAGTCCCCACCGAACAGCCAGTGATGTGGCTGGCTCCCATATTGCCAAAGACCCTGGTCATGGCTGCCAGTGTGGCAGCGGCCACCCACCCACCCACCAAGCCAGCCACCAGTGGCTGCTCCATTCTCATGAATCCAAGCTGGAGGACTGCTCCAGCCTACTGAAGCTAGCCTCAAAGGCCATCATGTGCTCCGCATGACGAACCTATGCATGCTGCTTGTAGTCCTGCATCATGTGCCATATGCAGTCCATCTCAGTCTGTGGGCCCTCCTGAGCCCCCACAGCAACCTGCAGCAGCTGTCTGTTGGCTTTCACCTACTGCTGGCATGAACTGGTTGGGGGGATAGGGTTGGGCTGCACCCTGGCCCATTGTGTGGGCTGGGGTGGTACCGCAGTTGGTGCTGCACTTTAAATATGGGGCCTGGACAGCACAGCAGTGGCTGGGCCAGGAGATTGGCCTGGGGTAGCACAGTGGTGGTTTGGCCAGGGGCATGAGTCTGGGCAGCATGGTGGTGGCCTGACCTGGGGCATCAGCCTGGGGTGGCACAGCAGTTTCTGGGTCATGGGCATGGGCCTGGGGTGGAACACTGAAGGTTGGTGTGGTGAAGGGGGTTGCTTGGGATCCATTGGTGAGGGGTCAACAGGGACATCAACTTGTCGCTATCCAAGCTGCACCCAGAGACATCTTGGTGCCACCACTTTATCCATGTCTCCACTTCTCTGTTTGACTCTAGGTGTGCCCCAGCTGGAGGTGGCCACAGGGGACAGCATCCATCTTGAAGGTCCCAGCCATTCATCCTTCACTGCATCCTCCACCATGGACAGGGCTGTTGAGAGAGGACAGTGACATTGCCAAGTAATGCATATACCTGTAACTTGACATCAGCAGTATGTAGACCCAGTGTGTCATATAGACACACACACATGCCATCCATCTCCCATCACCAGTGATCACACAGTATATGACACCCATATGGCATAGTAGAGGATTTCCCCATAAATGTCCACATCACAGGATACCTGGATAGCACCATGTGGTCTACACCCATTGTGTAATCCATCCAACAGATGACAGCGCCTGCATCATGGGTGTCCCAGTGTGTGGTGTACCATGGGCCATGCAGGAAGCATGCATTAGACTTCGGTAGGAAATGTTTATAAACCACAGATCTGTGCAGTGCCTCCTGTGCTTGCCCTCTGTGCTTGGCCATCTGTGCCCCATGTAGCCATGGCATGTCTGCCCGCTCACAAGCATGCAACCCCCAACACCACTTGTCATGGGCACACATGACCTCTGTGTGATGAGGCTACAGCAGTTACTCACATGGCTGGGCCAGTGCAACTTGGCTTTCATAACCACCTCCTGGCACTCCCATTGTGGGTACTGGCTGCAGCCAGCTAGCCATCACTATCACTTAGGGGCTAGTGGTTCACTAGTGCTGGGCCTACCACCTCTGTCCTGGATGTCAGATTGGGCAAAAGTCATGATCTCTTTCATCGGCCTCTTGAAGTCAGTAGCCCTTTTTCGGACTGCCTCCACCATTCAGCCCATTTCACGAACAGCATTCATGGACTCCATGACTGAGTCCCATGCCTGGGCTATTTTGGCCCTGGTTCCCCTGCACCGGACCACCAAGTGCCCCTTGGCCACATAAGCATGGAACAGGGCCATCATCTTCTCCTCTGAAAATTTCCTCTTCCTGATCCTCTCCTCCTCAGTTATGATGCCTGTTGAAAAGGGGGAATGGACAGCAATGAGCATTGTATGCACACAGCAGAGCACAGAGCATAGGTACACTGGTGTGCAGGCCCCAGTGCCAGCTGGCCAGCAAATGTGCGTGTCCCTGCAGGGCAGGATCAAAAACATAGGGAGTTGCCTGCCTATCACATACTTGACAGCATGTGCAGAAACAGCAAATGTACAGTCCTGATACAGCATAAACACATTGCTATGATCTCCTCTGTCCCTGCTGTAGGCCATTGCAAACTACACTTACCTCTAATTGCCTGCAGTACCTCTGTGGAATCTGTGTGAGGCTGTCTTCTCCTTTTATACATCCTCCTGGCACAAGTAGGCATGCAAATGACTGAATACATTCCGGTAAAGACATGCGAATGTAGATTTGGGGTGCTGACTGTGAAATTAGCTCATCTGCATACACTGTTTAATTATTGCAGGTTTGCATACAGTACTAACTTGCTTGCACTAGCGCTATGGCCAGTGTAGCATGGACTTGACATCACACATCATCTGCCAACATCACAATGCTGTGCGGCATGCACATTATGACGTTGTACTATGGAACTGCACCTGTGCAGCTCAGTGCTGCACAGGCACACCATGCACCCAGGAATCACATGGCCGTATGAGTATTGACAACCAACCACCACCCAGAGGCATGCATGGCACTATGCAAATTGACGTTAGCACAACAGAGACTGCCAAACATACAATGCTATATCGCTGCACTCATTTGTTACCCTGCCTGCTGCACATGGTGCTGCATGACAGTCCCATTTGTATATAACTGTGCTGTGAGTACTACTGGTGTATGTGCCTGGGCCCTGCCCCTGCTGCTAACTAGGGTGGCTCATCATGGATGTCCATTTTACTGCATACCTGTGTGGACCTGTGAGTGGATGTCTGGTGTGCAGGGTGCTGGGTGTGTAGGTGCAAGGCATACCCTCTTGGGCCATTACACTGCCTATTGCGCTCTGGCTTAGTGCTGATGTGGCATGTGCTGTGGTTTCATATCTGGCGTGCCTGCCAGTTTTGTGTGTCCTTTGCACAGTTTGGTCCTTCTCTGTTGCAGCATGACACATTCATTGTACTGTATGTGCAGCCCTCTACTGTTCAGGTACACAATGCTGTCTCTGGTATGCCCAGCATATTCCACTGTGGCTGTGCAACTCCATCCACCTGTGTGTGGCATGCTGGCATGTGTGTTGTCTGGTTGTACATTGTTTTGCACATTCTGCCATGCTTGTGTCCCTCATCCTATCTGAACAGATGGCTGAGTTTAGTGTATTTCTCTTCATAGATGCCCAGAGGGATGCAAGAGAGATTGACAGAACTCCATGCTGGCCGAAGGGAGGGATGACCTACTGAATAGGCAGATCTACCTGCTTTGAATCCTGATTAGGAGGGTGGAAGACAAGATGCAGGCCATGCAGGACCTGGCTGTGGTGGTCCACGGCCAGCAGCTACCACCACTGCCACCATCACCTGCTGCAGCCTCTTGTGGGGAAGAACTCTATTCTAATTGGCAGTTGCCCCCTTTGTGTGAGTCCCACCCTTTTATATGGGCAGTTGTCCGTTTTGTTTTAGTTCCTCCATTTTATATGGGTGGTTGCCCTTTTTCTTTTGTTTCTCCCCCTATTATGGGTGGTTTAACTTTTTTTTGTTTTTGTTTGTAGTACTATTGTTGTTTTTGTTTACAGGCTGTTGCTTATTTTGTACATTAAATTATGTTTGATACCTTTGCTGCTGTGCTTTGTGTCTTTCCTTGGTATCTTCCTATCCCCTCATCCCAACGCCCCTTGCACTGTTCTCTGCACTATTGCACTGCACCTCTGTGCAGCACTATATTTATTGCTGTGTTTGCACCCTGCACTGCGCTGTTGTGCTGGGCTACACTGTTGCACTGCATTAGCACTGTGTGACACTGTTATGCTACATGTGTGTGCTGTGCTGTGGCCCAATATTGAGAGCTGTTAGCGTGGGTGCAATATTTCTGAACATCTTTGTTTACTGACCCTTTAATTGGAACTCTGTTCCCATACAGCTTAAACCAATGATAAAACCTTTAAATTTTGGTGAAATACATAGTTGGTTAATAAAACAAGCTAGTCAACCTCAGACTTGTTGCAGTAGTCTTGAATATGGCTAAATTAAATGTATTATAATACATGGAGCAATGGCTGGTATCAGTAAATGCTGGTACAATTTTAAAAGTATATTTAGGGGGTCCGTCACTTGTTGGACTTCAGGATATGTTTTAATATCCAATGATTGCATTGTAGAATTAATGATCATATTGTATTAAGTGAATTTATATATGAAATTTGAATGTTTTAATTTACATTTTATTTTACTGTTGTAATCAGGTATTGCATAAATGATACCCACTGAAAATGTGTTTTTAGCTCGATGGGGATTAACCATGTTCTTGTACATGTTTATGTAACAATGAATAAAACTTTATCTACCTACCTACCTACAATCTCTCTGTTGGCATGTGCAAATGCAAGTGTGGCGCTTTTGGGGATGGCGGAACATGGGAGTCGGAGTGTCTTATTGTGCTTATGAAATGGGTAACTGAGAAACAATTTTTTTTAACCAAGTAAACTTTATTTACCAAATTTAAAGATTAATAACACTCTGACAAAGAATATTACATGTTCACTACAAAATGGTCTGACAAACAATTTAAGCAATCATGAGGTCTGCACATAAAGTGAAGAATTAAAATGCACCATAAGAACTGAACAATAAATGCAGATCAAGCAGCAATGGTGAACAGTGTCCACTGACACCACCCAGAACATAAGTGATATAACCACACAAGCCATCCTGAATGGCTCTCCCTAAATGCTAAAAAACAGTCACCATGACCTTCGGCACAAGGCAACGCTTGTCCAGGCTCTCCACCCTCCTCTCCTTTCACACGCTGGATGGGACTGTACTGGAAAAACCTCCTTCTTCCGGTATCTAGGGGTCTGGCTCAACCAACACCTATCATTCTCCATCCACATTGATGCAATCCTAAAAAAAACTGTGCCCTAAGCTTGGTTCCCTTTACAGGAGCCGCAGCAGCCTCCAGCTAAACATGAGGTGTGAACTAGTGCAAAAGATGATCCTTCCATCATTTGACTACTGTGATATAGTCTACAGTGCCACTTCCAAGTCCACTTTACCTAGACTGGACTCCCTCTTTAACACTTTCTGCTGCTTCACCCTCAATGTACATCCCCCCGCACCCATCACTGTGATCTCTACTGTTCTCTTGCATTCCCTTCTCTTGAAAACCACCCCCAACTGCACTGTACTAAGTTTGTCTCTAAATTCTGGCTTGGTTCCTTCCCATCTTACCTCTCCTCCTTGCTATCAGCACTCCCCACTCTGACCTATGCCCTTAGATCCTACAACTCCCTTCAATTACTAATCCTTAGGAGGAGGTCCTCTATGGGACAAGCAGCCTTCTCACACCGCCTCCCTAAACTCTGGAACGAACTTCCTCCCCAGATTCGTCACTCCTTCTCCACTCACTCTCTTGCTACCGCCATGGCTAATTACCTTATGGTAAATTGTGCCTGCACATGATCATCCTTCTGTGCCTGCCCCTTGTACCCCGTACCCCCCGACTGCCTGACCAATGGCACCCAACATACGCTATGAAGCTGGGTTATCAAAACAACTATTGCACTTATTATGCTTCTGCTGTCTTGCTGTCTTACTGCACTTCCATTCCATGTAATCTGCTCCATGCTTGGATCAATGTGTTTTGTGCCTAACTGTCTCCCTACCTGTTAACCTGTTACTCAGCCGTAATTCCTATTAAGTGTATACATTAATGTAATTAAATAAATGTAATGTTATATGCATCCTACTTGAAAACCTACGCATTTTCCTCTCCATTGCACAAACTGTAATGTTAAATGTTTCACTCAGTGATAACCTGCATGTTATCCTCTCCTCTGTACCCCTCCCTCCAGGTCGCACAGAGAGACAAGCATCGTTTTGCTCAGTGTGCCTTTCCTGGTGAAACAATTCAATAAATAAATTAATTAATTAATTAAAGGTGGCAATATACTCAACCACAGTTCTGACAGTAACTAGTCTAAGAATTACAAGAATGAGAACAAAAAAATGAACAAGCAGCAGAAAAAGAACATATAAAAAGAAAACTAGAAGAAAAACTAACCTTAGCCATGAGAAACAGGAAAGAAAAGAATCCATAAGTAAAAAAGAAAAGAAAAGGTGAGAAGTGTAAAAAGCCATGAAACATACAGAAAGATAATCCAGACCACTGAGAAACAATTAAAAAAATAAAACAAAATCCAATTTTTTATTAAGAACAGGTATCTTTTTCTGTAAAAAGTAACTACTGTAGTAGAATGTTGTCCCTCCATCCTCATCTATCTTTATTTGTTAAGAGATTTATTATGCGTTTATCATGAAATCTCTTTTTAATTCATTATGAAGCTTGCTTATGCTCAAAGATAGTAGTTAGCATGCTATATTGTTTTTATTAATTTTCATACATAAAACCCTCAAACCTAAATGTATAGGAAGTATAACAGCCCACTGTACCTTACATTGATTCCTAGTGGCTCCTTGGACTATATTTCAGTTTTGGTTTGAAAATGGTTACAAGATCATAGTAAAAAACTGTAAAAAATGTTGCCCTTCTTTTCCTTTTTTTATAAAGCTGTGTAGAATGAAAAAATTCTAAATTTACAGAACTTTGATGAAACCCAGAATTTTGTGGATTATTTGAAATGCATTAACTTGTTTGACAGAGCTCAGCTGATCATTGGCCTACAGATCTGAAAATTGGCATGATTACTTGCTGATAGGTGCTCTAACTGTGTGCCAGATATCACGCAATTAGGATGCATTGCCTCAACATTAAAGGAGCTCAAACTCTTGTCATTTTATTTTTTTTGGGGGGGGAAATTTAATGAAAATTTTTACCTGCATTTAGCTTAGGCACCTTTGGAGCTAGAAATCTGAAATTAAGTACTGTACATCTATACATGTAGTAATAGCCTGTATACCCCCAAAATGTATTGCATTTCAATAAATGCTTTCCAAATTATACTAAAATAACTAAAATCTAAATTTTGGTAAAATGTTTAGCTACCGAGAGCACATCCCTCTTCAAAGCTTGATACTTAAAACTTGGTTCACATACCCATGTTGTACATTTCTCTAAATTGTAAAACTGTGGAGACATTAGAATTAGAATTTTTTTAAATTAGATGGAAATAACTGAAAATGTCATTTTGATTAGATTTGGTCACCCACAGCTCACCGCTTCCAGTCTAGGACTCTGAAGTTTTGCACACTTATTAAAGCAATTTGTACCTGTAGACATGCCAAATTTGGTATCATTTGGATATGTACTTTGAAAACTAGACCAAAATAACAGACATTTAAAATTTGGCAAAATTCAGTGGACTTTTAAAAATGTATTAATTTAATCATAACTCAGCCTTCTGATAAAATGTGGTATAGTCACTTGTTGATAGGTGTTCTAATGGTGTGCCAAATATCATGACATTATGACACATTTTCTCAAAATGTAAGGTGCTCAAAGTCGGTCATTTTATTTTTTGTGGGAAATTTCATATTTTGTTATCTGCATATAACTCAGGCACAGCTAGGGATCTGAAACAAGGTACATATATAAATGTTGTAATAGCCCATATACCAGTAGAATTTTATAACATTTCAATGAATGTTCTCAAAATTATACTAAAATAATTAAAATCTAAATGTTGGCAAAATGTTCAACTACCTATAGCATAGCCCCCTTTAAAGCTTGAGACTTAAAACTTGGTTCACATAACAATGTTGTATGTTTCTCTACATCTTGAAACTATGCAGAAATCTGGATAAGAAACTTTAAAATTAGAAGCAAAAAACTGAAAATTAAATTTTGATTAAATGTTTGGCCACCAAACTCAGCTCTCTTTCACTCTAAGACTCTGACATTTGGTACACTTATGCAGGCCATTAGTACCTGTATAACTACCCACGTTGGTATCATCTGGCTGTGTACTTTGAAAACTATACCACAGTAATTGAAATTTAAAATTCAGCAAACTTTCACAGAATTTGTACACAAATTCTGTGGAATCAGAATGGTAATTCCATGAGCATTCTTCTGGCAGAATTTTATATTCAGTACAGCTCTATTTTTTTTTTATTATAAGAACCCTCTGATTTGCTAAACACACATACCTGTAGGCAAAAAGTAAACACTTATACTTCATCTGCTTATTATTTCGTGCAGTTACAAATGTAGTTGTGATTTGCAAACAGTAGGAATATTAAAGTTGGTCAGTGTGCATTTAAAGCAATTTTTGGTGCAACCCTTTCTGTGGCTTTCCTCAGTGTATACATGCACTTACTTGACAATATTTGAAGAATCTCTTGGCTGAGAGAATCTTTCATGTCTCTCTATGCCTGTGGGTTCAGGAAAGATGAAGGATGATGTGTTTGCAAAGTATGAAGTAAATAAATTCACCACATATTCATGGATGTCTGGCTATCAGTCTGTCTGTCATTCTGTCTACTCATCTGTTTATCTAGCTACGTGTCTAGCATGTCAAATGGTTTTGCTTTTACCATCATTTACTGACTAGACAATCTCTTGCAGGGAATGATGATGCACCACAAGGGTCAATGAGAAGGTTAATTGCCCACATGACCTGCAGGGAATCTCTCAACCTCCTTGTTAACAAGCAGTACCTAGTAATAGGACAGAGCTCTCACTTCTGGGGTATAAAAACAGAATAAGTCATACTGCATCTTCTGTGATTTATACAAACACAGAATCTAATATTTCTTGTGTGATTAATATTTCACAAACAATTATAGTATATGGTTGCCCTTGATTGCAGACAGATTTCAGTGGCTTTCAAAAAGCTGTTGTAGTACAGTTCAAAGGTCATAAAAAGTTGTTGTAGTATTGTTCGGATGCCAGATTGATACTACAACTTTCCTTACCTTTGAATGCATGCGCACCCACTAACAGTTCAACATTGTGATGCTGATTAGGTAAGCTTTTCACTGAAAACAATGAATTTGAGCCAAACATTTCTTTGTCATGCTTGCCAAATGTTAAAAAAAAAAGACAAAAAAACTCTGAACGACAATCAGGAATTGAAGAGCACAGTGGTAGCGAGTAACAACGTGGTCAGGGAGGGGTTTCTAAACACATGCATGCACTCTCTCTCTCTCTCTCTCTCTCTCTCTCTCTCTCTCTTTTCTCTTTCTAGGTATCAGACATGCAAATCTGCCAAAACAGATGAAACAAAAGCCCAGAATATCCTTTAAAATCAGACTTTTAAAAAATGGTGCCTTAAAATTGTTAATGAAATTTGTTCAATGCTGTTTTGTTGAAAGACTGAAATAGTTTTCTGTTTTTTTTTTTTCTGTAATAATGAACTGAGCTTTCTGGCTGAATTTTTTTTTTCCTAGGAGCAACCATATACTATATAAAACAGTATCTGGGTAATAACGCACAGCACAGCTGTGTTTCCATTGAGGGCTTGAAATGACATCATAGGACCTCAAGAGCGAAACATAGCTTTGTTGTGTATGGTTACCCATACACTACTCTAAGTGTGCTCTACTAAAAGTGAGACCAGGTACTCTCTCAAACTGTGACACAGTGTGCTAGGTTTTTATATGAAATATATCATTCATCAGTATCATAGTGCTGTTCAGCTTAGAAAGGTTATTATGCAATAGCATTTCAGCACTTTGGAGGGGGGATTGTGCAGTGAATCATCAGTCTTTTTCAAGAAGTGACAGTAATGTTTAAACAATGATTAAAAGATGAAGTTTTAGTTTGTATAGAAATCATTCTTTTTCTGTATTTCCTGAATTCAAATGCTAATTGGATGCTGGTTCCTTTCTCAGTTCTCTTTGGTACAGGTTTTTTTTTTTTTGGGTGCACATTACCAGCAATGATAACATTAATTTATTTTGCCTTGCTAAACCAGTTCAGCAATATCCCATGTTGTTCACTGGTGCATTGCTGAATAAGGTTAGTTAATACAAAGTAAAGTGTGGTAATGCTGAGAATAATGTTAGTGAATACAGTCCTTTTCATGCTATAAATAGGCATACAGTAGGATGTGCACTGAGGGCCTCTGCACTGATATGCTGGGTACATACTGGTAGGGCCTTGTACCAGGCTGCACAACTACGTAGCAGGCAACCAGCCCTTGCATGATGAGTGGCAATGGGATGCATGACCACTAGCTGGCACAATGTGTGGATGAATAGGTCCATGCATGCACCAGGGATGGAAATAAGCTGGACCATGGGCTTTCAATCAGAAGCCCCAACCATTACTAAAGTGGACCCCCTGTTCTGTAGGAGTAGGGGATCATGAGACATGGTGACCTGCACATGGACTGCCATGTCTCCCACAGTCTGACATAAATTATTCATTGTACCACAGCCCGCCCCCCCCAGCCACAGCCAGCATCCACCCCCTTGCCTACTGTAACATAGAGGGTGCCAAGGTCCATGGCCGCTTGGCACTACACAGCCATGTGGACACTGATCAGGGATGTATGCACCTATTATGGAAGTCCTCTGGTTGGTGTAATGGTAAGCACCCCAGCACTGACCTGGAAGAGCATAAGGAGCACGGCACATGCTGTGCTCTGCCAGCCCACTGTAGACATGCTCACATCCTGGACCCTGCCCAGACTGACCATGCAGTTGTACAGAATCTGATGTGGCTAGCACTGGGCAAGAATGTGCAGCAGGCACACATCATTCATTCATCTATGGATGTACACAGGAAACCTGAGATGCACATATCCCAGCCCTACATGTGTATGTCAGGGTGTGTAGGGATGGGATACCAGTTTTGCATAGGGTCATCAAAGCACATTCATCCCATGCTTATCAATGTATGTCTACTGTGGTATATCACAATTAACATATTTACTAGTTGTATATTCTAGCTTGGGAGGAAATGCAGCTATTGTCTGAATAGCATTACTCACTCACCATTCACACCTTATTTAAGGCCCAATGCCACAATAAGGTCCACAGAATTCCATCAGGAATAAGTTAATGTTTCTTCTGGGAGAGTGGAAGGTTTCTCCAGGATAGAAGAAGCCCCTTCAAGGAGACTGGAGGGTCCTTCAGGAAAGAGTGGAAGGACTGTGGAAGAACCTTCAGTTAGTGTATAAGGACCTACAGGGAGAGTGAAAGGTCCTTCAGAAAGAGTGAACATTCCTTCAGGGTGAGTAGAATGTCCTTTAGGGAGACAAAAAAGTTCCTTCAGAGAAAATGGAGGGTCCTTTGGGGAGAGTAGAAGGTCCTTTAGGGAGAGTGAAAACTCCCTCAGGGACAGTGAAAGAACTTTGATGGTGACTGGCATATCCTTCAGGAAGTGTGAAAGCTATTTCTGGGAGAGTGTAAAGTCATTCAGGGAGAGTGTACGGTCCTTCTGGAATGGTGAAAAGACCTTCAGGAATGGTGGAAGAACCTTCAAGAAGACAGAATGTTCCTTCAAGGAGAGTGGAAAAGTCCATCAAGGGACGTGGAAGATCCTTTGGAGAGAGTGGAAGATCCTTCAGAGAGACTAGAATGTCCTAACAGGAGAGTGGAAGGACCTTTAGGGAGACTGGAAGGTCCTTCAGGGACGGTGGACAGACCTTCTGAGGGATTGAAAGGTGATCCAGAAAGAATAAAAGTTCCTTCAAGGAGAGTGGAAGGTCCTTCAGGAAGAGTAGAATTTCCTTCAGAAAGAGTGAAAGCTCCTTCTGGAAGAATGGAAGATTTTTCAGAGAGAGTGGACTGTCTTTCAGGGAGAGTGTAAGGTCCTTCAGGGAAGGTAGAAGGACCTTCATGGAGACTGTGATGCCCTGCAAGAAGAGTAAAAATTCCTCCTGGGAAACTGGAAGGTTTTCAGGGAGTAAAAGGTCCTTCAGGAAGAGTAGAAGGTCCTTTAGGGAAGTGGAACACCCTTTGGGGAGCATGGAAGGTCCTTTAGGAAGACTAAAAGTTCCTTCAGGAAGTTTGATGGTCCTTCAGGGAGCATGAAAGGTCCATCTGGGAGACTGAAAGTTCCTTTAGGGAGAGTGGGAGGTCCTTTAGGGGCAATAAAAGGACTTCCAGGGAGAGTGGAAGGCCCTTCATGAAGGTTAAAAATGACTTCAGGTGGAGTAGAAGGTTCTTCGGGGAGACTGAAATTTCCTCCAGAGAAAGTGGATGGTACTTCAGGGTGAGAAGAAGGTCCTTCAAGGAGAGTGGAAAGTCCCTCGGGGAGAGTGGAAGAACTTTCAGGGTGATGGGCATATCCTTTAGAAAGTGGGAAAGCTATTTCTGGAAGAGTATAAGGTCTTTCAGGAAGAGCGGAAGGTCCATCAGGGAGAGTGGAGGGTCTTTCAGTGAGACTAAAAGTTACTTCAGGGAAAGCAGAAGGTCCTTTAGGCAAACAGGAAGGTCCATCAAGGAGCATGAAAGATCCTTCTGGGAGAGTGAAAGGTCCCTTAGAGAGACTAGAATGTCCAACCAGAAGAGTGGATGGACCTTCAGGGAGATTGAGAGGTCCTTGAGGAGGGTGGACAGGCCTTCTGTGGGATTGGAAGATCCTTCAGGAAGAGTAAATGATCCTCCTGGGAGTGTGGAAGGTCTTTCAGGGAGAGTAGAAGGTCCTCCAGGGAAGGTGAATGAATCTTCAGGAAGATTGTAATATCTTACAGTAAGAGTAAAAGTTCCACCAGGGAGACTTGAATGTCTTCAGGGGGAGAGTGGAAAGTCCTTCAAGGAGGTGAAACATCCTTTGCAGGTAGTGGAAGGTCCTTCAGAAAGAGAGAGCATTCCATCTGGGTAAGCGGAAGATCCTTCAGGGAGACTAAATATTCCTTCAGGGAGTTTGGATAGTCCTTCAGGGAGAATGTATTGTCCTTCTGGGAGACTGAAAGTTCCTTCAGGGAGAGTGGAGGGTCCTTCACTGACAGTGGAAGGTCATTTAGGAAGAGTGAAAGTTCCTTCAGGGAGCATGAAAGTTCCTTCAGGTACAGTGGAAGGTCCTTCGGAGTGACTAAAAGTTCCTCCAGGAAAATGGAAGTTTCTGCAGGGAAAGTGGAAGGTCCTTCAAGAAGAGGTGAAGGTCTTTCAGGGAGAGTGGAAGAACCATCAGAGAGATTGAAGGTTCTTCAGTGTAGTTACTAGGACCTTTATTGAGATCAGAAGATCCTTTATTAAGAGTAAAATTCCTTAAGAAAGAGTCCTTCACAAAGAGTGAAAGCTTCTTCTGGGAGAAAGGAAGACCTTTCAGGAGGAGTGGAAGGTCCTTCTGGGAGTGTATACAGTCCTTTAGGGAGGTAGAAGATCACTGGGGAAAGTGAAAGGTCCTTTCTTAAGAGAGAATGTTCCTTCTGGGAGACAGAAAGGTCCTTCAGAGAGAGAGACTGAAAGTTCCTTCAGAAAGTGCAGAAGATCCTTTAGGGAGAGCAGAAGGTTCTACTGGGACACCTGAAGTTCATTCAGGGGAGTGGAAGGTCCTTCATGGAGAGTGGAAGGTCATTCATGAAGAGTGGAGGATCCTTCAGGGAGAGTGAAATACACTTCTAGAGAAGTAAACATTTATTTAGGGAGAGTGGAAGGACCTTTGGATAGACTAGAATGTTGCACCAGGAGAACGGATGGCCCTTCAGGGAGATAAGATGGTCCTTGAGAGAAGATGGGCAGACCTTCTGGGAGATTGGAAGATCCTTCAGGAAGAATAAATGATCCTTCTGGGAGAGTGGAAGGTCCTTTAGGGAGAGTGGAAGGCCCTCAAGGGAAGGTCTGCAAATCTTCAGGAAGATTGTAATGCCTGGCAGTAAGAGAAAAGTTCAGTTTGGGAGAATTTTCAGGAAGACTGTAATGTCTTGCAGTAAAAGAAAAGTTCAGTCTGGGAGACTGAAAGGTCTTCAGTGAGAGTGAAAACCTTCAATGAGGTGAAGAACCCTTTGCAGGGAGTGGAAAGTCCTTCAGAAGGAGAGAGCATTCCATCTGGGTAAGTGGATGGTTCTTCAGGGAGACTAAAAGTTCCTTCAGGGAGTTTGGTTGGTCCTTCAGGGAGAGTAGAAGGTCCTTCTGGGAGACTGAAAATTCCTTCAGGGAGAGTGGAGGGTCCTTCAGTAAGAGTGGAAGATCCTTCAGGGAGAGTAAAAAGACCTTCAGTGATAGTAGCAGGTCATTTAGGAAGAGTGAAAGTTCCTTCAGGGAGAGTGGAATGTCCTTCAGGGTGACTCAAAGTTCCTTCAGGAAAATGGGAGTTTCTGCAGGGAGAGTGGAAGATCATTTGGGAGAGTGGAAGGTCCTTCTGAGAGATTGAAAGTTCCTTCAGGGAGAGTGGAGGATCCTTCAGTAAGAGTGGAAGATCCTTCTGGGAGAGTAACCAGTGTAGCAGTGACAACCTGCTAGTTCTGGCCATTAGACTGCTTTTAGGGGCACACAATAGAGTGCTTACTGTGCTCTCAGTATATATTCCACCAAAACTAACCACAAACGGTGTTCACAACCTGCTGGACTACATCAGTACTCTGAGTTTAAATACAGAAATTGTTCTGCTAGGTGACTTTAATATAAATTGGCTCTCACCTGCCTCTACCTCTATCAAGGATACCCTATCTGCTATCCATTTCTCCCAAATGGTGGAGACTCCGACATGAGTCAACTACAAGACCGGCATCAGCACACTGTTGGACTGAGTGCTCACCAACCATCCTGCTCATATCTTCAATCTCACCATTCTCCCCAACTCTTTGAGTGACCACTCCCCTGTCAAATGCAACTGGAACAACAACTACTGCAAACCCCACACCAGAACCATAAAAAAGTGACTTCTACTAAAAGGTCACCTCCTACAACTAAAGTAAGACCTAAAACTCCTTGACTGGATGGACCTCCATAAAACCAGTGATGTGGACACCACACTTGATCTCTTTGTGTCAAAATTTAATGCTGTCTGTGACAAACATGGACCAGTTACTACAAAAAAATCCAAAGGGCCTTTTAACTGCTGGATTACACCGGAACTCCTAGAGCAACTTGCCTTAAGAGATCATATCTGGCAAATAGCATGAGCGCAGGGGACTGCAGCAAACATTCAATGATATAAAAAGGCCCGCAGTGACTGTATGAAAGCTATCCACCATGCAAAAAGCACATAGTACAAAAAAGCCTTCTCTAACTCATGGAACAGCAGCAAGTCTTTCTGGGCCAACCTTAAAGACATCACAGAGAAAGACCCCCAAACTCCCCCTGCTAAGCTTACTGTTGAGGGTGTTTCAACCTTGGACCATCTGCTTATTGCCAACTCACTGAATCATGCTTTCACTGACCTCAGTAGTGTGCTCCCCAGGGACTTCTTCAATACCCCCAACCCAAGGGACAATACAAGGTTGCCTGCACTATCACCTAACCAGCTGCTATTCCACTTTAAAATGGCCTCTGAAGCAGATGCTAGGAAATACCTTGAAATGGTTCTCAGAAAATCTAGGCACAATGGGGACTCCTTGGACTTCAAATTGGTTCACTTGGCACTAGATGAAATACTTGGACCACTAACCAGAATACTTAATCTATCCCTCTTCCACTCCCAATTCCCCTAAAGATGGAAGTCTGCTACAGTAACCTCCATACAAAAAAGTGGGGACAGGTCCTTACATAATAACTACAGACTGATTTCTGTACTCCCGCCACTCTCCAAAGCTCTCAAGCAGATTGTGACTGACCAGATGGTGGAATATTTTAATCAATACCAACTCCTATGCACAGAGCAACACAGGTTCTGGGGTGGCCATAGTACCATCACAGCCCTACTTGAATTTACCGAATTCATCCATAACGCCTTAGACCAAGTCCACCTTGTAGGGTCACCCTTCATTGACCTATCAAAGGCATTTGATATGGTTCATCATGCGCTCCTTCTCAAGCAGCTATCTGACATCACATGAAACTGTGAACTGGTTTAGCAGTTACTTGAGCTGCCACTCCCAGCAAGTCAGGATTAGGGAAGTACTATTAGACAACTGACCTGTCAGATCTGGTATACCACAAGGATCCATTCTGGGACCACTGCTGTTCAGTGTTTTCTTAAATAATCTCCTGGCCTCCTGCTATTGCCACATGCTCCTATATGCTGATGATATGGTGATTTTTACCAGCAACCGGTGTCCTGAACTCCTTGAAACTGATCTCCAAAATGACTTTGCAGCTGCAGAAAAGTGGTTTAAAGAGCAAAGACTGGTCATGAACTATAACAAGCTAAAAAGCTACCCCCTGGCAATAAGAAATGACAGTGGTGACACACTGGAGCTCATCCCACATTTCAAACACCTGGGGGTTACAATCGACTCCTCCCTGTCCTTCTCCCAGAATATCGATATCACTGCATGAGCTACAGTATTAATACCAGAATCGGGATCCTCTACTGCCACAGGTATTGTCTAACCCATGAAGCTTTAAACCTAGCAATCAGCAGCTCAGTTGTCTCCCTCATAGACTATGGGCAGGCCATATACAGTTCTGCTCCCAACATGGCACTCCAGTGGATCTCAGTTGCCTTAAACAAAGTCTGTCACCTACTCACAAATACACCAAGACTCACACACACACCTGTAAACTTTATCCCCAGACTGGCTGGCTTCAACTGAATAACAGAATCGGATATCAAACCTGCCTTCTTGCCAAAAAAGTCATATTAAATCTGCTTCCAACAGGGATGCAGAACCTGCTGACACTGCCTATGAATACCAGACACACCAGAAGCTCCACCACTCAAATTTTCCAAGTGCCCAGATGCCACACTACCATGGCACAGCTTGCATTCTCACACCGTGTACCCCTCTGGGTAAA
Source organism: Neoceratodus forsteri (assembly GCA_016271365.2). Classification (NCBI taxonomy): domain Eukaryota; kingdom Metazoa; phylum Chordata; order Ceratodontiformes; family Ceratodontidae; genus Neoceratodus; species Neoceratodus forsteri. The sequence goes on from CM028131.1 coordinate 1,257,418,734, forward strand.
GGCACTGCCCCCTGACATCTCTGGCTCCTCAATGATTGGCTCTTTTAAATGTAGACTGCGCCAGCACCTCATTGATGTGAGTAGCTGCATGTGCCCCTGCTAAGGCTCAGCACTCAGCAACAATCTGCCTCTAGCACTTATCTTTGCCTCTGTCATGACAGGATAGTCAAACTGCAACACTTCACCCACCTCACTACTCCTCCCTGACTCTGCCCCTTGCCCCTTGACCTCTCCCTTCCCTCCTCCCTCCTTGCTCCCTGCCCTCTGTGCTCTGCTCACCTAGCCCTCCCACTCCCAATGTATCCTTCCCTATCCTAGTCTGTTTATCTTCTTGATGTGGGCATACATTGTACAATGCCTCAGCATACCTGGTGCTTTATGTTTGAATTCTGTAACCTCCATGTATATTTTTCTCAGTATTTATATATTTGTGCACAGTATTGTACCTTGCTGTCTAATGTATCTGACGTGGAACCTTTCAACGAGCATCCGCTCACAGGTGTTATCCAAGATCTCAACAAATAAATAAATTAAATTAAAAGGACCTTCATGGAGAGTAGAAGGTCCTTTAGGAAGAGTGAGAGTTTTTTCAGAGGGAATGAAAGTCCCTTTAGGGAGAGTGGAAGGTCCTTCAGGAAAATGGAAGTTTCTGCAGGGAGAATGGAAGGGTCCTTTGGGGAGAGTGGAAGGTCCTTCAGGTAGAAGTGAAGGTTCTTCAGGGATAGTGGAAGGACCATTAGAGAGATTGGAAGATTCTTCAGCATAGTTGACAGGACATTAATTGAAACTGGAAGATCCTTTATAAATAGTAAAACATTCTTCAGAAAGAGACCTTCAGAAAGAGTGAAAGCTCCTTCTGGGGAATGGAAGGTCTTTCCGGAAGAGTGGAAGGTCCCTCAGGGAGAGTGGAATGTCCTTCAGGGAGTGTGCAAGGTCCTTTAGGGAGGTAGAAGAACATTTGGGGAGAGTGAAAGGTCCTTCCAGAAGAGAGAATGTTTCATCTGGGAGAAAGAAAGGTAATTCAGGGAGACTGAAAGTTTCTTCAGAAAGTGTGGAAGATCCTTTGGGGAGAGCAGAAAGTTCTGGGAGACTGAAAATTCATTCGGGAGATGGAAGATCCTTCAGGGAAAGTGTAAGGTCATTCATGAAGAGTGGAGGATCCTTTAAGTAGTGTGGAAGGTTCTTCAGGAAGAGTGAACATTCCTAAAGGGAGAGTGGAAGGACCTTCAGGGAGATTAATAGGTCCTAGGAAGAACCACATCAGAATGTGCTCCCCAGCACCACATGGGAACGTGACATGTTTCCTAGCACCACATGGAAATGTGATGTGCTCACCATACACCACATGGGAACATGATGTGCTTTCTTGGCACTACTTGGAAACATGATGCACTCCCTTAGCACCACCTAAGAAAATGATGTGCTCCCTCGTGACTAAATGAGAAGCTGATGCACTCCCCCAACACCACATGGGAGAGTAATGCACTCTGCAGCATCACATAGGAATGTTAAGCATTCCCCCTGCACCACATGGGACTGTGACACTCCACCAACACTACTGTACATCAGAATGTGACACTCTCCCCAGCACAACATGGAAGTGTGCTGCATCCACCAGAACCTTGTGGGAATGTGACACATTCCCCCAACACCACATGAGAACATGATACACTCCCCCAGCACAACATAGGAATGTGATGTGTTCCCCCTGCACCCCATGGGAATGTAATGCACTCCAACAGCACTGCATGGGAAAATGACATGCTACTCCCCCGGCTTATACTGCATGAATATGTAATGCACTCCCCCAGCACTACATGGAAATCTGACACTCTACCAGCACCACATGTGAATGTGACATGCACCCCTAACACAACATGGGAGTATGCCATACTCCCCTCTGTCATCACATAGAAACATGTGGTAATGTGCTCCCTCATCACCACATGGTAACATGACATGCTCCCAGCACCTCATGCAAATCTGATGTACTCCACCAGCAGTGTGTGTTAATGTGACATGCTCTCCCAAACCAAGACTGACTTTATAGTGGTAGGTTCAGAAATGCAGAATTCAGCTGTTCACGGTATCCTGATTCTACCCTCTCGGGGGGGGGTGCACCTTCAGGCAACAAGAAGATTTGCATTTTGAGAGCTGTTCTTAATGGACAGTTCACATTTGCTTCACAGGTGTCTTTTGTAGCCAACAGCTGTTTTTACCATCTTAAGAATGTTGCCAGACTGCACCACTGCTTGATTTGGAAGACTTAGTTACACTAATCAATGTCCTCGTTTTTCACATGGCTTGACTACTGCTGTGAGCTATATGAAGGCTTTCCTTGAGGTCAATTGCATCACCTGCAGTAAGTTCAGAACACCGTGGTGACACTCTTGACCTCCATAAGGAGGTCAGAGTATATTACCTCATTGCCACAGGTTCTAGGCTGGTTGCCAGTTAAGTGGCACATTGACTTCTGGGTACTGCTTGTGTCACTTTTTTTTTTTTGCAACTGAGTAAACTTTATTGAGTTTTAGAAAAGATACAAGAAGAAAACAAACCACAACAGTAATAACAGATTAATCAACAACACTAACAATACAAGAGCAGTGAACAAACATACAAATAACCCACAAAATAAAATAACTACCCCCCCCGAAGACCATGCTGGAGTGGTAACACTAAACAACTATGATGAAGAAACCAGGAGTAATGTGTGCAAGGTTTTCCATCTGGACTGATAAACATGTACTGTACATATCTAAAATCACAAGCAATAGACTTTTCTATATTTAGAGTCTATAATATTTCCACCAACCACTTTGACCAAGTAGGAGGGGTTAAGTCTATCCAATGCCGCAAAATTAATAACTTAGCAACCAACACAATTAGTGAGATTTGGGCCATCTGGTACCTCCCAGGAGTGAACTGTAATTGCCCAAAAATACAAATGTCAGGAGTAAAAGCATCCTGGAGGCTCAGAAGGGGTTTTAATTTAGTCTGAATAAGATTCCAAAAAGGAGAAATCTGTGCACATGACCAAAACATATGAAGAAAAGTGCCATCACCATCTTTACACCTAGGGCAGGCCGAAGAATCAGTCTTCCCAATCTGAAATAACGTCATCGGAGAAAATAAAGACCATGAAGAATATTAAATTGTTGGAAGTGGAATCTATGTTGTTTAATGTATTTATAAACATCAACCCAGATGCGGAACCAGTAGTCTGCAGGTTGCTCAATTTTTAAAATATTAGCCTAATAATAAATGACAGGAGAAATTCAATCCCAAAGCACTAAACCTATCAAGTTATAGAATTTAAAAATAAGGTGGTCTTGCTGAACTTGAATGGAACAGGTCTCAAATAGTTTACCCACTGTACTAAACCAAGGAGGACAACTCAAAAAACGATGAAGACAGTGACGAATTTGACAAAACTAAAAAAATCTATTCACAGGAGCCCCAAATCTAGTACAAAATTGCTTGAAGGAAATAACAGCATCTTCCATAAGGAAATCTGCAAGAACCAGAGAGCACAACTGTGGCCATTGAATAGGACTCAGCATTTTTTATCTTCACATAGATTTAAATTATTAAATAAAAATTGTGAAATGTCCGTAACACAGACCAACTTAAGGTGCCTTCCAAGTTGCACATGAGCTTGAAGAGACCAAGCTATTGGTGTGGATTTAAGGCATGAGGGGAGCTTTGATGGAGGCAGATAAAGTAAGAGCAGCAGACTAATCTGGAGTTGTACACATAGGTCTCTTTCAATAAAAAGCCAGGAAGGGTATTATTGACCAGTGTCTGCAAAAATCTCAGATTGTCCCCAAAGAAAATACTTTGCCCCATGTAAGGCAAAATATTAACGTAAAAAATGAGGGAGTTGCAATCCTCCATGTTTTCTAAGGCGGGCCAGTCTGTCATAAAACCTCCAAGGTGGTTTACCTAACCAAAGAAACCTAGAGAGAATCCGATGAACATTCTTAAACCAAGTAACTGGAAGTAACATGTTTAGCATACCCAAAGGATACAGGATTCTGGGAAGAACATTCATTTGTATATTATTCGATTTGCACCACAGAGTGAGCAGTAGTTGTTTCCACCTATTCAAATCTATTTGTCTCACTAAAGAGTCTAAGTTTAGGGACTTCAGTAATATAACTTCTCAGGAGACTTCAATCCCCAAATAAGTAAGAGATTTAGTTTCCCACTGCAAACCTAAATCCAAAAACTCTTGATTATAAACATGTGAAGAAAGGAGATAGACCAGTTTTAGTTAAATTTAACTTACAGACAGATAATTCATCGAATTGCCTAATTACTCAAAGAGCTGCTTGTAAAGAATGGAATGGACCATTTAAATGTAACATAACATCATCTGCAGAAGTTGAAACTTTCCATTCCTGAGCGCCGAGGACTATGCCCTCAATATAAGGGGAGGCATTAAGTTTACTGGTTTATTAAGGGCTCTAAATATAAGTTAAAAAGAAAAGGAGAAAGGGGACAACTCTGTCACGTGCCCTGGACAGGAAGAAGAGGTCAGAGAGTACCCCATTGCACAATACTCATGCTGTAGGGGAGAAACACAAAATTCTTATCCACTGAAGGAAAGAGTCGGAAAAACTATAACAACTTAATATCCAAAATAAATACGGTCAAGAGACCCTATCAAATGCCTTTTCCACATCCAGAAAGACCAAGACTGCACCAGGCTGAACTCCCTGGAGGTGGAAATTAGATGATAAAGCTTTTGAAAATGGTCACTGGAGAGCTGTCCCTTCATAATGCCCACCTGTTCAAAACCTATCAGTCCATTTCAAACCCAGTTAAGGCAAGAAGCCAAAATTTTTGCCAGAATCTTCATATCAACATTAATAAGGGAGATAGGCCTGTAATTACCAGGTCAAACTTCATCTTTTCCTGGCTTGGACAATAACACTATGCAGGCCTCCAAGAGGGGGGGACCTCCAACAACTCAGAAGAATGAAGATAATTAAAAAGAGATACTAAAAGAGGAGCAAGCTCGTCAACAAAACGTGTGCAGAAGTTTGTAATAAAACCATGGCTCTACGATGCCAGTTCAACAACAATTTTGTCGAATGACGTTACAGTGACACTTTATGTCGACTGCAATAGTGGTTGGCATAAAGCCGTCCAGTGAAAAGTTTGTTTTTCTTCGAGGGCTTGGCCCCCTGAACCAACCATGCACAGGGTTCTGCCTGCCGCACTCCCCATAATTTAAGATTATCAACTTCAAGTTGGAGTTGATTTGGGGGAGGGTTGCAACATCTGGAGAAAGCAGTGCTTGGGTCCTGCAGTTACATTACAGCAGCAACATCAAACCACCACTATAATGTCATTCGCTGTCGAAATGTCACTGTTCGATCGGCATACCAAAAGCCATTACGGCCCTGGGGCTTTATCCACTGCAAGAGAAGCAATAACCTCTCTAACATCTTCTTCCAAAATGGAGGCCTCAAGACTGCAACAGGAAGCATCAGACAGTTGTGATAGTGGAATCCGCTCCATAAAATAACCATATTAGGAGACATATCAACATTATCTGAGGCTTCAGTGAATAAAGTCTTAAAGGGACACTGTCAGGATTTGGGACAAATTCTAAGGGCTGCAAGTGAAGGTGTGTGGAGTATGATGTCCTAATGTAAAATGCAAATGTACCTTTAAAGTTATGCCGAAGTGCTTGACTTTTTAAATTTTAGTTACATTCACATTTTGGGCTGACTGTCAGAAATCTCGGTGCTGCGCATTCACTCACTGCAGTAGCGCAGAGTCAAGGGGAAACTCATTCATGAACAAGTTACACATTTTTGGTGACTTGTGAGTAAAGCATATTTTCTGTTACAACTGGCAACATAGAGTAGCACAAGCTTGGTCATAACCTGAGACAAGCACTGTAAAGTTCTGTAATTTGTGTCCAAAAACTGAAGCAATGATTCCATGCATGAGCATTAGCATAGGCTCCACTGTGCATGCCTGGAATAAGAAATAATACTAATCCATGTGAAAAATCATGCAATCAATGGTATACATAGAGGCTGGGATATTCAAACAGATTTCGCATGGCGCAACAGAGTTGCACCATGTGGAACCCACTGATGCTCCCCGGTGTGATATTCAATGGGGGAACACGCACAGCACAAATCCCAATGCGCCGGGGCACTTCAGTAATATATGTGGCGCATGTAAGGGGGGGGCATGCCCATGCATATTCTGCACATCCCGATATTCAGCCCGGATGTGCTGAGAATATGCAGACGCAACCCCTACATGCGCCGCACACAGTTAAGCCAGAAATAAAGGAGCAACAGCTGGCCACCCACAGGTGAGCTGCCATAATGCAGGGTGCAACATGGCAGCTGCCAGCTGTGGGTGGCCTCCCGAGCTCTGGTGGCAACGTCCAGTGGCGTAGCACCCCCCATAGCCAATCGTGAGCTGTTTTAAACAATAGAATCCCTGGTGGTCCAGTGGACCCAACTCCCTGCCCAATCGCAGGCTGTAATATTTAATAAACTCCCTGGTGGTCCAGTGGACCTATCTCCCTGCCCGATCATGGGCATGCAGTACTTTAAATAGCCCTGGTGGTCCAGCGGTACCCGTACCCCCCTCCCAACCTGCCAACTCATTCTCGCCACCCCACTCCCCCCAGTCAGCGGCGGGTGGCTGCATCCAACCCACAAGCCGCCCAGCCGCTCTCCGACTGACAGCGTAAAGTACGGCTGTACACTCATTGGTCCAGCGTGGGCCAATAGGTGTGCGAACTGTGCCGTACTACACAGTCTCGATATGTGAAAGGATCCAGTCACATATTGGGACTGTGTAGTACAATCGATCTGCATGCCCATTACCTCACACTGTGGACCAATGGCATACAGCTGTACTATACGCTGTCGGATATGAGCAACTTAGTGACTTGTGGGTGGGGTGCTGCCACCACTGCTGACCGGGGGTGGGGTGGTGAGAATGAGTGGGCAGGGCTGGAGGGGGTTGCGGGTATCACTGGACCTCCAGGGCTATTTAAAGTACTGCATGCCCACAATCGGGCAGGGAAATAGGTCCACTAGACCACCAGGGAGTTTATTAAATATTACAGTCCGTGATCAGGCATTGGAGCACGTTGCCATTGAGGGGCAGGGGGCATCGGTCCCCGACGGCCGCTGCCTGGCAGGGTGCTAGGCACAAGTTGCTGAGGATGGGCGCACCTGCATGCAAATGGAGCCAAAATGACATGCAAATGGCCCCATTTGCGCCTTGCATGCATTATGGCCCCATTTGCATGTCCACTGCTGAATATCGCGGTTGATGCACCTAGCACAATGGCACTTGCGCTAGTGCATCCCCCTGCTCCTCTCTGGCCACTTGAGCTGGTGCAGTGCCACTGTGCCATGTGCTATGCAAGTGGCCATGGAGCGATATTCAACGGTGCTGAGCCATGGCGCAGCACCTTTGAATATCTCCCTGTCAACGCCCTGGCACATCCCAGTTGTGCTGCACCCAGGCTTGTGCCGCAGCCTGGCGCATTCTGAATATCCCACCCAGAGTCTATTAAGCCCCCAAAGTCTGCATCCAGAAAAAGTGTCTTACTGACTCACAGGACACAGTTTCAAAACCAGGGAAGGCACTACATAAGTAACAAATTTCAGACATTGCTCAGTCGATAGAGATATCCAATTAATCAAAACCAGTAAAATGAAAACATGACTGCTGAACAAATCACACTACTGCCAACCAGGTCCTCTCTGTAGATGAATCCAAAAGCCAAGGAATCCCCGGAAAAAAATCCAGCCAAAAAAGGAAGCGAGTCCCATCTGCATGCTCCCTCAGGAGAATCAGATAAAGCCAAAGCTGACTCCAGATCAAGGTGCAAGTGCTAGCTTTATTTAGAAGCCAAAAAAAGATTAGGAAAGAGCCCTTGGAGTGCTTGATCAGCCTGTGCCACAGAATCAAAGTGCTTAACACCGTTGTCAGTAACCACCTCTAAATGAGCTGGGTACAACTTTTGATGTTTGTGGCCCAAAGCTTTGATTTTATGGCCCAATCTTCTGCTTATTTCTGATGGACTTGCAAGGTTAGGTCTTGCACTAGCCAGACATGATGACTTTCCCACTTTAGAGTCTGCGGAGATCGAACTTTCCTCGGAACATGAACTCTGTCGTGGTAGTTCAGTAGCTGAAAGATCAAGAGTCACGGCCATTCACCAGATGCAGTCATGGGTCTCAGGGCACAGTGGGCTCATTCCACGATATACAAGGGCCCATTCGGAGAGGGGCCCGCAATCATGGTACAGAAATGCTGAACAAACTCAATGGCATTAGGACCTTTTTCCAATTCTGGAAGCCCATGTAGCGCCAAATTATTACAATGGTACAGGACCTCACAGTTCTTAACCTTTTTCTCCAGACAAGACAGGGTATGATGCAGCTTAACCATCTCGGGCTCTAGATTAGTCGGTCGGTCCTCAATCAAATTGATCCATGCCTCAGCATCTGAAGTTCATGCTGAAAGTTCCTGTAAAGCTGGCTTAAAAGCTCTGAAGTCAGCCATTAAAGCATACACAGCCTCTTTTATAGAGGAAAGTTCTAAAAATAATTTTTCCATAGTTAACGCTGTGGGATGCAGAGAGGATGGAGAGAGCAATGAGTCACTCCCTCTAGGCCATTTAGGCTCCAAGGCAAGTGGGATCAGCAGTTGAGAAGGATCGTCATCCTTTGAGAATTAGGTATCTTCAGCTGGCATGGGAGCTTCCTTGGATATTTTTACAATAATAAATTATCACTGACAATACAAAAGGTACTCACAAAGAGGGAGCAATCAATCAAAATAAATGATCCAGCACAAAATTTAAGTCTTAAGTAAAAATGGACCCATCGGAGCTCATCTGAGGAGCTGCTACTCCCCAACCTGCATCACGTGACTCCAGGATGTTGGTGACATTTAAAGTCTTGAATGGACTGGACCCTCAGTACCTCAGTGATCTCTTGACTCCCCACGTCGATCTTAGGGATTTAAGATATAGGGGAAGGGATCTGGGGGCTGTTCATTCCTCCTACTTGAAATCTGCTGGTGACTGGGCTTTATCAGTGGCAGTCCCTACCTTATGGAATGTGCTCCCTGAAAATATACACACTGCCAGTTCTGTGTCTTCATTTAAAAAGCAACTAAAAAGCTATTTACTTATGATAGCCTTTCAGTAACCAGAGCTGCTAAATGAAAATGTTAGTAGGTTTGTGTATGTATAGTAAAGTATTGTATAAGTGGATATTTTTTGTATGAATGGATATACTGTAGTTTGTATAGTGGTTTTAGGTTATTTATGGTGGATGTATTTATTGTGTTTGCTACACAGACACTCTGCACCTTGGACAGGCACTTTGTAAAAATCTAATAAACAAACATACACATGGGAACATGATGAGCTCCGCCAGCAGTATATGCTAATGTGACAGCTTCCCTAGCACCACATGGGAACGTGATGTGCTCTACGAGCTCTACATGAAAACATGTTATGCTCCCCACCACTACACGAGAACATGATAGGCTCCACCAGCACTGCATGGAAATGTGAGATGCTCAACAAGCACCATATGGGAACATAATATGCTCAACCAGCATTTCATGGGAGTGTGATGCAGTCCACCAGCATCACATGGGAATGTGATATGCTTCCCAGCACCACATGTGAGTGGGATGCACTACGCAAGCACCACATGGGAATGTGACATGCTTCCTCAGCACGACATTGGAGTGGGAGGCACTGCACCAACACCACATAGGAATATGACATGCTTTCCCAGCACAACATGGGAGTGGGATGCACTGCACCAGCACCACATGGGAATGTGACACACTTCCTCAACACCACATGGGAATATGACATGCTTTCCCAGCACGACATGGAAGTGGGATACACTGCACCAGCACCACATGGGAATGTGACACACTTCCTCAACACCACATGGGAATATGACATGCTTTCCCAGCACGACATGGGAGTGGAATGTACTGCACCAGCACCACATGAGAATGTGACACACTTCCCCAACACCACATGGGAATATGACATACTTTCCCAGCATGACATGGGAGTGGAATGTACTGCACCAGAACCACATGGGAATGTGACACACTTCCCCAACACCACATGGGAATATGACATACTTTCCCAGCATGACATGGGAGTGGAATGTACTGCACCAGCACCACATGGGAATGTGACACACTTCCCTAACACCACATGGGAATATGACATGCTTCCCCAGTATGACGTTGGAGTGGGATGCACTGCACCAGCACAAGCACCACATGGGAACGTGATATGCTTCCCCAGCACAACATTGGGAGTGGGATGCACTGCACCAGCACCACATGGGAATGTGACATGCTTCCCCAGTATGACATTGGGAGTGGGATGCACTGCACCAGCACCAGCACCACATGGGAATGTGACATGCTTCCCCAGCATGACATTGGAGTGGGATGCACTGCACCAGCACCACATGGGAATGTGACATGCTTCCCCAGCATGACATTGGGAGTGGGATGCACTGCACCAGCACCACATGGGAATGTGACATGCTTCCTCAGCACAACATTTGGAGTGGGATGCACTGCACCAACACCACACGGGAATGTGACATGCTTCCCCAGCATGACATTGGAGTGGGATGCACTGCACCAGCACCACATGGGAATGTAACATGCTTCCCCAGCACAACATTGGGAGTGGGATGCACCGCACCAGCACCACATGGGAATGTGACATGCTTCCCCAGCATGACATTGGAGTGGGATGCACTGCACCAGCACCACATGGGAATGTGACATGCTTCCCCAGCATGACATTGGAGTGGGATGCACTGCACCAGCACCACATGGGAATGTGACATGCTTCCCCAGCATGACATTGGAGTGGGATGCACTGCACCAGCACCACATGGAAATGTAACATGCTTCCCCAGCACAACATTGGGAGTGGGATGCACTGCACCAGCACCACATGGGAATGTGACACACTTCCCCAATACCACATGGGAGTACAATGCCTTCCTCCAGTTCCATGGGAAAGTAACACACTCCCCTAACACCACATGGAAGCATGATGCCCTCCACCAGCTCCACATGGGAGTGTCATGTGCTCCTCCAGCACCACATGGGAGTGTGACACAGTTCATCAGCATCATATAGGAGCATGATGCATTCCCCAGCAACACAGACACTCCACAGCCTCAAACCAAGTGCAAAGCATCATGGGCATGCAAATTCTTGTGGGGCGGCTGGTGAGGTTTCACCAGTACAGACATCATATTTTAAATAGACTTTTACATTGGTTTCGCTAAGACTGGAAATGACAAACTACAGACACATATTTCATCCTGATAAAAATATACCTCGGTGTACATAATAAGCATGCATGAGCACCAAGGGGTTTTGGTTACATTTATAAATCCTGATTATGAAGCAGGCAGGGTTAATATTTGTCACCAGAACCTACAGATGCCATTATAGTCTTTTTATGTACATTTTAGTGTATTTTGTTATAATTTCTAACTTGCCAATCCTGCTGTACCTGTTTCAGTGCCATAGACAGCTTGTTCAATTTTATTTTTGTTTTCAGTCTGCATTCTGTGCACAACAGCAGCAACATACTGTAGGAAGTCATTTACAGTCTTACAAGTAACGTGCTGAGTTTCTACATGAAACTAGCTGATAATAAGAATTGACACTGGAACTCACTGATTATAAGGATGTAATTGCATTCAGTTTATATGGAAATTAGTCATTTTACAGTTTTAATGATCCTAAATATGTGTTAGAAAATACATGTAGTTTTAGTAAAACAAATTCATTTTGGCAGACCCAATATGAATAGCAATCATGATGATTACATTGAGTTTTGAACCAAACCACTTTTTGAGTTAAAATTCCATCTTTAAAACTGATAAATAATTATTTTCAATTTCTCTCTAGTTTTGAGAGTTGAAGAAAGTCATTACATGTCACCATTTGTTGTTATTGTTTTGCAATACAGCAGCACTGTGTTTCTGCTGGCCAGCCAATGTCAGAGTAGCAGTGCTGCATCTCTCCCGGGCCAGCAAATGGCAAGGCAACAGCAATATTGTGTCTCTGCTGGCCAGCTGGGGAGGGGGCTGAGCTTTCCACCAGCTGCTCACCTCCTCCAGTGTGGCTGTGCTGCGAGCACCTCCTAAGGTTTCAAGGGAGGGGAGGACTACATCAGTGGTGAGGGAGGGAGGGAGGGGCAATCAGTGAGCCACCTCATACATTCAGTAGGTGCACACACTGGAGTCACATTCCTCTACCATCCCAGAAAGGAACACTAAGGTGGAAAAATACAGCTTTCAGCAGGATGAAGGCTGACTGCTGCAGACCACACAGCACTGACTGGGTTCATCTCCATAAAACAAACTGAACTTGGACATCTGATGGGCTTCAGTCTACCCCAAATGCCTTGCATTAGGGAAGATAAGCCAATGGGGCTCTCAACCAGGACGGTATCCTGTGATAGAGGCACATAGGAAGTGGGTGCCTGCTGAAACGGTGACCCACTTTCAGCTACTGCCCCGATGGTGGGGGTGTGGGGTTGGCGACTGGATAGGGTGAGTCACGAAAAGGCGACAGGATGTCGCATGCATATATACATGCAGGGGGTGGGAGTGAGCTTGCCGAATGTGGGCGGGAGGGTATGTGAGGGGTGGTGCCGTGGGCGAGGTGAAGTCATGACGTGGTGGGCTAGGTGCTGGCCTGTGGTGGCAGGAATGCAGGGTTCGAGACTAGGCGTCGGTACATTTTGTTGGGCCCGGCCCGAGACAGTGTTTTTTTTTTCTGGTATGCACACACACACACACACACACACACACACACATGCACCCCTGGGTTGAGAATCCGAATTTTGGGTGTGTGTGAGGGGTGCAGCCCCCTGCATAAAAGAAAAAAAAAGTAATTTGCGCCACTTTTGGTTGTGCTGGGTTTTCACATCACCAAAATTGAATTTCGGCAATGTGGGTTCACGATAAGGGTGTTCGGCATTTACAACTCGCCCTTATCACATGGAACCCCTAGAGGACAGGTGAGAACCAGGTAAGGCAGGAGATGGGACTGGCAGTGAAGCTGCAGGGGCAAAAAGGCCAAGTAGCAGCATTAAGAGTAAATGAAATGAGTTGTCTCTGGACACCAGTACAAAGAACAACAACTAAGCAAGGATTTGTGGTAACAGATCCTAAACCTATATAAAAACATAATGCCTGTGCTAACCTTTTAGAATTGATTGTTAGTAGTTCTGCCTTTAAAATATATTTTTTCTGTTTCAGGATGACCTACCTTATTGGAAAAGGCACATCGATTGAGTGGTGGCCAACAGAGGTTGAGTGACAAGATGCAGAACAGGAGCAGCTGGGTACCGATTTCAGGGAGTCTGCTGAAAAAATAATGATCAACGGTTGTCCAAACTAACCACTTCGGTGTTGGGCATGCCATTCAGTTGTCCAAACTAACCACTTCATCAGTGTTAGCCATGGTATTTGGCTGTCTAAACTAACTGCTTCATTCTGTGTTAGTCATGATCTTTGACTGGTCAAACTAACTGCTTTATCAATGTTGAACATACTGTTCAGTTGACCAAACTAGCCTCTTCATCAGTGTGAAACATGATCATTAGCTTTCCAAATTAACCACTTTGTCAATGTTGGCATGGTTATTGGCTGTCTAAACTAGCCTTTCTATAACTTGTGGGCATGATCTTGCAGACACTCAGACTAACATCATCAGTGTTGGGCTCATATCACACTGAGGGCCCTGTAGCAAACATTTTGGGCCCGATTCTAGAAAAGTGGCGTAAGTTGCGGCCGGACGCAACTTGTGCCTCCCGCACCCTGTGACCTTGACCCTGCGCCCTATTCTAGTAGGAGAAGGGTCATTGCAGCTAAGTCCTGCGACTTGCAACATGAGGCCAGGTACGCCGAACTGCAGGCATACCTGGTGAGCATGTTGCAAGCCGCAACAGCAGGGCGGTGCGGTCAACCTTCCCCACCCATGCTCAAGCCCTTAGTCGCCAGCTGCAAATGCAGCGGATAGGTAGCCCTGCTAGTCTAGTGGCACCCCCCCCCCCGAACTGTTCAATAATAACTGTACAGTCTTGCATCCCTGATAGTCTAGTGCCCCCAATTGTACATCAATAAAGAAATAATTCCCATTTCCCTGGTAGTCTAGTGCCCCTCCAAATGTACATAAATAAAGCAACGATTCCCTGTTTCCCTGGTAGGCTAGTGGCCCCCCACCCAGCTGTGCCAGCCCACCAGCACCCCACCCATCCCCAATCTGCGACTGGAACAGCCCACCTCTCACCTCCATGGCCAGCCACCAACTGAGTGCAGTATTAGCGCTACTGCAAAGAGCGAGCTCAGAAATGTATGTACAGTTCGGGGGAGGGGGCACTAGACTTCTGAGGGCTGGATTTCTTTATTGTATTTAATTTCTATTAGACTCTAGTTACTGCCGCATATCGGCGGGTGACTCGCGTTTGAGACACGGGGGGATGGCAGTGCCGCCCTGCAGGGCTTCTACCTACAGCTGTTTCGGGGGGCTGGGGGTATAGGTAGTCCTGTAGGGCCCCGCTGGTGTGTGCTGGGCATGGGGGGGGGAGGGAAACTGTGCACTGTCTGCTGGACAGCCAACAGGTCTACAGGACCTCCAGGGGTGTCTATAAGTTATACCAGCTAAATGCTGGTGTAACTTACATTGCTGGATCTCCTCTGGGGGTTCTTGTAGAATCCTGATGTGGGCACTTTATGGCTGCCCTTCTAGAATGGGGCGTAACTGCTGCCATAAACCCCTTAGCACCATGTCACAGGGGGTTTATGCAGAATAACTGCTGTTTGATGCAAGCGGCCTGTGCCATGTCGCAGGCCACTATGTAGAATCGAGCATGTCGCAACTGCTGGCATAAGTTGCTACATGCACCATTCTACCTGGCGCAATTGCAGTTACGCCAGGTGTAGCGGTCGTGAGGGTGAGCAAGTTCAGCTCTACCCAGAGCTCCTGAACCCCACGGAGCAGTCACCAACCGAAATTTCTTCAGCGGTCATGAGGGCGAGCAAGTTCAGCCCTCCCCAGAGCCTCTGAACCCCGCGGAGCAGTCGCCGACTGAAACTTCTTCAGCGGTCATGAGGACGAGCAAGTTCAGCCCTCCCCAGAGCCCCTGAACCCTGCGGGGCAGTCACCAACTTCAGCGGTCATGAAGGCGAGCAAGTTCAGCCCTACCCAGAGCTCCTGAACCCCATGGAGCAGTCGCCAACTGAAATTTCTTCAGCGGTCATGAGGGTGGGCAAGTTCAGCCCTCCCCAGAGCCTCTGTACCCGGCGGAGCAGTCGCCAACTGAAATTTCTTCAGCGGTCGTTAGGGCGAGCAAGTTCAGCCCTCCCCAGAGCCCCTGAATCCTGCGGGGCAGTCGCCAACCAAAATGTGTTCAGCAATCATGAGGGCGAGCAAGTTTAGCCCTCCCCAGAGCCCCTGAACCCCGCGGAGCAGTCGCCGACCAAAATTTCTTCAGCAGTCATGAGGGTGAGTAAGTTCAGCCCACCCCAGAGCCCCTGAACCCCACGGAGCAGTCGCCGTCTGAAATTTCTTTAGCAGTCATGAGGGCAAGCAAGTTCAGCCCTCCCCAGAGTCCCTGAACCCCGTGGAGCAGTCACCGACTGAAATTTCTTCAGGTAGAGACCCCATGCTTCCAAACAGCTCCAGCTGACTGCGCAAGAGGGAGTTTGAATTTTGGCACCCTTTTAAACAAAGGCGCTTGCCTTTTCAGTCAGCAGAGCTCTATAGATTGTTTTTTTGCCTGTATTTAGAGCTCCACCAATGTTTTATTGACTGCTGAAAAAGTGGACTTTAACTGGGGAACTAAAAAGAATTGAGTTTACTTTAATAGTTTGATTTAATGCACCGGAGCCAAAATTGGAGCAGTTAGACTGCAGGAAGCAGTGTCTTTAATTCCTTCTCTAAACCTGTACCCAGCAAGAAACTTAAAGTACATTAGGAAGTTTAATCTTATTGCTTGGGCCAATATTGTACCTGCATGCTTGTAATTACCGTGTTACCTGACTCTGTTAGCTCCTCCTCCCCTACCAGTACTTAAAAGATGTCTCTCTTTGTCCCTTCTGCAGCGGTCGTGAGGGCGAGCAAGTTCAGCCCTCCCCAGAGCCCCTGAACCCCACGGAGCAGTTGCCGACTGAAATTTCTTCAGGTAGAGACCCCACGCTTCCAAACAGCTCCAGCTGACTATGCAAGAGGGAGTCCCCGCTGGCGCTGCACCCCAGCTCCCCACCACCACCCTTGGTGAGCTCCTTCTTTTATAGACTGTACCGTGTGACTGCATGAACCAATCAGCCCACTTTCCCATTAGTCTCTTATACTTCTTCACCACTAGTGGCCACCCCTGAGCAGTTTTCTAACTGCTATCAAAATGCTTCATCTCTCTCTAATATTAGTCCTTCTATGTTTATCCATATCACCCCTTCTGCCCTTGTCCTTCCCAAACAATCAAAGTTCGCTGCCCCTCATCTCTGAGGCTGTAAAGCTACCCCCCCCCCCACTCTTCCACTGCCCTAGTACTCTGCACGGGAGGCATAACTGGATACTGGGACCCTCTATCCTTCCACCCTCCTTTCATGCAGGGTTGCCTCCTCTATATGTCTCCTACCCTACAGAACCTGTGCCCACCTCCCAGTCTCCTAACCATCCCCTTATCCGCTGGAAGTCTCCAAGGAACAAGTGCTTAGCAAAGCACATCTTGGCACTTCTGCTCCTTATAGCCGGTGATGTAGAATGGAACCCTGGTCCCCCCCCCCCAACAAATGGGAGACTCTACACCCCGGCTAATCATCTCCCGCGTAGGTTAAAAACAGTGCATCTAAATATATGCAGTATTCTGAACAAAATAACGGCCTTACAAACGAGTGTCTTATCCCTTTGCCCTGATATCATTATCATCACTGAATCATGGCTGAAGCCCCACAACCTTGATGCTGAATTCTCTATATCCGGGTACTCCCTAATTCAGCAGGACCGGCTGGGAAAAAAGAAGGCCGGTGGCACTGCCATGTACATCTCCTCCAAACTCTAGTTCTCCACAATCAGACCTACCATACCCATGCTGTCAATAGATTCCCTTCTAATCAAAATCTCCCTACCACACTCGATCCCCATATACATAGCAGGATCGTACTGCCCACCGGGCACACCGCTGCCTAGCATCCTTGACCACCTAGGCACCCTGAGGTCCCTCTCAGCCGGCGGCGAACTTCATATCCTAGGCGATTTCAACCAGAACTGGCTAGGCAGTACAGCCACCAAAGCATGCTGTCAAATAAACAATCTAAACCTGTCCCAATAAATAACGGAACCCACCCACCTAAACCACAAATCCAAGAAGCGTACTCTATTAGATTGGGCCCTTACCACCCACCTGCATCATATAATTAAAGCTGGCCTACTACCAGACTCTCTCAATGATCACCATACGATTTATTTGGTGCAGAAAATTTTCAGACCCAAGGCCCCTCTTCCCCGCACTTTATACAACAGAGCCTACAAATCACTTGACCTGCCCACACTCCTATCTGACCTCACCAGCTTCGACTAGTCCTATATCCCTAGGGCTCCCTCCATGGATGAGGCCCTCAAATCTTTCACGACCAACTACCTGGCTATCTGGGACTTCCATGCCCCTCTCAGAAGATCCAGAGTAAGAGGATCCCACCTACCCTGGATAACCGCAAACCTCTTGGAACATCTACTAGCCAGGGACCGAGCCTGGAAAACCTTCAAGGCAACAGGTACTCAATCGGCCCTGCAATAGTACCGCTCCCTAAGGAATGCATGCACAAGACTCATACGACAGGCCAAATCTAACTATTTTAAGTCTGCCCTCAACAATAACTTTTCTCACCCTGCACAATTCTGAAAATCAACTAAATTCTTACTCACCCCTCCTGCCCAACCTCCTACTCCCACACTTAACATAGATGGTAGTATCATCACTGATCCAGGCACTGTAGCCACCGAGTTTAACTCATATTTCACCAAAACTACATCCTCTCTCTCCTCACCCTTCCTCCTCCTCCCCAGTTCCCCCTGCCATCTCCTCACCTGCCTATTTCTCACTCCACTTGGTCACACCTGCGGTACTAAAAATACTTCAGTCACTAAATTCATCCAAGGGTAAATGCCCCGCGGGCCTGGACTCCAAAATGCTCCTTCTCTCTGCCCCAGCCATAGCCAACCCTCTAGCAGCTCTCTATAACCTGTCCTTCAGACTCAGGTCCGCCCCTACAATATGGAAACAAGCCACAGTCATTCCCCTCGCCAAAGGAGGAGACCCTTCCTCCCCATGCAACTACCGTCCTTTATCGCTGTTCCCCATCCTAGCTAAAATACAGGAGTGCCTCGTACTAGCCCAGCTCTCCCACTACCTCGACTCCATCTCATTCTTCACCCCCTATCAGGCCGGGTTCAGAAAAAATTACTCCACCACCACCTATCTCCTTCGTCTCACCAACACCATCCTCACGGGCATGGATAAAGGAGAGATAACCACAGCAATCTTCATCGATCTGGCCAAGGCCTTCGACATGGTCTCTCATGCCCTGCTACTGTCTAAACTCGGCCAGGCTGGACTAACTGTGCCTGCCACCAACTGGTTCCAGTCATACTTGGCGGGCAGGTCCCAGTCTGTCCGTATTGGCTCTGCTATCTCCAACTCACTCCCAGTTGCTAGCGAGGTCCCTCAAGGAGCTGTCCTTGGCCCTCTGTTGTTCTCCATCTTTCTCAATGATCTACCTGCTGCCTGCCCACATACATCTATCCACATATATGCAGACGACACGGTGCTGTTTGCCTCTGGTTCATCCCCCACTGCCATGGCAGCCAGCCTGCAAGAGGACTTTGACTCCATCCAATGCTGGTTCCGTGCAAACCAACTATTTCTAAACCCTAAAAAAACTGTTTCCCTCACCTTCCGATCCTGGGTCAAACTGTCCTGCCTTTCTGCCTCTCCCGCATTCCACACTCTAGAAGGCTCCCCCCTGGAGGTCTGCACTTCCTACAGATACCTCGGGGTCTGGTTAGACCAGCATCTTGACTTCACTGTGCACATTGATGCTATACATAAGAAGCTGCACTCCATGTTAGGCACATTATACTGCAACAAAAGTTGCATCCCCCTACCAACGCGACAGGCTATCGTTCAAAAGATGATCCTCCCAATAATGGACTACGGTGATGTAGTCTACTGTGCTGCCCCTCAAACCTCCCTGCCCAGACTAGACCCTCTTTTCAACTCATTTTGCAGGTTCTCCCTGGACTCCCCCCTAGTACACATCACTGTGTCCTCTATCAGTCCCTGGATCTCCCCTCTCTCCACAATCAGAAATTGCAACACTGTGCTAGAACAGCTGCAAAATTCTGGTCGGAGACACTCCCCTCCTACCTGGCGTCCTCTCTCAATGTACTTCCCCCTCCAGCCTACTCACTCAGGAACTTTGATTCTGGCTACTTCACATCCCGCACAGGTGCACCAGGTCTGGACAAGCTGCCTTCAGCTTCAGGATGCCCAAATTATGGAACTCCCTGTCGGCCGACATTAGACACGCCACTGACACTCCTCACCGGAATGCTCTTCTTAAGACTCAATTCACTAAAACTTGTTCTTGCCTCCAGCCCAGCTGAATCCCTTGAAAGCTTGTTGTCAGTTGTTTATTATCTCTACTATTTTTCTCCCCATTTTATCAATCCCTGCTCACTGTGTGTTGCGGGGCATGTCTGTAAATCAGTGCATAACATCCACTACCATCTTCCTGGCTGTATAATGCTACTTGTATATTGGATTCTGACTACTCTAATTTATACTGTAACTGAACATGTATATGTGTGTAAATGCTTCTATTACTGTATCCAGCCTATCCCCCTTCCCCCAGGGCGCATCTGGAATCGAGTGGTAATCTGCTCAGTATGCCTTCCTGGTAAAACTCTAAAATAAATAAATAAAATTGGGCCCTTTAACTACAACTGCATTCTACAAAGCAAATTATATTGGTTTAGGACACTGCTCAAACAATTTAACTCTACTGCAGTCAGTAGCTGACCACATTCGGTATGTGGTGATTTACTGCTTCTGTCAAATAAAGTAATTTTAACATTTGTATCCATCACTGTATCTTTATTTTTCCTTCTAAGTCTATATAGTACCAAGGGCTGCTGATTCAGAGTTTAATTTGAGGTTACCAATCTAGTCAGACCTGTAGTGAATGCTATAGCATAAGATGAGTTAATGCAAAATATAATTTTTGTCTGGATGTAGTTGGAAGGTGTCAAGAATGCTTTTCAAAAGTGGAATGTCAAGTGTGATGAACAGTTTGTCCCTTTATTGATACTACAGATGATCAGAGACTTGCTAGGCTCCCTGTTCTGTCCACTTTCCACACCCTGGATGGGACTACACTTGAGGACACATCCTTTTTTAGATACCTTGGGGTCTGGCTGGACCAGCACCTCAACTTCTCTGGTCACACTGATGCCGTCTGGAAAAAACTGCACCCCAAGCTTGGTGACCTTTACAGGAAGCATAATTGCATCCCCTTTTTACCAGGCGAGAAATCATCCAGAAGATGATCCTCCCTATCTTCGACTACTGTGATGTAGTCTACAGTGCTGCTCCCAAGTCCACCCTATCCAGATTGGACCCCTTTTTTAGCTCGTTCTGTCACTTTGCTCTGCTTATACTCATCACTATGATCTCTATCACTCTCTGTCTTTCCCTTCCCTTGCTAACAGGTGCCTCTTACACTGCACCAAACTCATTTCTGAATACTGGCCAGGCTCACTTCCCTCATATCTAACCTCTTCTCTTCTCATCCTTCCCCCTCCTGTGTATTTCTTAAGTTCCACCAACACACGGACCCTTGTTATACCCTGCTGCTCCACTCTCGCAGGCCAATCAGCTTTTATTCACTGCTTCCCTAAAATCTGGAACTCCCTTCCCCCAAATATGCCACTCCTCATCCTCCCATTCCCTCTCCTCTGCCCTTCATAACTACCTCTCCTCAAACTGCACCTGTTTCCCTCTTTCTTAGACCCCTCACCCCTCTCACCCTCCTCCTAGCCTGGACTACCACAGACTATACCCTTGCCACACTTAGTACAAAGAACTTGCACTTAATCTGTACCCTTATTATCTATATTCCCTTATCCAGAGTACCTGTACTTTTGTATATCTTGTATTCTTTGTATTATATACAATATTATATACATACATATTGTATGAATATACTCATGTTGATGTTTCCTATTATCGTTTACTGTTTGCAGTATGTCCAACACTGATGTAACATTTTGTATTGTTTCATCTCAGCGAATTCACTGTTATTTACTGTTAATTATGTGTATCCCCTGGTCCCCTACCCCACAGGTCGCACCGGGAGATGAGCAACTTGTTGTTCAGTGTGCCTACCTGGTGAAACATTTCAATAAATAAATAAATAAAGTAAGTGGTGACTGGTGATGGTTTTCTGAAAATTCTGATAGGGAACCTGTGCTTCTGTCAGCCCCATGGTACCCTCCAAGCAAGCATGAAGTATTTTTCTCTTTGACTTATGGGATCTGATGGGACAACCTTCAATGATGTACACAGCAATCCCATCTCACAGTGTTGATCTCCTGCTACAATGGCTAGATATTAGAAAACTACTAAAAGAACAATAAATTAACGTACATTCTATGTTTGTGCTGAAGGAGCCTGTACTGCACTTAAAATGTAAATACATGGCTGGCCCGGTGGCGCTGAGGGTTGAGGCACTGGACGCCATACACCTCGCTCCACGCCAGGGACCCGGGTTGAGCCAGGCCAGGGTCGTCGGGGGTTAACCCAGGAGGCGGATTGAGCATCCGTTGGACTGCTCTCTGTCTCCAGGGAGTGGGGTATCATGCCTCGGTGCCCTTAGTGGCCCCTAGCAATGCTGGGAGGCATTGCAGGGCACTGGCAGACAAATGGAGGGACCTGCTGTGGTTGACGCTGGGGAGGAGAGTGTGCAGTAGCGCATGCGCTCCTGTCCATTGGTGTCATTGCATGCCACACACAAGGGGAGAACAAGGGAAAATTGAGCTCCAGTCGCGATGGCATGATGGCCGTCTTCATGGGAGATTGCTCAGGCAAGGAACATGGCACTGGATCCGGTCTGGGTGGATGAGTGTTGGGGGACTCTCCACCTCCCCGCCACGGGCAGTAGTCTGCGGCAGTACACCACAGACCGAGCCTAGGAATTCTCGAGATGGTGGCCGGAATTCCTGGAGGCAGTCTGAACGTGATCAGATAGGCAGACTGGTCTCACAGGAGAGGAAAAAGTATAGCAAAAAAAATGCAAATCCATCAACTTTATGAATATTCATGTTTCTCTATAAAGAACTATACAGTGAGGCTGTAGCTAGGACCACAAAAGACTAGAATATTAATCACAGTGCACTAGGATTGTCCTAAAAGATCTGTGAGAACAATGATGACATTTTGCCAGTTGGATGAAAAGTCAGATACAAATCAACGGGTGTGTGTGTGTGTAGTGTGAGAGCCAGGTAGTACGGGGGAAAGATGACAAGCCTGGACTAGCCATTGGTTTGAAACTCCTGCTGTGAGCTCCGAAATCCTCATGTTGTCCACCTAATATATCAAAATTACCACGTTTTAGAGCAGCTTTAGAGGAGAATCCTGGAATTGTTAAACCTTTACTTAAGTTTCAATTCTACAGCCGTTTTTAACTTAGGAATTGTAGTAGTAGCATCTTAGGTAGAAAGCTAGGAGTAGAGAATGAGTGCTAGTAAGGGCCATATAGTGAGTTAGAATTAGGAGTCACTTTTATTGTTTTTAGTTAGAGAACCCAGTTTCTGTGAAAAGTCGGTGTATCGTTTTTAGTTTCTTTGAGCAGTCTGTGTGCCTTTCATCTGGAGCAACTGGAGCATTTTTTTTAATTTGTTCATCATTTAGCATTGTGAACTTTTGGGAACTTATCACTTCACTGCAGTGGTTGGTTCTAGTCCCCAGGAGGTGACAAAAAACTGGTGCTGGTGAGGAGCAGATGATCATGGTGGTGGTGATGGGTCTGAGTGTAGTGCCCCAAAGTTCCTGGTGCCCTCCAAAAATGGTCATCCAGGTGCTCCCGGGCTTGTTAGGGTAGATTAGGTGCCTGAAAAAGTGCACCTGTTTAGTTCCTCAGGTTAGGTGCCTCTGGGAAGGTGCCCTTGTTCTTAATGTAAAGCCCCAGTGGGGCTTCTTTTTAAAATATTTGTTCTGCTTGTTTTCTCCCTGCCTGCTGCTACTGTTAGAACCCCTCCCCCGTTACCACACACCAGGAACCTGCACTTGTGGTTCACGGTCATGAGGGCAGGCAGGCATGGTCAAGCATGTGAGGATTCCAGCACAGGTTCCTCGGCCCATTTGAACTGCAACAGCCACTGAGTTTTGTTTCGAGCAGTCGAGGGAGCAGCAGCAAGAGTGAGGAGCAGCGATCAGCCGGCCTGGGCAGAGCCAGAAGGAAGGGACTTACCTGAAGTTCCTGCATCCCTCCTGAAGTCCTGAATGGTCTAACAGCTCAGCAGCTCCTCCTCCTTGGCTCCCCAGTGTTCTCTGGATCAGCAGCGGTGAAAGTCCCGTCGGGGAGGGGCAGCAGCAGCAAAAGGTCGTCTTCTCCAGCAACAACTGAAGCAGCAGCTTCAGAAGTTCTTCAAGGATGCCAGTGGATGGAGGTGGGTCCAGGACTCCCCACTGATCTGTCTGCAGCAGTCCCAGCCACAATCATAGGAAGCAGGAAGCAGGGTGAGTGGCGGCAGCATCGCAGTCGGGTGCTGACCGCTGGAAAGTAAAGAGTGGGGTTTTGTGTAAAAGGAAAAAAGCCAGCATTTAAAATTAACTTTGGTGTTTCCAGGTGCTGTCGTAAGCAACGCCATCCACACCATGCCAGGCACCAGTTCCATGGACCTCCCACAGGGCAGTGTAAAGAGAAGGGCTCCATTGAGCCAGACACTGTGGGGGCAGTAAGCCCTGACAATGGAACCACTCATGGGGCAGGATTTACAGGAGAGCCCCATAGAGGTACAGTAGTAACAAAAGGGGCAGGAGCTATGCAAATGTTTTAATTAATATGTATGAAGGTACTAGAAGGCCACCCTTAAAGAGACAGGCCCCTGATTTAACCTGCCTACAAAAAATGTGTATAAATTACTGTTTAATGTTTGGGGCCCCTTCAATCGAATTGTTCACTGCCCTGTGTGTGAGTGCCACCCATAAACTGTGCTTTGCAACCTGCAGTTGCCTGAACTGTGTGAACTGAGTGCACAGGAAATCTTTGTTTGAAATAACCACCACCACAAGTGTTTTACCAAATGTTTTATTGAACCGCCATCCCAATCTGTGCGTGGTCCCAAGTGTGTCCCAGCCCCGTTGTTCCAGACCTGTAGCTTCTTCCTCAACAGGTCTTCCAGGAGATTCCCTCAACATCCTACATCCAGCATCCCTGGCGTGGTCTGAAGGCTGGTGTCTCTTCAGTTTTCTTCTCCTCGAGGAGTGACCCATTCTAGTGGTCCATGTGTGGCCTGTAAGCCAATGATCTTCACTGCCTCAGTGGAATGTAGCTCTTCTTCCAGGAATGGGGTAACAAGTACCAGTGGTCTATGACAGGCCTGAAGTTGATGACAAGTGTTCTCTGTATGGTGTTTTCCTTTCTTCTTCTCTAGAGTGTCCCTCCTGGAGTAGAACTATCCTGGACAGCAAAAGGGTTTCCTGACCTGTTCTCCTTTTCCCTTAAAAGACACATGAAATGGTGGCTGGCCTCAAAATGGACTGCAAAGCTTTTGGCATGTCTTGTTTGAATTAAAGGGTGAATATAGAGCCATAATAAGAAGTTATTTAAGTATAGAACTTAGAGCTGTAGTAATAATTTATTTAAGCATAGGATTTAGAGCAGTAGTAATAATTTAGTTGATGTTATAGATCTTTTAGTGCTTAGATATTTAGTTTAGATGTTGTTGTTGTTTTAGGAATGTTTAATAAAATTTCCTTGATTGCATTCAAGTTAGCTTCATGCCTCTCACTTGTATGTTTTCAGCTAGTGGCAATTGGCCTGGGTTCCTTTCCCTTAAATTCCCCGATGCTGTCTTGCCAGCGGTCACCTGAAAAATCCAGCTTCAGATGGTTGGCATAGTCGAAATGTACTTTCCTTCCAATTGGTAGCTGGGTGGGCCTGCCCTGACCCGACCAGGCCATTTAGAGTACAGTTGGCATCAGCGGCCTTCACCATGCCTATTACTTAAGGGTCCCAGGTTCCACCGGTGGAGTTCATGATTGCAACATAGTTGGACTTGGTCAGAGCTGGGTAGTATAGATGAAGCTTAGGCTGGTCCAGTCCAAGGAGTCTGACATACTGCCAGTGGTACTTGATGGCATTCGGCTGGTGGCGATCAAGCAGGTCCCACTAGATTTTGTTGTCGAGTGCAACAGAATGTAGATTCTGGTAAATACTTTGGACTTGCTCTGGTGGGAGCAGACCTTTAGGTTGCACTTAACAACAATATTTTCGACATGTTGAACTGCTTACAGTGTCTGCTGGATTCTCCTCAATCTTATTTAGGCTTCATTAGTTTATTATTTTTAAGAGTGTTCTTGTATTGTGGGTTAGGTTGGGGAGGTAGTGGAAAGATTAGGCTTACTTGTTGGGGTTTTTGATTAGTGTATGTTTGATGATATGGTTGTTTAGGTATCTGTTATTTATGTACGTATTTATAGAACATTTTGGAGAATACCTTTGAGCAAAAGTGCTCTTTTACTAAGGACTTAAGGTGAGTGGAAGGTCTGTGCTACAGTACAGAACTCTTCCACAAGCTGGGAGACTGGGTTGTGGTGAGTGTGTGACCAGTGGGTAAATGTGTGTAAGTCTCAGGCACCTCAGGCTTTGCTACCTCTGTTCCAGCTGCTTGACCTCTGCACCTTTGATGATCTCCCTGCCAGCAGTGGCCTACAGGTGCTGCAGGGAGGTGGGCACCATAAGGAAGCCTGATGGTAGGTGGAAGGGGTTCCTATCAGTGGTGGGGCACTATAAGGCTGGTGAGGACCAGGAGATGACCTGGGGTGAAATGGGACATAGTGAGAGGCCAGATGAGGCTGATTCCCATACTCCGGGTTCCTCCCAGACCAAGTTGGCAGGTGACCACTAGGCCAGCAGCCTTCACTCATCCCCATCGGGCAGTGTTGTGTAATGCAAGATCAATCAGGAACAAGACAACAATTATGTCAGACTTGATTTCTACAGTTGCTTTGGCTTGCATCATGGAGATCTGGCTGAGTGAGGATGCTGATCCAGTCTTGGAGGAGTTAGTCCCAGCTAAGTTTTCTGTGGTTCACTGCCTGTGGAGGGATCACTTGGGGTGTGGCCATCTGTTTTAGATCCAATTTGAACTTTGTTTTATATCCAGTGGGAGTTATTTCTTTGTTTGAATGTGTGGCCGTGCATGGGGGTCCTGGTGCAGGTTGCAGGTTCCTTTTCATATACTGGCCTCCAGGGCATGATAGGGAATACCTCCAGGAAAGCCCAGACTTCATCACCGAGAAAGTATTGGAGTCACCCACATGGTTGGTTCTGGAGGACTTCAATGCCTGGATCAATGATGAACTTTGGCAATTTGGGCAATATTTACTTCACCTTAAGGAATCACTGGGTTTTGCAGAAGTTGCTACTACTGTGACCCATCAACATGGACAGGCTTTGGACTTAGTATTCTCACTGGGGTTCGAGATTAATAACCTTGGGATAAATCCGATCTGCTGGTTGGATCACTGCACAGTCAAGCTCTTATTCATGCCTCACACTTTATTGTCCATCCACAGTGGAGATGGTCCATTACCACCCTTTAGAGTTTGTCCCCAGCAGTACTCCAGGCAGTGATGGACCTCTTGGGTGTGATGGCTGCTTGTGAAGTAGGATCAGGGGAGGCAGTGGTGGCCTATAAGAGGGCTATTACCTCGGCCCTCAATTCTGTCACATCAGCTCATATACAACCCAGGACTTCTCACTTAGGATTCCCGTGGTTTGAGGGGGAGCCTAGGGAGATGAAGGCCATGAGTCGGAGATTAGAGTATTGCTGTCAGAAGTCCAGGATTGCTGAGGACAGATTAACATTAATAACTCATTATGGTGAGTATCAGAGGGCAATCTCCCATAAGAAGGCAACATTCCAGTCTGGGGAGATTGCTGCAGGAAGAAACAGACCAGCTCAGCTTTTTTGGACTGTGGACAGGTTATTACATCATGCCTGTCTTCAACAAGTAAAAGCAATTTCATCTGCCAGGTGCAAAGAGTTCATTCAGTTCTTCTCTGACCAGGTGTCCTCTATCAGGTCTGGGATAACTCCAGCTGGGCAGTTGCAGCCCAGCAGAACAGCAGAGGGGAGGATGGTTGTCATTTGGAGCACTCCTTCTGTCTGGGGAGAGTTTAGGCTAGCATCGGTGAAGGAGGTCTGTGAGGTGATCTCAGAGTTGTCGCTCACATAATGGGTTCCACAGAGACACGGTACTCCAAATGTGGGCAACTCAATAATCTACACAATGGCAACACCGCCTTACTATCACTACATGTTAAATTCCTTCTCATACGTGCTAATATTTTTTATATATTTTGAAACTATCTCATCATGATGCGTTGAGAATTTCTAAGTGCTGTCTACTTTAATTCCCAACTCTTTCTCACATTCAGATACTCTTAGTACCTCCTTTTCTCTTTTCTTGTTGGGACCATGTTGATCTGGGTGGGCAGCAAGAGTGCCCATCAAATATTCACTTTTGTTTAATTTTGCTGATCTTTCCCCAGCCTATGTGAGAGGTGGAGCTGAGGAAAGTCTCTTTGGCTGCTTTCCAGAGAGGTGGGAGCTCTTCGGGACCAGAATTCTTGAACTGAGAGACTTAAGTGATTGCTCTTCTTGGACAATATTTTATTTTCCATTATATTGTTATAAATGCTTTATAATTTATGTTAATTACCTGTTGTTTTATATTTTATTTTTTGGTTTGGGTGGGGTTTTGGGATATATATGTAACCTTAGGTGGCACTATCCCAAGGGCTACTACCCCTGCCTGCTTGACTACCAACAGGTTGAGGGGCCTGAGTTCTGAAATGGGTGCCTCCACCCAAAGGTCAGGGTTGGTTTGGGTCAAGCTAACCAGGCCACAGCTCTCTGGGACACTGTGACCCCCCCTCTTTTACGACCAGTGGCCCACACAATACACACTATGCACCTTCCCAACACCCCAGATATGCTTTGTACATACACTTATATTTGGCACTTACCCTCCAGTTCATAGCACATTTATATGTAAAGGAAATTACTATACCACGCAGGCTGCTCCTTTATCCTGATCGCAAAGTCACTGCTAGAACCCGGGAGCGGAAAGGCAGCTAGTGTTTCTGACCGGCCTATCGCGTTCAGCAAAATCTTCAGTCTTCTATAGGGTGAGCCTGGTTATAAATCAGCAGCTTAATTCAGTTCTGCTCACCAGACTTAGTCCAATAAAACAAGCACTCTTCTCGGGGCAGAAAATAGCAAGCAGGCCGGAATTCAGGCCTTCCACGGTTCTCCAACGCGAACTACTGCGCAATATGACCGCTCGAACTAGAAGAGCTCCTTCTCTCTCAGCTTCCAGCTCGAATCTGGCTTGCCAGCAGACAGCTCAGGGGATTTCCCTTAGATCCAAAGGTTCGGTTGGGCAGTTTAGCTGTCAATCACAGTAAGAGCTCCCCCTTGTGTTGCAAAAAGGTGCCAACAGGCTAAAACTACAAATCCCAACTGGAAGTCCATAGTCCCATTTCAGCAGGCTCCATTTTAGAGTCCCCACATACTGATTGGTCCAATTTAGCAGTTCAGGACTAAAATGGTGGAGCAAAACAGAAACAGTCCGTGCTGCAAGAAGGCAGGTTAGAACAAACTGCATTTTTATTATTACCTTAAATAATTCCCAGCAATTAGTTACATCTTTCAACAGTGCTCACTCTGCTCAAATAGCGATGGTAGAAACAGAGTGATTAGTCAGCAGCCTGGGCATAGAAACACACAGTCCCCCCATTCAAATTAATTAGGACTACAAGCAGGCAGCCCTTAAAGAGACAGTACTTAGAGGCGTTAAAAGCACTCACTGGCAATCACATTTAAACGGCTTAGGCGCCGAACACCAACCAGGCTGTGAGCAATTAGGCAAGCTCTTGGAAGACTTTCTGGTGACCCCCATTTGTAGGGGGGTTACATATTGCTTAATTTCGGTTAGGATCTGTTCATTTTTTAATAATTAGGTGTTTTTGATTTGATTGTTGAGTGATAGAGAAGTGTGGGTGTTGTGTATAATTGGTCTGCTATGTATTTGTTTTTTGGTTTGACTGCTGCTCCTGTACAGAATGTGCTGGGAGGGCAAAGAGATGGTTAGGCATGGCATGGGGTCATAATATTGCAAGAGACATTATGCCGATGGCAAAATCGCAATGCCAATACAGCGCGATTTATGCTATGAGGCTGCGCCCCCACACACACACACACTAAACATCTCAACGCTGGGGGGGGTCCAACTCGGGGAGCGCACAAGTCAGAAAAAATATAAAATATAAAAATATCAAACCCAGTCCCAGATGCAGCGCCTGGGTTCCTGCTGCTGTGACTCAGTCCTGTGAGCTATGGTAGTTGCTCATCAGAACCCACTCCCAGCAGAGGTCTTATCCTCTGCTGGGAAAGTACTACTGGTACAATACCGCGTACAGCAGTATATCGGTATTGCACCAATGTGATAACATACTCGCTCTACTAGGCTAGCCATAATGCCGTGCAATTAAGCGTGTGACATTATGACCCGGTAGGGTTAGGCACTATTCCCCCTCCAGGCTCAGGGACCTTCTCCCCTTTAACTGTCCCCCTTTGTCAGCTGAGGCATATATTAGATGCCATGCTTTGGGGATAGCCAGGAGGAGGCGGGGAGAGGGAGCTGGGCTTGGGAGGGGAATGGAGAGTGGTGGTCGGATAAAGACAGTGGGGACAAGGAAACACCCTGGGGTGAAATAGGATCAGAGAAGGGGTTCCCCACGTCTGATTCCCATACCCAAGGGTTCTGCTGAATGCAGGCAGGTGGCGCAGTCTTCCTCAACTGCTCATCGTCAAGGCCACTGTTTTTCGTTTTTTACTGGAAAATCCGGTAAAATTCCAGAATTAGGGCTGCCTGAAAACCGGTAAAAATGAAGATTTCATGGAATCTGGCATTTTCTATCAGATCAGTAAATCTATAAAAAAGTGTGTTTTTCTTTAATTCCTTCCTGTACTATTTTCAGTTTGCTTTATTTAATGTTCTGTATATTAAGCCTTCTTTAATTCTGATTGTTTATGCACATACTAAAAAATGATAACAGAATCCTGGTAAAATCCGGAAATTAGAGTAACAATCACCGGTGAAATTCCGGAATCTTAAGTCTTGAAAATGGAATTTAATTGTTTTAATCACCGTAAAACAGTGGCCTTGCTCATCGAACTCGGACAATGTTATGTAATACCAGGTCCATTCAAAACAAGACTGCTATTATAGCGGATCTTGTTTGGACATCTGACCTGACATGAATCACTGAGACCTGGCTGGATGAGAATGCAGGTCTGGTATTGGCCCTAGCTGTTCCAGCTAGGTACTCTGTGATACACTGTCCGAGGATAGATCATAGAGGTGGGGGTGTACCTATGAGTTTTAGATCAGAACTGAGCCTTATGGAGGTGCCAGTGGGGTGCACCAAAACCTTTGAATGTATCATGGGTGCGGGTGTGGGGTGCAGGATACTCCTCATGTACCATCCACCCAGAGATGGGAAAGAGTTCCTGCAGGAAGTTGCAGATTTCATTGTCGGCACAGTGTTGGGATTCCCCAGCTGGTTAATTCTGGAGTATTTCAATGCTTGGGTCAACGACAAACTTTCACAATTTGGTTGTGACTTCCTCCAACTAATGACTTTGTTGGGCCTCACACAGGTTGTTACCTCTGCAACCCATATTAGAGGTCACTCACTGGATTTAGTTTCCTCCTGGGGGTGCAGATATCTGACTTGGTTGTGGAACCTGTTGGATAGTCTGATCATCACACCATAGGGTTCAGTTTTGCAGCTCCCCCTAATTGGCCTGCCTCTATGGAGATGGTCCAGTACCGCCCTTTGTGAGGGTGACCCCGGATGGCCTAATGGCAGTGCTGGATCTATTGTGCATGCCGAGTGAGTACATGGATCCAGGGGACCTGGTATTTGCCTATAATAGGGCAGTAACAGTTGCTCTGAATTCTATTGCTCCTGTTCATGTTGCCCCCTCACTCTCCGTTCAAGGTCTCCATGGTTTGATGGGACCTTAAAGGAGTTAAAGAGAGTGCGGCAAAGGCTGGAGAGGGCCTGTCAGAAATCGAGGCTAGAGGGCGACAGGCTCAGACTGATAGAACATTATAGGATCTGTCAGTCGGCAATAACCCATAAGAAGGCAGAATTCCTGTCCAGGGAGATTGCCGCTGCACAAAATTGACCTGCTCAGCTCTTCTGGACTGTGGACAGACTGTGCAATCCAGTCTGTCTTCAGTCTGTGGGAGCTTTTTCACAAGAGAAGTGTGATGCGTTTGCTTGATTTTTCACACATAAGGTTGCCTATTGGTCCGAGATCCACCAGATCTCCTCCAATGGGTATTGTGGTGGTCAGCATGATGTCATAAGCACCCGGTTTGTCTGGACAGACTTAAGCCATCCGGAATTCATGGACATGGTGAGGATCATCCAGACTCTGTGGCCAACTAGCTGTAGTTTGGATCTGGGCCCCATGTGACTCCTAGTGGGTTGTGTGGATGAGATCGGCCCAATCCTTGCAGAGATTGTTTGGAGTTCATTAGAGAGGGGAATCTTTCCCAATTCCCTAAAGGAAGCAGTCGTGTGACTGCTCCTGAAAAACACCTCTCTTGACCCGGACTGCCCTGCTAACTACAGACCTATTTCTAACCTGCCCTTTGTGGGTAAGGTTATTGAGAAGGTACCTGCACTGCACCTGGATGACAATCTTACCATCCATGATGTCTATGATTCTCTTCAGTCCGTATTTAGGAAGAGGCATAGTACCGAGATGGCTCTTGTCCGGGTGCTAAATGATCTCCTAATAGTGAGAGATCGGAGGTCTCATTCCATCTTGGTCCTCCTTGATCTCTCTGCGGCATTTGACACTGTGGACCATGGTGTGCTATTGGAGCACCCTGCAGTTCATCTGTGGACTGTCTGGTACAGTCCTCAGGTAGTTTAGATCTTTCTTCCAGGGTAGGAGTCAGAGGGCCCGATTCTAGAAAATATACGTCAATGCGCAATGCAGATGTGCCAGAGAGAATGGCGCAAGTCGCAAATACGTCCAGCACATATACGCCAAACACTATTCTACATTGCAAGATGCACATTGGCACAACGCAGTGCACCAATGACGACTTACGCCGCAGTTGTGACAAACCCTCAGATACACAAATGCATAACTGAACACACGCCAAGGAAAAAGCAGAGAAATGCCAGGGCAGGATTCTAGAAGCAGCAGTGCCACAACATACACCAAGACCAGATGGCGCAACATAAACCAGGTGGGAGCAAGTGTAACATACACAGCAAAGAAAGGTGCAGGGCCAGACAAGTCAGACACACAGCAACACACATGTGAGATAGGATAGAGAGTGTCCAAGGAAGGCAGGCACACAGGGGCAGTGTGGCACAGGGTACAAAGGGAGCACAGGGGCCACAGGCACAATGCAGGGATGAAGGCACCACCAGGCACAACACCCCTGCCATGGCCACTGATACATAGAAACAGTGCAACCACAGCAGGGACACAGCACCAGGTGGCACAGACCAGTGGACAGTCGGTGGTGAGACACACCAACATCCATGCAAGTGGTGCCACCTGCAGGGAACAATGGCACCCTGAGGCAGAAAGGCGCAGCACAGGAACCATGCCACCACACAGCTGGGAGGTACAATGTGAGGTGGCAAGGACAACAAAGCATGCAAGGTGACCTGCAGCACACAGACCACCACGCAGATGCAGCCTGTGGACAGTGGCCTGTGCTGGAGGCAGCACAAATGGCACACCAACCTGATGCATAGGGAGGGAACACTGGGGACAGCAGGCACCAACACCAGTGTGCACCCCTGTGCATAGCGACAGACATACACTCACACACAACCAAGCATACCAATAATGGACACAGAGACAGTGTGAATGGCAAACAATTTAATGTGCAAAACAGGGACAGGGATACAGGGTAACAGTGGGATGGGGATGGGGATTAACAACAGGCAAGAACAACATAGTGTAACAGTACAGGAGAAACAAACACAAACAGCCACCCACAACCCCCCCAAACACCATCCCGTGCCCACGCACACCCCAACACAGGCTCAACACCAAAACAACAGTCCCACCCACAAACCAACACCAACAATCAAACCCACCCCCAAACAGACAGCAATAACCCAACAGAACCTCCCAACGTACACCCACAACAGCCAAACAGACACAGCAGAAACAACCACCCCTATATACAATTCCACCCACACTGTAGACCCAACCCATGAGTGGCTGTTGCAGACATGGCCACTATGAGCACCTGATGTCCTCCAGAAGAGTGGCCACAGAACCCTGAAGGTGGCCAATGTACTGGAGGATGGCTGACACAAGTTCCACCAGGCGTTCCCGATCTGGGCCCCCACCCTGCTCATGTCCTGTGGCTGGTCCTACTTCTGCCATGGGCACTGGCACCTCCCACTGCAAAATGGTCATGTTCACCTCCTGCTGCATTCCAGTGTCCCCAGCAGCAGAGACAGTGGGGCAAGGCACTGTGCCCGTAGGTGGGTCATCCATGGCTGCCCCTGCTGTGATGTTGTCTCCTGTGTCCCTGGGTGGTGGTACAGTGGATGGGGATGGGGCCTTGGCTGCATCACTGCACACAGTCACCTGGCTGAATGAAAGTGAGCCAAGTGGCTCCTGATGCCCACCAGTGGTGGTGCCCCCCCCCGGAATTGGCCGTGCCTCCAATGGTGGCTGGACCCCAGTGTCGGCCGCAACTGCGGAGGAGGCGGAGAAGGAAGAGGTGGAGGAGGAGGAGGAGGAAGATGAGGTTGGTGGCAGCACCCTGGCCCTCCACTGTGTGTGCAACCTGCACTCCTCCGCATCAGTGGGCTTGACGTCTGCCATCACCCACAGCAGGGCCGTCTGTCGCTGTGGCAGCCTGCTCTGGACACCTGTAGGGATGTAAATGACACTGTCAGTGCCTGGACCGGACAGGGGTGCACACACAAATAGGCAAGCAATGTGAGGGCACAGCACAGACCACACAGTGTCCACCGGCTAAGACCTCGGCCCAAGGGTTACATGGAATGTACGTACCTGACCTCCACTGACATGCCTCCTGTCTGAGGCTGACAAGGCATCCCTGCTGCATGGAGTGCAATGTGCCAGCGGAACCTGTGGGGTGAAGGGACAGGTGAGTGTGTTGGAGGCACCACATGCCAAGGCCACCACGCCGGCACTGCAGCAACAGACGTAGAGCTGTAAGGATACATACCAACACTGGTGTCCTAGCCGGACTGCATCTCCACGTCCCTGCGGTGGGCCATGCTGATCATCCACTGCAGCACACTGGCCTCCCTGCATGGAAGGTCCTGCCAGCGGTGTGTCAGCTGGCAGATGGTGCACCTAATACCTGTAGCTGCAGCCATGAGAGCAGAGATGGCCATCCAGGCCCACTCACGGGCAGCAGCACTGCTCCTGTGACATCCAGGTGGCAGCAGCATCCAGCCACACTGCTGCACATGGTTGACGAGCATCGCTGTCTCATGAAGCGTGAAGTTTGGCACCCATCTGCTGAGGCTGAGGGTAGAGCCTGATGACATCTTGGGCTGGATACTGCATTGCACCTGTAACCGGTGAACAAATGGCACAAGAATCACTACAGACATCCACTGTGGCCATGCACACCACCCCCACCCACCATGGCAACACCGGACACCGGCTGTGGGACATGGGTTGGTGCCAGGCCACAGGCCTGCAACCGTGGCCCTACCCTCATGTGGCACCCCCGCATCAATGATACGCACAGCGCGAT
Source organism: Neoceratodus forsteri (assembly GCA_016271365.2). NCBI lineage: Eukaryota > Metazoa > Chordata > Ceratodontiformes > Ceratodontidae > Neoceratodus > Neoceratodus forsteri. Next base: position 1,257,453,970 of record CM028131.1, read on the forward strand.
GTGGTTATGTGATGAACCACACCATGCAGGGGCCGGGCACACAGTGCTGCACACAGCGACCATACTGAACCACCACCACGGCACCCGTTCCCTGTAGAGGCATGCCATAGTATGGCCCTGCACAGTGTGGGCATTGGGCGCCACATGCATCCCTGCCACACGGCCACACCAGCACCCCCTTGAGGAGGTGCATGTGGCCACACACACCAGGTGGACAAGGGGCTGACACAATGACGTCCGTGGGTGGAAGCATGGGGAAGGAATGTTACCTACCTGTGCTGTACACCATGTGGTCCGAAGCGGGTGTCACTGGCTGGCATGGAGCACTCTTGGATGGGGAAAGAGCAGGACAACATAAGCCTGTGGCACAGTCAGGGACCCCTGAGCAGCTGCGGTGCGGCAGTGTGTACCTACCTGGACCTGTGCGGTAGTGCTGGAACCTACAAAGGGGACAGAGAGCAACATTGTCAGGTACACAGTGCTGGACAGGCAGTGGGAATGTGTGCATTGAACAATGTTGAATACTCACCAGAGTCCTGTGGATGTCCTCCGTGGAGTTAAGGAAGGAAAGGACATGGGTTAGTACTCAGCTGGCCATGCCCCCATGGCCAGCAGCCTCTGGGTGCCACAAACCCCCCACCCCCCACCAGCACCATCCTATGGGCATGTAACTGCATAAGGCCCAGGAATGACCCCATGGTACCCTGCCGTGTCCGCCCATGCACAGGGTGTGGTGGTCGGGTGTTCCCCAGACGGGTGTAATATGGAGGGCGTGGCACAGGTACGGTGCCACACAGCCATCTGACCAGGCAGCAGTGCATCTGTGTGAATGACACAGGCAATGTCCATCAGAGGCCACGCCCCGCACAGCCTTGGTCAAGTCCAGCGGCACACGGCCCCTGCCATGCGGGATGGCCGGGCATGGTCCGCCATGTGCAGCACACAGGCATATATGGCACTACAAGGGTGGACAGTGCCGCATGTCTGGGCACTGTGCAGTGGCCTGTGGGTGGGCCAGCTAACCACTGCAGTGAAACCCCCCACCAAGCCGATGTGCCTCCCTGATGCACCAGCACAGTGACAGTGTGCCTGGTCCACAGCACCACCTGTGTGTGCTGGTAGGGGCGACGGGCTGGCAACACAGCCGTGACACCTGTACCCATTACCAGGTGCACTGTGCACCCATGGTGTGGGTGCAGACACACTGTCTGGGCATCTACGCCTCCAACATTGGATTACTGAACCACGCATACCGCACAGACAGAGACACACCAATGTGACCCTGTGGAACACCATGCCACCAGGTGTGCACTGCAGTACCCTGTAGTGGCCTACATGGCCTACACAATGCATGCATGGCTGTGTGTGTCCCAACCCCAGCACTGCGAACCACATGCAGGCTGCCTGTATGTGCCCAACTGCAACACGCACAGCCCTGTACCACAGAGGCCGATGAGGGGAGTGGCTATGGCCTGTGTAGCGCAGGCATGCCGGCTTGTGCCATGTTCAGTACTGCTGCAAGGCCCAAGGAAATAGGGGCATCCCCCTTACGCCCCTCAGTACGGGGGCCATCCCACTCCATGCCCCACCCCATGGCTCTAGCCCAACGCAACCCCACATGGGCATGGTGCAGCCCACACAGCCATTGTGCTGTGCCTGCATGATGCCGACCAGGTGCCACGTCCACTATACACCCATCACCACTGTGCACGGTGCACATCCCACCAACATGGGTGCAACAGTGGACAACCATGCGGCACACTGCCTGGGGTGACACACCCCACCCCAAGGGTCACTGTCCTACAACGTCCCCGGGGGGGGGCTGTGTGGTCTGTCTGGTTGGGGACTGAGCCATAGGATGCCTGGCCCCACTGCAGGCATGGGGAAGGGCCTACCTGGCCTAACCACATGGGTGGGTGTAGGACCACACAGGCAACATGACACCACCCACATGTGGCAGGGCCGGTACACCGAATGCCACACAGTGGTGTGTGACTGTACCATGCACCCCATAACCCTTTCCACCCCCACAACACAGCCCCTGGTACTGTCCACAGACAAGGCACATACGTATCGGTTACCCTGGCCGGCCACCATTGGGTGGTCCATGCCTGCACGCCACCCACCCAAGCCACGGTATGTGGACTGTACCCCATTGCACCGCACAGGGGCACCCTGTGCTACACTGCAGACACCTGTGACACACACATTGCCAGCCTACAGGTGCCATCACACCAGTGGATGGGCCGCCTGTCACTATGATTGTCACCCAGGGACAGGCATGCGGAACATGTACAGGGGTGCATCCAGACTGTGCCGTATTGGCAATGCCAGTACCATGACCCCCCCCAACCATGACATTACCCATCCCCCCAATTGCACTCCCTCACCACTCATGTATGATCACTGCCAGATGTCCCCTCAACAGCCTACAGGGGTCATACATGTGACCCCCATACACGACAGATGGCTGTACAGCGACAACCAGCAGTGGCCTGCAGAAGCACATACTACGCATCAGAGTGCTGATGCAATGTGTACAGCATATGGGACATGACTGGCACACCACATGGCTGTACACAATTGTCTACAGTGCGTACACCTGCCTACACCCCTGTGCATGTCTGCTACAGTACAACAGTGGCCTGTGCCCCACGACAGGGTGTCACATGTCTGTAATAGATGAGTAGTGTTGTGCCCATCCTGGTCTACATACACTGTGAACACTGCATAGCACCTGCCTCACTGTGATAGGCATCCATAACACCCCTACAATGCCTAAAGCATTGTCCCCTGTACAGTTAGTAGTGTCCCAAGGTAGCACCTACTAACCATATTGATATTACCCTGCCACAGTGTTAAAGGTTGCAGTACCCCACAAGCAGGCCATGGGATCCACAGTGAGACAGTCACTGACCAAATCTTGGGATACAAATGGCACAGTGGTATGCATGCCTGTCCCAGTCCCTCCTGCTAGTAACATAGGATGTAGGGGTATGTGGGGGGGGGGGCTGCAGTGGTTCAGTACTCACCAGTCTACTGAGTATCTGTCCCTGTCCTGGTCTGGATGGCTCAGTAGGTGTGCAGCTACCACAGACTCCAAAGTGTGCCTCCTTCTACCGCTACACAGTGCCTGGGCCTCGACTACGCCAGCACACATACCCCGTGCTTCCCGCGCGTGGTTACAGATCCACATCGTGGATACACATTTGTGGCATGAGACAACAGTGTGAAAGCATGAGCAGTTGTGCAGCAGCATGGCAGTTGCGATGTATGGCTGTGTGTGCTATTTGTGGCATGATGTGGTTAAGTAAATGGTGTGGGTGGCTCTGCCTTTGGTTCTTCTGCCTGCAGGGCTGTGTGTGTTTGTGTGTGTGTGTGTGTCCGTGGGGGGAGGTGGTAGGCTGTTGCCCACTGGCCGTAGCACGCATATGGCAGTGTTACACCTGGGGGCACACCCTACCCACCGTGGTCCCAGTAAGTCCCTAGCACTACACTGACACAATAAAGACACAGCATAGGTTTGGGATGCAATCATGCTTATTTGGTGATAGTGCTCAGTACACACGTGCATATTGCCCAGTGCACCCTGGTTCCACCCAACACTTGTGCCCCACACTCACCCATGCACACAGTTATGCATATACACACATTCACACACACCCTTGTGCCCTCACAGTGCCCCCTGCCATGCATATGACCCCACACACCCATTACATCCCCACCCACCTGTTCCCCTACTGCACAGGTTACCTGGGCGACTCACAGCCATCTGCCACACGCATGCTGTCCTCGCACCAACCCCTTCGGTGCCAGGTGCTGGGCTGTGAGGGACCCTGCCAGCCTGGCGGGCTGGGTGGTGCCCTGGCAGAGGACACCAGGCATCACACCCTGTGGGCCTGTGTGTGCCCCCACAGGTGGGCTGATATGCCTTCGCCCAAGCAAGCATATGTGCCTGTGAGCCACGTGTAGCAGCGGCTATGCCGGGGTTGCACGGTGTGTTCCCCCATCCCATGCTGAGCACCTCGGGCCCTGTGCAGCCTGCGGGACACTCTCCTCGGTGTGCCTGCCCCACTGTGCATGCCCCGTGACTGAGCCTGTACCTGTGGGATTGTGTGTGGTGCCCACCCAAGCCTGTGTCTGTGTTACTGGCATGCCTTTGTGCACAAGCAATGTTGCACCCTGGTGCTGTTCTGTGCCTGGGTCAGTGTGGGTGGTGCCTGGCAGTGAGTGCGACACCGGCAGCATGACAGGCAGGTGGGTGGGTACTGACACCTGGGCCGGGGGTGGGGTAGGGGGTTCCACTGGCTCCAGTGGCTGTGTCTGGGTGCTGGACTGAGCAGTGGCCGGGGGTGCCACCCGCTGGGCCAAGCCTTGCAGGTGCTGCTGTGGCCATGGCTGTATCCTGGCACTGCTGATGTTCCAGCATGTTCTCCAGGCCTGTGCTGAGATGGTCCATGATGACCGTCTGGCATTCAGCACAGTGCCGGATACACTGCATAGCATCCCCCAGGCCAGACATGTTTGCTGCTGTGTCCCTTGTGAATGTCTGCAGAGTGGCAGCGAAGCAGGTGAGCTGCAGCTCCATGCAGGAGTATAATCCTGCAGGCCCTGCCATATGTTTGCAAGCTCCTGCCTGCAGTCCCCCCTGTCTTTCCAGCACCAACTGGCAGTACTCCCCGATGTTGGCTGGCTGGGTCTGCTGGGCCTGCAGCACCTGGATGACCTCATCTAACTCGACCTCAAGTCCATGGGCACTCAGTGGGCTGAGCAGCTTTATGCCAGTGGCCTCATCCATCTGCTGTTCTTGGTCTGACGCCTCTCACTCGACCATGGGCATCTGCACTGCCTCCACAGATGTGGCAGCACTGCTGGTGGTGTCCTCAGTGGTCCCCTGCTGTTCCCGCGGCTGTCCAGCTGTGTCCCCCTCACTGATGTCCACCACCTCTTCAGACATGGGGCTGTCACCATCCCCACTGCCCTCGGGCTCAGACATTGGCTCCGGTGTTCCTGCCAAAGGTGTGCTGGTGGAAGGGCTGCCTCCAGCGTCCGTTGGGCTGCTGCTGTTGTCAGCCGACACCACGCCGGTGGCCTGGGCTGTACCAGCTCCTTCCAGGTCCTGCCGCTGCTGCTCCTGCCCTCCGGCTCTGCTGGAGCCACCTGTGCCAGCTGCCACTGCACCTGTTGGATGGGGAACATGTTAGTGTGTCCCTGCAACACAGCATGCCCTCACCTGCCTGAGCAGTGTTTCCCTCTCTGGTCCGCATCAGCATGGCACTCTGGCATTGCACCCAACCCCACCCCTGTGCTGCCCTACCTACTGTATGCCTCCACTGTACATGCATCCAGCACCACTGGCATTGAGCCGCACCATTGCTGCCCTTGCTGTGCTGTTCAGCCTGGTACAGCGATTCCGGCTATCCCACGATCGCCCAGTACTGCTTACTACTGCACAGTGGCACCATGCATGGGCACGGCCATGGGGCCTCACTGCACTGCAGGGGCCTGTACACCTGGGTGCCATGCCAGCCTTGCACCAGTCCTGTAGCCTTTGCCTGCAGTCAGCAGGCACTGGGACAGTGACCCATGCCCCATCCCTACTGCCCAGCACAGGTCTGTGCAAGGCCACCCCCTCCCATGCACACAGTATGGGTCACACCATCCCCTGGTGCTGCCCAGCCCATCCCTCAGCAGGCCTACCCCCCCCAACAGTTCACAGTGCAGGTCAGAACGACACCCACTGCAGCCCAGCCCATCCCTCAGCAGCCCCCCACCAACAGTTCACAGTGCAGGTCAGACCTACATCCAGTGCAGCCCAGCCCATCCCCAACAGCCCCAACAGTTCACAGTGCAGGTCAGTACAACACCCAGTGCAGCCCTGCCCATCCCTCAGCAGACCCTCCCACCAACAGTTCACAGTGCAGGTCAGACAACACCCAGTGCAGCCCAGCCCATCCCTCAGCAGGCTCCCCCCCCAACAGTTCACAGTGCAGGCCAGTACAACACCCAGTGCAGCCCTGCCCATCCCTCAGCAGCCCTCCCACCAAGAGTTCACAGTGCAGGTCAGTACAACACCCAGTGCAGCCTAGCCCATCCTTCAGAAGGCCCCCCACACCAACAGTTCACAGTGCAGGTCAGAACAACACCCAGTGCAGCCCAGTCCATCCCTCAGCAAACCCCCCCCAACAGTTCACAGTGCAGGTCAGTACAACACCCAGTGCAGCCCAGCCCATCCCTCAGCAGGCCCCCCCTTCCAGATACGTGACCCTGTGCCAGCCCCTCCTCAGTTCACCATGGCTCATTCCTTTGCACAGCTGCACATGTTGGCTGCACACATGCTTGTCCCTAGCATGACCCTCACCATTTTCTGGTTCCTGTGGCCAACTGTGGCATGTGGCAGTCCTGTGGCATGCCTCTTCACCATTGCTTCTGCCTACACAGTGCCTCCCACACCCTTCATCTATGCCGTTGGTTTGTGTGCTGTTGCCCTGTCTGACCTGTCCCATACATTGCTGGTTGTCTGTCCCTACCTGTGGCCGTCCGCTGTCTGAATGTGTCCAGCTGTATGACACCAGCGATGCTTTGCTTGCTGAGATGTGCAGCTATCCTTCTCTCGATGGTGCTGAGTGGCTCCTGCTGGGTGGGTCCATCCCCTGTGCACTGCACCTATTCTGCGCCAGCTTGCGCTTGACCAGGTGCTTGAGGTCGTTCCATTTTCTCTGCACATTCCCCACTGTCCTTCGCTGTGCAGCGATGGCATTGACTCTGCGTGCCACTCTGTCACAGGCCCTCTTCCTTTTCTCCCTCTTCTTTGCATCCCCTCCGCAGCCCATGAGAAGTGCATGGTGGCAATCTATCTGCTCCACCAAGGTGCTCACCTCCTCATGGCCAAAGTTCCTCTTACGTCTTTGCCATTCTGCTGCAGCTTGTGCCATTGCTGTGGAGTATCTGCTGGTGTATGTTGGGCCACAACTGCTTATTGCACACTTTTATACGGTGCATCTTGCATGTCGTGACTTACACAATTGCGTTTAGCGTATTCTCATGTGTTCTAGAATCGTGCATATCTCGCATGTCACAGTTGCTAATGTGTATCTTTACACAACTGTGTTTCTTGCATCTGGCATATTTCTCTTTCTAGAATCGGCCCAGAGAGTGGTCACTGGGATTTATTCCTCTGATGCTCTCTTCCTGTCCTGTGGGGTTCTGCAGGGCTCCATTTTGGCACCCATGTTGTTCACAGTATATATGCTGCCATTAGGAGACATTGTTAGGTGATATGGCTAGAGTTTTTGCTGCTATGCAGATGATACCCAGCTGTACCTGTCCTTTGTGCCTTGGCAGGAGGATGTAATCTCGGTATTTAACAACTGTCTCTCTGAGATTCAGGACTGGATGAGTGCTAGCTGGCTGAGGCTGAATCCAGATAAGACTGAGGTGTTGGTGGTGGACCCAGATCGTTGGACGGTGGGGATGTTGGCTGGACAATCATCCGGACTATGGCTCAGAGTTGCTCAGCTGGCTGCCTCAGATCGGGTTCGGAATGCGGAACCTGGGTGTTATTTTTGACAGTGAGCTGACCCTGAAATCTCAGGTGGTGGCAGTTGTCAAGTCCTCATTTTTTCATCTGAGGACTATGGCCCAGGTGAAGCACCTGATTCCTCCTGATGATCTTTCTACCTTGGTCCACGCCTTTGTGACCACTCACCTTGATTACTGCAATGCTCTATACCTAGGGCTTCCTGGGGTTGATATCTGCCGCTTGCAGCTGGTGCAGAATGTGGCAGCCAGGCTGGTGACTGGTACCTCTAGGACCTGTCACCTTACACCTGTGCTCCGTGGTCTGCACTGGCTGCGGGTACAGTGGCGGATCACCTTTAAGGTCAGTTTACTGACCTATAAAGCCCTACATGAACTAGGACCCTGCTACCTGAAAGATCTCCTTTGTCCATACTCTCCCTTTCATCAGCTCTGATCCACCCACGAGGGATTGCTAGAGATTCCCAGGGTGCATTTGAAGACCTCTGGGGCTCACACTTTTGCTTCTGCAGCCCCTCCCCTGTGGAATTCTTTACCTTGTGAGGTGAGGGAGTGCCTGACCATCCAAAGTTTTAAGTCAGCTCTTAAAACCTATTTACTTAGGTTAGCCTTCCCAGATGATGTTGGCTGATGCTTTTGGTTATTAAATTATGCTGGAGATTATTTATATTATGAGATATTGATTTTAATTGATTTTATGAAATGTTATTGTTGTAATTTGTATGCATTTTAGATTTTGTTCAGCGCCCTGGTCTTTAGAAGGGCACTTTATAAATAAAGATGATTATTATTATTACTGTTCTACCTGTATAATACTTGGCCTGCTTAATATTGCTACTAAAGTGCATTACTATGCACTTGCCTGGGTTAAAGTTCATTTTGCTCTCTGTCGCCAATCTGTATATTTCATTTCATTTTAATTTTTTATATTTGTTAGCAGATAAGCAAAAATGCGTTTTCTCAAGCGACAAGTTATAAAATTACAAAGAATAATAAACAATGAATACAATACAGTACAAAAACAGACTTAAGAAATACTATATACACAATCAACATTGATACAGGTGCAGCACATGCATTTAAACATTAAAGAAGTACAAGTACATTCATTTTTTAAAATAAGCCATCATTTTATTCTGGTTTTGAATGCTCTGATGGTTTTACAATTGACAGTTTTGTCAGGTACGGAATAATCGAAGACTGATGCCCTGTACAGAACACATTTTTGTCCAATTTATTTTCTGAATAATGGAATTCTAAAAACATGCTTGCTATGAGACCTGGTTCCCTGTGCATTTATGACTCTAGGGAACAGTGACATAACTGTTTGAGGTAATAAATGCATAATTCCTTATGGAGCATACAGCCCATCTTTAGGTTGTACTTATTTTCAAGTGAAAGATAACCTGCTGTTTTTAACAATGTACAGTGTTGTGTTCTCCTTGGAAGATTGGTCATAAATCAGAGCTCACTATTATACGTCACTTCTAGTTTTGCAAGGATTCTATTACTAGTAGCTGAGTATGTAATCAACCTGTAATCTAATACACTAAACAATAGACTATATGTCAGCAATCTTTGTGATTCCGGTACAAGGAAAGTCCAGATTCTAAATAGAAAACCACCCAGTCTTTGATGGACCAATTTAATAACATGTTTAACATGGAATTCGAAAGAGAGGTTACTATCTAGTATAATCCCTAAATATTTAAAACTATCAGCAGTTTCAATGGGTTCACCATTAAGAGCTACTATGGGGTGATTAAGTTCTCTTTTCTTTCGTGATCCTGTAAAAGTTATGGCCTTTATTGTTTTTTTGTGTTTAAAACCATGTGTCCAGGCCAGAGCCATACCTGAAATGAATCAAAATCTTTTTGTACAACACTCAGAACATCCTCAGACTGAGCCCCAGTACTGAAAATAACTGCATTGTCTGCATGCAGGATAGTCTCTGATTCTTTACAGGATTCAGGGGCCAAATTCACAAACAATGAAAAAAGAAGGAGACCTAAAATTGAGCCTAGTGGTGCCCCACATTTGATCAGATGACATTCCGAAACACGTCCAGCAATTTTAGTTTTATGCATCCTATTAGCCAGGTATTTAGAGAACCACATTAATACATCATTTGAAAAATGTAATTCAAAAGGGAGTCTAGCATCAGACCATGATCAATATGGTTGAAGGCCTTGGTGAGGTCTACAAATGCCACTGTGGCAGAGTGCCCTTTATCCATGGCACTCTGCATGCAGCTTGTGAACATCACCAAGGCCATCTTAGCATTGCGTTTTGATCAGAATCCATGCTGTGAGGAGGTTAGCAAGTTATATTTTTCCAAGAAGCTCATGAATTGATTAAAAATGATCCTCTATCTCCTCCTCGACCCATCATCATTAAGTTTCTCAGCTTCATAGCGAAGCAACATGTCATGGCCAAAGTTAAAGATCTGCAGTCTGTAACCTGGGGTCCTCCAAAATTAGAATCATGCAAGATCTTCCCCGTGAAACAAGGCAAAGGCGGGCAGCTTTTCACCCGGTCGTTAGCAAGTTAATTGCCTCCAGCATTCGTTTCAAGATGTTATACCTGGCCAGAGTACAAGTGGCGATTGATAGTAATTGGTACTCCTATGACTCTCCAGAGCAAGCTACCAAGGATCTTACTTCCTGACTACCTGATCTCTTCAAAGCAGGCTGAGCTTACAGAGACTAAGGGGGGACTATTTATGTATTTTGTTATGTGTTTCCTATGTTTACTATTATAATTGGGGATAATTACCTGCTGGGTTTCCAGTTGATGGGAGGATGGCGAGGTTTAGGCCTCACTGGTGGGTGATGGGCCTGTTCTTTCCTTCGCTAGGCCATGCACATGCCTTCAGGCTGGGGGGGGAGACTGGAACCTTAGGGTTGGTATGTGTTTACAGGCAGCTGTTTATGGGGCAAACCGGGTTCGGTCCTACTAGTATTTTGGTCCCCCGGTCGGATCCGCGTCATTTAGGTAACCCAGACCTTCTAATTGGCTCACTCTAACCAATGGGTGATGCGACTTCCCTGGGAGAAGGGGTGATGCCCCTTCCCTTCTGCCTGTTTGTCCTGGCCGATTTGGGGAACGTTGACCTAATTACTAGGATTATCAGTTGCAATATGGTAAGTCAGTCACACTGTACTAAGATTAAAATTGTAAAGCAGATGGTTTGTGCTTACGTAGAGAACACTTCTGAGCAGAATACTGTTATGTCAGCTTATGCCCAGGGTCTAGTAAGGCTCATTCTTTCTGGTTACACTCAGTTGGGTATCACTTTTAATGTGATTATTTCTGTGAAGGTTGGTTGGATGGGGGGGCTGCGAGGGGTCGGGGGGAAGCTCAGGATTGAGGTACGTTTCGGGAGATCTGCATCGGGGGCTGATATATGGGGGGGTATGGTGAATCTCGGAGGAATCCAGTCCTGCAAAGATATAATTGGGGTTTGGTTAAACTCCTTCTTAAACTACAAAGTAGATTCCTCTTTTATGACATAATTAGATATTTCGGACTATGGGATGATTGAGATATCGCCATGAGGGTCTCGGCCCCAAATACCCGTGTATGGTTTTTCGGGTTGATGTCTGGTTATACTTGGGGCCACTATGTAAATAGTTGTGTTAGTTTTCTGGGGGTGGGGTGGGAGGAGGGGTTTATGAGTTTGAGACGAATTCACTGGACATGATATATGGTCGTGGGGATCAGTTCGGCATAGCCTATTGGGTGGGCTCATATGGGTTCTCTTTTCTGGGGAGGGGACGGGAGGGAGGTTGGGCTGGAGTGTGCCCTTCAGAACGGTTATTTTGGTCAGCTAATTATGACTGTGTTTTCCATTTAATTGTTTAAGATGTTTGCTATACCACTTAAAATTGCCACATGGAATATAAGAGGTTTCAGAGACAGGACGAAGAGATATCAGGTTTTTAAAAACTGTGATCTATTAAATGTAGATATCCTTTTGCTTCAAGAAACCCATCTATTAGAAACAGAAACAAACTGGTTGCATAGACAAGGCTTCTCTTAAGTCTTTGCCGCAAGTGGGTTGGCATCAAGCAGAGGAGTTGCCATTTTAATTAAGAACCACGTAGCATTATTGGCAGAGGAGAATGTAGCAGACCCAGAGGGAAGATTTATATTAGTCAAGGGTTCTCTTAGCAACAAGTTAGTTGTGCTGGGCTCCATCTATGGACCAGTAGGAGGGGACACTGAATTCATTATGGGCCTGGCTGACAAGATAGGTGGTATACTGCCTGCTCAGCTAATTCTGGGTGGTGACTGGAATATCCCGCCATCCCAGGATTTAGATAGAACGTTTCTACCACTAAAACCATTTTCCCCTGCTCAAAAGGCCCTAGCAGACTTTATGGAACTTTTGGGATTGTGTGATCCTTGGTGTCTTTTCAACCCTTCGTGCCGAGTGTTTTCCTTTTATTCACATGTTCACCGATCTTGGTCTAGAATAGATTATATTCTTATTAGCATTTCTCTCCTACCTGGCCTCCGTCAGACAGATATTGAACCAATTGTCCTATCAGACCATTCGGTAGCATGGTTGAGGATTTCTCCAGACCTTAATCTCCAGAGAGATACTGCCTGGAGACTAAATACACAACTCCTGAAGGAGGAACAAACAGTTTCCCATATTAAAAATCTAATTTCTTCCTTTATAGAGAGTAACAATGGTTCTACACCTTGGGAGGATTTAATATGGTGCTCCCTTAAGAGTTATCTTCGAGGGGAATTAATTAAACTTGCATCCAGGAGGAAGAAAGGTAGGGAAACTAGTGTAACCTCCCTGTTAGCTCATACTAAAGAGGTAGAAAGTTCCTCATCTGCTACCTCATCTTCAAACTCTTTGGAAGCCTTGTTAGCACTAAAGAATGAATATGCAGATTTATTAAAGGAAAAAGCAGAGTATGCTATCTTAAAAACCCATGCTAGATACAGCGATCAAGGGGAAAAGGCTGGTTGACTGCTGGCCCTTTGATTACAGAAAATGGAAAGTTTGAGGCTGATCCCGGCTCTGCAGGCACTGGACGGTACTATTAAAACTTCACCAAGGGATACTACCAAGGTTTTTGAAGACTTTTATAGTTCACTTTACAGTAAGTGTTCTTCTCCGGCACCTCTATCAAGCATTGAAAGTTACCTGGATGGCTTGAACCTGCCCTGTCTGCAAGTTCACCATAGGTCGGCTTTGTCTTCTCCTATTTCCATATCGGAACTGGAAGAGGCAATCACAGGGTTAGCATTAGATAAGTCACCAGGGCCTGACGGTTTCCCCTCCAATTTCTATAAAACTTTCCATAAAGAGCTAGCCCCTCTTCTTCTTAATTTATATGAATACATGTTTGCCGCTGATACTTTGGATCCCACATTATTGGAAGCCACGATAGTATTACTTCTTAAACCGGATAAACCACCAAAGGACCCTGCCAGTTATCGTCCAATCTCCCTTTTAAATTGCAATATTAAAATATTAACAAAAATTCTGGCCAATTGGATTAAGAAGATCTGGACCCATCTGCTGAGCCCCGAACAAGTTGGTTTTGTGCAAGGCCACTCTTCGGCTGATCATCTTAGAACTTTTTCATATATCTTTCACATGGCTCAAACTTCTCAGATCCCCATGGCTCTAATTTTGTTAGATGCTGAAAAGGCCTTCGACAGAGTCAATTGGGATTTTCTCTGGGCCACACTTAAGAAAATGGGGTTTCCTGCCACGTTCATTAGATGGATCCAGATGGTGTATAAGTCCCCCTCCATGAAAATTTATTGTAATGGGGTCTTTTCTTCTCGGTTCTCTCTGTTCACTGGCACTAGACAAGGGTGCCCATTATCCCCCTTCCTCTTTAATTTATATCTGGAACCTCTTCTTCTCAACATTAAACGGTCTTCGTATGTACAGGGTTGTCCAGTGTTTCAGCAGTCATAGACTCTTTCAGTATATGAAGATGATATTTTGCTTCATTTGGCGTATTCTGATACATCATTAGCTCACGCCTTACAAATTATCACACAGTATGGTCGGTTATAAAATTACAAGTTAAATCTTGCGAAAACAGAAATATTTCCCTTAAATGCGCTTACCCACAAAGCTAACTTCACCCAATTCGGGATGAAATGGTCTCCACACTCGATTAAATATTTAGGAATATACCTTACTAAAGACCCTGGTTTGTTCAGGAAACTTAATCTGGATGATCTAATGACAAATATTTAACAGGATCTTCAAAGATGGTCTAAACTTCCTCTCTCCTTATGGGGCCGGATTAGTATTATTAAGATGAACGTTCTGCCCCGCCTTTTTTATCCATTAAATTTACTAAATCTGTGGCTCCCTTTTTCTTATTTGCAGCATTTTCACTCCACCCTTTCTAAATTTATTTGGCAGGGCAAGTGTCCCAGACACTCCTTCCTTAAGCTTATTCTTCCCAAAGATATGGGAGGACTTTGTCTTCCCAATTTTGTTTTATATTATTGGGCTAGTCATTTGTTGAAGTTGGGGAGATGGTTGTTGGTTAGGGACAATGATTTCACTCCTATTTGGCTCCAGATTCTAGATTTGTATAACCTTAACTCACCTACTATTTTCTTCCTTTCCAACTTGGCACTGCCAACTTCAGTACAGGATTCGGTTATTGGTATTTCACTTAAAGTTCTTTCCCAATGCTGGCATTTTTCAGAGTCTCCTCCAAGAGAGATATGGCACAGTCCCTTGTTCTGAATCCTAATATTAGAATTGGCGGATCACCGATCCCATCAGGATGGCTTCCTCAGTTACAAGGAGCCCTGATAGAAAGTTTTTTCTCTCATGGCTCTCTTCTTTCTTCTCCCAAAATCATGGCAAGTTTTAAAATACCTCAAAAGGATATTTTTAAGGTCTTCCAATTGAGACATCTGGTAATGGGCAGTTTTGGTACTGATTTTAAGGAATCTCAGGTTAGGCCTTTTCTTTTTCTTCAAATACAGGACCATCTAAACAGACCCCATGGGATCTCAAGGATCTATTCCTTCCTATTAGGCCTTAAATTCCCTAATACCCTGTTGAGTTCCGCAGTTTGGACTTCTCTTCTGCCAAATACCACTTTTAACTGGGCCCAAATTTGGAAAGATCTGCACAGATACCACACCCAGGATAGACTTAGGCTCACTCAATATCATATCCTAAATAACATGTACACTACACTCTGGTTAAATTAGCTAAATTGAGTAAGCTTCCTGTTTCTAACTGTACTACATATGGTCATGCTGAAGGAAACCTGTTACATATTTTCTGGTACTGTGAGAAGGTAGCCCCTTTATGGCAAGCAATTCAATCTAAACTAGATCAGACATTATTGGATTTGGATGAGCTGTTTACTATAGAGATAAGTATTTTTGGTATGTATTCCAGTATTGAAATCCAGGAGCGTAAATTCCACATGGCACTAATTTCAACGGCGGTTAAGAAATTGGTACTTCAGCATAGGTTGAATCAATTGACCATATCTTACACAGAATAGTTAAAGGATTTTTCTGCTTGTTTGAAGACTGAAAGACTGATTGCCATTGCGCGGAACTGTATGGGCTCCTTTAATAAAATATGGGGTAAACTATACACCTTACACTTGCATAAATAATCTTTGTTAGATATATCTCTGCATGCACCTCTGCATTTTATTGGTACGCTGTATTTATTTTATTCATAGTTCTCTATCATGCTTTTGTAATAGGGAGCAGGGCGGCACACACCAGGGGAGGGGAGAGGGTTAAGGGTGGGGGGAGACTTGGGGTTTAGGCTTGTAAATAGGGGGGATGGGGGCTTCTGTATTTTGTGTTTCTATTTTCTCCACTTTGTAATCTGGGGACAGTATCTAGGATGCTAATGGGGTGGGTTGTTTATCCTAGTTATGATTTAACTGGACATGTATGTTGATGTGTCTTTACTTTTAAAATCAATAAAGTGTTGAAATTTCAAAAAAAAAAATGATCCTCTCCAGAATTTTTGACAGTGAAGCCAGGGGTGAAATTGGTCGATAGTTGGAAACACTTTCCCCTGCTACTCGATTTATGTATGGGTTTAATAATTCTCAGTTTCCAAAGCTTAGGAAAAAATCCCATGACACAAAAAGCAGTTAAATAAAAATGCTATTGGGGAGGCCAAGTCATTAATCCCCGGATTTATACGTCTAAGATCAATATCATCTGGGCCAATTTTAAGATGTGGGTTGTGTTTTAATACATAGTCCCTGACTAATTCTAAAGTGACATTTTGAAAATAGAATTTTGGATGATCGGTTTTAATATTTATGGATTGAAGACAGATTCCTTGATATTAAAGTGAGTCCTGAACTTATCTAAATCACCAAATAATTGTTAAACATTTTGACTACCACAGTTGGTTCACTAACCAGCTTGGTTCCATCCAGCAATGAGATAGCAATGAGATAGGGACAAGAAGAGGGGGGTACTAGTGTTGGGGAATTCTATACTGAAAGGGGTCAGATGGGTGGATGAAGAGAAAAGCACAGTCATATCTGGGTTGAGGCTATTCCGGGGTTGACCATGGGAAGGGTGGGGTAGGAACTTCTCAAGTGTGCACAGAAGGGGAGGAAGAAACCTCACAAAGTGATGACATGGGTACAAACAACTTGACGGGGAGATGGTAGAGGTGGTAAAGGGGAGGTCTGAGGATTTGGGTAGGCAGTGTGAGGAGGTGAGGGGGGTCAGTGGCATTCTTTGAGGTAATCCTGGTAACGTGCAAGTACAGTGAGGAAAAAAAGGACAGAGGAGTTCAATGAGTGGCTGAGGGATTGATGCCATACTAGGGAGTATGGATTAGTATCAGACTGGGGCAGGACCTGGGGCAATAGTGATCTATATGCAGGGGACAGATTACATGTGAGCAGAGAGGGGAAGGGAGTACTAAAATGTGGCACAGAGGGGGTAGATATCAAAGGTGGGTTTAAACCGGGGTGGTGGTGAGGGGACCGCTGATAGGAAAAGGGTCCAGAAAGGGGAGCCTAGTGAGCTCACCCCCCTAGTTATGGGTAAAGGCAATGGTGAAGCAGCACAGAGAGGGATAAGGGGGGAATAATAGGGGTAGAAAAGGGAGAGGACAGGCTGGAGGTTGGTCTTACTAAATGCAAGAAGCTTAAGGAATATGGATGTTGCAGCCATCATGGAAATGTGGGCAGCCACCCAGAACCAGGACTAGAATATGATGATCCCCGGATTCAGGTTATTCAGAAGGGATAGGGCTAAGGGGAATGGGGGGCAGTGATGATCTATGTAAGGGATGGGGATAAAGTGCGTGAAGCAGGAAGGGGAGGAGGGGAGCACAGAAGCACTATGGATGAGGTTGCAAGATGCAAAGAATAGGACACTGAGGATGCAGGTGGTGTACAGGCCACTGGCTCAGGGAGTGACCTGGATAGGGAATTAGCTGAACAAATAAAGAGGGTTGGCAGGAAAGGGAGCACAGTGTTGGTGGGGGACTTCAACCTACTGGGGTGGAGTGGAGCACCACATCCACCATGAGTGTAAGGGAGGGGTCCTGTTAGAAGTATTTCAAGACAGCTTCCTAACACAACTGGTCCAGAGGCTGAGTCAGTTAGAAAGGACTCTGGACCTTGTACTAGATAACAGGGAAGCTGTAAGGAATCTGGAAGTGGAGGAACCACTGGCTAAGAGTGACCACTATTCGGTGTGGTTCACACTCAAAATGGGGAGGGAAGCAGCGGGCACTGGAACAAGGATGATTGAGTTTAGGGGGCAGACTTTAAGAAGATCGGGAACATTTTGGGCAGGCACCTAACAGGTATACAACTACACATGGATGCAGACCAGAAATGGGGCATCATAAAGGAAGGGCTAGGAGAGGCTATGGAGTCTTGCACTAGGAAGAAAAGCAAGATGGAGAGGGCAAAGAAACCCAGTTGGCAGACACATGAGGTTATGGAAGGGGTGAGGGCCAAGGGGGTAGCATTTCAAAAGTACAGGAAATTAGGAAGGGGTGAAGATAAGGATACATACATGGAGAAGTCCAGAGAGGTTACCAGACTGGTTAGGGTGGTCAAGGCATCCAGGGAGCTGAGGCTGGCACAGGGAATCAAAAGTGGAGAAAAATACTTCTTCTGCTACATCGGAGAGAGAAGAAGGAGCAAGGATCAGCTTGTGAGGATTAAGAAGGACAGAGGGTGGGTGGAGAAAGGGCAGAGCAGGTAAAGGCACTGAACAACTACTTCTGCTCTGTGTTCACACAGGAGAATGAGGGGCAGATATGCCAGGTGAGGGGGGGAGACGACAGATGTAGTGATTACAAAGAGCTAGGTACTAGATGGGTTGAGGGCATTAAGGTGGACAAAGCACCTGGACCTGATGTCATTCACCCTAGGGTACTAAGGGAGTTGGCAGAGGTCCAGGAGGAGCCACTGGCCAACCTGTTCAATACCTCCCTGGACACAGGATGTGTACCACAGGACCCATGTGGGGCCCATCCACAAAAGTGGCCCAAAGGATGAACCAGAAAACTATAGGTCATTGAGCCTCATATCGATCTTGGGAAAGCTCATGAAGACCATCCTAAAAGACAGGCTAGTGAGCTTCTTGGAGGAAAACGGTCTCCAGGATGGTCAACAGCATGGGTTTGTAGAGGGCAGATCCTGCCAGACAAACCTGTAGTGTACTACAACTGGGTGATGTGGGAACTGGACAAGGGTCATTCAGTGGATGTCCTGTATTTAGACTTCAGCAAGGCCTTTGATTCAGTGCCACATGGCAGGTTGGGGGGGTGGAAACTGGAACATGTGGGTGCTGGACCAAAAATGGTGAAATGGATCACAGACTGGCTGAAGGGAAGGCAGCAAAGAGTGGTGGGGAAACCTCTCATCACAGATAGTGATGACAAGTGGAGTACCACAGGGATAGGTACTGGGATCAGTGCTATTTGGGATTTTTATTGCAGATATCTCACATGGGATTCAGAGCAAGATCAGTCTGTTCACAGACAATACCAAGATGGGAGCTGTGGTTGATGATGCAGAGGGGTGGAAGAGGTTGTAGGAGGGCCCAACTAAGCTGCAGGAGTGGGCAAAAACATGGCAGCTGTGGCTCAATGCCAAGAAGTGCAAGGTTCTGCACTTCAGAAACAGGAACCAGGGGAGGGATTATCATTTGAATGGAGTACAGTTGGGGAACTCCACAGAGGAGAAAGACCTAGGAGTGATCATTACAGGGAGTATGAACAATTCTGATCAGTGCAGGAAGGTGGCAGCAAAAGCCAACAAAATGCTGGGGTGTATTGCAAGAGATACCTCCTCCAGAAAGAGGGAGGTTATCCTGCCCCTATATTGGTCATTGGCCAGGCCCCACCTGAAGTACTGCGTGCAGTACTGGTGCTCATTCCTGATTTTTGGAGGGGGTGCAGTGAAGAGCCACAAAGATGATCCAGGGATTAGAGAGCAAGCCCTATGAGGACAGGCTGGGAGAGTTGAATATGTATTCACTAGATGAGAGGAGAGATGGGGGGGATATGATTGAGACCTTTAAGTATCTAAAGGGGATAAACAAGATCAACACAGATGGGATTTTCCAGATGAGAAAGGGGAGGGACACAAGAGGGCATGGACTGTGATTGGAGGGGGGAAGATTCAGGAGGGAGATGAGGAGACATTTTTTCACTGAAAGAGTGGTGGAAAGATGGAACACCTTACCAGATGAGACAGTGTCCTGTAAGACAGTTGGTAGTTTCAGGAGGGGTTGGGACAGAGTAAGGGGAAGGGATATCGGGAAGCGGGGGCAGGAGGGGAAGCTGCAAGAAGAGATGCTAGCTGTACACTCGAGCAGACTCGATAGACTGTGAGGCCTGTTTCTGCTGTTTGTATGTCCTTAGTTTCCCTTACTTGTAGGCAATTTAATGTTTTCCAGTTTTTAAGCCTGATAGAGCCCAGGTTTTCATTGTGGATGTCTGGGAAATGCCCCAGTTTGAAAGATCTTAATAATGGTTTGTTACTAAACAATTCAACTGGCCCCACATTGTGTGATTTAAGTTTGGAAGTATCAGACACAACTGATACATCTCTATTACTTGAAGATCCCAATTTATTATCTTGGAATATTGCAGGATTGGCCTCTAAATTAACAGACCCTAATTGGTGGGAATTTTCCAAGAAGTTCAAAATATTACTTTTTTTCAGGAAACCTGGGCTCTGAATCAGATATTTCTAAATGGATATGAATCTTATTATGTACCTGCTAGTAAGGAGAAACATCATGGCAGCCCAAAAGGGGATCTGTCAACATTTATAAAGATATGGAATGGCCTGCAGGTTTTGGATTATAATTCACCATCTAAAGAGATGTTACTCCATGTTGCTAAATGGGATAATTATAAATTTCTGGTGGTAAATATTTGTATCCCTCCCAATTTACAACCTTTAATACAATATGATGCATGGACTAAATTAGCTTCAGCAATGGAAGTCTTTTCAACTAAATATCAAATAGATATAGTATTTTTAGGGGGACTTCAATGCTCGTATTGCTGATTTTGATAATTTACTTCTGATTCAGTCAATAACTTATCTAGGGGATTTGGGGGATATGAAAATCAACTGCAAAGTTACGAATTGTATTGGAAAACAGTTTATTGATTTTGTCATTAATAATAATCTGCTAATTTTAAATGGTAGGATAATGGGAGATCAAGATGGTAAATGTACTTATTTTTCCCCAGTAGGTAGCAGTGTGATTGATTATTTTTTAATTTCTCCAGAGAATTATTTGCATTTTCACTCTCTCACCATAATGATGAGATCAGAAAGCAACCATGCAGCACTGGTAGTGAAAGTCGATTCATTGTGTGATACAGGATGGATGGAAAGGATAGATCATTACCCAATTCCCCTTGAAATTTGTGGTAGATACAAATTATCACTAAATTTACAAATAGAGCTACGGTACAAGCTGTAATTTATTCTCCAATGATGGCCTTATTATTTACACTAGTACAAAATCTCATTTCTGCCCAAAATATTTATAAAGTACTTGAGAATTGTCTTTATATTATTAGCTCCCAAATATATGATTTTAAGATTGAATCATCTACTCCATCTGCTTGGTTCAACAAACAGTGTATTATGGAAAAGTGTAAGTTAAGAAAAATAATAAATGTATTAACAAGAATCATTTTAAAGGTAACATTGTATACTTAAATAGTGCTAGGATATTATATAAGAACTTTTTCAAACTAAAAAAGTTTGAATATTTACAAAAACAATGGGTTACCATGCAGGAGATAATTGATTCTAATGATCTGAAAGCCTTCTGGCAAATGGTGCCTAAAGGGGTGAAAAGTAGTTATCCTTCATTGGCAGCATTCATCCCCAAAGAAACCTGGGTTTCTTATTTTAAAAAATTATTTACTAGAGATGCGCAATCACCCAGTACTCAGCCTATGTTTGAATGGATCTCATCTGAAAAATATAAACTCCTAATTATCACCTTTAGTGATGTTGAGTCCATAATTTCTAAATTAGCTAATAATAAAGCACCTGGTCCAGACTCTATTCCAGGGGAGATTTATAAAGATCATAAAAATTAGTGGATACCTTTTTTTATTAATTTTTTTAACACATGCCTTAAAGAAAGGTTTAATTCCCCACTCTTGGGCCAAAAACATAAGTATTCCCATTCATTAAAAAGGATAATTTCAGACCCCTTCAAATTATTGACCTATTAGACTTTTATACATCAGCTGTAAATTATTTTCTGGAATATTTCTGGAAAAACTTCAATCATGGGTTGACAACTGCAGTCCTCTTTCCAAATTTCAGGCAGGTTTTCACCACAGATGCTCTACTTTAGATAACATATTTGCTTTGGCCCATATAGTGGAAAAATACAGGTTACTTAGGTAGAGGAGATTGTACACATTATTTATAGACTTTAAGGCAGCATTTGATTCTGTTGTTAGGGAAATATTATGGAATACACCGTATGACAGAAGTCTTCCTTTGGACATACTTATCCCCATTGTTTTATTACATTCTAATACATATACTGCAGTTAGATATGATAACATGGGTAACGTCTCTATTTCCCCACTAACAAAGGGGTGAAGCAGGGGTGCCTTTTAGCCCCCCTATTATTCAACATTTATATAGATTCCCTACTTTCTTTTGATGCTGTGTTCCCTTTAGACTCCCCTAAAATCTACAATACATTTATTCCCATTTTAGCATACATAGATGACCTGATACTGCTTGCGTTATTTCCAATAGGATTACAACAGAAATTAGATCAGCTTAAAACAAAATGTGAACAACTTCAGTTGGGAATCAACTTAAATAAAACTAAAGTTATTATATTCAGTAACAAATCTCATAACCGAAATATCTATCTGGGCGCCCACCCTATTGAAGTTGTTCCTTCTTATACTTACTTGGACATCAAGTTTACCTCAACGGACTCACAGACTCCTCATGTTAACCAACAAGCCATAAAGGCTATAAAGGCTAAGCATATAGCAAAGGCTTTATTATGATTTAATGCAAAGTTTGGAGGCCACTCAGTATCACCTGCTATTAGGGTGGGAGAAGCTAAGATTACTCCTCTTCTCCTTTATGGTGCAGAGGTTTGGGGAACTAAGGAAATGTCTGATTTAGAACTCCCATATCATACTATTATAAGGTAATTTTGCAAGTTCCTCTCTCCACTGCAAATTCTGTATTATGTTCAGAGTTAAGAAGAATCCTGGTGTTATCTATAATGAATCTCTGATTAGTTTCATATTGGTTGAGAATCATTAATAACACAAAAAAATGACATTCCACTTCTTTGTCTAATTGAGAAAACTGCATGATCTATGAATAGATTCTGTTCCCCTTGGTTAAAAAGGTTGTTTTCAATTCTCAAAGATATTAATTTTATTCATCTTTGAAAAGACTATCTGTTGGGAATAACAATATCTGAACTATATAAAGTTTTAATAAAATGGAACATTTTTGCATTAGCACAAAAGGTCCAGATGGAATATGTTAGAAATCAAAGACAGGCCCTCTGGTTTAGTCAACACAAAATGGACTCTGTTATTGAAAGGTATTTATTGCTCCCATTAACTTCTAGAACTCGTAAAATGATTACGTGGGCAAGGTTCAGTATTGTTATTTCCAAATATATGTATTTTAACTGGATAAAGTCAGCTGAAGGCTTTCAAGTAACTGAATGTTTATGTAATAGAGGCTTTATTGAGACTCTAGTAATCCAATGTCCATTATATAATTATTGTAGAGACCATCTACTAAAACAATTTTTAAATAGGTATGCAGACGTAAATTATGATTCTGTGTTTATATTACTACATCCTATGACAGTGGAAGATGCCAATATGGCTGAAAAATTTATATCATCTGTCATTAATTTTAAGAAAAAAGAGATGTGTTAATCGTCTTACACCTACTGTGTAGAGCTCTTAAGATAACTATACTGGCCCACTACCTTTATTTTCCTACTAGCTTTTTGTAATTACACAAAATGAATGTATGTTATTGTTATAATGTTTTTATGACTTTTTGTAATATCCAAACTAGCATTGGATGAACAATAAAGTATGATGATGAAGATGATGATGACTTGACAGTGGTCACCGATAGCATCTGTTAATACCCAGACTTAATAATCTTATTGGGGTGTGTGACCACTATCCAGTCCAGTGTAGTGCCTCTACCAGTTTTGTAGTTAAATCTAGTAATGTCAGTGATTAACAGTTGGACACCTATCTAGAGGAATAAATCCTTGACATCATCATTTTGCTCCTGTCCCCAGCTGGAATTGAAATCCACTAATAATATCCATTCCCTATTTAGGGGCAATTTTCTTTTAACTTCAGTTACCAACTGCAGTCCCTTCTCTGTTAATCCTGGAGGAATATAAACTGAAGTAACAGTAATGTGTTTTTCTGAACCCAGTATTAAATCTACAGTAATCAGATCACAGCCTGGGGAACCCAATGAAAACTCTAATTCTTGTGCTTTAAATTTGGAATTTTCATAAATTATTGTACCACCTCCCCTCCTCCCTATCCTATCCTGTCTGTAAACATCATACCCCTGCAAAGTAATTTCAGAATTGTTAATTTTACCATTTAGCCATGTTTCAGATAGTGTTATTATATCAAATGTACGTAACTCCACCCATGCTTCGAATTGGTCACACTTTGTTAATAGACTTTGAATATTTAAATTAACAATCTTAAGAGTGAAACCCTAGATGACATGCTACTTACTTCGTAGGACAGGGAAAAACTATCTTCACTTATCAAATGCTGGGGACCTGGATGGGGATGTACCGACCCTGATATTAATAACAGCAGTACAATCAATTTCCTGAGCAGTACTTTATTATAAAAATGCCTCTTTTTTGTACTTAACTTTATTAGGCAACAATCCTTACCTATAAGGTAATTTCCAAAATCTATGTAATTATAGAGCAGCTTCCTATTAGCGGGACAGCTGCTACCCCCCAATGTGAGGGATAACTAACCTGGCCAGGAGTGCGCTGTCAAAATCTTGCATCTTAATTCCCCTTCTGGAAAAAGTTACAGCCCTCACAATTTTGGTTTTCATCATAGCCTAAAAAAAATAAGCTAACTTCCTAATTCCCAAACCATGCACCCACACTGGCCCATGCAGCCCTGTTTTGTGAAGTCACAAAATGAAGTCTGTGTGAGCATGCCCCATTCACTTCTATGGGGGCAATATTCCCATACATTTTTAGATCACTTAGAGTTATGATTTTCATAAATCAAAGTGATTGGTCAACTAATAGGGACCTTATTTGTCAATTGATCACTTTGATTTATGAAAAGGGTGCAGGAGCTTCAACTGAGGGGCAAGAGACGGGGGCATCAGGATGCCATATAGTATTTCTAGTTATACACATACATGATGTATTTTCACACAGAAACCCTTAAAGAACTGAATTTTATGAGTTTATACAGTACATGTTCCTGAAATAGCAGAGTGTGGCAGACACCTGTTTGTCAGTCTGACATAAAAACAAAATTGTTCTCAAATGAACCTATTTATGGAGGCTACATCAAAGACACATCGCTTCTATGAATTAACAAACTTCAGATTTATTTTATATCCATTAAACAGCCCTGTGATATATAGCCACAAAACAATGCAGAGTTTTGATGAGAATGAACTGAGAACTGTGATACAGACAAGGTAATTTCTCACAAATATTCATCCAAGCCACTTCAGTGCAGCACTGAAACTCAAACAATCAACTTTTTATTATAAAACAGAATGATAGATTCTAAGCTAATCTATCTAAACACAAACTAGATGGGTTAGTAACACACTTTGAGTGAAAATAATTAGCTCTGCAGACTGCTGTGACTGGGAACTGCAACAGCTTCTTCAGTCAGTCAGAGACTTAATTGCTGAAGCAGCAGGCTAGACCAAAATGATGTCGTCTCTCACTGATAGGGACAGAAAAATCTTCACTGTTTTCAGCTACTGCAAAGCACATTAATAGATGCTGATTTAAAGAGAACTGCAGAACCAAACAGCATGGTATTTTCAGGAAATACTAATCATGACACAGGGACTTGAATTCAAGTGAATTCAAGCTTTTCTTAAATATATGGCATTTGATTTTTAAATACTTTCCCATAATTAGGACACTGTTTGTTTGCATCATGAAATGTAACTAACAAACCAACAATCGCTATATGTAAAAAAAAATTTTTAATGTCTAAAAAATTAACTCAACAGATATTTAAAAATAAGGAAAAAATAAAACTCAGTAATATCAAATAAAAAAATAATCAAGTCTTCCCAAATGATAAAGTCTCCCTAGTCAGACTAAAATGAGAAACCTAGCCACAGCCCTTTCTCTAGTGGTATATGCTATCTAAATCTTCCTGTAGGGCTGTAATACCATACTCTGTGTCAACAGAGTGACCCGTGTTACCTGCAAACTTTGCCAGCCAACCCCCCCGCTCACCTGCATGTCCATGATATGCATATTAAATAGTGTTCGCCCTAGAACCAGCCCCTGTGGAACTTCACTTGTCACCTGGGTTTCTGTAGATTCAAAACCTTTTATTTTAACCACCTGCAACCTCTTTCCTAACCATGATTTGATCCATTTTACAAGCCTTGGATTAAATTTGGTTCTCAGCATACCTTTTAATAACTCAGCATGTGGTACCATATTGAATACCTTGCTAAGATCCAGGTAAATCATGTCAACCAATTTCCCTTTGTCAACAACCACACTGACCCTAGCAGAAAATTCCACTAGATTGGTGAGACATGACCTCCCCTGCCTAAATCTATGCTGTGTTACTGTATATCTCATAATTTGTTTTCATCCCTGAAATTATTCATTCTATCCCTCACCATGGTCTCAAAACATTTACCCACCACAGAGGTTAAGCTTACAGGCCTGTAATTAGATTTGTCACTTTTTTCCATTTTTAAAAATGGGTATATCTACTGCATGCCTCCATTCAAATGGTGCTTACCCCAGTTCCAAAGAAGCATTGCAATTTTTTTGTTAGGGGATCAACTAATATTGAACCCAGTTCCCTTAACACCCTATGATGCAAACTATCTAGCCCTTCAGCCTTATTCACATTTATGCTTTGCATGAGTTTTAGTACTTCTGCCTTCTCTGTTATAAACAGAATGTCACTCTCTGGGATGTTTATCTCAGCTAATTCTAATTTCTGGAATAGTGACCCAAAACATTTATTGAGGATGCCTGCAATTTCCCCATCATCCTCAGTGTTATTCTTATTCTCCACTAGTGGTCCTACTATCCTGTCTCCACCCTTTTTTGCTCTCACATAAGCCCAAAAAACTGTGTATTATATTTAGAATTTTGTGCTAGATCTAAATCTTTATTCCTTTTGCCATTTCTGATACCTTGTTTTGCACCTCCTTGCTTCACACTTATACTGCTCTTCTGTTCATTTTGCTCTTTTAAATAATCTCCTTTTTTATTTACTTGTGCTAAGAAGTTTTTGGATAACCGTTATGGCATTCTACCCTTCCCCTTATATTTGGATACTACAGGCACAAACTTGTTTTCAAGTGGTTTTATTTTATTTACAAAAACTTGTCACATATTGTCTATATATTTCCCCTCCATCTCATTAATCCAGTCCCATCGTTGTATTTCATTTCTCATGCTGCGAGGTTAACCCTGTTATAGTATTTCCTTTTTGATATCCCTTATTCCGCTCTTTTTTCTTTTTAATGTTGAATGGCACCATTAAAGAGCAACTGCCACATTTTGAGCAGGCAATTCATATTAAGGAGCTGCCATCCCAAGGAGTTAATTTAGCACAAAGTGCTTTTTTTTTCATTCAGTAGTTAATCAACTACTTACATTAGTGTACCCAGCTTGTAGTTTCTGATTATGAGCTAAGCGACCACCAAGCACTGCAGCCCCACCCCTAAAAATTGCAGTTTGATGACGTAACATAGCAAATGGGGCTGCAGGTGTACTACATTTAGAATAATGAAATTGGGGAAGGGGGCTCTCTAAACATGCCAACAGTTTCTTAGTTTCCAGCTCAGTGCTAGGGCATGTCCTCTTTAATGTCTTCATTAGCAATATTGCAGATGGGCTGGAAGGGAAGTTAAGACTCTTTGTTGATGACACCAAGATCTGCAATAGGGTGGACACTCTAGCTGGTAGGGAAAGAATGAGAAGAGACCTAGGGAAGTTGGAGGAGTGATCAAGAGTGTGGCAGCTAAAATTCAATGCAAAGAAGTGCAAAGTCATGCACTTGGAGCACAGGAATCCTGAAGAAGAATACACAATGTGGAGGGGGGATACTAACAACAACAAAATTAGAAAGGGACCTGGGGGTCATCATAACAGAAGACCTAAAAGTGGGCAAACAGTGTGAGAAGGCAGTAGGTAGTACAGAAGGGATGCTGGGGTGCATAGGTAGAGGCATCACCAGTAGAAAACAAGAGGTGGTGATGACACTGTACAGACAATTGGTGAGGCCACACCTAGAATACTGTGTTCAGTTCTGGAAGCCACATCTCTGGAAGTACATAGAGTGGAGGTAGTCCAGAGAAGGGTGACAAAAATGGTAAAAGGAGTGGACCATATATCATATGAGGAAAGATGGAAAAACCTCAATATGTATACCCTGGAGGAAATGAGGGAGAGGGGGGGATAGGATAGAGACATTCAAGTACCTCTAGGGGATAAACAAAGTTCAGGAGGGCAGCATCTTCCAGAAAAGAGTTGTGCAAGAACAAGAGGCCACAATATGAGGCTAGGGGGGGAAAACTCAGGGGTAATGTGAGGAAGTACTTTTTCACAGAAAGGGTGGTGAATGCATGGAACAGCCTCCCTGTGGAGGTCGTAGGGGCAAAAACAATAGGTGAATTTAAGAATGCATGGGATAGACCGAAAGCAGCCCTAGGGGTAGGAAACAGAAGGTAAGCTGCAGATCAGTTAGGATGTGAAGTTTAGGTAGGTACGGAAATGGGCAGACTAGGTGAGCCAGGCAGTCCTTATCTGCCAGCAAATTCTATGTTTCTATGTTTCCATTTATACATGTGTGGGGCTAATATATAATATATATTATGGCCTACGCTGTTGCACCTTCATAGGAAGTGGTGTACACCCTCCATTAACTTTTCTAAATGAAAATGGGTGGCACTAATATGTACCAAGGCTATGCATAGCCCGCAGGAGATAGAACAGCCAAAATGAGACAGCACCAGGGCTCCTGTAGACTACATGCAACCCAGGCATGCAAATGAGTTCACTTGGCATGCAAGGCAGTAAGGGGCCATCTACATGCCCATTATGGGTTCACTGGGATGGGGGGTAGCTGATCCCTAGTGCTGGTGCAGGGCGGCAGTGGTAGAAAATCCCTGCTAGTCTAGTGGGCCCCCCAATCGCCCTTGTCATCAGTGTAATTCTGTATCCATGGTAGTCTAGTGGACCTTCCAATTGCCCCTGTCATCAATGTAATTCTTTATCCCTGGTAGTCTAGTAGACCCCCTCCTTCCAATCACCTCTGTCATCAGTGTAATTCTGTATCCCTGGTAGTCTAGTACACCCCCTCCCTCCAATCATCTCTGTCATCAATATAATTATGTATCCCTGGCAGTCTGCTAGACCCTCCAATTGCCCTGTCATCAATATATTTCTATATCTGTGGTAGTCTAGTGGACCCCCCGATCATCCCTGTCATCAGTGTATTTCTATATCTATGGTAGTCTACTGGACCCACTTCTCTCTGATAGCCCAGGTTCCCATGCATGCCAAATCACCAATCCCTGGTGGGCTAGTGCCTCCCCACACCAGTGTCCATAGACCCTTCCAATTGACACCCCCCACCCTTTGAGAATTCCTGATCTGCACCCCCACCTGCTCTCACCCTGGTCCACACTCACCCCAAAATCCTTAGACAGATCGGTGGCCAGCACAGCTCTATGCTCACTTCCTCAGCCCACCTCCATCTGTCAGTCGAAGAGTATGATTGTGTACTTGCTCATGATTGCAATTTGTGACTGGCAGAAGAGGTGAGCAGAGGGCTGTGCCAGTTGCTTATCTGTGCATGGATTTTGGAGTGAGTGTTGACCATGTGAGGGGGTATAGCATGGGAGGCCTTTGGCAGGTGGGTGGGGGTGTCAACCAGGGGGGTCAGTGACATCCAGTGTGTGGAGGCCACTAACCCACTAGGGAATGGTGATCTGGCACACATGGGAACCTGGGTAATTGGGTGGTCCACTAGACTACCATGGATACAGAATTACACTGATGAAAGGGGCAGCTAGGGAAGAGGGTCCATTAGACTACTATGGAAATGAGATTAAACATATGATGGGGTGATTGAGGGTCCACTATACTCCCATGGATAGAGAATTACATTGATGACAGGGGTGATCGGGGGGGAGTAGGGTCCACTACAATTCCAAAGAACTGGGATTAAGCATATGACTGGGGTGATCAGGGGAAGGTGGAGCCACTAGACCGCCAAGGAATTGGGATTAAATGTATGATGGTGCGATCGAGGAGGAAGGGTTTACTAGACTTCCAATGAATTGGGATTAAATATAAACTATGGGTGATCGAGGAGGTCCAATGGACACAAGGGTGGGTGGCTACAATACAGTCACCTTGCCTTCTGGGGTGGGGATGCAGCCTTAGAACTGCATTAAAACAATCTTTTTGGCAGCGGTAAAAGATGCGAATCTGGGCACTGTCTAATGCCACTGAAACCATTTGAATATATTGCTGGGCCCTTATGCAAGAGGGGCTTCCTCATTTGCATTGGTGCAGTGGTATGGTAATTACGGGTGTGCAAAAAAAAATTCCGCTGGCAGAATTTCCACGGAAGTGTGAATTTCACTTCTGCGAAAGTTCAGAAATCATTTTTGCAACTTTTGTGGAAATTCCGCCTTAGAACTGCAGAATAAATATACTGACTGTGGGTTACTTTATTAAACTGTGGGGAAAAAAATCTGCAGAATGGATCACTGCCAGTGGTCAGGTCTGAGGCTTTTTTTTAACTGTTGTTTAATTCATTAATTCCACCCCCCACTGATCAGGGGTCCCAGTAAATAAATCAATTAAAAAATTACTCCAATCACTCCATTGGACCCTCCTGGTGTCTGGTGGCTCCCCCACCCACCAATCTTGGGTCCCAAGTAAAAAAAATCCCTGATCCCTGGTGTCTAGTGGTTCCCACCTCCCCTGCCTGGGGATCACAGCTTGTGGGTCCCATTAAAGAAGAAAAAAAACTCTGATCCCTCCCTAGTGTCTAGTGGCCCCCCCACCCACTGATCATGGCCCCCCAAAACATTTTATTTACCTGGTGTTTAGTGGATCTCCTTCCCTATCCTGGATTCCCTTAATCCACAAAAAAATATCTGGCAGTCCACCGACTCATCCCCCTCTATTTCCAGTATTCCCTGATCTAGTGGACCTCCCATCCCTTACAAAAAATGTAATACCAATTCCCTAGTGTCTAGTGGACCTGCACCCCTACAGTTCATCCACCACCACCCCGCTCCCTCCAACCCTTCCCCTGAGCAGGCCACTAGCACAGCCCTCCTCTCTCCTTCACTACCAGTGGTCCACTAAACTGTCAGTGAATGATCATGTGGTTGTACAAGCGTGCACTCATTCACTGACAGTTCATTAAACTGCGGATAGAATAAATTCCACAGTTTATATGCATTTTTCAGCAGTTCACAAAAAAGTCCATGGAACCCAGCAAAAATCCATAGAAAATCCCAGTTTTGCCAATGGCAAACGTTCTGAAATTTCCGTGAAATGTCAGAAATTTCACAGAAGTTCTGCAAAAGCGGAATTCGCAACTTTCACCCACCCTGGTAAGTGCGATTGCACTTCTGGGTTTGGGCAGTACTCTGGGGGCCTCTGAATATGGACCTGCCCAGAGAGCCAGTGCTAGTCCAGGTTAGTGTGGGCACTAACTCAGTCCAGCGCCAAACTTTTGAATATGGGGCCCAAGATATTTACAGATAACATGTACTGTAACACCGTTACAATTAAGTAAGAACATTTCACAGAAACAATGTAGTGACGCAATTGTTTTAAACATACAAACTTGAAAATAATGTATGTAGTATGATTTTACTTGTTTTACAGTTTTAAGGCAACCATTGCTAGATCTGCTGTGTCCAGTTCTCAATTCACCATAATTGCATGAAATAAATCACTTTTGCATTTACAAGGCAATTTATGTCCTAATTCCTGCTTTGAAAACACTTTTATTAAGCCTCTTTCTCAAGACAAAAAATATGGCAGTCCTTAATCTGCTTTTGTGACAGATGGCACAGAGCAAGACAGACTACCAAAGTGAAAGAACAGCATCTGTAGTTAGAAATAGGAGTATTGTTTATTCTTTAAAACAATTTTCCATACAAATATAGTGATGCTAGTTATTTGAATTCAATACCAATTAGAGACATAAAAAAATGGATACTCCATTCAGAGAGAGAGACCAGTAAATCAACCTTTTCAACCCCTAACATCATTGGATTCCTTTCACAGTCACAACTTCCAACCTGCACAAGTTAAAATGTAAATGCAAAGCTATGAGTCAATTATGAATTCAGTGACACTCAATAGCAGAGAGTATTATCTATATTCATGTTTTGGTTGACAGAGGTTATTGCTTTTTTGTTTGTATCATGCAGAGGATGGTAAGTTTTACAGTAAAGGTTGGATACATTAGATACTAAACTCTGGTGTTCTAAACTACATTAAATGGGTAATAAAAGATTTTATAAAATGGCAGGGTAAAATCATATAATCTGATTGGTTCTTATTTATGTGTAAAATACGGTTTACACATGGGTAAAAAAAGGATTACTCAGCAGTGAAGAGCCTGCAACACAGATCAATGGGCATTTGGAACACAGGCATTTCAGTTAGCCCTCTACTGCCAGAGCTGATCTTCCACCGCAGACATGGCTGCTACCTTTACACTGTGAAAAAACTTCAACTGGGCCCTAAAAATAAAACTACCTTAAATAAAAAATTAAACAAATTAATTAAATGCTGTTTTTCTGATTATCACACTCTCCTTAAATACATAAACAAATTAGAAACAATAAGTATTGTTTATAGTTTTCACTACAACTGTTTCTTTGTTGACAGTCAGAAATCCCCCTTCTATCTTTAACTGCTTATCAGGGAACTCTCTTCTTCTTGCCCTGACAGTGAAATAGCTGAGTCTCTGGCTGTAACAAAGGCCTTTGGTGTCTGTGTGTACAGTGTGTTGGGAAAGAAACATTCTGCCAGTGGAACTGAACAGAATTTTGAATCCATGTATTCTGTGGTAAACATTCCATGATAAACATTCCATATCTTGAATGTGGGGAACAACAGAGAAAAAAAAACAGGAAGAAGAAAGTAGGCAATGATACAATGATATCATCAATAACATCACTTGCAGTGGGTGGAAGGATTATTTTATAACAAATTCATGAAGTAAATCTATTTATCTACATATAAACATGCTTTTCCCAATAGTCAAAAGTAAAAAAAGAAAAGGAGTAAATTTTATAAGCACAATAAGGCACTCAGGGGTGTGTGTGTAAACCATATTTTATAGCCTGGCCAGCAGCTGAAGTTACTCAGCCGTTGGCCTCATGCCTTACTATGCCCCTGGCTGTGCTGTAAAATATGGTTTACACACACCCCTTTGTGCCTTATTGCTTACTTAGAGGAGATAGGAAATGATTTCTTACAATTTTTTTTCTGTTCAATAAATATTAAATATCAGACAGTGACCTCTGTGTGTGGTTTTTGTTGTGTTTTAATGTTTAGAATGTACATTTCGTTATAGGGTCCCTATGTGACAGACCGTCCTCTTGATAGTCTGTGTTTCTGTATCGGGTGTCATCGCTGACAAGTTTTGAAAAGCTCATGTCACAGACTCCCAATACAACAGTCAGTTGCAGAGCTCTAGCTAGAATAGCGAACTGCAGTTTAAAGAAAAAACGACCAACATCCTGGCGCCCAGGCACCCCCAACATGCACACAGACCATCATAGTGCAATCATTGCAAGGGGGGAAATAAACGTTATTCGTTTATTCTCTCCACAATATCCCATTAGTGCTTAACTTACACAATCGCTTCAGTGCAACCATGACATTCCTTCTCCTTCCAAAGAAACTCCTTGGCCACATCTGTCATGCCCTGTGAGGATTGGCAGCCTCTTTGGTGTGTAATCTTTTTTTTTTTCACAAGAAGATCAGCAGAAATCTGCAGGTGCTCGGTAGTGTCAGGACTCAGGAATAAGTTTGCTGTGCTGATTTGTATTTCTACCACCCCACTGTGCTGCCTCTGGGATGTGGGAGCAAAGATCTTGAGGGCATGTAGATCCATTGTGCCCCAAGAACTGGTGCTGCACACTCTCTGCCCCGCTGCTTGATTGTTTAGGGGGTTGGGGAAGCCAAAATGTAAGTGAGCTATTCCGGCCACTAACTTATTTCTGAGACCCAATTTGCTGTTTTGTTTGGGGTAGGGTAGGGGCTTAGAGAAAATAGTCACATACCAGAATTGGAATCTCCTGCCTTAGATAAAATTCAAATTCTGCAGCCAAAGCTCCCCCCGCCCCACTGCCAAGATGCAGTTCAGGACAGTGCCGAACAGTGAAGGCAAAATCAGCTGTCAACTGCAACAGAAATTATCTTAGCACTCCGGAGGCTGCTGGTGGAACCGATCCTCACAGAGCATAATATGTACAGCTAGGGAGCTTCCTCAGAAGGAGATGGGGTGGTTTGACAGCCGATTGTGTCTTCACAGTGGGACGGGAGTACAACAAATCTGCTCCGCAAACTTATTCCTGAGTCCTGGCACTACCGATCGCCTGCAGATTTTTGCTGATCGTCTTGTGAAAAAAAAAAGATTTCACACTAAAGAGACTGCCGATCCTCACAGGGCATGATAGATGTGGCCAATGACTTTCTTTGGAAGGAGAAGGAATGTCATGGTTACACTGAAGCAATTGTGTAAGTTAGGTACTAATGGGATACTGTGGAGAGAATAAATAAATGACGTTTGTTTTCTCCCTTGCAATGATTGTACTATGACGTGTGTGTTGGGCAGGGAGTGGGTGCTTGGGCGCCAGGATTTGGTTGTTTTTTCTTTAAACTTCAATTCACTATTCTAGCCAAAGCTCAGCAACTGTCTGTTGTATCAGTAGTCTGTGACGTGAGCTTTTCAAAGCTTGTCACGCACTGACTCCCAATACAGAAACACAGACTGTCAAGTGGATGGTCTGTCACATAGGGGCCCTATAAGGAAATGTACATTCTAAACATTAAAACACAACAAAAACCACACACAGAGGCCACTGTCTGATATTTAATATTTATTAAACAGAAAAAAATTGCAAGAAATCATTTCCTAACTCCTTTAATACATGGATCATCAATTTAATAGTATACTAAAGCATACATTTTTTTCTGAGTAATACTATCACTCCCGAAGTGATAATACCACACTTCAAGAATGATAATGCTATCATTCAGATCCTGTAGTAGTATTGTTCAGGACCTGAATTATAGTATTATCAGGGAAGGTTAACAGCGCAAGTGCATAATTCCCAAAACTATTAATCCTGACAAACATCAATCAAACATTCATCGTCAAAATGTGGCTATTGATTTGCCATTTTCTGTCTGTGGGAAGCAAAAACACCTTCGCAAATATGGCGGAAGTCTCTTGCTTGGCGAGAGCATAAAATGTTTGTTACTTCACATTTTTATTGATTTTTTTTTTAAATATTGCTAAAGGATTTATGTGTTTTTTCTAACATAGCACAAGGTAAGCCTAAAAGAAAACTGTCTATTTGTGCCTGTGCACTGCAGGAATGGGAGGGAGAAAGAGACATAGACTAACAGAAACTGTGGCAGTCGGCTAGGACTGAGACAGTCCTTCAATGAACAGCAGACCGCCCGTAACAAAAATACACGCATAAAAAAATCTTGCATCCATGTATTTAAAAAATAAAGGCTTTATTTATTTATTTAGTGTTTGTTAACTGGGTAGGTACACTAGACAGCATAGCTGCCAATTTTCAGGTACGACCTGGGAGATTACAACAAAGGGTATGTAAACAATAGTAGATACAAGAAAAACATCATAGAAACAAGTAGAAGTAAGACATAGTACACTTTTACAACATTTTCAGCAATGACGGTACATTTGCAGGACTCTATATGTAGTAACAAAACAGAAATATAAGTGCAAATAACGAACAGTCCTGGTGAGATACCATCTCGAGGTTCTGGACACTGTAACCTCTCGAGCTTCGCTCTCGAGGTTCCTAGGTGTCCCGAACCTCTCGATTGTATTACTCACCAGTAATACCCAGTGAGCTATCCATTTAGCTTTTAGACTAGTCAAGGGGGGAGGCACTGAAAAGCAGCAGGAAAATCACAGCCTCCCCCTACAAAACAGGGTACTAAATGAGAAAAAGACCAAGGTAGAAAGGTCAGTGGGGGATGCTGCTACAGAAGGTCAAGCCATAAAAAAATGGAGAGCAATGAGTACCAATGCCCGTAGTCTGGGTAACAAGCTTCCTGAATTAGTGGCCTTGATGGAGGAGGAACATCTGGATATCTTGGCAGTCACAGAAACATGGTACACACAGAACCATGACTGGGACGTAAACATACCAGGATACACTATCTACAAGAGGGACAGGGAGGGTAAAAGAGGAGGAGGAGTAGCTCTCTACATAAGGGAAGGAATCAAAGCAACAGAACAAAAGTGTAAACAGGAGGAGAAGAAGCACTGTGGGTCAATTTGGAGGCAGACAATGGCACCACAATCTGCACAGGGTTGTATACAGACCCCTCTCAGGGGAGGAAATGGACAAGGAAATGATAGAAAGTATACTTAGAATGGCAGATAAAGGGGAGATATTGCTGATGGGTGATCTGAATATGCCAGATGTTAACTGGAGTGCAGTTGCAGCAGCCACTTCTAAGAGTGGGGTTATTCTAGATGCCCTACAGGGGGCATGCCTTAGACAACTAGTATTGGAACCCACTCGAGAGGGAGCAATCTTAGACCTGGTCCTCTCAAATGGAGATGGAGAAAGGATCACAGATGTAGAAGTGGGTAGCCATCTGGGAACTAGCGACCATCGAACAGTATGGTTCACAATAAACACAGCAATAGAGTCAAGCCATACAAGGGCAAAAGTACTGGACTTTAGGAGGGCTGACTTTGCCAGAATGGATGAGTGCCTAAGGAATGCACTAGCAAATGGGCAGGAATGAGGGGTGGAAGAACAATGGGGAATAATAAAAACTGCCATCACAGAGGTAACAAGCCTTTGTGTGAAGCAAATAAACAAAACAAAACGATGTAAGAAACCACTATGGTTCTCAAAGGAGGTGGCAGTGAAGGTTCAAGAGACAAAGAAAGCATTCAGAAAGTACAAGGAATCACAGAAGGAGCAGGACAGAGAATTGTATCAGTTAAAGCAAAAGGAAGCTGGGAAGGCAGTCAGAACAGCAAAGGCCCAAACTGAGGAAAAGATAGCCAACTCAGTTAAGAAGGGGGATAAAACATTTTTTAGGTACATCAGGGAGCGAAGGAAGACTAAGGGAGGGATAATGAGGCTTAATAAAGGGAAGGGGGGTGGGCAGAGGATGACTGTGAAGAGGCAGAGATACTAAACAAATATTTTTGCTCAGTATTTACAAATAAAGAGTGGGAGGTACCTAAAACAAACAATAGAAACACTCTGGATACAGAAGTTGATACCACCCCATTTACAGAAGAAAGGGTTCTGAAAGAACTCTTAAAACTGAAGGTGGACAAAGCAATGGGGCCTGATGGGATTCATCCCAGAATTCTAAAAGAACTAAGGGTTGAACTAGTGACACCACTGACTACCATCTTTAACAAATCATGGGAGGATGGGGTGGTAACTGAGGACTGGAGGAGGGCAGATGTGATTCCCCTTCACAAAAGTGGGAGCAGGGCAGAAACAGGAAACTATAGACCTGTTAGTTTAACCTCAGTGATAGGGAAAATGATGGAATCACTTCTGAAGGAAAGAATTGTCGAGTACCTAGAGGCCAGAGGGGCACAGGACCCAAGGCAGCATGGATTCACAGTGGGAAGGTCATGCCAGATGAATCTAATAGATTTATTTGACTGGATGACCAAAATAGTAGATCAGGGAGGGGCTGTGGACATGGCCTACCTAGACTTTAGCAAGGCATTTGACTCAGTCCCAATCAAAAGATTAATATACAAGTTAGCCAGCCTGGGAGTGGGTCCCAAGATGATAGCCTGGGTAAAGAATTGGCTGGAGAATAGGACACAAAGGGTAATAGTAAATGGAGTCCACTCTGAAGAAAGGGGGGTTACTAGTGGGGTACCACAGGGTTCAGTATTAGGACCGGTCCTCTTCAATGTCTTTATAAGCGACATTGCAGAGGGACTGGAAGGAAGTATGTCTCTTTGCAGATGACACTAAGATCTGCAACAGAGTTGATGCACAAGGTGGGGTGGAAAGGATTAGAAGGGACTTGGCAAGGTTAGAGGAATGGTCAAAGTATGGCAGCTTAGATTCAATGCTAAGAAGTGCAGGTAATGCACCTGGGACACAAAACCCAGGGAAGAGTACACAATGGGGGTGAGATACTGACAACAACAAAAATGGAAAGGGACCTGGGGTAGTCATATCAGATGACTTAAAGGTGGGCAAGCAATGTGAGAGGGCAGTAAGGAGGGCTGGGGGGATACTGGGATGCATAGGGAGAGGCATCAGCAGTAGAAAACAGGAAGTTGTTATCCCTCTGTACAGACAGCTGGTGAGACCCCATCTGGAGTACTGTGTGCAGTTCTGGAGACCCAATCTCCACAAGGACATAGACAAGATGGAAGCTGTCCAGAGGAGGGCAACTAAAATGGTGCAGGGTCTGCACCAGAAGACATATGAAGAGAGACTAAAGGAGCTTAATATGTATAGCCTCGAGGAAAGGAGGGAGAGGGGGGACATGATAGAAACTTTCAAGTACCTCAACGGAATCAACAAAGTCCAAGAGAGTTGCATCTTTCAAAAAAAGGGGTGTGCAAGAACAAGGGGGCACAATTTGAAGATAGAGGGGGGGCATTTCAGAGGCAATGTAAGGAAGTATTTATTCACAGAGAGGGTTGTAGATGCATGGAAAGGCCTTCTGGAGGAGGTTGTGGAGTCAAAAACAGTGGTTGAATTCAAGCATGCATGGGACAGTCATAAGGCAATTCTAGGGGGTGGAGGTAGAAAGAAGTAGGCTGCTGGTTAACTAGGATCTGCAGCTTATCCATTAGGTAGGGAAATGAGCAGACTGGGTGGGCCAAGCGGTCCTTATCTGCCGTCAAATTCTATGTTTCTATTATTCTATTTTTAAATGAAATGCATGAAATAACTTTGCATGTATAGGAAAATATTATAGTAAAACATTGGGAACATGCCAATAGCCCACCTCTATTGTGCAAGTTTGATGCCCCTTTTTCTATCTATTATAAAATGGGTAGGAAATTTCCTGCATCCTAACTGGATATAGGTTCTGAAGTCATGTAGATTAGGAAAAGAAACCCATGGCTGTGGACTTCTGGTAACTGGCAGGAGGCAGTGCATTTCAATATCAATGCCACCAGTAAATTATTCAGTAACCATTTGTGGCAGTTATGTTTGTATGGTAAAAGTAATACTATCCTTTACTTTATAAGCAAACTTCATATTACACATTTATAATAACTGGTGTGTGTTTTTTCCTTTAGGGAAACCTGGTTGTAATTCGCAGTTATAACCTGCAGGTTATAACTGCAAACACGCGCCGGGTTTCCCTGGGTCCACGCATGTGCTAGCTGCCACTCTTCACTTATTCCTAGCCACTTCAAAGAGCCACAGACTTCACCACTAGTCCCACCCCTTGGTGGTAAGTTACTTAAAATAAATAAATAAATGAGCTCTTAGTCACAAGTTCCTGGAAGGCAGGTTTAACTTTTTGGCTAACTTCAAAAAAAAAAAAAGTGGAAATATTTTCTTTTGCCTGCAGCTTGCAACTGCAGACCACGCTGAAACCTGACCAGCCCACGGCTCCACAGGCATGTCTGCTTATTTTGTATAATTGCAGTGGTGAAAAAAATATTCCCTAGCAATTATATAAAACAAAGGCTGAGTAGGTATGTAAAACTCAAATTTTACACACACCCTCAGTGTGGGATGCCATTACAAACTCCTCGAGCTTCACTCTCAGAGTATATGAGGCATCCCACATCTTGGGTGTATAACCACCCACCCAGCCATTATTCTATATTTAACACACCCCTACCCTCTATCACCCACAGATGCAAGGCATAAAATAAGCAAGTTCATATCACAATTTGTGACTCAAGAAATTGGATTTGAAAGTCAATAGCTAGCATGATTAGCAATGATTGCTAATCATACTGCCGGCATTGTATCTTCTGTTGTTTTTTGGCGGGGGCCTGTGTCACCAAGGTCATTCAGTTGCATCCCTCCTCCCCCTCACTGATTGGTGCACTGACTTGTCAACAGTGACCCCGCCAACCAGCCACTCTACATGGGAGAAACATGACCTGTGTAATCTGCTGCACATCAAGCAGAGCGTCATTCCAGGAGAAGGTTGTTGGCCAGACCGGGCAAGGCAGAGGAAGAGAAGACTAAAGTTTCACACGATGAGTGTTTTTTTTCCTTTGAGTGGGGTTTTGCATTAAGGTTAGTGTCAGTTTAGCATTCTCTTTGTTAATTTTTTTTGTTTCTATGTAGGAGTTGGAGGAGTCCAGGAGTCAAAGTATCCAGGAGCCAATCAAGAATCTGGGAGCCAGTGAGGAGTCCAGACACCAGAGAGGACTTGGACAGTGGGATGGGAGGGAGACACCGAGTAGGCCACAAGCAGCCAGTGCATGACAGAGGAACACCACAGCAGGCCAAAAGCATGCCACAGCATAGGCAATTGGGAACAATCAACATCCCAACGAGTGAAACAGTTTAATTTATTTTGGTGGGAAGGGGGGAGACTGTATGAGGCAGGGCACCAACTAAACATGAGCAGCAAATTTGGGGAGAGGGGGAGATCAGTAGTATTTGCTACATGTCAAGAAAATAAACTATAAAAAAAGTTTAAAAAATGTGCCCATGCCAGACAATGGAACAGCACAGATGTGGAAAGTTCAGCCTGCATATTATTTGAAGACCAAATAAAGAAATTTTACAGAAGCATGGAAGTTCTGTGCCCTGTCTAATGCAGTGAGGGGACAAAAAACAAACTGCCATGTGAAATTTAAGTTCTGCGCCCTGCAATATTATATTAAGTGATTTGAGAACAAAAGACTACTGCCATGTGAAATCAAGATGTTTCAAAAATCAGTAAGTTCGCCATTGATTCCCACTTATAGGTTTAGAGCCACAGTTACTAGGACCCTGCAGGAGCAAATTTTTTTGCAGGGAGTGAGTCAATGTCATCTACTGAGCATGGTGCCAGTGCACCCCCAAGTAGTATTGTACGTTAGTTAGTAACCATTGCCAGCACTCCCATATTTTATGTATTTATTTATTTATTTAATGTATCTGTTTAAATGTTGATAACTGGGAAAGGCACCATGAACCGAGGCTCATTTCCAGGTGTGACCCGGGGAAAAGGGGTACAGGTAACAGATAAAATTCACAAGGAGTATATAAAATTCAACAGGAATATACAAAGGCAGAGGCCATACATCACTGTACAATATAGATACTATGCACATCATTATACACTTTGGCACTTATGTACATTAACAAAAATACACACTAGATTGATTATGTACAGTAGATTATGTACAGTAAAAATACCAACTAGGAAACAAAGTATATACAGTGGTGCATGGTGAGCAGTAGGGCTGTGGGGGGGGGGCATTAGGATGGGGAACAGGTGCAGGAAGTGGTGGGGTAGGTCTGAGTAGGCACTTAAGAGCATAGAAGGAGGGACAGAGGCAGGTTGGGGGGGAGACCGTTCCAAAGGGAAGGAAATCTGTATGAGAAGGAGAGTTTGCCAGCTGAGGTGCAGACACAAGGGAAGGAAAATATATTTCAGTTCTGTTCTGCCCACTGTAGGAACAACAGCGCCTCAGTTTTTTCAACTTTTTTCAAGTCTATCACCACTTTTAATGTGATTGCGGTGCCTTTACTCTATTATTTTCTTGCCAAAGCCCAATAGAAGGAGGCTAAGTCATCGAAGAATGTCCAGCAGTCTCGCATTATGTTTTGGTGCCCCTTTCAGAAGCCCATGGCTGTGACAGACTGGCATCAGTGCTGTACAGCCTGCCTTAGCCAAGAGCATGCCATGGATGTGTGTGATGCCTGCTTCTCTCTGGACCACCATGTCTTAGAGATCCACACAGTACAGTGGGGTCATTTGATCCCTACCTTTTGAAGTACACATCACACATGTGTGGCCAAGACACAGATGCTAGGCCTTTTACCTGAGCCTCTTCCCAGGACCTCTGGTTCCACAGATGCACAGGGTCTTCCTCAACCTCACCATGCTGAGGTATCAGAGACCCCACTGGTGGGTCTGGTGGACAGCTGTCTCCTTCTGGGTGGCTGGCTAAGAACCCTCCACAGTCTGCCCTGAGCAGCAGACATCCCTGGTGGTGAGGCCAAAGCTATACTCTTGGTCCACATTGGTAGACACCTCAGTGTAATCTTCTGGTGTGAGCCATACTATTGTCACCATTCATGGTAATGACAAGTTGGGTGGCACCAGAGACAACACTGGGTCCCCCTCTGACACCATTTTCAGTGTTGGAGGAGGGACTGGCACTGGGATTGTTGTTCATCCTGCTGCTGAAATGGAGATTGTCATATCCCCCACTGCCATTAATGACACCAAGGGAGATGACGAAGTTTGCTGCAGTGAGGGACATGATAGTGGCCATGGAGTCAGTCCTAGGCCCATCACTGGTGTCATCCCCAGGGCCGTCCCTAGCTCTGGTGCTGTATGCAGCACCAAGGTTGGAGATTCATAGGTTTCATAGGTGTATGGAAGCAATTTATTAGATCAAAGATCCATATATTCGCCACAAGGTTAGTCACACCCAAATATGTTATTGCTGATCAAATGCTTATCAAGCTTAACCTTAAATTCATTTATTATTTTACTGGCCACAATTTCAATAGGGAGCTTATTAAAAATTTTAGTAACCCTTACTGTCAACCAGTGCTTTCTCCTAACCATATTAATCCTCTCCCTAATTATCTGTAGTGGATGTGCTCTTGTGCAATATACCTGTTCCCTCAAAACCAGGTTTAACTGCTCCCACAGTACTGCATCATTTAAAGCCCTATAAATGAAACACATATCTCCACACAGTCTTCTAAATTGAAGGGAGTATAAACCCAGGTTCTGAAGCCGTTTTTCCATAGTCCAGGCCCTGGACCTCCTTTATCCTACGAGTAGCCTTCTTTTGTACTCTTTTTCCCCCAGGCACCCAGAACTGAGCACAATACTCCACATGTGGTCGCACCAGTGATGTGTACAAAGGGAGCAGTACCTTTTAGTTCCTGCTTATAATATGTTTATGGATACAGTATTGGATGCTGCTAGCTTTTTTAGTAAGCTGGTAGTAATGAGGCCTAAAACTGAGATTGTTGCTAATTTTAATACCCAGGTCACTTTCTTCTTTTACTACCTTAAGTAGTGTATTCCCCAAACTGTATTGATAATTATTATTTTTTTCTCCATATGCATCACTGTGCAATTATTGGTATTGAATACTGATCCATGGTCCTGGGCCCAGGCTTCCAGGTTAACTAGGGCAGCTTGCAGATGACTATAGGGTCAATGCCGCAGCCAACACTGAGCCAGGAACCAAGGGTGGTAACAGTCGCGATGACAGGGATAAACTCATCTCAAGGATGTTGTTGACCCTGAGCCTGGTGCCAGAGGTGCCACCAGCTCAAGTCCAGAGGCAAAGTTCTCCCCGGAGCCACTGGAGAACACCACCACTACTGGTAAGGTCTGAGGTTGCCTATGGGGACAGTATGGCTTTGCCCTCCTCACTTGGGGGTTCCCCTATGGGCACCAATCAGGGCACTGCTCTGATGCAGGAGGACCCCTTTTGGATGACTCAGACAGAGGTCCTCAATACCCTGGGTCTTATCCTCCTCTAGGGCCTCTGCCATATTTAGAGAGTTTGCCAGCATTCATAGGCTCTGAGGGGCCACTAACACGGGATCAACCCAGGGAGTTTGTTGGTGCCCTAGATAACTTTCATGGGGACTCTGACATGGCTCAGTTTCAGCCCTTCTCACTGGCACCAACAGCCCCAGGGGCTCATCCCCATCGATGTGCTCCACAGAAGACAATGAATCATCCTTTCACCTGTTCTTGGCTGTAGACTACCCTCTGTACCATTGATTCTTGGTGGAGATATTCCATGCACTTGATGTGGGTGCTTCACAAGCTGTGATCCGGCAGCCCTGCCATTGAGAATCCTTAAGGTTCCAAATGATGACAAACTGTCATCCTTCCATGGCTTACAGCCTTCAAGGAGGCATCAAGGGCAGTGTGGCAGCATCCCTTCTCTTGTCCGGCAGCCCCTAGGAACCTCCTCATGTGATATTGCAAACCCACAGGGTTTGCAGGTGATGTACTTCACCCCTCTTCAAAGCTGGAAGTACTACAAACCCCGTTGGGGCCACAAAGCCTCACACATGATTGACCTCCAGAGGCGTACTCTGCTCAGCTGGATGCCCTTGACAGTAAGGTTTTTACCTCATCATGCACCCTCATGTATGTCTTAGTATACCAGGCACATCTGGAAACCTTCAGTCATCTTTTATAGTTGAAGCTAGGTCAGCTTTTAGCTGCCATGCCTCAAAGCAAGCTAGTAAGGCAAGCCATTGTGTAGTGAACTAACTGAGTGCTGACCATGAAAATCACCTATCTCAGCTGCACCACCTGCATTGCCTAAAGCAGGTGGGATGGCGAGACAATGCTGTGGTTTGAGTGAGGTGGGTGGATGGAGGCATCCAGTAAGGAATGGAAGGAGACAATCTATAAGTTTGATACCCGACGGGCTTTATTCATACCACAGGGAAAGGTAGACA
The DNA here is from genome assembly GCA_016271365.2 of Neoceratodus forsteri. Classification (NCBI taxonomy): domain Eukaryota; kingdom Metazoa; phylum Chordata; order Ceratodontiformes; family Ceratodontidae; genus Neoceratodus; species Neoceratodus forsteri. Next base: position 1,257,498,162 of record CM028131.1, read on the forward strand.
AAGTCACAAGGGAAGAGGGGCACCAAAACCAAACATAAACAGTATGTAAATGTTATATAATGTCCCCAAGAGGTGCATCTCGGCCTAAGGCCACTATCTGTCAAGCTCTATACTGTGCTTACACTAAACAATTTGGTAAACAATTCTGGAACAGATAGTACTCTCGAATATTAGTGAACAATCACTGCACTAAATGACTATTACTCTATCAGAAGAATGAAACAGCTGCAGACCCCGAGGGGCTGAGTGGAATAACCACCTCTAAAAGTTTATTGGTGCTAAAGTAAGTCCAACCTTTTCCTTCCATCTTCATGGACACAGCTGAAGAGCAAAGAAAGCAGTGGGGCAAAAGGGAAAATGGGGTTCCTACTTGGTACCAAGCTACACCTTTGTGAAAACCTAGGAGAGGTTGGAAGGGATGTGAGACATTTTTAAACAGACCTTGATTCTTCAGCGAACCCACTCTCAAAGGTTGCTGGAATAATTTCACACAAGAAAACTGAAATCTGCTGAACTCTTGCCCTGCACAAACCCTGAACCAGGGCTGCCAAGGAGGAAGGAACAAAGACTTGGCATTGAATCCACTTGAAAGGATTGCCAAGGATGAAGATCTGCTGCAATTTTCCCGGCACAAACCCACAACCAGGGCTGCCAAGGACATAGAAACAAAGACTTGCTGAAGTTTCCCCAGCACAAACCCTCGACCAGGGCTGCCAAGGATGAAGTAACAAGTACTTGGCATGGAATCCACTTGCAAGAATTGCCAAGGATGCAGATCTGCTGCAATTTCCCCAGCACTGACCCTCGACCAGGGTAGCCAAGGATGGAGACACGTTGAAGCTTGTTTGGTGAAGGATTCACGAGAGGATCACCAAGAACAAGTTGGATCCCAGAAGACAAAATGGTGCAAGCAGAATGAGACAAGCAGGAAGAGTAGGATGCAGGATGAAGATCAGAGTCCTGTAATGTCCAGAACCAGAAAAACAACAAACCGGCAGATGCGGATACACACTGGCCACGTCGGACTCGGCTATCGGCGAATGACTGGGAATGACAGACAAGGTTTCTTCCAGGACTTTCCACTTCCAGGCTGACCAAACCACAAGAAAACCAGGAGCCAGCGGTCACAAGTCAGACAGGGTTACGTCGGTTTTGATCAGCGGCGAACAATAGGGTGGGGTGCTGCTGTGAAGTTCTTCGCTGACTGAAGACTGCTTTGCTGAAGAATCAGCTGTGAACAACCCCACCAGGGGTGTTGCGGCAGAAGATTGAATCCATACACATAAGTTGGCGATACTAAAGCTGGAAAATACACTTTTCACTGCACCAAGATATTTGTTTGTTGCTGGTGCAATTTGCCAGGAACAGGGGCAAATTACCAAATTTCCAGGGCAATTGTTTGTTGCAGGGGCAATTTGTCAGGAGCAGGGGCAAATCACCAAAATCCAGGACAATTGTACATTGGAGGAGCAATTTGCCAGGAAGAGGAGCAAATCATCAAAGTGCAGGGCAATTGTTCATTGCAGGGGCAATTTTCCGGTAACGGGTAAATTGCTAGAATCTGGGGCAATTGTTCATTGCAGGGGAGATTTGCCAGGAACAGGGGAAAATTGCTAGAATCCAGGGCAATTGTTCTTTGCAGGGGCAATTTGCCAGGAGCAGGGGCAAATCTCCAAAGTCCAGGGCAACTGTTCATTGCAGGGGCAAATAAACAGAATCCCAGTAACAATACAGTCTTGGTACATTGCAATCAACACAACAGTTCAGATACTAGTCAATACACATTTCCATCAGATCACAGTCACTAGATGGCAGTTGTGTGCTAAGCACCCTTCTCTTACTGAACCTTGACAAAAGTACTGCACTTGCAGGTTCTTTCTGCTACTAGGACCTGGCTACCCCGAACACCCTGAGTATGATAACATCCTTTACATTGACCTTCCTTGCCTTTTAAATCTCTGGGCCCCTTTTACCTATGGGCCTACTTTTGACTCAGCCCCCTTTTACTGCTGAGGTGGGCCTACTTGCTGGGCCCTCTATCTTGTGGGCTGGTTTTGCTGTGCCCCACTGAGCAATGGGCCCCCTCTGCTGGCCTTTTCTAGTTCTGGGGTTTGCCTTTGCCCCACTAACCTGTTGGGCTGGTCACTGCCCCTTAAAATCTTTAGTGGGCCCATCTTGTTTACCTTTGAATCTTTGAGACCCTTTTATCTCTCTGGGGCTTGCTTTTACCCCCTTAAATCCCTTGGGTTGGTCAGTGCCCCTTTAATGCTAGAGGCCTATTCAAGGCCTAGCTGCCAGTCACCCAAGATTGCCCCGCCTCTATTCCCCCCCCTCATGAATATTAAATAAAGTTCCCCTATGGACCTTAAGTGGGCATCACCGCACCCTGAATAATTAATTAAATAGCTGGTCCTCCTTCCCCAGTTCTCCGATGGTGCTCCGGGTGCCCAACAACAATTTATTTTTAATTAACTGTGGTGATCAACACCCTTCTTCATGCTGTCGTCGACTCACCACCCCAGGCCTGGGGTGAAGGAGCTGCTAGAGGGAGGCGGGAGGTCTTGCTGGCAGAGGGGGAAAACCATAGCGGGAGAAGCAGGCAGTGTGGCATATGGCAGGGGGCCTCTGGAGGGCCGACAGTTTTTCCTGTCGCAATGCGGCTCTTCTGTGCCACCAACGAGGGACCAGAACACTTGGGCAGCACCTAAAAAAACAAATGGGGCAATAGCAGCCCACACCGGAGCATTGTGGGAACAGGAGGAGTCTTCTATTCTTTCTCTTTTGCGGGGCGACCGCAGGACTCGACCGCAGGAACAGTCAGGATGCACACTGGAGCAGCAGTCCTCCGTCTTCACTGACTGGAGGAGAGGTACTACCGTAGAGTGAATGGGACTGGCTTCAACAACACAGGTAAGCCCACGGTCCCCGTCACACTCGCTAGGTCCTCTCACCTCCACAGCCCAGCACAGACTAATGAAAAATGACTGTCTTTTTTGAAAAAAGGGGCTCAAGGTTCTGATTCTCAAACCCCGAGCCCGTGCCCAAGCCAACAGCCTGAATTTCAAAATGGGCACCATGCACTGGATAGGGACAGCAGTCCCAGCCCGAGGATGCCCATTCTTGTGCTGCCTGTCCCGGGTGGGGGTTGGAATGGAGCAGGAAGCAGAAAGAGAAAAAACAACTTTATTTTTTCTGATGTGCCCTGCCTGGCTATAGTGCGGGGGGGGGAAACTACAAAGGGGCCCCAGTACCTACCCCATGACACAACAGGGACCCAGGGCACACTATACAATTAATTAAAGAACCCCCCCATTTCTGTAGTGCCCCCATACTTTGAGGCATTACAATTGGCCTTTCTGTTTGGGGCCTGGAGATAGTTCAGCACCACTAATCAGGGACATTGTACAATGCCAATGAGGTGGCCTCCAGGCTAGCAGGAACTGCAGTCTTCCTCAGGAGGATGGCATGGCTTCACCTTTCCTGACTGGCACCTTTGGCCCAGTGTAAGGTGCTTAATTTGCATTTCAAGGGGGCTCATTTCTTCTCCTGCAGAGTCAAGCAGGTTCTGTTGGGGCATCCTTCCACTCCTGTGCCACAGGAGCCCCCGCCTGGCCTTGACCAGTCTCAGGTCTCACCAGACCTGTAAGAAGACCCTTCCTTAGGAGTTCTCCCTCATGCAGATGGCTGACAGTATTTGTTACCCTCAGGGTGAGCCAGTTCCTCAACCAGAAGAAGGGACAGCTTGGTATTCAGACCTATAAAGTGGGAATCTATGGTGAAGCTTGATTCTTGGAAGATATGGAAATTACGTACTTACTGTAATTGTTGATCTTGCAGAGTATCTTCAGCACTGATTACCTCATCCGCCCACTATTCCCTGCTCTATCAGAGTCAGGGCCTCTGGGCAGCTCATCCTGCTCGTAATGGCCGGCATTTTTGTGCCACATCTACCCAGTGCACTCACTTGGAGTGACTTTGGAAAAACTATAAAAGGAGGTTGGTGGCACACTTTGAGTCCCCTCCCCCACCAAAAAAAACCATGAAACTGGGGTGAGGGTCCTTTTAGGACCCTAATACCCACTAAAAAAAAAAAGGAGCGGCAGGTAGCTCTCTTCCTTCCTTCCTTCCTTCCTTCCTTCCTTCCTTCCTTCCTTCCTGTTTTGGTCCTCCTTTCTCCCTGCCCAGGGTATGTCCCCTTCTGGTGTATATCCCTATTACTTGCTAAATGCACTCTGTGCCTCTCTGGGCACTATCCATCTAACTCTACTTGTGAGCTGCACTGCCTGTGAAAGGTGCTATGCACTGGATTGGGGCAAGTACACTAGCTTTTACACAGGGTACACCCCTCTAGTTGCAGGAGAAGCAGGTCATTTCATTTTATATCTTCTGACTAGGTCACATTGTTTTTGGTTGGTATGCCCATTTTTCTTCCCTTACATCTGCCGGACTGTTAGCCCACTACCCTTACAGATGCCTGGGGTGACAAGCACATCTCAACGCCTTTGACCTGTATAGTCCTGCAACTTCACATGCACCTGGAATCTGCCTTTTCTTCCTTGGCAAGAGTGAAAAGGGATATATTAACTGACAATCCAGTCAATCCCCTATCTGATAGCATAGACTTTTTTTCCAGCAGTCCATGTGTCTTATTCCTATTCTGGCTCATATGTCATCTCGATTACAAGGGGGTCCCAATTCTGGGCATTCCCCTTTTTGTCTTCTGCTAGAGCCATATGCTTCAGGGCTGCTGCCTTTAAGATCACTATCCACCTTCTGTCTAGCTAGTGGTGTGAGGCTCTGGCTCTATACCCAACTATACCTAGTGCTACATAGTGTGCCTTGTTTCTTTATCTAAAGGTTGGTAGTCAGATTTAATTTTGTTGTTTATTTACATTCCTATATCCGTTCCCTATCCCTTTGGGTTAGGAATCATCTTAGCTCTCTCTCTTTTTACCCACTTTGTTTCTGTCCTGGTGAACAGAACTGAGGTGTGTGAGGAAGCCAGCAAAGTTTATTGACCGGTGCACAACACCATGTGGGGGTACGCAGGCCCTGTGCTCAGTAGCTGATGATGGCTCCCTCCTGGAAAAAAAATGTGCTCCCATGGGATTCTATTGCCTCTGGCCAGAGATCCTTAAGTGGTAATCAATAGTGAGGATATTATGGAAGATCACGAGGCTGCACTTCGTGCCTAACAATGCACCCAAGATGTGCACTTATAACACCATAAGACATACCCTGTCATGTCTTATTGCTTATATAAGGCTGTTTGCAGAATGGCCTTGCAAATTAACTTTTAATAATTAAGTAACACCCTCCTCCCTACACTAGCGGGATGGTGGTTGTTACTAGGCTCCATTGGGGCTTAGAAGAGACTTATGTAGGGTCTAGCTAATTAAGAGTTAATGCCAAAGGCCCAGGGTTTCAAACTGGAGTAGCCTTGCCACCATTTTCTCTCTCTCTCTTCTCTCTCTCTCTCTTCTCTCTCTCTCAGAGAGTGAGTATGAAGACGTTAGTGGATAGGGTGGTTCAGCCCTAGATATCAACATGTTGAAGGACCAGAGGCCCGTGTTTGGTGCCCATACCCAGGGATTCCACTAGAATGAGCTGGCAGATAGCCACTAGGCCAGCAGCCATCATCCATTCCCTGCAGGCAGCGCTATGCAGTGCCAAACTGATGAGGAACAAGACAGCTGTTATGGCAGATTTAATGTCTGGTTCTTCAGTTGATCTGATGTGTTTAACAGTGACCTACCTGAGTGATGATGTCTGCTCTGTTTAGGAGGCAGCTGGTTTCTCCCTGGTGCACTGCCCATGGAAGGATCATAGCGGGGTTGGGGGGGAGTGGCCATCTGTTTTAGATCCAAGTTGAGTTCTGCCATACACCTGGTTGGAATGACTTTGTCATTTGAATGTGTGGCCATGCGTGAGGGTTCAGGTGCAGGGTGCAGGATCCTTCTCATTTACTGGCCTGCGTGGGGTATGAGGATATGGAGATGGCTCACTATTATTGACCTTTAAAGTGTTTGTTCCCAAAAGGCTACCTGGTGATAGTGGATCTCTCGAGCATATGGGCTCTTGCACAAGTGAATCGGAGGAGGTGCAATGGCCTATAATTGGGCTGTTTTCTCAGCATTTGATGCAGTCACATCAGTCTGTACACAATCCCTGGCTCATGCTTGAAATCCCCATGGTTTGATGGGGAGCTTGGGGAACTTAAATTAAGGGATTGGAGGTTGGAGCCCTGTTGGAAAAGATCCATGTCTGACAAGGCAAGCTGGCTTTGAGGACTAACTAAGGCGAGTATCAAAGGGTGATTTCCCATAAGAAGGCAGTATTCCTGTCCAGAGAGATTGCTATAGGGAGAAACTGATCGCCTCAGCTCTTGTGGCAGGTGGACAGACTTTTAAGTCTGTCTGCAACCGGTAAGATCTAATTCATCTGCTCAGTGGGAAGAGTTTGCTTGTTTTTTTTCTGACAGAGTATCCTTGATTTGGTCAGGGATCTCTTCATCTGGATCATTCAATCCAGCAGTACCATGTTGGTGATAGAAGGATGCGATCTGCTGGTCTGGAGGAGTTTAGACCAGTTTTTATAGAAGAGGTTTGTGGGGTGGTCCCAGAGCTGAGGACCCTCCCCATTGTGAGCTGGATGCAGGCCCAACTCACCTAAAAATTGAATGTTTGGGGTTTCTGAGTCCAGTGTTCACCTGACTGATCTGGTGTTCCCTTTTGGAGGAGGTCTTTCCTGGGGAGTTGAATGTGACTTTGGTGAGACCTCTTCTGAAAAAAGCCATCTTTGGACCCAACTGTTTGGCAAATTATAGACCTGTTTCTAACCTCCCCTTTTTGGGTAAGGTTATAAAGAAGATGATGACTTTACAGCTTGAGGAGGAACTCATGGCCTTTGACATATATGACCCTCTCCAGTCTGAGTTCAGGTCTAGGCACAGTACCGAGATGGCATTGGTCAGGGTGCAGAATGATCGGCTCAGGGCTAGAGATTGAAGGGAGCAGACAGTTCTTGTTCTACTTGATCTCTTTTCAGCATTTGACACCATGGACCATGAGATGTTGTTGGATCATCTCAGGGAGTATTGTGGACTCACTGAACTGTCATCCAATGGTTTGAGTCCTCACCTTGGAGGCACGATGCAGAGGGTTGTGATGCAAAGTTTCTCCTCGCTCTCGATGCCCCTGCTCTGTGGAGTGCCCCAGGTGTTGATCCTCTCTCCCATGTTGTTTGCAGTGTATATTCTGCCCCTGGGAGGGATCATTAGACCATACAGGCTGGGTTTTCATTGCTATGAAGATGATACCCAGCTGTATCTGTCTTTTGTGCCCAGGATGCCTTGTGCCATAGAAGTAAAATATTTGTGCCTGGCTGAGATCCAGAATTGGAAGTCACCAAGCTGGTTGTGACTCAACGCAGACAAGATGGAGGTACCAGTGATTTAGCCTGGTAAGAAAAGGGGTGCAGGGGCCACCAATGGGGGGACATGCTTACAGCTTAGTCCCTCCAACCTGGTGGACTCTGCTAAGGTTATGAATTTGGGAGTCATTCTGGATGAAAGGCTGACACTTGAGTCTCAGGTGTTGGCTATAGTCTGGAGTGGCTTTTATCATCTTAGGAACATCTCCCGTATTAAAACCTTGATGCCCCCTGAAGACTTGCTCTCACTAGTACATGCATTCATCACCTGTAGATTTGATTACTGCAAAAATTTATACCTCGGGGTAAGTGGAGGTGTCCTACAATGTCTGCAGCTTGTGTAGAATATAGTATCCTCATTGTTGATGGGCCTGTCAAGGTTGTGTCATATAACCTTGGTCCTGCATGAACTGCACAGCATAGCACCTTCAAGGTCAGTTTACCAACCTATATGGCCCTATACAGACCTGGCTACCTGTGTGACATATTGACTCTTTACCAGACCTCTTGCCCCCTCAGCTCCTCCGAGGTGGATTTTCTAGCTATTCCAAGAGTGGGACTGAAATCTTCTGGTGATAGGTCCTTTTTCATCTGCCAGTCCTACTCTTTGGAACAGGCTTCCCAGGGCTTTGAGAGAGGCCCCTTCACTGAATGCTTTGAAAAGGGACCTGAAATCTTTTCTCTTTCAGGAGGCTTTTGGAACTGTTTAATCTTTATGACAGAAAATTCACCTGCTGACCAGCTTCCCACTATTAGTTATATATTATAGGGCTGCGGTCATGGCCCTATACTGTAGTTAGGGTTGAACAGGCACTTCTTAGTTAAACTTAGAATTTGCACTTTAATAACTTCACAACTGTTCAACCGATTCACATGAAATTTTGCACATACCATCAGAGACCCAAGATCTCTTGATGTGGCACATTTTGTGCTGATCAGATGCGTAGGTGCGGAGATGTAGAGTGTAAAACAGTGTGTAATTTATTTGTTTTAGGCAGTTTCTTTGTCACTCTGCAGCACAGAAATGGTTTGGAATTTCTGTCTGACGTTTTCAGGGTAGAAAGGGCATGCCTCACAGATGTGACTTTTGCTGGTTTGGTTACAAAATATTAATCCATTCAGAAGTTATAAGGATTTGAAAATCTGGGTTCTGAGCATGCTCAGTAGCACTCTCAGTTAGATGTGAGCCTCAAAAAAGGATCTGTTTCTCCAAATGGGTAATCCTTTTTTGCAAATGGATCATCCAGTGTTGCAAATAGGACATCTTTTTTCATGCCACTGCTATGTTCCTTTTCAGTTAGCAAGGGAAACAAAATTAAATAACTCAAAAAAAATTACGTGTTTAGTAGAAACCAACACGTGTTCTACTAATCAGGACCCGTTTCACCCGATTCTGGTGTTAGTTTTTGGAAAAATGAGTTGGAAATGTGTTTTTTCAACATTTTGAAATAATCTTCTGTGTCTTTTTTGTGCTTGGGAATCCTTTTCTGCAAATTACAAAAAAAACAAAAACAAATGGAAAGAGGATCCTGTTTTGCAAATTTATGAAAAAATTATTCCTTTTTCACAAATCTGAAAAAAAAGAACATGCAAAAGGATTATAATGCAGCCATTTTTTGTCACTACACAGTGAAGAAACAGTTTGGAATTTTAGTCTGACACTTTCAGGGTACAAAGGGCTTGCCCCACTGATGTGCCTTTTGCTGGTTTGGTTTGGTAAAAACATATTAACTTGGTCTGGAGTTACACAGGTTTGACATTTTGCTTCATTTCCCATAGGATAACATTGTCATGTGAGGTGTTTCTTTGGCACTGCACACCACAGAAACACTGCAATTTTGCTCTGAAGTTTTGCTGAACAGATGTGCCTTTTTCTAGTTTGGTGGAAAAATATTAATGCAGTCCAGAGTTACAAGGTTTTGAAAATTAGGGTTCTGAGTATGCTCAGTATGCACTTTTGGATACATGTGCTTCTTTGCACTGAGGCTTTAGGTGTAATGCTCCACTTACTTATACTGGGTTCATTAGGTGGGGTAGTAAGAATACATTTTGTGACTGTTTTGCTACAAATGGAAACAAAGGGCCCTCCAGTCCCTGAACTTTCATAACAACATACATGTACACATCAGTGGAGCGATGAGAGTGCAGGGCTTCCATACACTTCACCTATGTAACCGTGGAAGCACAGGGCCCAAAGGGCCCTGTGCTTCGGCACCCATGTGTATGTCTTCAGGATACATGTATGCATCTAAGAAGCGATACTATCTCAAAAAGTAAGGAAATTCTTAGCAAAAATGTTGTTATTGTACAAGTTAGGGTTGAAGCAACAAAACTAAGGAAATGTGGTTATAGGGTTTCCAACCCTAACACCCCACCCTCACCCACTAGACAGCAACAGGAAAACCCATTACAGTTTCACCTCTCCTGCATCTTCACTTGATGAAGGCAAATTAACAGGGTCAGTCTTAATCGACTTAACAAAGGCATCTGACACAGTCAATCACACCTTCCTCTTGGATCAACAAAAAACCATGGGAATGGCCCCAAATGCTGTGGACTGGTTCAAGGACTACCTGTCCCACAGATTCCAAAAAGTCAAAATTGACAAAGTCATATCAGTATTCAAAGAGGTGTTCATAGGTGTCCCCCAAGGATCAATTATGGGACCACTCCTATTTAGCTTGTTTTTGAATGATCTTCTCAAGGCTTGTAACAGCAAAATCATCCTGTATGCAGATGGTGCTGTTCTCAGTAGTAACCCACACATTGAAAATCTTGAACAGGAACTCCAGACCTCCTTCCATAAGACTGAGGACTGGTTCAGTGCACATAAGCTACTCATCAATTATAAAAAAACTAAAACACTGCTCCTATCCAGCACATAGCTAAAGAAGAGATTCCATGTCCTATCCATCAAAAGCAAAGCCAATGCACTGCTCGAACAGGTTCACTCATTTAAGTACCTGGGTGTCACCATTGATAATACCCTATCTTATGTTCAGCACATAGACATGATGGTCAAAGCTGTTAACTCCAAGCTCGGAGTCTTTTATTGACATCGGAAAAAAGCTCACTCCAAATGCCCTCCATCTCTCTCTGTCACTAGCTTGATCTTTTCTATCATGGACTATTGGCTGGTGGCTTATGGATCAGTCATGAATAATACTCTGCAATTGGTGGCAACAGCACTAAACAAGGCATGTAGACTTGCCTGTGGCACTGACCGACTCACCTACACCTGCTCTCTGTACTCTCAGGCCAACTGGCTGTCACTAGAGCATAGAATAAAATTCCAAACCTGCCTACTCAGCAAGAAGGTGCTTCTGGGCTCCACCCCCCTCTGCATCTCTGACCTTCTCTACCAAGCCGACCCAAAGTATGGAACCAGGAGTAAGGCGTTGAGTGTGCTTGCTGCCCTTTTTTGCAGAACTGCACATAGGCAGCAGGCCTTCATGTATAGAGCCCCTCTGTGGCTCAATGAGTGCCTGGAAGTCTCACAAGGAACTACAAGCTTGCTAGCCTTTAAGTCTGAACTTAAAAACAACTCCTCTCCAGGAACGCTTGTGACTGTCCTAGTGGCACCTAAGATGGCTCTAGCCCCACGAACACTCCTCGAAGATGTCTTTGCACTTGCCTACATCATCCACCCCTCAACCTTGCCTCCCCCTTGCACACCCACCACAGTACCCCCCCTCCTTACCTGTCTTCGCAGACCACACTTCATACCTTCTAGATCACGCCTCTCCCTCCCTTTCCCCTTAACTTCTTGTAATCACCCATCACTTTTGGCCCCTTCCCCCTTCTGTTGTCACCTACCCTCAGGCTTTCTACAACCTTCCGTACTGTTTCCACTTCCCACCACCCATGTTTCTGTTCTGACAAAGTCTTTCTATCAGACTGCAAACCCTTCCCTTCTACTCCTCTCCTCTTCACAGACCACATCTCATACCCCCTCTTCTCCCACCCCCAACTTGTTTTAATCACCTATCACCATTGGCCCCCTAGCCCTTTCTGCTGCCACCTACCCTCATGCTTTCTCCAACCTTCCCCACCATTCACATCCCACCACCCATTTTCCTTTTTGACAAAGTTTTCTACCAGACTGCTAACCTTTCCCCTCACCTCTACCCCTCTCCCCCCACCTGCCCCTAGTTCTCCCTTGAACCCATCCACTCTCCTCACTGCCAAGGATCAATGTCACCGTAACTATCTCCCTATGTTAATTGTTATTGCTGCACCTCAGTGAACTGTTTGTTTATTATCATGTGCTGTAGATTATGTATTTTCAGCTATTTGTTTTTATTCCCTGACGTGGAACCTTTGTAAAAAAGCTTCTGCTCAAAGGTTGTTTCCGAATAACTAATACATAAAAAAAATATATATTACACTTTTTCAAAAAGTAAGGAAATTCATGGCAAAAAAACTGCAGTTAATGCATCATTTAGGTTATAGTGAAAAAAGTCAGGAAATGAAACATCAGGGTTGAGTCCCTAATCCCCCACACACACACAACCCGCACTCCCATCTGCCACAGACTGACAGACGCCGGGGTGTGCCATTGAGGTCATGAGGCCTAAATCTCACCCCATTCTCCTTTACTGTAGCATATCAACCTGCTTACACATGGAATGGGGTGAGAGTTTGGCCACACAACCCCAATGGCACTCCCCGGTGTCTGTCAGTCTGTAGAGGATGGGGAATCGGGGTGTGTGGGGGGGATTTGGGGTTCAACCCTAATGTTTCCTTTGATGACTATTTTCACTTTAACCACAAATGATGCATCAAACACAGTTTTTTTGCCATTAATATATATATATATATATATATATATTTATATGTTTATATATATAATTTATAATTTTATTTTAATGTGGTTATATATTGTGAATGTTTTACTCTTACACTGTGCTGTTTGGAATTTTGTTCAGCATTCAGAGCCCTGGGATTGGGCACTATATAATAAAATTGATTACTAGTACTACTACTACCACAGCCTTCATTGTGGGTGGGTGGGGGTCCCAGAGCTTTAGCAATACAGAGAGTCTAGGACACTCATTCAGGGATTTGATAAGAACAGAATGTAGCCTTTATTGTTTTATGGATACCATAGTTCCATAAGCCTTATGACTTGGACACTAGAGTGGCTATCCTTTATGGATCTAGTGGAACAGGGGCCAGATTGGAGACACTGGTGTGTGTGTGTGTGTGCGCGTGCACATCTATTTAAACTATGATGCTTATGAAATGCTGCATCTCAGACCAGTAAAGAAAGTATTTATGCACTGCAGGATGTGTCCTCATCATCCTTTCAGTGTGAGTGAAGAAGATACAGGGGGCAGTGTGGTCTGTGCCTAGTAATTTCCTTGTAACCCCCAAAATTGTAGTAAAACATATATTCCAGTTGTGTTACCCTCCCCTAAAGCTATGTGATTGCACCCTTAGTAGGGGATACATCTGGGGGTTCATCTTAGATCTCAGGACTGCCAAGGCTTATATCCATGTGTTTCCTGAAAGCTGTTTTCCTGTTTGCCAGCAAAAAAAAGGAAAAAGCGACCTTTATTTTGCTGTGTAAATTTCTTGAAAGCACTTAATCACATGGCACTGATGAAGGATCTAGGGAGAGCACACCCATCAGAATAAAGACAAAATGTCTGTGAAGGCTGGTTTTGTCCCTGCATGGGTGCATGAGACATTAATTGTTCCCCCCACCATTGGACCTCTGCATGGTGGTGCAATGGTCAGTGCAATCTAGCCACACACCTGTGAGAAGGAGTCAGGGTGGAGAAGGTAGTCAGAATAGCAAAGGCCCAAACCAAGGAAAAGATGGCCAACTTGGTTAAGAAGGGGGCTAAAATCTTTTATAGGTACATTAGGAGTGAAGAAAGACCAAGGCAGGGATAGTGAGGCTTAATAAAGGAAAGGGTGGGTGGGCAGAGAGGGACAGTGAAAAAGCAGGGGCACTGAATGAATACTTCTGCTCAGTATTCACAACAGAAGAGGAGGAGAGATCCTAATCCAATCAATAGAAGCACTCTGGATAAGGGGGTCAATACCAGTCCTTTTACAGAAGAAAGGGTTCTGAAAGAACTTCTAAAACTGAAGGTGGACAAAGCAATGGGGCCTGATGGGATTCACCCCAGAATTCTAAAAGAACTAAGGGGAGAACTAGTGACGCCACTGACTACCCTTTTTAACAAATCATGGGAAGATGGTGTGGTACCCAAGGAGTGGAGGAGGGTGGATGTGATTCCACTTCACAAAGTGGGAGCAAGGCAGAGGCAGGAAACTACAGACCTGTTAGATTGACTTCAGTGATAGGGGAAATAAAGGAATCACTTCTGAAAGAAAGAATTGTTGAGTACCTAGAGGCCAGTAGGGCACAGGACCCAAGGCAACATGGCTTCACAGTGGGAAGGTCATGTCAGATGAATCTAATAGATTTCTTTGACTGGGTGACCAAAGTAGTAGACATGGGAGGGGCTGTGGACATGGCCTACCTAGACTTTAGCAAGGCATTTGACACAGTCCCACACAAAAGATTAATTAATAAATTAGCGAGCCTGGGAGTGGGTCCCAGGGTGGTAGCCTGGGTAAAAAATTGACTGGACAACAGGACTCAGAGGGTAACAGTAAATAGAGTCCACTCTGAAGAAAGGGGGTTTACTAGTGGGGTACTGCAGGGTTCAGTACTGAGTCTGGTCCTTTTTAATGTCTTTATAAGTGACATTGCAGAGGGACTGGAAGGAAAAGTATGCCTCTTTGCTGACTACACAAAGATCTGCAACAGGGTTGATACACGGGGGGAGGTGGAAAGGATGAGAAGGGACTTGGCAAGGTTAGAGGAATGGTCAAAGGTATGGCAGCTTAGATTCAATGCAAAGGAGTGGAAAGTAATGCACCTGGGAAATAAAAACCCAGGGGAAGAGTACTCAAGGGGGGAGGTATTAACAACAACAAAAATGGAAAGGTACCTGGGAATAGTCATATCAGATGATCTAAAGATAAGCAAGCAATGTGAGAAGGCAGTAAGGTGGGCAGGGGGAATACTAGGATGTACAGGGAGAGGCATCACCAGTAGAAAACAGAAAGTTGTTATCCCTCTGTACAGACAGTTAGTGAGACCCCATCTGGAGTATTGCATCCAGTTCTGGAGACCCCATCTCCTCAAGGACAGAGACAGGATGGAGGCAGTCCAGTGGAGGGCAATTCAAATGGTGCAGGGTCTGCACCAGAAGCCATACAAAGAGAGACTAAAGGAGCTTAATGTGTATACCCTTGAGGAAAGGAAGGAGAGGGGGGACAGGATAGAAACTTTCAAGTACCTAAAGGGAATCAACAAAGTCCAAGGGGGTAGCATCTTTCAGAAAAAGAGATGTGCAAGAACAAGGGGACACAATCTGAGAATAGAGGGGGACGGCTCAGGGGCAATGTGAGGAAGTATTTTTTCACAGAGATGGTGGTGGATGCATGGAACAGCCTTCCGAGGAGGTTGTGGGCACAAAAACAGTGGGGGAATTTAAGAATGCATGGGACAGACATAAGGCAATTCTGGTGGGGGGTGTAGAAAGAAGTAGGCTGTTGGTTAATTAGGATCTGCAGCTTATCCAATAGGTGGGGAAACAGGCAGACTGGGTGGGCCAAGCAGTCCATATCTGCCATCAAAGTCTATGTTTCTATGTTCCTGTGTCTATGGCGATGGTATGAGCGACATGGCTCGAAGAAACAAACCTCAGCAATTTGCACATGAGCAGTGAGCAGTGTGAGAGACAGTTAGTGTTTGTAGAAAAGTGAGTTCAGCAAAGAGAGAAATCAGCAGTGCACTGTGACTCCACGGACCCGATTCACAAAGCGGGCTTAGATCAGTGCAAGCTGCAGCAAACAGCAGATTGCACTGAAGCCTGGTGTGCCAGGGAACCAGTACCAGATTCTGGTACAGGAGTGGTCCTGGTGCCTTAGTCCCCACACTTGCAGCAACACCTCCAATGTGGCAAATACATGATCCATGGCAAGGGTCTGCCGCAGGCTCCTTGCTGAAAATGCAAGCAGTCCCCCCATCCAAAAGTCCCAATCACTCATTTTGTTAATATAACAATCCCTGGTGGTCTAATGCCCCAAGCCCAATCATCGTCGCAGTATTATAAACATCCTGAAGCTCTAGTGCCCCCAAACCCTGATCGCCCATTATATTAACATAAAACTCCTGAAATATAATGGGTGAGCAGGCTAGAGACACTGAACTACCAAGATATTTATAATATAAGTAGGAGCTTAGAGGCCTGGGGGGCATTTGACTACCAGGGATGTTTATATAATATGCAACGGTGCTCCAGGGGGCATGGGGGCACTAGAATACCAGGGATGTATTATATAATATAAAGGGTGAAGGGGGCTGGGACAGAGCACAGCAGCATATTACCGCAAAAGTGTTCAACTCACCCAGACGGTGAGTTTCTAAGTACCTTTAGACCAGCGCTGGTTGGTCTAAGGGTACTTAGAGATTTACCCTTTCAGTGTGTTTTGTAAATCTGGATTGTAGAGCTTTGGCAGCCTGTGTCTGCCACACACCCCAGTGCCTTGACGCAGCCCATTTTGTGATGCACAGGTGGCACAAGCCTGGTTTGGGGCAGGCATCCTGCAGGTGACATGGGCTGCCTTTGTGAATAACTCCTGGTGCATCTTTTGGCGCAAGGGGCACTTTGCACCATTCTCTGTGGTGCACACCCCTTGCGATGTGCCAGGAGCTCTGAGAATCAGGCCCTATGTGTTTCCACTGCAAGGTACAGCAAAAGTAGAAAACTTGTGAACCAACTGTGCTTCAGTCCAACTGCCTGAAGAATTTTGACTGGTGCACAGTAGAGGTAGGGCAGACCCTGGGTTAATGATATCCCTGGTGAGAGTGCCAATCTACATTCAAAGCTGCCCCTGTGTCAGCAAGCTTCTAGTGAGTGTCCTGTTAGTGAAAAATGGAGTTACCATCAGAAAATTTTAGTCAGGCTTCTTTGAGTGCTCAAAATGGCTTCAGACAGCTAGGGCTAAGGAAAGTATTACTAAATTCTTAAAAAATAATAAAAGACTGTCTGCAACATTTGCCTGTCTATTATCCAAACATCAGCATGTACTGTGTAGCATTAAAATGTCATCAGCAGTGAACCAACCAATGGATGCTGGACTGGATCCCACTTGGTGCGAGGGCTGTTCGCAATTTTGTCTTTTCTTGGAGTGAATGAAGAGGAGAAAGACTACTTCCACTTCTGAGTACCACTGACAGCCCATCATCACCTTTCCAGCCTGTGTGAAGAAGATAGAGTGGGCAGTGCGGGTCTGCACCTGTTAAGTCCCTGGTATACTCTAAATCCTGGTGAAAAATACATTTGGTTGTGGTGTCCTTGCTTCATCATGGGGGAAGGTGCTGAAAGTACATAGGAGTACACTGTTTTTTTTTCTATAGTACAGGCCACTAAAGAGAAAGTTAAAACCAGCATTTGTCAATGCCAAATATGCACCGCTGGTATTGCTGCTGTACTGGGTCTTGCTTGTACACATTTTTACTATGTATTTACACAGGATAGAGCAGATGAGATGCAGTATCATTTTCATTTTCAGTGGTGTCATACTTCATCATATTGTTAGATTTTAATTACCCAGAATAGGGCCGTTAAGAGGTAATATCTGCTTTTAAGTGGACTCCCACATTTTGACCCCAAATGTCCAACAGTCTATTTATGACCTGACATTATAATCAAGACAAGTGGAATTTTTAAAATCTCATCCGAAAGGTGATTTTGCTGTGCAACTGTGGAAACAAGTTTTGGAGTGGATTTGAAAAATGACACCTGTCATGTTCAGCAGGTGTGGTGACACAAGGGATATGTTAAACATTAGGGGCCAAAATCTGCAAAAAATAAAGTTATGAGTAAATGTTGGAACAATTTGTTTCCTCATAACTTAGTTGTTTTTTTTCAAATTATTCCTCACATTTTCAACATAATCTTTTTATGACCACTCCTGAGCATGACAGGTCAGGTGTCATTTATAAAACAATGGCTGAAACATCATTTTGCACCACAAGTGTTAAAACACATTTTGGGTAGGATTTGAGAAATGACAGTTGTCACATTCATGAGGTGGTGTAAAAAAATGGCTATGTTGAAAAGTTGGGTCAAAATATTGAACATTACCACATATCCGAGCGTGCATTGAAAAATTGCAACATGGACTCATAAGTTTGTCTCCTCATATTTTTACCCCACATTTTTAATGTAGAGTTCTTATGACCCCACATAGCCTTCTTATGAGCCCACCTCATTAACAAGGGTGAAGAACATTTTCAAATCCCGACCAAAAGGTGATTTTGCACCACAGATGTGAAAACACATTTTGGCCAGGATTTGAAAAATGACAGCTGTCACATTCATGAGGTGCTGTGAAGAAATGGCTATGTTGAAAATTTGGGGTCAAAATATTGAAAATGACCAAAGTTACAAGCCTGCGTTCATAAATTTCAACATGGGCTCATAACTTTGTTGTGTTTTAATATTTTTACCCCAAATTTTAAACATAGCCTTCTTATGACTGCACCTCATGAACAAGGCAGGGGAAATTTCCAACTCCTGCCCGAAAGGTGATTTCAAGCAGAGACTGCAAAATCACCATTCGGGACAGATAGTACTAATTTCAGTGCCACTGTTCAAGTGGTGGGGTCCCAAAACAGGCATGTTGAAAATAGGCAGAAAATATTCAGAAATGGCCAAGTTATGCCACTAAGTTCAAAATCCCATTGAAATACATTGACCTGAAAACCTGATTTACTCAGTTTGCGGTCTGGCTTTGAAGAGTTAAGACGTGTCTGCAGTCCAGACAGGATTATGGCATTGGATCCCTGGTGGGTATGTAAGGACTTAAGGGGATGTGGGATGGTGGGTGCTGAGTGGGAAGATCAGGTGGAGGGACAGTAATGGCAGCAACAGACATTGATAGACGGTTTTCTTTTTTACAGGGTTTAAAAAAACTATGAGGGACGGTTTTCCTTATTTCAGGTCGAGACACTGGGGGATTGGGCACCCCCAGTGTCAGTGTTATGTTTGTGGGGGGGGTGAGGGAGTGGGTGCTGAGCTGGAGGGTTGGATGGATGGATGGACAGTAAAGGCGGTGGCAGAAACAGACATCAATGGATGGTTTCCTTTTTTACAGGGTATATATATATATATATATATATATAAACTACAAGGGACTTTCAGGTGCAATTCCTCAGCAGGCTGATCATGACAGATCAGCTGTGTTTGCTGGGCGGCGTAGATCAAAGGAAAGAGATGACCTATGACTGGGTTGGCTCTTTCCTTTGAAATACATCAAGTTTCCACCCAGCAAGCCAGAACACTGTCATGATCAGCCTGGCTGATGATTAGTGTGACTCTGATGAGCCCCTTGCAGACCACTCTGCTTTGGACTGACAGTGTCACACCCCTCAAAATCCACTCTCCAAATAAAATGTTCAGAGTGTGTGCATGCAAGGTGAACATAAAAATACTGCATTACACTGAAGAGTCAGTTTGCATATACAGTAGGCTGAGAAACAAAGGAAAAGCATGGCACTCACTAAAGAAGTGAAGAGTGTCCAGGACGGCTGTTTTCTGGTACAAAATTCTTCTTTATTGATTAAAGGGGAATGGTCAGCACTAAGAGCCTTACACCCAGGTGTGGGGCTGGTACCAATTTGCACTTTGGGTGTAGAAACATTATTCTTTTTTATTTACTTACTGCTTACTGCAGTATAGTAGATTGCTTCAAGCTTATTTTGCTGACTTGTAAAATGGTATTTTCTGTAACTACAAATGTCAAAATCCCCATGTGGCAGATCCCTGAGGAAGGCTGCAGCAGTGGGAGATTCAATAGCATGCCGTGCACATCAGAGTTTTTATAAGCTCTGATATATTTTTTGTTTGTTTTTTTATTGCTGGTCGCACTGTCCTCCTAAGGGCTAAGTAAAGTCACCAAGGTCTGTTCCTAGCTCTGGGAAAACAGTGGGACCAGAAACATCTGATCAGAGCTTATAAAATCTCTAAAATGCATTGCAGACTACTGAATCTCCCAGGGTTGCAGCCCTCTTCTGGTGTCAGCTTGATGGGATTCTGGTATTTGTAGTTTCAGAAAATGTCTCCTTAGAAGTAAGCAAAATAAGC
Source organism: Neoceratodus forsteri (assembly GCA_016271365.2). Lineage (NCBI taxonomy): Eukaryota > Metazoa > Chordata > Ceratodontiformes > Ceratodontidae > Neoceratodus > Neoceratodus forsteri. The sequence goes on from CM028131.1 coordinate 1,257,517,772, forward strand.
CTTATACAATCTATTAGACTACAGTATACAATAAGTCACAAAATATGTGTTTGCACACAAAGTGCAAATTGGAACCAGCCCCACACTTGGGTGTAAGGCTGTTGATGTTTGCTCTTCCCTTTTAATACAAGAAAGTGGTGCAGGCACCAGAGCAAAGCATGGCATACATGCTGTAATGAGACCCTGGCAAGAAAGATGTAGGTAGCAGAAGTTGGTAGCACCTATTACCGCCACTGAATTGTGGGAAAAGTCCATATGGGCCATGCCTTCTTGACTTTTCTGTTCTTCCAGTATGAACTCCAGTATGAACTCTACACCCAATCAAACTCAGGAATAAAAGCTGCAAACTGAGAGAAATAATCAAACAAAAAATAAAATAAAAGCTCATAAAGAATTAAAAACTTGACTTAATTATGTAAAATGACACAACAGATACACAGTGTACTTGGCTCAACTAGATTACCGCAGATACAGAAACACAGTGCTGCATGTAATCTTGAAGTCATATATGTCTAAAATAATTATTTTTGTAAAGTAATACTGGGCCTTGTGTATCATTGTGCACTTGTGTACCCATTGGGTGTTAATTCATGTGCACAGCACTCACACTGATGGACGGTGGATAAGGGGCTGATCACCTCATTAGATAGCCATTAGCTATGAAACTCCTCCTGTGGATACTGTGCAAGCTTCTTTGTATTATAGTAACTCTGGCCCACTCACAAATTGTACAGCAGTCAATGTTAAAGTGCAATTCCTAAGTAAACTGTATAGTTATATAGATTTATTCATAAACACTATACCTTCATAAAGATGTATTAATAAGGCAGTGAGAAAACAATCACGTTTTATTTTCATGTGGGGTGGACGGTGTCACTGTTTGGTGAAGAAGCTTACCATTCCTAATGGGCATGCTCTAGTTGTCATTTGGGATCACAGCAGACAGTGAACCAAAAATGACAGCAGGGTTTGATTTCTTTGGAGAATTAATTTAGAGAGAAATCCAAATGCGCACATGAAGTATAACCTATTTGCATTGTTCTATGTCTCCTATGTTAGAAGTCAACAGGGTTTGACATTTTGCTTCAGATACGTACTTGATAGCCTTTGTTTCTTAGAGCTAATGAGCACGCTCAGAACAATGGTTCATTGATCTGTTCCATCCATGTGGATCAACACTAGGTTTATAAACTAAGGAAGTCCATGGCATTAGGCGAAACCCTTAAAGTGTTTGTATATATTCTTTCAAAGTTTCCAACTACTTCCCAACTATGAGCTGTGCAAAATGAGGAAAAAATTAAAAAGGCACACAGCATATTCACATTAAGGCTGCAGCTCTAAAATCCATGACAAAAGATTAGAATCACCAGTGTATATAATAAACAGTCTTTTGCTGCTTTTGTTTTAGACAAGGTTTTATGATGGTTCTAAAAACAACACTGTTGTTGGCCCAGTGGCATCAGCAGTAATGTATTACACTGCCACATAGGAGACTCGGTGTCATGTCATGAGTTTGACTCCCACCACTGAGCTGGGGGAGTCCTGGGAGTGCTGCGGAGACCAGGCCATCAGAATCCAGAGGAGATGCAGCTTGACAGACTGCAACAGCATCTCTTTGGCCAAATAATGGGCATGGCACAACATCACAGATACTCTTGTGATGTAGCACCCCCCAAGAATGATCACATGGCATGTATTTCAATCATTACATCTTCTTTGAGAACAATCAATAAAGAAAAAGCATACTACACTTGGTGTTGTGTCATGGGTTTGACTCCCAGCACTGGGCTGGGGGAGTCCTGGGAGTACTGCAGAGATCAGGCCATCAGAATCCAGGGGAGATGCTACTTGGCACACTGCAACAACATCTCTTTGCCCAGATGAAGGGAGTGGTTCAACGTCACAGGTACCCTTGTGATGTAGCCTCCCCTCCCCACAATGACAACATAGCATGTATTTCAACCATTACATCTTCTTCAGGAACGATCAATAAAGAAAAAAGCATATTAGTTAACACCATTTTATTTTTTAATTCCTGAAGAAAGTCTAACATTGAAAACAACAACTGTTACTGCATTTTCTATTTGCAGTGTGCATTTAATATGACCTTTTTATGACTGTGGGCGGAGCCTAGAGGAGTTTTGCATGTACAAAAGGAGTGATGTCATGTTTTCTGTCCGTGGAACTGACTGAAGGTGTAAATAGTCTCCTCCGCCTTACCCTCCTCAAAGAAATGTTTTCTGCCCTCAAATAAATACGCTTTCATGTTACTCAATGGTTGCAAGGTACTACTTTCTTTCTTAAATGGGTAGTACAAGAACTGGAACCCAAGTCATGGGAGGCAGCATTGTTTTTTTGGGGGGGAGTAAGATCCAACCCCCTTCCACCCAAGAAGCTCCTGAAGATCCAGCCCACCATTTTTTTATTCATGTGGGAGGGGCATGAGGTAGATCTATTATGTTGAAATATGATTCACTAGTTTTGGAGCTGGACCTAGGAACACAAGAAGTCTAGAATCCCTGCATTTTTTTAAGGAGTATGAGAACAGAAAATACTTAGTGCCTTCAAACTGACTTAAAAACCCTTGGCACAAATGATTATCAGAGTCACCTGGTGTCTCAAAGGGACAGACTAAGTGTCTGAAACTACTAAGGATTCACCTTCTATGGAAAATAGACAGTTTTCAGGTATTTCTTAAACATTTATATACTGAAATGGGCACAGTACTTGGTACTGTAAATACAGTCTGTTATGAAGTGTATTTTTCTTTTTAAGTTTGAGAAGAGGAGTTGACTTGCACATGTTAAAAATATCAGTTGCAATCAGCAACTCATTTTAGAAACAAAATTCTGTTTTTTTCTTGTCCTATTTACTTTTTTCCTAGCTCAGTTTATAGTGGAGTTGACTTTCTAACATTCCTCATGAGTTAATTACTCATTGGAACCTGTAATTCCAGTTTTTACGACTGTATCCCTGGAATTTTCTACATGACAAGTTCCCATAGGCACCTCACAGCACCTCATTAAGCCATTTGACAATACCATCTTTGCTGGACACTGCATAATAAGAGACCCAGCCTTGCATTTTTCCAAATAATATACCAACTTCATTCTCAGGCAGACAGTTCGGTGGAGGGCACTGGACTTCAGTTGTTTGTTTGATATTGGTCACAACCAGGAACCCCTCTAAAAATAATTAAATAACTTTATAAAGCCAGGGTTGAGCAGATCACACATTGAATTGGTTTATGATTAGGGGAACGCTGTGATCACTTTCCTAGTGATTTGCTTCCAGCCACACCTAGCAGACTGCATTTTATAAATGTGAGACAAGGAAGCTGGAGTATTGTCTTTGCAAACAGAGAATGAAACAGCTAGACTCTAACTCAGATCAGCAAGGTACTTTTTACATTATTTAAAGTGCAGGACCAAACTGATTGGGGCCACATTGACGTAGTGGTTTGGCATGTTCACATTTTGGCCAAAGTTTGATAACTAAGAGCCCCTATTTGGGACATGACAGATGGAAAAATCCTCCATTACAGGCCTGTTTGGGCAGTTTGGGGGGGGCACACTGGACTTCAGTTGTTTGTTTGATATTGGTTACAACCAGAAGCCCCTCTAAAAATAATTAAATAAATTTATAAAGCCAGGATTAAGAAGATCACACATTGAATTGGTCACAGCAGCAGAAGAAGCATGTTGGCATTAAAAGCTTAGTGGTGTGGATGTAGAGGCACCAGTATTTAAGCATGACCTTGGTAGAGGATTAATTGTGACTGGGGAGTGAGGAAGGGAATGAGTCTTGATATTTTTAGCATAATGGTTTTCTGAAACTTCAACCTTCAATGGCTTAGACTTTGTAGCCATCTGTACAGTATACCACTAAGCCACATGCAGTGGGGTATGGGTACAACCCACACATCACCAGACCCAGGCCAGAGCTGTAAAATCTGGACTGGGCATAGCTTGTGCAAATATTGCTGATCCAGTGGAGCAGCAATAAAAGTTAAACTATGCAATACCCTTAATAACACACCTACCCCAGTTTACATTTACCTGATGCCCATTTTTAGGCCTTATATGGTAATATCTTCCTTCAACAGAACAGCTTGTAATGAAATGTGTCGAATTTACATCGACATTTGGGCATATGCACTTTTATATTATATGAATTTTGTGTATGAACTGTATATCAGTTTCTAAAAAAAAAAAAAATGAAACACATCAAATGTCTTCAAAAACTTGTCTCAACATTGTGTTTATCTTCTACCTTGTCACAACATACAGTTGTCTCAGCACTGTTTTCAGTTAGGGTACAGTACCTTCATGTATATGATGGCCTGGTTCTGTTGAGTTGATTACTATAACAGTGCATAGAATAAAATGCAAAATATATAGGTAACTGTAATACAGATGGTGGCATTATTTTTAATTATACAATGGCAAGGAAAAATGTAAGAAGCTGGCTGCTGACCCACTGAAGCAGTGATGTTATTACACAATAACATCACCGTAGCTTAGGATTTGAATCATTCCTTGCATTTTCTCTTAAGAAATAATTTTCCACACTAACAAAAACATCCTTTAAAATGTATTTGTTATTCTGTATATAACAACAAGCCATTGTATAATTGCAATAAGGTACTCCAGGGTGTGTGTTATCTTGTAATATTGTCACTCCTGGGGTGGTGGAAGCACTTAGCTTTGCCTCATGCTTCAACCCACCCCAGGAGTGACATTATTACATGACACACACCATGTCATACTTTATTGCTTAAATATGCCCTTTCTCACTATAATGTGCTTTGATTCAGTTAGTATATATGCAACAGCCTTCATGTGAACACTCTGGGCTTCTCTTTGACTCCTGATGTCTATTTGCTTTAGCTATAGTATATTGTTTGAACTGCTTTGGTCTTCTTGATGTGGTGCCTGTGTGCCTAAGCTATGTAATCTGTTTATCTACTGCTGCCCATGCATCTCCAGTGAATGGTTGTTATAACAGTCTGCTCTCCGAGCCATTGTTTTTTGACTTGTTAACTGTGCTGTCTTTGTATTAGTTTCAACGAGGTGCCTTTGCAACTGAGTCTCTGACACAAAGGTTTGCAAATCTGATATTTTTTAAATAAATAAATGTTTATGTTCAAGCCCATGAAACATCCTTATCTAGTTAATGCATTCACAGTCATAGCGGCTCTGCCAGACCTTGTTTAAAGCAGCCCACACTCATAAGCAGTACCATATATATACTTTTTTTTTTAATTTTGCGCTTTAGTTTTACAATGCATGCATGGAGAATGAGGTGTAAATGTACTTTAAGTGATATTCCTTTAGGGAACATTATTTCTTCATGAATTAATTTGTTGATTATGAGACTGCAGTTCCTAAAAGGTTTTTACAGAAATGTAAATGTCTCTTTCAATGAGTCGAATAAAGCAGGAATTGGGAGTGCTCGCAAATATAGTAGAGAAGTTCTGTATTCAGTGGCAAAAGAAACACATATTGAGTTGTGACAATACAAGGGTACTGTGGCAAGGGTGGTCAACTGCATTGAGGACTTTGAGGCATTATAGCAGCACCTGGATATATAGAGTTAATGGTCAGATAGTTAATGCAATAAAACTACTAGGTATTGTGCCTAGGAGGGACCATTAACAGAAATTTGGCTTACAAGCTAAACAGCTGGGGGCTGGATGCAAAACAGCAGGAGAAAGAGTTGGGTTTGTTATAGGCCTCTTTGTAAAGCTGTCCAAGCAGTGCACAGCAGTGTTCCATTAAAACAATAGAATAGTAGGTTGCGTTAAAAGGGGAACAGACAGTAGGGAGCATGTGATGATAATGCTGTTGTACACAGCACTGGTTAGACCTCACCAGAAGTACTGTATGCATGTCCATGCACTTGATTTCTAGAAGGACATGGAGATGCAAGGAAAAGGTATAGTACAAAGTTAAGAGATGATGAATAGCGTGTGGAGAATATGTCATAGTCAGATAGACTGGAGCACCAATGGTTCTTCTCCCTGTAAAAATGAGGTTACAGATGAACATGCGAAAGACCAGCTGAAGAAGGCCCAAAAGTCTCTTGAGTCCGCTCAGTGCGGAGCTCATGCACATGTGCTACAAATTGCTCTTCCCCTTCCCCTGACACCCTAACCTTCCCTTGAATCTATCCTACCCTCCTTTAAACCCCCCAACTGTACTGTGATTTAGTACCTCCTCTGGCAGTGCATTCCATCCTGCCACTACTCTTTCAGTGAATAAGTGCATTCTGGCCGCTTCCTGTACCTCCCCCCACACACTAATTTGTAGTTGTGTCCTCTGACATTCCTTTTCTGAGTTGTGCAAAAGATCCCCTATGTCAACCTTGTTAATGACTTTAAGGTATTTGAAGGTCTCAATGATGTCCCCTCTTCTCTCATCCAGTAAGAACATGTTGAGGTTCACAAGCCTCTGTTCATATGGGATATCCTGCTGCCCCTGAATCATCTTGGTAATCCTCCTTCATACTGCCTCTATCCGGTTTATGTCTTATGTCTGGTTTATGTCAGAGGCAGAATGACCTCTTTCCTCCTGCTGGAGAACTCCCTTGATATGCAGTCTAGCATCCTGTTCACCTTCCCTGCCACTTTGCACTGCATTGACAGTTTCAGGTCACTTGTAATTACTACTCCCAGGTCCTTCTCCTACTCCAAGATTGTAACTCCCCCCTGCCCCCCCAAACTATATTCAACCCTGGGGTTCTTATGCCCTTTAGAAACATAGAAACAGAATTTGACAGCAGATAAGGACCGCTTGGCCCATCCAGTCTGCTCATTTCTCCCTACCTACAAAATTACATCAGACCATGCCCGATCTACAGCTTTTTCTCTCTCTCCTCTTTCTTTTCCACTATGATTCTTTTGTGCTTATCCTATGCATTCTTGAACCATACCACTGTTTTTGCCCTCACCACCTCCACTGGAAGGCTGTTCCAGGAATCCACCACTCTATCTGTGAAGAAGTACTTTCTCACATCTCTTTTGAATCTACCCTCCTCCAGCTTCATAGCATGTACCCTTGTTCTTAAGCACCTTTTCTTCTGAAAAATACTCTCCTCCTGTACCTTATTTACCCCTGTGAGGTATTTAAAGGTCTCAATCATATCTCCCCTCTCCCTCCTCTATTCCAGGGTCTACATATTGAGGTCCTTTAGTCTCTCCTCTTAGGGCTTTTAATGCAGACCCTGCACCATTTTAGTTGCCCTCTTCTGGACTGCCTCTACTCTGTCTATGTCCTTCTGGAGATGTGGTCTCCAGAACTGGACACAGTACTCTAGGTGGGGTCTTACCAGCAGTCTATACAGAGGCAACACTGCCTCCATCTTTCTGCTGGTGATACCCCTCCCTATGGACCCCAGCATCCCACTTGCCCTTCCTACTGCCTTGTCGCACTATCTGGCCACCTTTACATCATCCAATATGATTACCCCCAGGTCTCTTTACCGCTTGGTAGTCGTCAATACCACTCTGCTCATTTTGTACTCTGCCCGTGGGTTTCTGTGCCCTAAGTGCATTATTTTGGTATATTATTTGGTATAACGGGTCCTTGAAGGAATTGAGGTGGGTTGGTTGAAGGCTGGAGAAAGCATGGTGGAAGTCTGGCCTTGATGCTGACAGGCTTAGATTGATGGAACACTATGAGGGCTATCAATCAGAAATCACCTGTAAGAAGGCAGAGTTCCTGTCCAGGGAGATTTCTGCTGCGCAAAATCGACTGGCTCAACTCTTCTGAACCATTGACAGATTGTGCAATCCAATGTCTCCAGTCCGGAAGAGCTTTTTCACAAATTAGGTGTGATGAGCTAGCTCGGTTCTTCACAGATAAGATTGCCAGCATCAGGGCCAGAATCAGCCCGGCTCTCTTTATGAGGGGTTGCAGAGATCAATAGGAGGTAGTGACCACCCGGTCAGTCTGGATGGATTTCAGCCGACTGGAATTCATGGACATTGTGAAGATCATCCAGACTCTGTGCCCAGCCTGTTGTAGTCTGAGTCTGGGCCCTATTCCCCTGTTAGTGGGGTGTGTAGTTGTTATCTTCCTGATCCTAGCTGAAATTGTATGGCAATCCTTAGAGAAGGGAATCTTTCCAGACCCTTTAAAGGAGGTGGTCATTCGACTGCTCCTTAAAAAACCCTCCTTGCATCCCGAGAATCCAGCTAACTACTGACCTGTTTCTAACCTTCCCTTTGTGGGGAAGGTTATTGAGAAGGAGGTTGTGTTGCAACTGGACGATCACCTTGTAACTCATAATGTCTATGAAGTTCTTCAGTCTGGTTTCAGGAAGAGGCATAGCATGGAAAGTGCCCTTGTTTGGGTACTAAATGATCTCCTAATGGTGAGAGATCAAAAGGTTTGTACCATCTTGGTCTTTCTTGATTTCTTTGCAGCCTTTGGCACTGCGGACCATGGGATACTTTTGGAGACCATGCAGTTCCTTTGTGGACTGTTGGGTAGTCCTTGAATGGTTTTGATCCTTCCTCATAGGCAGGTCTCACAGGGTGGTCACTGGAATTTATTCCTCTGATGCCTTCCCCCAGTCCTGCAGGGTGCCACAGAGCCCATATTGGCTCCCATGTTGTTCGCAGTGTATATGCTGCCATTGAGAGATATCATCAGGCTATATGGCTTGAGTTTTCACTGCTATGCAAATGATACTCAGCTGTATATGTCCTTTGTGCCCGGACAGGTTGATATGATCTGTACACTAAATAGTTGCCTCTCCGAGATCAAAGACTGGATGAGCTCAAGTTGGCTGAGACTGAATCCGAATGAGACTGAGGTGTTGGTTGTGTACCCGGGTCACCCCGGGGTGTGTGTTTTGGGGCTGGGCACATGTCGAGCCTATGGCTTGATGGTGTCCAGCTCACCACCTCAGATTGGGTGCGTAATCTGGGGGTTATTTTTGACAATGGCTTGACCCTAAAATCTCAGGTGTCAGCTGTGGTTAAATCCTCATTTTACCATCTGAGGAATATCGCCTGGGTGAAACACCTGGTTCCACCGGGTGACCTTCCACCATTGGTCCATGCTTTCATTACTACCTGTCTTGACTACTGCAATGCCCTTTACCTAGGGCTATCTGGGGTCATTATCCGCTGCTTGCAGCTAGTGCAGAACACTGCAGCCAGGCTGTTGACTGTTACTTCTAGGACCAGTCATATTACGCCTGTGCTGCATGAGCTGCACTGGCTGCCAGTTCAGTGGCAGATCACCTACAAGGTAGACTTGCTTACCTTTAAAGCCCTACACGAACAGGGACTCGACTACCTGAAATATCTCTTGACTCCCTACTCCTCCAATCATCTGCTCCGATCCACCAAAGAGGGATTGCTAGAGATTCCCAGGGTTTGTTTCAAAACTTCTGGAGCTCGCACTTTCTCATTTGCAGCACCAACCCTGTGGAATTCTGTGCCTCGTCGGTTAAGAGAATGCCTGACCGCCAGTAGTTGTAAAACCATGCTGAAAACGTATTTATTTTCTCTGGCTTTTCCAGACTGATTTTAAATAATTTATATTGCTGTTTGTTTTTAAATACTGTGGCTTATGTCTGTACAGCACCTTGATTTCGAAAAGAGCTTTATAAATAAAGCATTATTTTGCACTTTTTCACATTGAAGCCCAGCTGCCATATCCTTGACCACTACTCTAGTATTCTCAGGTCTCTTCTCATCCTTTCCACATCCCCCGAGTGTCCACTCTATTGAAGATTTTGTGTCATCCACAAAGAGGAAGACCTTCCCTTCCAGCTCCTCAGCAATATCACCTATAAGGACATTAAAGAGGACTGGTCCCCGCTCTGATTCCTGCGGCACTCCATCGGTCACCCCCCCTTCCTTTAACTCCATTTACCATCACCCTCTGTCACCTATTCCCTAACCAATTTCTTATCCAGTTTACCACCTTTGGACCCACTCCTAAGCTACCCAGCTTACTTACTAGTCTCATATGTGGAACGCTGTCAAACACCTTACTGAAATCTAGGTAGGCCACATCCACCGCTCCATCCTGATCTAGTTCCTTGGCCACCCAGTCAAAGAAATCTATCAGATTCATTTGACGTGACTTCCAGTGAAACCATGCTGCCTTGGGTCTTGTAACCCACCAGATTCAAGATATTCCATAATCCTTTCCTTTGTTTTTAGATGTTTTGTACAGGATATTGTAGCAAATAGGGTTTTACCATAACAATCTGTTTATTTTTATTTATTTATTTAACAAATCAGAAAGACCTTTGAGCCAAGGGCTGTTTTACAGGGGTTCCATGTGAAGTCACAAGAATAGCAAATTACAATGGTTTCAGTAAGTAGTACAACATGAGGAAAGTAATTACATAAACAAAAGAACAATATGGCAAGATAAATATTGTGTCAAGTGCAGCCAGTGGCCTCGTCTGAAGAGGGGTGAGAGGGCTTACAAGGAGAGAATGTACAGGGGTGGATTAGGGGGGTGGAAGGAGCAAAAAAAGAGCAAGAAGGGAGATTCCAAAATGAAGCTTGAGCAGGAAAGACCCACAGGTTGGGGGGCAGAGAGAGGGAACAAGGTGAGGAAACAGAGGAGAGAGAGGGAAGTGGGAGTGAAGGGGTAAAGAAGTGGGGATGAGGTAGGATGAAAAGAGGGCAGGAATGGGAAAGGGATAAGTGAGGAAGCGCTATGACTGGAATAACGCAGCAGCAGCATAGGGCTATACAGCAGCTAATGGTAAAGGAGGGAGGTCCCCGAGCATTTAGCTGTCAGCAGAGATTAGGTATAGCAGTCACAAGATGCTCTGAAAACTAGGAATTGATGCAGCTTCCACTTAAATGGTCCCAAGGTAGCAGCTGTCTCAATCTCAGGAGGAAGGGAATTAAATAAATTAGCAGCTGTAACTGCAACGGATCGCTGTCGGAGTTAGGTTAGACAGCGAGGGACAGTAAAGGTTTGGCTCACAGAACTTTGTGTGCTCCGAGTGCCCTGGAAAGGACTGAAAAGCTGAAGGGAACCTGGTGGTAGGAGACCAAGATCTGCCTTCTTAGCCAAAAGGCAGGCTTGATATTCAATGCGAGCCTGGAGTTGAAGCCAGTTTGCTTGTCCGTAAAGGTCACAAGTGTGAGTACGATATGCTACACCAGTTAGTAGATGGCATGCCTTATTCAGAGCTGTGATGAGCCGATGTAGGGTTGTGTCTGTGGCAGAACCATAAATGACCAAACCATAGTCAATAATAGACACAATTGAACTTTGGATAGCCAATCTGAGGGCTTCGGTAGTAAGACAGTGTTTATTCCTGTGTAGAAGGCCTAGGCGAATGTTAACTACCTAGGCAACATTCTCAACATGGTTGGAGTAGGAGAGCATACTATCCAGAGTAACTCCTAGGTATTTAAAAGATTGAGTCTGATCAAGGGTAGTGTAACACTCGCACTGTTTTTAATCACCAATTGTTTGTTTTTGTGCTTGCTGTGGGTACCATGGAAGAGCATGACCTTAGTTTTTTTGCAGTTAAGCACCAACTTATGAGAGATGAACCAGGACCCAGTTTCAGTAAAACTTTTCTGAAGTTGGGCCTGAAGGAGGGTAGGGTCAGCAGTCTTTGAGAAAATGACTGCGTCATTTGCGTAGAGGAGTACTGGTTTGGAACAGGATGCCGGAAGATTATTGAGGAAGGTGCTAAATAGAAGAGGTCCCAATATCGATCCCTGAGAAATCCCAGAGCAGACAGACAGTTTAGCAGAAAGGGCAGACACTATCCTCACCTGCTGTGTGCGGTTTGCTAGATAGATGGTGAACCACTTTAGGGTCTCTGAAGATATACCAAGCCCAGCAAGTTGATGTATCAGCAAATGGTGATTGACCATGTCAAATGCTTTAGACAGGTCAATAAAGGTTGCACCAACAAGTTGACTCTGATTAAGAGTATGGTGAATGAAACCTGTGAATTCCAGTAGGGACGTAGATGTGCTGTGCCCTTTCCGAAAACCATGTTATTGCACATATTGTAGGTTGCATTTTTCCAGGTACTCCACAAATTGGTCAGCAACAATCCTTTCACGTGCTTTGGACAGCGGGGGAAGAATAGATATTGGCCTATAATTCCCAGGTAGTAATCTGTCCCCACTCTTAAAAACTGGTGTAACCAGAGCAGATTTCCAGATCTGGGGGAATGGTGAAAGTATGAGGGAGCGATTGAGAAGCTTGGTGAGGGGGGGATAGGACTTCATCTAGAGTTAGGGTAAGAAGTTTTAGGCCTAGGGAATCACTGCTTGTTCTAGTTCTTCCTAGAACTTTACGTAGGTAGGTCTTGGTCTCACTTTCTGAGATAGCTTTGAAGTAGAAACATGGGTAGGTAGAGGCCTCTTCTGATTTGGTGGATGTAGAAGCTGTGCTGGATGGTTCAAAGAAATTTGGGGGCAGAGTTTGGTTAAGGTCTGTGAAAGATGAATTAAATGTGTTGGCAATTAACACAGGGTCATGGGTGATAGACCCATCAACATTTAACATAGTTGGAGCCTGTTTAGATGCTTTCCCAGTGATTTCCAAGAGATTTTCCCAGAATTTTTTTCCCCTCAGCCCAGGTCTTGGCAAGGATGTCCTTATAGTAACGAGCTTTGTGCTCACGCATAGCCTTAGTACATGCATTCCTGGCCATCTTATAGGCCTGTATGTCAGGCTGATTGCCAGAGGTCCTGGCCCTATGCCAGAGGTGGTCATGATCTTTCATTTGAGCCAGAAGGCTAAAAGAGATCCAGGGATTATCAAGTCCCCTGATCCTACATGTCCTAAAAGGGGCATGGATGTCAAATGGCTTCATTGAAATGTTCAGTGAAGTATTGTAGAGTTGAGTCAATAACAGGTGTGGTTTCAATGAAAGACCAGTCTTGTTGTCGGAGGAGAGACTTTAGTGGCTGCAGGTGGCCACGGAAGAGCACTCTACTTGTGATTGTTCTGGCAGGGGGCTTGATAAATTTGTTAGACCAATAACACTTGGTAGGAGAGTGTTAACTGATAGTGTCGGCAAATACTTCAAAATGGGAGATGTGTGTTGGACGATTCGTTAGGACCCAGTCCAGGAGTGTGCTAGTCCCAGTCTTATTGTTTATCCTGGTTGGAGTTGTTATTAACTGGGTAAAGTCCAGACCTGTTAACTCATCCCTGTGCCTTCTGTCACCTGACGAGAGCCAGCTGACATTAAAGTCACCTAACAGGATGGTTTCTGTGTCTTGTTTTAGACTCATGACTCAGTTCATTAGGGGTTTTAAGCCCTGTTCGGCAAGGTCTGGGGGAATATAGACTGAGCCAATGTTGAGGACCTTGTTATATGCACCAAGCATAACCTTAACAGCAAGAATCTGAATATCCATAGCTGGTTCAGGGAGGGAAAGTGGATAGGCCAACATGACTCCTTTAGGTACAGTATATGGCACAGCCACCTCCTCTTCTAGATAGTCTGTCCTGTCTGAAAAGTGAGTAGCTTGGTAGAATGATGGCCGAGTCAGGGGTAGATGGTGACAGCCATGTTTTGACGACTGACAGGATGTCAGAATCATGTACTACAACCCAAGCAGTGAGGGCATCAAATTTTTTTTAACAGACTGCAAATGTTCATACTGGCCAGGACAAGGATACCCTGTTTTTTGCTGCCATTGACTCCACATGAAGGAGGGCCTGGATTAGGGTGTACACTCCCAGAAATAAGGAGGAGAAGAAGAAGAATGAGGCATTTCAGGAGTTGTTTTAGTAAATAGAGTGTAAAGGGACGAGCTTTCCTCTTTAGACGTACTTTAAAAGGGCCCTTAAGAACATAGAGACTTTTAAGTAGCACAACAACAGTGGGGTCAATAGAGGACAGACAACTTCCATGTTTCATGTGCAGCCTGCTGTGGTGCAGCTTCCATGGGAAGAAATGGATGCACTATGTTACATCGACACTGGTGACCATGCCAAGTGTGATAAGAGGAAGCTCTGTGGTAGGGACAACAGGGGTATGAGATATGGGGTGCCATCCTAATAAGAGTGGGACCCAAAGTGTGCAGAAAAGCACCAGATATAGTTTCACACCTTGTGATGCCATTGGACAGGAGAGGAACCAAGTGAGGTAAAATAGGATTTAATAGGGAGGCAGTACAAGGAAGGTATATAGCAAGTAAAGCAACTGTGACTTTAAGAGGGTAGACTTTTTTAGATGAAAGAACAAGATCCCTCTAGTGGCAGATCTGTATAACCTGCTAATGGTAATTTTACAGTATTTATTACCTGTACAGTAATTATCACCTGTATAAAAATTTGCTTTTATTCATTCATTCATTTAGCAGGAATTCCATTAACTTTCCCACCACCGATGTCAGGCTGACTGGCCTATAATTGCCAGCCTCCTCCCTGCTACCACTTTTGTGTGGTGAGACTATATCTGCTCTCCTCCAGTCTTCAGGAACCACTCCTGTTTCCAGTGAGCTGTTAAATAGAACTGTCAAAGGTGCAGCTAGTATTTCCCTGAGCTCCCTCAGTATGCTTGGATGCACCCCATCTGGTCCCATTGCTTTGTCCATCTTCAGATTAGCAAGTCTCTTCAGGACTCTTGCCTCAAAAAAGGGCTAGTATCCACCTCCCTCCCTCCCTCCAATGCTTTTGTTACTTTTTTGTGTCCCCTCCCCTTCTCCTTCCTCTGTGAACACTGAACGAAATTATTTGTTCAGAATGTTTGCCTTTTCCTGGTCCCCCTCTGCACAGTCCCCCCTTCCCTTTTTAACCTTATAATCCCACCCGAGCTTTTTCTTTTCACCTATATATCTGAAAAATGTCTTGTCACTGTCCATTACCTCTAGACTATTCTCTCTTCAGTTTGTGCCTTTGCGCTCCTTACTGCTTTACCTGCTTCCCTTTGTTTCCCCCGATACACCTCCCTATCCTCCTCCCTTTGCATCTCTTTATACATTCTGAATGTTACCCTTTAAGCTTTTACCTTTTCAGCCACCTCTTTCGAGAATCATAGCAGTCTCTTTTTCCTCTTGCTTTTGTTCGTTTGATGCACAGATTTGTTGCCTTTTTACTATGCTCCCTTTTATCTTTGCCCACTGTTCCTCCACCCCATCCAGGTCATCCACCCCTGCTAGGTCATCCCTGAAGCATTCACACATCTTTTTAAAATCTGCCCTCCTGAAGTCCAGGACCCTTGCCCTTGTGTGGTTTGATTCTGTGGCTGTCCTTATACTAAACCACACCATACAGTGATTACTGGTCCCCAAGTGGCCTCCCACTTTGACATCTGCAACACTGTCCCTGCTAGTGAGTACTAGGTATAGTATTGCCCCATCACGAGTGGGTTCACTGACTAGTTGCCTGAGGAATGCCCCCTGCAGAGAGTCCAGGATGTCCCTGCTTCTAGCTGAAGCCACTTCTGGGTGGCTTCCAATCCCCATCTGTCAGGTTGAAGTCCCCCACCAAAAGCAACCCCCCCCCCTTCTACCATCTTGCTAATGGCTTCCATCAGTACCTTATCTAATTCCTCCCTCTACGCTGGAGGTCTGCAGATCACTCCAGTGTGAGTTGTAGCTCCATCCCCTGTCTCCAGCATGAACCACAGTACCTCTGTCTCCCCCTGTATTCCCTATATCTCTGTGGCTTTTATGCTCTCCCTCACATAAAGCACCACACCTCCTCCTTTCCTCCCCCCCCAGTCATTCCTCAACAGAGTATAGCCTAGTATGGCCATGTCCCAGTCATGGTTTTCAGTGCATCATGACTCGATAATGGCCACAATATCCAGGTCGGCCTCTGCCATGAAACTTATTTCCTAGACTTCTAGCATTCATAGAAACATAGAAACATAGAAACATAGACTTTGATGGCAGATAAGGACCGCTTGGCCCATCTAGTCTGCCCATTTCCCTACCTACAGGATAGGCCGCAGATCCTAGTTAACCAACAGCCTATTTCTTCCTACCCCCCACAAGAATTGCCTTATGTCTGTCCCATGCATTCTTGAATTCTCCCACAGTTTTAGACCCCACAACCTCCTCAGGAAGGCTGTTCCATGCATCCACTACCCTCTCTGTGAAATAATACTTCCTCACATTGCCCCTGAACCGCTCCCCTTCTATCTTTAAATTGTGTCCCCTTGTTCTGTACCGCCTCTTTTCTGAAAGATGCCACCCTCTTGGACTTTTGTTGATTCCACTGAGGTACTTAAAAGTTTCTATCATGTCCCCCTCTCCTTCTTTCCTCAGGGGTATACATATTAAGCTCCTTTAGTTTCTCCTCATACGGCTTCTCTTGCAGACCCTGCACCATTTTAGTTGCCCTTCTCTGGACTGCCTCTATCCTGTCTATGTCCTTGCGGAGATGGGGTCCCAGAACTGGACCCAGTACTCCAGATGGGGTCTCACCAACTGTCTGTACAGAGGGATAACAACTTCCTGTTTTCTGCTGCTGATGCCTCTCCTTATACATCCGAGTATACCCCCAGCCCTCCCTACTGCCTTCTCACATGGCTTGCTAACCTTAAGGTCATCTGGTATGATTACCCCCAGGTCCCTTTCCTTTTTTGTTGTTGTTACTAGCTCCCCACCCATTGTGTATTCTTCCCTTGGGTTCTTGTTTCCCAAGTGCGTTATTTTGCACTTCTTTGCATCGAATCCTGGCTGCCATACTTCTGACCATTCCTCCAACCTTGCCAAGTCCCTTTTCATCCTTTCCACGCCTCCTTGTGTATCAACCCTGTTGCAGATCTTTGTGTTATCTGCAAAAAGGCATACTTTTCCTTCCAGTCCCTCTGCAATGTCACTGATGAAGACATTAAAAAGGACTGGACCCAATACTGAACCCTGCGGTACCCCACTAGTAACCCCTCTTTCTTCAGAGTGGACTCCATTTACAATTACCTTCTGTGTCCTGTTGTGCAGCCAATGTTTTACCCAGGCTACCACCCTGGGACCCACTCCCAGGCTGGTTAATTTGACTATTAATCTTATTCACACACATGGCCTTCCAGATTTTGTTTCAGCTCTGCTTGTTGTCCCTCTTTTTTCCTTTTTGCCTTCTTTCCTTCCCACCTCTCTTTTAATGTTCCATTCCTTTCCACCTTTATCTCTACCAGCCTGATCCCTTAATTAATTTGCACCCTGGGGGATTCCTCTCGCCGCAGGTTCTCCTTACTCTCTACTTCAGCCTGTAGGGGGAAGGCAGTTTCTGACTCCCTGACTCCTTCTGCCATCCCCACTCCCTTGGCAAGTTGAGATGTTCATTGAAGTAACATTTAAATCATCCACTGACGACTGTGGTTCCCCTGCTGGATAGATGCAGGCCATCACCCCTGTAAAGGCCCTTTTCCTCCTGGGTTGGTCCCCAGTCACTAATGCAGCAGAACCCTTCCTCTCTGCACCATTCCTTCAGCCATGATTTGAAGCTCCTGTTGCAGAGTTTCCTCTCCTTTCCCCTGTCATAGACAGGCAGCACCTAATCAAAAGCCATTGAGCGAGCTACCTGTCTAAGACCCCCTTCCCAGCTCCTTGAACTCCCACTGCTCTGTTTCAGCCTTTTCGCTATATGCATTACCTTGCACTTTCTAGCATTGAACCCCAATTGCAAGATTCTAGACCACCATTTCAACCTTGCTAGCAAGGTCCTCCCTTAGATCCCTTACACCCTCCTCAGCATCCACCCTCCCAAAAGCTTGATATCATCTGCAATTAGACATACCATGCCTTTGATATCATCCCTAATGTGGTTGATGAGTACAGTGAACAAGACTGAACCCAGCACTGATCCCTGTGGGACCCCACTAGTTGCTTGTTTCTTCCTGGAGTGCCTCCCACCACCACCCACTGCATTCTACCCCAGACACTCAGCCATCCACCTGGTTAGCTTCTCCCCTGTCTACAAATCTGCCAGTTTTTTAATCATCCTCTTGTGGGGACTGAGTCAAAGGCCTTGCTGAATTCCAGGAATTGTATGTCCACTGCTTAACCCTTGTCTGCTACACTAATGACTCAGTTGAAGAAGCTTATCAGATTTTTTTGGCATGACCTCCCTGTCATGAACCCATGCTTCCTGCTATCATGGAACCTGTTTGCCTCAAATAACTCAACCAACCTTTCCTTTAAGATAATTTCCATCACTGTGCCAACAATTGATCTCAAGCTGACTAGTCTGTAGTTCCCCAGTTTAACCCTAGTTCCTCTCTTGTGCAGAGGCACCACATAGGTTGTCCTCCACTCACCACCCCTTTGTCTGGTGAGCAGCTGAACAGACCAGCTAGGGGTGCTGTAAGGACTGCCGTCAGCTCTTTCAGTACTCGCTGGTGCATGCCATCTGGCCCTGGGGACTTTTCCACCCTGACACCCTTGAACCCTTTGTTGACTGCCTGTGGAATCCAAGATAGCAGGTCTAGTGGGCATAAGAACAGCAGCAATCACTGCTCCACTGCAGATTCTGTGCCTGGAACACAATGAACATCCACACAAAACAAATCTGGCACCAGAAAACCAGGTGAAAGTAGGCTTTATTCAAAAAATAGCCAGACAACCATTCAGCTCAGTGAACAAACAATCCCTCTACTGGTTTCACTCAGAAAAGCATCATCAGGAGGATCTGACTTCATCACACCTAACACCATTTGAAAGGACTCAGTTTTAAAGGTACAGACACATAATATAGTCAACATCCTTAATCATAAAACAGAGCCCTTGTTAATAATAATACACTTCTATTCATAACAATAAACTCACACACATACACATTATTAAATAGTGCAAAGAGTACATTATGCTTAACAAAGCATTGCTAAAAAATGTGCATTTGTATAATACAGATACCAATGACAAATACTATTTACATTAAATAGAAACTAAAAAATATTTGTTTAATTACTATTTCAATTGTGTTGCAAGAGGCAGCAGTGGGAGAATCTTGCACTCAGCATATTTTGATTTCCACAGGTGGATATCCAATGAAATCCAAATAGAGCTACACCAAGGGATGCAATCTATAAGAAAGGCAAAGACAAAAAGTTATTATTATTCATGCTATATTAGGTTATGAGTGTAATCACGTACAATAAACCCATCAGCTATACCATTTGCATATTATCGTAAAAGGGGAACCAAACAGACAATTTATTAAAGGTCCTAGACAACTAACAGGTCTATAAAGTTATTTATTTTGTGTTGTTTCTCTTCTTGATAAGTGGCATCTGGTCTATTTTATCATTGAGGCCTGGGCTTTTCAGGCCACCAAGGGTGTATATCCAGAATGCTTCTCTTCCGAGGAGTCTGTCATCTATATCACCCCCTCTTTGTCCCATGGTCACATGTTCGATCCCACAAAATTTAACTATATGTCCAGGTGTACTACCCATGGGTCTGTTATTCTGTGTGTGAAGGTTGATACCGTTGTTTCTAAGGCAATTTATAGCCAAAGCATTAGTGGCATCACCAGAGCTAATACTTCTAAGGTGTTCACCAATCCTGTTCTTAAGTGGTGTAGGGCAGAAGGAGCCACAAGTGCACAGTGGCTAAATATACAACCTGATTATAGAAGGGATATGCCTGGCAGAACCTGACCTGCACCAAAAGAAATGGTGCAAGTAGCAAGTTACGCCAATAGTTGCAACATTTGCTATTCTGCAAAGCATGGTGCCAAAGTGGACTTATGCCACCAGATACACCCTAAACTCCTGCAACATGGAGCTAGGGGGTTTACGGAAGTTGTTGCGCCCTATTCTGGAAGGGCATCAACAAAGTCCCCAATGGCACGATTCTAAAAGACACCCCGGTGGACATCTGTCAAAGACAAGTTACACCAGCAAATAGCTGGTGTAACTTGCATCTCCTGGAGGTACGCCAACTGCCCCAAACCACCTGCATGTGCCACCTCCCCAGCCACAATCCCACCACACTTGCCAGCCCCACAGGGCTACAGGAACCCCCCAACCTGCTGTAGGTGTCACCCCTCCCCCAGTACCCCAATACCCATGTAGAGGTATGCCCCACATGGCAATGGGACCCCCAGCCTCCGATCCCCCAACACTGTTAATGCCCTGCAGGTACTTTTCCCAGGACCTGTCCCCGAGCCCCATTCCCCAGGTCCCTGCAGTGCCTCAAGCTGCACAAAATGGTGCACATGCAATTATCCCTGGTAGTCTAGTGGCTCCACTCTGCTGTGCCAGTCCACCCTCACTAACCCATCCCCAGACAGCGACTGGCACACTCCTCTCATTCTTCACAGCCACAGCCAACTGAGTTTCCATAGGAAGTTATTTCGTATAACTGCACCCAATGCATGCATGTACTTTCATCATTCATTGAGCACAATTATACAGTAAGCACTGTATGGAGCCCAGTGAGTGGCTGGCTGTGAGGTGAGTGGGCGTCAGCCAGTCACCAGCTGGGGATGGGTTGGAGGGTGCAGGGTGGACTGGCACAGCTGGGTGGGGTGGGGGCCACTAGACTACCGGGGAATAAGGGTGTACATTGTGTGATATTGCAGGATCCTGGGTTCAGAGTTCGTGAAAAAGATCCCGGGGAGGTAGCACAGCTGCCCTGTGGGGCATATCTTTGATTGGGGGATAGGGGACTGAGGGGAACACAGCTGCCCTGTGGGGCTTTGGGGGGGCACATGCGCTCACCAGCTGAGGGGGAGGAATGTGACTTGCAACATGCCCCTCGGTTATGCCCTTTGTTTGGCGTAGCCATCCACATGTCATAAGTCGCAGGACTTAGCCATGGGGACCCTGCCCCTTCTAGAATTGGTCGCAGGGTCCATGCCACAACTGAGTTTTGTGCAAGTCACCTTTGGCTGCGACTTGCACCATTCTTCTAGAATCGCACCCAATTGTCAGTAACACAACTAATAAATTCACCCATATTGTAAACCTAGTGGGCATAAGATCAAGCTGAAAAGAGAAATCATTAGGATGGCTGTAAGGAAGCATGTGTTTCACCCAGAGAGTGATACAGTAATTGAAAATACAGGGTTTTGAGTTTCAAGAGCAGGCTCAATAGATACCTGGTGGGAAATTGCATATCAAGTTATTTCTGTTAGATTAACATGGACATTTTAAGAACATTTTCACTGTTTCTTTCCCATTTCACCTTTTCCCCTAGGATGCATCTGGAACCGAGCTGTTTTGATGGCTCAAAAACGTTAGGTTTGGCTAGTTGTAATTTTGCACTATCCACCTCTTGTGTTGCTGCTCACGTGAGTTTGTTTTTCATGTTATGTATCAAATAAATTATATATTATACTGTCTTGGGCTTCTACAGTACATCTGTTTCAGGTTATATCCCCTGTGAGTAGAGGCTGTTTTTTGCCATTTTAGTGTTACAATCTAAAAAATACTATTTACATTAAGCAGCATACTGTACACAGCTTCTTCAGCTGATATTAGTATTTTTTCATGTGTCCCTGATTTGGGTCATTTGTCTGTGATTTTTTTAAGTCTTGTCCCTCATTTGTGAGGCAGGAGGTTAACAGGCATGGAGCTACAGCAGGTCATGAGGATCCCACCATTTTTTCAGAAACTGCTGTAAAGACACTTCTCAGTTCAGTGTTGTGTTCACAAAACAGGTGTGGGAAAATCATAAAAAATTGACTGGCTTACTAAGCAACTTTTATATGGCACTGCATGCCTGACTTTTTACTGCATTAGCAAGTTGGGATGTACTGCCATCTTGTGTATTCTAAGATTGACAAGTTGTGTGCAATAAGAATTTTGGGAGTATATAATAACAAAGACTACCATATCAAGACTGATCAACAAAGCCCTGCCATGCCACCTTAAACTGTCATAACAAGATGAAATTACAGCTTCTTGCTGTCAAGTATCACAGACAACATGTGGCCTACTAGAAAGAATTAATTCCTCAGGAAACTGAAGGGGATAACAAGTACATTTTTAAAATAGTATCAGCACTGTGTGATGAAGCAAAGTGCTCGTACAGTGCCCTTTGTTTATACAAGAAGAAGCTGTTCCAGTTGTTAACACTTTGATCAAGTCTGAGTCATGTTCAACATTGCCAACAGATGTCTACAGTATTGCAAGAGATCGGCTGGCTCATCTTCTATATATAGGACAATGACCTTTGGATTGAGAGAAGCATCAGGTTTTGCATAACAGGGCAGTTATAAGGATATTAGGACACAGAAAAGCAACCAGAATTTACTGATTTCTTTCACAGCATTCTGATCCTGGATCGAAGGCTACAGTACTTCATGGGCTATTCCACAACTTTTAAGACAAATGCAGTACTGTGGTAATGATGCCCTGGTTGGATTTAACTTCAGAAGACAGGTGGTTAGTCAACTTAAGTACTGCCAATGAAGTGGCAGATGCGAGTTTAGTTTGTATAATTTATCAGCCCAAGTTAGCCAACAGTCATAAAATGTCTCAGTTACAGTAGGGTCCTGATTCTACTCTATTAATTTCAAGCAGACAACTATGGACTAACTTGTCTGTTGGAATATCTTCCTGTAGAACAATTTCTTTCTTTAAGGTTTCATTGCTTGATTGCATTCAAATATGTATTTTTTGCTGCTGTTACTTCCCACCTGTCACTTGAACTGTAAAGATTTATGTACATATATATATATATATATATATATATATATTTGTTTTAATGTTACTCATGGCGTATATTGTTATTTGTAAAATAACTTTTGTGTGACTTTGTCATCCATGCCATTCTTGTAAATAGACTCATGTTCACTAGATTTTATGTGGTCAATAAGTATAAGAAAAGCGCTGACAGTGTGGATTAAAGGATTATAGTATACGGTTTGTGCTTGTTATATATGAAAATCTTACCCCTGAAAAATGGTGTTGTGCAAACAATAAGCTATTGTGCACGATTCAAAGCAAATTCAGCTGCATCTCCACTTGCGCTGTCTCCCACCACACAGTTAACACGGCCATGCTTCACTCAAACCAAAAGTAAAAGTGTTGGCACACAAGGTCTTCTGACAAACCCATAGATGATGTAAATAAGTCATTCTTTGAAAACCATATACTACAAAATAAAAATATGGGTAACCATAAAAAACCTCTCAAGCTTCGCTCTTAAAGAGCAGGTTTCAAATATTAATAGTCACCCCCCCCCCAACATATATGGTAGCTTACTCTCTAGTTAAGGCAATCATCTAAAAAGTGCAATTTTTTCAAGCTATGTTTCTTAGAAAAACACTCATAAAATAGCTCCGTGGAGCAGGTATCCAAAACGCTAACATTTCCCAACACAGAGCCACACCCTCACACTTGCACATTTCATGATGTCAGTACAAGAACGGTGTGGGGGCATGCTCCATAGACTACAATGGGGGCAATTTTTACATGTTGTTTTTATACTTTGACGTGCCAAATTTGATAAAGGAAGGCCACCGTCATACCTCTCAACTGTACCACATTACGAGGAACATTCCTCATTTTACTTCACAAAAACTCCCTGTTCCACATTGTGAGGACTTGTTCCACATTCAATATTAACATTTTAAAGCAAAAATCTACAGTAAATGATGCAAAATATATATTATTCAAATAATAACAGACTTTCTGAACATAAATGCAGACATTTTAACAGTGTTCTGAGCCTCCTAGGTAAAGATTTGATTAAGTGTTCCACATTTTGCTAATTTGTTCCACATTTTGAGAGGCAATGTTCCACATTTGGGGGACAAAAGGTTGAGAGGTATGGCCACCGTTCAACTAACAAAGTCCTTGTTAGTTGAGTGGTGGCCTTTCTTTCTCAAATTCAGCACTTAAAAGTATAAGAACAACTTGTAAAAATGTCCTCCATTGAAGTCTATGGAGTGTACCCCCACACCATTCTTGTACTGACATTATGAAATGTGTAAGCGTGGGAGTGCAGCTCTGGGTCAGGAAATGTTAGTATTTTGGATACCAGCTCCACAGAGCTCTTTTACAAGTGTTTTTCTAAGAAATATAGCTGGAAAAAAATGTTGCTTTTTGGATGACTGTATTAACGGGAGGGTAGGTTGCCATATATGTCGGGGGAACTATTAATACTCGAAACCTGCTTCTTAAGGTTCTTATGCTGTTATCTCAATGCCTTGATAGAAACACGTGCTTGTTGTGCATGGTTTCCCATACTTTGCTCTATATTTAATATGCACCCCAGGGGAGTGAATCATGAGATTGATGGCCAAGT
The DNA here is from genome assembly GCA_016271365.2 of Neoceratodus forsteri. Lineage (NCBI taxonomy): Eukaryota > Metazoa > Chordata > Ceratodontiformes > Ceratodontidae > Neoceratodus > Neoceratodus forsteri. Next base: position 1,257,541,944 of record CM028131.1, read on the forward strand.
GTCCTTAAGCCCCTGGGAAGCACATTCAAATCCTTTAATGCACACCCTGGAGTGGTGTATTGCACTTATAAAATGGCTCTCTGCTCTTATGTATTATATGCAAAGTGACACAATGCTATTTTTTTTTACATAAAATAATTAGTTTAAATAAATCTTAATTGGCAAAATTATATGCATAAAATAAATCCCTAATTTTGTAGGTAATGAAGCTTTTTGCCTTGGTAATAAGCTCTGACAAGTAACAGCACATCGCTATCTTTTTAATGCATGGTCAGGTGATGTCTCTCAGCCAGTAAGGTTTCAGGATTTTATAAATACAAATACCATGGTTTACAGCTTGATGGCCGAAGCATAAGAGAATAATGTTACTTTCTCAGGGCCCCACAGTGGGTCAACAGCTGTTCTGGAATTCATGCTGAGGATCTCCTGATTTACAGTTCAGGTCACCAACAGCTGTGCTATGATTCGTGCTGGGGATCTCCTGATTCTCAATTCAGTGTGCCAACAGCTGTGCTGGGATTCAAGATGGTGATCTTCTGATTCACAATTCAGGTCACCAACAACTGTGTTAGGTTTTATGCTGGTAATCTTCTGATTCACAGTTCACAGCACCAACAGCTGTGCTGGATTTTATGCTGGGGAACTCCTGATTCACAGTTCACTGCACCAACAGCTATGCTGGGGATCTTCTGATTCACAGTTCAGTGCACCAGCAGCTGTTCTGGGATTCTTGCTGGTGATCTCCTCATTCACAGATCAGTACACCAACAGCTGTGCTGGTATTCATGCTGGTGATCTCCTGATTCCCAGGTCAGTGCACCAACATCTGTGCTGGGATTCATGCTGGTGATCTTCTGATTCACAGTTCAGTGCACCAACATCTATGCTGGTATTTATGCTTTGGATCTCCTGATTCACAGTTTAGATCATCAACAGCTGTGCTGGGATTCATGCTGGTGATCTCCTGATTCACAGGTCAGTACACCAACATCTGTGCTGGGATTCATGTTGGTGATCTCCTGATTCAATTCACAGGTCAGTGCACCAACATCTGTGCTGGGATTCATGCTGGTGATCTCCTGATTCACAGTTCAGTGCACCAACATCTATGCTGGTATTTATGCTTTGGATCTCCTGATTCACAGTTTAGATCATCAACAGCTGTGCTGGGATTCATGCTGGGGATCTCCTGATTCACGGGTCAGTGCACCAACATCTGTGCTGGGATTCATGTTGGTGATCTCCTGATTCAATTCACAGGTCAGTGCACCAACATCTGTGCTGGGATTCATGCTGGGGATCTCCTGATTCACAGTTCAGGTCACCAACATCTATGCTGGGAATCATGCCGGGGATCTCCTGATTCACAGGTCAGTGCACCAACATCTATGCTGGGATTCATGCTGTGGATCTCCTGATTCACAGGTCAGTACACCAACATATGTGCTGGGATTCATGCTGGGGATCTCCTGATTCACTGGTCAGTGCACCAGCATCTGTGCTGGGATTCATGCTGGTGATCTCCTGATTCAATTCACTGGTCAGTGCACCAACATCTGTGCTGGTGTTCATGCTTTGGTTCTCCTGATTCACAGTTCAGGTCACCAACAGCTGTGCTTGGATTCATGTTGGGGATCTCCTGATTCACAGGTCAGTGTACCAACATCTGTGCTGGGATTCAAGCTGGTGATCTCCTGATTCACAGGTCAGTGCACTAACATCTGTGCATGGGTTCATGCTGGGGATCTTCTGATTCACAAATCAGTGCACCAACAGCTGTTCTCGGATTCTTGCTGGTAATCTCCTAATTCACAATTCAGTTTACTAACAGCTGTGCTGGGATGTGAGCTTGCAATCTCCTGATTCACAGTTCAGCACATCAACAGTTGGAATGCACTGTTTTGCCAAAGGAAGGCATGCAAATAACATAAATCATAGCAACAAATACCATTTAATAAAAGCACAGCATGTTAAAATGAGTGGGCAGTCTATTAAAGTACTGTAAATGAAATGTCAGCTGTAATGGTGTTGTGCAAAATTTTCAAATTCCAATGAAAGGTAATTCCACAGAATTTCTGAAAATTCTATCCAGTTCCAAGAATTCAAAACCAGCAGAAGAATTCTGAAATTTGGAAAGCAGTTTTTTTTTTGTGGATTAGTAATTTGTGGTTTACATAAACCAGATTCCTTTTCCACAATCCATGAACAATTATTTCGCTGTCTACATAATCCACAAAGTGTTATTCAGTGGTTTACATAGAAATGCTTTTTGGAATTCTGCAACATCTAAAAAGAAATTCTGAAATGCATTTCAGAAGCAGAATTGCCATTCCACATAAAATCCATCTGTGTAATTCTGTATTCCAAGCAGCTCTATGCTGTAGCCTTTTTCTACAGTTTATCTAAGAAAACTCAGCTAAGGAGCAACACTTTGTGTGGTTTGTAGGATTCTACCAGTGTTTTACAGCTCAGCTGACTTAAGCACAGGAACATCAGGTGCCTTACCGAAGGTCATAAAGTGGCTGCGTTGGGATTTGAATCTTTAAGGTCCTCTTTTACAATCCAGTACCCTAACCACTAGACAACATTGCCTTGTAATACATGTTTGGATGTGCATTGAAAGCAATCATTCAAAAGTTTCATCTGCCAACTTTCATTGCCAATGTATACCGCCTCTAGTACCGATTGTTTGAATGCTATATATTAAACTAGGAACTCAGTGTCTTCACCTGGTTAAAGAGATAATGTTGCAACATTAAAATTTAAGCTGATAGTTATATACCATCAGACTGACTAAGAGAACTGCAGCATTTGTCTCCAGAAATATACCCTCCCCCACAGCTTCCACTTGACACATCACTACTCAAAATGGAGGCAGATACTCTAGCTCTGCCTCCTCCCATGACATGTTAGGAGAAAGGTCCAGCGGAAAATTTAATGAAAGCTATATATCCCCATTGAAATGGGCCACCTACTCCAAAAAGCTCTTTTAGGAGCTACAGAACCTGGGGTCCTTGATGAACTGCTTGGAGAGCTTGGTGATGGACATAAAACAAATGATTAAGGAACTGAGGGACCATACAGACAACCTGAAGAAAGGCCTTAAGGAAGCAGTGGCCTAGGCAGATCACCGTAACACCAGAAAATGAGGAGGCTGCACTCACAGGAACAAAACCAGGACAAGAAATATGCTTTCAAATTTTTTATCCCGTATTGGAGAATGCTATAAACAGCCCCAGTGCTTTGACAGCAAAGGTCTTCCTCAGAGGGTATATATTTGCTACACTTTTTTATGATTATTATTTTTTTCATTTTTGTATTTAGTTGTTTTGTTTTATTATTATGTGATTCATCACAAATGTAAAAAGAACTTAAAAAATCCAAGAATGCAACATGTGATGTGTGATGTGTATAAAAAGGGCAGCACTCCTTATTGTGACATGCCCCCGAGGAAGACCTTTATGGTCGAAAACGCTGGGGCTGTTTACAGTATTCTCCAATACTGGATAAAAAATTTGAAAGCGTATTTCTTGTCCTAGTGTTGTTTCTGCAAGTGCAGCCTCCTCACTTTCTGCTGAATTTTGGTTTGCTAGCTAAAGCTGCACTGATGGACTTTGTCTTTGATTGCACACCTTTTCCCTCTTTGTTCCAGATCCCTTCCCCCATAAAAGAGACACACGCACCAAATATTGTAGATTTGGTTGCTCAGTTAGCAAAACCTTTCATTAATGCACCACATGATGTACAACTATATGCAACATATACAATATTGAGTTCTTTTAATTTCTCTTTTATGTCCATATTTTCACATTCAAATCCTACTCCATTTTACCGATCCTTGTCTTCTCCTTCTTCTTGTTATGTTTTCATTTCTTTCACTTGTTTTTCACCCCCAGGCGTCAAAACCTAAGGGGGTCTTGTTCTACTCCTTCTTTTCCCGAGTGCAAACCCGAGCTGGTCTTATACTTTTCTTCTTTTCTGGGCAGGTCCAATTCCTGCTCCCCCTTTTTGTCCACTTACCAGGGTGTCCATACCCCTTCACCTTTTTCCAATTTTATGTTTCCACTTTTTGTTTCTCCCCTAACCCCCTTCCCCATTTTCCCTCCCTTTTCCTTAACAAATATTTCCTTGCTACCTTTCTTCCCTCTTCCTTTTCTTCAGGGTGGTGGGTGGGCTTTCAAATTCTCTTCCAAACCTAGCAGAAAGTGGCAGGGCCCCTCTGTGCTGGCTCTCTTAACCCCTCTTTGGCTCCACCCTTACCTTGTGCCCTCTGTTATCTCATTCACCCATTCCTTCATCCCCCACCTGACATCACTATAGCAACCTCATGGGATCCGCCCCCTTCCTCTGACCCTCACCAACCTCCCTCCCTCCCTCTGCCATCTCCCCCTCCCTCCCTCCCCCACCGCTGCATCCAATGTCTCCTTCTGTGTGCAAATGGCCTGGAACAATGGGGGCTGCCTTTTATGACAACCCATCTTGTTCCAGATCCCTTTCCCCCATGAAAGAGACACATGCACTCAATATTATATATTTGGCTGCTCAGTCGGCAAAACCTTTTATTAATGCACCACATGATGTGCAACTATATACAACATATACAATATTGAATTTCTTTTAATTTCTCTTTTATGTCCATATTTTCACATTCAAATCCTACTCCATTTTACCGATCCTTGTCTTCTCCTTCTTCTTGTTATGTTTTCATTTCTTTCACTTGTTTTTCACCCCAGGCGTCGAAACCTGAGGGGGTCTTTTTTCCACTCCTTCTTTTCCCAGGTGCAAACCTGAGCTGGTCTTATACTTTCCTTCTTTTCTGGGCAGGTCCAAATCCTGCTCCCCATTTTTGTCCACTTACCAGGGTGTCCATACCCCTTCACCTTTTTCCAATTTTATGTTTCCACTTTTTGTTTCTCCCCTAACCTCCCTCCCCACTTTTCCCTCCCTTTTCCTTATCAAATATTTCCTTGCTACCTTCCACTAGCTTGCCTCCGGCTTGCGTTGGATGGCAAGCTTCCCCCCTTTCCTTATCGACTTCTTAATTCATCTTTTCAACCACTGGTCTATACCTCTACTAGCTCAGTGATAAATATGTGATTACCCATAGGGGATAAATGCACCCCGTCCGCCCGGTATAGCCCAGGTATCCTCTCCTCTACTTCTTCATGTCATATGGCAGCTCCCACATTCTCTAATATTAACCTTCCCACGCTACTGTTCATTCATCTCCTAACCTTTTCTATGGCTTTATGTTGTCTAGCTTGCCTCCACACCCTCTGTGGTATCATATCAGACCACATAACCGTGACTCCCGGCCACCAAGTCTTCATGACCTTGACATCACACTGTATGCTGTTAAAAATATCTAACCACGGGCTGTGCCCTACATCATTACCACCCAAATGTATTATAAGGAGGTCTGGGTCCTTATTGTTCCTCCTCATCTCCAGCAGTAAGGGGAGGAACTGCCCCCATCTCATCCCTTGAATTCCTTTCCAAGTGATCTGTATTGCACCGTGGTCAAAACCCAGCTGTTTTCCACCTGGCTTCTGTGCGGCCTCCCTTTCCACCCAATAAATGTGCGAGTGTCCCACAATCCAAATGTCCTTCCTGTGCCTCATATTTATAACACACAAATGAGAAAAGAACATTTTTTTTTCATTGCTGGTCCTTCATTTGACTCTCCCCTTTTTTTTTATAATGCCCCCCATCTCATCTCTTTCCATCTTTCCTGTAGGGGAGAAAGACAATTCGACATGGTTAATGTACTGCATTTCTGATGTATTTTTTATAGCAATCCAATGACCATCGTCCTATGGCCTTTATGTCATTCCCGACCATTCCCTGTGCTGCCGTCTCTGATGCTGCCCCGATCCGAAACAAGTGAGACAAGAACCTATCCGGGTTCTCTCCCAGCTTTTTCATGCTCTGTTTCAACACACCTGAACTTGACACCCTTTTACCTCCTTCCCATTCTCATGTATAAAAAACAGACCCCCCCTTTTTCGTCTTAAGCCTTTGGTATTCTCGTATCAGTCGGCATGGGCAGAGGTCCACTTCTGCACTGGGCTCGATTCTGACTCTGCAGCCCCTTCCCATCTGGTCTGTCTTTGAGCTTGATATCTTGAAGGAAAGACTCTCCCTTTCCCACAGTACATCTTCCATTTGCCAACCCCTTCCTGTGGTGGGTATTACTGGCCCCACCAATTCTGACACTCGGAAAGCTTCCTTATGGAGCACCACAAACAATGCCTTGAATAGCACTCCTTCATACGGGGTGTAACAAATCTCCGATAATGTTGCCATTATCCTTTCCAGTAGTTGTTCTGAGATTGGCTCTCTCTTATCCCTCCCCCTCCCTTTTACCCTCTGCCACCCCATCATCATTCTCTTCCCCAGGATGCCTTTGCAGGGTTTGCCCCAACGTCTCATCAAGCACACCCACGTGATTGCAGCTAGATGCACCCCAATGGTGGCAAAGGCCAACCCATCCTGCCAGCTCACCACCACAAACCTCCCTACCTGCTCCTCCATGACTGCCCCACTTACCTCCATGGCATGGCGTGCTCTGAAAATTTGGAAAACTCTCCATGAGCTTTCATAAGCTTTTAGCGTGTTGTCCACCCATGAGCTTCAAAAGAGGTATGCTGCTCCATCCAACCAATCTCCCATAGCTCCTCTGGGATCTTCTCTCACTTTGGATCTGCACTGGGAGCTGGTGCCCAAAATCTCTCCATCTATAATCAGGAGAGGCTGTCAGCTATGGAGTTCTTCTCCCCTGCAATGTGCCTAGCCCTAAAGCTCATGTTGAGTGTCAGCCCCTGTAACACTAGCTGATGCAAAATATGGAGCACAACCCAGATTTTGACCCTCTGTTGTTCAGCACATCAACCACCACCCTGTTGTCGCACCAAAATGTGACCTGCTGGTTCTGCAACCATTTTCTCCACATCTTCATCACTGCCCAGATCGGGAATAGCTCTGAAAATGTAATATCTTTTGTCAGCCCTCTCTCAATCCATTCCTGCAGCCAGGGTTCAGCTATCCATTTCCCCCAGATGTAGGCGCCCACACCATGCTCTCCTGAGGCATCTGTGTAAAGCTCCAAATCAGCGTTGTATAGCCTTTCCTCCTGCCAGATGGCTATCCCATTGTATGTGTCTATAAATTCCTCCCAGAGTTTTAAATCATCTTTGATCTCTCTCCCCAGGCTGACCCAGTGATATGGCTTTGATCCCCCTGCCATAGCCCTTGCCAGATGTCATGTAAACGCACATCCTGGCCCAATTGCCCTACAAGCGAAATTCAAATGACCCATTAATTGCTGACTAATGATTAAAGGTGCCCTCTTTCTTTTCCCTACCTCTGACAACAGTCTCCTTAGTTTGATTACTTTTTGGCTCAGCAGATGGAACACCCCCCACTCTGCATCAACTTCTATACCCAAAAATTCTAAAACACCTGCTAGGCCCTTCTGTCTTTTCTGCTGCTAATGGCACTCTCAACTCCCGACACAGCTCTTGAAAATCATTCAGCATCACCTGTACCCCTTTTTCCTCTCATATATAAATAGAAAATCATCCAGGTAATGGACCACGGTATCATGCCCATACCTGGCCTGAAATACCCACTGCAGCCACGTGCTGAACTTTTCAAAGATGGCGCATGCCACGGAACACCCCATTGGCATGGCTTTGTCAAAATAATATTCCCCGTTGATCTGGAAACCCAACAATTCTCAATCCTCCCAATGCACTGGCAGCAGCCAAAAAGTGAACTTGATGTCAGTCTTTGCTAGCCATGCTGTATCCCTCACTCTGATGATGTCCACCGCATCCTCCAGGGTCCCGTAGGACACCTTGCTATCCTCCTCCGATATAAAATCGTTGACCGAATCTTTTTCCTGGTAGGATAGGTGGTGTATCACCCGATACTCCCCTGTCTGTTTCTTAGACACTAGGCCCAATGGAGGCACCCGTAAGTGTGGGAAGGGAGGCTACTTGAAAGGGCCTTCCACCCTTCCTGCCTCCTTTTCTTTACCAATCTTTTCTTCCAGCATTTTCTCCTTCCCTTTTATTGATATCAAATGTTTTGCCCATGTCCCAAATCTCCCCACTGGTAATATAAACAAATGCCTTTTTGAAAACCTTCCATCAATTCCAAACCAGCCTTTGCATCCGGGTACCCCGTCATGCACTGCTCTACCATTTTACCTCTGATTGGGGTTTTGGCCAATGGTAAGAAACTCTTCCTACTTTCCTCCTTGGTGGTAACCTCTCCCATCCTCATACCCCCTTCCCCGCCCCATGCTATCCCCACGTGGCCCTCCCTGCCCTCCCCAAAAGGAATAGCTTCCTTGCCCCCCTCCTAAGATGGCATCCCTGTGCGATCTACACTGAGAAGCTGGGTTTGCCCCCCCCACCCACATTTTGAACAGGCATGCTTGAATCTGTAGTGCGGAAAGGAACAGTGTGCCCTGTTGTACCCCCAACAATATTTCTGATATCACGCACCTCCCTTCTGCCATTCTTTCTTCCTCCCCTGCCACTGTCATGGTTTTCCACCATAAATCATTGTGCCTGGAATCCTATCAGCAGTCCTCCCCATAACTAGTCATCCAGGTCCTGAACTTCTCATCATACTGTAGCCAATTTGTGCTCCCCATCATTTTATAAGCATTTCTTATAATTAAGGAGCATGCTAACAATGGTATCCCCAGTTCTGGCTTCTTCTCTTGTGCTATAACGCTGTAGTATGTGAAACCCAGGGTCCATGCCTCCCACGTTTTCCCTTTTTATGTGGGCCCTTTCTGTTCCTCCCCTTTTTTTACTAGCACCACCGCTGCTGCTAGTTCTCTCTTGCTAAAACTCTCTTTCTTTTCATAAAGTTCTGCTGTCTTCTTGTCCACCAAGGCAAAAATATCTACAAACTCTCCCTTCCAAAGTTTCTCTTTCATTGCCATTGGTACATGATCTCCTATCCGCACACACCCCACACTCTTTTTTCTGTTCTGTCTTTTCCTTCTCTCCTTCTTCTGCCACTTCTCCTCTTTCTTACTTTTTCAAAATCCTCCAGCACATTCTGTAACTTCTTAATACCATCACCCCCATACCCAACAACAATTGCTCTATATATTCCTTCATACTACTCCCCAATGTCAACACCGTACTTGGTTCTTTGTGCAGTTCCTGTGCTGGTCCCCGTGTTGTCTTGTCTCCTGGCTCCACTGCATCTTGTGGTCCAAGGGTTGGGGCCTGCAGGTTAATCACTGTCCCAGGTTCGGCCGTCCCCCCTCCTGGCTGAGGTTTCAGGGGCTGGACTGGATCAGGTACAGGAAGGATGGGCACCGGTCCCGGGTGTAACCTAATCTCCTGCCTTGAACTGGGTTCAGGTCCAGGAATCAGCACCCCAGGACTATAAGTAGGTACTGGATCGGAGATCACATGGGTTGTCAGCTGCCACCCCGGAGAACTTGTTCTGGGGCGTTTTGGCACCATGACCCCTGTTCCCTTCCCTTTCTGTCCTGCCCCCGCCCTTTTCCTCTCACTCTCTCCTTCCTTGGTGGCACCTTCCCCCCTCTGTGTCATCCAAAGTATCCAGGACCTTGTGTGCCTTGTCCACCAGGTCCATAATCATTTTCATGGCATCTGCTTTCATCGACCTGGATCCAAAGGATCTTGGGTGACAGTCCCATTGACACACAGCATGGTGGGGGGGGGGTTGCTGTGATTGCCAGTGAGTTATTTTATATTGCCCAAGAATTTCCTGCTACCATCAATGCTGACATTGTGTCTCTGAAACAGCAGCTGCATAAGATGGAGTTAAAGCTGGAGGACCTCAAGGGCCACAGCCGCCGAAACAATTTAGTGGTGCTGGGGCTCCTGGAGGGTGAGGAGGGCTCCACACCTATCAAATTCACACAAAAATTGTTGGAAAAGTTAGCAGGGCCCTGCCCAAATGGACCCTCATATATTGTTGAGTAGGCTTATCAAGTGCTACGGCCCAAACCATCCCCAGGCTCACCTCCCAGACCGGGGATCCTTTCATCCAACAGTGACCCGTCTGATCCCTGCTGGAATACATTTACGAATGCTTTATCCTGCTCAGCTACAAGTCAGAGTGCAGGAAAAGAGGCACTCTTTCCACACTAACGAGCAGGCAACTGACGAGCTCCAACGCCTTCTCCCGGCTTTGTTTAAAAAGTGACTCAGCTTTACTGCAAGCAACAGAGTATTGTTATTAAGGCCATTGTTGTTGCTCTACTGTTGCATTTTTCTACCTAAGGGCAGCTGGGGTTCAGATTGACAGCCCCGTAGGACACACAGCTTCTCCAGGCTGCTTCTTGTCTATCTACTTATCCCTGGCTACATAACAATCCCTCTGCTGGGAAATGACCTCTCCGGTAGGTGTTTTTCTAACATTTAACTAATCAGCAATTGGGCTTGATCCCTGAGGTCCAGATTAATCTCCTCAATGTGCTGCGATATTGGAATGGGCCCCGGCTTGGACACTGTGAGTGGCCTACTCATCTCGGTGCTTTGCTGTGGCTGAACCAGTCCCCATCAGCTGTGGGTGAACTGCGCATATAACCCTGCTCCTCGAACATGCACAACATCGTAAGGCCCTGGCTAGTAGTAGGATGTAATGTACATAAAGTCACTTCACGAATATGCTCAACATCGCAAGATCTTAATTAATAGCAGAAGCCATTTTTATGCAGCCTATTTTCCTCTAGCATGGCTCTACAATTCAGCCAGCGCAAACCTGCAGGGAATAAAAGATCGATGTTTTGTTTGGGGCGATAAACTAACTCCCTTTGTACCAGGTTTAAGGTGAGGGGCTAATACAGTATGTGACACTCGTGGAGGGGTTACCCTATAGCAAGCTAACTACTAGATATGTGTGGGACCATCAGCTTGGACTGAAAGTAATTACTCTGAACTGTGAAAACTATGGGGGGGGGGGTTGTTGGTGTTTCCCTTACTCTGCCCTCTGTTTTTATTTACTGAGACTGTTGTTATTGGCATTATTGCTGATTTTGGGGGGTTTCTGTGCCAGCGATTTAAGTGAACACTGGCTCGATGTTTATCATGGGGTTTCCAAGTTTCTAATTAAAAAGGGGTGGGGTGGGGGGCAGGAGCTTTACCTGCTTTACCTGGCAGGATCATGCACCGAATCAAGGAGGGGGAGGCCTTACCACTTTCCAGTCTAACATGGGTTCCAAGGTTGTTTGGCTAGTTTATTGTGGTTTGGCAGGGGTGTTTTCACATAATATGCATTATTATGGAATATTACGCGGTATGGTGGGAGGGAGGGGTGTTGTGTTTAATATTGTTGTGTGGTGTTATGGGTATGGTATTGGTGGGGTCTCAGCTCTCTTCTTCTGGAGTCTTAGGTTTTTTAACAGCAGAAGGTAACATGTCAAATAGCTAATTTTCTTAACATGATTTCATGGAATGTTAAAGGTGCGCATAATAAGAATAAGAGATATAAAATACTTAAACATCTGCAACTGATTAAGGGGAAAATCTCCTTTCTGCAGGAGACACACTGGCTTGAGTCCAAGGCAACTTTATTTAGAAGGCTCAATGTAGGGCAAGTGTACACAGCAGGCATTAGCACACAGAGTAGGGGGGTCACAATTCTGATTGCTAAGCCCCTCGGTCCTGATTAAATACACATAAACCCCGCCCTAGCTTTCTAGCTCACTCCTACTGGCTATTGCCAGCCACACCTCATTGGTTATCTAGGCCTTAATTTTCACTGGTCCGACATCCTCCCACAGGACCACTCATTTCCCTGGCCCTCTATGCCTGTCCCCTCTAAGCAGCCACAACATTTAGGGGTTTTCTGACGCTTGATCCATGCCATGGCCCAAACTACTAGGTTTCCTGCCACTGATCATCCATGTTCTCTTCTCCCTCCCTCCCCTTCTCTCCAACATGTCACCCACCTCTCCCAATCCCCCCACTTTTCCTGCCCAACCTCACTGGGCTTCCTCACTCCTCCACTCCGGCGTCCACACTTCCTTTCACCCAAGCCTGGACTCACTCAGCCACATGTCCCAGCCCTTTTCTCTTCATCCCATCACTCTCCTGGTTTACTTTTCAACTACTTCCCCCTTGCCCAGCTCCAAATAATCAACCTAGCCTTCTAACTAAGAGACGTCCGCTCACCATCAGTCACATACAGCTTATACACCCACTACCTATCTCTTGTGCTCCTGCTCCTTGCCTCAGGTGACATCCACCCAAACCCCAGCCCCCAAACCACACCCCCCCTCTCAATCGCTGCAAGCTCCCCTCTTACATCGGACACTTCCTCACTTCTCCCTGGAGACCCTCTCCCATGTGGCCTGCACCTCCTGCACCTAAATATAAGAAGCCTAGTCCATAAACTTGACTCTCTCCATGTACTTGCTGCCCGCTATGCTACAGATATCCTCACCTTATCCGAAACCTGGCTCACAAAAAACATTAGCGACTCCTCTGTCGCCATCCCAGGCTACACTTTGGCCTGCCAGGACAGAGCCACAAGAGGCGGTGGAGTTGCCATCTACGTCAACTCGGACTGGCACTATTCGGTTATCCTAGCCAAGTCTGAACCTAAAATCTAAGAATTAATTTTACTCCAACTGACACTCGCCTTCTCGTTACCAATCTACATTGCAGGAATATACTGCCAACCTGGCACACCATCCTCTGCTGTCACCAACTTCCTCAAGCAAATCTCCTGCCGAACCCCGACAGGGGAACTTTATATTATGGACGATCTAAACCACAACTGGCTGGCTCCTGCCCTCAACAAAACCGGAACTGAAATTGCTGCTTTAAACCTCTTTCAAATCATTACTGAGCCCACCCGGCTTAACCTAAAATCTGGTAACCACTCACTCCTCGATTGGGCTCTTACCACACACCCTCACCGGGTCATAAATGCCGGTATTCTTCCTGACTCCCTCAGTGACCACCACGTTACTTTCTTAGTGCACTAAATCCACCACTCAAAATCCCCCCCCTAAATTTCTAGTCCAACACTCCTTCAAATCCCTCAATCTTGCCCCAGTGTTAGATGACCTTGCATTAGCAAACTGGGTCCCCGCCCCTGTTATGGACTCCATTGACGACGCCTTTCTCCACTTTAAAGGCACTTTCCTCAGTGTCTGGGACAAACATGCTCCGCTGCGCTGTACAAGGGTATGAGGCAACCATCTGCCGTGGATCACCCAAGAACTGATTGCATGTCAAACCGCCCATGACAAAGCCTGGAAAACGCATAAATCCTCACACCTCCCACAACATCTCCCCGCATACCGCATGCTCCAAAACAAGTGTACCAGAGCCACTCGCCTAGCTAAAGCAGAGTACTTCAGCAGCTCCCTACATTCCAACCTAAATAACCACTCAAAATTCTGGAAGGTCACTCACTCCCTCTTCACCCCACCAGCTGCCAATCCCACTCCAATTCTAAATATTAACAACTCCATTCTCGCTGAGCCAACAGCAGTCGCCACTGAGTTCAACATATATTTCTCCACTTGTGCTGCCACTCTCCTCTTTGCCCTGCCAAACCCTGCACCTATCACACCCTCTACAGACGTAACAAACCTGACTAGGCCTTGCTCCTTTTCCTTCAATGACATCTCTGCAGCGGATTCCCTAGATGCACTACTTTCTCTCAACCCTTCAAAAGGCAAATTCCCAGATGACTTGGACCCTAAACTCCTCTACCTCTCAGCCACTGCCATAGCAACTCTGCTTGCCAAACTCTTAAACCAACCCTTTGCCGCTGCTGCCATCCCCCAAGCATGGAAGCACGCCACTGTCATCCCCCTCCCAAAAGGAGGTACCCCCACCTCCCCCTCCAACTACCGCCCTATTACCCTCCTCCCAGTACTAGCAAAACTACAAGAGCACCTTGTGCTCGCCCAACTTACTTCCTTCCTCTCTAATTTCTTCACACGCTACCAGTCAGGTTTTAGAAAAGGACACTTCATTGCATCCTCCCTGATAAGGCTTACCGACTCCATCCTGACTGGTATGGACAGTGGGCTGATCATCTCAGCCGTCTTCGTCGACCTTGCGAAAGCCTTCGACACCGTCTCCCACCCCATACTGCTCTCTTGTCTCGCTGAATCAGGCCTCTCTGTTGCTGCCACCAACTGGTTCAGATCTTACCTCTCTGGCAGAACCCAATCCATTAGAGTCGCAAATGCTATCTCCTGCCCCCTTCCTAACTACCGGTGTCCCCAAGGGGTCGGTTCTGGGACCCATACTGTTCTCTATATTCCTAAATGACTTACCGCTCATCTGCTCTACTACCTCAATCTACATGTATGCAGATGACACTGTACTCTTCTCCTCAGGCTCTGACCCTGAAGTGGTCCAAACAAACCTCCAAGCCGACTTCAACAAAGTACAGCAATGGTTCAGCTCTCACCAGCTCTCCTTAAATGTAAAAAAAACTGTCACGATGACTTCTGGCACATGACAACACCTGTCCAGACTCCCATCCCTTCCCTATTTACACACCCTGGATGGTCAAAAACTCAAAGATGTCTCCTCATTATGCTACTTGGGGGTATGGTTCGACTGCCATCTTTCCTTCTCAGACCACATTGATGCTATTTCAAAAAAACTACGCCCCATGTTCGGTGCACTTTATAGGAACTGCAGTAGCCTCCGTCCGACGTGAACTGGTCCAGAAGATGATACTTCGCTCCTTTGATTACTGTGACATTGTTTATGGTGCAGCCCCTAAGTCCACCCTATCTAAGCTGGACCCACTTTTTAATGTCTTCTGCTGCTTTGCTCTTGATGCCTCACCCTTTACCCACCACTGTGACCTTTACCGTTCCCTGGCACTACCGTCCCTCAGAAACCGCTGCATTTCACACTGTGCTAAATATGTATCTAATCTATGGCTTGGCACCATCCCATCCTACCTCTCCTACGTGCGCTCAGCTGCTCCCTCCCCCGCCCATTATCTTAGATCCTGCGACTACCCCAACTATCAATCCCTAGGCGGAAGACTACTGCCGGGCAAGCCACCCTCTCACAACGGTTACCCAAGCTATGGAATGATCTCTCACCTCAAATTCGGCATTCCTCCTCTGCCCACTCTCTTTCTACTGCCCTAGCTAACTTCCTCACCACTAATTGCTCCTGTACCTGACTCGGCCATGCGCCAATTGCTCCCCTCCCCACTGCCCGACCAGTAGCCTTAGCTTTGCTATAAATGCTGACATATAGCCCCAACCTATGCACTTTTGTCCTATGCCTTTTTGTCCTGCACCATTATGTGTTCTATGTCTCCTGTTGCTTATACCTGCATATTACTGTGTACTAAATTTTCCCTTGTATTGCTGCTATATGTCAAGTAATTGTTATATGCTCCATACAATATCCAGTGTACTCCATGTGTTGTTGCTTGTCATTTAATTCAATTGTATCCATATGCTGCTACTTGCCTCTGTTATTTGCTCAGTTGATAACCTGCATGTTATCCAACCCCCTTGTGCCCCCTCCCCACCCGGTCGCACCGGGAGACAAGCATCTTGTTGCTCAGTGTGCCTTTCCTGGTGAAACTATTTCAATAAATAAATAAATAAATGTCACCAGTGTATTAGAGACCCACTGGGCTGTTATATTTTTGTAATCAGTACCCTGGAGAGATCTGACATTGTCCTTGGGTCCATATACGGGCCCAATGCAGACACGCCCTCATTCTTTATGAAGCTGGTTAATATTCTGGTGCCTTTCCTTTCCACTCCGAATTTGTTAGGAAGAGATTGGAATTTGCCATTCTCGCCGGATGCGGACAGGGCTGGCAAAGGGCAGACAGGCTTGTCCCTGGCTCAAAGGGCCATTAGAAACTTAACAGATAAACTGGATCTCTGTGACCCTGGAGGTTGTTACACCTCGATCTGAGAGAATACACATTTGGGTCCCCTGTCCATGGGACTTCTTCCTGTATCGATTACTTCTTACTGAGCAAACAGTCTCTGGCTGGACTCATGGAGTGTCAGATCTGTCCAGAGGTAATCTTCAACCACTCCTTAGTAAAATGCACACTATCCTTATCACCCGCTCATCATAAAGACATGATGTGGAAGTTAAATAATCGGTTACTAAAAGATAAGTGGATGATAGACTAAATCAATGTATTGCACAGTATACCAGGGACAACCAGGATACCACCGGACATTAGACATGGAGTGGGGTGCTTTAAAATGCTTTTTAAGGGGTGAGCTTGTAAGGATCACCTCCACAAGGAAACATAAATTGGAATGTCAGGTTACAGAGTTACTATAGCAAATTAGGGCCTTGGAAAAAATATCTCGCCTTCCTCCACTGAGGCACACCGTCAGGAGCTCGTAAAGTTACTGGCAAAGTACAATGAAATGATTGGTGAAAAAGCAGAATACGTGATTCTTAAAACCAAGTCAACCTATGTGGACCAAGGTGAGAAAGCTGAAAGATTGCTGGCCTTACGGGTTAGGCAACAAGAAGCATCTAGGCTCATCAACGCAATCCACTCAACTAGGGATGGTTCCCTTATGATGGTCCCAAGGGAAACTGTATCAGAATTTGAGGGCTTTTATAAGAACCTTTATAGTGCTAGGCCTGAACCCCCCCCCCTCAGAGGAATGGATAGATGCATACCTGGCTAACCTACCTCTACCGACCCTTTCTCCCGAACAGCAGTCCCTGCTAATCTCCCCTTTCATGGAAGAGGACATTAGGATGGCAGTACATGCTCTACCTTTGGATAAAGCCCCTGGGCCAGATGGTTTTCCCAAAACTTCTATAAGGGGTTAGTAGAGGGGCTGGTTCCATGGTTGCACTGACTGTTTAACTCCATTTTGTGCAGGGAATGTCAGGATACCCGCTTGTTTGAGGCTTTAATTATTGTCCTACACAAGGAGGGGAGGGATCCAGAGAAAGTAACGAACTACAGGCCAATATCACTCTTGAATTATGACATAAAAATACTGGCCAAACTTATTGCAGACAGAGTGAGCCAGGTCATACCTTCCCTGATCTGTGCGGAGCAGGTGGGATTCGTGACTGGCAGATCATCAACAGATCATCTAAGGAAGTTGGATCATATTTTTTCTGCATCCAGGGGCACTACATCCCAGGAGGTTTTGGTGTCCCTGGATGCAGAGAAAACATTTGACAGGGTGGACTGGTGCTTCTTATTTAGGACTTTGCTTAGGTTTGGGTTCCCTCCTCTATTTGTGCAGCGGGTTAAAGCACTATATACTAGCCCCAACGCCCAGATATATTGTAACGGAGTTCTCTCCTCATCCTTTCCCCTTTCTTCTGGCACTAGGCAGGGCTGTCCCCTATCCCCTCTATCATTTAATTTGTATCTGGATCCCCTTCTGGTACAACTCAAGATGAATCCAGGGATACAGGGGATAACAATAGGGACACAACATAGAAACATAGAAACATAGACTTTGACGGCAGATAAGGACCGCTAGGCCCATCTAGTCTGCCCATTTCCCTACCTACTGGATAGGCCGCAGATCATAGTTAACCAACAGCCTATATCTTCCTGCCCCCCACAAGAATTGCGTTATGTCTGTCCCATGCATTCTTGAATTCTCCCACAATTTTAGACCCCACAACTTCCTCAGGAAGGCTGTTCCATGCATCCACTACCCTCTCTGTGAAATAATACTTCCTCACATTGCCCTGAACCGCCCTCCTTCTATCTTTAAATTGTGTCCCTTGTTCTTGCAAGTCTCTTTTTCTGAAAGATGCTACCCTCTTGGACTTTGTTAATTCCTTGAGGTACTTGAAAGTTTCTATCATATCCCCCTTCTTTCCTCAAGGGTATACATATTAAGCTCCTTTAGTCTCTCCTCATACGGCTTCTCTTGCAGACCCTGCACCATTTTAGTTGCCCTCCTCTGGACTGCCTCTATCCTGTCTATGTCCTTGTGGAGATGGGGTCTCCAGAACTGGACACAGTATTCAGATGGGGTCTCACCAACTGTCTGTACAGAGGGATAACAACTTCCTGTTTTCTGCTGCTGATGCCTCTCCCTATACATCCCAGTATGCCCCCGGCCCTCCCTACTGCCTTCTCACATTGCTTGTTAACCTTAAGGTCATCTGATATGATTACCCCCAGGTTCCTTTCCTGTTTTGTTGTTGTTACTACCTCCCCACCCATTGTGTATTCTTCCCCTGGGTTCTTGTTTCCCAGGTGCATTATTTTGCAAGAGCTCAGGATATCGGCATTCGAGGATGACATACTTCTTCATCTCTCCAATCCTAGGGCATCTATTAATAAAGCCCTGGAGTTGATTACTATATTTGGCCAGTTCTCGAATTACAAATTAAACTTAGAGAAATTGATAGTTTTCCCTCTTAAATCAGTCACTCACAAACAGGACATAGATGACCTAAGTTTAAAATGGGAGTCAAAAAAGTTAAAATATCTGGGTATCTTCCTGACCAGGGATGCTAAGTCCATGAGGGATTGTAATCTGGAAGCTCTTCTCCAGGTGATACAACGGGACCTGTCTAGGTGGAAAGTGATGCCAATGCCATTTTTCCGTGCCTCTTTTACCCCTTAATATGTTGAACCTATGGCTCCCACAGGTTTGGTTTTCCAAATTACACTCCCTGATGTCTAATTTCTTCTGGCGGGGTAAACCAACTCACAGAGCCTACTTTAAATTAGCTGCCCCAAAACTCAGGTGGGGTCTACGGCTTCCGCACTTAGGACTTTACTACTGGGCAAGTCACTCCGCAAAATACTTGAGATGGCTTGTGGAGGAAGGGCATGGGGAAACGGACCAATATAAGCCCTATGGCTCACCATTGAGAAGGCCCTGATGGCTGCTCATGGTTTGTCTCCCAGGGCTCTCCTACACATTACCTTTAAATCGCTCCCAGAGGACGTGCGCAATACTCTGATAGGGACATCAGTTAGGGTCCTTTTTCAGCTATGTGCATTTTTGTCCTATAGAAATAACCAAGACCCCAATCAGCCTGTAGTAGGCAATCCTAATTTTAAAATTGGAGGCAGGTACATTAGAGCAAACTGGCTTCCACAGGTGGCAGGGGCTACAGTGTCTGAGACATTACTAAACACTTCAGACTGGGTACTCATTCGGGATTCAAAGTATACCAGTTTAGACACATGTCGGTAAACTCCAGGGTAATACAGGAATCAGAGGAGGAGGGAAGGTTACTGCAGCCACTTAGCTCAGCAGCGGTTGAACCCCATGCAGTCTCTCATATATATGTGAAACTCCTTGAGAAGGCATATCCACAGCTGGATGGTTCCTCTGCTTACTGGAATGCCCAATTTCCACACAGGGCACTTAACTGGGCTAAGATATGGGGGGATACCCACAGTTTATATCTCAGAACAGGCTGAGACTTATGAAATTTCAGATTATCAATAATATGTACTTTACTCCAATCCGGATGGCTAAGATGGGTAAATCCCCTTCTTTGACCTGCAGACATTGCATGCGGATGAAGGTTCTTTATACCATATTTTTTGGGACTGCCCAAAAGTAGCCCCGCTTTGGTCCCTAATTGGGCAAAAGGCAGACCCTTTGTTAGGTGTATCTGATTATATATAGACTGCTCCCTGCCTAATTGGGGACAATTCCCAAATATCTGTCATGGAGGAGAAATTCCACTTGACCCTGATGGCACTGTCGGTTAAGAAGCTAGTAGTCCGACATTGGTTGGATACAGAGGTCATCACTAATTCGGAGCAGCTGCAGGAGCTTCTCACTAACCTCTCAGTAGAGAAAACTATTCCTAGTGTCCATAATTGTTTACCAAGGTTTGAGAAAATCTGGAGTAAATTACAAACCCTATATACTATATAACTGGTTTACATACTTCTTAGGTTGGAACACTATCTTTGGAGTAGTACGGTGATGCCATGGGGGGAGGGAGTTTGTTGTATGATTATTTGTCTTTGTTTATGTCATGATTTGTATTTTGTTATATTGTGTGTAAAATGGGCCGCCTTGTGGCCAAGGTTGGAAAACGAATAAAGCTTTTTGAATTTAAAAAATAAGGATATGGTTTTTTGGGATGCTCGGCTCTACCTTGATCACGACTATGCCCCACAGACTATGGTAAAGTGGCAGAAACTACTGGAGGTACAACACTTTCTTAAACAAAAGGAAATCAAGATGCAGCTTCACTTGTTGATGCAATGTAAGCTGTACCTGCAGAATGGGCCCAAATTATTCAGAACTCTTGCCGAGGCCCATCTGACTATCCTTTCTCTAGGGGTACAAGATGAAATGCTGCACCCTCTCCCCGGACTCCATGGAAAGCTTCCTCGAGGATCATATCTGGCAAGCTGTAGGGAAGCTAAAGAGAGGGGTGAAACATCCTGACTCCTCATCTACCAGCAAGGGTTGGTCAGTTATCTGGAATACTGCAGACCAGCCAGAACTCAGACAACAGGTCGAACAGACTCCCCATGCTGACTGCAGGATGGAGTAGCTGGGCATAGCATTGGATCCACGTTGCCTCTAACACAACCTGCACCATTCACCTCCCTTGCTTTTGACTGTTAAAACTTCTCACAGATGCCTGGTCTTGGTATTGCTGTCCCTGGCCCACAGGTACTGATTGTTCATCACCTTCCACCACACCAAAATACCCAGCCTGTAAGTACTGTTTTTCATCTGTGCTGCAGAACGGTCTCACTCAGCCATAGTAGTCCCAAGTCTCCATAATAAGCTCTGCCCCAGGCAATTAGATTGCCTCCAGTTTTCTTCCAGACCAACGCCCTCATATATGGTGATCAAGCAAAGAAAAGTGGACCGGGAAAATGAACAGTCAGTTGCTCCACTTTCTTGCATTATGAAGGGGGCTTCAGTGGCATGTTCATAATTAAAGTGTTGGGTTCCCTCAGCTGCTTATGCTGCAGCCCTGCCTTCTGGCCCTGGTGGGATCACTTTCCAGCGAAATGGTTTAGAACTGTTGAATAGTCATACTGTTGTTTTTCATGTTAACCCCCTTTGTGGGGATTGGAAGTAGTATCAGGGCTTGCTTTGGCCTTTTGGGTGCCAGTTAACTACTTGGTTTCCCTTTCTCGGTAGCAGTAAATGGAGACGGGGAAGGGTGGAAGCACGGAAGCACCGTGCTATCTTTGTTATTTCAGAATACCTAAAACAAAATCCTCTGTGTGTTTTTGTTGCTCCCAAGCTGTGAGGTTAAGACAGCCCTGATCATGCCCTTGTCACTGAAGCTGTACAGGGATGTTGGGTGTGGTGGGATGGAGGTGCAGAAACAGAACCTCTCAGCTGCCACCCTCTTTTGCATCAGGACATTTCCTTCTTGACACACTGCGAGGATTTCAGTCTGCACAGTCTGGGGGGGATCCATGGTCTTTTGAAATCAGATAAAAGATTATCGGGCAAGGTGGGCAAGATGTCACTGGTTTGGGTGATGAACTGGCCAGTGTCTACCCCAATCACCTACACACATCGACTAAAGAGGGCCTTTTTTTTTTATTCTATTACTGGGTTTGTTGACAGTACTAGCCAAGACTACAGCTGATAGGTTACACTTTCAGTGTCATCTCTTGGATTAAATAGCCTAGTATGGAGATACTGCCTACAACTGAGTTTACCCTCCATACCACTGTTCTAACCTTGAAGTGTTGGTTTTATATACGTAATTGCAATTTGGTTCTAGTTCCATTAGGTGTCTACTTGGTTGTATCTCATTGTCGGTGGGGAAGGGGGTAGTTAAGGGTCATGATGAGGATCTAAAGGTAGTGACCTGCAATGTTAAGATTCTATATAATCCTATAGAAAGATCCAGGGTGCTGCAGGAGGTAGGGAAGGCAGAGACTTCCATTGCCCTGCTCCAAAAAGCTCACTTGAGCAAGGTGGAGCACACACAATTACAGCTCAAATGGGTGGGGGTAGTATATTTGGCCACTTTCCTAAAGCACACTCACAGGCGTGATATAGCCATCCTGATTAGGAAAAATACCCCAATAGAAATAGATCAGGTGGTGGCAGACCCCATGGCAGAAGCATTCTGGTACAAGGTGCATTTAGGGGCCCCCGTGCACCATCCTTAACTTGTATGCAGCTAACCAGGATGCTGAGTAAGTGGAATTCTTTAAGCACCACTTGTTAGACACTGTGAGGGAACAGGGAAGGTTATATATAATTGAAGGGGACTTCAATTGCATTCTAAATTCCAGGATGGATAGCACCAATAATGTCAGAGGCAGTGCTGACCCCACCCTTAGAAACTTAATACATAAATTGGAACTGGTAGATATCTAACAATATCTTAACCCCAGAGTTCATGATTATGTGTTCTTTTCTAATCCCCATAAGGTGTACACTAGGCTGGATTTCCTGCTGATCCCTCAGGAGTGGGCGCATGCCACGCTGCAGGCCCATATTGCATCCATAACAACCTCCGACCACACCCCAGTAGTGTTGCACCTGGAAATACATCCAGTGCTCAAAACACCCAGTTGGCAGTTAAATGTGTCCCTCCTTAACAAGACAGACTTCCAAGAGATAGTTAAGAATACAATCGCATGTTACGTGGTGGAGAACCAATTGACAGACACCACTGTGGGCTGTTAGTGTGATGGCTCAAAGGTGACCCTCACTAACCAAATCATAACATATGCCTCAAATCTTAAAAAAGAATGGGAGAATGTATCTATTATTTATGTTTTTAAAATTTGATAACCAGGAAAGGCACACTGAGCCAAGGCTCATTTCCAGTTGTGACCCGGTGGGGGGGTAATTGGGTTACAATACAGTGAAGGACAAATGAACTTACAAAGTACAGCATACAAAACAATAAGTTTCATAGGCAGCAAAACTAGGATGGAGTGGCAGTCATCGCAATGTGTAGAAGTGAGTGTATGTAGCAACCAAAATGAGAAGCAAAGTGCAACTTACAAATCAAATAGTTTCCCAGGTAGTAAAACCAGAGAGGAGTTACCAGTCAATTGTGATGCATAGGAATAGGTTTTGCTAGCAATATAATGAAAGGCTGTGAACAATGTGTGCAATATAGCCACCAAATGTGGTAGCCACGTATTGAAATGTGCAGGCAGGGCAACGGGAGAGCAACAGACACAGGAAGGTGAGTAAAAGGATGTAGTCAGTGGAGCAGAGGAGGTTACAAAGGGATAGAAGAGAGGGAATTTATGAGAGGGGATGACCGGAGCGGGGGGGACAGGAGTAGATCTCAGTAAGTGTCTGAAGGCAAGGAGGGACAGGGATAGGTATAGGGAAGAGGGGAGATGGTTACAGAGAGAGCGGAGATGGTAGGAAAGGCAGCTTGACCAGCACATGAGTAAGGATGAGGAATGGTGAAGGTTCTGGAGTCTCTGGTGTGTAGCGAGTAACAGGAGGAATGGGGGGGATGAAAGGTAAGATGGGAGGATTTCCAAGCTAGTATGTGGCAATAAAGGAAGTGCAGTGGGACAGGCAATGTAGGGGAAGAGGGATAATGGAAAGGGATGAATAAAGCCAGCAATAAAGAGAAGAGAAGGAGAGATTAGACTTGGAATGGAAGATTTTTGACATAGAATGTGAACACAAAATATCATTTAATTAAGGGAGAAAGCAGGAGTTGGACCAATGGATATTCAAGCTCACTAGGCTGCTCAAACATAAAATAGAAAGGGAAATATCCGATATGCCCATCAGAGTTATTATGAGGGGGGGCAACAGGGGTGGGCGCTTGTTCTCATGGCAGATCAGGAAAACATCCACTAACAGAGCAGTACTGTGGCTCAGGAAAGACCCTAATCAGGATCCTTATGAACTTTACCCCACCTGTATTGCTGAGCAATTCGTGAAATACTACAAAGGGCTCTATTCACAACAAGAGGTCCCTAACAGATTGGCCAAACAACAGGCCTTTTTTTTGATAATATTCAGCTACTGAGCTTGTCAGAAGATGCAAAAGCTGCTTCCCATCTCTGAACTAAAGTCCAACAAGTCCCAGGGCCCCAACGGCGTCCTGGCTGAATTCTACAAGACGTTTAAGGATGTAGTTATTGAGCATCTGGCACGGGTCAGCCAGGAGGTGCAAGGCAGTGAGGGGGCACCACCATCCTGGGCCCAGCCCAGATTTCTGTAATCCACAAGCAGGGGAGGGACCTGGGGCTGTGCAACTCCTATAGACCCATATTCCTCGTTAATGTGGATCAGAAAATATTCACTACAGTTCTGGCACACAGGTTGCAGGAGGTGGTGGGGGCCTAGTCCACTCTAATCAGATAGGCTTCATTAGAGGGCAACATTATCACTGACAACATCAGGTGTTATTAAACACTGTAGTGCTGCAACAATCAGATAAGGCTTTCATTGTTGCCTTTTTATGGGTGCAGAAAAGCCCTGTGACAGGGTGGACTGGGCCTTCTTGGACTTCACCCTGGAGAAGTTGGGATTTGGGGACCACTTTATGCAGAGTTTTAGGGCACTATACCAGGCCCCACAAGTGGTAGTATGTGTTAATGAGGTGAAGTTGGGAAGGTTACCCTCTCTCAAGGCACATGCCAGGGGTGCCCCCTTTCCCCTCTGTTGTTTTCTCTCTGTATAGAGCCACTGGCAGCTGCAGTCTGACAGCATCCTGATATATGGGGTATCTTGGGCCCAGCCAGAAAGCATAAACTGTCCCAATATGCTGATGATGTCCTTTTTTATTAGTGATCCAGAATGCTCCATCCCTGCTCCTTTCGATCTGTTGGAGAACTAGGGTGCGCTATCGGGTTATAAGATTAATTATGGAAAATCAGAGGTTCCTAAGCTTAGTGGGACCTGTCCGCCACAGTTTGCAAATAGATTTCCATTTGCCTTGGCTAAGGATAAATCTGTTAGATATCTAGGGATTAAAATGACTACTACCCTGCATAAACTGTTTCAAATTAATTATGGGCCACTTCTGCATGAGATTACATTAGAAACTCAGAGATAGTCGTTCTTACCGCTGAGCATAGCAGGAAGAATTAATGTGCCAAAAAATGAACGTCATGCCTAAATTTCTGTTCCTTTACTGGATGTTCCTGATCAAAATACCTGTACAGTATTGGAAAGCTTTAAATAAGGTCCAACTAACATTTATATGGAATGGGGGGAGGCATAGAGTCAACCAGAAGTTATTGGAGATGCCTTGGAGTGGGGGGGGCTGGATCTGCCCAACCTTCTCTATTTTTATATCTCAGGTCAGCTTACCCCATTGTCACTTGGCTCAAGCAGAAGAATAGCTCTAGGTGGTATGAGTCAGAAAATGTACCACCTTTGCCAGCCCCACAATATGCCATCCCATTCATAGAACTGACCACAGAGGTTTGGGAAAGTGTTCAGAATCCCTGGACCAGGCATATCTTGGGAATGCTCCACAAGGTGAGACTTATAACTGGTACCCCAACATCCCAGACCCACTCATGGTTATCATAGGGGGACCTGGGGTTCCCCGCCACTGAGGCTGGACTGTGGCTTCAGAAAAAGGAATTGTTGGGCATGTACCAACTATAGACAGTTGGTGAAAGGTGACCATCTGGTATCATTTGATGCACTGAAACAATCCTTTGGCCTAAGCCATGCAGACTTCTTCCGATACCTGCAATTGCACCATAATTTGCTATCCAGGGTGGGCCTCCCTAATATCACTAGGGATCTTACAGGCTTAGAAACATTTTTCCACTAGTTGGTGACATTGATGGAGAGTCAAGTCCGCCTTCCAGTTATACCAAGCTCTGCTAATGGCTAGGGACAACTCCACCAACAGGGTTTGTTAGACATGGGGGGAGGAAATTGGGACTCCTGTTTTCCTGGAAGCATGGGGTAAAATGTGGTCCAAGGGATGGAGGCTCTCTGCATCACTAAGCTGGAGAAGGTACTGATGGAAGGTAGGTATTTGTATCTTTCATGTTCCTGCAGTCACCCAGCACTTTTGTAGGGTGCCACCCCAGATTGCTGGAGGAACTGCAGGCACATTGGTACCTATTCTCACATATTCTGGAGCTGCCTGAGGATAGCAGAGTTTTGGTCACACATCCAAACAGAATTGAACTCAATATGGGGCAAGCAGCTTCAGCACACTTTCCAATCAATGATTTTGGGAGTCCTGCTTAAGGATGCAGGTCCTCATAAAAGGAAACAACTTTACGTATTAATGTGTATGGTCGCTAGCAAATATGTTACTGCACACTGGCTCTCCCCGCTGGTCCCATACATAGGGGAATGGAGATCCCGGGTACTGGGGGTTCAAAGGATGGAGAGCATCATGGCTCAGTTATGACTGACAGTGGAGAACATCACTGCCCTTTGGGCTCCCTGGGAGGTATATCGGGAGACTTGGACCCCTGGTTGATCGGCATTACACAGCCAGATGGGAAACTTAGTGAGCCTATATGTCCTTTAGGGGGTGCTCCACACAGTCTCTGGGGGTGGGGCTAAGAGGGCCCTGAGAGGGTGCAACTGCCCCCACCCCCGCTGGACCCCCCCCTTAGGAAACAGAAATGTAGCAGAGTAAGCAAGTTTACCTCTATCAACTTTTTACTGACTGACCACTATGATACCAAGTTTATTTTATGGTTGATTGTTAATCTTACATGTTTTTTTGTTTTCTTTCATTATTGCATATGGCACTTGTTGTAAGATATAGTCCGAGTTTATAAAGGTGGCCTATACTTATGTAGTCACCATCACACTGCATCTAGAGGAACGGGGCTGAGCAGAGGCCCAGTTTATACTTGTTCTGAACATTTCAAATATGCCTGTGCTGGAAATTTTAGCATACGAATGCCCGAAATCTGGGAAACAAACTCCCTGATCTAGTGGCTTTAATGAGGGAGGCTGACATAGACATAGCAGCCATAACAGAGATGTGGTACAGTAATAACCACTCATGGGACACAACTATACCAGGCTATGCCTTGTACAGGAGACATAGGAAGAGAAGGAAGGGGGAGGGGTGGTACTTTACATCAAAGAGACAATCAAGGTGACAGAAATCTGGGCCAAAAATGAGGAGGCATAAGAGTTGTTGGTCACCCTTGAGCCATGCAATGGAATGTATTTTCGAACAGGAGTGACCTACAGGCCATCAGCTATGGGGTAGGGGGGTGTACAAGTTAATGCTGGAGTCAATATCTAACATGACAGATAAGGGGGAGGTTCTGCTTATGGGCAATTTCAACATGCCTGATGCAAACTGGTCCATCCCAACAGGGGCCTCGAGCAGAACTAGGGACATTGTGGAGTCCCTACAGGGAGCAAGCCTAAGACAACTGGTACAGGAGCCCACCAGGGACAGGAATATCCTGGATCTAGTACTCACCAATGGAGACAGGATCACTGATCTCCAGGTGGAGGGGGACCTGGGGTACAGTGGCCATTTAGTTCAAGTTGGACACAGGAATACAGGCCCCACATACAAAAGCTGAAATTCTAGATTTCAAAGTATCTGACTCTGCAGAGACTGGAAAGCAGGTTAAACAGGAGTTGGCTAAGAGGGGACAGGAGGGAGTGTGGAGGGGCAATGCGCACACATTAAGTATTCCATTATCAGGGTAACCAATCAATGTGTGAGGGTGAAGAATAAGGACAAGAGAAGGAGAAGGCCATTCTGGCTTTCTAAGGTGGTGGCAGATAAAATCAGGGCCAAGAGGGTAGTCTTCTGAAAATACAAGGGGATACAAGAGGATGGGGACAGAGGAAAGTACAAAAAATGTCAGAGAGAAGCAGAGGAAGCACTGAGAAGTGCTAAAGTACAGACAAAAGAAAGGCTAGCACAATTAGTGAGGAAAGGGGACAAGACATTCCGTAGGTACATCAGTGAGAGGAGGAAGTCCAGAGGTGACATAGTCAGACTCAAAGGGGATAATGAAGAGAGAGAGTAGAAGGGGACCTGGAGAAGGCCACAGTCCTTAACAGGTACTTCTGCTTGGTCTTTACTAGACAGTGATCGGGGCAGGGACCACAACTGGAAAATAGATGTGCAGAGGAGGAAGAATTAAGCTTCACAACATTTAAAGAAAGGAGGGTCCTAGAGGAACTTACAAAACTAAAGGTGGACAAAGCAACTGGGCCAGACAGAGTACATCCAAGCATCCTAAAGGAACTAAGAATGGAGCTGGCAGCACCTTTGGCAGCCTTTTTCAGTGAGTTGCTGAACATGGGGGTGGTCCCACAGGACTAGAAAAGAGCAAATGTGGTCCCTGTTCACGACAGTGGTAGCAAGGAGGACACAGGAAACTACAGGCCTGTTAGTCTCACCTTAATAATGGGAAAGATCATGGCGACACTGATTGGAATGTATCCTGGATCACCTAGTACCCATTGGAATGCAGAATCCAAGACAGCATGGGTTCATGGTGGGAAGGTCCTGTCAAACAAATCTGAGATTTTTTTGACTTGGTGACCAAGGTGGTGGACCAGGAAGGGGCGGTGGATATTGCCTACCTTGATTTCAGCAAGGCCTTCGACATAGTCTCATATAGAAGGCTGGTAAACAAGCTGAGGAGTCTGGGGGTGGGACACAGGGTGGTGAACTGCATCAGAAATTGATTGGTAGGCAGAAGTCAGTAGGTGGTGGTAAATGTCACACAGTTAAAAGAAATGGGAGTTGCCGGCCCTGTGGCACTGAGGGTTGAGGCACTGGACACCTCACCTCTCATCACTCCAGTGACCCGGGTTCGGGAGCGGACCTGGATTGTCGGGGGTTGGCAGGGGTGGAGAGGGATTGAGCATCCATAGGACTGTTCTCCTTCTCGGGGAGGGGGATGTGTAGCCATCGGAGCATTAGCAGCCCCTTGTGGAGGCAGGGGGTGACACAGTGTTTCCTGGCAATACAGGGCAACGTGCTGGGGCAGATGCCAGGAAGGAGTGCATATGGAAGTGTGCACACTCCTGTCCCTTGGTGTCATTGCATGCATCACATGTCTGGGGTGACTCGAATAGGGAAATGGGGCACCAGTCACGGCGTGGCATGATGGTCTCTTGATGGGTGATGCGTCAGCTCTGAGGGGAGTGCAGCAACATTGGATCTGGTCCTGGCAGATGAGCGGGGGGGGGGCTCACTGCCTCCCCGCTGTGGGGGTAAGCCATGGGGATAAAGCTGCAGCACCCAAATAGGAGCCGAGAAAGGTCCTCGGGATGGTGATCAGAAACCAAGGAGGATGCCAAGATGTGGAAAGGTAAGGCTGACTGGTTGCCCAGGGGAGAAAAATGATTAAGAAAAAAAAAAAAAAAAAGAAATGGGAGTCACCAGTGGGGTGCCACAGGAGTCAGTCCTGGGACCTGTCCTCTTCAATCTCTTCATAGCAGACATAGAAGAACTAGAGGGAGAAGTATGCATGTCTGCAGAAGACACCAAGATCTACAACAGAGTAGATACTCCAGGGAGCATAAAGAGAATGAAAAGAGACCTGGAAAAGCTGGAAAATGGTCTGAAGTATGGCAGTTAAGGTTTAATGCAAAGAAGTGCAAGATCATGCACGTTGGGAACAGAAACCCTGGGGAGAGCTACATGTTGTGGGTGTGAGTTGTTGGTCACCAGAGAAGAGAGGGATTTAAGATTCATTATATCAGATGACATGAAATCCACCAAACAGACCGCAAAAGCAGTTGGGAGGGCTTGTGGGATGTTAGGGTGTATGGGGGGGGATTACAAGCCATAGGAGGGAAGTGGTGATCCCACTGTACAAGATGCTGGTTAGGCCTCACCTAGAGTACTGTGTGCAGTTCTGGAGGCCATATCCGCATAAGGATATTGACAGGGTGGAAACAGTGCAGAGGAGGGTAACTAAGATGGTACAGGGTCTGCATAACAAGGCATATGGGAATAAACCTAGGGACCTCAATATGTACACATTGGAACAGAGATGGGAAAAGAGGAACATGATTGAGACTTTCAAATATCTCAAGGGCATAAATAAGGCAGAAGGGGATTGCATCTTCCAGTATAAAAAGTGCAGTAGAACTAGAGAGCATGGCATGAAATTGGAGGGGGTCACATAAGGGGTCATGTGAGAAAGTTCTTTTTTACAGAGAGGGTGGTGATGCATGGAACACCCTGCCTCAGAAAGTGGTGGAAGCATGTACGGTGGAGGGATTCAAGAGAGCATGGGGTAGGCACAAGGGAATCATACATATGAGGGGGTCTTAGCTGAGGCCACTGACCTAGTAGAGGCAGTGGGAGCAAACTGGCAAAATGGGTAGACTGGAAGGGCCTTGCGGTCCTTTTCTGCCATCAACTTCTATGTTTTTATGTTAATATAGCCTACATTATTACAGGTATTCTGTCCAGTTATCATGTTATGCTACTCTTTTATTGCCTTATATGCCTGAGTCATAGCTTTGATTTATATAATGTGGACCTGTGCTGCTATTTAGTAATAAAGCCGAGTTAAAAAACAAAAAACAAAATGAGCCATCTACTGCAATATGTGGTCACTAATGGACAATACAAATATATGCACTATTGGGAGAGTTTTTGCTACTCATGAGTTATGTTCTTGCTCTCTCATACTAAGAGATAAATTGCATGCAGTATCCTGAGTCATGCTGTTTTGTATTCCCTAGTTACTTTCTATAAGAAGTTTTCCTCTTTCTTTTTGTTGCACTATTCAGCCAGTCTGCAGTTATGCTGATCTGAGAAGGCGATTCAATAAAGAAATTGGTAAAGGTAGCGCCTTCCTTATTTCTACAACCTTTAAATGCAAAACAGAGGCTGAAAACATTGATTGCAAGGGTCATGACACCAGAAACATTAGTATTACATAGAATATATAATGTTCAGAATTGTACATTTTGTTTTAATTCAATTTCACATAAATTTCTGTATTTTGCAAAGGTGCTGCTTGGGTGATGCACAAATCTCTATTTCCAACTCTTACTACATTGCAC
The DNA here is from genome assembly GCA_016271365.2 of Neoceratodus forsteri. NCBI lineage: Eukaryota > Metazoa > Chordata > Ceratodontiformes > Ceratodontidae > Neoceratodus > Neoceratodus forsteri. Next base: position 1,257,572,851 of record CM028131.1, read on the forward strand.
TATAGTGTAAATGAGATATCTACTGTCACCTGGTTTATTTTTTTGGTGCAGTTTGCCTTATGTTCAGTATTAACAAGGAAGTCCACACTCAAAGAGAAAAAAATCACATATTTACAGTTGCTTATCTTTATACTTTCAATGCCTCCAAAATTAGGCTGCGTGAATACCTTTTCCAAATATTCAGCCGAATATTTGTTATCCGGTTCCCAGGTATTTGTTACTTGACCTGGAAAGGTGTGGGTTTTTTAATTAAAATGTTCTAAAAGCCCTTGAATGACATAATTAAACTCTGTTTGGATATATTGTTCCATAAACACCTCAACGATACCTCACTAACCCACCAGAGCTGTCTTCAATGCAGTGCAATGTATTTTGACATGTTCCAGAGGTCATTATCATTTGTCAGTATTGGAATTTGCCTAGGAAAGGTAACTTTGTAAAGAATACTTTCACAACCAGTTAAACAACACCATTAAACTGTCTTCCAAGAAAATGGTATTCCATAAATACCTCAAAGACATCTTAATGAGTGACACAGAGCTGGCAGTAATGCAGTGCAAGGTATTTGGGTCCCATGTATTATTTGTTATTTGCTACTATTAGACCAGGAAAGGTGTTAAGACTAGTACTAAAAGCACTTAACATAATTGAACCATTTGCTAAGAACATGGCCTTCCATAAATACATCCACATCATGTCAATTACCAACACAGTGCTGTCAGTAACATAAAGCCAGGTACTTGAGTCGTGGCATCCTTGATCTAGAAAAACAGAAATAAAAAGCACCACCTCTGCTGTATCAGAAAAACAGGCTATGGTCAAAAACGTATGGCAAGAATAATTTATTTATGGAAAAAGTATACCATACCACATAAGCCTATAAAAGTCCATCAGAGGTTGTCTCTCACAGAGACACCAGCAAGGCACCTGCAAACTCCAACCAGTTTTGCCTGTTAAACTGTCATCAGGGAGTCCTTAATCCACCATTGCACACAGACCATTAGTACACTGAGTAGTCAATCAGAGTGAGACATTGAACTTAAAATTCCATAGGGTTGAATTTGCAAAATCTGACTCCTCCTTGATTGCACTACTGAACTGCATGTTGCAATAACATGATGCCGTTGTATCATCTATAACATGTGGCACACAAGCAGCATGAGCACTTTGTTAGAATGACATGATGTGGTAGTCATGATCATAGACACTGGGGAAGTACAGTAGGTAGTGGTGCTGTATCCACTGGCCTAGCAGAAGACACAGTCACAGTGGTTACAGTACAAGCAGGTACAGTGTCAGTGGAGGCACTTGTCACAGCAGTACTGGTGGTGGCTGTGATGGTGGTCACAGTAGCCACAGTGACTGGGGCAGCAAAAGTGGTACTGACAGCACTGACTACAGCAATTGTGGTACAGGTTTTGGTAGGGTGTGCACTGGATAGGGATGTAACAGCTATGGTGGGAGCTGTGGGAATACTGTTTATAGTGGTTGCTGCTTCCTCAACAAAGGATCTACTGAGCTGTAATGCCCTCCTACTAGTTCATAGAAGGATGGGGCAGTAAACGGGTGGCTGGCACTGGTGATGACAGAGTAGCAGTGCTGTGATTACAACTGTATTCCACACTCCAACTGCTACCAGAGTCTAAAGATTTGCTAGGTAACAAAAATATTTTGGCCTGCCAAATAAGTCTGGATAACCATCTCTCACCCTCACTATCACTGCTTGGTGCTGGCAGTGCAGAGGATTTCTTGGGCTTGACCAATCTCTTTTACAAGGTTGCTGATTATCAGACATAATAAATGTTACTAGTGGTTGCTGTGAGAACTGAAGTATGGCAACAGCAAACTGTATGCTGGTAGTTGTAGTGCCTGTGTGCATATTGAATATGCTGATTGTAGAGCTACTTTAAATGAATGATTTCATCCCAGACAAAAAACTAAACCCAGTTGAATTCACTCAATATATCACCCAAACCAGCTAAAAAAATCACTGCTTTGGTACTATTGGTGAGAGTCAGCCAACCTCCTCAGTACTAGCACATAGAACTGAGCCCAGAACCATAAAACAGACTCACACACACAACAGTTCAATGAGTCATGCCTGACTCACTGAAAAACTGCTGCAAATTTAAAATCATACTATGTGCAGACAGCTGTACACATGTAGGGCACAGCCTCACACAAAAACAAATATTACGCACACACAGGCTGTGTGTGCACAGTGAGCTGTGGAGGGGGAGTCAGCTGACACCATCCTCAGTCAGGGAACTGAGCCCAGAATCAGATGATGAACAGAAAAAATTCAGTGAGTCAAGCCTGACCCACTGGAAGAAACTGTGGTAGTTTTAAAACACAAAACAATGCATTCACACAACTGTGAGCATGCAGAACACAACCCCATAAAAATAAATACTACATGCATGCATAGGAAAGATGTGCATGGTGAGATTGGGGGCTGCCAACATACTCCTCATTTGTGCAAGAAATCTAGCCCATAACCAGACAAAAGCCAAAAAAAAAACACTTGCTTCACAAAAAAATCCCACTGGATTTGTGTGGAAATGTAAACAGCTGGGATGGGGCAGTCAGCAATTGACCCTCCCTGTTACTGAGCCCAGAAACAGGACTCCAATAAATGTATTTGGAATAGCCAAGCCTAACTTTCCTGACGAAAAAAGCTTCTGACAGGAGTTCTGTGAAACTGAAAGCAGCAGGGGATGTGTGTCAGCAGACACATGCACACTCTCCTGGTCCCAGTAACTGAACCCAACTATCAGAGACAAAATCAAAAAAAATGCAGTCAGAAAAGACAAAGCTAGCTTTTCTGATGTTGATCACAGTTTAACACTGCCCCCCAAAAAAGCCTGTTTAGCTAACAAAAAATGTTTTTTGTTAAATTGAAGGTCTCATGTACTATAGAGCTAGCTCTCAGAAATAACTGTCTCAGGTCTTCTACCAGCTCAGAGTGAGGAGATCACATGGTGTGAATGGTTGTGAGCTCCAGAAATAGCTTCTGGTTGGCAAACAAAGCTCTGTGAGACTTCAAAATCACACTCACTGAATAGTGTTTCCTGAATAGCAGCTGAACAGTGCACTATTCGGAAGGTCCATCCAAACAGTTGGGAAACCAACTATTCATGATATTTGGAAGACAATATTTGGTTCATGTACAACCCTATCCGAATTCAGGATAGTAATTGCATATTCAAAGTTGTAAGAAGTGCATATACAGTATAGTGCCAAACAATGTCACGCCATGTGGCCTAAATGCCGTGGTGTTTTGTTCCATGTGAGCGCTTCGTTGGTGGGGGTGGCAGAGTTTGTGGACCCCACCTGTATAGACCTCAGAGACTGATTTTACAAATAATTTAAATAAATTAGTTATTAAAAACATCAAAACAGTTTCTCTGTCTTCGTACTGTATTAAGGGTGGAGTACACTGATGAACACAAAAAGTGAAGGTGCAAAATAGTGAACTGTAAACAGACAGGCTAAAGTTTAAAAATTTGAAATTAGATAAGTGTCTTTCAAACACAAATATTTAATCATGATTAAACAAAGGTAATGCCCAAGAAATTGATGTGCACATTACTGGCTACATGTGTAAGCCTGAGGCTAATCTTATTACTATTAAGCCAGGCAACAAAATTTAGAGGCGGCATCCATAGAAACATAGAAACATAGACTTTGACGGCAGATAATGACCACTTGGCCCACCCAGTCTGCCCATTTTTCTACCTATTGGATAAGCTGCAGACTCTAGTTAACCAACAGCCTATTTCCTGCAACCCCCCACTATAATTGCCTTATGTCTGTCCCATGCATGTTTGAATTCCCCCACTGTTTTAGACCCCACAACCTCTCCAGGAAGACGGTTCCATGCGTCCACCACTCTCTCCATGAAAAAGAATTTCCTCACATTATCCCTGAGCCGCACCCCTCTAACTTTAAATTGTGCCCCCTTGGTCTTACACTTCTCTTTTTCTGAAAGATGCTACCCTCCTGGACTTTGTTGATTCTCTTGAGGTACTTAAAAGTTTCTATCATGTCCCCCCGTCCCTCCTTTCATCAAGGGTATACATATTAAGCTCTCTCAGTCTCTCCATATGGTTTCTGATGTAGACCCTGCACCATTTTAGTTGCCCTCTTCTGGACTGCTTCCATCCTGTCTATGTCCTTTCGTAGATGAGGTCTCCAAAACTGCATGCAGTAGTCCAGATGGGGTCTCACCAACTGTCTGTATAGAGGTATAGCCACTTTCCTTTTCTACTTGTGATGCCCCTCCCTATGCATCCTAGTATTCACCTGGCTCTCCTTACTGACTTCTCACATTGCTTACTCACCTTTAGGTCATCTGATATGACCACACCCAGATCCCTTTCCATTACTGTTGTCATTCGTACCTCCCCCGCTATTGTGTACTCTTCTCCTGGATTTTTATTTCCCAGGTGCATTACTTTGCACTTCTTTGCATTGAATCTAAGTTGCCATATGTCTGACCATTCCTTCAACCTTGCCAAGTCCCTTCTCAACCTTTCTACCCACCTTGTGTATCAACTCTGTTACAGATCTTTGTGTCATCTGCAAAGAGGCATACCTTTCCTTCCAGACCCTCTGCAATGTCACCTCTGCACTGTGCCCCACCATATAAATGAAATTACAAAAAGTTAAATATGGTACATTTTTTGCATTGGGAATGCCCCTACTAAAAGGTTTGACATGGTTCAGATATATAAAATATGGTATGCCCTTCATTAGATTTTGATTAAGGGTTCCAATTGTTTTGGGCTCCTTCTAACTACTGGGATTTTGTATTACCTATTTAAGGAATCCCAATGAAATATGTTTCAAATGTGTTTTGGATATAATGAATTTACAAACTGCATTAATTAGCTTGTTTTATCATGTTTAAATATTTTTATTTGAAAAATGCCAATCTAATTTTAAATTGTTGTACTTCAGACTGTATGTTCATAGTTCACTTTTGCACCTTTACTTTTTGTGCTCTTCGGTGTACCTCGCCACTAATATAATACAGAGACAGATAGACTGTTTAGAGATTTATAAACTAATTAACTATGACATCAGTTTCTGAGGACTGCATAGGTCACACCCCTAATGAAGCTCCTGTGTAGAGTGAAGTGCCATGGAGTTAGACTACATTGTATGGCATTATTTGGCACCATACTGTATATGCACACCTTGCATCTTTGAGTATGCAGTTGCTATACTTATTTTGTAGGCACTGAAATAATTAAAAGAAGCAATAGGAAGTATGGGATGCTGTCTCTTTGAGTGTAGACCTCCCTGTTACTGCTTGTGTTTGTTCAGGGGTTAGCAAACCCTTTTGTCTGCACTGCAGGTGTGACCTCTATTCATTGGACTGATACCTTATATCCAGTGCGTGAGTCATAAGAATTGTTACTGATCTCAGTATACATAGTGAACAAAGAGCTTTCCAGAATTGGAACAGGCCAAGTGAATTCATCCAACAACACTTCCATGATAGAGCAATAAGATCATCACCGATTGGCTCCCTGAGCACACATTAAAATAAATTATGACATGTCCCCAATTATACAGCTACATAGGGGCACTAGACAAGGTTGCACTTTGTCCCATCTGCTTTTTGCTTTGGTAGTAGATCCACTCACAATTGCTATTAGACAACTGCCTAATATACAGAGAAGTCTCTATGCAGGTGATATTCTATTAATATCATCCAACCCAGTAGAATCCATACTAGCTATACAAGACATGATTAATAACTTAAGTGTTGCCTCCAAATATAAAATAAACTGGCAAAAATAAATTCTATGCCTTGGAATTTCATCTAAACTCCCATCTAACTTTTCCAATACAATACAAATTAAATTAAATACTTAGGTGTGATCCTACCCAAAGATAATCAATGGACATTAGAGACAAATTTCATCCCTATGGTAAATAATATCATTCAAGATCTTACAAAATGGACCCCTCTTCCATGGGCACTAATTGAGAGAGTTGATCTAGTTAAAATGGTGGCTGGACTGCCAGTGCAGTGGTAGCACTACTGTTTGCAATGCTAACTACCCAGGTTCAGAAGCAAGCCTGGGCATCGGAGGTCTGGCTAGGGGGAGGAGGACTGAGTGTCCCATGGACTGCTCTCCTCCTCTTGGGGAGGGTGGGAGAGCTCCCAGCATTTGCCTGACCCCTGATGGAGGCCAGGGATCTGACAACCAGTGTCCACAGTTGCTGGAGGTAGGGTAGACATTGGTGTACATGCCCTGACATCATTGTACATTCCTCACCCTGGGGAGAAAGAACAGAAAACACCTGGACCATGCAGGATGCTGCCCCCCTCGTGCCACAGGTCATGCACCACCAAACCATGGCACCACCAGAGTCTATCCCATTGTCCAGCAAGAGGAACCAGGGCTCACTCCCAACAGCCCCACCCTGGAGGAAATCCAGGGTGTATCTCTGGAATGGGTAAGTCCAGGGGAGGTGGATGATGGGGCTGAGTGCAGAGGTAGGGCCAATGGGGGCTGGTCCTTGAGGGGTTAAAAAGTAGAGCAGATTTTAAAAAACTCTAGTCAAAATGGTAATACTGTTCAAACTGTTCTTTCTTTTCCAGTCATCCTCATTATAATACCAGAGTTACTGTTCACTCTACTGAAATAAGCAATTACTAGATTTCTTTGGGGTGGAAAAACAGAATAGATATGCAAAAATTCACATTATCTAAAGTGCAGGAATGCTTAGGCCTCCCAAATTTCACACTTTACTGTTATGCTGAACAAGTAAGTCAACTACAGTACTGGTTTAAGAATCCAGAAATAGCATTCTGCCAGTCAGAATTGACCAATATCCCCTATACAGCTCTACCTCATATCTTATATGCATCATACTCCTTTAGTAAAAATACATCTATTTTACCATCTACAATCTCTTCTATTCAAATCTGGACAAAAGCCCATAAACTTAGCAAATGGAATAATAACACATTGTTGTATTCACCAATTGCAGATAATTATAACTTTACTCCATCTATCAAGTCAATAGAGTTTAAGCAATAGGATAAACTGGGTCTTACTCATTTAGCAAGATGCTATGAACATGGTACATTTATGATTTTCCAACAACTGCAGACAAAATTTAAAATTCCAAAACAATATTGTTTCAAATATTTACAGTTCAGAGACTTTCTTTTCAAAAAAAATAACAGTTTTAAAGCACTTGATAACTGCTCTGTTTTAGAACACATGGTTTCCAGGTCAACCACCAAAAACATATTTTCCGACTATATTTTACTTTGATGTCATTGACAGGGAAAACATTAATGACATTAGAGGCCAAATGGGAGCAGGTTGTAGGCATATCCTTTTTAGACAACAACTGGCAAGAGATTCTAAACTCATCATTTAAAGGCATAATTTCCTCCAAACTACATCAAATGCAATATAACGTGTTACATCGTACTTACCACGCCCCTGCCAAACTTAATAAAACTCAAGCCTTACATTATGGATGCCTGCCCCAGATGTAAAAGATCACCAGCATCTCTTATCCACATATATGTAAATTGCCCTAGTATACAAGAATTTTTGCAAAAAATCCTTAAAATAATTTCAGAAGTTACAGGTGTTCACCCTACAGTTAATGCTAAATTAATTCTGTTTGGTAGATATACCACTAATTATCTTCCTACTCTTTAACAGAGATATATACATTTAGCAATAACTAATTTATTTATTTATTTATTGAAATGCTTCACCAGGAAGGCACGCTGAGCAACAAATTGCCCATCTCCCGGTGTGACCTGGTGGGGTAGGGAACAATGGGATAGAATACAGAGAAATGTTACAATGTTGGAATACAATTTGCTTAGTTGCATACAATGAGAGCAGGAGGGATTACAGGTGGATAACATTGGCTAACAATGCAACAGTTAAGTATAGTAGATATGAAGAAACATATAGCAAATTGGCAACAGTTGGTGACAGTTGGTAACACTGGAACACATATAATAACTTGGCAACAATGTGTAGCACTAGATGGTAAGGTGACCCAAGCCGTTAGTGTAACATAGGTATTCAAGATTTACAGTGATTGGAATAAAGAGAGGAAGAATGGAAAGAGGGAATGAAAAATTATGAAGGGCAGAATGGAAGAAGGGAAATTAAATTTATGGAGAGATGCAGACAGAACATGGTTTTCGAGGCAAACAGAGATGACAGAGTGGACTAGAGTGCATATAAGAGGGATATAGGGGTAGGTTATAAGTGCTTAATTGAGTGTAGGGGTAGGCCAGTGTTAGGCTATGTTAACCAGAAGGAGGGTAGGAGGAGAGGAGAGGTAGAGTGTGGCAGGGTGATGAGAGAGAGAGGTATTGTAGATGGGGGTATCCAAGGGGGGAAGGGAGGGGAGTTGAAATTCAACAGTGTCCTGTTATCCCTATCTGGGCAGGGTGGTGGACATCCCTACTGGTAGGACACTGGTTATAGGTGGAGAGTTATTTATATATAGTGATATGAGAGAGGGGGGTGTTGGGAGAGAGATGTTGTGGAAGAGGATAGCAGAAGTCAACTATAGTGGGGGGGTAGTGCCCCACCAGTGTTCTGGGTAACCCTGCCTGCACAAGGCAGCAATCTAGCAGTGACTGAGGGGGTGCAGTAAAAGGAGAAATAGGGGAAAGGGGGTAAAGTTGTTGCCCACCATGCGCTATGGATCCTGCCTGCACAAGGCAGTGATCGAGCTCACAGAAGGAAGCTAGATTAAGGGTAGAGAAAGAAGGGGGATTTGCTTTAATTAAAGCTAATAAAGTTATACTCTTGAATTGGAAAAGCGTGTGTCCTCCAGACCCACAATCCTGGTACAACCTTATGATAGATATGACAGAAACAGAAAAGAATCATTATTGCATTAGGAAAAGAAAATTAGACTGGGAAAAGATCCTTTCGTTAAAACATATTTAGATGAAAAAGTGATTCAGATCAATTAGAAATTGACTAAAGAGGGATCTGTATAATATAGACCAAGTAGTTATCCTATCTGCCATGTCTCTAGATAAATACTATTTGGTTAACCAATGTTTAGTTCTTATGGCCTTGACTCATGATTGCATATATGAAATATTGATCTGTTTTTTTGTTGCTTTACCTTTACTTTTGGAAAAAAGATGCTATTCTATATTTCTGCTCTTTCTGCTTAATGGTATTTGTGAAACTGCATACTCAATTAATTTGAAATAAAGACTCATTTTATTAAAAAAAATCATCAGCTGGTATAACTGTTATGTGGCTTCAGGAAATCAAGAAACTAATATATAAAAATCATTTTCAGTTACATCTGGCTTTTTCCTAGCCAAGAGTTAAAAAAAAATAAACAGCTGACTAGGAAAAGATTATTTGATCAAGGGAAGCATGCTGACACTGAAATAGAATAATAAGGAAGAATAGAATAGTGTAAATAGGAACAATGGTTTAAAAAGTACTTAGGCATAATAAAAAATCCAAATATTTGTAAGGTTATGACAAGATTCTGCATACAAGTAAATAAGACAGCAGTCACAGTAGGAAGACAAAGGGGAATATCATATAATGAGGGATATTACCACTGTGTTTCAGTAGAGATGCAAGATTTTGAACATTATGTTGACTTGCACATTATACAATGAGTTAAGAGAAAAACTGATTAGTCCTCATACAAGAAAGTACTATGATGCCACATTAGATGCACTGCAGGGATACAGTGTAATCCACTGGCAGTTACTCCAATGCCACGTGCAGGAATGTGCAACATGCTTATCACAGAGCATTGCATCCTGGCTGAATCAGCTATATGTCAGAATCACTTGGTACAGTATTTTTGCCTATAAAGCCAAAAATCTTTGAAAATCTCTGTGTATAATCATTAGAAAATCTCACATGTACTATTATCAATGCAACTATAACCCTGGTCTATCTTAAATCAAACATTCAGCCAGCCATTAAAGAGGTAAAAGCAATAAATGGTGTCAAATAAGAAATTATAATATGATCTGTAACAACTTGCTTTATAATTCTGTACTGTGTTTTTTTATTTCCTGCTAACTGTAGTGATAGGTTTTAATGGGTCTGTGAGGGAAATGAGATAAAGTTAGTTGCCAGAGGAATGCCAGATGATTCTGAAGAGTGATTACCATCTCTTTGTCCTGTATTACAGGCCCTCCTAGCCAGTTAATGGGAGATCTGAAAGCCAAAAACAGCCCTTTCATGCTTCAAAGAAAAAAAGCCCTTTTGTGTTACGTGAAGGGCCCAGGCTAATGACTGAAGTAGTCACTCCTGCTGTTCAAGACAGGAGGTAGGACAAAGAGAATGTCCTTTTGAACACACAAACACTTGAAACCCAAATCAGACTGGTTTCCCAAGAGGACACAGCTCTTAAGACACAAAGAAGTGTCCTGGAAGGAATGTCATAGAACATGTGGGTCAAGGGTGGGTGAAGACTGGTTTGTGGTAAGTTTGTTAACCTAAGTTTTGTGAGATACAAGTCAGTCAGATTTGGGACTCTGAACAGTTAACATCTAAGGTTCCAGTCTGTCCTGATTCACCAAGAGGTCCTGTGTGGTATGTCCTTTTTACTTTGGGAAAGTTAGGAAGTGTAGTAAGTTTTTTTATGTATTTTTCTACTGTTCAAAACATTTGTTTGTTTACCTCTGTAAAAGTACTGTTCCCCATAGTCTTAGCACAGTATCCTGTATTATATGTGTAAAGATCTTGAAATATTAACATACTAAAATGCCAGCAGAATAGGCCTAACGGTCTTTCCGTATTAACATATTATTTTTATGTACTTCATGTTTCTGTGACTGAGTCCTTTGAGGCACAGATAACTGGTTATAACTACAAAAACTGTGTTCCTCCTCTGAAGAGAAGGCTACAGTTACCATATTTTGTTTGTTAAAGTGAGGTGTTCTTAGCTGTGACAGAGAGGGGTGGGACTTTTGCCCACTGGTAAGGAAAGCTGTACTGTGTGGGCAGTAGCTGTGGTGGGATTCAGACATAGAAATACCATGACAGAGTGTCTATGCTGATTGGTGGCTGCTACTGAAGTACCGTTGCAGGTGTCTGATGGGTTTGAGAAAGATAGCAACAGTGTACAGGCTCAGTCTGGAAGAGACCAGTCTGCAATATGACCCCACAATGCTTATTGAATGTAAGATACAAGAGAAGAGCTTTTGGTTGCTGCTGTTAAAAGATGACATTAGAATTGATTCATGAGGCACATGTAAGTTTTAACAGAAATGTTATCTGTACAGAACTGGGCTTTTAAATAAACTATTAAAGGAAATGTTATTTATAGGAACTGGGTTTTTAAAGAAACTGTAAATGTATTATAGGTGTAGATAGTAGTGCTGTGTGGAATTTTCAAATTCTGGCAGAATGAAATTTCATGGAATGTTTGAAATTCTGCCAAATGTCACCGGAAATGGAATGGTGAATACCACGGCAAAAAGATGCAGAATGAGATTTTCCGCATCATTTTCATGGAATTTTATTCCATGGATCTCACTATTTTCTGTGGAACTGGTTGCAGAATAATTTTCCAAGGAAAAATGCTGATCCATGGAATATTATTCTGTGGATCACAACAGGCAGAATTCTGTAGAATAAACTGCAAAATTCTGGTGGAAATTCCACTAGTGGAATGGTCATTCTGTGCTAATTGTGCCAGTAGAATTCCACATTACGCACAGCACTAGTAAATATACCATCATGTTTGTATTATTTTGATACTGATATTAGTATTTGTATGTTGTACATTCAGAAGGTGAATAATATTTTTTAACTGACCTACTTTCTGTTCTGTCCAGTTAGGGTCAATGAACCTGACCGATCATATTCAAAACTCAACTCCTACTAGCTATTCCAGGGGAGACAGCTTCTACAACTTGCCAACAGCGGCATGCACAGAGTCAGTAAACAAGGGGGGCCAGAATCCTCACAAACTTAGGGTCTGGGGGCATACCCCAGGGACATTTTTAAAACATCAATGGTGCATTTTCCTGCATATTAGAGCTAAGTAAGCTACGTTACAGCCCAGTAAGATGAAACTTGGGTTATAACATGCTTAGTCTGATTGAAAGGCACTTTGCACTCCCAACCCCCATCCTGACTCCCAGAAGATCACACTGATGATTTCAGGTATAGAGTGGACAAGGGGTGCATGCAGGGGCCCATCTCTTGTCACAGCTGACACCACGGGAAGATAGCTTGAAGCATCTGCACAACTGTGCGACAAGGGGGCTAGATGAGGACTGGGATATGGGAAACAAGGGTCTTCTTTCTCACAGTTTCTCTGCCTGCTATTTGACTGTCAGCCTTGCTCTCTATAAGAATGCCTGAGATTCATTACAGAATACTCTCACCAGGCATGATCTCCTTAGTGAAGCCCTCTTATAAAATAACTGAATGGGAATGACTGGCCTTGGGGGGCTGATGGGTGTAGACAGGGAAAGCAAACAAGAGGGGTTTGTGACACCACCCTTTAGGATTCATAGGAGGGGAGGGACCTACCAGGACTTCAACAAGTTATCCAGTGGGAGGCAAACTTGGGCTGACAATCAGAACTCACTTGACTCTTTTAGATAGAGGACACCCCAGGCAAAAGCAGGGATTTAAAGGGACAGTTTTACTTTAATGCAAACAAATACAAAAGAAGGGGGTTCAGACTTTTAACGGTGGGGCCAAGGCCAGGGTTGCCCCCCCCCATGCATGCCTATGCTTACTAGCAGAGATCTTAGGTAGTATTTTCAGAGTCCTGTATCCTGCATGTACATTATTTGGTAGTATTTTCAAAAGCATCTGAAAAGGGATTCTTGCAGCTATCCCACCTGTGCCTGAATTCAATGCAGTTCAAACACATTTGAGACATTGAGGAAGTGCATTTGGATGGTCTAGTATTTATATCCAAAAATGGTAGCATGCATCCAAATTCAGACACATGCTGCCATAAAATGGATTAGACTGTTGCAACCTGCCCGGTCTGCTGAAGATAGGAATGAGCTATAGAGGTGGCCCATAGACAAATGCCATAGTTAGTTTACATTTTAACCCTGTAGGACTGGCTCAATTCATGATAGAAGTATATATGCAGTAATTTATAATATACTGTATTACATGGTTGACATTTATTTATTTAGCTAGTTTTTGATAGCCAGGTTTGCCCTAGACAAATAAATGTCTCATTTTAGCTACAACCTAGGAGAGGACAAAATAGCAACATTACAATATAGAGTAAACAAGACTTATATTCAGAAGAGCAGCCTTTGACTAAATAAGGGAACTAGTCAAGGATAAGCTGCGAGGGGTGGGCAAAATCAGCTGGTGGAGGAAAGGTAGTGAGAAATTAAGAGGGCAATTCTAGAGGCAGCTAAATCATGCCAGAAAGTGATAACAAGAGGGACGATAGGGTAAATAATACACTTACAATATTTGGAATAAGTAAAATTAAAAATGAGAACAACAGTTAGTTAAAAAAGGTTGTTGTGGATCTGTTAGAGCAATGTCTAAACATCTCAGTTGATGACTGGGGAGTTCTATCTGCCTTCAGAGTGGATGCAGGATATCATTATGAGCAAGTAATACGTACACTTCACTTTCAGAGTCTGTACAATAAAAGCATGGACAATATTGGAATACTAGACTCAACGGAACTGCATATAATATCTATAGAACAAGTACAAGTCAGGAAGAACATCAAAGAGGAGATGCAGGTAGAAAATCAAATACCAGAGAATAAAAAATAAATGGATGGTAATGATGATCTCCTGCTCAATTTTACAATACAAAATAGGTTCGACCCACTGAGTGCAGAAGCTTGACTACCCAGTACTGGGCTAAAGGAAAGTAACTGCACAAAAACAGTTTCAAATGATGTCATATCCTGGAATCTCTGGATTAAAAAAAATGTTCAGATGAGGACTGGGTTAAGTAAATGAAGGGGTTTGCTACAGCATGCTTACAAGAGACTTGGCACTCACAGGATAGTGATGTGTCCAGAAATGGCTATCAGACATTTCATGTTCCAGCTGTAAGGTCTGTAAACATTGGAGGACATGCTGGTGAATTTGTTTCATGGTTTAAAATTGATAAAAATATTAAAGTAGATATAATTTCAAACAAAAATATGTAAGCTTTAACGGTACAATATCATCAAGAAAAGCTTAATATTATAAATGTTTATATCCCCCCATCAACATGAAAGTACTATAATGAAGGACTATGGGAATTATTAGAAGAAGTAATACACATAGCTTGGGTTATAATTGTGTGTGAAAAGACACTTGTATGTGGCGATTTCAATGCCAGAATTGGAAATTTTGATGACTACACTGACAGTTGTTACCACAACTGGTGTCATAAGAATGTACAGCAGTATTCTAGGTTAACATTGGACCAGTAAATAAGCAACCCAGGTATTAAATTAATAAATATACTTAAAGTACATTTTCTGGCCCCTTTAAATGGTAGAATTAAAGATGATAACAATGGAAACTACACACGTCTCCTCATATGGACCGACAGTGCTGGACTTTTTGGAATGGGGAAATGGACTTTTGGGATCAGTGTGTAATTGTTAAGTGTATGGACAGCGATCACTTCCCACTAACATTAAAGTCTAAGATCTCACCCATCAAAACCAAAAATGATCAGATGGAATTAATGATAGAGCTCAAGAATAAAAATAAAATAAGGTGGAACAAAACTGATGAAAAATAATATTAGAGATAATACAAACTTTAAAAAACAAAATTGTAAGTGCTAACTCAGAGAGAGATCTAAATGGAAAAATTACTCTCTGTCTTAATAATGTAAGAGAGGTATTGAAGGCTGCAAATGCAACAAGTTCTGCAAAAAGGAAAGTTGATATTTGGTTTGACCAGGATTGCCGTATGGCAAAAAAGGATTTAAACAGACTAGGATAATTGATGAAAAATATGGACTTAAGAACAAAAACTAAAATGTTGAATAAAGAAAGGGAGAAATACAAACTAATGTTACAAAAAAACAGAGTGAATATTATATTAAACAGTGGGACAGAATGCTCACAATAATAAAGAATAAAGATCAACAATCCTATTGGCTGTTAGTAGCCAAAGGAACAGATAATTTAAAATATGAAGTTGACTCTTATATTCCCACTGATGAATGTACTAAATACTGTTCAGCTATATTTCATGACCAGAGAATGCATAGTTAGTACAAGGCCAAATATGACATTTAACCCAATAACAAATGGTGAAACTTATTTTTCCATTGCTAAGGTAAAACAAAAAAAGCACCGGGGCCAGATTCAATACCTGCCGAAGTATACCTGGCAGCTCCCTCCTTATGGTCAAATATATTAATAAAATATTTTAATGTATGCTGCAAAAGTTCAACATTTCTGGAATCCTGGAAAGGAGCTATGATTGCATCTGTTTATAAACAAGCATTTGTCAATGCCGGATGTTTGCTTGCTGATATTAGCATTGGACATGCAGAAGTTAGACAGATGCAGAATAGGAGTGGCAGTGAAGTATTGAACTCATGCCAATCCCACCTCCACCCTGCAGAGATGAACAGGCATTGGGGCATGCCTGTGGGTCATTGCCTATAATGCTCATGGCATTTCACCTCACTGTATCCTGTAGACACCAACAATTGTTGAGGTGTGCCTTGGGGTGTTCGGCTTCACAGTCACCCCATTTCATAAGGACATACACTGAAATGGGTGCAGTACAGGAGAATGGGGTGGAGTCTGGGGCTGAAGAGTGTAAGGCACAGCTTGATGCCTGTCAGTGGCTTCAGGGTGGGGTGGGATGGCATGAACATTACAGCCAGAGATCCAAAGTTACACCTCTGATGTCTGTCAGTCTGTACAGGATGGGATGTTGTGGTTAGAAACCCTAATGCCCCAGGCGTGTGTTGGTATTTACAGTACAAATTTTCAACATGGTCTTTTTGTGACCCCCCACCTCATGAAAGCATTTGGAACCTCTTCTCATGAACAGTGGCACTGTAATTTTGTTAATGTGTCCCAAACTTTGAGTTCCCACAGCAACCGTACCATTCTGTGCGATGTGTGAAAACACAGATCAGGCAGGATGTGAAAAATGACAGCTGTACCATTCATAGGGAGATGTGAAGAGATGACAATGTTGAAAATCTGTAGTGAAAATATTAAAAATGATCAAAAGTTCCAAGCGTACGTGAAAACTGCGCAACACTTGCTTGTACCGCAGTCATTTAGCAGAATTATTTCACCAAATTTTCAACATAGACATTTTGTGACCTCTGCCCATGAACACTGTCACTATGATTTTCTTAATCTGTCCGAAACATTAATTTCCTACAGCGACTGCGCCATTGTGTGCCAGAGGTGCAAATGCATGTTTTGGGCAGGATATGAAAAATGACAGCTGTAGTGTTCATAATGAGGTGTGGCAAAATGCCAATGTTGAAAATCTGGAGTGAAAATATTACAAATTTATGAAGTTATGAGGGTGCATGGAAACTGCGCAACACATGCTTGTAACACAGTCATTTTATGGACTTTTGTCACCAAAGTTTCAACATAGGCATTTTAGGACCTCTGCTCATGAATAGTGTCACTGTGATTTTCTTAATCTGTCCCGAACACTGATTTTCTACAAGTGATCATACTTTTCTGCCCTGGGAGTGCAAAAACACATTTCAGCCAGGATGTAAAAAATTACAGCTGTACTGTTCATAAGGAGGTGTGGAAAAATGCCATTGTTGGAAACCTGGAGTGAAAATATTGCAAATTCGTGAAGTTATGAGCATGCATAGAAACTGCGCAACACACGCTCATAACGCAGTCATTTTTTGGAATTTTTTAACCAAATTTGCTACATAGGCTTTTTGAGAGCCCACCTCATGAAAAGTGACACTGTCATTTCATTAATCAGTCCAGAAAGGTGATGCCACACAGCAACCACCAAATCACCGTTTGGGACCGCATAATGAGATGACAGTGACTGAATTCATGAGGTGGGGTCCCAAGAACCCCATGTTGAAAATTTGGTGCCAAAATTTGAAAAAATTGCTGAGATATGCGCCAAAATTGAAAAAAAAAAATGTATGCCATTATACAGCTTATCGGTATTTCTTCAGCTCGCAGTCGGCTTTGAAGAGTGCAGATGTGTTTCTGGTCCACTGAAGATCATCATGCCAGGCTCTGGAGGTACGTATGGGGTGAGAGGGTCTGTGGAGAGGTAGAGTATGCAGCGGGTTGGTGCAGGTTGGGGAAGGGGGCATGGGGCTCAACGAGGGACTGTTTTCTTTTTTTACAGCATTTAAAATTAAACAAAGACATTGGGGACACTTTTGGCACACTGGGGTGGGCTCCCAGCATGCCACCTGGCTGGGTGTTTGTTGGGAAGGTGGGTACTGGAGCTGATGGGGATTGGGCATCTCAGTCGGCCATACAGTGTGGTGGGGGGTGTGGTCACGCATGAGCCAAGGGGGATTGGGCACCACCTCAGTACATAACAAATGGGGGGTACATCATGCCAACGGGGATTAGGCTACCCCATCAGCAAATAAACTGGGCACGGAGACATGCTGACAGGGAGATTGAAACCCCAAGTCAGCTTTCATCGGGACTCTGAGGCAGGTGGAGAGACTCACTGCCCGCCATTATGTTAAAATAAATTTTACACCAGGCAAGAGACTGCAATGCAATGATAGGTCACTGCCTTATTGCAGTAGTGGATTCCTTTCAAGGTGGTGGCACACTGGCTGAACTAGTGTCAGCAGCAGCATGCCACTGCATTGGGGAAAGTGGGCCAAGCCTCAAAAGGCACTGGGGGCATTTGCTCCCACAGTGCCCCACCTCCAAAACCCTGCTGCTCTCCTAAGCTGTGACAAAATGTTTCTTGCGCATGCACACAAGCAAACATAAAAAGGAAATAAAAAGAATCCAGCAATGTACAGACCTATCTCTCTACTAGATATAATGGGGAACAGTTTCTCAAAGATCATTTCTAGAGCAGTTAAGAGAACAAATAGTTAATCTGGGGGACCTGTCAGAATATCAAGCATGATTTTGTGGCAGCTACAGTACCACTGATAATTATTACATACTTAGTCGTCTGTAAGAAAAATACATCAAACTTAGAAAACAAAAGTTTTTTTCAGCATTTATAGACTTCAGCTAAGACATTAATATAATCTCACAGCACAAATTATGGACAGAAATGAGAGATTAGGGTATATCTGAACAATTAATACACATTATAAAAGGACTATATACTAGTACATGTGCACATGTCAGGCCACGTCCTGGTGTACAAACATCAGCTAAATTCCCCACTAACGGGAGTTCATCTGGGATGTGTACCAGCACCCTTATTGTTCTGTATCTACATAACTAGACTTTTAATACAATTAAGGAATTCACAAACAGACTCACCAAAAATATTAAGGGAAAGTTGTGCCACACTCGCATACGCAGACTACTTGATTTTCATATCTCTGACAGAGTCAGGACTTTCCAAAAAGCTGGAAATATTGCAAAGATATGCTAATAAGTATGAACTGAAAATTAATGAAACAAAAAGCCAAGTAATGATTATGGGAGCAAGAAAAGAAACCAAAACTTGGCATAAAGGTAAACTAAGGTTAAAAACAGTAAATCAGTATAACTACCTTGGTCTTTTACATCAAGTGGAACATGGTCAAAGCGTATTGATATATGGAAATTGAAGTTAAAACAAACAGCTAATTCATTAAATCTTTTTAACAAAAGGTACAGGGGCAGCTCAATCAAACCATTAATTATGGCAGTAAAGGCAAAATACAATACTCAGGCTCTCTATAATGTAGAGATCTGGAATACCAATAAATTTGAATCCTTGGAAGTCCCACTTCTGAAAATATTGAGATCTAGTCTTGGGTTCAGACAATCAGACAATCTGTACCTGCAACAATGGTCAGAGCAGAATTAGGATTGACGAGTGTTATTGCATTAGTTTGTGCAAGGAAAATAAACTATTGGATTAAGCTATTGCAGCTAGACAAACACCAGTATAGACACTACATAGATGTTTTGATGGACAATAAACAAAAGAAATTATACACAAAATAGTGCATGGAATTATTTCCAAGCAAAGTTTTAACAGCTAGATACAGTAAGATGGAAGATTTTCTGGCTTGCAGTTGCAAATGTAATAGATCAGAAGTGGAAAATCTAAAGCACATTATTTTTTACTGCAAATGGTAGTCTAGTTCAAGAATACAATGGCTATATCCACTGCTGAAAACTATACAATCTAGTGATGAATATTTACTACTGAATATCTTGTTTACCATTAATAATGATGGAAATGAGTATAAAAAGTGTTGCTGCTTACTTAGTGACTATATATAAAATACAACTGAAACAACGAGTATAAATTGCATCAGGAATCTGTTTTATAGACTGTCCTGTAGACTGTTAAAATGCACACATTCAAGGAATTGAGCTGGGGTTTATCGATGAATTATACTTCAGGGTATTGGTTTATTGACTGATTTAACTGTTAAATTCTTATTTGTATATTGTAAGTGTAACTGTGTTTTGTTTATGGATGGACTTTCATAAAATATGATTGTAAAACTGAACACAACTTCTATTAAGACATCTGCTATATAGTCTGTTCTCAGATTGTCTAAATGCTGCAGTTATTAGGAAACAATAAGGAATGTTGAAAAAGCACATTCAATTATGTGTTTATTTAATGATGTTTGGCACACCTTTAAGGTATTTGTTAACCTATGGTTTGAATTAATTGCTTGGATAAGTATTATATTTTAAATGTAATTTTTAAATATGGATGTATCTGTGTTTTGTATGTTGTACTTCTTTTTTAATTGTGAAGGTATTTTGACCGATCAATAAACTCTCTACTAATTATTACTTACTTCCTGAAAGTGGCATAAAGCCTGCT
Source organism: Neoceratodus forsteri (assembly GCA_016271365.2). Taxonomy (NCBI): domain Eukaryota; kingdom Metazoa; phylum Chordata; order Ceratodontiformes; family Ceratodontidae; genus Neoceratodus; species Neoceratodus forsteri. The sequence continues at coordinate 1,257,592,811 of CM028131.1, forward strand.
GCAAAAGGGATCCCAGTAATGGGCAGGTGTGGTTTACTGGGAAAAAGGGGCTAGCAGCCTTGAAATAGACAAGGCTCCAGGGTCAGATGGAATTACCATGGAGGTGCCCAGGGAACTGGCATCAGAGCTGGTTGAACCCTCAACAGGGCTATTCAATCAAGTGGAGGTCCAAAAAATTACAGAGTAGGAAACATGGTCCTGCTCCACAAGCAATGAGACAAAGAGCAACCAAGAAATTATTGACCCAGTAGTCTTGCCTCCATAGCTGTTGAACTAATGAAGACACTAGGCAAAGAGGATCTAGTAAACTACCTGGACAGAAATGAGCTCCAGGATAGCAAGCAGTAAGGGTTCATGGCAGGGAGGACTTGGCACACCAACCTGATAGTATTCTTTGACAGGGTAACAAGGGCAGTGGACAAAGGATAAAAAGTGGATTTGCTCTACTTAGACATCTATACTTGCATTCTTGATTTTGTGCTTGAAATATAGATAATAGAAGGCTCTTAGCCCATGTAGAAACCATCTCTCACTTCTGAGTGGATGTATCCCTGTTTTTCCATCTCTGATATGTATTTTTCCAGGTTCCCTTTAAAGGTCTCTTTTATAGTTGTGTTTATTACCCATTCTGGCAACTCATCAGTCTCTGGGTTAAGAAGTTTCCTCTGCTTCTTTTTTTGTTTGTTTTTGTAATGTTTAGGGGTTAGCTGCTTGTTATGCCCTCTTAGGTTATGTGTATTTTGTCTGAACATCATTCCCATAGATCTCATTTACTTGCTGTCATTTATCATTGGTTATAGCTGCAGCATATCCCCTCTCACCTGTTCCCCCTCTCTAGCATATACATTCCCAACGTTCCCAACATGTCCCTATAGGTATTCTTTTCCAGACAGCTTATTAATTTTATCATTTTTCTTGGTTGTCTTTCTAATAGTTATATATTATTTTTGTGATACTGAGTCCAAAAAGGTGAACAGTAGTCTAGCTGGATCACACCTTCTGTAACACATGTGTGCACCACCTGTTATACTATGCACTGTCACATATCTTGTCTGCTTTGCATGTACCTGTCTACATAACACAGTGGTATGGAATTGCAGATACAGGTGGACTCTCAGCACAATGACATGACAGTATAACTCATACTGTGTTAATATGGTACTGTTCACACCACTTCTGTGTCACAAGTGTCCAGCAGCAGTTAGTTGCACAGAATGGAATATTGTGTAGTACTTTATTTTCTTTAGTTTTTTTTTTCAAAAGTTTGTGAAGAGTCACCACTAGGGGTTCCTGTCTTTCTGACTGGTGGTGAGTTGTTTCTTCTTTATATATATCTAGAGGTCATACTTATACAGTGTCACAATGCTGACTCTGGTATAAGTATATCACTGTACTTCTCATGTCACAACTGTGAGTTATCTGTCTCCAAGCAGCTGTGTTAATTGAGTTGCTTTTTATACCTGAGCTTCACAATATCCTGTACTCAGTCTTTGTTGCATGCTTTACATACATGTTTGCATAGTTACAGACTTCTAAGCACAGAATGAAGGCACTGTCATGGTTATAGCTGTCATTTATGACTCTTGCCATGCCTCTGCAACTTTTGCTGTGACTAATAACATTGGGATTATTCCTGCCTGGCCACTGCTGTCAGATCTGTTCCCACTCATGCTCAACATACTTTTTTCATCTAAACACCCTGCTATGTCTGCCGAACTCTATACACCTACTTAACACTGTGGCACAGAAGGAAGGGTTATGTAGCTCAATTACCTTTCTGATATGAGTTGTTGATGAGTGAGTGGCGTGTCATTAGACCTATCTATGCACTCCCCTGTCCCCCATGACCCCAGCAGCCTCCCGGTAGGTCTCCAGGAAGCACTTTGGGGTGCAGTGCATATAGTGGCCCTTCCCCATGATGCCCAGCATGTAGGTGTATCCCCAAGACACTGGCAAGACAGTGGACCTCATATAGCTGGTGGATCATAAATATAGAAATATAGAAATTGTTGGCAGCTGAGGACTGCTAAGCCTATCCAGTCTGCCCATAAGCCCCGTACTTGATTATAACTTCTGACCATCTCTCTGCTTTACCTCTATGGTTCCCCATGCCTGTCCCATGCATGTTTAAATCCAACCACGGTGCTTGCTCCCACCACCTCTTGAGGCAGACCATTCCATGTATCCACCACCCTCTTTGTGAAGAAAAACGTCATCACATTCCCTCTTAACCTGCCACATTCCAGTTTCATGTCATGCCCCCACATTCTTGTACTCCTCCTGTATTGGAAGATGTCTCCCCCCTGCACCTTGTTTGTGCCCTTGAGGTACTTGAATGTTTCTACCATGTCCACTCTCTCCCTCCTCTCCTCCAGTGAGTACATACTGAAGTCCCTTAATCTCTCCTCATAAGTTTTGTGGTGCAAGCCCCGTACCATCTTAGTCACCCTTCTCTGGACTGTCTCCAGCCTGTTAATGTCTTTTCAAGGGTGCAGCCTCCAGAACTGCACACAGTACTCCATGTGAGGCCCGACCAGGGTTTTATATAATGGCATCACTACCTTCCATCTTCTGCTGGTGACACCCCTGCCTATGCACTCCAGCATGCCACTGGCCTTCCCTGCTACCCTTGTACTCTGCTTTGACATTTTCAGGTCATCTTAAATAATAATCCCCAGGTCCCTTTCTTCCTTGGTGACTGACAGAAACTCCTCCCCATCCCCGCCCCCTACCCCATCCTGTAGCTCTCTCCAGGGTTTCTATGTCCCAGGTGCATATTTTGCATTTTTGCACCATGATGATGGATGTCTCTTGTGTTATGTTCAGAGAGCTGTATGTTGTTTGTCTTATCTGATGATGGCTGTCTCTGCTTGGTTGTGTTGCCTTGCCCCTTCCACTGCTTGTGAGGGGGGAATGTGGAGTTAAGGCTGAAAACCCTAACTCCACATTTCCCTACTTTTGTCACTTTGATACCAACCCTAGCTGATGCATTAACAACATTTTTTGCAATGAATTTCCTAACTTTTTGAAAATACATTAACATATCCTTCATTATACCCTTTCATACCAACCTTAACTGTTGCATTAACAAAGTTTTTGTAATGAATTTCCGTGCTTTTTGAGAATAAATTCATGAGTCATTGTTTACACACTCTGGTATTTGGTGACTTTAATGGAGGCTTGCAAGGAGCCTGGGGAACTAGTGTTGGCCTATAATAGGGTCATCACTGAGACCTTCAATTCTGTAGTACCTGTCCATGTTTGACCCCTCACCTTACACCATGAGACCCGCTGGTATGATGGGACTCTTAGGGAGATGAGGAGGAGGGGTCAAAGGTTGGAGAGATGCTGGCTGAGGTCTGGTGGAGGACAAGCTTCTATTGATGGTCCATTATAGGGAATATCAGTCTACAGTCTCCTATAAGAAAGCAGAGTACCCATCCAGGAAGACTGCAGTAGCAAGAAACAGATCATCTCAGCTCTTCTGCACTGTTGACAGGCTGTGAAATCCAGCCTGCCTGCAGTCTGGGGAGCTTTCTCTCAAGCAAGATGTGAAGGGTTTGCTCTGTTTTTTGCTGAGAAGATTGCCTCTGTCAGATGGGAAACCCAGTCGGTATCCTCTAGTGGGCATCACAGTGATGATCGTGGGGTCACAGGCACTCAGTCTGTCTGGTCTGACTTCAACCAGGTAGCAGTATTAGATGCTGTGACAGTCATCCAGGAGATGTGGCCTACTTACTGTAGTTTGGACATGGGGCTAGTGCACCTCCTTGTGGGGTGTGTTGAGGTCATAAGCCCAGTCCTAGCTAAGATAGTCTGATGTTCTTTGATGTCAGGGTTTCTTCCCCAAGCCCTTGAAGGAGACAGTCATTAGGCCCTCCTAAAGAAACCATCATTGAATGTGGACTGTCTGGCAAACTACAGGCCAGTCTCTAACCTTCCCTTTGTGGGGAAGGTTACTGAGAAGGTGGTGGCCACTCAACTGGAGACCCATTTAACAGCTCACAACATCTATGAGCCTCTCCAGTTCAGTTTCAGGAAAAGGCATAGCACTGAGACCGCCCTGGTTTGGGTGCTTAATGATCTCCTGGTGGCGAGAGATTGAAGGAGATGTTCCATCCTTGTTCTCCTTGATCTCTCAGTGGCATTTGACACCATGGACTATGGGGTGCTATTGGAGTATCTGCAGGTATGCTGTGGAATAGTAGGAACTATCCACAGCTGGTTTACATCTAACCTCACAGGTAGAGCACAACATGTGGTGTCTGGGGTATATTCCTCAGCCCCCATGCCTCTGCCTTGTGGGGTCCCACAGGGCACCATTTTGTCCCCCATGTTGTTCACAGTGTACATGCTGCTACTAGAGGACATTATAAGGTGGTATGGGCTGATTTTTCACTGCTATGCAGATGATACTCAGGTCTACATGTTCTTTTGCACCTGAGCAGCAAGGGTCACTTTTAGTGCTTAACAACTGCCTGGATGAAATTCCTTAACAACTGTCTAGATGAAATTCAGGACTGGATGAGGGCAAACTGGTTGAAGTTGAATCCAGATAAGACAGAGTTTCTAATGCTGGAACCTGGTCACCAGGGATGGAAGAACAATCTAGTCGAGTCTCAGGGCTAAGGCTCTGGGACTCCCAGTTGCTTACCTCTGATCAGATGAGGAACCTTGGCATGGTTCTTGACTGTGGGCTGACACTGAAATCTCTGGTGTCGACCATGGTCAAGATTTCTTTCTACCATCTTAGAAACATTGCCAGGGTGAAACACCTGATTCCCCTGGCAGATCTGCTAGTATTGGGTCACGTGTTTGTGACCTCACGTTTAGACTACTGTAATGCCCTATATGTGGGGCTGGTGGGGGTCAATCTGTGCTGCTTGCAGCTGCTGCCGAATGCTGTGGCCAGGTTGTTGACCGGTCTACTGAGATCATGTCACATTATGCTTCTGCTGCGCTCCCTGCACTGGCTGCCAGTTAGGTAGCGGATCACCTTCAAGGTCAGGTTGCTGACCTACAAAGCCCTGCATGGCCAGGGACCTGGTTACCTACAAGACCTCTTGATTCCTTATTGTCCAATTTGCCCCCTACACTCCAGTGATGAGGGTTTATTCGTGGTTCCTAAGATTCATCTAAAATCTTCAGGGGCAGCGCCTTTTCATTTGCAGCCCCAGTTTTTTGGAACTCCTTCCCTCATTCACTGCATGATAGTGTATCTATTGACATTTTTAAAAGGGGGCTGAAGTCTTTTTTATTTGACCAAGTTTTTATAGATTCTTAATTGGATTTATTTATGTGTACTTGTGCTGTTTGTTTTTACTGATATTTAAATGTTGTTTTACTGTAAAGTGCACTGAATGAAAATGAAAAGTGCGCTATAACAAATATTATAAGTCTAATTATTCATGAGCAGAAGAATGGCAGTGATTGGCTGCTGTACTGGTCTGAAATATCTTAGAAGTGACTGACACGGCAGCCACTCTGCTGTTCCTGGCATGCTGGCACCACAGAAAGGACGCCACAAAAAACAATTTTAAAAACAAAATAAAGAGTATCATTATTGCAATTAGACTCATAACTGCAATAATGACCTCAGAGCTGGTCATTTCCTCTCGATTATTAACCAGCTGGGTGGGGATGGCCTTGGCTGCACCTCGGGCCACCATTCCCTCAAGCCAGTCATTAATCTCTAGGAAATTACTGTCTCTTCAGTCATTATTGCTTAAAAATTTGATTGATTGATATTTTATACCTTTGCACAACACCATATAACTAAAAAAGGAGACTGTACACAGCAGCATCAAATAAGCATGTTTCTTACAAACAGTTATGTTACTGTTTGCAACTGATGTCCTGTTTCTGAACCATTGAAAATATGTTATTTAGATTGTCACTACATTAACTAAACAATATTGTTATTTTCTTGTAATACAACAACAAAACATTGTATCACTATCTAAGAAGAAAGACACATGACAGAGCATACGTTGAAAAAATTTGTTTGAAAAATGGCAATCGGATTTGAGTCAAATTATGTTTGTGTTCCTGTAGTGGGCAAAAAAAATCAAGTACTTACAAAAAGAAAAAGTAATATGAATGCAAGAAAGTAGTGATCTATTTAATAAAACATAATCATAGACCACCTATGTGAAAAATATGCACTAAATGGTATTTGTAAATCATTTTCACGTATGTAGTATAGTGCACTTGGAAAATTCCACACTTACCCCCTTAATGAGGGCAATCCTATAAAACAGCAGGAACAGATCATGAGTAGCATACTAGGTGTAACACTGAAAATCACTACAAGATTTTATTTTCAGTTTCATATCTACCAAACAAAAACATTTTTGGAATCAAATCAAGAAATATAAATCAGTTATTATTACTCACAAAACTGTTAAATTAAGAATCTGCACTGTGTGCTGAGAACAATAACATAGTTACAGTATATCTGAACTGCATTATCTTGAAATTAATAAAATAGTAACAATAACACTGCTGTATATTCATATACAAACAGTATTTTCAGCTATATATACATGTTTACAAGTCTGAGTCATACTTTGGTAGGCGTTACATAGTCAGTCAGGTACTGTATGCTGCAGTTGTGAACATACTGTTTAGCAGTGTACACCATGTTGTACCGCTTCACATCTCAGTAAATGAAAAGTGCTGTACACTTATTTTTACAGAAGTATATCATCATAGACATCTATGTGGGCCAAGATATATTATACTCAGTGATTGTATACACAGTCCAGCACCCTACTTTAAGAGCCCACTTGAACTGTTATAGTTTCATTGTAATCAGCAGAGCAATCAAGGTGTTGCATGTAGGAAGAAACAGTAAAAGGAATACTACTTTTCACTGTCCTTATGGCAAGATGGCCTTGCATTTTATTTTGCATTACTGTTACATTATGATTGACAAACATGAATATCATGAAGATATGTTGAATACACTGACAGTACAACACACTTACAGCCCCATGATAAAACATGGGATATTGCAATGTCCCAAGAAATGATTGCACCAATGTAGATATTATATCTATGAGGAGCAGCAAAACAAAAAAGTAGTTAGCACTGTGCTTTTTTGGTCAGTAAAGCACATGTGTCACACATGTGACAACCAGAAAATCATGGGCTTGATTCTCAAAGAGCCCCTAGACTGATGCCAGCTTCCCCCAAAGGCAGTTTGCATCAAAGCCTGGTGTGCCAGGGACCCTGCACCCAATTCTCTATTGGGCAGGGTCCCATGACTTGAGACAACCTTGGCTGTGCACCAAACAGAAGGCACATCCTGAGGGTGTGCCACAAGCTGGGGGTGGCTATGTGCCACTCTAGCCAGTGCCTGTTGGCTAGCGGACCCCCACATGAACCCAATGTCACCAAAATACTGTGATTTTCACCAACACTCTCCCAGACTCCCAATGTCCCATGAAGTAATTTAAGTCAACAACCCCCTCCCTGATCCCCAATGTCCCATTATTCTATTTAATGCATCACCCCTATCCAATTCCCAATGTCCCATTAATTCTTTTAAGTCAACGATTCCCTCCCCAATCTCTGATGTGCCCACTGTAAGGATATGGTCCATTTTTCCTGGTGTTCTAGTGGCACCCCATCCCAGCAGATAGTACCCACCACCCCGCTCCCCCATCCCAAACAGAACCAATGACTGGCACAGAGCTCCTCTCACCTCTGCTGCCAGACACCGAATTAACTTTCAGTGAACTCCTACTGTTATAGTAGGGGCTCACTGACAGTTTGTTTGGCAGACAGCAGCAGAGGTGAGAGGAGTACTGTGCCAGTTGCTGGTTCTGTTTAGGATGGGGGAGAAGGGTGAGTGGATACAATCTGCTGGGGTGGGGGCCACTAGAACATCAGGGAAAATGGACTGTATCTGTACAGCAGTTGCATCGGGGATCGGGAATGTGGTTGTTAACTTAATAGAATTAACAGAACATCGGGGATGGGGTTGTTGAATATAATACATTAACAGGACATTAAGGATCAGGGATGAGGTTGTTGAATAAAATGAATTAACGGGACATCAGGGATCTGGGAGAGAGTGATGCATTAAATTAAATAATGTGACAATGGGGATCAGGGAGGGGGTTGTTGACTGAAATGAATTAACAGGTCATTGGGGATTGAGGGGGGAGTTGTTGAATTAACTGAATTAATGGGACATTGGGGATCAGGAAGGGGAGTCCACTAGAATACCAATGCTTGGGACTTTGTATGCTGATGTAAGGCACTCTGGTCAACTCTCCTAGAGAGGATTTTTCTAAGTACACTTAGACCAGCCCCGGCTGGTCTAAGGGTACTTAGAATTTCTCCCTCTGGGAGAATTCTGAGAATCCCATTTACGAGGATGTTGCAGCTTGCATCTGCCTCATGCCCCCTAGCACTGTATTGTAGCCCATTTCTGGGTGCAGGGGTGGCACAAGCTCCATTTGGGCATGCAGCCTACAGTTGACACAGGCTGCTTTTGTGAATAGCACAGGGCAGCTTTTGATGCAAGGTGTCATTTGCACCATTTATGTTTGGTTCAGGCACCTTGCATCAATCTCAGGGCTTTGAGAATCCAACTCCATATGTTTACAACTTCAAAGTTATAAAAACTGTGAGGCATACTGTGACAGACTACTCTTCTGTAGCTTGTACAAGCACCACGTTCCTGAGGACTATGGTATATGCATCTTTGAGATTCTTCGGCAGTATCCCTTTGAAGGTACACATAGCATTATTACACTCTACCCAACCACCTCTGTATCTGTGCCATGTCACATAATGACCAGATTCCACAGAAGGGCCATGGTGGAAAATGATTGCATGAGTGTCAAAACGTGCACCTGAAAACATGACTTTACCAGCAGTAAAATCTGTAATTGGTGTGACAACTTTAACTGCATGTGAGTCAAATCATTGCTGAACAATCATGAGATATGCACTGTACTGACTGACCCTCAGAGACCGTGTTGTGTCTCTGCCACACTTTCGGCACTGCCACCCACATTTTGCATCTCAAAATAATTGTTAAAATTTCACAGATGGGTCATCTGGAATACAGACAAAAATCCAGAGCATGTCATCTGTTACTTCTCTATCTATGTATCCACATGACAGACATATATTTGCCCTCATAATTAACTATGAAGTACTGTCTTAGTGGAATGTTGTCCTCATCCAAACTGTTTATAACAGCCATTATAAACTCAGTAACATCTTGTTGAGCATTATCAGCAAACATTCTAAGTCTGAAAAAAAAATTGACCATGGTTAATGGAAGTAGTGTGAGTCTCTGTAAGCTTGGAAGTTGTTGTTGGCTTCCCCTTATGACTCTCTTGAATGTTTCAGACAAAGTGGTTGATTTGCAAGCATTAATCAAGTCAACAAACTCTGGCATATGAATGAATGCCTGAACTGTAGCGTTAGTATAGCAGTTTACCCCAGTACTGTTGTCACATTTTACCATGCCTGCCACACCAATACACTTCTTTGCTGGTGGTGACAAAATTTGATCAAATGCACTTTACTGGCCATGAGAAGTCAAGGAAGAAGAAGAAGAATGACCTTGACTAGGTTTCTTCCTCTTTAATGTATGTGATGCATCAATGGAGACATCTCACATCACTATATTACTAAGTACAGGAATCAGAGATTGGTTGGGTTGGTACAGAATCCACAGACAATTGTACTCAAGAATGCACTTGATGTCAGCACAGATCTTGTTTTGTGCAATGTTTATCATGTACAGACCTGCCAGACTTCTGACATGAGATAAGGCAACATAGCTTGTGCCATCTTTGAAGATGCCATTCCCTGTGTCAACTATTGCTGCATTATGACTCTAACCTTGAGACTTGTGAATTAACTCAGCATATGCAACACAGAGTGGGAATTGTTTTCTGGTAACATAAATGTCCGTAATGAGCTGGAATTTTATGAGCACCTGTCGATGGATTGCGGGTACTCAAAGTTGTCAAATTAAACCACAACCATCTCAACAAATGTTTTCTGCACATTATATTGAAACTGAACTATGTGGCCCATAGCACCATTAACAAGTCCACATTGAGTTTCCGACATAGCATGACACATGCATTCTTATACACTGTCATGACTGCATTCAAACTCACAGTTTGTGATACATCTGATGTCAGTTCCTTCAGTCATGCTACCATCTTTAACACCATCTTGGAACTTAAGAAGACACCATCAATTGAATCAAGTGATGTTCATGTCACAGTTGGTTGCTGTTGCCTCTCCAACATAATTTGGTTGAATTCTACTTACTGCTAAAGCCTTGGCTTCAGATGGACAATGCATATGCCACTGTTGCATAGCTTTGAAAACAGAGTGTATGAATCCTGCATGGAAGTTTCCTTTCTGTCTATTACACATGTCTTCAGGAATTCTGCATTGGAAGGTGACAAGTTTCCAATGCATGCCTCATCAAGTAGTGCTTTGTATTTCAGATCACCACTCTGTGTCTTCTGGAGGAGGTTGTGGAGTCAAAATCAGTGGCAGAATTCAAGCATGCATGGGATAGTCATAAGGCAATTCTGGGGGGTGGTGGTAGGAAGAAGTAGGCTGCTGGTTAACTAGGATCTGCAGCTTATCCAGTAGGTAGGGAAATGGGCAGACTGGGTGGGCCAAGCGGTCCTTATCTGCCGTCAAATTCTATGTTTCTATGTGTCATGTTTTGAAACAGTTCAATACAGAAGAAAAACTCCCACAGATTTATACCACCTATGCACCCAATAGTCTGTTTTGCTTCTTCTACAGAAAGTGTTGAGAAGACATGTTGACCATTCACTGGGGCTAGTTGCAGCAGGTCTCCAAAAACTAAAATATTTTTCCCACCAAACAGAGCATCATCATCTGTGCTAACTATCTCCTGCAGAAGAACATTTGTAGCCATAGTGATCTCATCAATAATCAAGAGTTCCATTTTGTTAAACATGGTCCGTAGCTCAGTTACAACTTCACATGACAATTGTCTATATTCACCTGTCTTGCCATGTTCAACAGGCAGCATAAAAAGGCAGTGTAGTGTTACTCCACCTATGTTGTATGCTTCCAGCCCAGTTAGAGCTGAGACAATAACAGATATTGGTACTCCAGTGAGTTTTCATATCACTGCACTAATGGCTTCAATAACGAAACTTTTACCAGTTCCGGTGGCACCACTGACAAACAACTGAAAAATATGTACTTATCACAGGAACACTCCTTACGATGTCAGATACCATGCTCAACAACATACACCACAGCTGAATAATAGATTTCATGATGTGTCTTCAACTTTTGCTGTACCATGGAGCTTGTCAGTTGTGAAGTGGCTTCCATGCGGCATAGCACTTTCAACCTCTGTCATCAGCACCGCAGGATCATTAGTAGGGAGGGGAGGTCCCAGAGCTCCTTCACCCTTGGGGCCACAGAGTTCTCATGAGTTAACTGGAGTATCTTCTTCTAGTTCTTGTCTCGCTTTTTCTAGTTGCTCTTTTTCTAACTCTAATCTCTTAATGTAAGCAAATAATGCTTTGGTCTTGAAGGTGTCTTAACTGAGTTGAATTTGCTCCTCATATGTCTGACAGTCACTTTTCAGTGAGCTTTCATCTCTCCATGGCTTGAAGAGGAACAAGAGAGCAAAGAAGTAATGCTCCTTCTTATCTGTAGTTGTCACACTCAGCTTGCAATGGTTGATCAACCACAGCTTCCATCTCTTCACAAGGCTGCCCTCCAAGCCTGTGACTTTGTATATCTGTCTAGATGGATCCAGCTCAATTCTGTACTTATAGTCATACCATTGTGTGATGTCAAACAGAGACATGTTGTCCATGGCTTTGTAGCGCTGTGGATAGCAAGTGTCAATTAGGTTGTTCTTCAAGATGTACATTGAAGAAGGCCTGTATGCAGCAAGTCCTCAATCTCATCATGATTTCTGAGCACAAGACATCTCATTTCCTTGAAGCTGACATTCAAGAACCGTATTGACTCAGTTTGCCATAGAGGCATGTTCCAGTCAGCCAGTCACTGGCTACATAGGCTCCACATTCATGGTGTGACAGAGTCTTTAATCCTAGAGACCACAGCCAAGAAGAGATTGACCTGCTGCTGTTGGACAAATCTTCCCAAAGCTCCTGCAAGCAATTTTGCTCATTTTTGGTGATATACCATAACGGAGCCATGGAATTGTCAGCAACAAATTGTACATCAATGTTAACCTGCCACATCAACAACAAAGATGAACTGTAGTCATTGATGAATGCCTCAGTTTCTTTTTGCGGCAACTCATAGGCTCTCTTGGTGGATTTTGCTTTCAGGTGATGGCACATGGCAGAGACCAGATCATTGACATGGCCATTTTCATGCACACAGCAAGGAAATCCAAAATGACACTTCATGTACCAGTTCCCATGGTTTTTCACCTTCTTACAACAGTACTTGCAATTCAAATGATCTAGAATTTCTGAACCAGTTTCCATAGCATTTGATAGTTATATTTGTGAGGAATCTGATATGTTACGTACTGCATGATGAAGTTAATAATATCAGAATCATCACTGTCACCAATGCAGGGAGCATCCTTCACCTACAATATTACTCAGTATTACTCGGTGAATGAAGGCAAAAGCAGGCCAATGGCTCATCGAGACTGCCTTCCCTGCACCATGCAGGGTGAATTAAGCCCCATTACCCAGGCCAGTAATAACTTGTCCAAATCAGTTCTGAACGTATTAAAATTTCTGATGTCAACGATATCTTGAGGAAGCGCATTCCACAGTTTGCTTGCCCTGATGGTAAAACAATTTTTCCTTTTATTAGTAATTACCCTAGGGATACTAAGTTGCCTGTTATGATATCTTAGACTGTATGGTTTAGATGCTTTATGTAGAGTACATTCCCTAGCTAATTCAGTGTCCTGTAAAATATTAAATAACATTAAAAGATCACCACTTTCCCTACGTAGGTTTAGGTTATACAGATTGAGTGCAACTAGTCTGTCTCGGTAGGGAAGTTTATTTACTCTAGTTACCATTTTTGATACCCACCTTTGGATGGACTTCAGAATCTTAACATCTTTTTCTAGATAAGGGGCCCAGAAGGATGTTGCATAATCTAAATGTGGTCTTTTGTATGCATTATATAAAGGCATGATGCATGACTCATTTAAGTTCAAAAAAAAATTCTTCACAGATCTAATAATTCTATTAGTTGTGAGAGTGATCTTTCTGCATTGTTCTCCCTGGGTAAGATATTTGTTGATTATGACACCCAGATCAGTTTCTGAACTGACTGTTTTGATTATACTACCATTCAATACATAACTAGTTAGGTGATTTATTTTACCAAATTGAATGACAGAACATTTATCAATATTGAATTCTATCTTGTTGATGTTAGCCCAATGTTCAGTCTGCTGAATATATATAATAAAAGAGTCAATTTTTGTGACAGAGTCCACTTCGGAGCAGACCTTGGTATCATCAGTGAATCTGCTGATTTTACACTGTATATCCTCTTGCAGATCACCTATAAAAATACCAAACAGGGAGGAACCCAGCACAGAATCCTGGGGTATCATACTGGTAACCCTGATCTCTTCTGACAAGACCTCAGAGACTTGTACTTGTTGCACTCTATTAGAAAGTCATTGTTCAACCCATTTTGTAGTAAGATTATTAAATCCTAATTTTAGCATTTTGTTGATTATAAGAGCATGAGGAACAGTATTAAATGCCTTCCTCGAGTCTAGCAGAATCACATACTAGGATTCATACTAAGAAAGGTAGGCATACAGAAGGCCATGGCCCATTTCATGTATGTCTCCAGCCAAGCTGGTTCATCATCCCAATGTTTGTAACAGAAAATGGTTGAGATTTTGTTTAAATTTTGCATGAATAGGATTATTCAATAATGAACTAGGAAGAGTATTCCATAAGGGAATAATTCTCTGGATAAAATAGGATCCCCTTTTATTAGTTCTAGGATATATTAATGTCAGTTGATATTTATGGCTTCTGAGGTTACAGCCTCCTTTGCTGTAGGACGTTCCCAGCTGAGTCAGTAACTCAGTGTCAGTGTCAATTGTGTACATTAATAGGAGGTTCCCTCTCTTTCTTCTCTGTTCCAGAGATTACATGCCCAGTTCCTTCAACCTTACTTCATAACTCTTGTCCCACATTTTGGTGACAAGTTTAGTTACTCTCCGTTCGCCTCCTCCAGTCTGTTAACATCTCTCCTGAGATACGGGCTCCACAGAGGGGGAACAGTAGTCAAGATGTGGTCTCACATATGCCTTGTAGAGCAGCAAGATGCATCCCCTATCTTGAGAGGTAAAACTCCTCTTAATGCAACCTATAAGTTTGTTAGCTTGGCTAATAATATGATTACAGTGACTGTGAGATGTTAATTCAGAATTAATTAGTGTTCCTAAGTCATTTTTCTGCACAATAGGTGCTAACAATTGGCCATTTAATATATATACTGATTTTGTTTGTTTGTATTTCCCAGGTGCATGACAACACATTTACCAACATTAAAAGACATCTGATTTCTATCTGCCCAATCCTCGAGTTTTTTCAAATCGTTAACAAGATTACAAATGTCTTCTGGTGTTTTTACTGGTGCTACTATTTTAGTGTCATCTGCAAATTTAATGGCACAACTATTAATACTGTTAGTCAGGTCTGATATGAAAATGTCAAATAATATTGGGCCCAAAACAAACCCCTATGGTACACCACTAATTACTAAGCATATTTCAGACATGTATCCCCTAATACATACACACTGGGTGTGATCATTTAACCATTCTTCAACCCAATTTGTAATATTATTATTTATTCCTAATAGTCTCATTTTGTTTATTAAAAGGTCATGGGGCTCCTTATCAAAAGCCTTATAAAAATAAAGGTAGATCACGTCCATAGGTATCTTATTATACAAGGTTTTACTGATGTAATCATAGAAAACCAAATTTCCGGACAGGCAAGATCTATTCTTTCTAAATCCATGCTGTGTTTAATTCACCAACCCTCTGATATTTAAATCCTCCTCCAATCTAGTTTTGAGTAAGGACTCAAAAAATCTTTCCTATTATACTAGTCAAGCTGATTGGTCTATAGTTGGAAATATCTGAATGATTTCCCTTTTTGTAAATTGGTGTGACAGTAGCTGTTTTCCAGTAATTTGGTATATTATAGGTTGAAAAAGACATGTTAACTAGTTTATGGAGAGGTTCCACTAACCATTCCTTAATTATTTTTAATTGTTTTGGAGTCTAGGGTGAAGTTTATCATGCCCTGGTTATGTATGTTAATATTATTCAATTTTGCCAGGATCTCATTCTTTGATATTTCCAAACCATCAACAACTGTATTTCCTATGGGTGTACCATTTGTTTTAGTTTTAATGTTAAATCCCACAACCGAAATATTTATTGCATTCTTCAGCAATTTTCTGAGGGGCTGTTATTTTTTTTGTATGTACTGTCAAAGGCCCAATAGTCCTTGGTGTTTGCTCTTTATTATTTATGTAGGAGTACAAGCTTTTACCCCCATCATTTCTATATGCCAGTCTGTATTCAATCTTATCTTTTTCCATTTTTATTTTAGTTTTACACTTCTTTAGAATCATCTTGTACCTCCATCTATTGAAATCACTACTATCTCTTTTCATCATCCTATATACCCATTTTTTTTGTTTGTTTTATTAGCTTGGTTATAGTAGGTTTTATCCATGGTGGTATCTTTCTTTTTTTATTATAAATTATTCTGTTTGGGACATATTTTGCTTCTGTTTCTAAGTTTTTATTTTTAACTGTAGTCCAAAGTTCATTTGGGGATGTCATCCCATCATCCCATTTCCATTTAAAAAGGTCCAGTTTTAACTGTGCAAAATTGGCTTTGTTATAGTTTTTGAAAACTGTTTTTCCTATCTCAGGTTTTACTTGTATACTACTATCAAAAGATATGATCATGTGATCACTATTTTGAATTGGTGTTTTAACCTGGATATTACTAATTTTATCAGGAATATCAGTTAAAAGTAAATCAAGACTATTGTTTTTTTCTTGTAGGTTTTTTAATTAATTGATACAAACCATTTGTGGAACATATATCCAGAAAATAATTCTCCTGGTTATTGCTTCCCACGTGATCGTTCCGATTTATTCCAGGGAAATTGAAGTCTCCCATTAATATAATTTCTTTATAGTTAGATTTGTTGCTTATACTGTTGAAAATTTCTTGGCTGTCTGCTAAATTTGTATCAGGCGGCCTGTAACAAAGTCCAATAAGTAGTTTGGGTTGTCTTTCCCCAAGTAATTCTACCCAGATAATTTCACAGGAAGTTTTTTCTGTTAGATCAGTAAATTGTCTTGACTTAATATTATCTTTTATGAATAATGCCACACCTCCCCCTACTTTATCTGTTCTATTTTTATAATAAGTAGTGCATCCAGGTACATTTGTATTCCAATCAGAGTTATCACTCCACCAGGTTTCTGTGATTGCTGCTATATCTATTTTGTCTTTATTAAGTATTATTTGGAGTTCATCTGTTTTGGTTCCATGTAAATTCCTGGCATTAGTTAGGAGGAACGACAGTCCTATTTTATTATTGTGTAATATTTTTCTACATTTTATTTTATTAGTTGTTGACTGTGAATTATTTACTTTATAATCAATGATTTCAGATTCCCCTTGCCCCGTATTCTTTAGTTTTTTGTTTGATTCAGTGCACTATAAAAGGTACAACCAAGGATCCTTGATCCTTGCCTACTCAGATGTAGTCCATCATGTCCATACCATGAATAGTTATTTTCAAATTTTTCCCAAGTTCTTGTGCAGCATATATTGTCTATGAAACTCCATCTGTGCAGCCAATTATTAAACATTTTAATATTTTGGGTTCTTTTATAACTTGCCTTAGGTACTGGGAGAACTTCTGACATTATAGGGGTCACATTTAGATCTTGTATAGTTTTTATTGCTGCTTCCATTTCTTGTATGATTTCTCCCATCTCTTGTTTACCAAAATTGTTCATTCCAGCATGTAGCACCACAGTTTTGGGCTTTGAAACATTTTGTAATATTCCTGGTAGTAACTGGGTAATATCTTTTATTGTTGCCCCACTGTAACTACAACTTGTTACATCCTCTTTGTTTCCCCTCGTAGTATATCTATCTGTGAACCTTGTAATGGAGTCCCCCAGTATAAATATTTGCTCTGATATATTGTTTGTTTGTAGTGGGGAGTTTATGGAACTATTATAGTGTTCGTTCTGTTCCTTGTTTGTGTTGTTTGAATCTGATAGATTGCATACAATTTCTTGTACCTGGTTTACTTAGTCTGATTCAATCAAGGGTACTATGGGGGGGGTCCCAAGATAGCTATACTTCCATTCCTGTTTTCATTATTTTTTTCTAGTTCAGTATCAAGCCTTATTTGGGATAAGGGAGAGGATCCAGAGAAGGTTGTACTTTCTTCTTCAGTTACTGGGGTTAGAGAATCGAAAGTATTATAAAGTGGTAAGTTGAAGGCCTCAGCTTTTCTCCCCTTTTTTTCCTTAGCTAGTCTTTTAGATTGTATATCAAACCAGTCAACATCCAAGTTCTCCTGCTTTTCATTATCCCTGACTCTTTTTCTATTTGATGTTACATTAGGGCCTATGCTGATATTTAATTCAACTTTTTGGTTGGTCTGGGTAGACAGAAGTGGGTCTTGGAACACATTAAAGGTTGGACCCTGTTCATCAGGAAATTCATCCTCATTGGCCATAGTGTGACCTGGGCCTGTCTCCTCACTTTCCATTCTCTTTATTAAACCTTGTTGGCTGATTTCCAGCACTTTTAATCTTGTGTTGAAGAGTGAAATCTCATCTTGCATCTCCTTATTTTGTTTACATTTCAGACAAATAAAAGGTGTTTCAACCACTGGAATGTCAGAGAATAGATACATATCACATCCAACACAGATGGATTAGAGGGTAAGGCTTATCTGTTTGCAGATGACACCAAGATCTGCAACAGAGTAGATGATACAGATGGGGTGGGCAGAATGAGAAGAGATCTGGATAAACTAGCAAAATGGTCAGAAGAGTGACAACTGGGATTTAATGCAAAGAAGTGCAAGATCATGCACATAGGGAAGAGAAACCCTGAAGCCACCTATAGGCTGGGAGGGGAGTTCCTGGCAGTCACAAAGGAAGAAAGAGACTTGGGTGTCATCATCACCGATGACCTGAAATCATCAAGCAGACCTCTACAGCAGTAGGTAAGGCTAGGGGATGTTAGAGTGTATTAGTAGGGTATCACAAGTCATAAGAGGAGGTAATAATCCCTCTTTACAAGACACTGGTTAGGCACCATCTGGAGTACTGCGTGTAGTACTGGAGGCCATACCTTCACAAGGACATTAACCAAATTGAGGCAGTCCAGAGAAGGGCAACCAAAATGGTGTGGGGACTGCATCAGAAGACATATGAGGACAAATTAATGGAGCTCAATATGTACACCCTTGAACAAAGGAGGGAGAGAGGTGATATGATCGAAACATTCAAACACCTTAAAGGCATTAACAAGGTGAAAGAATCTAACATGTTTAAACATAAGAAAAATAGTAGGACAAGAGGACACAGCATGAGATTAGAGGGAGGCCAAATAAGGGGGAATGTGAGGAAATTCTTTTTCACAGAAAGGGTGGTGGATGCATGGAATGGTCTACCTCAGGAAGTGGTGGCTATGAATACAGTACAGGGCTTCAAACAGGCATGGGATAGGCATAAGGCAGCAATACAAATGAGTATGAATACATAGGCCACTGACAGAGCAAAGGCTGATGGCACATTTATAAGGTAGAAAAATAAATGTTTCTATGTTTTAAATGTTTTTTTTAAAGTGATTTGTATGTTTTGTGATATATGGTTCTGTATTTACATTTTAAATGTTTTTATCTATTTTGAACTAAACCTCAACTTTAGAGACTACTTGGTGTGCCTTTGAAATTCTTTTTCTTGACAAGGGAAGCATGCATGGTTAAAGTTGACACTGTACAAAGCTTACTGGTTTTACCAAACTGGGAAAAGTTAAGAATTTATTCTGAGGTCTTTAATAGAGTTTTAAGGGTTCATGTTGTATGCCTGGTTAGGTGCCCATAGGCAACAGATATTTGCCCCCTCAAAGAGCAGAATTATCTGAGCCTGTACACTGAGTATGCTAACAAGAGGTTCACAGTTTGAATCCTTCCAAGACTTGAGACCAAAGGTTGATTCGAATCCACAAAACAGACAAAAGGGTTACCCTGTTTCTGTTTCCTGTTCACAAGACTGCGTTCGGAGGGTGTCACTGTGGAAGCAGAGGGCCTGACCTGCTGAGTGAGTTTGTGACAGTGAAGCACAGTATCTTGCTATACAAACCATGACACCTAATAAACCATAGCTTACTAGGCAGTAAAGAAACATATTGCACTGTATAAGTGGCTAAGTGAAAAACATTACTGGAAAAGAATGTAACACAGTAATATGTTTACATTCACAGTTGCTATGAGTACTACACTTATAAAAATATGCATCCATATTTAAAAGAAAAAAATAAGACAATAATACATAGTGGTTTGTGTCCTTTTAAATGGATCAACTCAATGAAAACATCCTTACATTCACAGTTGAAGCAAGAAACACACCAACACATTTGTTGTACAACTATTAAAATGCCAGCTCTAAACATTTAAATATGATTGAAAACAGTGTGAAAACAAGTAGAGCCTGATTCACAAAAGGTTTGGACAAGCACAAGCCCCAGGCACACCAAACTCAGGGCGCATGGGACTTGCAGCAGTCCCTGGCCATAGGATGGGATTCATAGCCAGAGCATCCATGGCCTGATGTTAGATCAGCTTTTCACTGGTCTGCCACTGCCACCCGTAATACGGGCTTGTGCCACATGTCTGGCGCAAGTCACTGTAAACAGGGCAAAGTGTTACAAAGGCATGTGATGTTTGTGAATTGGGAGTACGGTGTGCCAAAGTGCTTAGTGCAGCACTGTGGTGGATGCAAACCTTATTCAAGCCTTGCATCCACCTTTGTGAATCAGGCCCATAGTGTCATAGATTCAGTAGTGATACTAATTAATCAGGTCCCAAGGAACATTTATGTAAACAAATGACTGAAAAGTGCTACATTTCTGACCTCCTGTGGCACAATATGTGACAAATGTCCTTGAAATACATTGATTTGAATATGAAACAGAATCCTTTTTCTCATCATGATATTCTTTTTTCATCAGTCGCTCACAAAATAAGAAATTTCTAATGCGAAAAAGGATTTTGACCAATCAAAAGATGGTTTTGAACAGCCTATGAGAAGGACAGTCAGGAAACAGAATCCCTTTTTGTGAGCCGAGATTCTTGCTGAGATTCTTTTTTCATGACTTGCTCATGAAAAAACAATTGTGTCTCACAAAAAAGGATTTCAATGACAACAGGAAATGCCTTTTAACAATCATTCAGAAGTGCAGAACACAATCAGAAGTATGCCACATTGGATTCTCCTAACAACATGGCAGTTATAGTTGAACAAGTGATGTGAGTACACCAGCAATTAAATAAATTTAGAAAAATACAAGAAATGCTTCTGCAAAATAAAAAAGGCAATTCATTGAATAAAAATTTATAAAGCACTGTAAGATGTCTTTCGATATCATGTGTGGCAAGGTTTTCACCTGAAAAATGAGCCTTGAAAGTCTGAATGAAATAATTCCATTTAAAACTAATAATAGATATTACTAAACTGAAACACATTGCAGCACAACAGTTTTTTGCTAAATCAATACATGTCTGAGAAGGTGGTTTATAAGCTACTGAAAGAAATGTTTGTGATTGAATAGCAGGTTGTTTTTATCTAAGAATATGCTAGTAGTAGTTTTAAACAAGCAACTGTCTTTAAAGAACTGAAATAATTTTTTTTTCAACTCTGTTTATCCTCTTTACTTCGCCAACCCCAGACTCTCTCTGGTGTGGTTGCTCGGTGCCACCTTGTCCCACCCTGCCTGAAGCCCCCAAACTTACCTTCTGGGGGGACTCCCCCTTGCTCATCTGGCCACTCCAATCCTCCAGCTCTGTGTTTCCCTGGGTGGGACCGCCAGCTCCTCTGGCATCCTTTCTATAATCCAGACTGAGGGCCTGAGAGTGCAGAAGCACTGGAGGCAGGCTGGAAGACCCGGCGTTGGATGTGGAGGTGTACCCCTGGACCCACCTTCACCTACTATGGGGACAGGGATGTTTTCCATGTTTTCTAGGTCCCCAGAAGCACAACATGCAATGACTACCAGAACAGCATGGGTACTCTCCCGCACCCACCTGCAGGACGTCTGCCTCAGCTCCATACCCCATTTCCCTGAGCCCTGTGAGCTATTTCACCTGGTCACCACCAGGAGCCACCAGAGCTGCATGAGGCCCTCACACCCTCCCCAGGAAAGAAGAGCTACCAGCTGACATCTCAATCCAAGTCCTTGCCCTCCCCTGCCGACCCCCAGTGTCACAAGCTCATTCCCGAACCCAGATCACTGGCATGGCATGAGGTGTGACATCCAGCACCTCAATCCTCAGTGCCACCGGGCTGGCTTAACTTTTTGGAGGATGTCAAAGCATCACTTCTCCACAAGCAAAAGGCTTTTTTCACAAATGCTGATGTTATTATGTATTGCTGCACATTTTCTATGAATACAGTACTCAGTTTTTCTACTTGTAAAATACTCTTTTAACAATAAGAATCACATTGTTGTCTTACCACCTAGGATGCCAGCTCAAAAAGAAGGGAAGACAAGCTGTGGGGAAATATTGATAGATACCATGGCACCAATAGAATTGGTCAATATTGGCATTTAGAACTATTGGCCTATCACAAAACTATACTCTTCCTCCAAAATAAAAGTAAATTTTATAACCAGCTACCCAACAGCAAACAACTCAGTAGACATAACAAAAACTATTGATCTGATTGGCACACAGTTATTGTTTGCATCCAATCAAGTATCTTGAAAGCAATTGTTGCTGGCTGACTCAGCAATCTGTCTTTTGACAGTTTGAAACAGGAACTGAATCAGTCACTTGGCAGAAGGCTGTTGACAGAGACACACACATTTTAGAAATTACTGTAATTTGCAGTATCTGTGAATGGATTAAGCATGTCAGAAGGCTACAGAACAAGTGTTTGGATCCTCAAAAGTTCAATTGTGTGGAGGGTGGCACATTTTGCCAGGAGGAGTTATTTCGGCAATGATTTGTGACTGCCAAACTGTGATGTCTACTGGTTTGGTAAGGGTGGCATGAGGTGGAAGCAGCTCATGCCAGCTGTGCTATGACTTCTAGACACTCACCCTCAGCCAGACATACTTCTGATCCATGTTGGAGATAATGATTTGGTCCACAAAAGGAGTACAGATTTGATTGAAGCAGCTAAATCTTATTTGACTATTCTTACTGCAATGTTGCCTGCCTGTAAGGTTCTTTATTCAGATATTACAGAGCAGATGATCAGGAGAGGCCAGCAAAACACTTCTGAACTTGAAAGATCTCGCAGAAAGGTCAACATTCAGGTATCTGACTGCCTTCACAATCTGGGAATGCACACTATATGCCACCCCCAAATTAAATATTACAACTCCTTAGGGCCTGATAATATTCATCCTCAGTTCCTGATAAAAATGGCAGATTGTCTGGTGATACCCTTGTCTATCTTGTTCAATGTATCCATACAAACAGGTGTTGTCCCAAGGGACTGGAGACAACCAGTGGTTATTCCTATTCACAAAAAGGGCAGCAGAAGTCTGGTGGGGAATTATAGACCAATTAGCCTGACTTCTATATGCTGCAAAATTATGGCAAAATGGTTGAAACACCTTATCGAGGAGGAGCTAGCTGGACTAAACCTGCAGGACATCTCCCAGCATGGATTTAAAAAGGGTCTGTCTTGCAACACCAACCTAATAACATTCTGTGAATAAATCAGCAGGAGCATAGATAGTGGGAACCCTTATGATGTCATAATGGTGGACCTGGGAAAGGCATGTGATACAGTGCCACATGATCTCTTGGTAAATCAGATGATTAACATGGGTATCAACACCTATATTGTTGTTTGGATCAAGAGTTAGATAACAGATAGAAAAGAGATAGTCCAGGTAAATAGCAAATGTTCCGGTGAGGGGAGACTGTATAGTAAGGTGCCACAGGGGTCTGTGCTGGGGCTGGTGCTGTTTGTATTGTTTATCAGCGACATGAGCTCCAAAGTAACCAGTAGATTAGCTAAGTTTGTCGATGACACAAAGGTAGGAGTGGAGGTGGACACAGTAGAAAATCACAGGATCTTGTGTGGCAATTTAATATCTATTCAAAACTGGGCCACTAAAAATTGTATGTCTATTAACCCCCAAAAAGGCATTGTCCTACACTTTGGTAAAAACAATGCTGGACACACATATTCCATGAATGGGACCCAGCTCCAATCAGTATATAAAGAAAGGGACCTTAGAGTAATTGTCAATAACACCTTATCTCAATCCGATCACTGTGCGCTGGTTGTGAGGAAAGCCAACTATTTGACTCGAGCAATATCGTGTTCCTTTTTGACCAGAGATCCACATTGTGTATTACAGATATACAATATTTTTGCCATACCGCATTTTGATTATGGTTCTCCTTGTTGGTGTCCCTACCTTAAAAAGGATGTAGATTTACTTGAGAAACCACAAAGAAGACTAACTAAGTTTGCAAGGTCTTGGTAATATGGACTATAATGACAGATTGCAAAAATTGGGCCTGTTTAGACTAAAAGAGAGAAGACTAAGGGGCGATCTATTGTTTTTTTTATAAAGTACTGGGAAATGCAGACCTTATGACTGAACTAGGAATTCAGTTCAATTGTAGAATGGTTCAGTTAAGATCACATAACAGACAACTGTCAGTTCAGAGAGATAACACTAACAAACATATGTACTTCTTTACAATCAGAGTGGCACGCAGCTGGAATTCTTTAACTAGTGCTATTGTAAATCAAAGCACAATGGATGGTTTCAAGAGAGAGAGTTAGACAAATTCATTATCCATTCAAGGGTAGGATAATTACCCACCTGATAGTGGGAGACAATCTAGATGGGCCTTTGGCCTTCTTTTGTCTAGTAATACCAAGATACCAAGATGCAAAGATTGGTTATATCTAAAAGATGGTGTGCATCTCTCAGACGCTGGCAACATGATTTTCTTGGGGAACCTCTGACATTGAATCCTAACAGTGTTGTGAATGTGTTGTCATATAGATTATTAGTACCATCATGCCATCACATAACAGCTCTTTTCAGAGCAATATATACATTGGTCAAAAAATAAAAGAGCTACACCCACACAACATGCACCTGATGTATTGACGTTAATATTTATTTGTATGTGCATTTTTAGCAGATGATTTTCTTTTCTTTTTTTTTTTGTTTATTTGTTTTTTATGGGTTTTTTTTTCTTGTTTTGTAGTCCATCTGCTACTGTGTCATTTAGGCAAGGGTAGCACTACATAACCAACAGAACCATGAAGTACGTTATTCCTGTACATGGAGTACAGCACGGGGGGCATGACACATGTGTATCTGCTGGCCTAGGTTATCATAACTTTGTACAGACTATGCATACACTGATTACAGGTTTAAGGGAGACTATAACACATACTCTTCAATTTTTTAATTTTTTTATTTTTTTTTGTTGCCTCATTCTGAATGCTACTAGGCCCACTCCATCAGGCTCATCACAGTACAGCCCCAGCTGCAGCACATGTGCATCCCACACAGCTGTATCCCTGTCAGGGTCCCCCACCCCCCATTTCATACAACATGCCAGAGTATTCTGGCATCTCACCACTGTTTGCGCCCCTCCCCCCCCCACACACACAGGGTGCAGGAATGGTAGGGAATTTCCTAAAAGCGCACCAGTTATATCACAGGATGGCAAGAAACATAACACTGTGCAGGAATGTATTTGGCCAAAGCCCATGATCCAGTAGCACAGGCACACATTTTCAATCTTCTAGTATCCCCATCTACCATGATGTGCACATATGAAACTGTGTGGTCACCTATGGCGTCAAGTACATCATGGAGACCAGCAGTGAAACTGGCTGCAAAAACAGTTCCATATGAACCAACAGCTCCCCTGGGAGGAAACAGTGCAAATGACACTCAAACGCCATTCCTGATGGGCTGCACTAGTGGTGTCTGTGCGTGTACCATGAACTAAAGATGGTCAACTGCTGAGTCATCCTCCATCATTCAGTGGCATGGAGCCAGATGACATTCTCCAATGTCTAAAAAATATTGCTTTCTTTCAGTGTCATTTCTGTTAGTCCTGAAGTTGGTACAACAGGAAGTAATGAAAATGTCATAAATTGTAAGGGAGTCACACTAAATATGTACATATTTTTATATTTGTTTCTCAACAGCAACAACATGCATAAACTATGGAAAGACAGGGACACACACACTTGCCCTAGTCAATCCCATAAAGAAGTAAGGAAATCTGGATATCATGATGGGGCAACCAGTCACAGCCAAAAGAAAACTTGGAAAAAGATTGGTCTCCCCTTGCATGAGCAGGGGATACAAAATAAATCCAAAGAGTGCAGGAAGAAGTGGAAGCAGCTTCGGCAGAAATTCTACAAACAGAAAGCTGCTGGCAGTGTGCATGCCAGGAATAGGGACTGGTACCGGCTGGCCCAACAAATGTGGGAACAGGTAGGGAAGCCTGCATTTGGAGAGCATCATTATAGAAGTAGGTATACCTTAAGAATTGTACTAGCCCAAAAAAAATGTTTATCCTAAAACACCAAAGTGAGTATGTGTTAGCTGGCAATGTGCACACCCTGGGGCACAATCATATCCAGTGTCACAACCAGAGAGTATTATAGCCATTGGTGAGTCTGGCATTGTCCACACTATGTACACTAAATGGTATTATTCTTAGAAAATAGCTATGTCTAATTTTTCTCATAGAAGCAAATGTGATTATGTGGAAAACAAACAGCATTATTGAATTCCAAATGAATTAACTACTATTACATCTACTGATAGCTTTGATATTACATGGTGCAGATACTATAACACTGCCCTAACTACTACTACTACTACTACTACTACAGTACAATGACATTTTTGACATACTCTTTCTGTAGATTTTTGTATTTGGTTTCCTATCCTTCTCTCTCAGTCTGTGTTTATTTTTTTTTTTTTGTTCTTAAGAACAATTATCATGGAGTGTGAGTTTAGCAGCATTGGCACAGTAACAATGGTGCTGCTGTTTAGCACAACTTGAATAGACATTATTTTATTAATAATCACAGTGATGACTACAATTAATAGACTTTGATTGCTACAGAAGTGCATGCAGGTGTTCGTCATCAGACAGGTTGCAGTGACATATCCATACAG
This sequence comes from Neoceratodus forsteri, assembly GCA_016271365.2. Taxonomy (NCBI): domain Eukaryota; kingdom Metazoa; phylum Chordata; order Ceratodontiformes; family Ceratodontidae; genus Neoceratodus; species Neoceratodus forsteri. The sequence continues at coordinate 1,257,619,300 of CM028131.1, forward strand.
AGCTGATATATACAACCATATGGAACCATTGTACTGCCAGAAATTATCATTGTAATGTAGTGAAGTCAGCTAAACAACAGTTGAACCTACTAAATATAAAATGTTTGCATTATGAATCCGTTGCATGGGGGAGAGACAGAGACCAAAGGAGACCATGAGAGCTGAAATTTGTGATCAACCCAAACAAATACAACCTCTCAAACAACGTCTTAGTAACACTATGTGGTTTGTACCCAGAAAATATGTTTTTTGAAAAATGTAACTTTCCTTTAAAGCAGAGTTCAGTGGCAAGGGGGAGCAACCTCCAGCACAGGCTTATCTCAGCAACTAAGCAGGGTTAAAAATGTATACTGCTCAAGTTATCAAGTTTTCAGTTGTATCTGTCAAGACATACAATGGTATATCACCTGTTGCAGTGAAAGTGTGTATAACATTGGCTTCCATTCGAAGTAAATATACTGTTCTGGAATGTGTACAAGCCAAAGAAAATGTAAAAATCACCACACACATTTCAATAAAGTGAAATATTGCAAGTGCACAATGAAGAACAAGCCTCATATCAGTGCATTCAATGATTTCCATAGCAGATAACTGCTATAAAAGTTAATAGAAGTTTTTCCAGTAGCTTTAACATATTCTGTGTACTGAAAACTGGATTTCCTTGAAACAGACATAACAACTAATATGTCTGTATGTCTTCTCTGTTTCCACAGAACATGAAGGCTTCCCTAGAGGTGTAAAAAGGATCCAGCTGGTACCAGTCCCTCCTGAGCAGGTAGAGGAGGATCCTGCAGTCAAGCAAATGCTTGTCATTGACCCTAGTGGTGCGTAACAATCAAACAGTAACAAGAAATACAAAGCTGTACAGTACTACCATATCTTATAGTGCTAGTAATTTATATCTTTAAAAATTGTGTAAGTACCGCATTCATAATAAATGTAAGACAAAGCCACCATCACACAAGCATCCATTCCAGGTACTACACCAGCAGTGCACCCTCCCTCCACATTAGACACAGTTCACACAAACCTGTACTCCTCAAGACATGTAGTACACCAACATTAGCCCCCTCGCTTCCACAGTACACAGGATGCACACAAACGCATACTACTTTTATCACCTTACTATGCCTCAAATCACACCTATATAAAGTATACTATTTCCAGCAACTACAGGACCCTGCTCTTAGATGTGTAGGCACATTATACTATGCAGCTTGTGGTAATAACCCTTCCCAACTCATTGCTCCAACGTTCCATCATTTAAAAGTCACAAACATAGAATAGTATTGTATTACTATGTAACTGAAATTTGAATGCATGTGATATAGTTTCTTGTCCATATATTTAGTGTGAGGATAACACAATACACACATCATAGAATTTCAATCCTCCATAGTAAGAAACATCAATCTTATATCAATACCAAGTAAAGAATTTGTATATTTTTCATATAGTACCAAAGTGTAACAATACTGTTGGTTTCATCTTTCATTGTAAATATATAGTTAGTAAACTTAATAGCATGATATACATAGTAAACTACTATAAAGTGTAATATATAGAAAATGTAGAAATCAGCTAGCACTAGCACAGTATTTCTGTATCAATGCAAGATAGTGCTAGAGCCTTTTCTTAAATTTGTATTTTTCAAACAGGAAAATCGCAGACAGGGCACTGGTGGTGCAGAAGAACAGTCCACAGAGGAACTAAGGGAAGAACATCAAGCCCCCTCTGTGGACCAGCAAAAAGCGCCAGCAGCTGCTAGTGGCTCATCTGAAAAACAACAACATGAAGAGGAGCCCCAGCCTTGTCCCTTGGCCTATCAAAAGCTGCAGTTGGATGCAGGTCTCTAGCTGCACAAGGTAAGTAAACAAGCATTACCTTAACATGTCAGTAACAATTCATGAAGCATACAGTCTGATCTTAATTTGGAGAAAGCCCCAGACTGTCATAAAGAGCTCACACCACAAGGAACAGTGCAAAATGGACGTTGTGCAAAAAAGGCACAGTGATCAATTCTGAAACACAGTCTGTGTCAAATGCACTCTGTACGCACTAAACAGGGCTTGCTTTCTCCCTGCAGCACAAACATGGACTGTACCATTGCACTAGAGTGCACATATCAAACCTATGATGGCACATCTTCTACTTCAAGATTTCATAAATGCTCACTGAGGAGGAAAATCTAACTCCCAGTCCCCACCACTGTCAAACATCAACCATGTCCCTGTTGTTGTAATGCCCCCACACCCCCAGTGCCAATCCCCTTTAATTAATGTTTGATTCCATCACTGGTTGTGTATCAGACCCCACCACCCCCTCTGCCCAATTTGGCTATTGAATAATTACTGCTATTCCGTAGTACTGTACTGCCCCCCTATCCACCCCCAGCAAGGGGTGCCCCAGCACCTGATCCCTTCCACTCATTTCCAATCCACTGAGTAGGACAGACCTCCACTGAACAACAAGCTGGATGCAGAATGAGTTATCAATCGGTGCATACTATATACAGTATGTGCTGATTAATTGACAGTAGATGTCATTCAAAGGTCATTCAGCTGCAGCCCCTACTGGTAAATGAATAACTGTACTGCTCTCCAGTTCAAGAATGCTGGGAGCATAGACAGGGTTGTAGACAGTACCTCCATGGTGAGGAGGTGGAAAGCAGTACAACACCATGTCAGGATAGGTATTAGTATGTGGGCAGATCAGAACTGGGGGGGGGGGGTGTCTGGTAAACCAGCAGGATCAAAACCAAATATTACTAAAATGGCACAGGAGCTGAAAAATAGTGGTGTCTGCTACATGATCAGACACATAATAAAATATTAATAAAAGGTAATGCAGCAATGGCAGTGGGGATGCTATACCAACACAGGCAAAATAAAATATTAGTAAAAGTGGGTCACATATATGAGGATTCTGCTAGAGTAAAAGGCCATAATTAATTTTAATAGCAGTGGGAGTTTTTGGCTGTAAGTTGTGTTGGGGGGGGGTAGCACCAGAGTGAACGTACGTATAGCTATTCACAGTGTTTTCTGCTTGGGTATTGTCTTGTACTATTCACTATCCATAGGCACAACTGCCAGCAGACTGCCACACACCTTGTCTCACACCAGCACACACGACATCTGATTTCTGGAAAGTAACAGTTCTCACAACGTGCAGGACTTTGCTGCTGAAACCCTACTCAATTGAGAATTGACGCAGCATTTCTGGTGTACCGGCAACTGACACAAGCTGTAGCTGGGAAATATTGCGTTGAGTTTTTACATTCGCTTGCTCGCATGTGCAAGGAACGTATTGGGAGAGAAGCACACTTGAGGTGTGCTCTCCCACCCAATGCACTGCTCAGTTGAGCAGGCATGGCAGTCCTGCACCAATGGTGCAGCAGCTCAGTATGACAGCGGTGGTCTTCGCCTCAAAGAAAAACACCGCTGCCATGCTGGCTGCCGCCCTCGCGTCCGCGCGTTACCTCCCCGCACGTCCGTCCGCGCTTCAAAAGCTTTCGTGCCATGCTGGGAGCCTACACCCCAGTGTGGCAAACATTGTTTGTCGATGGGGGTGCCCAATCCCCCGCTGGCTCCATGACCCCCCCCCAAAGCCATACTGCCACGCTGGGAGCCCACCCCAGCATGGCAAACCGTTTGTTTGATTGCTGACGGGGTGCCTAATCCTCGCTGGCTACTCAGCCCCCACAACATTTTCTGCCATGCTGGGAGCCCACCCCAGCATGGCAAACTTCCCTCATAGTCTTTTTTTTTTTTTACCCTGTAAAACAAAAACGGTCCTGCTGGCGCATCTCCCAGCCCCTCCCACAACCGCACCCACCCACTGTGCACCCAGCCTCCCCACCCCTATACTTACCTCCAGACTCTGGTGCAACGATCTTGGTGGACCAGGAACACGTCTGCACTCTTCAAAGCCGACCGCGAACTGAGGAAATGCCGGTAAGCTCTATAATGGGCTAGATAGGGGGGTTTCAACTTTATTGCATATCTCAGTCATTTTTTGGAATTTTTGCACCAAATTTTCCACATGAGGTTTTTGGGACCCCTTCTCATGAATGATGTCACTGTCATGGCATTATTTGGGCCCAAAGGGTGATTTCGCATTCACTGCGCAGTCACTGCATGAAATAACCCTTTGGCCTTGGATAACACCATGACAGTAACATTATTCATGAGAATGGGTCCCAAAAACCCCATGTTGAGAATTTGGTGCAAAAATTCCAAAAAATGACTGTTTTATGAGCGTGCATTGCGCAGTTCCTACGCAGGCTCATAAGTTCGCGAATTTTCAATATTTTCACTCCAGATTTTCAACATTGCCATTTTATCACACCTTCTTATGAGTTGTATAGCTGTCATTTTTCACATCTCACCCAAAATGTGTTTCCGCCCATGTGGCGCACAATGGCGCAGTCGATTAATGCGCGAAATCAATGTATGGAACACATTAAGAAAATCACAGTGACACTGTTCATGAGCACGGGTCTTAAAATGCCTATGTTGAAAATTTGGTGAAAATATCCTAAAATGACTGTTTTATTGAGCCGCATGCTATGCAGTTCCTACGCACGCTTCTTACGCTTTCATGAATTTTCAATATTTGCACTCCAGATTTTCAACATTGCCATTTTACCACACCTCCTCATGAGCAGTACAGCTGTCATTTTTCACATCCTGCCCAAAATGTGTTTCTGCCTATGTAGCGCGGTAATGCATGATGTCGGTGTGAACTGAATGTATGGGACACATTAAGTAAATCACAGTGACACTGATCATGAGCAGAGGTCTTAAAATGGTTATGCTGAAAATTTGGTGAAAAAATTCCTAAAAATGACTGTTTTATGAGTCTGTGTTGTGCAGTTCCTAATGACTCTCGTAAGTTTGCGAATTTTCAATATTTTCACTCCAGATTTTCAACATTGCCATTTTACCACACCTCCTTATGAGCACTGCAGCTGTCATTTTTCACATCTTGCCCAAAACTTGTTTCCGCCCATGTAGCGCACAATGGCACAGTCGGTGTGCGAACTCACTGTATGGGACACATTAAGAAAATCACAGTGTCACTGTTCATGAGCAGAGATCTTAAAATGGCTATGTTGAAAATTTGGCAAAAATTCCTACAAATAACTGTTTTACGAGCGTGCGTTGTGCAGTTCCTACGCACGCTCGTAAGTTTGCGAATTTCCAATATTTTCACTCCAGATTTTCAACATTGCCATTTTACCACACCTCCTTATGAGCAGTACAGCAGTCATTTTTCACATCCTGCCCAAAACATCTTTCCCCCCATGTAGTGCACAATGGCGCAGTCCGTGTGCGAAATCAATGTATGGGACACAGTAAGAAAATCACAGTGACACTGATCATTAGCACAGGTTTTAAAATGGCAATGTTGAAAATTTGGTGAAACAATTCCTAAAAATGACTGTTTTACGAGCGTGCATTGCACAGTTCCCACGCACGCTCGTAGGTTTGCCAATTTTCAATATTTCCACTCCAGATTTTCAACATTGGCATTTTACCACACTTCCTTATGAGCAGTACAGCTGTCATTTTTCACATCCTGCCCAAAACGTGTTTCCGCCTATGTAGCGCACAATGGGGGTAACAAACAGGTCATGCTGACAATTTATTGTGCAAATACCAGCAATCGCACAGGGCATTAGGGTAAAGCACCATACATGCCAAACACCACTGCAAATACCTGCAAGCGAACGTTCGGCATTGACAAATGCTTGTTTATAACCGGTACTCTCCCTCACATGCAAACTGCAACCATATCAGTAAATAATAAATGTATAACAGTATTTGTGTAGCTTGTATGTCTAATAATGTTTTTATACAGGCTGTAAAATAAAAGGTGCTCTACATAACAGGAATACTACTCAACCATGGTACACAGTATGAAAGCATGGTAAATATGCAGCAATAATTAAACTGTGACAGTACACAGCTGTTGAGTACCATAAATTAAATTTGTACATGTTATTACTAAAATGCATGCCATAGAGCACATACAGATATGTGCATATCGTAGCACAATAACTAATGATATACTACAGACTCTGTAGTAAAGTATCTCTAGAACATTATTTAGAATGCAAACAAACACAGCTATGAAGTGATGTTAGGCTCTGACATTAAGCTCACAGTATCACTCTTCAGTGCAACAATATAATATAAGACAAAGAACCTCTGTGCACAAGCAGTGAGGCAATGGTTACCCTAAAGGGCATTTGGCCGGGAAGCCAAGTTTCAAAGAAATACAAAATCACACATGCCTCCACAATGCAAAGCATCATGGGTTGCATACACAAATCACCACAGAATATTATGCTGGTTCAACTTTAAGCAGAAATGCATGGTGCTGAAAGGCCTCTCACACAATTTGCAAAGGGTGCCAACAGAAGACATAGACATATATAATATAAGCATAAATACACATCTTCCTAACCACAGAAATTTGTCTCTCTTGCGACAGAGCTACCTCCCTGGTGCCAGCACTCCATTTCTGCTGAGAAAGGTAACCAATAATTCCACTTATGAGGGCAGTACACTATAGTATCCAGACTGTAAACTTCTATTAAGCATAACCTGCACAATAACAGATAGACACTTAAAAGTGTACATTGAATGTGTCATATGGTTGCCAGAACAACCCATAACCCATATAGCCTTTTAGTGCACATTTCACTATTTCAACCCCCTCCATCCCCAATGTTGAAATATGTGAAAAGTATGAACAACATATATGTGATAGCATTTTATGAAGAAAAACAAGAAAGGACATTACAGTATCCAGCTATACCAGTAGACACTCAGAATGGTTACCAGGTAATACTTATTGAGAAAACCTCTATTGGATGCCTGTAACAGAGTCCAGCAGAAGTGCTTCATGCAGAAACAAAAATAGCATTCAAGCTTGCCTACAATACAAATGAGGTAACCTTACTAATAAGCTAGGAGGGAGGGAAGGTCAGGCCCTAGGCACTGAGCACAGTTATGCCACAACAGGTAAGTAAAACAGAGGATACTGGCTGTCCAAAGTGGTAGGACTTGCTTTAGAAAAGTGCAACAGTAACCACATCTGCAATGTATGTAATGTATACCACATGAATGTTTTGTTTTTCCAATTTCACCATTCCTTACAGTAAACAGGTATGACTGGGAAAATTGCAGACTTCCCCACAGTTGAAGTATTAACTACACCGTATTTATATGCTTGTGAGTGTCAAATGCATCATGCACCACCATAGCAGTAGTCTTAGCATTACAGTGCAGCAGCTACCAGGCTTCCCCCCTTCCCCCCAGAACAGCATAGCTTCCATGCTGAAGTGCCTAGTACACCTTTGTGTCCATGCCGTGTGCCTGCTACCACTATATTGCAGTGATACAACTGTAGCTGTCCATGGCTTGCATTATGTATTGCATAGTAAACCAGTGGTCATGCTATATTTAATAAAATGTGCAAATATTTGCTTGCTTTGAAATTTATTGACACTAACACGAAGCACAATAATTGTAATCCTCTGTACCATGGTGTGTGTGTGTATGTGTGTGTGTGTATATATATATATGTGTGTGTATATATATATATATATATATATATATATATCAACAGTACATACAGTAGATGAAATGTATAGCTCTATAATAATGTGCCTCTCTTTTAAAAGCACACTCCCAAGATATACTGAGAAATACAGTTGCACACCTTCACATTACGTCTTGTCTTCTAGAATTATGGAACAGCCAACACAGTTTTCATTGTTTTTTTAGTAACCCATTCTTCTTAATTAGAACACAAGAGCATTCTGCATTACCATAAACAGCCACTATACTTTATAGTATTTACTAATCAAGGATTCAAAATTACAGGTCTACAACATCCTGCATTGGCATTAACAACAATCATCATTCCCACAGGCACAATAATGACATGATATCATCTTCAGATACAACAACGATATCAGCAAAACACAACAACTTCTTAATGTCTATGTTTACAATCTGTATACAAATCCAAATAGTAGTTATTCTCTCCACAGTACAAGACCAACGTGACCCAGAAAAATTAATTTTTATTTTGTTAACACACATAGCACACTCCCTGCAACTATGTGAAGTATACAATCAAAAGGAAATTAATTCTTGCTTTTCAGGCAATGAAGTCCCATCACAACCTTCATAGTAGTGATTCTCTCCACAGTGCAACACATTAGCATCAAGAACTCCAAACAGCTTCTCAAGTACCAACACAAATCCATCAAAAATAGACTGAAGTCTTTTTTTTACCACAGTAACCATGGCAGAAATGTGGACACTGCGGGAGGACTTCCACCAGTTTGGCGAGACCATGGCAGAGGGCTTCCATTCTCTCACTCAGAGCACCACCCTGATGTTGGAAAAACAGAGACAGCTGCTTGAAGATCAACAAGCAATTTTAGATACTGTTCATCAGCATGGCTACTTAGTGTAACAGACAGACGAGGCCCTCCGGGGTCTCCAGAGCAGCAATCTGGAGCTCGCTTGGTCCATTTGAGAGCTCATACAGAGTCACAAGAGCCAGGCTGCTGCTCAGGAGACCACCCATGGTACTGGTGGAGCAGCAGCTAAAGATATCGGGGGGAATACAACACCTTGTGGGACTAAACATCAGACAAGGCAAATTTACAGATTTAAAACACACCATGGTGTGATATTTATTTTTCAAAAGTTCGAAAAATAATACATGAAAACAAATAAAAAGCAAAGAAAATCACTACTTAATATAAGTAGTTTTTCACATAATACAGTCATGGATCTTACAGCTCCTAAGAACCTTCTCATCTGTATTCAACAGCTTGTCTACAGTAGCAGTAGAACCTCTCTCCTCCTCTTTCAGGGCTGAGCCCCACTGGACTGAACTGAACTGAACTCTAAAGAGGTTATATATCTTTTGGTAGGGTCATCTGGCTGAGCCCTTTCTATTTACATGTCTGAACATGCCATTTCAAAACCGGGGGTTGTTTCAGGGGACTTCCTGGTTCAGTTAAAGGTACAGAGTATATCTCCACAGATATTGACTCTCTATATCTCCGATCCACAGTGACTAAGCACTTTTATTAAGCATACTACATTCTTTTGTGCAGCCTCATACATAAAACCTTATACAGTAACAGGTTTATAGTGTGAATTTATGAAAATACTGTACCTTAAGGATTCCTTATAACTGTATTAATCATGAAAATATTATTGTTTTATATGGCTTCTGAATCCTTTTTATTTAAAAAGGCTTTATTAACTATGTATTCCTATTTAAAATAGCCTTCATATTTTTTTGTACACAAAATGCACTTATGTACTTTACACAACACCTCTCTGGGTGTTTGGCATCATTCGAGGGACTGAATGAATGGAAATGGAAAAGGAATGAAAAGAGAGAACTAGTAGGAAGTTTAGTAGGGATAGTAAAGAGCTATGCTAGGTGGTCAACCTAGGGTGGGGTGGGAAGAAGAAAAGTAAAGAGAAAAGTGTTAACTGTTGCTAGGAAATAAGTAGATAGAAAAGTGGTCCATTAGTCACAGCTGAGGGTGTAGCCTAACTCTGCCACAGCCTCCAACTGCAGCAACATGACCAGACCTTCTCTGAGATGGACCAGCAAGATCTTTTTCCACAGCCCCCTCTTCAGATGTCACCTGATGAGAAGGAGCAGTGATCCACCTGATCACTGACCCTGACATGCACATTTTAATAAGCTGTTTCCACTTCATAGTTTCATAGTTTGAAAACAAGTTCAGAAAGACCAAGGTACATGAAAGAACTTGCCACCATTCAATTTTCAAATGGGGGAACAAAAAAACTTTCTTTCACCCATAAAAATATCAAGACTGCCTTTGAAGGATATTATGTTTTCACTTTCGACCACATGCCTTCGCAGCGTGTTCCAAATGTTAACAACTCTTTGTGTAAACCACTTCTACCCATTACCCAAGGAGAGGCCCCTCATCATGATGTCCAAGGGTGAGTGCATCCTTGTTTTTATGTGGAAGCAAAAAAAAAAGTATTTATGCTGGCAATTTTGATTTTAATACAAAGTACAAAATATTTAATAAAACATTTTCTATTTAAAATTACAAAGTTCTACATTTTTTCATTAAATTATGAAATTTTCTTACCATTTTATTTTTTGTTGTATATACAAACCTGTTTTTATTACTGTATAAAAGTATTTCATTATTAGATTAAATATATTTTTTGAAAAAAGCTCATACAAAGTATTTTGATAATGAAATGAGGTGTATGACTACTTTATAAGGTGGGTGTTGCTGGCTCAAGTTTAAGGAGAGACACTAGTATGTGGTGCTGAGGGGTTGGGGAGGACTGCTAATGGCTCACTACTGTACACTACTTTGTTGTTACAGGTGGGCAAGACTTTTTTACCTACTACCATCCAACATCCTGCCCTCCTGAATCCCAACAGCCTCTAACCCTGAAACATAAGACAACAAGCAGCACTCAAAATACCATGGGGGGGTTCATATGTAGGCCTGTGGGGGAGGTGTGATTGTGGGATACTAAATTAGTAGAGGTTGTAGTATAAAGTAATGTTTCAGAAGGTTTATTATCTCCAAATACTTTTGCTGCAATTGTAGGGCATATCATTGTCAACAAAGACACCTAGAGTAACACCCCAAGCATCAAGAGTACACCAACCCAGTTCCACCAAGCTTTCAGTTACTGCACACCACACTTTGCAGCATGCCAAGAAGCCAGGCTTAAGTTTAACCTCAGACCAACAGAGGTCACCCAGAGAGGAGAAGCTTTCAGTGCACACCAAGATCTCAGTATACACAGGAAGAACAGACTTGAAGGGCTCAGCAGCAGTCTGCCTCCCAACAGCAGATCAGAAATATTCGGTCAACAGCATTGAAGACATCGGAGACATGGAACATACAACCAGTGAGATCCTGCATTCCTGGTCTTCAATATCAAGCAACCCACAGGAAAGGGACTTGGGAGCAATCATATCAAATACATTAACTACAGATGGACATATTAAAAAAACAGTCAAAAAATGTCAACAAATATTGGGATGCATTCTGGCAAATATTAAGAGTAGGGACAGAGAAGTGACTCTCCCTCTTTATACTAATTTAGTACACCCACATATGGAATATTGCTCACAATTTTCAGCAGCAACTAATGTACAGAGTAAAAAATTAAAGGAAGGAGTACAGAGAAGAATAACAAAAAAATAAGAGGTCAGCATAATACAACATATGGTGATAGGCTACAGAACTTGGGGCTATAGTCTATTGAATATAGACAATTAGGAGGGGACCTATGTCTAGTATTCAGAGCAATCAGAGACAATGAACTAATGGAACGCATAGGAATTAAAAGAAGTGAGGAACAAAACAAAAAAACAAGATCCCATAACTACAGATTGAAAGGTGATATAAATATGACTAAAAAACATATGGACTTTTTTACATGAAGAATAATAAATAGCTGGAATGAATTACTTAGACATGTAGTCGATAGTGAAACTATGGGAAGTTTTAAATATGAACTGGATAAATATATGGGAAATAAAAAATGTATGTACCACCAATAGAGCAATCAGGTGGCGAGTTCATTTAAGGACAAATTGTCTTCTAAACTTGAAAATTATCTATGAAACGATGAACCTATGAACCTAACCACAACATGCAGAACTCAACGTTTTGTGGGGGGGCTGGCTGCACTCCTACCCATCCCTAATTTGTAAATAGTCTAATTGATTCCTTAGTTGTGGTGGGAGCACAGTGTCCTTTGGGTCATATGCTCCCATTCCACCATAGTTCACCAGTATAAAGGCCTAGCCACAGAATGCAGGACTCAGAGTTTGTGGGGAGGGGGTGGGGCTGGCTGCACATTTCTTAGTTGCCGGTGGAAGTGCAGGCACTTTGGGCCCTGCACTCCCATTCCTCCACAGCTCACTAGCATAATGGTATCATTATTTGCCAGTGGGAGAACAGGGACTCCGGCGCTGTGTTCCAATCGCCCTAATCGTGATCCATAGCTTGGATGGAGTGTGGGGCACCCCATCCATGCCTAATTTGTAAATAGCCTAATCAATTTCAGATCCATTCTCATGGAAAACAATCAGGAAAAATGAAGTCTGATATCCTTTTAGCAAGAAGAGATCCCTTTTCACGAGGACAAAAAGGATTCACGATAAGGATCCTATCTCATGAATAAGGATTTTTAAAAGCCCATAATCCTTTTCATGAGATGTGATCCTTTTCACAAGAACGAAAACACTCTCACAAAAGAAGTTAAGAGAGTCCAAAAGGATTTTAAACTTAAGAAAAAGTATTTCAGGGTAATATTCATAGAGTCATACAAGTTCAGAACGCAGTCCTAAGAACCTGCCACCATCATGTCAATGGTGGAAGGAATATTTCCTGTGTCCCATATAGAGTCCAATCTTATTTTGAATTGCTCCACATTTTTACCCATTACAATGTCCCCTGAAGTGAATTCCATATAGGTGGCACTCTTTGAGTAAAAACTCTGTGCGTTTACAGTTTTACATAAAGAAGTTTTAAGCTTATAACTATGAGATCTGGTACTATTTTAATAAGATTTCTCCAAGCCAATTGTGTTCAGTACATATTCATTTTGAATGCCTTAAAGGTGTAAATCAAATTGCCCCTAAGAGCCCTATATTCAAGAGAAACTGCAGAATGCACTAACAGAGTCCCGATGAGCAAGATACAAATCTTGCTGTCTCTAGAGGACTTCATCTTTCTGGATTTTCAAATTGTTTTCTTTGAAAAAATGGAAAATAAGATGGTGACTCATGAAAAGGAATTTTTCTCACAACAAAGGATTATCCCTTGCAAAATCCCTTGTGAAAAGAATCCTTTTTCATGAGACTCCCATTCTTTTGTTGTTCAGGAAGCTATCAAAAGACTGTACTGAGCATGCTCAAAGCCCAAAACTTTAAAATAAAATAACTTTGGAATGGATTAATATTTTTTAATTAAACCAGGAAAAGGCACTTCTGTGAGACAAGCTCTTTCTACCCTAAAATGTCAGATCAAAATTCCAAAACATCTGGGTGCAGCAAGATGACCAAAAAGCATAAAAAATGGAGATTTTAATGTTTTAGCACTATGCGAGCTCAAAATCTGCAAATCCAACCAAAACAAGACTTGGCCTGTCAAGAGGTATACCACACAAGACTGCACATGCAAAATTTTGTGCAAATCCATTGAACAGTTGCAAAGTTACTAAGTGCAACATTTGTGGTATAACATAGAAACTGCAGCTCAGCCGTAACTATAGTCACTTATAGTACTTGGCACTGGCAGTAATTTTGGTGGAACTAGAAAGGATGTACTATGCATGCCATTAGGTGCACACAGTTGTTTATTTTTATTACTGGCTGCACTTGACTGATGCAACTGCCTGGGTGGTGAAAAGGAAGATGTCTTTCATTTATTGTTTAAAAGATATTGTTTAGTTGAAGTAGAAGAAGAAGAAAACAGTACCACATGTTGGACCAGGTAGTGTACCATACCATAGTACACTGGGATATACAATGCAACTGCATCATATGGGTGTGGTGGGTGGGCTCTTATTGCTGTTCATTTGATCATTAGTCTTCTTTTGTCCTAGTCTCCTCTGGAACAGCCAGCAAAGTATATATCCAGCCTTAATACAAATTATGAAATGAGTACAAAGAATGCTGAATCCTGATTGGTCAAGAACTGCTTTCAGCCAGGCCATTATCTCAGCACACGGCCTGGCCAAAAGTACTCCCAGACCAACAGACTCAACACTCAACTTTAGAGCCCTTTGCATCGCTCAAGCCCCCTCACACACACACACACACACACACACACACACACACACACACACACACACAGAGTGGATCGCGCATCTTTAAAAAAATTTCTGGTTGAATGCATTCTTTGACTGCAGATTTCTCGCTTTCTAACTCAACACTTTAAAAAAAATACCTTTCCCTTTGTAAACTCATTGTTATCCTTCTCTCCATCATGGATCTCCATTTCAAACTGCCACCAGTGCAGTTCTTCAGATGCTCTGAAGCCCTTATAAATTCAGCTGACAGCATAGTCTCAAACTGCCACCAAACATGGCTCATTTGACACTGCCACCCAGCATGGCTCTTCACACACCCCAAAGGGACTGAGGCATCTGAAACTGGACAGCACCATGGGACTCCGGCATCTGAAAGTACCAACAAACACAGCTCTTCTGAAAGTCCCTGACAGACCCATTACTGCCCTTAATGAAACAAAGGAGAAAACAGCAGCTCACATGCAGGTTTGCTGCCACCTGCTGGACAAACAGTAAAACTGCCCTCCAAGATTAGGACTACTTTTCTCCATAAAGCAATTTAGTATACATTTTTTCCCTTTTTTACTAATTAAAATTAAAAAACAAAAACAAAAAAATGTTACTTCCTATAACTTATGGGCCCATTTCATAATCGCAATAAGGCACTCCAGGGGGTGTGCTGTGGTGGGATAACTGCCCTTCACAGGCAGTGGAAGCACTCGGCTTCACCTTGTTCTTCAACCCACCTGAGGTGGGCCATTATGCCACCACAACCTACCCCCTGTTGTGCCTTATTGCTTAAATATCTTAGCTGCTTGGTATTGGTAGGTAGCAGGTACTTGCATTCTCTCTCGCTCTCTCTGTCTCTCCACTGATTCAAAATCTTTTGTCCCATGTATTCCAGGACAAGAAAACTTGAAACTACTTTGTGAATACTGTACACTGTACAGTACTTTAATTTAAATGGAGTGAGGTGTCTCTCTTACTCTCCTTACTCTCTCTTCCTCCCCGACCAGCAATCACAAGGTCCCAAGCAGGTATGCCACTGAGGGAAATCATTAAGGAGCTACTGATTACTTTGCTAATTCTACATCATGTGTCATACTTGTCCCCCTCCCTGCTCCACTGCCTGACTTGTTTGTCTCCCACATTAGCAGTTTTACTTTATTTTTCATACAAATAATAAATTGAAGTATTCCCTTTGGCCCTCTGTGTTAAATATTGCAGAGTCTGGCCCCTTTTTATGCATTTTATCACAATTATTCAAATATTTATAATTAATCAGAACTAATCAGACCCCTCCACTGTGCTTAGGTTCTTCTTTAACAAGGGTCAGAACTTTATTGAATTCTGCCAGCCCTACTTTCTCCTCAGTTCCGTTATGCTGAGGGGGACTTCCTACTAACAGCATGATCATACTGTAGTGTCAGCTACTGTAGATCATAGTAGTAAGTTTACATAATAACTGGTGACCCCCTATAATGGTATTCAGTCTCAATAAAATGCCTTAATAACCTAATGAATTCCATGACAACTCGATAGCAAATTATGACAGCGTTTTCCTCCTTTGGCTCTCACTTCACTGAAGCACAAAAGAAAACACACTGTATTTGTTCAAGTACAGCAGCTGCTGAGGGACATGCTCACACAAATACAGTTTTTTCTCTATTGAACGATTGCACCAGCTATTTTAAAACATGCCTGTACAAAGTTTGTTTTATGAGGATTTTTCACACACCCTTGGTGTGTGATAACCTCAAAAAACCCTCAAACTTCACTCTTGGGGTTTATGGATTATCACACCCCTTGAGTGTGTAAAAAATATTCATAACACACACCTGCACAAGC